>CM060926.1:834491516-836991516 GCA_030737875.1 Allium sativum
TGTCAGGAGCCACTAGGGCAGGCGGCTCACCACCCTCCATAATATCTACGTCTTCCATCTCGGAGTATACAATTGGAGAATGTAACCTCTTAGTATGACCCCCGTGCTCCGACACCTCAGGCGAACTCCCTGTCTGAGAAGGAGTCGACCCTTCGTTAGTCTCAGGCTCGCTGCCTCCGGAGCTAGTGTTGTCCGTAGAGTCAGAAGTAGAAGCAGAAGAGTTAGACGATGGCGGGGAAGCCTCGGCTTCCAGAAGTTTCCCAGTCTGTGATCTTGTTTGCACGGCTCACTATACTTCAATGTACCAGTGTCAAACATCGTAGTAAAATAACCTGTAACCCTTATGTTGATAAAGATTAACAAGTGTGTGTGCAGTGTCATGCAAAGAATGTGAGCGCGCAAAGAAACGTTAAAGATTTTTACAGTTCAGCCACAATCCAGATATATGCTCTATCCTATGTGAAGGTTCTAAGTTCCCATCCGCGCAGTTATCAATGACAACAATGATACATTCATATAATCAAACAAACAGTGTATAAATCCGAGGATAGGCAGTCTGGAAATCAAAGTTCGAAGTGGCGAAAGCCGACATTCTGGCCAAAGCACAGCACTCAACCAGGCCCCGGGGTACAAAGTTTCCGAAAACACCTGGACCCAGGAACCTCGAAGGCTCGAACCCCTTGGGGTCAAAAATTCGAACCGCAGTGGCTCGAAATTTCGAACCCCTCGGGTTCGAAAATTCGAGCCCTGGTGGTTCGAAGATTCGAACCCCAGGGGGGTCGAAGCCTCAAACCCGTCAGGGCTTGGAATCTTGAACCCTACGGGGTTCGAAGTTTCGAGCCCCCACAGGTTCGAATTTTCGAACCTCCCTTCGGGCACGAGACCTCGAGCCTCCTCCGTCGTACCTCGACCTCCCTTCCCCTTCCCTCAGCTCGACCAAGTCTTTTACCTCAGAAATTATCAAGTCAAAGTGGTCGAGAATCGAAGTTTTCAGAACAATGGCAGTCGGCGCGAAAATAGAAGAAAGAAGGAAAATGAGGGGAGGGGCCTATATATAATGAAATAAGAAAACCTTTCATATTCCAAGTCTATGCTCAAAATTCGAACCCGAGGGTTTAAATTTCCGATCCTCCTCGGTTTGAAATTTCGAACCTATGTCTCGAATTCTCGAGCCTCTACGGTTCGATGATTCGAGCCTATTGGGTTCGAAATTTCGAACCGCTCCGGTTCGAAATTTCGTACCCTCCGAAAAGAAAAAAAAATCTCTCTTCCCCGTACGCTTGTTTCCCGCCAAGACCCCGTCGCCCAAAATTCACGATGAAGGCACCATGTGGACACTCATTTACGCGAGCACGATACCAATCCAACAACGGCTCGCTCACAATTCCATAACGAACGAGCCCGCCAGCTGATACATTTTCCCTAATAACTTGCAGGATAAATCCGCAATCCAACTACCATCTCGACTTTCATTCCAAAGCACATCATGTCAAGACAAGACGTACTTTGAGGGGCAAATGTTAACCGGCCTTTTGGTCCGGTCACCAAAAGTACTCAAGACACGCTCTACTCAACCCATCGCGTGAAGCTGGGGCCAACGACAAAAATCAAGAAGTGCGGAGGCAAAGAACAGAGAAAGATCCCGCCGGCAAGAACCGCGCACCTTCGCCGCCACAACGCCGCGCCAACGGAGTCAACTAGCCTTAACAAATCCTCTCACCAAAATTCGCTTCGCACCCAGCCGGGTGCGAAGTTTCGCACCTCACCCAGGTGCAAATTTCCGAAGGCCAATTGCAGGAGGCGCGAATTTCTGGAAGATGGCCCCTATTTCTGCCTACTCCTACCTAACCCCTACCCAACCACTTCCTATAAATACCCCATGGCCTCACACTTCATAGAGAGAGAATTCTAGAGCGTAGAGACCTCCATAAAGCTTCATGAATGGCATCTCCTCTTTGAGAAAGAAGGAGGACAAGATTGTGTTTTTTCCTTATTATTCAATATATGATAATTATGACATCATATATCATGAAGCATGAATGTAATGAGATATCGTGAGATAGTCTCAACCTTGTAATTTCTTCCAAGTGATTAATAATATTCCAACGACTCTTCAAAGTGGACATAGGCCCTTACTGAGGCCGAACCACTATAAATATCTTGTGTTATTTACTGCTTATGTTTCAAATATGTTCTTGTCTGTGCGACCATATTTGTAATTCCTAGGAATTGGGAATCTTTGATGTTTGCGTCATTTTTTGCCGTCAATAGAAATAATGCTAAAACAAAACATAACATGATCAAAAGCAATTCTAAGTTATCTACAGCCTGGAAATGTTTGAACTTTCGATAATGTATCAAATTATGGATGGTGAAGAAACCAAATGAAGATGATCATCTTCCATAAAAAATGAATGGTGAAGGATGAAGAAATAATCCACACCACTCAACTATTGGGATGTTACCGAGTGTTTTGTTTTTTCATGTGTTTGTGCCATGCATGCTAAATATTATGTTCTACAACTTCTTGAAGGTATACAACAACAACTAGAATCCAATTTTCTATTCCATTCATTGAAGTTAACATGCCACTGTAATATCACCATCAGTCGGCAAATATATAAAGAAATGAACTGTAAAAACAGAATAATGCATAATGCTAGCTATGTATGTCTACCATATTCCTATCAGTCCAGTTGGTAATATCAAATTAAGCGGAGGCAAAGCAAGCACCTAATATTCACGGATGCTTGTTCAGTGTTCTAGATGAAAGCAAAATATACATACAATTAGATGTGGTAAACGCATAATATAAGTGTTATGTTGATAAAAGTGGAATAAATAACTACTGAATTCAGTGGCGGAGCCAGAAAAAAATCTGATGAGGTCACATAGTTAATGTAAGGACCCGTAACTTCCCCGGTAAGGGAAGAGCGGATACTTCGAGAACAACACACAAAAGAACGCAGACAGAAGAACATTTCATTGTATATTACAACAATTCCATCAGAATACAAGGATATACAGAGTATAAATCAATATTACACATTTATCAAATACCAGAGATTACAATAAATTACATAGCAGCGGAAAATAATACAATACACAACTGAAGGAGATATACGGATACAAAGCTTTCCGGATATCATTCCAGCTGTAAACCAGGATCCTGTGAATATAAATCTGCAAAACCAAAACTACTAGTTGCCCGTGTCGAAAATAAGGGCACCCAGAGTTTAGGTTAAAAACAATAAACTCCAGGTCAGTCATGTGACTGGTGTGAGAACTAAAACAGTTATTAATCTTTATTTTAAAGTTAGGTAAATCAATGGACCACGCCGTATAACACGGAACGGGTTTCCTCCCAAGAATACCAGTGCATAAAACAAACAGCGCAATGCTAAATAAAGAAAAATGAAGCTATTATAAGACCCAGGTCCCATCACACAATGCAACGCAAGCCGGAGGATAGGGTTTTTACCTTATAATAGCCAAGAATGCTTGATACGTTTAAAACAAATCATTTGATACTATTATAAGTGCACATTGTATAAAACATCTTCAAATCATAAGTATCAATCATAGACGGCATAAGCGCCCCATCCCACTATGTCGCCATACTAGGCTCTACAAATAAAACCGAAATACACGTATTGGAAAATTGGATTTCCATCATGATGGCTCCTGATTCGAAAGATCGATGCGTAGTGCAATTCCCCACGGCTTACGTCCCAGCAAGTGAAAACACCGTAATGCACATCCGCACTTTTGGGACCAGAGTATCACTGCGGCTTACGTCCCAACGAGAGAAAACACCGCTTACTCTATCCCTCTGAGCACTAAGCTCATCTCGGTCGACCGAATCCATGACACCACTAAGGTGACCATCCACTAAAAAGCCTACTGATCAAACCATCAGTTTACCACCATACCGGGGTGTGAGGCTCGCGAATCAACGCTATACACAAAGCCAAGCTATACTAAAGCTGTGCTTTGATCATCATCCACCAAACCTTGTTTTTCAACAAAAGTCTGGATCACTGCATCTCAGCATGCCACACTATCAATCCATATCGTACCACTGATTTCTACCAATATATAACCTCTGAGCTCGTGTGTCTCAGAGAAGGGCGTTAAGTAAGAGAATAAATTCTCCGCCGCCAAACAAATATATATTTAGCAGGGATCAACGAATACAATATAAAGGAATACAATGTCAGACACACCATCCATTTACAAGTCCGTTCTAGGTCTGAACGAAACCGGAGGCACTTTCCTCGCATATCCGTCGATCTCCAAGTACGTCTGGACGATCTCCAACTGATTCCCTCATCTTGGGTGTACAGCCCAATCAAGAACATCAGTAATCACCCAAACGATGTGAAGACTTCTGGTCTTCAACCACCGTCTTCATCTTCGACATATCGTCGAATCGGTTATTCAGAATGGGTATAAACCCGGCCTTTCTGAATAACCTACGTATATAGTAAACAAATGTTACACAAACACAACATACGCCTCATTCCAATTTAACAGCCACTAACCGTAAATCAACAAGAGAACAAATTCCAAATATTAACCCCGAAGGCCGAAACCAACATCAGATCAACACCTAGGAAACCATTCCTCTTAGCTAACCTACAGTTAGTTTCTAAATCTCACGTTCTTAGGGAAAGGTTCCCATTAATTTTATCAAAGATAAATTCTTTAAAATTTATTCTTTAATCTTCCATTGGATGTCATATCAAACCAAATTATGGTTTTCCAAACTAGTCGGGATCAGCGAACCACACCGAAGTAATTATTTATTTTATTTCCCAATCCCAACCTATTCATCCCATGAAGCAAAACTGGTAATACTCCATATCTAATACCATGGTGTTATCGATAAAATTAATTACCATCTCTCGTTCAAATCTAATTAAAGATTTAACTATCGCTTGGAGCAAAACTGGTGATACTCCATTCGCGCTCATTTTCCAAATTTGATAATTTAAATTATCAATTCACATTTCAATCTAATTGCAGATTCATTAAAACTCCTTTTACTGGGTTAAAGAACTAATGTCATTTAAAATACAGTTCACGATAAACCCAAATCACATCCTATTTATTGTCGGGTTAAAGAACAAGTGCTATTTTAAAACACCATTCACGATAAACCCACAAATCAATTCTAATTCAATTCCAATCAAATATATTAGAAATTTCGATTATTTAAAACCCCTTTTCAAATCCAATTTATTTATTTAAAAATAATTGGGTTTTAAATTTAGTTCAAAACTAGTTCGTTTCGATAAAAATCCATTTCTACCTTTACAAATGTGATATTTTTCATCCCAGTTCTTCACAAATCATTTCTTGTGATTTTACACAAATTATTACTATTTTAAATAATTTTATCGAGGCCCGTACAATCGATTTCCAACAGCGGCTATCGAACTGCACTTACATCGACCTTTTTCAAATTTGATTTGGACGTATCTCCAAATCCAACCGTTAGATTTCAAATTTCTAATATTCGTTAGAAAGCTCTTTTCGATACAAACCCAACGGTTCTGGTTTTAGGAGAATCCGACGGTCGGATCTCCCGTAATATCCGTTCGAAGTCAATGGTCGAAATTCGCGAACTGCCGCGGCGCGGCGCGTTCTATTCAGGCCATTATATAATATATATAATATATATATTATATACTTCATCGATTTCCTTTCGAAACGAATTTTATAAATCGTTTTAAATTCGTTTTCAAAATGATTTCAACTTCTTTTTCAAATTCAAATCAAAATTGAATTTTCCCTTACAAATTCGTTTTAAATTCATTTCAAATTGATTTCAATTCAAATAGATTTTTAATTCGATTTCAGTTCATTTTCAATTCAATTTCAATTCGATTTCATTTCTATTCAATTTCAATTCGATTTCATTTCTATTCAATTTCAATTCGAATTCATTTCTATTTAATTTCAATTCGAATTTCAATTCTTTTCAAAATATCAGATTTTGAAATCACTTTCAATATTCATTATAAAATGAATAAAATAGATATAAATATCGTTCACGTCAAAATGGCGTCAATCTAATCAACATGGCTTCATATATTTCTATTTTCCATTATTCTATTTCAAATATTTCCATTTCAAATATTTCTATTTCAAATGTTTCTATTTCAAATATTTCTTTTTCAAAACTGGAATGAGGCCCAATCAATTACCATATAAGTTAATTATATGGATTGTCTACAACACATGTATAAAATAGCACCGATAAATAATCAACCATCATCCAGAGTGCGTTCTACACTATATAAGCATCAAATATAGATATTTAACGCTTATAACAGCATGTCAATCAATCGATCGACATACAGCTAATTATTGGGACTAGTGTATGTCATATATCATCCCAATACCCGTATGGGGTTTTCAAACAATCAAACACAGATTTTATTTGTGCAGTTGGGCGATGTGTAAAATTTATCGTCCCAATCAATATCAGTCAAATGTGTGTATATAAACAAATCGTCCGATTTGTTTATATTTATTTCATTTTAAATACACATTAAAAATTATATTTTCAACTATAAACTATTTTTAACTATATAAATATTTTATTTCTTTTCACATCACATCACACAATCAACTACACATCAAAATCAAACAAACAAGCATACAAGTCGTCCATGGTCTGTGGACGACGGGTGTCGGGTGCTACTAAACACCGTCTGCATCCTAGTATATATTTTAAACTAGAAAAATTAAATTAAAAGTGAGAAGCTCTCACAGAGGGTTCCACTCCGCCGTGCTTTGCTGTTGAACTGCTGAACTGTCTGAATTCCCATTTTATTTCTATCCGTTCCATCTCACTTCTTTTCACGTTGTTCATGGTAAAAATCATATTTTTATTACTGTTAAGGTGAGATATTCGGAGACAATAACAATAAAAAAATGACAACTACTTTGATTTACAATAAGAAAATTTTATAATAAGTTTTTGACAGTTTCAATCTCAATTTCATTTCAGTTAAAATAGATATTTGATCATTTTCACAGAGCTTCGAAACAAGGACAAAAATCATTTTCACAGAGCATCGAAACAAGGACCAAAATCATTTTCACAGACCAACGTTTAATTTTCTCCCAGTTTCAATATCAATTTGTAAACAAAACAAGGACCAAAACCAAAATCAAAATTTGGGTTTATCTATGGAAACCAAATCGCAGTTATAGGCATCCACAGAGCAAAGAAGAATGCCACTACCACACTGCACTATTGGGAACGATAAGCGTCAGCGATTGAAAAGCTAAGTTAGAACTAAACTGGATATTTCTTAGCTAATGCGTGCTTTGGATTTAATAAAAAATGTGAGAGAGACGCTGCTTTCCTTTTGCTTTCTATTTGCTGAAGCAAACTCTTGTTTTTCTCTCTTTTTTGTTTTTTCTCCACTTTGCTGAAAGGATGCCCTATTTTCTTTTTCTTATTTTTCTGGTGAGGCCAATTGACCTCACCAACTCAGGTGTGGCTCCGCCTCTGACTGAATTCATATAGCTTGTATCTTCATTGGTATCAGTTTTTTCAAATAATAAATATTTGCAATACAATAACGACTACGGTTTGTGATCGCTATTAACCATTGACGGCCGTAGCTAACCGACGTTAATAACTGTCGTCATATAATCTGACGCAAAGAAAATAGGAACATCATTAGCATCGTCTTTTATACCTAATTTAGCTTATTGAAAATTAGTGCAGCTTTTCCATTTGGTTTTCCATGCAGTTTTCACGTAATAAAGTTCTGTCCTATTCGTCTGAAAAGCTGGGTCTACTAAGTCTCCTTATGCTTAGTTTTAGGATCTTTTTATATTTGAATATGTCTATAGCATGCTGCTATAAATTGATATGTACCACGTCTTGTTTATCCTTCAGTACTTCAGTTTTCATTTGGTTGACTGCTGTGTATTTTCTGTTCTTTAGTTGAGAAATAAAAACAATTTGTTTTCCTATACTTGCGTACATAGCTATAGTTGATGATGACTAGAGAGAACAAGTGACAAATTGTGGGCTCTTTAGCTTGTGTTGATAGCCATCTCCAACCGTGGCAATCCTTGAAACAAAGCCCGTAGTTAACCGAAGGTAGTCGTAGCAAGTCTAAAACAAAAACTGATACTAGCCATCACTAACCAACACCTAGCGTGACCAATAAGCTGACGCTAGCCATTGCAAGCCTGAAACCATAGTTTCGAAGACCGAACCATAAGCTGAACCGTGTTGGTGAAAGGTTAAAGGTTCTACTGATTGAACCGGTTAGACCATGAGGACCATGTTGAATGATTTCTTTATCGATTCAAATGTAAATTTCAATTTAAGGTAATAAATTAAGTAATTATAGTATATACATTTCACTTTAAAACTATTAGTTGTGAGCAATTCATGAAAAATATTATTTCAATTAATTTCATATTAATTCATTTGTTCAAAACTGTAAATTTTTTTATTTGTGAATATGAAAGCAGTTCATTCAACAACAATTCATACAATTCACAGTAATAATGCATACTGATTGTTAATTAAATTAATTATGTAAAAATTAAAAAGTGAAATGATATATTTTCCTCAAATTTGAGGAATCATGAGGTTCAAAGAGGTCAGCCTAGAGTTTTTTTTAGGGTTTTGAGGTTAAACCGTAGGTTCATGCATGCGCAAGATTATTTTATTTTCAGAGTCACAGCGTTTCAAGGTTGTAGGTAACCATGGTCGACCCGGGGTCGGGTAGGGTCTTTAAAACACTACCTGAAACAGACATCTGCATTTTAGCTTCCTTGCTTCCTTCAAGCCATACATACTTGCAACATTCATATCTAATCATTTCACAACTCATATACACCACATCCACAACATATTTCTCTATCCAACAATCCAACATTTCATATATACTTAATTTCATGATACATATCCATATAAATATAAAAAACAAACACGTATACCATGAAATCACATATATACCAATATGACACATTCACATACCAAACCAAATATCCACAACAACTCGTACATACAAATAAAACATCCATATATCGGTATCCAACAACATATGTTTATATTTACCAAAAACACAATAAGAAAAGACAAGTACCTAGTCGTCTCCATCCTCCTCCTCTTTTTAGTCCTTCTCATCCCTTGATCCATCCCGTTCGCTAATATATTGTGATTCACTCATTAAGCATGATAGTTAGTCCACTCTTCCAAAAATCCTGAAGCTCGACCACCTGCTAAAGGAGCATAGCGATCTCCTTCTCCTAATGCAATATCCTGTGAGCGGCTTGGGTCGTTCCTACCTGTAATTTATATTATTACGAGTTTATTTTAGAATTAAGGGTTAAATATGATTTATAATTTAGTTAATAAAACACTTTACCTCTATATTGCCAAAATCATACTACCTATTTTGAATAGGTGGGTCAATGATTATGTCTTAGATGTGGTTGCACTCCTCTAGGATGGGGTCAAAACTTGAGGCCTGCATCACTCGAGTGATCTCATTCTGGCATCTCTCCTACGATAGTGAACGGGGAATTTTCACAATAAATATTCAGTTTCAAATTTATCGATTGTGAAGTAGAAAAAATTAAGATTTTTTACCGTTATATGCTCAGACTCAGCGTCTGTCGAGGTATAAGAGGTATTACCCTCCTCGTCGCTTTGCTTGACGGTGTGAATTTGGGTAAATACCTCTACAAGTGTTGGCTCCCACTGTAGTGTCGGCATTTGAAGTTGTACAAATGAACAATGTTACAAATATGATTAAACAATGTTACAACTACTTATAAATACAATTTATGATACATACCGATTCCCCTCGATGCTACGAGAAGGACTTAGAGCCATCACAGTACAAAATATGATTTTTATTCCTGTTTGCAAAGTTCTGCTCTGAAGCTTGCTATAAATTTAAATAATGATTAACTTAATTGATATACGATACTGAAACAAATCAGAAACTAATAATGAGTTTATGTAACTTACCCTCATCACGGGAGGCTTTCACAACCAAAGAAACCCTCCTCATGCTTACTCACTCGTCCTAACTGGATACTTTACTGCATTTTTTTCTTTGTTCAATGTGTCTTCATAGTTCTTTTACATCTTCTTATTGTAGTGGTCGAGAAAAACACCCATATCTTTGACCTACACCCGAACAACAACCTACGTATTGAATTTTTTTGGTATTATATATATTACATTAATTTTCAAACAAAATATATAGTTATACTTATCGGAACTTCGACGAGGATGGCATTCTTGACATGACTAGGAATGTCGTCCTAGTAGGCCTAACTGTTTACCAGCCTACTAATGGTCGCTCTAAAAATAGATAAAATAAAGTATGTAAGATAGTTCTTAAAGCCATAGCAGAAAATACGATGTATGCATTTAATAAATTTTAAATAATGGACATTTATTAAATTATATACTTACCCTCCATTCTTGGAAAAAATCTCTACGATTGGACATAAATCCGGTGTTTGCCGCTCGCACCTGCAGAAAAATAGTGGACGGACTGTTGCCTAATATGCATATATGTCACAAACGTATCATTTCTATAATGATAACACACACACACACACACACACACATATATATATATATATATATATATATATATATATATATATATATTAGTTAACAAACTCTGAACATACTCATAAACGCACTTAGAACATGCTTATAAGCATATTCATTATCACATAAAACTAATATTATAAGTATATCAGAGCATACATCATATAGGTTCATTATATATTTTCCTAAACTCGGTACATCATATAAGTTGACTATTAGAAAACATCATTATACGACATAGCTCAGAGCATAGTGAAAATTTAGAATATATTTATGTAACAAATGATATAAATATTATTAGTCTTCGTTGTTTTCTAATTCAGTCTTGGTCTCGTACTCTATATCACTTTCTTTTTCACTCTCAAATCTTCTATTAAAAATTTGATTCATCATTCAATGGTCCTAAATAAATATCATCAGTTATTATTATTTCATCTTTTTTCTTTACATCCGTTTGATATGTTGCATCTTCTGGAATCGTAATTCCATCAAACATAAATCTTTCCTTTATTTTAATTACAGCAGACCGATCCTCTTTATCTTTTTTTAAGGATGGATACAGAGAAAAATAAACTTGTAATGCTTACATGGATAATACGAAAGGAACATAATTATAGTAATACGAAGTGCGCTTTATTTCTATAAGCTTATAATCTTTGAGCATGTTGATTACAGAACCAAGAACATTGCAAAACCAGTTGCACTTGAATAAAATGACTTTTTCAGTAATTTGGAACATAATGTGTCAGCTCTAAAGCCTATGTTTAAATGTCATAAAAGTCTTTTATATGCTCATTTGGATTATCACTACCTTTAACAAATATACCACTGTTATATGTTAATTTTTCAATACAATGGTCTTTGGTGTTGAATTTAACCCATCAGAAAATTTTAGTCCTTCGATCCTATTAATGCCAAAAATGGCATGAATACCCGATTTTAGCAAACAAACCACACCTTTCGCAGAAAACAATATAGAACAAATAAAGTAAATGAAAATTAAAAAACGGAAAATGAAGAGAGAAAACATAAGTTTTATACCGGTTCAACCAATAGTAAGGCCTACATCCACTTAAAATATCTTTATTATTTCATTTTCCATGCCATATTATAATGACTGTCAATTTGAATACAATTACCTCCAATGTCAATAGAGAACTGTCACAAGTACCACCAATTATCATTGTCGATCTCGATAATTAGTTTAAGTGACGCTTGCTTCATGTCCTTGGAGTTGATAAGTTGGTAGGGTTGGATATTGATAGAATTCCACGGGCAGAGAGTAGATCTCTTTTATGTAGGAGAGTAAGGGGTATTTATAGGAGTTTCAGGAAGGTATTGGGACAAGCTCAATTGCAAGTTGACTAAATGTAGTAGGAAAATTCCACGCAAGAAGCCACAAGCCAAAATACTCTAATATTATGAACTTGTACTGATATATAAACTTAGGTAATGTTTCCTTCCGATTTCCAAATGTTTCTTCCCTAAGTTCTTATGATCCTACCCACAAAATTTGGCTTGATTTAGTCTTCATTAGCTTCTACTTATAAGTCCATCATCCTGACATGTGCAGTTTTAGTTCAGTCCATCGAGTTATGATAGTTGGGTGAATCTAATTGACTTGAAATTTCATAGGTAGGCTAGTTAAAGGATGAGAGTCATGGAAGAGAAGGCCTTGATGTGCTAAGGTCCATTGCTATGGACCAGGGCTTGACCATAGTGTATAAACCATTATCTATCCATACACTTAAACTTTTAAGGCTTCTAATTTCTTGTATGGTCTTGTCTTATTATCTTGAGTGGGATTGTAAAGCTCGAGTTAAATCAGAAATCATGTACTCTTCATTTCTTACAAATTTGTCCTTCAGGTTCAAAAATAGATTAACATTTGCCCCATAGAGTACATTTTTGTTGAAAACAAGATATGCTCTTAAATAAACCATTTTCAGTTGGTAGCTTGGAAGATCTGGTTGATGTACGGACTTGATTTTAAGGAGTTATCTTTGACTTGTTAGTTGTTTGCCCAAGTTTCTTGAATCGAGTCTCCTTTAATAGTGATAACAATGAAATTTCGATTCAGAACTTTCTGCGATGCTTCAGATTAGGAGGTAGATAATATATGCATAGTTCACGTTGAGTTGAGTTAAGAGACTAATCTGGTTTTGGATATTAGACATGACTCTGTGTTAATTAACTACTACAAAAGTGGGCATATTCGACTAATTTGTGTGCGTTGCATGAAAAGTATGGCGAAAGTTATGCTTTCTTTGATCTTCTGCAACAACATTCATATGTTGTTGCATTAGATGTGAACGCAATGTTGTGGTTGGAATTCTTATGCTATGACGTGCAACACCAGTTCAAAGTGTTGCCTTACATAAGTACATGTCAGGTCAGCGATCTGCGTTACGAATTTAAACAAATAAATAATCGTAGATGTTGATTAATCCAACGATTCAAGCCGATCCTTGCTTCAGTTTAGTGAAAATTTGGCATGATGTTTTCCTCATTCACGAAATACTTCCCACCAAAACAAATTTCTCCCATACTCTTCCTTCTGTGCATTTCTCTCTCCACGAAATCCATCCATGAACACGTCTAATTGCTACTCTACCTCCGGTTACAAAATATAAATCGCCAATCGCTCCTATTTTACAAACTTACACCTCCGATTTGGATCATTTAGGACAATTACAGGTAATTAGGGCTTCATCGTTTCGGTTTTATTTAGATGATTTCATCTCTAACTTATTTTGGTTTACATTCAAAGTCTCTGAGTGATTTGGGTATACCAATTGCCATAAATTAGGGTTTTTCATACTTGAAGTGTTGTATTTATATGTTTGCATGTGTTGAAAGTGCGCAAGTTCTGTATTTTTATGTTTGCCAAACCACTGATGTATTGGTAAATAATGCCTATTTCGAAAAGTGGAAACAAAATTTAGAGGACAAAAGAAATCCAATTTAAATGTTTAAATGTCTATTTCTGTTTGTAGTTAAATAATGCCTATTTCTCTTCCAACATCGTATGACTACGAAGATACCCTGGGCATGAGTGATCTATGAATGTCAAACCTATCATCACCAGAAACTTCTATTGATTTTTATATAAAGATGCAAGAAAGGCTCTACGATGATTTGCATGAGTATGAGCTAGAGCAAGAAGAATTCCGAAGACAATGGCGAGAAGAAGAACGACGTGAAGAAAGGGCAATGCGACGACATAGTCGTGCTGCCTTGTGTCATCAACATCAAAACAACCAAGTGGTTAACGAACAACAAGATGACTCACCAATCATAATGTGTGATTGTGGGTATATCGCTTTAGAAGATGTTATTTCGATTGGATTCAACATTGGCCATCGTTATTTTAGATGTCGTGTTTATCTCACAAGGTGTACCTTTTAGCAGTGGATTGACCAGCAGTTTCCAAGTCAAGCCGTTGAGTATGCAAATGAATTACAACATCAACTTACAATGCTGCAAAATTGAGTTATTGGTTTCCGAACTGACATTAGTAGACTTAACGACCAGCTTCAAGGGCTAAACATTAGAAGACAAAATTAAATTATTGCATCGTTCTTTGTATTAGGTACAACTGTATCGTCTTTGTATCACTTGTATAGTCTTTGTATCTGTACTGTTTGGTTTTGGTGTAGTCGTGTAATGTTATGAATTTGCATTCAATATCCTTAGTTGCTTGTTTTATGTATTCTCCTGATAATCCAGTTCCAAAAGTTAGTGATAATTCATATCAAAACAATCATATTTATATCACCACACTGATTATGTATATTTGTAAATTATTAACTTGTTTTGTTTTTATTTCTAATTTAATAAAACCTTATAGTGTAGCCCCTGTCCGTGTCTTGAAACTGTTAGTGCTATCAAATTTAGTTTTACTAGGCCGTGGTTAGATTGTGGCAATGGATAGTGAGTATTACATATGGATAGGACTTCCGAGATAGAGTGCAGAATATGTAAGAGGGGTAAAAGATTTTTTAAAAAATGCATTTCCCATTTATAAGTAGATAATGAGATGAAGTGCTCCTGCAAAAAAATGTACATAATGTAATTAGTATTGTGAAAATGTCATATATGATCATCTTATTTTTAATGGCCCTTCTCCATTACAAACCAGGTGGATTTGTGAAGTTTCACAAACAAAATTAATAGGTATTGATGACCATGTGGATGGTGCAACCGAGATGGATTTTGAGGATAATTTAGATGTGATGTTCAAATGTACGGGTTACAAATTTGGTCAAAATCCCAGGACTTTGAAGTAAAACCAAATCTAGAGGCTAAGAAATTTTATCGGCATGTTAAAGAAGGGAAAAAAACGGTTATATCCTGGTTGCACTAAATTTTCTCGACCAAGTTTCTTGATCAGGCTTTATCGTTTAAATTTTGCTTATGGAATTAATGAGTCTATGTTTGGGGAATTACTAAAGCTTATAAAAGAAGCCTTTCCTGATGCCCAGATGTTTTGTCTTCCTACGCTACAAAGAATGTCATTAAGGATTTAGGTCTTGGTTACCATAAAATACATGCCTGCCCAAACCATTGCATGTTATATTGGGCAGAGAATAAAGATAAAGAGGCTTGTGACATTTGTGATTTTTCTAGGTGCGATGTAGAAGAAAACGGAGACATCCTTGATAATAATGATCCACCAAAGTCGATTCCCAAAGTGCCGGCAAATGAGATGAGGTACTTTACACTAAGACCAAGGTTAAAAAGGATGTTCAGCTACAAAGAATTTTTGAAACTTATGAGATGGCACCAAGTGGAACGAAAAGAAGATGGAAAACTAAGACATCTGGCTGATGGTGTGCATGGAAGATGATGGATGCTCGCTTGATTTTTAATCAGAAAATCGTAATGTTGGATTGGGTCGAGCATATGATGGATTTAATCCATATCGTTCAATGAATTCAAGTTATAGTACATGGCCAATTATGTTGGTAAACTACAATCTTCCGCCTTGGTTATGTATGAAACAAGAGAATTTGATTCTTTCAACATTAAAATCTGGTCCAGATTCTCCAAAAAATAGTATTGACGTATATATGCAGCCTTTAATTGCGGAATTGAATGTGTTATAGAATGTTGGCGTCGAAACTTACAATTCCTTGACTGATGGGAATTTTGATTTACGTGCAAGCATCTTACGGACCATTAGTGATTTTCCGGGATATGACAGGTTGTCAGTTTGGAGCACAGAGGGGAAACTAGCATGTCCAGTATGCCATTATGAAACCTCTTCAAATTATTTGAAGCATAGCAAAAAAATGTGTATATGCACCATAGAAAGTTTCTTGATCCAACACATAAGTGGAGGCTGGATAAGAGGAGATTTAATGGCGAAACACAAATGGGGAGCATTCCAGAAATATTATCAGGAACAAATATTGAAGAGTTATTGTGGTGGTTCAAAAATCAGTTTGGGGATAAGACCAAGAAACCGGGTAAAAGTGATGACCCTTTTAAAAAAAGGTCAATGCTGTTTGACTTACCATATTGGTGTCATAATCCCCTTTGACATAACCCAGATGCCATGCACATAGAGAAGAACACATGTCGAAGGATCACCTAAATGCTCGTTTGGATTTACAGGAACTGGGCATAAGAAAGGCCTTTCATCCTGTTGAATGTGGTGATGGAAAGCATGTTTAAATTAGAGTTGCAATATTTGATATGACAAATAAAGTGTGACACCCCACGTCCGTTAGTGTCACTCATTAAGAGAATGCATTAAGTTTCGTGAAGCGTTATAGGCAAATAGAAACATAAATATTACAAGACAGATATAAAATAGCAGCGGAATTTAAATCTTTATTTAAAACAGAAAACATAGTGGTTCAAAACCCAGTTACATCATAAGTTTGAAGTACTGAAACCTCATTACATTAATATAAAGCATATGTCATGTACTTAAAATCATCATAGTACAGAAATACATAAAAAACATAATCCCCAAAATATAGCCATGTTAGAGAAGACAAGAAACCAAGCGGTACATCCAAGCAGCTCCAAGTAGAATGGAAGAGAGAATCCAAATCAAGCCCGAGTATTCTCACTCTGAGAACCTAGGGAGGGGGGACAGGGAAGAGAGATAAGAGGAAACAAAATGGGTAAGACATAAAGTATGGTGAGTCCAGTTACTTTCAGCAAATAAATAAGTAAAAGCATCGTGACAGATATATAAACTGGAGAGTGAGATAACAGTGTCATAAGGCAAGCATAATAGGATAAACAGGATAAACTGAACAAAACAGATTTTGCGCTTCTCTACTACTTTCTCTTTCTCTGCACCAATACTAGTATAACAGATATGTAACAGGATTACATACTTCTTAATCACTTAACCAAAACAGGATGATCCCAATAGAAATATAATGGTAGTTTTATGTGTACTCTTGTAATGGGTTTTTCCCCAAATAGACTTAACTGGTACCTAAACAGAAATAATGGGTGCTAACCCAAAAAAAATACAGGTACCCCATAGAAACAGACAGGACTAGATGTACCCTAATTACTAACCACTAATTGATCGGCTCCCTATCCCGTAAATTCCCTGTGTCGGCCCTATAGTAGGGTGTATTACTTCCTAAAGTGGCAACCTACAGAAGGACACAGACCTATTTACTGGTGCTACAGCGACTTATTTTCCCAAAGCAGGTTGTACTCATGCATCACATGAGTCCGTTGGAACGCGCCAGTACACACCTCCTCCCTGATGAACCTTTTACAATCAGCTCAGTAAGCATCCCTTGACCCCTACCTAGTGTGGGGTCCCTCTTTAATGTCATAATGGGTTACTGACTAATATGGGCCCCACACAACAGATGACATAAGCCAACCCTTACAGATCTTGTGTCCCCAATTAACTAGGATTTTAACAGGTTATGCCTAACAGGTTTAACAGATTCACACAACCTCCTACAGATTTACGGGTTAAACTTTTACAAGTTAACGGGTCCATATAACCTCAACGGATTTTAACAGGTTAAGTTTTCTAGATTAATATGTTCGTATAACCCCCACAGATTTAACAAGTTTACTTACCCCTACAGATTTAATAGGCTTACTTAGCCCCACATACTTAACAGGCTTACTTAACCCCACAAATTTAACAGGTTTACTTAACCCCACAGATTTAACAGGACCATACAATCCTTATGGATTCAAACAAGTTAAGTATTACAAGTTCATTACCATACATTCATTTATGGTTATAATGCGCTAGACCTCCCACATTAAGTCTACCACTTGTGGATGCTGGATATGCCGATTAGGTCCGGGTAGACTTCTTCCACAAGTCGGACTTAATCTCGTGTATTAGCACCGTCACGTGCTTATGCACTTAGACCCCTCACATTAGATTTACCACTTATGGATGCTGGATATGTCGGTTGGGTTCAGGCAGACTTCTTCCACAAGTGTAATCTAACCTCGTGTCTAAGCGCGGTTACAGTTTCTAATTATTGTAATTCTAGGCATTTCCATTCTTTTAACAATTATCCCTATTTCATTATAGGTTTTCATGCCCCTTTCCCAAGTCATATTCATCATGTATTATATGACACAAATTAAGATCTTTAATCACAGTTTGGTTTATGCCCCAAATCCATATTCATGTTTTCAATTCAAGTTAAGCCCCAAATTTCTCAACACAAGTTATGCCCCAATTTTAACAGATTAAACAGGCTTTATAGGTTCTTTCCAGTTCCATTAACATGTTTCTCTTAATCTTAAATTAAGCCTACAGATTTACATGTCCCAAACCACAAGACATAATTTACCGTATAAATCATGCCCCAATTTTTAGTCCAATTTCACAATATAGTTTATTCTCCCAGATTCCAATCATGATTAAAAGAGCAAGTTATTCCCCTAAATTACCATTTCCAATCATTCCCAATTTAACCCAATTTCGTTCGTATGCATATTTCAGCGATATTGGCCTAGGCTCGAAAGTAGCCTGGCTATAAAAATAAAAGGGAATGAGGGAGAAGGAAATAATAGGCATAAAACCAATAGTAACAGAAATGGTCATATGATACCAGAAATAGGCCTATAAGAACATATGTGATGAACAGAAATAAGCATATAGGAATAGATCCGATGAACAGAAATAGACATATAAGTACAGATCTGATGAACAGAAATAGGCATATAAGAATAGATCTGATGAACATGTAATAACAGGACTGATTATGCATAGTGTCATGATCATAAACAGGCATGATGGGATCTAATCAGTGAATTAGATATACAAATAATAGCAGATCTGATATGATTCCAATAGTTATAGGCTTAGATCTAATTCATAGGCATGTTAAGATTACATTTTAATTATTTCTATCTAAAAGCAATGTAGACTCATAGAGAATATATCTAAGAGACAGAAGAATAGTTGCAGATGTTGAATCACAGGTCTCTAAACTTGAATGACCTGATTGTTGAAGAAGAAAAGACTTGATTTAATCTGAGCAGAGGCAACATCTAGTTGTCCTTTGTTTTTATGTGAATAAAGCAATGAGAATGGGGTCCTATTTATAGCATAGAGTCTACGAATCTGGTCAGAAAACAAGTCCATATACACGTAAATGTACGTTATTAATAAATGCATAATAATATTGAGCAATTTCTATATGTAAGGACAACGCGAAGGTAACCATTGAATACATCTTTGAAAGAGGTAAATGAAAATTATAAGTTAAAAATTAGGATAATTTAGTTTTTGATGTGATGATGAAAAATAAATGCTTAAAAACAGTTTGTAAAGCAAATCTTAAGGCATAAACCATTGGAATAACATACATATCATCAAAAATCGTGAATGTGGTTAGTTGTACATAAAGAAAAATGAAAATTTATAAACATAATAAATAAATAAAAATTGGAAAACAAAGTTAAAACCCGGAAATAGGAATGAAGAAGGACGACATATCCAGAACCAGCCCTGAGGGCAGCCCACTGGGATGGGGGTAAAATGTTAAATTTTATTTATATTTTTGTATATATATGTTATAAACTAGCATAGTTCAAAAGCATCATGTGGTTCAGTGGTAAAGTCTTTGGCATGGGAATTACTAACCCGAGTTCAAACCTGTTAAGTTGCAACTATGCTTTCGATTTGCATTTACCTTTTAAAGGTTCTTTTAAAAATATGTGTGTGGGCTTGGGCAGTTTTTTAAAGTTTCTTTCAAAAATCTATGTGTGTGGGCTTGGGAATTCAAAACTCTGGGCCAGCTCTGGACATATCTCTATTTTAAGGTAGAAAGTGTATTAGATTAAGATAGAAACATATATTTTTTGGCGAAAAACAAAAAGCACGATGTAATATTTCAACCCATGCCGAAAATGATTTGAATATTACATAACTAAAATCGAGAAGGACTTGGACAAATATTCAACTCATATTAAATTTTTCATATAATGAAGTAGATTTAAGGGAAAACATTGAAAATTGATATTGTATAATTGCTTAAAAATGCGATTAGGAAAATGAAAATGAAAACAACAAACAAACATAACAAAATTCAAGATAAATTTTGATTGAAAAAAATCTAAACATGAAAATAAGTAAACAAAAGAGGATGACATTAAGTTAGATAGGGATAGAAAATTAAAGAAAGGAAATGGTCATTATTAATAATATCGGGCAACTTTTGCATGTAAGGAAAATTTAAGGAAACCATTATATACATGTTTGAAAATGGTAAATGAAAACTATAAGTTAAAAATTAAGAGAATTGTAGATATACTTATATCGGAGGGATAAGTATATGAGTACATTTTGACATATTAAAGTTAGAAAAAAATCTTGAAATTGGATTGTGAATATACTTATACCGGAGGGTTAAGTATATTAAAACCTTTTTAAGTATCGAAGACTAAAGAAATAGTTAATTAGTAGAATATACACATATACACCTTTTTTATGTACAAGTTGAATATTTACACTAGTATATAGAGGAATAATCGAGTATGAGTTTTTGACTAATAAATGATGTTTTATTAATAAGTGATGTCTTATTAGATAAGTGAAGTCTTATTTGACAAATGAAGTTTTACTAGATAAAACAAGTTTAATAATAAAGGAGTATTAATCAATGAAAGATTAATTAAATGGGAAAGGGATTAAAAGACGTTTATATGAGTTAATCGTGCTTCGACTTTTATCATTCTTTGTGAATTGATAGTGATTTAACTGTTATCATGCTTTGTGACTTGATAGTGATTTAACAGTTATCATGCTTTGTGACTTGATAGTGATTTAACTGTTATCATGCTTTGTGACCTGATAGTTATTTGACTGTTATCATGCTTTGTGACTTTGATACTACCTCAGATGTTTAGTGTTTGTTATGGAAATTAAGCGAGGCTGTTTTCCATACACAATCGTCTATTATGTGAATTGTAGCCGATTAATTGACTATAGAACTCGACCTTAAATCTAGCGATTGATTTTGAGGAGACCGGGATTGGTAAGTGTTTTACTTATCGAAAACCACTTCAAAACTAGTATATGATTTCTATGTTTCGAAGCGATTGTGAAGTGAAGGCTATGTGGTGATTCGAGATCTGTTAAGATGGTCGAACACATATGGTGATTCTAAGATCTGTGAAAGAATCAACGTGCGATTCCAAGATCTGTTGTTGTATTGGAATCCATGTGTGATTCCAAGATCTGTTAAGGGATCTATGTATGATTCCAAGATCTACTGAGTTGTGGGATTCCATCTGGGAATTTTGTTCTCTTCGAGTGATGAAGACTCGCATGAAAGATGCCGAACGAAACCTTGACATCGGAAATGACAGAAAACAGAGTAGGAGCACAATCTAGGGTTTTGCTGACCTATGGCAGGATATATTGACTCCATATCTAGTGTATGCTTATTATCGAATCATGTGGGAGCTCCTCGAAGTTGCGTGCGGGAGTTGGATATATTTGGTTCCACATGGTACACTTCGGTGTTTCGTGCGTGGGCCAGTTGTGTTTACCTTATGGTATATTTTATCTAGAGATATACGACCCTCGGAGGTACTTTCTGACCCTTGTGCATGGAGTTCAGATCTGTTTTGAGAGATCTTCGATGGAAAATCCAATATGCGAACGTGCCTTATTGGTTTTGTTTGTATACTTAATAGTTGTTGAATGTAACCAATGTAACCATTCCTTCTATGTGAATTTATTTATATTCCACACCCTAGACATTATCTAATATACAACTATACTCCTCCTAATAAATAGTTGGTTTCTTTTGAGGGAAAAACCGGAGTGGTAATCTGCACGGTCCCCTCAGTGTTGTTACATTCAATGTATATCTTGAGCTTCTCATACAAGGCTGATGTCTGACGCTAGGTTTTTGTTTACCCTAAAATCCTCACGTACTCTTTTGAGTAGGCTGAGTATGGAAGGTTTTACTTTGGATGCTTTGGAGCTTATGGAAGAGAGTTGGAGTTTAGTTATCGTACTATTATATCCACGGCATCCTATGTTGTACATCAACATTTATGAGTATAGGTTGTTATAACTGTCCAAGATGATGATAGGCTAGTCTTCTCTGATAGTTGTAATCATACAGTTTTATTTTGTAAAGATCATTCTTTATATTATATGTCATTATTCCATTGTGAGATTCTTATGTCGTGTCTTCTTCTTCCTTAGTTTATTTTCTTTTTATTTTATTTCACCCTAACTTTTCGTCTTTTCGGCACTTGGGTGAGCACATGAATACCGTGGATGTATTAGTGTCGACATTCGAGGGTTGAATAGTCGGGTCATTACATCTCGCCTGTCCTGATTATGGTTATCCTCGCAGGATTTCATGTTCCACTCATCTCTATCCCATCAATCTCCCTATGAGGGCATGGTGACCCATAGAGCCAAAGATTATAAGAGCTTGTATAGCGATTGAATTCATCCATGTAAGAATGTCTCATGGTTTGACCCGAGATAAAAGAAAACGAGAGTTCAGTCTTTAAAGAAGGAAGCACTAGGGCAAGACATAATATTACATGCAAGATATTGAAAGCTCTAAGTGTTATTTGTGTGTGATCCAATGCACATCGAGCAACGAACCACTCGTCGTTTTCGGAGTCAAAGTCACTACAATTTGAGATGAGTTTTTGAGAAGAAATAGAAAGAGCCAATTCAGAGGATGTCCTTGAAGTCGATGTAGTAAGCTGGGAAGTCACAATATCAATTGTAAAAAGCTCGCCAGGGGTTACAACGAGGTCACTCAAACCCCCGTATATATCAGAAAAGTCTTCCTCGGTTGCAATTGGAAGTATGGGATTGGCATCATCTCTTTCGATAATAGAATCGCCTTTACCCGCGATCTCTCTTTCTTAAAGTTATTCACCAGTCTTCGTGGGAGCTTTACCTCGTGACGTGTAATCTCTTCCTCGACAATGGGAGGTAGTTTAGGCTGGGCAGATGATCCATCTCCGCCAGTAGGGTCCGAGCACTTCTTTAAAATGGACTCCTCAGTAAAACCTTTCAAAGCAACATCTTCTACAGAGGTTGGGGTATTCGATGCTTCGGGTGCAGAAGGAGAAGAAGAAGAAGAAATACCTCGAGAAAGAAAATATCGAGATAGGTCAAGCAACCCAAATTGGCAAAGAAATTCTTCCTTGATCAAGAACTTTTTAGTCCTCTCCTTTTCGTCGACGTTTGCGAACAAATTATACAATTGTAAACAACTGTAAAATCTGTTCGGCTTTCCTAAACAACAAGGATTGTTGTAGAGGGTGTCGAACTATGGGACCAAAAATATTTTAATTAATAAATCCAATCAAGTTATTCCAAGATTTTGATTGATTGAAAACACAGGAAATAACAGCAATTAAATAAACAAGAGAGATTTATCTAATAAGAGAAAGCAATTAGGGGATAATGACATAGATTGGATTCACACTCGTCAATAGCCAACAAATAAATATAGATCTAATTCATGTTTCTGTCACAAACACGAATCAACGATAAATAGATTCATAGAAACAAATAAGTAAATAACGACAAGCATAGCCTATGCAGGAGCTGAGCTCTTAAACAACCATAGACTATCAGGACAGATTCACAAATTAATTTCTAAAAACCTAAAATTAGATCTAAATCTGATAATTGTTAGATCGAACACGAATATACCCTGTGAAGGAGCATAGCTCTTAAACGACACAGAATATGAAGGTTCAGATCTAACCCTTGATTCAGATCTAGATCTACATATGTAAAGTCCTCATCTATTGGCTATGTGATTCATGTTGAATCATATCTATTAGCGTCATCACCCCCTAATCAAAGGGGATTAGCTAGACATAGCTAAAGAAGAAGAAAAACAGAAATTAAATAACATGAACATAAATAAAACTAAAACTAAATAGAACAGAGGAAGAAGAGCTTTATTCCAAGAGAAAGATTACAGAATAAAACTAAGTGTGTTTCACAATGAATGGGATAAAGTGTATTTATAGCTGATATGACAAAGGCTACTTGGTAAATTCCATAATGTGGGACTAAAGAATTAGCCTAACTAACACATAAGCTAGTGTGAATGCAGCTGTAGAGTGAGAGGCCTTGCAAACGAGCTAATGTGAACGCAATATGAGTCTTTAGTGAGCTAAATCTACCCAACTGAACTCTATTTGCAACCGTTCTTCAAGCTTTAAACTCTTCAAGCTTTAGTAATTTCAACTTCACTCTTTTTAAGCAAATTCTTCATGCTTTATCCATCAAATGCTCTAAACCAAGCTTTTTATCAACAATCTGAAAACACAGCTATAAATACACAATATTAATTATTTTAAATAGAAAACTAGATAAATAAGCGGATAAAATATACACATTTATGTGTATATCAGTCGACAGCCTTTAGTGTCTCAAGATTAGATTTGTAAACGATAGATTATTTGACAAGAGATAGCTGTTCTGCAAAGAAAATGAAGATTTAATGATCGATACTTACAAAAAGTTAGATGTGAAGAGCTCTAAGCAGATATGTTCACCTCCTTCCATCCAGATTCAATATAAGCTCTCCAGGTATCGAACATAAAAGAATTGGTTCAGGAATCCCGAAGCATTTTCTTGCAAGTCAAATATAAGCCAACGATTTCGAGCACCTTCGATAAATACAATAAAAGGGTGTTCTTTCCTCCTTTTAAAGATGCATAAATAGCATATGTTCTGAAAAATAGGCATATAATGGATCGTTCTCATAAGAAGCACGCATAGCCCTAATAAAATAGCATAACCATTTGATTGTTGCTTAAAGGGGGAGATTGCTAAGTGTCGAGGACCATCTGTAGAAATGGATTGAAAGGACAAATGGAACCACTCATTAACATATGTCGATTAACTGCAATAAAGCCAAAGGCGGACAATCAACAAACTCATCTTTCCCCGATAATCTTGCGTCGATTTCGGGATACCAAACTGAGCACATATTTGCTTAAAAGTACAATGAGTAAGTGATGACGAGCATCTCTCCGCAGATTGGCAAGAGAACGGGGAATAGGAGCAGGTTGATTTAATACCGATCCTGGAGCTGCAGTCATTCCAGTTTCAAAAATTTGAGTAGAAGCACCAACTTGAGCAAAAGTAGCTGTCTATTCAGAGCGATGATGAGTCTTCTGTCGAGTATCCATTCTACGCAAAGAACTAGTTTTTAAGTAATGTACAGGTGCGCATTTCCTAAGTGTTAAATGTTGTGCAAAATTATACAAGTTATTGAAAACGAAGCTTGAAATCTTCAGTCTGCGTCTGTCAATTAGCGGATCTCAAGCGTCGTTGTGAATTCAATTTAGAATGTTGAGTCTATGAAAGTGATGTTCAATAAGTTATAAATGGTTAAATGAAATAATCTTGTATGGGAACTTCATTTAGTTTAAGTCAAGAAATTCATTGTTGTTTATTTTCAATGAATAAACTAATCTTATGTTGATGTAGGCAATCAACGACAAAATATTCTCCCAAAATGGTGCAAGTGTTTTTGTTATTGCGGGACAATTAGCAACAACGGGAAAGTTCAATTTATAAGTTGCATGTTCAGAATTGTTGATTACTTTCATATTTGGATGCTTCAATAACTTCAATGATAAACTTTGAAACTGGCAAATCATCGACCGTGTGCAAATTGAAAGCCGAGAATCGTGCAACCCATGCATGCAATCCATGGGAGGTTACGATCCATTGCTCGAACAAGACACTAATTAATCAAGCAATGGGCCGAGCCTAGCAACCCGCGATCGGAGCGAGCTCAACGATCAAAAATGGTTGACCAATTCAATGTTCGATCGAAGTGTGTGGTCCATGAAGAAATTGCGATTCATTTAACTCGCTATCCACTGAAGATTGATGATCAAATTCTAACACCCTAAGTTCTAAAATATGGTGGTCGATCAAAACACACGATCCATGGGTAATTGCAATCGAAAACTACCGTTCCAAGTTCACAATCGCCAAGATCAAATTGAAGCATCGTACATCAAGACAAGCGATCGACAAAGAAAATTCATGCATCATCACTAAGCTGTGAACAATCGACAAACAAATCGCAAGTCATTGCACAAAAAAATCTGAAGAACAACTTATCGAAATATATAGTAAACATCGAAGCGCAAATCAATATAGGAATTTACAACGTCACCAAAGTTGATCTGAAACATGATCGATCAGAGTATACAGTCAACCAAAAACCAATTGCCAGAAAACCTAAATAGTCGACACGTTAAAACAATAATCAACACAAAATTTCAAGAGAAACTCGGCACCTACTATAGCTATTGATAATCAAAATTGATCAAAAGGACAACACAACGCTGGAGTTTGGTGAAGCCGAGGTAAATCTGACCTAAAAGGGAAAGCAACGAATCAGTTCAAATCAAGCAAGAATCAAAATGGCGATTTGGATTCAGATCTGAAGAAGAAGCTCATGGTGGACTTAAAACCGATGAATATTCGGGTTCGAATCAGAGCTAGGAATTTCTGGTGATCAGCATTGGTGAAGGTAGCATAGATCTGATTGCCGATGAAGTCGATATAAGGTGAAGTAGCAAGATAGGGTCGAGGAAATTTTTCATAGGAAGCTTGCAGCCATTAAAATGTTTTTTCAACAAAAAAAAATAAAAGTGAAGAACGAGCCAATGGATCTGAGGTAAAATATAAATTTGCGTTAAGAAGGATGTGCGCAATCCATCAACCGGGTCATTTATAGTCCATAGAAATACGTCATTAACGGTCCATCGTAGTTCACGCATACCGAGCCATCAAGTGAGTCGATCGCAATCCATCAAGAGCAATATGGGTCATTCATTTTGAATCCTATATTTTCTTCAATAACATGAATTTCAAGGGGAAATTATTAACCCGATACTTAGTTTTTTTTCAAAGACTGGTTGAATTAATGACATCCTGGAAAATGTGCAATCCATACATGGATCGGTGGTAGGGCATAAGTGATTTTGTGTGTAAGTATTAAACGGCTCGAAATATCATGGATCAAATCACATGCAAGAGCATGGATCGGGTGCGCATGGTTCAAGTGATGGATCGTGTACAGGTTGGATGCATGGATCGCGTACGAGTTGGATCGTGTGTAATTTTTTGGATCGGCCAAGAACGTGGATTGTATGAAATGATGGATCATGCTCATATATAGACTACTCATATGCAAATGGTAACAGGGGTCGTTGCTTACCAATGGATCGGTGATTATTGGATCGCACACATATGAGATAGGATGTTGGCTTCTATGGAGCACCGAAAATTGATGGAACGCTGGCCGAACCATATAGGTCGCATATACTACATTTCGAACTCCATCACACTCACACCTCCACCTATAAACACCGGACCATCTCATTCATAAAAGGGGTTAGATTTTCTCCTCTCGAAGGGCTGCCATTATTGATCTCCAACATCACTCAAGCTTCTCTAACACCATAAAACCTTCATCTAGCATCATTCAAGCTTCTCCATCATCATTATTCTCCAGAAATCATCGAAATTCATCACCGAACTCGATTATCAAAGATCAAATCCAATAGTCTTTGCTACTGGTGAGGTTCGAGTGTTTCTACTCTAGAGATTGAAAGAGACAGAAAATTATCGAGAGATTGCTAGAGAATAACTGTAATTCATAGAGAAAAGTGTAAATCGAGACCAATATGTACCTTCTAATGGAGAAATCAATGAAATCATCATTCAAAGTGGATGTAGGTAAAAATAGAGGCTGAACCACTATAAATTTTCTCTCTAATTTACTGTTTTTTGCATTCATTTGCTTTTAACCTTGTTTTTTTACAGTTTAGAGGTGTTCTTACACCTCCTTCGGTTTTAGCGTCGATTTTCGGTGTTAACAGTACGGTTCATCCTCTCTGCAGCTCCATTTAATTATTGATCTCCCGATGTAGTAAAATGCATTTGAATGCCATGTTGCTTGCAATAATCCAAAATTTCTCCAGGAACATACTCTCCACCATTGTCAGATCTAAGAACTCAAAAGATTTTCAACTTTCCTTCTCAACGAGAGCTTTCCATTCTTTGAATTTTGCAAATGCCTCTGACTTAGCTTTCATTACGTACGCATAAACTTTTTGACAAAAATCATCGATGAAGGAAATATAATACTTCGCCCCACCCAAAGAAACCACCGGTGTTGGACCCCAAACATCCGCGTGAACATACTCAAGAACTCCTCTTGAGTCATGTTTCTCTTCACTGAATGTCACTTTGGTCCGCTTCCCCATGTCACACTCTTCGCAAAAATCTAAATTATTGAAACTTTCTCCAATAATCATCTCCCTCTTTTGAAAAATCTCCAAACTCTTCTTCGAGTCATGACCTAACCTCAAAATGCCACAACCGTGTCACATCCAAGCCACGAGAATTATCAACTCCTATGCAGGTTTCACCTTCGATGGTTACTCCTTGAAACAAATATATTCCATCAGCCCTTGCACCTTTCATGACCATAAGCGTCCCTTCGAAACCCACAAGTTATCACTCTCAATAGTGATTTACATCCAAGAGAATCAAGTTTCCCCCAAAGAGATAAGTGACTTTCTAACCCTTGGAACATAGCGTACATGGCGGAACGTAAAGTGACTTTCTAAGCCCCGCAAGCTATCACTCTCCATAAACAACCATTGACCATTAACCATACTACTACTTCCCACACTCAACTCGAGTTGATCTCTCAACTCTTCACTAAGAAGACCCGACTTGACATCCTCCAACATCAATGTATCCCAGCTATAGGTCAAGCTATTTGAGAAACTCGTATAATGGTCAGGCAACAAACACAACAATATCGTAGCCTTTTGCTCTTCCTCAACCTTCAAATCTATTGCCTTTATCTTCATTAGCAAGTCATTAAAGACATTTAAATGTGCTTTAAGCGACGTTCCCTTTTTCTTCTTGTAGGTGAAAAACGTTTGCAACAAGATCAAACGATTTGTGAGTGACTTCTTCATATAAAACTCTTCCAACTTGTCCCATATACCTTTAGCTATTGTCTCACTACTAATTTCGAAAATTACATTTTCTTCCATAGCAAGTTGAAGTGTAGTAAATGCCCGGTCTTCCATTTGCTCTTTCTCTACATCTGAGATGTTTGTCGGCAACAAATGCATGTCAAACACCACCTGATGAACCTGATTCCTCCTTAGAACAGTCTTCATCTTCCATTGCCACTTTTCAAATTCATTATCGCCATTCCACTTGTCAATAACCAATTGTGATCCCGATGTCGTATACGATCCACGTACATATGACGCTACTTTGTTTGATTCAATGTTTGAATTCGACTCCAACATTTCTACAACCACCTAGTACACAAAAATGTCCTGATACCAATTATTGGGAAAATGCCTTGATCAAGACCCCTCAACATTTTCCCTATGCAATGTGGAAACGAGCTAGATCGTGATAGATAGTGTACAAACAACCAAATATTTTATCAAAACCAATCTCAAACACACATAAACCAATCACAACACCGAAACAAGCAATAATAATAGAGCAAATAATGATAAATAATTCACACCAAGATTTACAGTGGTTCCACTAATAATTTATTAATGTACGTCCACTTGAGAGAGAGAACCTTTTATTAATATTAAAATAAGAGTATAAGAGATTGATTACAATGGTCACTCAATTTACTCAAGAATTTGATTTGTGGATATAAGAATTGAAGAAAATAGATTTCGGTTAGAGATCTTAGAACTTGATTGACAGATAATTGGATGTTTTTCACTCTCTCTTCTAGGCTATTTTTATAATATCAATTATTTCATACAGAAGTTTACTTTACCCCCAAGTCAAGTAAATATGACATCAAAGTTTTTATATATATGGCAAATGATCTTATTAAATATGCCACCAAAAGAGGGAAATAAATATATAACCAAATCTCATTAATTAGGGAAAATGATATTTTCTCTTTCTCACCTTTAAAAAATTTCTTTCCTTTTAATGTGATTTAGCATCATCAAATTTAACAACTAGATGATATTTGATACTTTAATCTCCACCAACTGCTTGAGCTTGTTTTATGCGCCAACAATGTATCTACCGGTCCAAGCATTCGGGAATTATAGTCTACTTGTAACTCCATCAACATTTACAACCTCTTCAGTAAAAAATAAATTAGGCCTTATCTTACTCTTCATTTTATTCCTACTATGGGTAGGTTTATGGTAGTTGAAAATTAAACTTTTTTGCATGTTATTATATCTCCTTTTTTTTTATTGCTAAGTGCAATTAATTGGTTTTTTTTTTTTTTTTTTTTTTTTTTTTTTTTTTTTTTTTTTGCCGTCACATCGGAATTGTAACGTCTTAAATGGTGGTAATATATAAGTTAAGAATCAGTCTAGCAAGTGTAAATTATTAGGTTGGTAAAGGAATGTTGTCGCAAAAAAAATAATTGCATCTACTGATCCTACTATTTTAGTGCATCATGTACGATTAAAATCAAATGCTTGGAAGCTTCAGATTGATTATGTAGCGATCCCAAAGCTGTTTTATAGAGACCTACTTCAGATATCTATACCATTGGGCAAGTGGTTCGAACGACTATTGCTTGGCATAAGGAGTTTATCTCTTTTGATTAGTACGTCTATTTACTTTTATTGATATATATTATGGATGTAGTTATGTCTTGTAATGGAGTTATGAATTCAAAATTGTGTAAACTTGAATTGTTTTTTATTATTATGAACGTGAAAGGTTTGTGTTGTTTCATGTAACTCAAATGTTTTTGATTGTTAATTTGTGATCCGAAATTCTCATTAGGATTGGTTCAGCTGATGTGTCATCTAAAAGATATTATTTAGTTCCTTAATTTACTCTCTTGATTGAGGACTGGACCAGCTGATGTGTCACCTAAAGGACATTATTTAGTTCCTTAATTTACTCCCTTGATTGAGGTATTTTCAGCAACCTCATTTAAAGGATAAAGAAGATTCTCTCTTGATTGAGACATTTATAGCAACCTCATCAAAAGGATAAAGGAGATTTTAATTTACTCTCTTGATTGAGATAAATGCAGCAATCTCATTGAAGGATAAAGAATATTCTTATTTTTATTCTTTCTCTCCTTATCTGAATGCATGAAAGTAGAATATAAATTTACTGCTATGGTTGGTATGTTGAATAAGCTTGTAACAACTCCATCAATTAAATCAATAAAGTTTGCCTTTCTCCCGTGGTTTTTTCCCGCAAAGGGTTTTTCCACGTTAAATCTTGTGTGTGATTTTGTTTCTTTACTTGCTTCTTTAATCATTTATTTATTAACAAGTGGTATCAGAGCGCTGGTTTATTCAACATGGCGTCGTTAAAGTATGATCTTCCGCTATTGGATCGAAACACTCGATTCTCATTGTGGCAAGTGAAGATGCGGGCGTTGCTTGCACAAGCTGATTATGATGATGCATTGGATGGATTCGGGAACAAGAGATTTGAACTATGGACCGATGATGAGAAGAGAAAGGATCGGAAGGCTTTGTCGCAAATTCAGCTCCATCTACACAATAATATTTTGCAAGAAGTTTTGAACGAGAAGACAGCTGCTTCTCTTTGGCTGAAACTGGGGTCAATTTGCATGACCAAGGATCTCACAAGTAAGATGCATCTCAAACAAAAGCTGTTTCTGCACAAATTGCAAGAGGGAGGTAATTTGCTTGACCATATTTCTGATTTTAAAGAGATTGTTTCTGACTTGACTGCAATGGAAGTCAAATATGATGATGAAGATTTGGGTTTAATCCTATTATGTTCTTTGCCCAGTTCTTACTCAAATTTCAGAGATACCATATTATATAGTCATGATACTCTCACTCTAAATGACGTTTATGAAGCCTTGCACGCCAAGGAGAAAATGAAACAACTGGTGTCTTCAACTGGATCAAGCTCTCAAGCCGAAAGCTTGTCCGTTCGTGGCAGGACAAAGGAGAAAAATTCAAATAATGGATCTCGAGGAAAAAGTTCCAATGCCTATAAAGGTCGATCTAAATCTAGAGGCAAATACAAGTCTTGCAAATATTGTAAGAGGGATGGACATGAAATATCTGAATGTTATAAGCTGCAGAACAAGGAAAAGAGAAATGGCACATACAAACCAAAAGATAACAAAGAAGATGAAGTTAATGCCAATTGTGCTAGTAATGATAGTTCTGACAATGAGATGCTTGTTGTTACCGTGTTTGCTGGATGTGCTGAGATTAAAGATGAATGGATACTTGACACTGCTTGCACTTTCCATATGTGTCCTATTAAAGATTGGTTTACAACCTTAGAACCCATAAAAGATGCTGGCTCAGTTTTGATGGGTGATGATTCGGCATGTAAAGTAGCAGGAATTGGTTCTATTCAGATCAAGATGTTTGATGGCGCAATCAGAACTTTAACAGATGTTCGGTTCATTCCCAACATCAAGAGAAATCTGATTTTTTTTAAGTGCTCTTGATGACAAAGGGTACAAATATTCAGGTGGAGGTGGTGTCTTGAAAGTCACAAATGGTTCTCTTATTGTAATGAAGGGAAATCTTAGGCAAACAAATGGCCTTTATTATCTTCAAGGCACTACTGTTTCAGGTAATGCTTCCCCTGTTATCTCAAATAATATTTCTGATTGTGATACTGCTAATCTTTGGCATATGCGTCTTGGACATATGAGTGAATTAGGTCTGTCAGAGTTGAACAAGAGAGGACTTCTTGATGGGTACAACGCAGGCAAGCTGAAGTTCTGTGAGCATTGCATTTTTGGCAAGCATAAGAGAGTGAAGTTCAACACTGCAGTTCATACAACAGAAGGCATTCTAGATTATGTGCATTCAGACTTATGGGGACCGTCTAGGAAAGCATCCATGGGTGGTGCTTGTTACATGATGACAATCATTGATGATTATTCCAGAAGAGTTTGGACTTATTTTTTGAAACATAAATCTGAAGCTTTTTCAGCTTTCAAAGAGTGGAAGACTATGGTTGAGAGACAAACAGAAAGGAAGGTAAAGAAGCTTCGGACTGATAATGGGATGGAGTTTTGTTCAGATGAATTTAATTCATTTTGCAAGGCTGAAGGCATTGTTAGGCACTACACCATACCTCACACTCCTCAGCAAAACGGGGTTGCCGAGCGTATGAACAGGACTATCATTTCTAAAGCTCGCTGTATGTTGTCAAAGGCTGGTTTGGATAAGCGTTTTTGGGCTGAAGCTGCTTCCACAGCCTGTTATCTCATCAACCGCTCTCCCTCTGTTGCTATTGGTAAGAAAACTCCAATTGAGGTATGGTCTGGTTCTCCAGCAAATTATTCTGAATTGAAAGTTTTTGGATGTATTGCTTATGCTCATGTTGATAATGGAAAGTTAGAGCCAAGAGCTGTTAAGTGCATTTTTCTTGGTTATAAGTCTGGTGTTAAAGGCCATAAATTATGGAATCCTGAAACAAGTAAGGTTGTAATTAGCAGAAATGTTGTGTTTAATGAATCTTCTATGTTACATGATATTCCATCTACTAATGATCTTGTTGAGAGTAAGAAGAAATCAAATGTCCAGGTGGAGCATATTATTGATACAGATGCTACATCAAACGCAGAAATTGAGGGACAAGATGAAGCACCCATTGTTGAGGATCCTCCAGCTGTTATGCAACCACCGCAACAATCTATTGCAACAAACAGAACTAGAAGGAATCCAAAACCAGTAAGAACGTTTATTGAGGAAGCAAATGTTGTTGCTTATGCGTGCGCTGTAGCAGAAGAAATAGAAGGTATTGCTGAGCCTTCTTCATATTCTGAGGCTGTTATCTCTAGTGATTCTGATAAGTGGATGGCTGCTATGCATGATGAGATGAAGTCACTTGAAAGAAATGACACTTGGGACTTAATCAAATTGCCTAAAGAGAAGAAACCTATTCATTGCAAATGGGTTTTCAAGAGAAAAGAAGGTGTTTCTCTAAACGATAAGACAAGGTACAAAGCAAGATTAGTTGCAAAAGGTTACAGTCAGATTCCAGGTATTGACTATAATGAAGTTTTTTCCCCTGTTGTGAAACATAGCTCAATTCGCATGTTACTCAGTATTGTTGCTATGCATGATTATGAGCTTCAACAGTTAGATGTAAAAACCGCATTTTTACATGGAGAATTAGAAGAGGATATTTATATGCATCAACCTGAGGGTTTTATCATCCCTGGAAAAGAAAATCTTGTCTGTAAATTAAAGAAATCTCTTTATGGATTGAAACAGTCACCTAGGCAGTGGTATAAAAGATTTGACACTTTTATGCTATCTCAAGGTTTTAAAAGGTCCAATTATGATAGTTGTGTCTATTTGAAAATTACTACTCATTCAGCCATTTATTTGTTACTCTATGTTGATGATATGTTGATTGCTTCAAAAGACAAGGTGGAAATTGAAAATTTGAAAAGGCAGTTAAGTAGAGAGTTTGAAATGAAAGATTTGGGAGATGCTAAGAAGATTCTTGGCATGGAGATATCAAGAGATAGAACTTCTGGAAAATTATACCTAAGTCAGAGTGGGTATGTTAGAAAAGTGCTTCGTCGTTTTAATATGCTTGATGTCAAACCTGTAAGTACTCCTCTTGCTACACATTTTAAATTGTCATCAGCCATGTGTCCACAATCAAATGAAGATATTGAGTACATGTCTAGAGTTCCCTATTCTAGTGCAGTTGGTTCACTTATGTATGCCATGGTTTGTTCGCGTCCTGATTTATCACATGCTTTAAGTGTTGTCAGTAGATTCATGGCCAATCCTGGAAGAGAGCATTGGAAAGCAGTTCAATGGATTTTTAGATATCTTCATGGCACTGCAAATGCTTGTTTGCAGTTTGGTAAATCTAAAGAAGAACTTGTTGGTTATGTGGATTCTGATTTTGCAGGTGATTTGGATAAAAGGAGATCATTAACAGGTTATGTTTTCACCATTGGTGGTTGTGCTGTAAGTTGGAAAGCAACCTTGCAAACTACAGTAACATTATCAACTACTGAGACCGAGTATATGGCTATTTCTGAAGCATGTAAAGAAGCTATTTGGCTTAGAGGTTTATATTTTGAGTTTTGTGGAGATACATCTTGCATTACTATATTTTCTGATAGCCAGAGTGCTATATGCCTTACAAAGGATCAAATGTTGCATGAGAGAACTAAACATATAGATGTGATGTATCACTACATTCGAGATGTTATTGCTAAATGTGGTGTTAAAATTTGCAAGATAAGTACTCATGACAATCCCGCTGACATGATGACAAAGCCAGTTCCAATTACTAAGTTTAAGCTTTGCTCAAGCTTGGTTGGTGTTACAGTATAGTCTTTAGGGACTATTGGAGCAAGTCAGATATTTACTTGTTGAAGGAGTTCGTTTTTACTTCAAGATGAGAATTCGTCTCAAGGTGGGGATTGTTAATTTGTGATCCGAAATTCTCATTAGGATTGGTTCAGCTGATGTGTCATCTAAAAGATATTATTTAGTTCCTTAATTTACTCTCTTGATTGAGGATTGGACCAGCTGATGTGTCACCTAAAGGACATTATTTAGTTTCTTAATTTACTCCCTTGATTGAGATATTTTCAGCAACCTCATTTAAAGGATAAAGAAGATTCTCTCTTGATTGAGACATTTATAGCAACCTCATCAAAATGATAAAGGAGATTTTAATTTACTCTCTTGATTGAGATAAATGCAGCAACCTCATTCAAGGATAAAGAATATTCTTATTTTTATTCTTTCTCTCCTTATCTGAATGCATGAAAGTAGAATATAAATTTACTGCTATGGTTGGTATGTTGAATAAGCTTGTAACAACTCCATCAATTAAATCAATAAAGTTTGTCTTTCTCCCGTGGTTTTTTCCCGCAAAGGGTTTTTCCACGTTAAATCTTGTGTGTGATTTTGTTTCTTTACTTGCTTCTTTGATCATTTATTTATTAACAATGATTATTATTAATGAAATATTGATTTTAATTATAATATTATGAAATTTATGGTTAATGACAGCTACAAAAAAAAAATGTTGTACTTGTTATTACTAGCTGTAGTAGATTCTACTCAACTTTTAGCAGTGGTAAACAGCTAGCAAAACTGATAAAAAAAACATATTATAACTGTTTTTGGCTATGCAAAATCAAATTTCTGTTATAGTAAATGTATGATTGAATTGAGTTTTGAATCAAATTTATCCACTAGTTAGGATTATTTAGGGTCAAATTGTGGTTGAGTCAGGTAAAAATAACGGAATAAATTGCTGGAACAATACCGTAGCGCTAATTATTTATTTAGGAACATTGCTGGAACAACCAGCTTTGGCATAAACAAGGGAAGAAAATGCAAATGGAAAAATCAGAGAAATTCAGGAGGTGCCCATTCTTTCTCTCTTCATCGGATGCTTTCACTGTTTATATGCCTTGTTGGTTTAGCATTTTGGATTATATAAACAACCAGTAAACAGAACTTAGCAACTGTATTTATGTACTATAAGCGTGCCCTACTAGCTAGCTGTAGTTCAGAAATCGATTAGGTTACGTAATGTGAAAAGCTTCCTTCATTGATTAAGATGTAAGCATGCATATCACGTTAATCAATCATATTATATTTGGATGTATAAAATGTTAATTCTAACGTGCCTTTTGAGTTATATCATGATGTTAACTTGAATTAAGACAATTTTGTTGACTGATCTCAATCATTCATGAACCGTTAGTAGTATTTGCATCTAATTTGGCTACATTGTAATTTCATTCACAGTGTAAGATGAAATTATACATGTTGCCACCTAGCAAAATAGCAATCACAATAAAAAATGCAATAAAGAAATGAAATGAATCGATGAAAACGAATGATAGTTTTCTTCAAAAACAAATGAATGAGGAGGAAGAATGAAGAAATAATCCCTCACATCTTACTCTCTTAGCTGTTGGAATGTTACCGTTTTGTTCTTTCATGCGTTTGTGCCAGGCATGCTAGATATTTTGTTCTCTAACTTGTAGTAGGTAAGCAACAAGGACTGAAATCCAATTTGCTATTCCATTCAATGAATTTAACATGGCACAGTAATATCACCATCAGTGTTTTAAATGAAAGCACTTTCACTGTTTCACATGTGTTATATATCGATATTCATGCTTAAAGGAACAAATTTTCACTCTTTCAAGAGCACAAAAACAAAAAACATACTTTTAATTTCGAATGATATTCTTTGCAGCGGTATCCTCAACTCTATCACACGCTAAGTGTTAAATTTTAAACAAAATGTCTATTGTTAACCGCATCTGATGGTTATATGTTGTATTTTGGCGTGGATTCTGACATTCTGTGTGGTGTAAGTTGCAGACAATCTCGCCATTTTTTTTCACTTGAAAAATCTAGGCAATCTCATAATCCTTCTAGCCATTTTCTCACTAAAGTGAAATGAGTATAATCATCGTCCACATGTTGTCGCTTCCTTCATGAGCGATGTTCTATCTAACAAAGTCAAGAACTATTTTTTCCTACTTTGGCAGTACCCCGTGAAAAATTATTACAAAAATGATGATGATTCATTTAAGATATTACTTCATGTGGGATTTGGATTTTTTATTAAAAAATATAAAAAAATTCAACCTATAGTCACCAAAATATAAATGTTGGAATTGTCCCACGTCAGGAAATTTGTCTATTCAATCTTCCTTAAATATAAGGAGTTCCGTGTCTCTAACAATGAACGATTGTTTCGATTTATTTATATATTTGCAAAATGATAACAAATTATTTTGATATATCTCTTAGTAAATTTCTGAAGGAAAAAAAGAAACTTATAGTAACCCGTAACTTCCCCGTGAAGGAAAGAGCGGATACTTTAAGGACAAGACGAATCAAAACACAAACAGAAAAACATTTCATTGTATATTACAACAATTCCATCATAATACAAGAATATACAGAGTATGAATAAATATTACACAGAAAATATCAGAGATTTAAATTACATTACATAGCAGCGGAAAAATAATACAATACACAACTGAAAGAGATATACGAAAACAGAGCTTTCCGGATATCGTTCCAACTGTAAATCAGAATCATATGAATATAAATCTGCAAAACCAAAACTACTAGCTGCCCATGTCAAAATAAGGGTACCCAGAGTTTAGGTTAAAACAATAACCTCCTGGTCAGTCATGGGACTGGTGTGAGAACTAAAACAGTTATTGATCATTATTTTAAAGTTAGGTAAATCAAGGGACCACGCCGTGTAACACGAAATGGGTTTTCTCCCAAGAATATCAGTGCATAAAACAACAGCGTAATGCTAAATAAAGAACAATGAAGCTATTATAAGACCCAGGTCCCATCACACAATGCAACGCAAGCCGAAGGATAGGGTTTTTACCTTATAATAGCCAAGAATGCTTGGTACGTGAAATTTTATGTTTTATTATTACTATAAGTGTATAGTGTATAAAACAACTTCAAATCATAAATATCAACCATAGACGGCATAAGTGCCCCATACCACTATGTCGCCATATATATGTTATACAATCAAAATCGCAAAGTCACTTATTGGAAGTTGAATTTCCATCTGTGAACCAAGGCAAAAGATAGTCCTCACCGATTCGAGACTCCCTAGCCCGAGCCTCAGGATCAGAGCTCGAGTGACCCTTGGATCGTCAGGGCCGGTACACCGATGTGGATTAAAATGTCTGAACACTGCGTTTCCCAACCCTTTGGGGGCGTAAATGAGCCAAATGACTCCATCGGCTCCACACAGTCACTGATATATCTGTGGCGCCTCGCAACAGCAATAACCACACATGTGAAAATAATATAAATGTCAGGGCTGGTAGGTCACTGACAGCACCCTAGCTAGAAGGAAACGCATGTCCTCCCTGAGGTCCTCTCCCGTTTCTAGTTCACAACCGGGGTGTGAGGCTCGCGAATCAATGCTACACAAAGCTATGCCACACAGGCTGTGTTTTGATCATCAACCACAAGACTTTGCTTTTCAACAGAATCCTTGATCATTTGCCACTTAGGCATGCCACATAGGCAATTCACTCCATGCGATTGATATCCATCAATATATAATCCCTGAGCTCGTACGTCTCAGAGAAGGGCGTTAAGCAAGAGAATAAATACTCCGTCGCCAAACAGATATATATTTAATAGAAATCAATCACACAGAATAAAATCCAATGTCATACACACAGTCCATTTACAAGTTCATTCTGGGTCTGAATGAAACCGGAGGCACCTTGTACCTCGCATATCCATCGATCTCCAAGTACGTCTGGACGATCACCAACTGATTCCCTCCACTTGGGTGTACAGCCCAATCAAGATCATCAGTAATCACCCAAACGATGTGAAGACCTCCGGTCTTCGACCACCGTCTTCATCCTCGACACATCGTCGAATCAGTTATTCAGAATGGGATAAACCCGGTCTTTCTGAATTACTCGCGTATATAATAAACAAGTGTTACACAAACACAACATACACCTCATTCCAATTCAGAATATTCTTTTATTCAAATATTCTTATACTTTAGGAAAGGTTCCTATTAATTTTATCAAAGATAAATTCTTTAAATTTATTCTTTAATCTTCTTTTGAATGTCAATTTAAACCAAATTATGGTTAATCGAAACTAGTCGGGATTAACGAACCTTGCCGAAGTAATCATTTGTTTTAAATTTCCCAATCCCAACCTATTCATCCCATGAAGTAAAACTGGTAATACTTCATATCTAACACCACGGTGTTATCGGTAAATTCAATTACCATTTCACGTTCAAATCTAATTAAAGATTTAACTATCGCCTGGAGCAAAACTGGTGATACTCCATTCTCGATCATCTCAATCTAATTAAAGATTCATTAAAACTCCACTTGGTTTTAATCTTCCCAAAAATCATATTAATGATTGTTTAACCTGGGAAACCATATCATGTCCTTAACTGGGTTAATGAACCAATGTCATTTAAGACACGGTTCACTATAAACCCAAAATCACATTTTATTCCATTCCAATTTATTTTATTAAATTGGAAAACTTTACTTTGGAAAACCTCCTTTAAATGTTAACAAAAGATTTATAAATTCCAAATCACATTTCACTGTAAATCGGGTTAAAGAACAAATGTCGTTAAAACACAGTTCACGATAAACCCAATTCCCAATTGATATTAAATATAAGGCTTTGAATAGAAAATATATCGGCTTATATTCAGTATCAAATTCTATGACCAACAAATATCGTATTGGAAATAACGATATAAATATATCTTTCAAATTTCCATAACAATATCTGTATAATCACAAAATCCAACATCGAAATATTCCAAAGACAATTTCAATTCAAATCCATTCCAATCCAATTATTGGAAATTCTGGTTACTTTTAAAACCCTTTCAAATCCAATTTATTTATTTAAAAATAAATAAATTATTATTCTTGTTCAAAACTAGTTCATTTCGATAAAAATCTATTTTTATCTTTTCAAATTTGGAATTTTTCATCTCAATTCTTCACAAATCATTTCTTATGATTCTACACAAATTATTACTATTTTTAATAATTTTATCAAGGCCTGTACAGTCGAATTCCATCAACACCATCGAACTGCACTTACAACGACCTTTTCCAAATTTTATTTGGACATAATTCCAAATCCAACTGTTAGATTTCAAATCTCTAATATTCGTTAGAAAGCTCTTTTCGATACGAACCCAACGGTTCCGGTTTTAGGAGAATCCGATGGTCGGATCTCCCGTAACGTCCATTCGAAGTCAATGGTCGAAGTTCGCGAACTGCTGCGGCGCGGCGCGTTCTATTCAGGCCATTATATATATATATATATATATATATATATATATATATATATATATATATATATATATATATATATATATATATATCGTCGATTTCCTTTCAAAACGTATTTTATAAATCGTTTTAAATTCGTTTTCGAAACGATTTCAACTTCATATTCAATTTCGAATCAAAATTGAATATTCCACATCATCGATATACAAATGATAATATTTTCAAAGCGTTATATTTTGAAATCACTTTCTTTTCTATATTCATTATAAAAATGAATAAAATCGATATAAATATCGTTCACGTCAAAATGGCGTCAATCTAGTCAACACGACTTTTATTCAACACATGAATGTTTATTCTATTCAACACATGAATATTTATTCTATTCAACACATGAATATTTATTCTATTCAACACATGAATTCATATTATTCAACACATGAATTTTTATTCTATTCAACACATGAATTTTTATTCTATTCAACACATGAATTTATTTCTATTCAACACATGAATTTTTATTTTTGTTCAACACATGAATTTATTTCTATTCAACACATGAATTTATTTTCTATTCAACACATGAATTTATTTTTATAATATTCCTTATTTTCCAAATTGGAATGAGGCCCAATCAATTACTATATAATGTTAATTATATGGATTTTCTACAACACATGTATATAATAGCAACGATAAATCATCAACCATCATCCAGAGTGCACCACACAACTGCATAAGCATTAAATATAAATAATTAACACTTACACAGTCTGTCAACTTATCGTTTGACATACAACTAAACAATCAGGATTAGTGTATGTCAAATATCATCCCAACACCCGTGTGGGGTTTCAAACAATCAAACACAGATTTTATTTGTGCAGTTGGGCGATGTGTAAAATTTATCGTCTTAATCAATATCAGTCAAATCTGTGTACATAAACAAATCGTTCAATTTGTAAAAGAATATTTATTTTATTTCAACCCATGAATATATATTTTATTTCAACACATGAATATATATTTTATTTCAACATATGAATATATATTTTTGAACACATGAATATATATTTTATTTCAACACATGAATATATATTTTATTTCACAACCAACAGTCAATTTTTACAACACAAACAATCACACAAGTCGTCCATGGTCTGTGGACGACGGGGAGCAGTTTATATACGCAGTTATAAAATAAATAACTGAATAGAAAATTTTAGTGAGGAGTTATCACCGATTAGCTAAACCAAACACCGCGACTCTTCATATGTAGGAAATCTTCGTCTTGTTTCCAACGCAGTCTGTTTCACGAAGTTTATATTAAAAATCACATTTTTATAACTTTACTATATATATAAAAATCATATATTTTTATCGCTTCATTCCAGTAAATAAAAACCATATTTTTGTTTCTACTTCATATATTTTTACAATGCTTCTTTCTATATAAAAATTATATTTTTATATATCTACTTCTTGTATAAAGATCGAATTTTTATTTCGCTACAACATATATAAAAAATCCCGTCTTTCTATATATAAAAATATCGACTTTCCTATATAAAAAATATCGTCTTTACTATGATAAAAATATAATCTTTACTATGATAAAAATATAATCTTAACTATGAGCTAAAAATCATATTTTTATTACTTCTATGATATAAAAGTCATATTCTTATTACTTCTATAATATAAAAATCATATTTTTACTTCGCAATTATATATAAAAATCATATTTTAACATAACCAAAGATCGTATTTTTACCCTATTAAAAACCTAATCTTTTCTTCTATAAAGATCTAATATTTTAAAATCAATAAAAATCCAAACTTTCTTACATACAACGTCATATATAATTTACCATTCACCTTAAATCAAAATAAATGAGTAAAAACTCACCTTTTTACTGTAAAAATCGTTTCTTGGTCGCTAGAGGGGATCCACGTCGGCCTGAGGTGAGGGCCGTGGTTGCTGACGTCAGGGGGGTCGGGGTAGCACCTAGGGCGGCGGCAGGGATCTGTGGTGGAGGTGGCGGGTCCACGGCGGTGCGGAGGGGCTCAGGGGAGGGTTGCATCGGCAAAGGGAGGGGGAAAGGGGATCGCGCTCAGCGCGAGCAGGAAGGGGGGAGGCTCGAGAGGAGAGAGGCGTAGGGTTTTTTTTTCATTTTTTTTCTTTGTTGAAATGAAACGGGGGGGGGGAGGGGGTTGTTGACTCGGTTAGAGAGAGAGAGGTTTTTTTATTTAATTATTTAATTTCAAAAAGAAACCTTTTATTTCAAAATCGAACTCACCGACTGTCGTCCATAGCTAATTACCCCCATTCCGTATACAATGGAATATGTATCGTAAGCTGATTCGATCGTTTAGATCAGTTTTCGTCAAAATCAAAATATAAATCTATATATTGAATTTGAACGCACATTTCAATTTCCCGGGGCCGCATACGGACTCTAAAAATTCCCGAAAAATATTTCTAGCTTCGTATTGACGATACGGTTCTAACAAAACTAATTTCGTCAAATTCCGAGATCGTTTGAAAAATGGCCATTTTCTGGTCGATTGAAATTGACTGAAACTATTAAAACACGTTTTACTTCACCACACTCACATATTGATTTCAAAAATCATGAAAATTGGAATATAGCAATAAGTTGACATCACAGATCCAACAAAAGTGGTTTCATTGAAAACTGAGGTCGTTTGCAAAATTTCCATTTTTAAGGGCCAGAATTCCATAGCGACTATTCTGAATTTTCAACTGGGCATAACTTTTGATTCCCACTATGAAATTTTGATTTTTCGGATTCGTTGGAAAGATATTCTTAAATAGATTCAAATATTTTTGGTTTCGCTAAAATTTGATTTATTTTGAATCCTGTACATTCAATTGAACTTTGAAATCGAATTTTCGAACTACCGCGCCATTTTCAATTCCTTTTATATTTAAAATAAAATATTTATATTCTAACATCGATTCAAATAAATATATACGTTCTATTTCTATTCAAAATAAATTTCTCGTCGTTATTATTTAAACAAAATTCATTTTAAATATTCAAAATTCACTAAAATTGCCAAAATAAAAATTTTAAATTAGCTCAGATTTCCAGGTTATTACAAAACTTCTTGTCATTCAAAACTAGAGTCCATTATGTTTGTTATGTCTATTTCATTTGTAACTTCAAATCAACTAATTTTACAAAGAAAAAAACATATGTTAAAATATTCAGATGGATTGATCAAAGATACATATAGTAATTAGATGTAATGGCTAACCATTGAGATGGGGAATTATTTTCATTTAACTAGTTTTATATTTAACCCAAGCTATAAAAAATCCTTAAAACATGCCTCCCAAGTCCCAACCTCATAGCCCTTTTGCTTTCCGGCTGTCTTTAAATTTGATTGAAGGTCATGGATTTTCAGGTAAGCACTCTTTTTCTTTGAGAATTTTCTTTTCTCCCAAAGGTCAAAAATTCCTCTCGCTCTTCGTAGAATAGCCATTACAAATTGCATAAATTAAGCATCAGCTTACACTTTCTAAATTGTTGTTTAAACAAGTAAGCAATACTTGATACAAGACACCAGTACTAGTTATATGACCCATTAAACCGCAATTAGCAAAGGTAGTTCTATATGTTAGGATTTCAATATATATTAATTAGCAGATAGTCTTGAAACCCTAGATCCAAATATGTAATCCATATTGATTTAATTGAGAATAAATCAGAAAACAGATAACTTGATTAGCGGAAGTGTACCTGAATTTGTATTTAATCATTGCAATACCTGAATCCATAGTCGGTTGCTAAACGAGAAGATGAATTTGGTTTTGTCTTCCAAATTGACACAAACCCTAGATGTAACACCCCACCTCCGTTAAGGTCACTCGCAAAGGGAATGCCTTAACTTTGGTGGAGCGTTTTTAGTAGACAGAACAGAAATTTACAAGACAGATAAACTAGTACTTGAAAATTTTATAACTTTATTACAACAGAAAAAGAAATACGTTTGGTTACATCCTTCAAAATCACAATATTGGAATTCAAGTACATAAATATCGGTCTTGTACAAAAGCCTTCAGAATGCATAGTTTTTAAAACCATAATCCCCAATATAAACTGCCATGGAAAGATAGAGCCAAAGCCAAGCAATACTTCAAACACTTCAAGCAGAGAGAATCTGAATCAAGCTCCAATGTTTCCACCCTGAAAACCTGGGAGGGGGGACGGAAAGAAAAGAGGCGAAACAAACTAAGTTAGACATAAGTCTGGTGAGTCCAGTGACTTTCAACATATAAACAGATAATAGTATCATGACATGTAAATAAAACTGGATGAGAGATAACCGTAACAGGAATAGCAAGTTAACAGAAGAACGGAATGATATAGGCTAAGCTAAGCTTTTCACTTCTCTGCACTAATACTAGTATAACAGGATTAGGTGTTACCCTAATGTCTAAACTGAAACAGAAACGGAAACAGAATAATCTCTACAGGAACAAAATGCTAGTAATGGGCCTTTACCACCCAAACAGACAGAAGGTACAGAAGCAGAATACTAATAATGGGCCTTTACCACCCAACTAATGGGCCTTTACCACCCCAACAGACAGAAAGTACGAAAACAGAATTGGAAACAGAATCAAAGACGGAAACAGAATAATCCCTACGTAAACAGAATGTTAGAATAAGGTGTACACTAGTAATGGGTCTTTACCACCCCAACAGACGGTACCACGCAGAAACAGACAGGTGTTACCACCCAACAGAAACAGACGGTACCAACAGAAACAGACAGAACTAAGTGTACCCTAAGTCTTACCCCCAAGCGATCGGCTCCCTAATACATAAATACCCTGTGTCGGCCCCACGGTAGGGTGTATCACTCCCTAAAGTGGAAACCTATTGGCACAGAACTATTTACAGATGTCACGGTGTCTTACATCCTCATGGCAGACCGGATCCATGCACGCACATGACCCGGTTGGAACGCGCCATCAACACCCCTCGCTATTATCAGAATGAACCGCTTATAATTACTTCAGTAAGCGTGCCCGGACACCTACATAGTGTGAGGTCAAAGTTTTGATACCAGAAAGGGTTACTGACTAATATGGGTCCCAAACAACAGATGACACAAGTATTTTCCCCTCCTAACCTTGTGTCCCTAGACTAGCAGATTTCAGATTAACTTGTTTACAAGTTTCAGACAGAGTTCAGATTACTAGTTCAAGGATCATACAATCAAGTTAACAAGTTTTCAGATTAACGAATCAGATGTACGGAAAGAGGAAAGTTTTCTGTTAGTATAGACTTGCATTCCTATGTAGTATCCTATTTTAGAAAAAAAAAGTAGAATGGTTTAATTGGATATTTTTCTTCCTACATGTTTGTTGTGATTGCTATGTAAGAACAAAAACATAGGGTATTGTAAATAAAATGAAAAGGAAGATAAAAGATGGATAACTAAAAGAAAACAAACAATGACGACAACTGCAAAAATAAATATCAATAAAAGAAAATGAATTCTTCTAAAGTAAGTTTGGGAAAATGAAAAGAAAATTTTCTTATGCAAACCGTGCTTGGAATAGAAAATATAATTTTTTATAAAACTAGCAATTAAAATTTTCAAGTATAGGGGAAAAGGTGCGTGAAAGTGGATGTGAAATATGTAATTTTCCATTTTCTACCTTTTTCTAACATAAGAAATCGAATTCAGAAAATTAGACTTTTCTATAATATGCAAATGTAAAGTTGATTGGTAGAGTTTTGATGCAAAAATTAGATGAACTACGCTCTTGCTCAGTAAGAGTGTAGGAAAAAATTAAATGATTTTTTTTTGTTGTAAAACTAGAAATTAAGTTTTTCAAGTATAGGGGAAAAGGTACGTAAAAATGGATGTGAAATATGTAATTTTCGATTTTCTACCTTTTTCTAACATAAGAAACCGAATTCAGAAAATTAGACTTTTCTGTAATATGCAAATTTAAAGTTGATTGGTAGAGTTTGGATGCAAAAATTAGATGAACTTTTTTATAATACTTAAATTTAAAATTGACTGGTAGAGTTTGGATGCAAAAATTAGATGAACTACGCTCATACTCTATAAGAATGTAGGAAAAAATTAAATGAAAAAGTGTTTTTGATTTTCAAAATATTGCATTCATAAAGAAATTGCCATTACATTTAAAATGTGTACATCATTTTTCAAAAGTTTTTTAAGAAAATTTGCATTCATATAGGTTGTACCGCTTAGGCATTCATTGCATTTATGTATTATTATGTTATGTTACACTTTGCATAAGTGTATAAATAGCTGCAAAATTTGGATGTACACGTGATGGTTGTAAATTATGCGAGGAATTACTTAGTTTTACCCTTATCAGATTCCGAGAATGAAATTTCCTAAGGGTGGGAGAATGTAACACTCTACATTTTGAATTAAGTAATAATAAAATTATTTAATTTTTAGAATTTGGTCACGGAACTAGCATAAGTGCATCCATGGCAATTTTCTGATCAATTTAGGCCTATGGTTTGTAGAAAATGGATTTAAAACGAAAAAGATACTTTTAAATAAAGTTTTAGAACAAACGTGAAAAAAAAGATATAAGAGAACCACAAATAAAAATAATAGCTATCAATGTTTTCAGTCTGGTGAATAAAAGCTAAGTTAGGTGAGTTGGTAAGACATGCACTTCCTAATGTGGAGGTCAGGTGTTCGAGTCCCGCCAACGTCATGCATCTTTCTAACCGTCCCTCTAAAATTAAAAACTTGACGTTGGCGGGATTCGAACTACTGAACTCCGCCTTGGATGTTCATGTTGTATCAACTCACCTAACTTAGTTTTTGTTCACATGACTAAAAATATTGGTAGCTATTATTCTTGTTTGTGTTTCTCTTCTATCTACTTTTTCACGTTTGTTCTAAAACTTCATTAAATGATGTCTTCTTCGTTTTAAATCTGTTTCCTGTAAATAATAGGTTTAAATTGATCAAAAAATTGCCAAGATGCAATGACTTTTGTTCCATGACCAAATTTTGAAAATTATACAAATTTTAATTTTATTATTTAATTTAAATGTGTGGTGTTACACCTTTGAAGGAGGGAAGGAGGACGAAACATAGCTAATGCAGTTTGGACTGATTGGCCCGGACCCTAGAGCCAATTTGGACTGGGTTGGATTATCGACTGTAGACCAGGACAGTTAGACATAGTGATTGTCTGGCGAGACCAGTGCAGTTGGACCAACCACTGTCCTATGGATTTAACGGTTGAAGTAATGGGTACCGTATACTCAACACACTGAGTGAGTACATGTAAGGATGAATTTTATGTTTGGATGGTTGCTATCACCTTATCATGCACACTTCCAGTTACACCTTGTAATGTAATGACCTAAGAGTAGAGTACATTACTATGTGTGCTAACTCTTTGGATGCAGGAACATGTAAGGTGTGATGTTCATACCTATTGTTTTGTTTTATTAGTAGCCTATATTACTAACACTTACACTGAACTCCGCCTATTGTTCAAGTCCCGCCAACGTCATGCATCTTTCTAACCGTCCCTCTAAAATTAAAAACTTGACGTTGGCGGGATTCGAACTACTGAACTCCGCCTTGGATGTTCATGTTGTATCAACTCACCTAACTTAGTTTTTGTTCACATGACTAAAAATATTGGTAGCTATTATTCTTGTTTGTGTTTCTCTTCTATCTACTTTTTCACGTTTGTTCTAAAACTTCATTAAATGATGTCTTCTTCGTTTTAAATCTGTTTCCTGTAAATAATAGGTTTAAATTGATCAAAAAATTGCCAAGATGCAATGACTTTTGTTCCATGACCAAATTTTGAAAATTATACAAATTTTAATTTTATTATTTAATTTAAATGTGTGGTGTTACACCTTTGAAGGAGGGAAGGAGGACAAAACATAGCTAATGCAGTTTGGACTGATTGGCCCGGACCCTAGAGCCAATTTGGACTGGGTTGGATTATCGACTGTAGACCAGGACAGTTAGACATAGTGATTGTATGGCGAGACCAGTGCAGTTGGACCAACCACTGTCCTATGGATTTAACGGTTGAAGTAATGGGTACCGTATACTCAACACACTGAGTGAGTACATGTAAGGATGAATTTTATGTTTGGATGGTTGCTATCACCTTATCATGCACACTTCCAGTTACACCTTGTAATGTAATGACCTAAGAGTAGAGTACATTACTATGTGTGCTAACTCTTTGGATGCAGGAACATGTAAGGTGTGATGTTCATACCTATTGTTTTGTTTTATTAGTAGCCTATATTACTAACACTTACACTGGAACTTGTCTGACTTGGAGTTTTATGCATTGCTTCTTGTTATTCTGGGTGCTCTTAAATGAGTAGACTGAAGACAAGCAAGGTGTGCTCGAGTAGCTAACCAGAGACATGCATAAGGCCTTCCACGTACTGCCATGTATTCTCTTATACCATGTTTAATTTTCATTGTTCACTACTTTGGGCATAGTAGTGTTTTGAGTAGAGACAACATTTTAGAGTTGTATCTATGTATAAGTTATTGGATACCATGTTGTGATGTGGATCTACTACTCGGATGCTTATGATTCATTTTTAACTCACACTGTCATTATATCATTTTACAATATCAGTATATTTTGTTCCATTTGATGTGAGATATATGACAGGTTATGTGCTGCTTTCTTCCATTTCTCTCGTTTCAACCTTGATGATCTTCTACATTGGTCGAACACTATCTGTAACAACCTGAAACTTCGGACAATAAATATTTAAATATCAAGATTATTTAACTATCTAAATGTTGGAATTAATGTTTTTATAACCTTGATTAAATCCCTTTATAAACAATAATTAATGAGGATAAAACATGTTTTTGAATTTTTGTTTACAAAGATAAGTAGTTCGAAGAAATATTGATAATATGTCCGAAAACAGTTTTGTCGATAAACGACGTTTGTCTTGTTAAGATTTGTTAGAACATCATTTGCATGTAGTAATAATAGAAGAACATATATATGTATGTACATAGCATATAAATAAAATACAAATGGTATATGTATACATATTCTAGAATATGAAAAATGGCTTAAAATGATAGGGACATGTGTCATAATATGAACAGTGCACGTGTCATGAGAATTAAGGAGGTAAAGACACATAAACCCATTAGGTGTCCATGTGTAGAAACATCTAAAGACACCTAAGGAGTCATGTGTCTACATCCTAAAACTTGCATGGAGATAAGGTGGTAAAATGTTCAAAACTAAATTACCAAACTAACCTTGAAAAAATACTATATATAGGGGGGGAATTTTTCACTGCATTCAAAAGCAAAAAAACAAGATAAGATAAAGGGGAGAAGTTTAGGAGAAGCCTGTTGGATCTAGATTAACCCTAGAGGGGGAGTGGGTGAATAGGGTTTATTGAATTTAATTCGAGATATTAAAATATCACAGAACATATTTCAACGGATAAAAATAAATGCAGGAAACAAATAACACAGTTATTACCCAGCTTCAGCAAACTCTGCCTACTACTGCATTCACAAAGGTTTCTACTAGGTAATAGAACAGATCCCGCTTACAACACCCTGTAAATCCGCGAACCCCGCTCTTGTTCTAATTCTATGCTCAAAACCCTTGACTGATCTATAACCCCTAGATTAGTTTTTCCCCTTACTACAAACCCATAGCCAGTAAACCCTAGTAATTACAGACACTAGAAAACTGCTAGTTGAAACTCTAACTAGATGACCTAATTTTTACACGAAAAAACTAGAAAACAAATATGACAGTTTTCAAAAGAATAAAATACAACACAATATAAAACAAAGAATTAAAAACCTAAGTTTTTAAAAAAATAGAAACTCCTTTGAGCCTTTAATGAAAATATGCTGGCCCCCTTTATATTATTATTCTACTTGAAAGCTTTTCTTCAATTTAAAATGTCGATTTCCACTTTACTCTTCAAATGGCCGAAAGCTAGGGTTTCTCAAACTTTCTGCAAATCGTAACATCACATTTCAATTTTATGTATGTTGCTTCCCTGATGCTTCAAGTGTAGAAACTCCTTCTTGTTGTTGATCTGGAGACTGCTTGATCGAATCCTTTAAATTGTGAATTGCTCTGATTTTCCGATTTCTCGATTTTATTGTTTTTCTTTCGATCAGTTTGCAATGATGAAAAAGGTGATTTATAGGATTATAAAATCCTGAAATAACTCTGAATTCAATAATGTGACTTGGCTGATTTTTGCTGCGTGATTTACCCCCTTTTGTTTATTGCGTTATTTCTTGCCTTGATGAAAATTGCTTTCCTCGGCTTCTAATTACTTGCGTGATTGTCCTGGCATTTATATGGCTTTGTTGTTGCGTGAATTTTGGAAATAATTTGTTGATCTCTTGCCATATATGTATATCTCTGGAAACATGAATTGATCTGTGACATTTCTAGAATCAATTTATTTCATGCCAAATCTGGAAGCAATCGAATTAGTTAGCCAAACACTGGTCTTTGAAAATGTTCATAGGTTCCTGCCATCTTGAAAAACATTTAAACAAAAATGTTTTTGTCAAAATTTATCACCGTTCAAAAACTGGAAACAAATATAGCACATTGAAATGGATGCCAATTTTGCATTGAAATTTCCATAAAAAAAAGTTTCAAAATTGTGATCGCTAAAATGATTTGTTTACTAGAACCATTTAAAAAACTTGTTTGCATGATCTCTGGGATGATAAAAAGAAATTTCCGTTTGAACACTTGAGTCTTTTGTGAAACTGGAAACATTGGGATTTTAATTGTCCACTTGCCAAAACTTAATCTGGCTCGACTTCATGAAGCACTTTAAATTGGCATATTAAAAGCCATTAATCAATTTCCAGTTGTACATGCTTTGGTTTGCACCATTCTTGTTCTTGCCACATTTGTGCAAAAACCAATTTCACTACTTTATTTTGCACCTTTGCATGAAAAAGTGTTTTGCCCCCACTTCATATTTAAACTAAGACTTTTGGTCTTGTTGTTGCATATGCACCATGTCTGTGATCCTATGTTCACGTCCACTTGAAGCTGAATATGGATCACTGCTTTTGTTTGCTAATGCATACTGTGTTTGCTATGCTTCTTGTTTATTCCATGTCTTATGCTACTTTTTTTTGTGTTAGCTCCATTTCCTATGCATGCACTTGCTTGAAGTCTGGTTGCACATTCACTATTCATTTGCATTTGATTCACGCACATGTCCTGACCTGTTTTCTTATGTTTGGCACTCTGGTTTGGGCCTTTCTACCATGCTCTTTGTATTTGCTGTTTCTTCTATGAGCTTGTAGGCTTTGGCATGTCGATTTGAACATGAACCTGACTTGTTCATTTATGTGTATATATATATATATATATATATATATATATATGTGCATGTTGATATACTTTTTATGTTCATACTGCTCCATTGTTTTGACTGCCATGCTCTTGCATTGGTTGAGCTTGGTCTTCATGGCCGCTCCTAAGTGCATGTGTGTTCATGAATACCAGACTCATGCACTATGCATGTGTGTCGGGCTTTACCTGAACACAACTGCTTGATATATTTGTCCCTTTCAACCATATTGCCCTGCATAGAACATATGTGTATATACATACACATGTATGTGTATACATGTATAGTGCACGTGCAAATTATATATATGTGGGCACTACAGACGATTTCTCTACCTTGAGGTATTTACAGTGTATAACTGTAAATATCACAAGCTGTCTAGACACAGATGGATGTCCATAAAAAATCAGATCAAGTCATGAAAAATGATGAGAAACATACCAAAATTCTAAGACAAATAAATTTTTAAAATAAAAATTAAATCTGCTAGAATTTAAAAATATTTCTGTTACAGATTACTTTGTGTGTTTCTTTTTCTGACAGGTAAGCAGAAGACTGACTGATAGTGAAGATGACTGACAGAAGACAAGTGATAGTATCAGTGAATGTATAACAGAGAGTGAAGTGTATGTGTATACAATTGTGTAACTGAAATGTAACATGAGTGTTTGAGAGTTGTAGTGAGGTAACAATGTATATAAATGAAATTGAATGTGAATGTGTTGTATTTTAGTGAAATTTACAAATAATGGAGTTATAAATTTGTACTGTTTGGAATGTTGAAATAAAATATTATATTTAAATAAAATACTGTTTGAATATTTAAATTCCTGTACAGTAGTATTTTATTTAAATATAAATATTATATTTTGTCTGTGATGTAGTATAACTGTACAGTTACAAACACATTTATAATATTAAATATATGTTTTTTTATCATCAAACAAAAATAAGAGAATTGTTAGATACAACAATCTCCCCTTTTGATGATGACAAACATAAAATAAGATTTTGAATATAACATTATAATAAATGTGTTTGATAGTGAATTATTAAACTCCCCATATTTGAATGCTCTCCCTACAACAAAACTCCCCATAAATATGTGCACGAGTGAGAAACATCAATTGAAACTTCAATATTAAAATATTCAAAGAATATCCACTCATCAATCAATAACTTAACTCATTCTTCCTTTTTTGTTATCATCAAAAGGATACAGTAATTAAAAAAGTGATGAAATAATTGACTAAAAATATAATATCACCTTAAGAGGTAGATTGATCATCAAAAATCTCAATTAAGCAAACAAAGATCATAATATACTAAGAACTAGTGGCAAATTTCACATTGTAGGATGATAGATTTATGATGAAATTTATATATATGGAGAGAGTTTTAAAACAAATGATTTCCAATTATTTTCAAAAGATTTTTTATAAAAAGATGAGGCACAAAACAGTGATGAATTTGGAATACTGTTATAAATTCAACTTAAGTGACAAAATCAAATAATCTCAAATTCCAGTAACTATCAATCAACAAGTCATAATATATCATAATATATTAACACATTTCAAAAAATAGAATATGGACTGATAGACTGGTTTTTACACACAAAGGTGAATTTCATACACATTTTTATTTATTCAAATTATTTTCTATTCTTTTTCTTTTGATTTAAGAGCACACTGACCACGTGTAACTAGATCTTGGATTTTTAAATGAGATCAGTTGCAGCTTAAATATAAGTAATCTCTTAACCATGCATGACCAGAGCTTGGATTTTTAAATGAGGTTAAAGAAACACTTATGAATATTATATTTTTATTATTTTCTGTTTCAAAAAGGAAAACTCTTAAGTATATAAAACCAATATGGATGAGAGAAATATGGTAGGTACATAAATGATTGTGAAATAAATTTCTAAATTAATAATATTATGAAATATGCTCAACTGTACCGGGATTCTTGAAAACTTTCAATTAACATTAATTCTGAAAAATAGTATTGTCACATTTCCATCACAAATATTTCCACTGTTTATTCAAAATGGTTTTGTAAAAATATTAAACACTCCATATTAATATAAAATCATGATGGATGGCAGAATAATGATAGATAAAGAAGATGTTCGTGAAATAAGCGCCAATTCAAAGATATTATAAAAAAAATGTTCAATCATCATGAAAATTTTAATAAAATTCCTCTTGTTGTGAAATATACCATAGTCACAACTCATCACAGTTTCAAAATTCTAACAATAATTTTGATGAACGCTAAATACAGTTCAGTTTGGTTATTAATTTCAATCTTTGAATAAATAATCAATAATTGAAATTAAAATTGAAAAATCAATTACAAGAGGGAATGTAGAAGATATATACAAGACAAAAAAAAAATATAGGATGAGAGTCAAGTAAAAATTTCCAACACTTCTAATCTGATACCACTTGTTGTCTCTACAAACGAGGATTTTAATATACCACTGGTGACTAACAAGGGCATCTCAGCCAACAAAAATCCAATCACTAAGTCCAAGAAACTAATTCTAACACTTTAGTTCCATCAATCAAAGCAGCAAGACACATTTAGAATATGTTTCACAAGAAATTTTTCAGAAAATTTTCAAAAAGTCCAAGAAGACAAATCATGATCAAAGATTTAAGGAAACGGTTTATTTGAAATCACTTGAAGGAATATGAAAACTTCAAAATTCAATGAATCGATCACACAAGGTTATTAATACCAAAGGCAAGGAGTGCGTGAGATTCAAGATATTAACCAATATCAAATTATTTCAAACAAAACAATATCAAAGTAAGTGATCATGATTTTAGAATGAATTTCAGGATGTAGCACAAGAAAGATTTTCAATTCAAAGTTGTTATGTCAACCAGAAAATCTTTAAATCTTTTATCAGAGCAGCAAATGATACAAAAAACAAGCAGTTAACCAAAAACATTTTCAAAGCAATTTCTTTTGTCAGACCAGGACAACAACCAATTTCTAAGCAGATTTGTCAAGATAATTTTTATCACAAATATTTCTGACATTCACAAAAGATGACTCATGACCCAAGATTAAAAATACATCTTATTTTAAATCATTTAAAGGAATATGAAAATCTCAAGACTCAATGAATCGGTCATAACATATTATAAATTTCAGATCCAAGATTTGTGTGAGAATCACGAATTAATTTCAAATGTTTTCAAACAAACAAATACTCAAGTCAAATGTTTATGAAATAACAGTGAGTTTAAGACCAGATTTTCAACGATTTTTTCATAATTATTTCTGACAAGTACAAGAGAAATTTTTAGAATATTTACATCAAGCTTGAGAGATAAATCATAATCCAAAATAAAAATAGTTTATTTAAAATCACTTGAATTAATGTAAATTTTGGGATACTAAGAATCAATCACACAAGATTATTAATTTCAAATCTAAGAGGTGTGTGAGATTCAAAATATTAAGAATTTTAAATGATTTCAAACCATTAAATATCCAACAAACAATGATCATGAATAATAATGAATTTCAAGATGTAATAAAATGATTCAAGTCCAAAAAATTTCAATTCAGAAATAATCAAGCTAATCCAAAAATTACTGAAATTATCACGACCGAAAAATAGCAATGTGTTATAATGAGTTTAAATTTCAAGTCTTTCCAGAATGAATTAGAAGAACCTCAAAACAGCAAGGATGTGTGAAATTTCGTTAATTTTTCACATCTTCAAAAATTTAGAATTCAAATTAACTTTATTCAAGATAAAACAAGAATGCTTCAACACGGTTAGGGATTCATAAATCAAAAAAGAATTAAACTTCAAAATAATTGCAGAAAATTACAATTTTGAATTCAAGATCTAGAAATGATTAAAACATGAGAGTTTTATTCAAATAAAAAGAATTTCCAGAAAATCACGAATTTTGCAATTTGAAGTCAAGAAAACTCAAGAAGAAACAAAAATATATGGCAATGTTAAATCAAAATAACAAATATGAAAGAAGATAAACATAAGAGGTAGAAGGAGGAATACACAAAGAAAAAATATTAACAAGAATTGAGTTTAGAGATCATACCTTAATTTCGGAAGACAATGTTGATTCTCTAACTCATCAGACTTGGCTAAAGGAACTCTGAATGATATAGAAATATGGAACAGATTGAATTCAATTCTCTTTTGTACAAAAGTTCCTTAGCTAACATCGGTACCTAATAGTTTAAAGGATCGAGTGGTCTAACAAAATTTGTAAAACCACTCTCAATTGTTTTCTTACATTTTGGTACCCAAATCTGTTTGTATAACAATCCATCAGAATTTACCAATGTTCCTTTAGGGACCCAAATCTGTTTGAATTTGTATGAATTCATTTTATTTCTTTTTGGGTTCCAAAATGAATTAGATAGATTGTTATCAGCCAATTTCTTATCATGTTTGTGATTCAAAAAACCTTTGAAATATCCAGAGTTCAAATTTTCAGAATGATCCTTCTTGAAGCAACTTGAGGGATTTTTAAAAATATTTGAATTAACATTTTCAAAAACATCATTTTTTCCAAAGCCAATACCATATTTATTTCCAATAGAAACTTGATTTTGCAACAACATATTCAACGATTTTCCCCATTAGAGAATCTTTCCAAAGTTGATTCTAATCGTTGAATTTTGGATTTTGGACCACTGTTTTCTTAGATTAAATCTGAACAATAATTATTATTGATCTTTCTTTCAGTATCTTGTTGTTTCAAAACTGAATTTTCAGATTCAAGTAATTTGTTTTGGCTTGAGACTTAGAGATTTCAAATTCAAATTTTTTTGCTTTTCAAACTCAAGTTTTTCAAAAATCTTGAATTTCTCAATTTCATTTTCTAACTCTTTCAAAATCAAATCAGTTTTCAATAGGCTTTCTTTTTCAGCAATTTCATGTTTGGAATTTTTGGTAGTCTTATAATTTTCAAATTTCTTTTGCAAAAGATTATTCGAATTTAATAACTCAGTCTTGTTCTCTTTTAAGATCATAATGTCATTCTAATGTAACGGCCCGCAAATCCGTACTATCTGAGCTGACTAATTCAACACATGTCCAACTCAAGTAATACAGAAATACAAATCATTAGGGTTAAAGAAAAAGAAACAGATAGAAGATAGAACAGAAATAACAAAATAGAATCTCACAGCGGAACAAATAAAATATATTATATAACATAACTTTTGAAATAAAATTTCATATCATATATACATACCATTATCAGAGTCCAACATAGATACAACACAGCAGAAATAACTCTAAATAACTAACGATAAATCCTCCTGCTTCAAGATCCTCCAAGTGTATCTGTAAAAGCCTGAAACACTTGACTGCCCGTACAAATTTGGGCACCCAAGAGTTTAAAAAAACAAAATAAACTCTGGGTCAATCATGGGACTGGTGTGAGTAAACTCCAACCATATTGTTTAACTTTGAAAAACCTTTTGGAAGAAAGGGTAATAGTAAGACCAGCCCACACATAAACATGAACGGTTTTTACCTTATTATAACCAAAACATTTTGATATCAAAATTTAGTGATATTATAATAATGTATAATCAAATAAATAACCAAGTAGTAGAACGCTTGCATCTCACGCTCTACATATATAGTATAAAATCAAAAACCGCAGGGCGCTTATTGGAGATTGGATTCCAACTATGACAAGTTAAGGGACCACCACCCGATTAGTGTACTCTAGTGGCGATACACAAGGGTTCAGCAAGAATGTCTTGCAACCCGGCCACACATGACCGTCCACTCATTTAGCTTGAGTGTAGTGAATATATTGTTACCTACGGTTGTCGGTCATCCAACCGTAATCCGTAAGATACAGAATCGAAAGAAGAATAAATAATTGAATTTTCTCTAAATCGGTGACAAATATACCCTGCTTGGAGTGACCCAACTAGCCATGATGCCTGTCCAATTTTTTTCATTTCCCAGTTGTGAGGCTTGAGGCTACGTCTATCTTTTAGAACATCTGGCCACCATATACTTTGAATGCCACATCGTCTAACCCGTCAAATCACTCGTTGATCTTCCCAAAAATATTGCGGGTATAAAAGCTAAGAGAAACAATTTCTCTACCACCAGACGTAATACCTTGAAAAGATCATCTTATGTGATCTGTTAGGAATACTATCAGATATTCGTCCATACAAGTTGTCTTGGGTCTGGACAAATAGATCAGCCCTTGCATTTCACTCTGTCTTCAATTTCTTTAGCATAATCTAATTCGCAACGTTTACGCCAATACGGAGGGGTTTACGGATATTAAATCCAACCGGCCTCTCCGTACTGACAACGATGTTCAAAAATCTTGGATAGCCAGTGATTTAACTATCAAAGAAAAACAAAACATCCATCCAAACAGTCAAACAATCACTGGCCCTTTCCATTCATTAACTATTTTCCAACCGGCCTCTCCGTACTGACAACGATGGTTCAAAAATCTTGGATAGCCAGTGATTTAACTATCAAAGAAAAACAAAACATCCATCCAAACAGTCAAACAATCACTGGCCCTTTTCATTCATTAACTATTTTCCAAATTCCTTATCGAATTGTATACATATCGATATATTGATTTCTATTTTCAAATTTTCTTTAAAATATTCTAACTTCTTAAATTTTCGGAAAATTTTGCCAGCACCTCCTTTGTACCGGTCAATAATTCAAACCATAATTCATCTATCTAGGCCCTTTCCATTCAAAAAGCCAAGAGGCTTGCCGATTCGGCGCATAAAACCTCATATGGAAATTTAAACATGTAGCTTTTTGTCGGGCACTTAAATTAAAATCTTCATACTCTTCATTCACTTTATCCCATACCTATCTAATATACATGCACCTGCATTTTCATTTTATTCCAACCCATACAACTATTTTGATTTAACCGCAGTCAATTCCACCGATTAATTCTTTAAATAATTCAACCGCTCCGTTCACTTATAGTTCGAATCAGTAGTGTTCAAACATATTGCAATTCATTTATGACAATTCAAATTCCATTTATAACTCACGCCTCATATTTGAATTCAAATTCTAATTTAAAAATCCAATTTTCTTAACTCACATCAAGTTCCATTCAAATCATATCATCTAACTTCTTGTATTATTTAGTTAATATCATTCCATCATTCAAAATCCGATTTTATTATCAAAAGTCACTTTATTCAACTTGCTTGAGTTTATATTTATTTTATACTTAAATCTAGATTTTTTCAAATTGAAATTCGGATTTTTATTCACTAAAAATCCTTTTAATTAATCAATTAAATCGCTATGGTTTTAAAACGATTTTACAGCGGCTTTTCTAAAATTTGATTTTGACATAACTCAAAATCTTTAAGTCGAAATCCAGATTTTTCACTTCCACTAGAAAATTATTATTCAATAGGTCCAAACGTTTCTGGTTTCATCAAATTTCGGCTTATATTGAGCTTTGTATACTCAATTGAAGTTCGGAACACCAAATTATGAACTACGGCGCTGCGGCGAGTTCGTTTTAATTAAATTAAATATAAACGTTAAAAACTTCATTTATAAATAAATTCCAGCTCCGTTCTCTAATATTAAAAATAAATCAAGTCCGTTATAAAAACCTAACTTCACAATTCAAATTTCTCAACTCATCGATTATTTTATCCCACATTCACAACTCAGTTATGAATTTATTCAAAACTCAATTTCCTATATTCAATTCCAATCCCCCTGGAGTTAAATTATATATAAAATTCGATATAATCGAATTCCAATTATTAATTCTTTTATAAATAAATTAATTCAACATCCTTTACCATTACAAACTAATATAATCCCTTGATAATAATGAAGCTGTTCGAGTTGGGGTATTTTATTTACCTCTCAGACCTTGAGCGACAACGTTCTTATCTTGAGATATAAAAGCTTGTAATATGAAAACTCAATTCAAATCTCGCCTTTTATTCCATTTCTACACTAAGATAAATTTAATTAATTTTATAAATCTACCTTTAAAAATTTAGATTATCCAACATTGTCTATTTCTTCGTTCAAAATTTATAACTTAGTTATAAATTCATTTTCAACTCAATTCTCTATATTAATTTCCAATTTCTTTGGAACTAAATTATTTTACAAAATTCGACAAAATCGAATTGTACTTTTAATCCCTTGGATTTATACTAATTCAATTTATATATATATATATATATATATATATTGAGTTGAAAATCTTGGTTTCAGAATAAAATCTAACGTTCCCTTTTTGAAATGATTTTTAATTCCTCTTTTTAAATTCATACTTGGATTAAAATTTCATTTTATCCAATAATAGTTATTTTTCTTTATTTATAAATAGCGTTTATAATATCATTTCTTGTTTTAAATACCAAAACAAGTTTTCGATTTCATCTTTCATTTGAAATCCAATTCCTATTTGGAAAATAAATTTTCCCTTTTAAATTCAAACTTGAATTTAAAATTCAATATTATCAAATGATAATTTTCCTTTCCGTTTTTAAATATCGTTTATAATTTCAGTTACTTGTTTTATTATTAAAACAAGTTATAATTTTCTTTTCCTATTCCAAATTAAATTTTATTTCAAAAATTAAATTTTCCTTTTCAAATCTAAAAACCCCTTTTATAATATTTTTAAATATAAATATCTAGGGAGCACACACATCCATTCAATTCATACATCACACACATATATATAAATATGTAAACAACAGTAAATAAATTTGAGGAATCCAGTTGGATTCCTCCAACCTGTTTTCCTGCATCTACAGATGTCAAATAACATAAATAATACCCATCCTGCTTCAAAGCAGGATATCGCAGTATAGAAGGTCATTCACTTATATATCGTGGGGCGATAAGGTCATCCGCTAATGATACTGCGGGCATCCGCTAATGGTACTGCGCGAAATCCAATACATATATAATAACCACAATCACCAAGCCTAGGTATAACTAACATATATAATAACCAAGACTGATAAATAATTTGCAAATGCATCCAAGCAGCAAACAATTTATTTTTAATGATAAAAATAAATTTTTAAGTGAGATTTACTCACCTAATTTTTATCTGTCGAGTATCCTATTTAAATTCCAAAATGTCTCGGCTTCGAATCCTACTCGAATGAATCTCGAATGAAATCCTTACCTATCATTATTTAATTATCGATAAATCAATTATTTATTTAATTTACAAAAATAATTAAACTTTTCTGTGTATATTAAATTCTGTAAAAGAGATATACCTCACTGCCCTTTGCAAAACTTGACTAATCAACAAACAACTCGGCGATCAACTAAGCTTAACTCCGAACAGCTCTAAATACACTGCACTTCACCCCAAATTGACCAACCATATATCCGAGCTTCCTATCTTCCCACTACCGAGCACCCTTGTTCACCGCTGAACTTCCATTTACTGCCAGTATTCACCATTCCACAAATTTACATATTGGACTCTTAACATCCCAAAATCACTCATTTGAACTCCCACTACCCAACTGCACATCCCCGCATCCCACTGTAAAAACCAATCACGCAGTACACATTCCAGTCAACCACACCATTCAACTATCCATGCTAAGCTCCCACTAACTCATCTCCTCCCATTTACCTTGCTGTTGAACTCATCAATTTCATCTTGTTTATCCCAATTTACACAGTCCAATCCACTGCCTCACTTCCCAAATCTCCCTTGTTCTTTCCCTATTGTAAAACTGAACGCCACCCACCGCTGAAACCCAAAACAATCCTGTCATCATCCAAACCAGCTTCTTCTCCATTCAACTCCAATGTCATATTCCAGAAATCCAGAAAATTAAACAAACAGAATCCCCATTTGCCAATTGCCGAAACATCGGTTCGAACTCCCTACTACCCCTCTCGCGAGTTCCTGTAGCAAAGAAAAAATATTGCGATCACTTTCTTACTGACTTCACCTCCCGACAGTCTACTTTCTCGCATCGTTCATCTACAAACTAAACCTACTACCATCACTTCGTTGAACGACTCACACCCCTCACCAAAAATCGCGACATCAAATAATCTGCACAACCCAGGTCTTCACGCGATTTTTTTTAAGTACGGAGATCCCCAAAACTTCCAAACTCCACCCCAGCTCGCTTCTCCCATCGTCGAACTCACCTGGTAGTTCGCGCAAGTTGAAAATAAGGTAAAATATTTAGGCTAAACTCATTTCAAGATTAAAGGACTAAGCTATCCATTTTCCTGATTTTCGGTCGAATTGATTTCAGTTTTAAATAAAGGACCTACGGGTTTCTCTCTCTCTTGAATTGGTGGAATCAGTCTTCGTTGAGAAGGAGGAAAGAACGACACTAGTATTATCTTTTAATTGGGGAATATGGGAGTATAAAATCGAATTGGGTTCCAGAAATATGAGGAAGGGGTTCCTTTTAAGCTTTGATTATTGCTGTGAATAGAAACGTGAGAGGGTGGCATCCATTTGAAGCTGAAGCTCGTTCGATGAATTGTGGATTTCTGAAGGGTGCGTTGGCTTTTATAAGTGAAGAGAGGAGACCAGTAGTACATTCTATTAAATTCACGAATTCCTTTAGAGGGAAGGAAGCAGACATGAATTCTTGCTCGAGAAAGGGGATAATTGCATGATTTGAATTTTTAGGGTGGCATTGTAAGGAGTAGGTCGGTTGGTATTAGTTTTGAAAAGATTTAAAGTTATTTTTATTTAATATATAATATACCGAAATATCTCGTGATCTATAATGCGCCATCCTAAACTGCTAATTTAAGGCAACGACCGACTTTACAAGATTATGGCGTTATTCTGAACTCCACGGAACAGATTATGAAAATTAATTCGACTGTATAAAGGAAATAACAATTTAAATTAACAATTAAATTAAATTTGATTAAAAATATAAATCGATTCCAATAAATAATTATTATTGTTTTATTTTAAATACAGAATTTATATTGATCGACTGCATTGTTTTCGATTCAGTTTTAACTGCGAATTAAATTATTATCATTTCGTATTACGATACCCGATATGTTCGATACTAATTCGTATATCGATTATTAAACGGATAAATTCAATATAAAAAACCAATTATATTTCCAATTAAATATTTATTATATAACCGCTAAAAATCTGGGATGTTACACTCAAGTTTTTGAATATTTTTGTTGAGATGAACGAGATTAGTTTTCAATTTCATACATTTTTCACATTTAGAATTTTCTAATTTCATGACATTTGAAAATTTTGATTACAAACAGTTAATTTTGCTGGTTAACTCATGTTTTTAGATTTCAAAAATTTGTTTTTCTGTTGGAGTTTATCAATGGATTTAGTTAAATCAGCACACATATAAACTAAATCTTCATAAGAGAAATTTCTGTTTCATCGTCTGTTGAGTCTCCATCGTTCGATCCATCTGAAATTTTATCTGAACGAAATGTTATTTGTAGATCTAAGTTGACCTTATGGGGTTTTGAGCAGTTGTTTTCAATTTTTCCATACTTCGTATTGAGAGTATTCCATATTTCCTACGCAGTTAAACAATAGGAGATAAGCTATATTGGACGTTACCAATATAAGAACATAAAATATGAATAGTACGAGAATTAAACTCAATATCATTCATGTCTACCCAATCATATCCATTAATAACAGTATCCCAACATTTAATATTAAAAGATTTTAAAGAGGACTCCATTTCTGATTTCCAATTTAAAAAATGTGTACCATTAAAAATAGCTGGAATATAACTGGACTGACTCTAAAAAGACTAATAGCTATGGAACACCATGACTCTAGAGTTAATGAATTACTTGCTCCGATACCACTTGTTGGATCTAGATTAACCATAGAGGGGGTGAATAGGGTTTATTGAATTTAATTCGAGATATTAAAATATCATAGAACAGATTTCAATGGATAAAAATAAATGCAGGAAATAAATAACACAGTTTTTACCCAGCTTCGGAAAACCCTGCCTACTGCTGCATTCACTAAGATTTCTACTAGGTAATAATACAGATCCCGCTTACAACACCCTGTAAACTCGCAAACCCCGCTCCTGTTCTAATTCTATGCTCAAAACCCTAGATTGATCTATAACCCCTAGATCATATTTTCCCCTTACTACAAACCCGTAGTGTAACAAGCCGGAAAATCTGAGCCAATTTAATTTTTTTTTATTTGTCTAATTTAGTGGATTTTAAATATTTAAAATAAATATTTTAAATGGTAACTACGAAAAGTATGTTTGAATCGATGTTTGAAAATAAATATAATTATTTTAAATTATAAACAAGGCCTGAAATGGCGCTGCAGTTTCAAATTTTGAATTCAAACTTTAACTGACTGTACCGGGTGCAAAATAAAACGGATTTTAGTGAAACCAAAAATATTTAAATATGTTAGTGAATATCTTTCTAACGAATCTGAAAAATCGAAGTTTCATAGCGGGAGTCAAAAGTTATGCCCAAATGAATTTTCAGAAAGGTCGCTATAGTGAATATATCGCCCTTGAAAATAGACATTTTGCATATGACCTCAGAATTCGACGAAACCACTTTTGTTGGATCCGGGATGTCAAATTATTGCTAGGTTTCAAATTTTCATAATTTTTGAAGTTAATATGTGAGCGTGGCAAAGGAAAATGTGTTTTGGTCAATTACAGTTAAATTGGATCGACCAGAAAATGGCCATTTTTCAAACGATCTCAGAATTCGACGAAACTAGTTTTGTTGGGACCGTATCTTCAAAACATAGCTAGATTTATTTTTCGGGAATTTTTAGAATCAGTATGTGGCCCCGACAAATTGAAATGTATGTTCAAATCGAATATTGAATGTCTTATATTTTAATTTGAAGAAAAACTGACTGAAACAGTCGAATGGGCCTACGAGACATATCTCATTGTGTTCGGAATGGGGATATTTAGCTAGGGACGACAGTCATCGGGTTTGGATTGGAGTTCGTAGGAGATAAAGGGTATTTTAGAAATTTAAAAATATATAAATAAATAGAGAAAATCCTATTGACTCATTCAAACTCTCTCTCCCCCGATCTTCTGCGATGAACGGTGGCTCCCTCTTCATTCCTTCTCTCCTCCTTTCCGGCCGCCACGCTCACCAAAACCACCCACTCCAGTTCAACTTTTTGTATATCTCGATCTCCCCTTCGGATCCATACCTGTTGCACCTCCCCTCGTCTCTCCATCGCCGAGAACCATCGCCCCAAAGTTGCCGCCTTTGGACAGCCGCCGCTCGCACTTGCTGCCGTCGATCTGAGGGTGGTGGCCATCGCCGGAAAGACCTTTCGAAGGCCTATGGCACAACTATATTTGGGTCTCGAGCAACAAATTAGACGAAAACAGCAAACCTAGTTTTGAAGAAAATAGAGAGGTATACGGCCTTTATTCCGTTTTATAGTTTATAGCACTTTAAAGCGCTACAGTTTTTGATTTCGCAATAAAAATCATATCTTTTTCGTTTATGGTCGAAATCCAGTGAAATAAGTGACAGTGGACTCGTGTGGACGTCTTCTACATTCTAGAAGAGACCACATATTTTTTTGAGCCTTCTGCAATTTTTGGTGGAGTGGAACCCAATGTGAGATTTCTAATTTATAAACGATATGGAAAACAACGATGTATAAAATATATAGTCGACGTATGAGTTATATAAGCGTTGTACACCTCATGTATAAGTGTTGTATAAGTTGTATGTTCGATATATAATTTATATATGCGTTGTAAAAATAATATATGTGTTGAAATAAATTGAAGTGAAGTGAATTGAAATACATTTATATACGAATATATATATATATATATATACTCCTCTCGTCCACAGACCATGGACGATATATATTGGTTGTGATATTGTTTGGATTTGTTGATGTGAAATTTGGTGAATACCATGAATGGTTGATTGGAAATGATTGATTGTGATTGAAATCCCAATAGGATTAGTATATGGGAAAATTCGCCTGCGTGCGATCTAGATATTGAAAATCCCCATTTGTCAAAAACCGCGAGGTTTTAAGGTAGAGCGAGGAGCCGTACTAGGGACGGTGCCGGTTTTTACTACCCTGCCGTTATGCTGTGAAATTTTCAATAATATTCATGTGTTAGAATTATTTTCATGTGTTGAAACTATATTCGTGTGTTGAATAAAAATTCATGTGCTGAGTAAAAATTCATGTGTTGAATGAAGTTCATGTTTTGAACAAATTATTTGAAAGATAAAAATCACATTTTTATTATATATATAGGCTATATAAAATATTAGTATTTTAAATAAATTGTTCTAACACCAAAAATAACATTTTTACCTTATGTATAGACTATATAAAATAATCGTGTTTCGAAATAAATTGTTTTACAATAAAAATCACATTTTTATTATATATAAAAACTATAGAAAATATTCATGTGTTGAATAAAGGACTAGAACGATAAAAATCATATTTTTATCGTATGTGTGAAGTTGAAAACGTTCATGTGTTGAATATATAGATTGAACAATAAAATCTACATTTTTATTGTAAATATGAGGTTTTAAAAATATTCATGTGTTGAATAAATATTTTTGATGATTAAAATATATTTTTATCATGTGAACGACTCGCTAAAAATACACAAGTGTTGAAATAAATATTTGTTTGATAGGAATATTATTTTTGAAATGTGTATGAACTAAATGAAATAGTCATGCGTTGAGAGATATTTGTGTTTGCTAAAAATATCATTTTTATGCGAAATGTGAAGTGTTAAAAATGGTGATGTGTTGAATAAATATTGTTAATGATAAAAATAGCATTTTTATCAAATATATGAAATGAATATAGTCTTGGAATCGAAGAATCAATTATATATATATATATATAATTAAAATAAATCGAATAACGAAGCTGCAGTTCGTGTTTTGAAACCGTGATTTCAAACGATTAGTGTGGGAGATCCGACCATCGGATTTTCCGGAAACTGCAACCGTTGGGTTCGCCTTGGAAATATCTTTCCAACGGCACCAACTTTGTAAAGATCCAACGGTTGGATTGTCTAGAATGTTTAATCCAAATCTGAAGAAAAACAGCGCCAGAATCGATTATATTTATATATATATATAATTAATTAAATTAAATCGAATAACGACGCTGTAGTTCGTATTTTGAAATCGTAACTTCAAACGATTAGTGCGGGAGATCCGACCGTTGGATTTTCCCGAAACTGAAACCTTGGATTCGTTTTGAAAAGATATTTCTAATGATATAAAATTTGTGAAGATCCAACGGTTAGATTTTCAGAAATGTGTAAATCAAATCTGAAGAAAAATAGCGCCACGGCCGCGTTATGGCCTGAAGCGTTGTTTTGAATGAATTGGCTATTTTTAAATAAATAAAAATAGTGATAAATCGTGATAAAATATTATAAACGATGTGGAATGGAAATAAACTGAATTTGCTTGGTTTATGTGATATTTGATGGTTGAATGTGTTTGGCGTGAAAATTACATTAAAGAACAAAATTAGTGATATCGAATAATTTAACCAATGAAATGAATTGATTTGAAATTCTAAATATACGTGAATTATTTGAAAAGGCCGAGTTAATTCTCATTTCAAATAATGGATCGACGAGTGAAAGTCGAAGATATGAAGACGGTGCAAGACCGATGATCTTCACGTCGAATGGAGGGGTGCTATTGATGCTCATGATGGGAGTAGCAACCTTGAAGGGGTTGAAGTAGTAGCCGTCCGGACGTACTTGTGGATTGTACGGATGTGCGAGGTATTGAGTGCCTCCGGTTTCGTTCAGACCCAGAACGAACTTGTAAATGGACTGTGTGTCTGACATTGGATTTTGTTCTGTGTGACGCCCCGTCCCGCAGCAACCGACATTTACTCCAAATGTGCGCTGTACACATGTCCAGTTAGCACGGAACGGGTCGCCAGAAGGAAAAAGGAAGAAGGAAATGAACATACAAAGAACCTGTAGAATGTCTCACAGCGCATAGAACAAAATATAGTAGTAACATACTTGACATAAAACAGGAGAGACAGTGCATAAGCTGAAAATTCAGAACTAAACATCATAGCAGCGGAAATCCAAAATACAGCCTATTACAACTTTCAAACTGTCTCAAAGCAAAAGTAAGGTAAATGAGGTACACTACTAATGCCCAAGTAGCGACCGCCAACGACACAGGGAGAATGTGCATATATATATATAATACGTGGAAGCCTCCTGCCCGCCTCCGAATCAGCTACTCGCACATCACCAGCTAACATGTCTCTAGTCTGCTCGTGTGAGCACCCAGAGTAATAAGAGGAGACATAAAACTCTGGGTCAGACATAAAGCCTGGTATGAGCGATAAGCATCTAAAGTGAACAATAACAGGTAGACTAAAACATACCTGAACCTGGACCTGCAACCAAAGAGTTAGCACTTCATACTGTACAACACTCTAAGGTATCATATCAAACAGTATAAAGATACGGAGGTGGGGGAGGTGTGCATGTCACAATGATGGCAAACAATCAAGCATAGCATCCATCCTCACATCTCTCACTCAGTGCGTAAAGCATACGATATTCACCACTTCGATCACCCAACATTCCTTGCTACGATCACTTTGCCCCCATGAAGTCATAAATGGCTTCACTGCACTGATAACGTAGCCACTAATTCCTCGCTATGTCCACTTGCCCCATGGAGTTATTCACCCCATCTGCGCTGGCTCATAGCCTTACTAATCCTTACTATGTCCACTTGCCCTATGGGGTTATTCACCCCATCTGCGCTGGCTCATAGTCTTACTACGCATCACCTTGCCCCTCAGGTCATAATGACCCTACTGCACTGATAACGTAGTCTTGCTACCATCACTTTGCCCCTCAGGTCATAATGACCCTACTGCACTGATAAGTAGCCCATCATTCCTTTTAGTGGTGAATCGAAGTTATGAACGTCGACAACTCCTTAGCACACGTCCCGCAGCAAAGTCCAACCATGAAGTGAACTCGTTGGTTCCCAACTGGTTCCGGGATCCTGAGCTCTAACTTCCCCTATTGGACTATCTTTGCATCTCGGGTTATTGGTCAATACTGGGTCGGGTCGGGTTCTTCCTCAGGTCATCGGTTCGGGTCGGTGTTCTTTGTCCGTTCGGGTCGGGTCCCCCTTCTGATGCGGTTCGGGTCGGTGCTCCTCTGGGTTCGAGTCAGCTGCTTCTTCTTCCTCGGGTCGGGTCGGTGCTTCCTTTCGGGTTGGGTCGGGTCCTTCTTGGTTCGTGCCTTCGATCCATCTTCATGCTCCCCTTCATATGCTCCTATCCGATCCGTTTTCGTGCTCCTGCTCTGATTCGCCTATGTGTTTCCGATCCGATCCGTCTTCTTTGATCCGATCCGTCTTCATCCATCCGATCCGATCCGTCTTCCTCTATCCGATCCGATCCCAGTTTAGCTAGCGTGGCCTTCCTTTTTGCCACTTTTCCCGAGTGATGGGTTCCGATCCGATCAGATTCTTTGCTCAGTTCTACATATCCGATCCGAGCCCCCTTATCCGATCCGATCCGATCCCTGCACTATTTTCTGAAACTGTTCCAGCAAGGGTTTACGCCATTCGACGACGTTTTCGACCATTCTAACTATTGAAATCAATCACAAAGCATTTCATACAGTCATAGCAACATGCATAATCAACCACAAACATCATTCATCTCAATATCATAGGTTAAAATGGATCAAACATACCCAAAATCCCAAATTTCCCCTTAAGCATGTTTAGGTGAAACTAATGATAGGATTAGCAAAACTTAACCAAATTAACCCAAATTCATATCAGAGGTCTAAAACATTATTTAAGAATTTATGAACATTTTTCCCGAATTTTATCATACTTAAATTCGCTAATTAGTACTAATCACCCCTAATTAGCCATAATTAGTGTAAAACTATGCAAATCACTCACCTTAGCCACAAAACAAACTAAGATCTGAAATAATGCTCTGATTTGATGCGAATCCCAATGCTAACAACAGCTCCAAGGTTGATTAGGTGAAGTTCTTTTTTGATTAGGAGTTGCTAAGCCAAATCCTTGACCAAAAGATGATTTGGAAGTGATTTAGATGTTAGAGGCCATTTCTAGGGATCTTTGGTGATAAGTGGAGGCTAGAAAACTGAAATAGAATGATTCTCAATCTCATTTCAGCCCTCCCATAACCCTAATCCCGAAATGGGTTATGGGCCTACTCACTAATCACCGGATTTGGCCCGGTTAAGCAGTTTTTCACCCTCCAAACCTTGTTTCAGCCATATCTCCCAAACGGTTAGTCCGTTTGGCTATTATGACCACTCTACGGAAAGAGAAACTATCAAACGAATCAAATGGAAGTGGTTTCAGGTCAAAATCCCTTTCCAATCAAAAGTTATGGCCAAAACAGTACCAACTGGGGCAAAATGGTCATTTAAAAATCGACAAAAATCATAAGCATGGGAAATGACTCTAATAGATGTTTCCCAAAGTTACATGACCATACGTCTTCTCACGGGAAAGAAATAAATATTCTACAATCCTATGATGTGTAGAATATGGGTCGTTACACTCTTCCCCCCTTAAGAAATTTCGCCCCCGAAATTCCCCAATCCAAACACACACAAAGGTCCCGCATGCCTATCAATCATAAAACAACCATCAATCATGCAAAACAAGCAAAACAAGTCTATCCTAGTATGCGGAATAACTAAATCGCAAAGTAAATCTTACCAGGCAAAGAGTTCTGGATAAGCCTTCCTAATGCTCTCCTCTGTCTCCCAAGTACATTCATTCTCGTTCTCGCCCCACTGAACCTTGACTAGCTTCACCGACTTCCTTCGAAGTTGCTTTGTATCGTGCCCCACCATACGAATCGGCTTGCGGTTCCCAACCGCCTCGGGTTCTACTTCGAAGTCCTCTAACTGATCAGGTGAAATAGTCACATCTGAGTCGTGAACGAACTTCCTTAGTTGGGAAACATGAAACACATTGTGAACTCCCGCCATTTTCTCTGGTAAGCCAACTCTATATGCCAAATTCCCGACTAGTTCAAGAACAGGGAATGGGCCAACAAATCTTGGTGCTAACTTGCCTCTCCTGCCAAATCGAATCACGCTCTTCAATGGAGAGATCTTGACAAACACCAAGTCACCAACGGAGAATTTCAAGTCTCTTCTTCTCTTATCAGCATAGCTCTTCTGCCTATCTTGGGCAGCTTTCATTCGTTGCTGAATGATCTTAATCTTATCTGAGGTTTCTCTCACCACATCTGGTCCAAGCACATACTTCTCGCCAGTCTCTATCCAACATGATGGTGAGTTACACGGTCTTCCGTACAAAGCTTCATATGGAGCCATACCGATACTGGATTGGTAGCTATTATTATATGCAAACTCTACTAGATGCAAATGGTCATCCCATGATCCACCAAAGTCCAATATACACGCTCTCAAGAGATCTTCCAATATACGATTCACCCTCTCCGTCTGACCGTCGGTCTGAGGATGATATGCGGTACTGAGATGTAATCCTGACCCTAGAGTCTCTTGTAAGCTCTTCCAAAACCCACTAGTGAACAACGGGTCTCGGTCACTCACAATGCTTTTGGGTACTCCATGAAATCTCACTACCCACTTCATATACAATTCTGCCAACTTGGCTGCCGTTCTGGTCGATTTGACTGGTATAAATCTGGCACTCTTAGTCAATCGATCCACAATTACCCAAATGCTATCATATCCCGATCTAGTCCTAGGTAAACCATCGATGAAATCCATCGAGACTTGCTCCCATTTCCATTCGGGAATTTCTAGTGGTTGCAACAACCCACTAGGCTTCTTCTGCTCGGCTTTAACTAGCTGACAATTCATGCATTTGGATATAAACTTCCCAACGTCTCTTTTCATCCCTTCCCAGTAGTAGGTCTGTCTCATGTCTCGATACATCTTATTACCACCGGGATGTAAAGTCAATTTTGAGTGATGACATTCTCTAACACTTCATCTCTCAAACCATTGACGTTGGGCACAACTAATCTTCCATTCTTCCGAAGCCATCCATCTCGATCAAGCCCATACACATTCATCTCCTCATCAACTCCCATTTTTAACTTGGAGATGATTTCTAGTAGATTAGGATCGTTCCTCTGGTTGGAACCAATCCGCTCCATCAAAATGGGTCTGACCGTCAAACTAGCTAGCATAACTGGATCCAACTCGCACCTTGGTCTGAAATCAAATCCCGCGATATACTCCAGTTGCTTCCACTCAAGAAACATTGCCCCTAAGCTGGCATGTCTCCTACTCAAGGCATCGGCTACCGCATTACCCTTCCCAGGTGTATACGTGATATCAAAATCATACGAAGCCAAGAACTCTAACCATCTCTGCTGACGGAGATTCAGATCTTTCTGAGAGAAGAGATACTTTAACGATTTATGATCGGTAAACAACTCGAATCTTTCTCCCAAGAGATAGTGTCTCCACATCTTCAGCGCGAATACAATCGCTGCCAATTCCAAATCATGGGTAGGATACTTCTTCTCATGCGGCTTTAGCTGTCGACTAGCATAAGCTACAACCCTACCTCCTTGCATCAATACTGCACCCAGTCCGGTACCACAAGCATCTGTGTATACCGTCATCTCTTCATTCCCCTTAGGAATGACTAACACTGGCGCACGCGTCAACCTCTCCTTTAGACTTTTGAAGGCATCCTCACACACTCCGTCCCAGACGAAGATCTGATTCTTCTTAGTCAACTGAGTCAACGGTGCTGCTATCTTGGAGAAGTCCTGGATAAACTTACGATAATATCCAGGTAATCCCAAGAAACTTCTTACATCTGTAGCATTCTTGGGCGTAGGCCAATCCTGTACCGTAGCCACCTTCGCAGGGTCCACGGCAATACCACATTCTGAAACAACATGACCCAAGAATCTTACTTCCCTTCTCCAAAAATGACACTTATAGAATTTCGCTTTCAATTGGTGTTTCCTCAACACCTCCATCACCATCCTCAAGTGCCCCTTGTGTTCCTCCTCTGTCCTTGAATAAACAAGGATATCATCCACGAACACAAGAACAAACTTATTCAACTGATCTCTGAATACTCGATTCATAAGATCCACAAAGTAGGCTGGTGCATTAGTCAACCCAAATGGCATAACCAACCACTCATAAAATCCAGACGGCGTCCTAAATGCCGTTTTCGGAACACTCTCGTCTGCTACTCGAAGCTGATGAAATCCTGTCGCGAGGTCCAATTGGGAGAACACTCTTGCTCCTTCCAGCTAATCAAACAAATCATCTATCTGCGGTAGAGGATACTTATTCTTCCTCGTCACCTTATTCAACTCGCGATAGTCCACACACAAACGAAGGGAACCATCTGCCTTAGTGGCAAACACAACTGGTGCTCCCCACTCGGAGACACTCCTTCTAATCAATCCCTTCTTCAAAAGATTGCTGACTTGCACCCCGAGCTCTCGCTGCTCTCTTGGTGCCATACGACGAAGTGGCATCACTATAGGTCTGGCATCTTTCACTAAATCAATACGGAACTCAATCTCTCGGTGTGGTGGAAGCCCGGTCACCTCCTCGAAGACGCCCGGATACTGGCCAACCACGGGCACATCTGACAACTCATCCTGCGGGATGTCGAGGGAATTTACAAAACTAGCCATAACCCCATCACTGGGTAGACTACCAAACACTACCCTCCGCCCATCATCCGCCCTCACTGTCACCAAAAAGCCCTCACAGTCTACCACCACCCCGTATCTTTGGAGCCAATCGACTCCCAATATAATGCCATACCCAGTAAAGCCCAAAACAAAGCAATCACATACAAACATACATCCATGACTCGATAAGACCAAATTCCTGCAAATCATACTAAGGCTAGTCGAACCACCAATCGGGTTCGTCACTATCAATGGTCTATCGACTATCTCGGGTTCCAGTCCCAATCTATCTACCAGGTCACTAGATATGAAGGAACGGGAAGCCCCAGTATCAAACAAAACTCGAACAAGTATATCATAAATAGAAAGCATACCTTGAATAACAACATTCTTTCCTTTCTCCGCCGCAGTTGGGGCATTCGACGAAGAAGGAACAGCATCAAGAGCATATGCTTTCACAATCTGCTTCTCCTTAAGAGGTTGCGGGCACTTGTCCTTCTGATGTCCCACTTGACCACAGTTGTAGCACTTCCTTTCCGCTGGCTTGGCCCGACATTCCTTAGCGTAATGGCCTTTCTTTCCACAGCTGAAGCACTCAACATCCTTCTTGCTCTTTTTCTGGCCACCTTTAGATTGGTCCTGCTTCCTCTTATTCTGAGAGCTATTCTTGCCTCCACCGCCTGCTTGCGGCTTTGGCCCTTCTGCAGATGCAGCCTCGGTCTTTGACTTAGGGTAAAGACTCTCTGATCTCAAAGCTTTCCCCACGATCGATTCAAAAGTCTCATCGATGTGGTTGATGAGTCTTTCCCCCAAGTACCCATCCAAACCAGTAATGAACTTCTCATTTTTCTTCTCAGGAGTATCGATGAGAGACAGTCCATACTTCGACAAAGTGTCGAACTCAGCAATATAATCAGAAACTGCCCTTCCGTTCTGCTTCAGTTCCAAGAACCTCTTGAATAACACCGACTTCTGGGCAGCTGGAATGAACTTCTCGCTAAAGTGAGCCTTGAACTGAACCCAAGTAACCTGGTCCTCTGGAGTAGCTGTTCTAATGGCATTCCACCAATTCATCGCTCGCCCTTGCAGCTGACGAGACGCTAGCCTTCTCTTCATCGCATCCTCAAGACCCAAGTCATCAAAGATACGATCACAGCTATCCATCCAATCTTGAACATCCGTGGCCGACTCCGTTCCATGGAACGGCTTCCCACCAAGATTAGTGTAATCCTTGCACAACTTGGCGAAATCGACCCTAGGCGCCTGCACTACTGGGCCACCACCAACTCCGGGATTAGGAACTGCCCCTTGCACTTCTCTAAGCATGTCTCTCATGAGGTTAGTAAACATCGCCCTCATGTCAGCGGCATTCCCATTGTTGGCCCCTCTACCGGTACCTCTAACATGTCGGCTCATCGTCAATCTGAAAAAGGAAAACGATTAACGACCCCATAGTGGTACTAGTGCAGTGCAACTTCATCTTTATACTACTAATAGTATATATACACATAGCTTTTGAAAACCAAAGTAATCACAAATACGCGCTCTCATATACGTACTAACTCTCCCTAGTGTCTTCCCTAGGTTAACTACGCAACCTAGAGCTCTGATACCAAGTGTGACGCCCCGTCCCGCAGCAACCGACATTTACTCCAAATGTGCGCTGTACACATGTCCAGTTAGCACGGAACGGGTCGCCAGAAGGAAAAAGGAAGAAGGAAATGAACATACAAAGAACCTGTAGAATGTCTCACAGCGCATAGAACAAAATATAGTAGTAACATACTTGACATAAAACAGGAGAGACAGTGCATAAGCTGAAAATTCAGAACTAAACATCATAGCAGCGGAAATCCAAAATACAGCCTATTACAACTTTCAAACTGTCTCAAAGCAAAAGTAAGGTAAATGAGGTACACTACTAATGCCCAAGTAGCGACCGCCAACGACACAGGGAGAATGTGCATATATATATATAATACGTGGAAGCCTCTTGCCCGCCTCCGAATCAGCTACTCGCACATCACCAGCTAACCTGTCTCTAGTCTGCTCGTGTGAGCACCCAGAGTAATAAGAGGAGACATAAAACTCTGGGTCAGACATAAAGCCTGGTATGAGCGATAAGCATCTAAAGTGAACAATAACAGGTAGACTAAAACATACCTGAACCTGGACCTGCAACCAAAGAGTTAGCACTACATACTGTACAACACTCTAAGGTATCATATCAAACAGTATAAAGATACGGAGGAGGGGGAGGTGTGCATGTCACAATGATGGCAAACAATCAAGCATAGCATCCATCCTCACATCTCTCACTCAGTGCGTAAAGCATACGATATTCACCACTTCGATCACCCAACATTCCTTGCTACGATCACTTTGCCCTATGAAGTCATAAATGGCTTCACTGCACTGATAACGTAGCCACTAATTCCTCGCTATGTCCACTTGCCCCATGGAGTTATTCACCCCATCTGCGCTGGCTCATAGCCTTACTAATCCTTACTATGTCCACTTGCCCCATGGGGTTATTCACCCCATCTGCGCTGGCTCATAGTCTTACTATGCATCACCTTGCCCCTCAGGTCATAATGACCCTACTGCACTGATAACGTAGTCTTGCTACCATCACTTTGCCCCTCAGGTCATAATGACCCTACTGCACTGATAAGTAGCCCATCATTCCTTTTAGTGGTGAATCGAAGTTATGAACGTCGACAACTCCTTAGCACACGTCCCGCAACAAAGTCCAACCATGAAGTGAACTCGTTGGTTCCCAACTGGTTCCGGGATCCTGAGCTCTAACTTCCCCTATTGGACTATCTTTGCATCTCGAGTTATTGGTCAATACTGGGTCGGGTCGGGTTCTTCCTCAGGTCATCGGGTCGGTGTTCTTTGTCCGTTCGGGTCGGGTCCCCCTTCTGATGCGGTTCGGGTCGGTGCTCCTCTGGGTTCGAGTCAGCTGCTTCTTCTTCCTCGGGTCGGGTCGGTGCTTCCTTTCGGGTTGGGTCGGGTCCTTCTTGGTTCGTGCCTTCGATCCATCTTCATGCTCCCCTTCATATGCTCCTATCCGATCCGTTTTCGTGCTCCTGCTCTGATTCGCCTATGTGTTTCCGATCCGATCCGTCTTCTTTGATCCGATCCGTCTTCATCCATCCGATCCGATCCGTCTTCCTCTATCCGATCCGATCCCAGTTTAGCTAGCGTGGCCTTCCTTTTTGCCACTTTTCCCAAGTGTTGGGATCCGATCCGATCAGATTCTTTGCTCAGTTCTACATATCCGATCCGAGCCCCCTTATCCGATCCGATCCGATCCCTGCACTATTTTCTGAAACTGTTCCAGCAAGGGTTTACGCCATTCGACGACGTTTTCGACCATTCTAACTATTGAAATCAATCACAAAGCATTTCATACAGTCATAGTAACATGCATAATCAACCACAAACATCATTCATCTCAATATCATAGGTTAAAATGGATCAAACATACCCAAAATCCCATATTTCCCCTTAAGCATGTTTAGGTGAAACTAATGATAGGATTAGCAAAACTTAACCAAATTAACCCAAATTCATATCAGAGGTCTAAAACATTATTTAAGAATTTATGAACATTTTTCCCGAATTTTATCATACTTAAATTCGCTAATTAGTACTAATCACCCCTAATTAGCCATAATTAGTGTAAAACTATGCAAATCACTCACCTTAGCCACAAAACAAACTAAGATCTGAAATAATGCTCTGATTTGATGCGAATCCCAATGCTAACAGCAGCTCCAAGGTTGATTAGGTGAAGTTCTTTTTTGATTAGGAGTTGCTAAGCCAAATGCTTGACCAAAAGATGATTTGGAAGTGATTTAGAGGTTAGAGGCCATTTCTAGGGATCTTTGGTGATAAGTGGAGGCTAGAAAACTGAAATAGAATGATTCTCAATCTCATTTCAGCCCTCCCATAACCCTAATCCCGAAATGGGTTATGGGCCTACTCACTAATCACCCGATTTGGCCCGGTTAAGCAGTTTTTCACCCTCCAAACCTTGTTTCAGCCATATCTCCCAAACGGTAAGTCCGTTTGGCTATTATGACCACTCTACGGAAAGAGAAACTATCAAACGAATCAAATGGAAGTGGTTTCAGGTCAAAATCCCTTTCCAATCAAAAGTTATGGCCAAAACAGTACCAACTGGGGCAAAATGGTCATTTAAAAATCGACAAAAATCATAAGCATGGGAAATGACTCTAATAGATGTTTTCCAAAGTTACATGACCATACGACTTCTCACGGGAAAGAAATAAATATTCTACAATCCTATGATGTGTAGAATACGGGTCGTTACATTCTGTGTTGATTGATCTCTATTAAATATATATTTGCTTGGCAGCGGAGAATTTATTCTCTTGCTTAACGCCCTTCTCTGAAACGTACGAGCTCAGAGGTAATATATCGATAGAAACCAGTCGCATGGAGTGAATTGCCTGTGTGGCATGCCTAAGTGGCAGATGATCAAGGCTTCTGTTGAAAAGCAAAGTCTTGTGGTTGATGATCAAAACACAGCCTGTGTGACATAGATTTGTGTATAGCGTTGTTTCGCGAGCCTCACACCCCGGTATGAGCCAGAAATGGGAGAGGACATCAGGGAGGACATGCGTTTCCATCTAGCTAGGGGTCGTGCTTTGGGTTTTGCATGCCCGGGTATTTTACTTATGTGGTGATGGAAAGCGAGGCCTCGGTTTGCTTCGGTCTCTTCGGAGCCGATGGTGTGGTCGGATATGACCAGTGACGCGCCATAGGGTTGGGAAACGTAGTGTTCAGGCATTTTAATCCACATCGATGGACCGGCCCTGACGATCCAAGGGTGGATGCGTTCTGATCCTGAGACACGAGCTAGAGCGTCTCGAATTCGGTAAGGACTATCTTCTGCCTTGGTTCATAACGGAAATCCAATTTCCAAATACGATACCGTGCGGTTTTGATTGTATACCTATATATGGCGACATAGTGGTATGGGGCATTAATGCCGTCTATGATTGATAGTTATGATTGAAATTGTTTTTGAAACATATAAACACTAGCAATAGTATCAAATGATTTGTTTTATTCGTATCAAGCATATTTTGGCCATTATAAGGTAAAACTCTATCCTCCGGTTTGTGTTGCATTGTGTGATAGGAACTGAGTCTTATAATGGCTTCATTTTTATAAAAAGCATTGCGATGTTTAAAAGATTTACTTGTTTTAAAGCACTGGCAATCCAATGGAGTTAACCCATTCCGCGAAAGTGGCGTGGTCCTGTGATTAGCCATATTATAAAATGTGTTAAGTAGATTTCTCATACTAGTCCCATGACTGACTCGTAGTTTGTTTCACTTGCAAACTCTGGTGCCCCTATTTCTACACAGGCAGCCTTGTATTCAGGTTTTAGCAGGCTCTTTCTGGATAGCTGGAGCTGAAGATGGATTCTATCATTTATCTCTTTTTATGTTGTTTAGCTCCTATTGTACATATTATGTTCGTTTTCCGCTGTAGACATTTATGTATAGCTGGACTGTATTTTGTACTAAGTATGATCCTGTATACTGTGTAACTCTGATGATTATGTTTATCTAGTGTATTCTATTGTACATTATCTGGTGTATTTATTTATTTATGTTCTGCTGTTATCTGTTTATGTGTTATATTTCAAAGATTACCCTTGCCTTCGTGTTACGAGGTTTGGGGTCGTCACAAACGTAGCCAGCAAACCCTAGTTATTACAGACACCAAAAAACTGCTAGTTAAAACTGTAACTAGATGACCTATTTTTTACATGAAAAACTAGAAAGAAAATATGACGGTTTTCAAAAGAATAAAATACAACATAATATAAAACATAGAATTAAAAACCCTAGTTTAAAAAAAACTCCTTTGAGCCCTTAATGAAAATATGCTAGCCCCCTTTAGTATTATTACTCTACTTGAAAGCTTTTCTTCAATTAAAAATGTCGGCTTCCACTTTACTCTTCAAATGGCCGAAAGCTAGGGGTTTTCAAATCTTCTCCAAATCGCAACACCACATTTCAATTTTATGTTTGTTGCTTCCCTAATGCTTTGAGTGTAAAAACTCCTTCTTCTCGTTGTTGATCTGGAGATTGCTTGATCGAATCCTTTAAATTGTGAGTTGCTCTGATTCTCTGATTTCTCGATTTTTATTTATTCGACTAGTTTGCCGACAATGAAAAGGGTGATTTATAGGATTATAAAATCCTGAAATAACTCTGATTTCAATAATGTGACTTGGCTGATTTTTGCTGCGTGATTTACCCCCTTTTGTTTGCTGCGTGATTTCTTGCCTTGATGAAAATCGCTTTCCTCGGCTTCTAGTTACATGCGTTATTGTCGTGGCATTTATATGGCTTGGCTATTGCGTGAATTTTTGAAATAATTTTTTGATCTCTTGCCATATATATATACATATATCTAGAAACATGAATTGATTCGTGAAATTTCTGGAATCAATTTATTTCATGCCAAATCTGGAAGCAGTCGAATTAGTTAGCTAAACAATGGTCTTTGAAAATGTTGATAGGTTCCTGCCATTTTGGAAATCATTTAAACAAAAATGTTTTTGTCAAAATTTATCACCGTTCAAAAATTGGAAACAAATATAGCACATTGAAATGGTTGCCAATTTTGCATTGTGATTTCCAAAAAAATTCCAAAATTGTAATCGCTGAAATGGTTTGTTTACTAGAACCATGTAAAAACTAGTTTGCATGATCTCTAAGATGCTAAAAAGAAATTTCCATTCGAACACTTGAATCTTTTGTAAAACTGGAAACATTGGGATTTTGATTGTCCACTTGCCAAAACTTAATTTGGCTCGAGTTCATGAAGCACCATAAAATTGGCAAATTAAAAGCCATTAATCAATTTCCTTTTGTACATGCTTTGGTTTGCACTAGTCTTGTTCTTGCCACATTTGAATATATTTTTTTCGTTCTTGATTCGTTTCACTACTACCTGTATATTTCTGAGTATGTGTATTTTTTGTCCATACTTCACTAACAAAAAAAACATAGAAGTTGAGACATGAATTCTTGTCAAATGTTCCACTGTTGAATTTTGGGAACATAATTGTTTTCTTGTCACTTTGACCTGTCACCATGAATTTGTGTATTACATGTATACACATGTTTATCCACATTTGTGCAAAAACCAGTTTCACTACTTTATTTTGCACCTTTGCAAGAAAAGGAGTTTTGCTCCACTGCATATTTGAACTGAAACTTTTGGACTTGTTGTTGCATTTGTGCAATGTTTGTGAGCCTGTGATCACGTCCACTTGAAGCTGAGTATCGATTACTGCTTTTGTTTATTGATGCACACTGTGTTTGTTATACTTCTTGTTTATGCCATGTCTTGTGCTACTTTGTTTTGTGTTAACTCCATTTCCCATGCATGCACTTGCTTGAAGTCTGGTTGCACTTTCACTGTTTGTTTGCACTTGATTCATGCACATGTCTTAACCTGTTTTCTAATGTTTGGCACTCTAGTTCGAGTCGTTCCACCATGCTCTGTGTATTTTCTATTTCTTATTTGAGCTTGTAGTCTTTGGCATGTCGAGTTGAACATGAACCTCACTTGTTCATTTATGTATATATATGCATGCTGATATACTTGCTGTGTTCATACTGCTCTATTGTTTTGACTGCGATGCTCTTGCACTGGGTCGAGCTTGGTCTTTATAGCCGCTCCTCAGTGCATGTGTGTTCATGGATACCTGACCCATGCACTGTGCATGTGTTTCGTGCTTACCTAAACACAACGGCTCGATATATTTATCCCTTTCTGACCATGTTGCCTCTGCACAGAATATATGTATATATACATACACATGTATAGTGCACGTGCAAATTTTATATATGTGAGCACTATAGACGATTTGTCTACCTTGTGGTATTTACAATGTATCACTGTGAATATCACAGTCTGTCTAGACACAGATGGATGTCCATAAAAAATCAAATCAAGTCATGAAAAATAATGAGAAACACACCAAAATTCTAAGGCAAATAAATTTTTAAAATAAAAATTAAATCTGCTATAATTTAAAAATATTTCTGTTTGATATTACTGTGTGCGTTTCTTTTTCTGATAGGTAAGCAGAAGACTGACTGATAGTGAAGATGACAGACAGAAGACAAGTGATAGTATCAGTGAATGTATTACAGAGTGTGAAGTGTTTGTGTATACAGTTGTGTAACAGAAATGTAACATGAGTGTTTGAGAGTTGTAGTGAGGCAACAATGTATAGAAATGAAATTGAATGTGAATGTGTTGTATTTCAGCGAAATGTACAAATAATGGAGTTATAAATTTGTACTGTTTGGAATGTTGAAATAATATATTATATTTAAATAAAATACTGTTTGAATATTTAAATTCTTGTACAGTAGTATTCTATTTAAATATAAATATTATAATCTGTCTGTGATGTAGTATAAAAGTACAGTTACAAACACATTTATAATAATAAATATATGTTTGTTATCATCAAACAAAAATCATAGAATTGTTAGATACAACAAAGACAAGAGAATAAATATAAGTTCAGTCTTCAAATCTAAGGTGAGGAAAAGCAATTTAAGTTCATGTATTCACTTCATATTTTGAAGAAAAGTTGTGAAAGTTAAGAAGAAAGAATAGAACTCGAATCACCGAAAATGGCATTCAGTATTTTGGGCATAACTTTTGCAATTCTTGATGAAATTTCGATTTCTCTATCAATCTGGAAAGCTAACTGAAAGGCCTACAACTTATATTTGTACCACATTTTCTAATTCGATCGTTTGTGTGCTCAAAAACTGTATTCAAAGTCATGTAAAAATCTGCCTATTATAAAGAAAAAAGAAATGTGTATGAGCTAACTTGATATTTTTGGCATTAGCATCACAAAGAATTCATCTTATTCTTCCAAATCATCTGTTAATTTGTATGACCATCTAGAGACCTTTTTACTAATTTCTTCCATTCTAATAGAATTTTTTCTAATTTTTAGTAGATCATTTGGATCAGTTGTAATTACATTGAATAAAAATTTCAAAGATTTTATTTGACTTTCTGAACCTCGTATTGTTGACTTATATATATTAAACTAATAAATAATTTTAAGGGTTTCTTTTCATGGTAATTAAGTAGACTAAGAGACCTTCTTACTGTAGAAAATTTGGAGCCAAAAATTATTTTTATCATAGAGAAATAGCATTAAACATTTTTGCAAAAAACTGGCTGAAAATATGAATTTTAGAACTTTTCGTATTTTAAAACTCTATCTTTTCTCTGAATTATTTATGAAGCACTGTACCAAGGCCAGAACTTTTCATAGCATTTCAGAAAACGCTATTTTTTCTTTGAATTACTTATGAAGCACTGTACCAAGGCAAGAACTTTCTTTAGCGCCCCAGAAGTGCTATTGTAGTTATTTTTAGTCTAAAATCATTATAAACTACCGAAAACTTTTCACAGCGCAACAAAAATGTTGTAATAACTGTTTTGAGTATAAAACCATGGTAAACTACTCCAAATCCTCTCAAATTTGGACTTGAGCTTCCTCATAGTATTATAAACAAACTATCAAAATTGGGGATGTTAAATCAAGGTAAAAGAGAGTCAGAACATGTCAAAACCGAGAACAAAGCAGGCTGACGTGAGTTTTGCGAATTTCGATGATTCGAAGAAGACATTTGATTGCTTTGGGTGCTGATAAGTACTGTATTATGTTCTGTAAAGCTTTTCCATGAAGATTTCAAGGAAAACTGTGAGTATAGACATCATCTAAACAATTACTTATTTCTTAAGCTTGTGTTTTAATCTAATGTTACACATGACTTCAACATACTATCTTTGCTTCGGTAAGCAAACAACATATACGACTGATGATTGAGGACATTGATGACTTAGTATGACTTGCATAAAATCCTGAAATAATGAACATAAGGATTAGTAGGGGCTGGGGCAGACATAGAATACCTACGGTTTGATAGCCATAATTGCATGATCAAAATGCATTACTTTGACAAAAGTTTTATGTAAAATATTTTCAAGTATTCCTTTTCCTGATGATTAGTTTGGAATTATAATCTGTTTTATCACAAAGGAGTTTCTTGGTATTTAAAATAGAAGAGGTTTAACTTTTGAAAGGAGGTTTTACAAGAGATATATAAATATCTTTCAAAAAGAGTCTTTGTAGAGTGTTTTACCCTTACTTGATATAAAGAGTATTTTTTGGAAGTAAACATTGATTTTAAATGTTTTGTGTAAAGAAGAACTACATTGGCTTGATCCTATATCTAATTGTTTACCCAATTATATAAAGGTACGTAGGTAGTCACAAGTCATAGCGATGCAACTGCTTTATTAATAAAAATATTTTTTGTTTAATATTTGATATTTCATCTTGTAATGGTGCATTTTTCATGCTTATCATTTAAGCTATGCTAATGTGTTTATCGAGTGTGCACGAATTAATATCAATGTCCATCTCACCAGAGTCGCACAATGATAGATTTATGGTAATTGTGCTCAATTCGTATTTAAGCACACCCTGTGGATTTAATGAATACTCTGATAAGCAGCATTTATCTAAATTTTATCCAGTGTACTTAGTGTTGTTGTTCATATTTATAAAATATGATGGGAGACGTCATTGTTTGTTTTTGGACGAAAGGATCCTCGAAAAGAGAACGAGATAAGGTATTAAACAATCATACTTTCAAATCCATACTTACAAAATAACGTTTATAAATTATGTTATAGTTGTAAAATATCATAAAATTTTCTAACTCCCAAAATCACGGAAAATTTCGGCAACATCTCCTTTGTACGGAGAGGTCCGGAAAAATCGCAAATTTCTGTATATTTTAAATTTCGATTTAAAATGAATAATATTGGGGAAAAAATCAAATTTTGTTGATTTTTATGATGATGATTGTTTGAAGTGAGTAAATAGAATTTTTTTCCCCAAATTTAGTTTTTATTTAGAAATGTTGTAATTTGAAATTTAATATTTAAATAATTAAATAAATTCGAGATGTTTAGTTTAAATTGAGAATTCAAATTTAATTTGAAATGGAGAATTCTAAGTTGTTATTTATAATTTAAAACTCAAATCAAAATTTCAAATAATCAAATTTGGGATTTTGAATGTGTGAAATTTATTTATAAATTTTTTTTAAGTCATAATTGGATTAAATGGAAATTTATAAATATTTAAATTTGAATTTAAACAGTTAATCAAATAATTGAATATTTTAATAATTAATTGACAAATATATCCTTTTATATTTGTTTTACAAATATATCCCCTTTCATTTGTTTTACAAATATATCATTTTCTATTCTATTTGTAAATGTTTTACAAATATATCCTTTTCAATTCTATTTGTAAATGTTTTACAAATTTATCCTTTTCATTTGTTTTACAAATATAGCCTTTTCTATTCTATTTGTAAATGTTTTACAAATATATCCTTTTCAATTCTATTTGTAAATGTTTTACAAATATATCCTTTTCTATTCTATTTGTAAATGGTTTACAAATATATCATTTTCTATTCTATTTGTTTTCACAAATATTTCCTTTCAGTATTTAAAATACCCGAATAACAATGATCGATATCATTCAACACACGTAATCAACAACAGATTATATATCATATCATATATTTCAATATATGAAAAACAGTAAAATAAATGTTTAGGAATCCAGTTGGATTCCTCCAACCTATTTCCCTGCATCCACAGATGTTAAACAATATAATTTACATCAATTTCATTTCAATATGAAATATTCTGATAAACAGAATCAATATTTGATTAACGATATATATATATACTATATCGATAATTTTAACCAATCAATTAGCAGTTCAACTAAAGAGTCAACACACAGCAATCAATCATCGTTTATCAGTTCTAAAAATACGTTATAAAAATATGAACTGATAGAGTCAGTGAGTTTTACTCACATTGGACAGTAATCGTTAAATAACGAATATCGGTTGATTTGAATCAGATCAGGACAATTTATTTTGCTATAAATTATAACGAGCTCCAATCCACTTCCAGTCAGTTTCATTGTGTTGCGCTCGTCCATACGATCCCAACGGATCAAACAGTCTGAAATTCTGGTAATGTATGTAATAGATATTTAAGTTACAAGTTCATTCATTAATTAAATTAATTTAAACTAAGTTATTATTTCATTGGGCCTTACTATTTTGAACTCGGCCCATACCAAACTCCTCCCACCCAAAACAAACAGTACCCTCTTCCTCCTCACAGTAAATGTCGTAATCCCTCAACATCAATGGCCATTTTCCTTTTCACGACAATCAAAAACGACCAGTCCATAGATCTGCTTCAACCTTCGTAACTCATACTACTACAGATTTCATCTTCCTCGCAGATGAAAACCGCGACCTACAGTATTTGAAAATCATGTCTGACATTTCTTCCTTCAGAACTCATTCTCCACTTCACAAATCCTCAAACCGACTGCATCATTCCTCTTCTCTCCTCGCTCTCTACCATCCCATTCCAGTAAGATCACACTCGCACACCCTCACTCGACTCGCGTCAGACTTCCACCGTGCTGCTACAGCAGCTGCCGATCAACATCTCCTCCATTCTCCACAAAAAAGATGCACAGAAGTGCTATTCGACTCACTTGACTCTAATCCAAACTCAGATTCACGAATCGAGGCTTCTGTTTCCCACAACTTGAAAACCCTAGCTCGCTGTCTAAAATCCAATGTGAAGAAGGAACGTCGAGCCTAGTGAATCGTATGCCAACATGAAGCTAATTACTTCAGCAGCTCAATTATATGAGTTTTGGATTTTATGGGTTTTTATTTATATTTGTTTTGGATTTGTAAGTCACGAAATTGTTTTCTGGAAGATAACAAATGCGGCGGATGTTTTGACTGAGGAAATGGTTTTGACTTAGGGTTAGGAAGGTAAGGGTATTTATAGAAGAGAAATATTATTTTTATATTCGATTATCTTTAATATAATAAGCTACCATTGTTTGTATTCATCATCTAAAAATCCATATGATTACACATGATATCCAAAAATCATGAAAATGGACATACCACTAGATTTTGACATTACAGACTCAACGAGGTTGGTTTTGTCGAATTCCGACTTCGTTTGCTCACACAGCGTATTTTTAACCGTCAAAATACTGACTGTTTTTCATATTAAAATCCCATACGGCCACACACCGACTTCAAAAATCACGAAAATTGGAATCTAGCAAAAATTTAATATTGCGGATCCAACAAAATTAGTTTCGTCGAAAACGGAGGTCGTTTGCAAAACTGGCTATTTTTAAAGCTCTAAATAACCCATTTAAATATTTATATATTTAAAAATAATTAAATTTAATATTTATAAATAAATATTATCGTATATATATTCACACAGAATATCGTATAGCTCCAATTGGATTTATAACTCGATATTCAAATTCGAGTTGAATCGATATTCAATTTATATTGATAAATCCTTTTATAATATAAATAAATCGCTATAATTTATAAAGGAATTCCATAGCGACTTTTCGAAAATTTGATTTAGACATAAATCAAAATCTACACAATGAAATCTCGATTTTTCTCTTCCATTAGAAAAATATACTTCACCAGCTCCGAACGTTTCTTATTTCATAGAAATACGATTTAAAACAGAACCTGTATATTCAGTTGAAGTTCGAATCGCCAAATTACGAACTGCTGCGCCATTTGGAGCTCGATTTTAATTATAATATAATTATACGTTCAAACTTCATTTAAATAATATATTCGTTATTCTAATTCAATTCCAAACTGAAATTATAGATTATAAAAGACCTGATTCACACAATATTGTGAATTCCATTATTTCTGGCTATTTCAGAAATTAAATATATTATTATATTCTTTATTTTAATTAAATATTCAATATTATTTAATTCTGGTCATTTTAAATAACCAAACCATTATTTAAATAATAAATTATTTATATACCGTAAAAATACGGGTCGTTACAAATTCTCCCCCCTTGGCCGGCTTTAACAATGTCGGTCAAGGTGGGGACATAAAGTACCCACTTAGCCGGCTTGGTAAAAGTCGGCATGTCTTAGCTGGTTATAATCAAGCCGGCTAAGACCTGGTTGTTGGAGCAACAAAACGTTTGCTCCAACACCCTCCAGTGTTGCCACGACAACACTGACCTCCCCTTTGACCCCAGCGTTGGGGGTGGTTGAAAAGCAACCGACCCCCGTTGGGTTTGCTCTAACCATGGCAGCAGCAAGAAGTAGTTCTATAGCACGGCAGTGCCTTGTGTTAACTAATATTTACACTGGGACCTGCGTGAACCGTAATATAGACCTATAATACATCATCATTTCAATATCAGAATCGAATAAGGGTAATATAACACAAAATGCCTCCTTTGTTCACTAATGATCTAAGCATTATTCTACCAAAATATGAAGTATTTGACCTAGGAATAATATCCCAATTACGAGGAGTTAAACAACTAAATCTACTCAATCTATTTGCATTCAATTTGTTCTCCAACAAACCAACCAGAGTTGGTTTGTATTTAGTCAGCAAGGATAATACATCAGACATACGCTCTGACGTATTCATCCCTCTGACATTCCATGCTAAAATCGCCATTTAATTGTAGCATTGCTCCTTAAAGGCCTTTTAGGAGGAGCAATAGTAGAAACCTTTTTCTTACCCTTGAGATGATCAAGATATTCCACATTTCTAGTAATACTAGCCGATACATCAGTCTATTCATCAGTTTGTAGATTCTCATTAATATTTTCAGCTACTTGATTCAGAATATCAGGTAGAATATTATTGGGTAACTCTGAATCCAGAAAATTCAATTCAGCTTCTTTATTCGATCCTGTATCCTAGAGTTCAACCTCTGCTAGATTTGTTTCCTCATTATGTTCTTCATCATTATGTAAATCATCAATAGGAATATTTGTAGAAGAACTAGCAACATTTGAAGCATCATTCGTATGGGATCAAGGATCTGACTGATTGGAAGTCCATGATGTGTTATTGGATAGCTCATGAACTAATGTTTTATGAACAAACCTTTTACACTCAATACATTTACGAGGTATGTATTTATACTCCACTGAAATCTCTCTCGAAACACCATTATGCAGTTTAATAGGGATGATATCAACAAGAGTGGAATCCAAATCAATATCAACAAGGATTCTAGCATACTTGGTTATTCTTTTGCAAGCAGTATTATTATCAGATCTAATAGGAGTTCCAATAAAACTAGCAATTCTAGACAAACCCGAATTCGTCCACATCTCTATATCTAGATTCAAAAGTTTAATCCACATCTGAACTCTTCTGGAATTAAAATCCTCAAATCTATAACCCGGGAACCATTTAAACACCATCAAACAGTCTTCCATAAAAAGAATACGTAGAAGTTCTTAATACAGACAATACGCCGAACACCTTATCGTACTGAACAGTATAGTTAAAACCTGAAGCAGTATGAATTCTAAAAGTGCTTTTAGGTTTCCATACCTTCAATGTATAATCCTTCAATTTCTTCACCGTTAACTTGAAATCAACAAGATGTAATACAATGGTATTTCTCCATGAATCAGCAAATGCTTTATAAGAATCTTTAGGAAGAAACACTCCATCCTTTGACGGTTGAACAAAATGGAGAGTTCAAAATCTTCTTCGATTGATCGACCATAAGATATTTGATCATATTTAATCGGATTCGATGGACTCAAGAGTGTATCTCGTTGAGGAAATAAGTTTTCATCTGGCGGAACAGAGTCCACCATTTTAGGGAGCAAAAAAAGTTTTTCAATATTGATATATATATATATATATATATATATAAGCGTTTCACTACACCTCTTATTTTGCACGTGAACTGTCCTCCTTAATCTCCACCACTCATTTACCAACTCATTCTCTCTCTTTCCATTTCAATATTATTTCTTAATGGGAAGAGAGAGAATAAGTGGAGAAATGGGTGGTGGAGATTAAGGGGGAGAGTTCACGTGCAAAATAAGAGGTGTAGCAGAACCCTCCTCATATATATATATATATATATATATATATATATATATATATATATATTAGTAAAGCCTTTTAAGGATTAAAGGCTTCACACACCACGCTTCTGTCAAATTTCGACAATTCTTCGCTCCGCTTCTCTTCTTCGCATTAGTTACATCCAATGGGGTATATTTTTTCTATTGTATCCTAAAAACAAAGTAAAGCCTTTTGGGACTAAAAGCTTTACACACCACACTGTCATATCTGACGGTATCTTACTTCACTTCTCTTTAACATACCACCTTCTTTCTGATCGATTTTAGAAGAATATTTGTTCATCTATATCCATTTCTTGATTTTTAGAAGAAAAAAATTAACTAGAATATTTTTTTCTTCAAATATTTATTTCTTAACTTTTCCAAAAATTGTTTTTTTGTAGAATAATTGTTGTTATGATAATAATAGCTTTACTTTTAAGAAAATTGATCTTAGTTGAACATTTGATCTTGTATATTTATTTTTTAACTTTTTAGAAAGCCGATTTTATTAAAATATTTGTAGTTATTATATTCATTTCTTAACTGCTTTCAAAATCAATTTCAGTACAACACTTTCTATTGTTATAATCATTTCGACTATTTTTTAAGGAAAAAAATATTAGCAGGATATTTGTTCTTATTAAGTTCATTTCTATACATTAATTAATGAAAATTGATTCTAGTACAATATTTGTCATTGTTAAATTTATTACTAAATTTTTAATAAAATCAATTTAAGTATAAATTTTTTTGGGAAACTATAGATTTTAAAATTCATATATTGTCAACTTTTTCACGTAAACCATAACAAATATTATTTAGCTTATAATATTCGCATAGACTTTTCAATACACATATGTGCATACCAAAAAAAAAACAATACACATATTAATAAACAATTATACTCTAATATTTGGAATTTATATCAACCAACTTTTTTAATTTAATATATTAAAAAGAATTAAACTACAAATTGCCATCCTGAAATCAACTCACATACAGTATTATGATCAACTAATTCACAGTATATATTAATCAATTTCTAATCAATAATTAGCTAAATTCCAAAATTAACATATTCCAAAATCAGGTGCTAATCTATGATTATCTTATAATAACGGTTCATTAACATATACATATACACAAACATTAGCTAGTACATAATATTCATCGATTTTTAATTAATAATCAACTAATTTCATAACAAATGATTTTTATCATATTCCTAAATCATCTAATTATGTAGTATTATTATCTAATAACAACAAATTAATATATTCAAATACACAAACATCGAAATTTAACAAAATAGAAATTAAAAAGTATAACTAAAACAACAAATTGGAAGAGAAGAAACGTTGGACGAAGCAGGAGGTCGGCTTCGGTGCTAGGTGTAAGCTATCGACACCGGTTGGTAGGCGGCGGCCCTGGAGGCGGATATCGGCCAACGAGTTAGAATGACTAGCGACTGATTCGTTAATTTTGCCTAGTTTGGCGATGGCTAGCGACTGCTAACATCGCCCACTTATTTAAACCGACGCTAGCCGTCGTCAGCGTCATTCGCCAATTACAGCTTTTGTAGTAATGTTACGTGGTTTATGGAAAACATTTCGGGTTAATTTCATATATTTGGACTATATTACTCCTTTATCCTTTTCACTTTAGCCCGTTGCTTTTCTGAGTGCTCAAGGACTATCTCCGAATTCTAATTTATTGGTTTCTCTTAATGCTTAATCCAGTTAAGGATGAATTAGGAGAAAGATTTAAAAAAAGAATTGATGATATGAACAAAAGTGAGAATAGGGAAATTCATGCCGTTGGAAATTAGGAAATAAAGCTGGGAGTGATAAGGAAGGTTGACTGAATTGTCATTTAAGCATGAAAACAGGTACCATTTAAAAACGTTTAAAGCTTAAACCACAATTTTCAATCACTACCCTAACCATGGCAGCAGCAAGAAGTAGTTCTATAGCACACAGCAGTGCCTCGTGTTAACTAATATATCACTGGGACCTGCGCGAACCGTGTTATACGGACTTATAATACATCATCATTTCAATATTAGAATCGGATAAGGTAATATAACGCAGAATGCCTCCTTCGTTGACTAATGATCTAAGAAAGCATGTCAGGTTAGTTCTTATTGTATCTTAAAAGGCATTAACTCAAATACCAATTGAGTTGCCATGATGTGTCAACCGAAAGCTGAAGACAATTTAGCTGACCTTTGATTGTATTTGCAACTAATTTTGATATATTATGATATTTCTTTGTATCGCCATTGTGATCTTCTAGCCTACAAGGCAACAACTTGTGATAAGAGTTCAAACATTTTGAACAACTACCAAAATTAGTATTTTTTTGCTATTTACAGTTGCTGGATAATCAAACAATTTTAAGACTTGACTTTTGGCTCTTAAAATTACAAGGTTCCATGTGAACATGACATTCTTGCTTGTCAGTATATCTGTAGAGTGAACTTTTGCGAACTTATCTGTGTGTATGCAGCTAACTGTGAATGGCAAACAAATAATAGTCCACACTTTGAGCAGCTGTAATTGTCGCTTTAATGTGTATGTGTATGTGCCTTACACACAGTACATTGTGTCCCATAACATTTAAGGTGTGTTTTTGACGAACCGATAACGAAGTATTTGAACGTGAAATGTTAGTGAACGAAGAATGTGTTTTTTGTTGGGAATGAAGTATTTATTTGTTAATGTATTTGTTTTGAATTAATTTATGTGTTTAATTTTAATTCATGTTTCATATTAGTCCTACATTGCGGAAAAAAATATAAGCATGTTGGTATATATAAGACTGCAAATTATAGTGTTAATTAAAATAAAATCATATGAGCTTAAATATGAAGGTTTGATGCTCATACAAATATAATCAGCGTCGAAGATGGACACTTGGAGTATGAGGACGCGGACATGTGATTTTTGTGTTAACTTGGGCATGAGGTTATGAATGCAGAATACTCAAGGTCGGTCCAATTGCTTTTGATGTCCAGCCCAAACTTTGAGACAGCAAAGGTTTTATTAAAGAAAAAAAAAACTCATGCCGTTGGATTTGGGTTATGCGCCAAATAATGGATGTAACTGATGGTCTGAAACCAACAGTGCTAGAAAATCCAAAAGAATGTTTGTCAAAATGTACAGACCTACAATTGAAGGGCTGAAAACAAGGGAGATCCTGAAAATAAGGGAGATCCTGAAAATCAATGGTTAAAAACTTTTTGTCACTTTCTCTGACTTCTAAGCATTTCTGGCCTGAAACAATATAATACTATACAAAGATAATTTTGTAAATTTACATTTTCTTTATACAACTGCCTCAAGTGTGTATATACACCGAAGTCTATGTAAAAACACTGTCCGATTGCTAGCAATGAAAATTTCATTTACATTTTATCAATATTAATTCTCTATATGCTATCAGAGCATATCTTCTGATGGCATCATTAACCACTTCTCCAACGGTATCTTTGAGTCAAAACTAGGATAATATCGATCTCTTCACAGTTAGATTTCATCATGGAAGAGGTTACCAATTCTCAGATCAAGACTGCATTCTGGATATATCGAGAATTCTGTTATTTCTAAGCAATCTATGTCGTCCGAAGGTTGATCAGAACTGTCATATCAACCTTGGTTGCATCAGATCGTTGATCGTTAGAAATTACTAATCACTTGATTAAAATACCACTTACCATGGTCAGTGACAGTGCCATAGTTTCTACTGCGTCATCACCCCAAGACAAGGCATCCCAATCATTATATAACAGATTGCTGCATTTGAACCAAGAAACATAGTTAATCTGAAAAGTCATATTATATCAATACAACTGATGAAGAATACTATCTTCTTTAGAAATTTTTGATAAGCACCAACATTAAACAAGAATGGTCTGGAAGATTACATCATTGACACTTCTTCAATACCTGCTCGATTGGTTACTGATCGAAATGGCAACAAGTTCTCAACAAAGATTACACTCACTATAGAAGACAAAACATTTACTCTATTCTTGGCTTTTCTCATCGATTAGCCCATCTTTAATGCCACAACTCATTGAATGTAAAAGTGCACAAGAAATATGGAAAACTGTTAAACAAATATTTAATATATGGGTCATCAGCTCGAATCATGCACTACAAAAGACAACTGCATAACATAAGGAAAAATGCAATGATTGTGAGGGAATATCTTACTAAAATCAAAACCTTATGTGACTTACTTGAAATGGCTGGATGTAATGTTCAGACTCGGAACAAGTGCAAACTTTCGTGAATATTTGAATGATGAATATGAAGCAATTGTTAATATTGTTCTATCTTCTCAGCCTATTACTCCACATATTCAACATGTTCACCCAATACTAATAGCACGTTAAGCGAGAATAAATGCAAAGGAAGTAATACATGGGGACTACTCAACCAACAATGCTTCTACAATCAAAAACAAAAATCAAGAAAAGTCATCAAATATCAAGAATGCACAAAACAATCAAAGCAACAGAGGCAGAGGCAGAGGAAGATGGAATAATCCTAATAGAATTACATGCCTAATTTGTGAAAAATTTGATCATGTTGCAAGCAAATGCTACTTCAGATTTGACTGAGATTTCTCTACGAATCAACAAAGCAGGGGTAATCAAAAGATCAACTACCCAATTGCAAATCTTTCATGTGCAAATTCTGAAATCGGAAATCAAACTGACATCTTAAGAACTCAAATAAAGCATATTTGCTGAACAGATTAGAGGGTATCCAAAATAAAGATTGGTTTCCAAACTCAAATGCGGCAAACTACATCATAAGCAATACGCACAACTTGAATCTTAGAAAAGGGGAGTACAAAGGTACATAATCTTTTTTCTTAGGTAATAGCACTTCAATTAATATCACACACCACTGTGTAACACCCCGTAAAATTCACAAGTATTAATAATAAATAAATAAAAATAAGTAATTAAATAAGGAGGCTGGAAAATGAGATTTTGCAGCTTTAGGAATTTGGCTACGAAATTCTTTTATTTCGATCCGTGGTGAAATTCTGCATCGTTTTCATATATATAATATGCTGAAAACGGTTAATGTATGAAGCAGTTATGAACTTTTGAATGTACCCATTGAAAGATGTAAGTGTGACTGTTGTATTTATGATATTTTTAAATAAATGGTACATCTTATTTGAGTAATATTTTTTTTTCAACTATGTAAGAATTCCACTAGAAGTATATGTTATTGTTATATATGCAAATGTAATCCTTACAGAAACCAACGACCTGTTTAGAATGGCTGTACGTTTCGATGGGTCTTTTCTAGGTCGAAATTTAGGTCCATTCCAGGTGGGTTGTTACACACTGAGATCGAAGAAATAAGAGAGCCGCACCTTAACAATTTACTTAGAAAATGAAAAATACTTTTAATACATGTATCTCAATTCGTTAGAGATAATCATGTTTATTTTGAATTTTTCTAATCACTATCTGAGACTTAATAAGTACAAAAAAATTTTACAAGCTAAAGTGCACCATGGATTGTATATTTTCAATTTGGTGAATAATAATAAGGACACTGATAGAAGAAACTGGTTTAATTTCTCTAACACCAGCAGTAAAACGAATATGAATGTTCTTTACTTGTGGCATCAAAATTTAAATACTATAAATCAAATATTAAGGAACAATAAAATTGAAATTAAAAATGTTTTTTGCCCTTATATCCGTACTTCATGTCAAATGAAAAAAAATGATCACGAACTCTCATTTCCAAATCAATAGACAACCCACTCGAAATGGTAGCTATTAACCTATGGGGTCTAGCCCTGATTAATTCTGATTATGGATTTAATTATTCAATCTCTTTTGTTGACCCATATTTAAGTTGGCTCTATTTTCCAAAGTCAAAAATAGGAAGTCAATGTAGTGGTTCTGTTAGTAACTTTGGCAGAAAATCAAACCAACCATTAAGCAAAATTAATTCATATAGATGGAGGTATTGAATTTATACCATTGAAAAATCATTTCACCAAGTATGAAATCGTACGCAGAACAATATGTTCACATACATCTGAGCAAAATGGGCCTTTTGAAAGGAATCATGGGCATATACTTGAAATCGGTCTTAATTGCTAGCTCAAGCTTCTCTTCTAATGAAGTTCTTGCTAGACTCATTTGATATTGCAGTATTTCTCATAAATAGAGTGCCTAACAATGTTCTGCACAACATAAGTCCAATGAAAAAATTATTCGGTATCAAATTAGGTTACATATTTCTCAAAAGTTTTGGATGCTTATGTTTTCCAAACCTAAGATCATTCAACCCACTTAAGCTAATCTTCAAATCAAAAATCTGTACATTATTAAGTTATGCTAAAAATTAGAAAGGATACCAGTGCCTTACCGACAATGAAAAAGTGATTGTATCAAGACATCTTGCATTTAATGAGCACATCAATCCCTTTGCAAAACCTAAGATAATATCCACTGAGAAAGTCTACAACGCTAGAACCGTTCTTTCCAATCTATCAACGGTATGAAAACAAACCTTCGAATGATTAGGAAATATCACAAACCCAACAGATAATACCAGACATTGGATCAGGTTAGGATAATGATGAACCCCAACTCACTCTATCCAATGTAATGTCAAGTCAGAAAGATAGTGATAAACCAAAAAGTAATCGTTCACATGATCAAAGGAATTCCAGCAATCAAGGGTCATTTAACACTGAAGAAGAAATAACAAATCAACAACAAACCATGGGCTCAAATAAGGGTTAAGACCGAAATCCAACAAACACTGAACATTACATGATAGATAGAGCTAAGTGAGGAATTTTTAAACCAAAAATTTACATTGTAACATTAAGTCATTAGGAGCCAACTACATTTGATGAAGCTAGAAAACATTAACATTGGAAACTAGTTATGGATGATGAATATGGTACTCTATTGAAAAACAAAATTATATATGTCTCAAAAACTGGAACCTTGGTTTCGGGGCTGACATAATAGAAGTCCATAAATTTATAAAGAAAATAAAAATCCTTATATGACTTTGAGAGAATAAGAACCAAAATTTGGGCAATCAGATGATAAAAGTCCAGATATCGTTTTCTAGAAACACATGGATCTTTTCTTAACTTGGGAAACCTAGGTTTTGGGTAATAATAAAAGCCCATAGATTATTTTTTTAAATAATTGGAACCATCTGATGGCTTGGTAACCCAGATTCGGATAATTAAATAATAGAAGTTCAGAGACTGCTTTTCTGGAGACAGACAAAGCCTGCTTCGTCTTAAGAAACTCTTTTCGGCTTAAGAATCCGAGATTCGGGAATCAAGATAATAAGAATCCATAGATTACCTTTTGGAGATAAATGAAGCCTTTTCCAATTTAATAAATCCAGCTTCGGGTAATAATAGGGACGAAGCCTTTTTTGGCTTAAGAAACCCATATTCGGGTGATGATATCGTTAAGAAGACCGAAATATTTATCTTTAGGTTTTTACGGGGCCATCTTTGGCTTTTAAAGAATAACTCGAAATGTCCTCTTATGATTTTGTTATGAAAGCACTTTCGGTTTTAATTTAATTTTGTCCATTATAGGCATTTTATAAAGCAGAGGTTTTTGCGTGCTTTAGCTCTCCTTTTGATATTTTGATTCCTTCCTTCGGATATGACATAAACAGAGACAGTGCATGCTTATGTTGAAGCAGAGGAAGGGATTGATCATATAATGATCAGAGGCAGAGCGTTCTTCCAATGAAGCCAGGCGCATGTCCCCGTCCTTGCCCGTCCCTCCTCTAGTAGACGCCATAACCTATCCATTGGGTTCAGTTAAGGGATTTGATGCACTACCTTGGGCTTTGAGCATGGATAATGGCTTTCCCTCCTCCCTATGAGAGGCACTAGGGATATACCTTGGGCTTGGATCCAGGCGCATGATTTCCTGGGCTTACCCCCTTTCCCTTTTTGGGGGACAGAGTAAGGATATATCCAAGATATTCTAGATTAATCCATTGTAGGTAGGGCACTTCTCCCTCAATCAAGTAGAAATTCTTATATATATATATATATATATACACACATATATACATACATACATACATACATACATATATATATATATATTTGCACTAGTTTAAAGAAATCCTTAACTCCTCAAGTAGTTTCTCTTTTGCGAATTGGATTTTACTTCGGATGACTTTCAATTCATAAGAAACCTCAATAATTTCTCTTGCTTACAAAGGTGGTACATTCTCTTTTCGAGTGCCCTACACTGATTGGTTTCATAACCATTCATTAGGTGATAATAGCAATAACTACCTCCTTCATTCCACTTATAATTTATTTATTTCTTTGTTGCTGGCTCGTAATCGAGTTCCTTATTTGTAAGAAAGAAGACATTTTCCCTTGAAGTTGTTAACTTGTATTCCATAGTTGGATTGGATCTTCCCCTTTTTCTTAAGGGCTCAGCTTCTATTCCTTTTCTTCGGGTATCCATTCCAAACTTCCATAAAATGTTTTCCCTTTCAATTCTATTACGGAGGGATATTGTGAAGATATTCTGCTAGTTATACTTCTGTGTTTTCTTGATTGATTTGGGTTTTGATACTATTGGGGCTTGATCATAGTATCTTTACATTTATGGGTGAAAGCCTCGTAATCCTTAGTTACTTCTTCTTCGAAGATTGAGCCTCGTGAGAAAGTTTGTATAAACATTCTTATCTAATGGAATAACACGTTGCTTTGATTGCTAAAGGATGGGGTTGATTTCTTTTGGGATGAGTTCACCCATACTTTACTGAAGTCATAATCTATTTTCCTTTTTCGGTTAATCATATTTAGAGATTGCATTCACAACATTTTTTCCTTATGAAACCTCTAATCCACATAGAATATTTCCTTCCGTAATGGTGCGGAAGATCCTTGTTCCGATTTGGTTGAGTGGACACTCGTACTTATGGATCGTTTCACCAAGCTTGGTACCCTTTTCCTTTGATGGTTGACTTAATCTTCCTATTAATTTTCCGTAGTTATCCTTATGTTGGCAATAAAAAGGAGTCGCAACCTCTCTTTTCTATTGGACCGTGGAGGTGTCTGTATCTCCCTACTGGTTTGATATCTTATCCTACGGAGATGCCTTCTTATTTCGCTAGGATTTTCATTCTTCCCACAACCTTTGTTGGTTTGTATGAAACATTGTTCGAGGTTTCCGCGATCCTTTGTAATCCATTAAGGATTCTTTTACATTTTTTTCACATTGGTTTCTATCTTCTTAAGGATAAATTCTAGTAACATTTAGAGGAGAAAACAGGATTGGAGGTTCAGTTCCTTCTTCTAGCTCCAAAAATGTTAGCCAAATTTATGGTTAACACCCCAAGGACGAGATATGTCCATAGATCCCTCAATTTTTCATAAGAAAGCACTCAAACTCAAGAGTTGCTAATATTCTGGAACTCTTGTCGGAATGCTACCATAAAACACTGAAGGTAAAATTTCCCATTGAGAAAAAAAAATTAGTAGTGAATTTCATTATGATTTCCTAAATGAGAGGCATAGCTATGGCCATTGGACCAAGGATTTAAATCCTATAAGTCGCCTGATAGGAAGATCCTAACATAATTTTTAGGTCATAGCTATGGCCATTGGACTAAGGATGGTCACTATTTCACGATCTAAGAATCTTAAGGGTGGTCATGGGTCAGTGTATGAGATAGATCTAATTATGTATAAATCACATTTTGTACCTATCATGTTAGCGGATGAAAGTATTTATAATACACAATTGAAACAAGATTTTTCATGATTATCTTAATTGTCATACATTCCTTTTTATTGATCATATATGATGTTACAAATTCTTTCCTCCAACTGATCTAGTAATTAAGGTTTCACCCCGCCATAAGATATTACAAATTCTAGGAATAAACTGAATGTCCAAAAAAGATCTCCCTCTTTGAGTTTGTAGGGTCCTATTTATAGGTGTGGACTGATCCTTCCTTCATCTTAAGTGATTCGTTTCGGTCACCCGATAGTAGTTAACCATGAAGGCTTTGCGAGCGCACTAGTGGCTTTTCTTTGAGAGAAAATCCAAATAGCCTCTTCTGAGTGCTCTAACGAAGGGAGCTCTTAGTTGAATAAGAGGGTGGTCATGCAGGGCTTTCGACTCTCTTCAAACTTTCATCGCATGCTTTGTCTCTAACGCTTGGAGGCTCTTGAACCTTGATTCCTCGCCTTTCATGTTTTGCCAGTCGTATCTTGTCCTTCCTTAGCCTCAGAGGCATGCATTAAAAGTATTGCTTCATTTCTTCTGGAGGGCTCCTCGGGCATCCATATTGGGTTATCCTTCCTACTATCGTCTTTAACTACTTTCAGAAATCTTCTTTTCCTACTCTGTCCTTCCTTCTCTTTGTCTGAATGATCTTCAGGTTTTACATTGCTATTGCTTCAAGGATCTTTCGAAGGCTTTCCTAGCAGCAACTATTTCTCTTCATTAGAATTTTCAAGATAGACCACTTCAGTTTCCATCCAAATAGTTGTTAGAGGCATAAGTGTATGAGAACTCTCGAACTACAGCGGCAGCCATCCTTGAATCAATACCTCCTCCGATTGGGTTAGGCCTGAGAGCTGTTTCCTGATATTTGATCTTTCCAATGGGCCTTCTCTTGGCTCTTTTCCTTTCCTTTTTGATCATGTGCTTTTGAACGCTTTCCTCCTAATATAATCGACGGATGGATTTGTTTTGTCAGAGCCTTTTGCTTACAGAAGACGGACCTTTTGGAATGCGACTAAAGGCCTTTATTAGCAACAAACTTGCCTGCTTCTGGCTCTTATCTCGTTCTCTGTTTCTTATGATTCTTTGCCCTTGGCTTGCTCCCTTTGTTTTTTCTTACAGGGTTATCAAGTCCGAAATTAATGCCGTTTCAATTAAGGTTGGAAGGGGCTTCTTGGTTTTCAGGTTAGTGCCCTTTCGGTTAAGGCCAAAAGGGGCTTGTTGGATGAAAATTCTCTTTTCCTTCCTTCCCCAATTTCAAAGGATATTTGCTGAAGGCCCAACACTGCTTCCTTCGAGGTGCTATTGGCTTTCGCACTCCTTTACCTTGATTTTATCCTTGATCTGTCTTGGTCATTTTTAGCGCTAACAATACACTAATGCCAGTTTGTCCTAACTTCCTTGTTCTTGTTCAAGTAATCTAACAATGGCTCTATAACACCATACTCAATAATTATCAAGACTGATTTGTGTTTCTTCCGAAGAATATATGGCATATTTTTTTTCCCTATGAGGTAATATACTTAAGATATAATAGGTAGTAAGTGTTAAGGATGCGGAATGCGGATCTTAAGGCAGAATTAACACTATAGGGGGGTGAATAGTGTTTATGAGGAATTGGCAAAAATCTGAAACTAACTTGAATTACACAATGATTATCACACCAAAAATGATTACAAACACAGAAACAATCACATACACAGATATAAGTAAATATAAAATGCAGAAAATGAAAGAACACACCTGATTTTGTACTTGTTCAGATTACCCCTACGTCCAGTCCCACACAAAGCTGGATTGCGCAAAGTTTTATTATTATCAATATGCAATTACAACACCCTTGATTTCATGGCTACAAGATTAACACCGATTCCACCGCCCTTGATTTCACAGCTACAAGGTTAACACAACTCCTTTGATACTCATGAATCTTCAATCTCCTTTGAATCCTGGATTTTTTGGAACTCTAAACCCGTACAGTCTTCATACTAAATCCTATATACAAACCCTGCATATATATATATATATATATATATATATATATATATGTTTATATTCTAGATAAAGATGTTAGTATATATTTTATAATCAATTAATAATGATAATTGAAATTAGGTTGTTGTCATCAAAACTCCATCCTCCAACAATCTCCCCTTTTTGATGATGGCAACCTTGGTTTATAAAATATTCATACATGTTGATCTGATTCTTCGAATACTCCTCCTTTCACTATGAATCCAACTTACTCCCCCTTAAATTAAGTCTAACTAATCCTTATTTTATAATCCCCCCTTGCCATCAAGAGAAAGAAGCTCTAACTACACTCCCCCTAAATATATGAACCTAATGACTTACCACATATATATTTCTATTTTATAATTCTGATAAAACTTATTATTCCCCCTAAATTCATGCCTGTATCATTCTAGTTCTAGTAAGAAAGAGTATAAGCAATTGAAATATTTTAGTCAATATTTACAAGTGTTACAATTCAATCATATATAAGTTTCAAACCCAACCAAATAAAGCAATAGTTTCAAGCAAATTCAAATCAAACAAAACAATTAATCAAATTATACCAACCAATTCAAACAAATGCAAATATCTCTTGGAACTTCCACCCATCCGTCCCCTTCAAGGATTGGATCCTTCTTGATGACTTCCCAATCTTCATCTTCTTTTATGTGTGGTGCTTTAGCAAAGTTGTTGTTTTCATCTCTGAAATGAGAAGAAATTAACCAACACATGATATCAAAGTGTTTCTCTTGATATTCAACCATATTCATTTGACTCAATTCTAGATGACGCTGATTACGAAATATTATAGATAGGATATTCTTGAATGAGTTGAGTGTTTCTTCCAGATTCTCACTCAAATTGTGAATAGGATTTACCATAATTTGATATTATAGAAAATGAATGATTAGAGAAGAAGGGGAAAGTTTAGAATAAGTTTTTCTGGAAGAAAGAGGCATTTATTAGGTCTAGAATACGTTTAAAATGAAGAGATACTAGTTAGTTATTCAAAATTCAAATTTCGATTAAATTTGAATTTCTGGCAGTTATATGTCCATGTGTCAATATTTACATGTCAACATACCGATGTTGATTTTTGGGTATTTGATCTTTTACCTAATTTTAAGTTATATATTATTATATTATATTAATTTATTTAGTTCTAATGTGTTTTATAGTAAATTAAAGATTGATTTGACAGAAATAAACATCATTCATTACTACTTGAAAGAAAATACATTCAACTGATATAAGGTACTAAATACGAGATTCGAAAGCAAATAGGAAAGATAACATAAACTAGATAAGCTTAGATTTCAGCGGATGACAAGGAGGAAGATGATATTCCAAGTTTTCGTCCTATTTTGGCAATAAACTTATACATTTGGGTAAGAGTCTTTATGATCTTCTTTTGGTTCTTGGCTAATTTAACTTGGTTTTGAACAAGTGTTTCTTTGGGCATGGTTCTAGTATTTGTGGAACATTCTACACTTTCTAAAGAGGAATCTTCTTCTTCATCAACTTCCATTGTATTTTCCTCTTGTTGTATTCTAGCTTGTTTAACCTCAAATGTTTCATAAGACTTGAAAGAGATTGGAATTTGCATACGCTTTATATTTGCCGAATTAAACACTTTTCTTGACATAAATTTTTCTCCTTTGAGATCCACTCCAAAATACTTAAAAATCTGAGTAAGAAAAACTCCATGATAAAAAGTGTTTTCCTTGGTGGACAATTCTTTGGGCTTAAATTCTTTTATAATCACATCAGCCCAATTAATATCATAAACACTAAAAATAGCAAAGAGGGATTTTTGGACTTTGAGGGTAGGGTTATTGAAATATCTGGAATGAGGTGTGATAATATGTTGAAGGAGGAGGTTGACAATTCTTGCTTTTAGGCGGAAAAAGCGATTTTTCAAATCTATGTTTTCGTCGCTTTCGAAAATGTGATGATAAGTTCCCAAATCTATTTCATCAATTTCGAATTCCGAAAAATCCAAGCCTGTACACCTACAATTTAAAATAGTAGCCAAAATTTCACAATCCAAAATGATTTGAGTGTTGTTTACACTACTCTATACTTGACTTTCATCTCCTTCGTAAAAGCCATGATTCAAATTTACGTACAACATTTCGATGAGATTCGGGTAACATACTTCATTGTTATTTCGGGCGTCAATTAAGCTTAGAACTTCATTTTGATGGAAGAGAATGAAGATCATAAGAAGGAAAATCTTCAAAGCTAGTGAAGGCTCTCGTGTTGACTTTTCCATTTCCCATATAGTCAATATAGGCTTGAATAGCTTCCTTATCATTTTAGAGATGACCCTTGAGAGTTTTGGTCAATCTCATGGTTTTTGGTGTGCTAGAGGAAGCCACTAGAGATATGTTTTGAAGAGAATAGAATGAAGATAGTTGTTTTGAATTTTGAATGAGAGGTAAAGAGAACAAAATTGAATTAAATAAATAGAAATTGAATGGCCACAACTTTTCTGAAATTAAAGACACCTTTTCAGACCCTGGGAGTTGGTGAAAAGATGGACGGAAGTTTGAAAGTTCAAACTTTTGAAATTCAAATTTTGAATTTCATTTACTGGTACATATGTCGACATGTCTGTTATGTTGGTTTTCAAAAGAAATGTTGATTTTTGACTTTTTTTTATTATATTAATGTTTTATATTTCAAGTTTATTATTTCCTGAAATAATATTGATCCTAACAATCATTTAAAATTTTAATTATTATATATTATTATTATGAATTTCAAAATTCAAATTTGAATTTTAAAGTTCAAATTTGAATTTTAGAATTTAAAATTTCAAATTCAAACAAGGCAAACAAACAAAACATCCATTCATCCAAATCAACCAAAAATAAATAAAAATTAATTAAGCTGTATGTAAAAACCCGGAAAATCAGAACCAGTTTAAAAAATTTAATTTGGCTATTTTATTGGATTTTAAATATTTAAAATAAATTATTTTAAATAATAAAGATGAAAAGTATGTTTGAATCGATCTTTGAAAATAAATATAATTAATTTCAATTATAAACAAGGCCTGAAATGGCGCGGCAGTTTCAAAATTTGAATTCGAACTTTGACTGACTGTACTGGGTGCAAAATAAAACGGATTTTAGTGAAACCAAAAATATTTAAATATGTTTATGAATATCTTTCTAACGAATCTGAAAAATCGAAGTTTCATAGCGGGAATCAAAAGTTATGGCCAAATGAATTTTCAGAAAGGTTGTTATAGAGTATATATAGCCCTTGGAAATAGACATTTTGCAAACGGCCTCAGAATTCGACGAAACCACTTTTGTTGGATCCAGGATATCAAATTATTGCTAGGTTTCAAATTCCATAATTTTTTAAGTTAATATGTGAGCGTGGCGAAGGAAAATGTGTTTGGTTAATTTCAGTTAAATTGGATCGACCAGAAAAGGGCCATTTTTCAAACGGTCTCAGAATTTGACGAAACTAGTTTTGTTGGGACCGTATCGTTAAAACATAGCTAGATTAATTTTTCATGAATTTTTAGAATCAGTATGTGGCCCCGGCAAATTGAAATGTACGTTTGAATCAAAAATTAAATGTTTTATACTTTAATTTGAAGAGAAACTGACTGAAATAGTCGAAAGGGCCTACGAAACATATCCCATTGTGTTCAGGATGGGGGTATTTAGCTAGGGGCGACAGTCGTTGGGTTTGGTTTGGAATTCGTATGGGTAAAGGGGTATTTTTGAAATGATAAAAGCACGGGCCAATCGGAAAATTTATAAAAAAAATCCCAAAACTCTGATTTCTCTCTCCCCACTCTAGCGACTAACGACGGAAACCACCTCCTCCGTTCCCGATCATTTTCCGACCAAACCACGCACCATTAGCCCCTGCCCCTTTTGAAATTTTTGAAGCTCTCCCTTCGATCTTCAAATCCGTATAAGCCACTCCCTCCCTCGTCAACCCTGCTTCGTGAATCGAGCCCCCAAAGATCCCGACTTACTTTCGCCGCCGAGCCTGCCTGGAGCCACCGAAGTGGACCCCACCACCGGTGCCGTGAAGCCCTTTCCAAGCTCTACGATGTTGTATAACCCGATCGGCCCCTAGCTACACGGATTCGACGAAAATCCATGACATAGTTTTGAACAGATTTTGAAAGGTAATGGCTGAAGTATTTTAAACTTATTATAGCACTTTAAAGCGCTACGGTTTATGATTTTACAATAAAAATCATATCTTTTTGCTATGTGGTCGAAATCCAGTGAAATAAGAGACAGTGGACTCGTGGCGACGTCGTCTACATTCTAGAAGAGACCGGATATTTTTCTGAGCCTTCTACAAATTTTGGAGGAATGGAACCCAAGGTGAGATTTCTGATTTCTAAACGATATGGAAACGACGATGTAAAATTATATAGTCGATGTATGAGTTATATAAGCCTTGTACACCTCATGTATAAGAGTTGTATAAGTTGTATGTTCGATGTATAAGTTATATATGCGTTGTAAAAATGATATATGCGTTGAAAAGAATGGAAATCATATTGAAATGAAATCGAAATATAGTTATATACGTGTATATATATATATACTCTTCTCGTCCACAGACCATGGACGATATATATTGGTTGTGATATTGTTTGAATTATTGGTTGATGTGAAATTTGGTGAATATCATGAATGGTTGATTTGAAATGATTGATTGTGGTTGAAATCCCAATAGGATTAGTATATGGGAAAATTCGTTTGCGTGCGAACTAGATATTGAAAATCCCCATTGTCAAAAGCTGTGTGGCTTTAAGGTAGAGCGAGAAGCCGTACTCGAGACGGTGCCAGTTTTAACTACCCTGCCGTTATGCTGCCGAAATTTTCTGAAATATTCCTGTGTTTGATTTATACTCATGTGTTGAAACTATATTCGTGTGTTGAATAGAAATTCATGTATTGAATAAAATTCATGTGTTGAATGACATTCATGCATTGAATAAATTCTTTGAAAGATAAAAATAACATTTTTATCATATATATAGACTATATAAAATATTAGTGTTTTAAATAAATTGTTTTAACACCAAAAATAATGTTTTTACCTTATATATGAATTACATAAAATAATGGAGTTTTGAAATAAATTGTTTTACAATAAAAATCACATTTTTACGATATATATGAACTGTTAAAAATAGTGATGTGTTGAAATAAATATCTGTTGGATAAAAATATCGTGTTTATCAAATATATGAAATGAATATGGTTTTGAAATCGAAGAATGAATTATATATATATATATATAATTAAAATATATCGAATAACGAAGCTGCAGTTCGTATTTTGAAACCGTGATTTCAAATGATTATTGCGGGAGATCCGACCATCGGATTTTCCCGAAACAGAAACCATTGGGTTCACTTTGGAAATATCTTTCCAACGACACCAACTTTGTAAAGATCCAACGGTTGGATTGTCTGGAATGTTTAATTCAAATCTAAAGAAAAACAACGCCAAAATCGATAATATTTTTATGTATATATAAATATAATTAAAAATAAATCGAATAACGACGCTGCAATTCGTATTTTGAAATCCTAACTTCAAACAATTTTATCGGGAGATCCGACCGTCGGATTTTCCCAAAACTGGAACCGTTGGATTCGTTTTAAAAAGATCTTTCTAATGATATAAAATTTATAAAGATCCAATGGTTAGATTTTCAGATATGTGTAAATCAAATCTGAAGAAAAACAGCGCCACGGCCGCGTTATGGCCTGAAGCGTCGTTTGAATGAATTGGCTATTTTTAAATAAACAAAATAGCAATAAATCGTGATAAAATATTATAAACGATATGTAATGGAAATGAACTGAATTTGCTCGGTTTATTGGATATTTGATGGTTGAATGTGTTTGACGTGAAAATTACATTAATGAATTGAACTACTTGTAGCGACCCGAACTTCCCCGGTAAGGAAAGCCCGGATTGCCTTGAGAACAACACACATCGGAACGCAGACAGAAGAACATTTCATTGTTATTACAATAATTCCATCAGATACAAGAATATACAGAGTAAAAATGAATAAATTACATTCGATAAATATCAGAGATTACAATAAATTACATAGCAGCGGAAAATAATACAAAGCACAACTAAAGGTGATATACGGATACAGAGCTTTCCGGATATCATTCCAGCTGTAAACCAGGATCCTGTGAATATAAATCTGCAAAACCAAAACAACTAGTTGCCCGTGTAGAAAATAGGGGCACCCAGAGTTTAGGTTAAAACAATAAACTCCAGGTCAGTCATGTGACTGGTGTGAGAACTAAAACAGTTATTTAAAACTTTACTTTAAAAGATAGTAACTCAAGGGACCACGTCGTATAACACGGAACGGGTTTCCTCCCAAGAATACTAGTGCATATAACAAAACAGCGCAATGCTCTTTGGAAAAATGAAGCTATTATAAGACCCATGTCCCATCACACAATGCAACGCAAGCCGGAGGATAGGGTTTTCCCTTATAACAGCCAAACATGCTTGGTACGCTTAAAACAAATCATTTGATACTATTATAAGTGTATAGTGTCAAAACAATTCAAATCATAAATATCAATCATAGGCGGCATGAATGACCCATACCACTATGTCGCCATACTAGGTTCTACAAATAAAACCACAATATCACGTATTGGAAATTGGATTTCCGTCATGAGTCGAGGCAAGGGGCAAGCTCCTCTCAGTTCGAGACACTCTAGCAAATGTCTCACGACCGCACTATGATCCTTCGAATCGGTTGGGCCGGTCCTCACCTAACTTTGGAGGATTAGTTATTCCTGAACACACGTTTCCCGGTCCTAACAGACCTATATCCGAGGCGACTCGCATTCCAACATCCACACAGGTAAAAAAGTATATAAATGTCAGGGCTGGTAGGTCACTGACATCACCCATAGCTAGAAAGAAACGTCGTGTTCTCCCAACGGTCCGTATCCCGTTTTTGACTCATACCGAGGTGTGAGGCTCGCGAATTCACGTTATACACAAAGCTGTGCCACACAGGTCGTGCTTTGATCATCAACCACAAGACTTTGCTTTACAATAGAAGCCTTGATCATCTGCCACTTAGGCGTGCCACACAGGCAATTCACTCCATGCAACTGATGTCCATCGATATACAACCTCTGAGCTCGTACGTCTCAGAGAAGGGTGTTAAGCAAGAGAATAAATTCTCCGCCGCCAAACAGATGTATATTTAATAGAGATTAATCAACACAGAATAAAATCCAATGTCAGACACACAATCCATTTACAAGTTCATTCTGGGTCTGAACGAAACCGGAGGCACTTTCCTCGCAAATCCATCGATCTCCAAGTACGTCTAGACGATCACCAACTGTTTCCCTTATCTTGGGTGTACAACCCAATCGAGATCATCAGTAATCACCCAAACGATGTGAAGACTTCCGGTCTTTAACCACCGTCTTCATCTTCGACATCTCGACAAATCGGTTATTCAGAATGGGTGTAAACCCGGCCTTTCTGAATAACCCACGTATATATGATAAACAAATGTTACACAAACACAACCAACGCCTCATTCCAATTCAGAATATTCTTTTATTCACAAAATCACATTCTTAGGGAAAGGTTCCCATTAATTTTATCAAAGATAAATTCTTCTAAATTTATTCTTTAATCTTCCTTTGGATATCATTTCAAACCATTTTATGGTTTTCCAAACTAGTCGGGATTAGCGAACCGCACCAAAGTAATTATTTATTTTATTTCCCAATCTCAACCTATTCATTCCATGGAGCAAAACTAGTAATACTCCATATCTAACACCATGGTGTTATCAGTAAATATTAATTACCATTTCACGTTCAAATCTAATTAAAGATTTAACTATCGCTTTGGAGCAAAACTGGGGATACTCCATTCTCGATCACTTTTCAGATTTGATAGTTTAAATTATCAATTCACTTTCAATCTATTTAAAGATTCATTAAAACTCCACTTAGTTTTAATCTTCTCAAAAATCAATATCCTGTCTTTAACTGGGCTAAAGAACCAATGTCACCTAAAACACGATTCACGACAAACCCAAATCACATTTGATATTAAATGAATAGAAAATATACTGGCTTATATTCAATATCGAATTCTGAAACCAACAAATATCGTATTGGAAATAACGATATAAATATATCTTTCAAATTCCCATAACAATATCTGTAAAATCACAGAATCCAACATCGAAATATTCCAAAGACAATTTCGTTTCAAATCCATTCCAATTCACGTATTGGAAATTCTGGTTATTTTCAAAACCAATTCAAATTCAATTTATTTATTTTAAAAATAAATTGATTTTTATTTCTAGTTCAAAACTAGTTCATTTCGATAAAAATCTATTTTTATCCTTTCAAATGTGGAATTTTTCATCCCAGTTCTTTCCAATTCACATATTATAATTTTACACAAATTATTAATATTTTTAATAATTTTATCAAGGCCCGTACAGTCGATTTCCATCAACGGACATCGAACTGCACTTACAGTGACCTTTTCCAAATTTGATTTGGACATAATTCCAAATCCAACCGTTAGATTTCAAATTTCTAATATTCATTGGAAAGCTCTTTTCGAAACGAATCCAACGGTTCCGGTTTCAGGAGAATCCGACGGTCGGATCTCCCGCAACGTCAATTCGAAGTCAATGGTCGAAATTCACGAACTGCCGCGGCGCGACGCATTCTATTCAGGCCATTTAATATATATATTATATATATATATATTTCGTCGATTTCCGTTTAAAACGTATTTTATAAATCGTTTTAAATTCGTTTGCAAAACCATTTCAACTCTATATTCAATTTCTAATCAAAATTGAATAGTTCATATCATTACTATATAAATGATATTATTTTCAAAACGTTATATTTTGAAATCACTACCTTTTCTATATTCACTATAAAAACGAATATAATCGATATAAATATCGTTCACTTCAAAATAGCGCAACTCTAATCAACACGGCTTTATATATTTCAATAAATTCGTTATTCTATTCAACAAATGAATATATATTCTATTCAACACATGAATCTATATTTCTTTCAACACACGATTATTTTTGTTATGTAATATATTTTATAAAATTATGGTATCTATCGTTTGATTTTTAATCAGACTCCAACTGTAAAGTGGTTCTAATCTTAAATATGGTAAAGATGTAAATTTTATTGTTAAAATAATTTACTCAACACATGAATAGTTTCAACACATGAGCATCGTCAACAAATGACTATTTTTATAGTCTAATATTATTTATTTTCCCAATTGGAATGAGGCCCAATCAATTACCATATAACGTTAATTATATGGATTCCATACAACACATGTATATAATAGCAACGATAAACAATCAACCATCATCCAAAGTGCACCACACAACTGCATAAGCATTAAATATAAATAATTAACGCTTACACATCCTGTCGACCAATCGATCGACATACAATTAAATAATTGGGATTAGTGTACGCCAAATATCATCCCCACACCCGTGTGGGGTTTCAAATCAACAAACACTGATTTTTATTTGTGCAGTTGGGCGATATGTAAAATTTATCGACCCAAGCAATATCAGTCAAATCAGTGTATGTAAACAAATCGGCCGATTGGTTTATAAATATTTATTTATTCACGTTCACGTTAAAAATTATATTTTTAACGACAATTAATTTATTTCAACCACCTGCATTTTATTATCGATTTCACATCAACATCACAAACAAATTTCACAACACATCAAACAAACATACAAGCCGTCCGTGGTCTGTGGACGACGGGTGTCGGGTGCTGCTAAGTACCTTCTGCATCCTAGTATATATATATAACAAGAAAAAGAAATATAAAGTGGGAAGTTCTCACCAATGCTATCCCAACTCCACAACACTTCATATGTAGAAATCTTCGCCGTCTGACACTTTCGTTGCTCGTATTCACTACATATATAAAAATCACATTTTATATGGTTGCTATGTATATAAATATCATATTTTTATAATCACTCCATATGGACAAAAAATTTCTATTTTTACATCGCTACTATATAGATAAAAATTATATTTTTACATCGCTACTATATAGATAAAAATTATATTTTTACACCGCTACTATATAGATAAAAATTCTATTTTTACAACGGTGTTCATATAATAAAGATTATATTTTTATCATGTTATTCTCTATATAAATATTTCCCCTTTTTAACTATAAAGATTTCGCCTTTTCAAATATAAAGATTTCGCCTTTTCAAATATAAAGATTTAATCTTTACTATCTATACAATATAAAAATCGTATTTTTACTTCACTAAAAATCATATTTTTGTTTCCCTACATATATAAAAATCGAATTTTTATTTTCACCTCATATATATAAAAATCAAATTTTTATCTTCACTTCGTTATAAAAATTATATTTTTATATTGTCCTTCCCTTAATAAAGATTATATTTTTATTACTCTACATGAATAAAAATCATATTTTTATACTATAGAAATCATATCTTTCCTACTTTAAAGATGTAATCTTTTCGCTATTTCATTATAAAAATCATTTCTTTATCACTTCTATGAATTAAAAATCAAATTTTTATTCTTTTTAAAATATAAAAAATCATATTTTTATAAATAAAAATATAATCTTTCTATATCAAATGCCTTATTTTTCACACATAGAAATGCCATATCCCTTGCGAAGAATCAAATCATTTCTATGTATTTTTACAAACTAAAACTGAGTTTAAACAAAGCATTTTATAATTTAAAATTGAATTAAAATAAACTAAAAAGGAAAAGCTTACTGTTTTCAGAGGAGGAGGTGTTGCAGAGGTCGTCGGAGTCGGGATCGGCTTTGGGGGGGCGGTTTTGGCCAGCGGCGAGCCCCGCTTCGCGGTGGTGGGCTGGAACTGTCGCGGGAAGGGGTGGAGGTGGAAGAAGAGGGTGCGGTGGTGGGAGATAGAGGGCGGCGCGACTGGGGATAAGGGCTTCTATTTGGAGGCGCGGTCGGTTGAAGAACGATGGGAAGGAGAAGAAAAGGAAGAAGAGGAGGACGGAGAGGAATGGGGGGCTAGGCGGTCGGCGCGGAGGTGGAGGTGGGCGACGCGTCACTCCGGCGAGGGGGCGGTGGCAGGAAGGGAGGGCGATGAGCGGGAAAAGGGGATCGGGGGGAGAGTTTTTCTTTAATTAATTTTTGGGCGTTGACTGAACAATGAAGAGGGGAGAGGGAGAGTATAAAGGTTTTTATATTATTTAATTTATTTTAATTTTAAAAAGTAACTTTTTCATTCGAACTCGAAACGAGGCCCACCGCCTGTTGCCCTAGCTAATTACCCCCATTCCGAACACAATGGGATATGTAACATAAGCCAATTCGATCGTTTCGATCAGTTTTCGTCAAAACCAACATATAACTCTATATATTAGATCTGAACGCGCATTTCAATTTACTGGGGCCACATACTAACTCTAAAAATTCCCGAAAAATATTTTCTAGCTTCGTATTGACGATACGGTCCTAATAAAACTAATTTCATCGAATTCTGAGACCGCTGGAAAAATGGTCATTTCCAGTCGATTAAAATCAACTAAAATTGGTCAAACGCGTTTTCCTTTGCCACGCTCACATATTGATTCGAAAAATTATGAAATTTGGAATCTAGCAATAACTTGACATCACGGAGCCAACAAAAGTGGATTCGTCGAAATCCGATATCGTTTGCAAAATGGCTATTTTTAAGGGCCTGAATTCCATAGCGACTATTCAGAATTTTCAACCGGACATATCTTTTGATCCCCGCTATGAAATTTCGATTTTTCGGATTCGTTGGAAAGATAGTCACAATTATTTCCATTATTTTTGGTTTCACTAAAATCCGGTTTATTTTGCACCCGGTACATTCATTTGAAGTTTGAAATCGAATTATCGAACTACCACGCCATTTTCAATTCCTTTTATAATTATACATAATTATTTATATTCTAATGACAATCTATATAAATATATACGTTCTATTTCTATTCTAAATAAATTTCTCGTAGATATTATTTAAAATAATTCATTTTAAATATTCAAAATTCGCTAAAATTGCCAAAATAAAAAATTTTAACTAGCTCGCATTTCCGGGTTGTTACATTCTCCCCGACTTAAAACTTTTCGTCCCTGAAAAGGAACGAAGCCGAAAGTTGTTTTACAAATCAACTCAACTTCCTCTATTTTCATCACGGCTTAAGTTCTTCAACTTTTCAGTTTCTAAGAACTTTTCAATTTTTTCAAAAATTTGGCTAACACCCTAAATTTTCGAATTTTTTTGCCATAACCTCCCCTGCACCGGGTGCATTGGGAAAATCCTGAAATTGCCATACAGGCCCTCTGATCTCAAGAAGAAAAAGAAACGGCCAAGCGGCTAGCCAATCGGCTCATAAAATCATCATCACCCAAACAAAACAGTAAATTATGGTAAACATGTACCTATTTGTCGGGCAAACAATTTTTATTCTTCTGCTCTAGCCTCCTTGCTATGACCTGTTCAATGTAAGTACATGTATATGCAAGCAAATGCGACTAATTTTCAATACAATTCAATATTCGATTCTATTAGGCTAAATTGTTCAAAATTTCAAACAAATAAACAAACAACACAACTATCAATCAATTTGTGAATTAGAGTTTCAAATTCATAAATTTGCTATATATACAGAAATCATGTTTTTGATTCCAAATCACAACAATAAACCTAATCTAGTTTTGGTTCTCACACCAGTCTAATGGAAATATATAGAAATCACACCTTCGAAACTCGAATATGAATACTGATGATGATGCACCATCATCAGAATCATCCCCGGGTGTCTAGAACGTGATTTTATATCTATCCAGTATATTAAAACTTCGAATATGCGTTCATGACGCGTATATGCAAAATCTTTATGTATTGGATTGTCTGAATTCAAAATAAATAAATATTCAAATACGTATAAAACAATTTAAATTCCAAAACAAAATCTGTTTTCAATTGAAAAATATACTCTTCACACTCGTTCTAGGATACTACTGATCTCATCTCTAACGAGTCATTCTAATTGGATATTACTAATCCAATATCTGATGAATTCTTTCGTTCGGTTCTAATGTGTCTTGTTCTCGAGCTCTGTAAACCAAAGCTCTGATACCACTCTGTAGCGACCCGAACTTCCCCGGTAAGGAAAGCCCGGATTGCCTTGAGAACAACACACATCGGAACGCAGACAGAAGAACATTTCATTGTTATTACAACAATTCCATCAGATACAAGAATATACAGAGTATAAATGAATAAATTACATTTGATAAATATCAGAGATTACAATAAATTACATAGCAGCGGAAAATAATATAAAGCACAACTGAAGGTGATATACGGATACAGAGCTTTCCGGATATCATTCCAGCTGTAAACCAGGATCCTGTGAATATAAATCTGCAAAACCAAAACTACTAGCAGCCCGTGTAGAAAATAGGGGCACCCAGAGTTCAAGTTAAAATAATAAACTCTAGGTCAGTCATGTGACTAGTGTGAGAACTAAAACAGTTATTTAAAACTTTACTTTAAAAGATAGTAATTCAATGGACCACGCCGTATAACACAGAACGGGTTTCCTCCCAAGAATACTAGTGTATATAACAAAACAGCGCAATGCTCTTTGGAAAAATGAAACTATTATAAGACCCAGGTCCCATCACACAATGCAACGCAAGCCGGAGGATAGGTTTTTCCCTTATAATAGCCAAACATGCTTGGTACGCTTAAAACAAATCATTTGATACTATTATAAGTGTATAGTGTCAAAATAATTCAAATCATAAATATCAATCATAGGCGGCATGAATGACCCATACCACTATGTCGCCATACTAGGTTCTACAAATAAAACCGCAATATCACGTATTGGAAATTGGATTTCCGTCATGAGTCGAGGCAAGGGGCAAGATCCTCTCCGTTCGAGACACTCTAGCAAATGTCTCAGCACCCCACTATGATCCTTGTAATCGGTTGAGCCGGTCCTCACCTAACTTTGGAGGATTAGTAATTCCTGAACACACGTTTCCCGGTCCGAACAGACCTATATCCGAGGCGCCTCGCATTCCAACATCCACACAGGTAAAAAGTATATAAATGTCAGGGCTGGTAGGTCACTGGCATCACCCATAGCTAGAAAGAAACGTCGTGTTCTGCCAACGGTCTGTATCCCGTTTTTGACTCATACCAAGGTGTGAGGCTCACGAATTCACGTTATACACAAAGCTGCGCCACACAGGCCGTGCTTTGATCATCAACCACAAGACTTTGCTTTTCAACAGAAGCCTTGATCATCTGCCACTTGGGCGTGCCACACAGGCAATTCACTCCATGCGACTGATGTCCATCGATATACAACCTCTGAGCTCGTACGTCTCAGAGAAGGGCGTTAAGCAAGAGAATAAATTCTCCACCGCCAAACAGATGTATATTTAATAGAGATCAATCAACACAGAATAAAATCCAATGTCAGACACACAATCCATTTACAAGTTCGTTCTGGGTCTGAACGAAACCGGAGGCACTTTCCTCGCATATCCATCGATCTCTAAGTATGTCTAGACGATCACCAACTATTTCCCTCATCTTGGGTGTACAGCCCAATCGAGATCATCAGTAATCACCCAAACGATGTGAGGACTTCCGGTCTTCAACCACCGTCTTCATCTTCGACATCTCGTCGAATCGGTTATTCAGAATGGGTGTAAACCCGGCCTTTCTGAATAACCCAGGTATATATGATAAACAAATGTTACACAAACAAAACAAACGCCTCATTCTAATTCAGAATATTCTTTTATTCACAAAATCACATTCTTAGGGAAAGGTTCCCATTAATTTTATCAAAGATAAATTCTTCTAAATTTATTCTTTAATCTTCCTTTGGATATCATTTCAAACCATTTTATGGTTTTCCAAACTAGTCGGGATTAGCGAACCGCACCGAAGTAATTATTTATTTTATTTCCCAACCTATTCATCCCATGGAGCAAAACTGGTAATACTCCATATCTAACACCACGGTGTTATCGGTAAATATTAATTACCATTTCACGTTCAAATCTAATTAAAGATTTAACTATCGCTTTGGAGCAAAACTAGGGATACTCCATTCTCGATCACTTTTCAGATTTGATAGTTTAAATTATCAATTCACTTTCAATCTATTTAAAGATTCATTAAAACTCCACTTAGTTTTAATCTTCTCAAAAATCAATATCTTGTCTTTAACTGGGTTAAAGAACCAATGCCACCTAAAACATGGTTCACGACAAACCCAAATCACATTTGATATTAAATACAAGGCTCTGAATAGAAAATATACCGGCTTATATTCAATATCGAATTCTGAAACCAACAAATATCGTATTGGAAATAACGATATAAATATATCTTTCAAATTCCCATAACAATATCTGTAAAATCACGGAATCCAACATCGAAATATTCCAAAGACAATTTCGATTCAAATCCATTCCAAATCACATATTGGAAATTCTGGTTATTTTCAAAACCAATTCAAATTCAATTTATTTATTTTAAAAATAAATTGATTTTTATTTCTAGTTCAAAACTAGTTCATTTCGATATAAATCTATTTTTATCCTTTCAAATGTGGAATTTTTCATCCCAGTTCTTTCCAATTCACATATTATGATTTTACACAAATTATTAATATTTTTAATAATTTTATCAAGGCTTGTACAGTCGATTTCCATCAATGGCCATCGAACTGCACTTACAGTGACCTTTTCCAAATTTGATTTGGACATAATTCCAAATCCAACCGTTGGATTTCAAATTTCTAATATTCATTGGAAAGCTCTTTTCGATACGAACCCAACGGTTCAGGTTTTAGGAGAATCCGACGGTCGGATCTCCCGCAACGTCAAATCGAAGTCAATGGTCGAAATTCATGAACTGCCGCGGCGCGGCGCGTTTTATTCAGGCCGTTTAATATATATAATATATATATATTATATATATTTCGTCGATTTCCTTTTAAAACGTATTTTATAAATCGTTTTAAATTCGTTTTCAAAACCATTTCAACTCTATATTCAATTTCAAATCAAAATTGAATATTTCATATCATTACTATATAAATGATAATATTTTCAAAACCTTATATTTTGAAATCACTACCTTTTCTATATTCACTATAAAAACGAATATAATCGATATAAATATCGTTCACGTCAAAATAGCGCAACTCTAATCAACACGGCTTTATATATTTCAATAAATTCGTTATTCTATTCAACAAATGAATATATATTCTATTCAACACATGAATCTATATTTCTTTCAACACACGACTATTTTTGTTATGTAATTTATTTTATAAAATTATGGTATCTATCGTTTGATTTTTAATCAGACTCCAACTGTAAAGTGGTTCTAATCTTAAATATGATAAAGATGTAAATTTTATTGTTAAACTATTTTACTCAACACATGAGCATCGTCAACAAATGACTATTTTTATAGTCTAATATTCTTTATTTTCCCAATTGGAATGAGGCCCAATCAATTACCATATAACGTTAATTATATGGATTCCATACAACACATGTATATAATTGCAACGATAAACAATTAGCCATCATCCAAAGTGCACCACACAACTGCATAAGCATTAAATATAAATAATTAACGCTTACATAGCCTGTCGACCAATCGATCGACATACAATTAAATAATTGGGATTAGTGTATGCCAAATATCATCCCAACACCCGTGTGGGGTTTCAAATCAACAAACACCGATTTTTATTTGTGCAGTTGGGCGATGTGTAAAATTTATCGACCCAAGAAATATCAGTCAAATCAGTGTATATAAACAAATCGGCCGATTTGTTTATAAATATTTATTTATTCACATTCACGTTAAAAATTATATTTTTAATGACAGTTAATTTATTTCAACCATCTACATTTTATTATCGATTTCACATCAACATCACAAACAAATTTCACAACACATCAAACAAACATACAAGCCGTCCATGATCTGTGGACGACGGGTGTCGGGTGCTTCTAAGCACCATCTGCGTCCTAGTATATATATATGACTAGAAAAAGAAATTTAAAATGAGAGGTTCTCACCAAAGCTATCCCAACTCCACGACACTTCATATGTAGAAATCTTCGCCGTCTAACACTTTCGTTGCTCGTATTCACTACATATATAAAAATCACATTTTATATGGTTGCTATGTATATAAATATCATATTTTTATAATCACTCCATATGGACAAAAAAATTCTATTTTTACATCGCTACTATATAGATAAAAATTATATTTTTACATCGCTACTATATAGATAAAAATTATATTTTTACACCGCTACTATATAGATAAAAATTCTATTTTTACAACGGTGTTCATATAATAAAGATTATATTTTTATCATGCTATTCTCTATATAAAGATTTCCCCTTTTTAACTATAAAGATTTCGCCTTTTCAAATATAAAGATTTCGCCTTTTCAAATATAAAGATTTAATTTTTACTATCTATACAATATAAAAATCGTATTTTTACTTCACTAAAAATCATGTTTTTGTTTCCCTACATATATAAAAATCGAATTTTTATTTTCACCTTATATATATGAAAATCAAATTTTTATCTTCACTTCGTTATAAAAATTATATTTTTATATTGCCCTTCCCCTAATAAAGATTATATTTTTATTACTCTACATGAATAAAAATCATATTTTTATACTATAAAAATCATATCTTTCCTATCCAAAGATGTAATCTTTTTGCTATTTCATTATAAAAATCATTTCTTTATCTCTTCTATGAATTAAAAATCAAATTTTTATTCTTTTTAAAATATAAAAAAAAATCATATTTTTATAAATAAAAATATAATCTTTCTATATCAAATGCCTTATTTTTCACACATAGAAACACCATATCCCTTGCGAAGAATCTAATCATTTCTATGTATTTTTACAAACTAAAACTGAGTTTAAACAAAGCATTTTATAATTTAAAACTAAATTAAAATAAACTAAAAAGGAAAAGCTTACTATTTTCAGAGGAGGAGGTGTTGCAGAGGTCGTCGGAGTCGGGATCGGCGTTGGGGGGGAGGGGTGGTTTTGGCCAGCGGCGGGCCCCACTTCGCGGTGGTGGGCTGGAACTGTTGCGGGAAGGGGTGGAGGTGGAAGAAGAGGGTGCGGTGGTGGCGAAATAGAGGGCGGCGCGACTGGGGATTAGGGCTTCGATTTGGAGGCGCAGTCGGTTGAAGAACGAAGGGAAGGAGAATAAAAGGAAGAAGAGGAGGACGGAGAGGAAGGGGGGCTAGGCGGTCGGCGCGGAGGTGGAGGTGGGCGGCGCGTCACTCCGGCGAGGGGGCGGTGGAAGGAAGGGAGGGCGACGAGCGGGAAAAGGGGATGGGGGAGAGTTTTTCTTTAATTAATTTTTGGGCGTTTACTGAACAATGAAGAGGGGAGAGTATAAAGGTTTTTATATTATTTAATTTATTTTAATTTTAAAAAGTAACTTTTTCATTCGAACTCGAAACGCGGCCCACCGCCTGTCGTCCCAGCTAATTACCCCCATTTCGAACACAATGGGATATTTAACGTAAGCCAATTCGATCGTTTCGATCAGTTTTCGTCAAAACCAACTTATAACTCTATATATTGAATTTGAACGCGCATTTCAATTTACTGGGGCCACATACTAACTCTAAAAATTCCCAAAAAATATTTTCTAGCTTCGTATTAACGATACGGTCCTAATAAAACTAATTTCATCGAATTCTGAGACCGTTGGAAAAATGGCCATTTCCAGTCGATTAAAATCAACTAAACTGGTCAAACGCGTTTTCCTTTGCCACGCTCACATATTGATTCGAAAAATTATGAAATTTGGAATCTAGCAATAACTTGACATCACAGATCCAACAAAAGTGGTTTCGTCGAAATCCGAGGTCGTTTGCAAAATGGCTATTTTTAAGGGCCTGAATTCCATAGCGACTATTCAAAATTTTCAAACGGACATATCTTTTGATCCCCGCTATGAAATTTCAATTTTTCGGATTCGTTGGAAAGATAGTCACAATTAGATTCCATTATTTTTAGTTTCAATAAAATTCGGTTTATTTTGCACCTGGTACATTCATTTGAAGTTTGAAATCGAATTATCGAACTACCGCGCCATTTTCAATTCCTTTTATAATTATATATAATTATTTATATTCTAATGACAATCTATATAAATATATACGTTCTATTTCTATTCTAAATAAATTTCTCGTCGATATTATTTGAAACAATTCATTTTAAAGATTAAAAATTCGCTAAAATTGCCAAAATAAAAATTTTAAACTGGCTCGCATTTCCGGGTTGTTAAATTACTGGTGTCGAATAATTTAACCATTGAAATGAATTGATTTGAAATTTTAAATATACGTGAATTATTTGAAAAGGCTAAGTTAATTCTCATTTCGAATAATTGATGGACGATTAAAAGTCGAAGATATGAAGATGGTGCAAGACCGATGATCTTCACGTCGAATGGAGGGGTGCTACTGATGCTCATTATAGGAGTAACTACCTTGAAGGGGCTGAAGTGGTAGCCGTCCGGACATACTTGTTGATTGTACGGATGTGCGAGGTATAAGATGCCTACTCCAAGGCTTGAATGAGCACTTGCCTGAGGCTCGGGCTAGAGAGTCTCGAAGCGGTAAGGACGATCCCTTGCCTTGGTTCATGACGGAAATCTAATTTCCAAATACAACACCGTGCGGTTTTGATTGTATACCTATATATGACGACATGATATATGATACCCATGCCGTCTATGATTGATAGTTATGATTGAAATTGTTTTTGAAACATATAAACACTAGCAATAATATCAAATGATTTGTTTTGCTTGTATCTAGCATATTTTGGCCATTATAAGGTAAAACTCTATCCTCCGATTTGCGTTGCATTATGTGATGGGAACTCAGTCTTATAATGGCTTCATTTTTTATAAAGAGCATTGTGATGTTTAAAAGATTTACTTGTTTTAAAGCACAGGCAATCCAATGGAGTAAACCTGTTCCGCGTTAGTGGCCTGGTCCTAGGATTGGCCAAATTGTAAAATAAGTTAAAATAGATTTCTCATACCAGTCCCATGACTGACTCGTAGTTTGTTTCACTTGCAAACTCGGGTGCCCCTATTTCTACACGGGCAGCCTTGTATTCAGGTTTTAGCAGGCTCTTTCTGGATAGCTGGAGCTGAAGATGGATTCTATCATTTATCTCTTTTTATGTTGTTCAGCTCCTATTGCACATATTATGTTTTGTTTTCCGCTGTAGACATTTATGTATAGATGAACTGTATTTGTACTAAGTATGATCCTGTATACTGTGTAACTCTGATGTTTATATTTATCCAGTGATTATGTTGTACATTATCTGGTGTATTTAATTATTTTTGTTCTGCTGTTATTTGTTTATGTGTTATATTCCAAAGATTACCCTTGCCACCATGGAACGGGGTTTGGGGTAGTCTCAACGTGGTATCAGAGGTTTGGTTAAGCTTAGCTCAGGAATATAACATATTAACGAACTCTTCAGAAATAGAACTAGTAGAGTTCTAGGATGAATAGCTCATTACAGATAGGATCAGTAAGGTCCTAGTATGAGTATAGCAGAATAAAATACACCCCAATATACGCATTTACATTCAAGTGTATGTTTCTATGCTTTATAATATCTTTTCTACTGACCTGACACTTGGTCTGCTATCTGCAGAAGTACTAGAAAATGAGTATCAGGAATAGAAGAAGGAATACAGAACCAGATCTAGAAGCTCTATTAAAGAAATATCGAAATCTGGGTGGAGTATCATTCTCAGGCAATGAATCCATTAGTCAAACTCAAGATTGGATGCGTTCTGCTGAAAGATTTCTTGAGCGCCTCCAGCTAAGAAATGATCAGAAAATATTACTGGCATCTTGGGCACTCAAAGACGAAGCTTTGTTCTGGTGGGAAACGATTATTAAGGATAATCCAGAAGGTAATATTACCTGGGATAGATCTAAAGAGATTTTCATAGAAAGATTTACTCCTCCAGAAGCAACTAAGCGTTTATGTGATGAATTCTACTATCTGATACAAGAAGATATGAATATTCCAGAATATAATAAGAGATTCAATGAACTTTCTCGTTTTTCCCTGCATCTAATTCAAGATCCAAAGAGGAAGAATCTGAGGTTTATTAATGGTCTTCAAAGAAAATACCAGAATAGTGTAATAGGGCTTGTGAAGCTTCCTTTTTCCGAAATGATATACATGGCTTATCAGAATGAAGATCTAGATAAGCGAGGCCTTTTTGACGACGAAGAGGAAGTCAGTTCTAGCAACAAAAGGAAATTTGAAACTGATAGCCCAGAGACAAGTACACAGCTAGAGGCTAGTATGCAGCCTGAGGTAAGTACAAAGTCTGAAGGCAATAAGAGGCAAAGGGCCAGTCAGAAAGAGGTTAAATCAGAGAAAGGACTAGTAACGACTGCCGTATGCTCTAACTGCAATAAGCAAGGACATTTGTCGATAAGTTGCAGATCTTTGAAGAAACAAGTAAAGAGTGGGTCTAAATCCGATAAGAAGCAGAAGAAAACTCATGGTACCAGGGAATCCTATAAGTGTCACCGGACAGGTCATCTTGCTAGAAATTGCATGCTATCAAGGAAATCCGAAGTGGTACAAGTAAATAAAGTGGCTGAAACTTCATGACCCTCAGCTAGTCAGGGAAGGCCGGATGTTTTAGAAGGCACGCTTACTTTCAAAAATATTCCAGTTAAAGTACTGTTTGATACAGGCGCGTCGCGAAGCTTTGTTGCAAAGAATGCGGTTAAGAAACTGGATTTGAATTTGAAAAAGCTCAAAACACCCATGACTGTCCATAATCCGGTTGGGGGCTCCCTCGATCTTAGTTGGGTATGTGGGGTGCCCGTTTCTTTTTCCTGTTATCGATTCCCCACTATCGCGATCGTCATGAATTTTACAAAATTTGATCTTATTCTGGGGATGGATTGGTTAACCAAATATGAAGCTGAGGTTAAATGCGCCGACAGAGTCGTAAGGGCGAAGATTAAATCAGGCAATTATATAGCCATTCCATGCGAAGGTCAGAATTCTAATAGAAAAGACTTTTGGGTAGCTTTAGATGTTTCTCCTGCTCAAATAGAACCTGTTCCTGTCGTTCCGGAGAATATTCCGATCGACATTGAAAATATTCCTGTCGTAAAGAACTATGCGGATGTGTTCAAAGAAGTTGTTAGCTTACCTCCGCAGAGAGAAATTAATTTTAAAATCTCTTTAGTTCCAAATGCAAGGCCAGTAGTTCACGTTATTCGAAGAATGACCTTGAAAGAGAAAGAAGAGTTAGATAATCAGACCCAACAGCTTGTATGGAAGGGTCTGATCAGAACTAGTTTCTCTGATTGTGGGGCAGCAGTGGTATTTGTCCCAAAGTCATATGGTACTCTCAGACTATGTGTGGATTATCGTGACTTGAATAAGCAGACATTGAAAAATAAATATCCATTGCCGCAGATTGATGATTTGTTGGATCGATTGAATGGTGCACAAGTGTTTTCACGAATGGACCTAGCTACAAGTTTCCATCAGCTTCGTATTGCCGAAGAGTGTGTTCCTTTGACAGCATTCAGAGGTCCGGATTTATTCTACGAGCGGTTAGTAATGTCGTTCTGCTTGTGTAACGCTCCGGCTTATTTTGTCGATCTAATGAATAGAGTATTCAGAGAAGTATTGAATAAATTTGTTCTGGTTTTCATTGATGATATATTCTAATCCTCTCTAAGTCAGAAAGCTAGCATGAAAAAATTTTGGAACAAGTGTTAGAGATTCTGAGAAAGAATGTTTTAAAAGCCAAATTTTCCAAATGTATATTTTGGCAAGAAGAAGTCAAATTCCTAGGTCATGTCATGTCAAAGCAAGGAATTTCAGTAGATCCCAGTAAAATCACTGCTATTCAGTACTGGAAACAGCCTCGTACACCCACATAAGTCCGAAGTTTTATCGGGTTGGCCAGTTATTATTGGAAATTCACTAAGGATTTTGTGAAGACATCTAGTTCCTTAACAAAGCTTACTAAGAAACATTCGAGATTCAATTGGACTCCAGAATGTGAGGCAGCTTTCCAGAAGCTGAAGTTAAATTTGACAACTGCTCCAGTGTTAACAATTATTGATGGCAACCAAGACTTGAAAGTCTGGACAGACGCTTCTAAAGAAGGTCTCGGTGCAGTGTTAATGCAAAGAGGTTAGGTAGTTGCTTATGCTAGCCGTCAATTAAAACCACATGAAAAGAATTATGCAACTCATGATCTTGAGTTGTTAGCCATCGTGTTTGCTATGAAAATCTGGAGGCATTATCTATTAGGTGAGAAGTTCGAATGATATATTGATCATCAATCATTGAAGTATTTATTCACCCAGAAGGATCTGAATATGAGACAGCAGCTTTGGTTAGAATTTCTCGTGGCATATGATCTTGATATCTTATATACTCCGGGGAAAGCCAATGTTGTGGCTAACGCGCTCAGCAGAAAGAATGTAATTATCGCCAGTCTTGTCATCACGCCTTCATTGATTGATAACATATCTGCTCTTCAGAAGGATGATCACTTCATTCAGAAGATCAGAGAGAGAATTCAGAAAGGCGAGCCCTCAAGTTTTCAGATCGATAACGATGGGATCCTGAGGTTAAAGGGTCGGATTTGTGTTCCAAACATTTCTGAACTCCGGAGAGAAGTATTAGATGAATGTCACAAAGGCAAGCATGGTATCCATCCAGGAGTGAGCAAGATGTATAATGATATCAAACGCACTTTCTGGTGGAAATCTATGAAAAGGGACATTTCTTTATATGTTAGCCAGTGTCCTACTTGTCAACAAGTCACAAGCGATCAACAGAAGCTCGCTGGATTGTTGCAACCGTTGGAAATTCCAGGTGGAAAGTGGGAACAGATTTCTATGGATTTCATAGATGGTTTGCCCAGAACCAGGAAGGGAAATGACAGTATTTGTTTGATCGTAGATCGTCTCACGAAGACCGCCCATTTCATACCAGTCAGATCGAATAGAACTGCTCAGAGTCAGGCGCAGATTTATTTTAGAGAAATTGTTAAATTTCATGGAGTTCCCATGAGTATCGTTAGCGATCGTGACCCGATTTTTGCTAGTAAATTCTGGGAAGCATTCCAAGCAGAATTGGGAACGAAACTGAACTTGAGCACCGCATATCATCCTCAAACAGATGGCCAAACTGAGAGGGTGAATCATATTCTAGAAGATTTATTGTGGGCTTGTGTTATTGATTTTGGCGGATCATGGGAAGACCATTTGCATTTGGCTGAGTTCTCATACAACAACAGCTACCAAGCGAGCCTGACAATGTCACCATTCGAAGCACTGTATTGTAGACCGTGCCGATCTTCTGTGTAACACCCTACCTCCGCCAGGGTGGCTCTTGCAAGCACTCTGACTTTGGAGGGGCGTTTGAATCAGGTAAACATGCATAATGATATATCAAGGTAGAACAAGAACATATGTATATATGTAAACAGAGTAAATAACATAGATAAAACAGCGGAAGGTTTCAAACCATTTCAAAACCAGTCAGGTACAACATAATGTCAACTTTCCAAATAAACAAGTCTAGATAAAACAACATCAACTGAAAAACTGAAATACATAAGTACTAATCCCCAAAAGAAGTGATAGCCATAGCTAGCTTCATGTCAAACCGTACATGAGCTAAATCCCTCAAGCAAGCGGTCAGAAATCCAAGCTAAGCTCCAATATTCCCTCCCTGAGAACCTGGAGGGGGGAAACGGAAGAAAAGGGGCGAAAGAAAACAGGTCAGTCAAAAAGACTGAGTAAGCCCTACTACAATCAATGTAAACTGATAAAGTTAACTGGCATGAGAAGCAGGTATGATTATAAGGATAACAACATACTGGAATGGTGATTAACTAACAAGGTAGATAAAGGTGTCATCGCATAATCAGGTTTAAGGTTTTGCACCACAGGTGTACTAGCAAACTAACATGACTGGAATAAACAAGTATTGATCCCTTGGCCCAAGCTTTGGCCCAATAACATGAAATGACCCTAATACAAGGTCCAACCAAACAGTCTAATCGGTCGGCTCCCTAAGCCTAACTCGTCACGTGTTGGTGTCAATACGGCCCAAACATAATTGTAGTCGAACTGTGCCGGGTCCACCCTTCGGGTGTATCAAGCCCTAGGGTGCCAACCCCTGGACACCATAAACATGAGTGCACAGTCTCGATCTACTGGTACCCATGGGTGACTTCTCCAAATACGGACTACGTGCACGACCATAGTCCGTCCGGAACTACATCGGCGTACCACCCGGCCGTCGTTTATTTGGTCGCTTACCTCCCGCCCAGTAATCGTGCCCCCTCCCTAGCCTAGTCCCTAGGGCCTTAGTGATACCAATTTTTGGGGATTACTGCGGAGTGGGCCCCCCATTGCTAGGATTTTCTAGTGGGTTAAGTACGGTTTAACCCTCTTGCTAATCACGGATTAACTTGGTTAAGTGTAACGATGAGTTCACGACTTAACCCTGATTAATCTACCAAGCCCAAATTGGTTAAGTATTAAGTGGACCATGACTTAACCCTAATCACGAGGCATTAATTAATTTAATGCGCCTTAACCTCTCACATTAGACCTTGTTGTGGTTACTAGTTAAGCCGGGCGGGTCCGGGTAGCTTTACACCACAACTTGGTCTAACCTCGGGTTCAAGGTACAACATGGCCAACTTCTCACATTGGGTCCTATTGTTTGTAGCAACTAGTTAGGCCGGTCGGTTCCGGGTAGGTTTACGCTACAAACTCAACCCAACCTCGAGTTGGTCACACTTATCTTTTCTAAGTGTCATGTCCATCATGTTTCCAAAACATGTTACAAATTTTCAAGCAATTGGGTAGACCTAACTTAATAGGTAAATTCCCAATGGGTAGACCTAACTTAATAGGTAAATTCCCAAGCTTATGTTTTTATGTCTTTTTAAGTTTACCCAACCTCAAACGCAATCCCATCGCTTACATATCGCAATAGCGCATAAAGGATAGAAATAGGGAACTTGGCATAATCATGACATAAAGGTGTTGAAGCCACAAGTTCAACATGGTGGCATATGAAATATACATGTGTTCATATACTTGCATATTACATTTTTAGGCCTCAAAAACATGCATAAAACCAAACTTAGCATATTGGTGATACATGGTGCTAAATGACATGTAGAAATGGCCATAAGTTCGCATCTAGCCTCACATGCAAGTTATCATAAGAGATATGATAACTTACATGTTGCCAAATGCAACCTTTGGCATAAAGCTTGAAGCTTTATGTTCATAAACCCAAGATAAGCTTGCATAACATGATAGCATGAACAAAATGTTCAACCCAAACTTGCATAACATAACTTGGCATACTTGCATATAAACTTGCATATCACAACATGATAAACTTGCATATAAACTTGCATATCACAACATGATAAACTTGCATATCACAACATGATAAACTTGCATTTCATAGCATAGTAAACTTGCATATAAACTTGCATATCATACATTTAACTTTAGAGTTTAAGTATGAAAGTAGAATAGGGCTTACAATGCTTATGAGGACTCAAATGAGTATAGCAAATATAAGAAAGCCCTTATGAAATCAAATAAACCCAAAATGCAAGCAAAACCCTTGAGCCAAAATGATCAAAACTCTTTCTTTATGATGCTAATATAGAAACTTGACTTGAATGCAAGCTAATGATGCTCATACAAGTTTGAAAACACTTGTATGCATGGAAAATCACTTAGAAATTTATTTAGGAATTTTATGAAGAGAGTGGAGGCCATGAGAGGATTGATTTTGCCATAGTTTAGTTGTAGGATAGATTAATGATGATTTAGGGCTAGGTTAGGGCCTTATTTATAGATTAGGCAAGTGTTTTAGGCCATAGGATTAAACCCTAGTTGCAATCTCAGCCCTTAAAACCGAATCTGGCCCCCAAGCTCAACACAATCTCAAAATGGTGCACCAGGCTAAACAGCCCGGCTGGACCAAGTCGACAGCCAAGTCGACAGGGCTGTCGACTTGGGTCCAACCAAGTCGACTCCCAAGTCGATAGGGCTGTCGACTTGGGTGTTCTGGCGGGAATTCTCCCGCCTGGCCCAAACTGGCCCAAATTTTCAAATTCAAACTTGAATTTGAAATCTGTTTTTGCTTTGGAATTTTCTGAAAACTTCGTTGGGCCTTAATCGGGTCATACGGACTCCGATTTTCGAAAACTCGGACTCTATTTCGCGTATTTTTCCGAGACGAACGCAATGGCATAGCTCGTTTCCCTTGATTCAGATTTTAGAATTAAATTCTGCCTCGATTCACGTTATTACAGATTATTGAAAATACGGGTTGTTACATTCTCCCCTCCTTAAAGGATTTCGTCCCCGAAATCTTCAAGTTAGGAAGAACGTATCCTACCATCCAATCATCCATCTACTCAAAACATCATCCACGAGCAATCATTGTCCTTACAAGATTCTAAATGTTGTATGAACATATGCAAAGGTGTGTGTATATGTACTTATCTAATGCAAATATCATCAATGCAAATTATGTTAGTGAAATGAATCCATATGTATGCAATTCCTAACATAATGTATAACATCTATATGTGTGCACATAACATACATCCATATGCAACATCCATGTGATAACACAAAAATTTTCATCCATGAATAAGCGTAAACACTCATGCATATGCAATATGAGGAGTGTGTGAGCCGATCTAGTGCCTAACGTGTATAATGCATCCACGAGTAACCACTTGCAAACACTTGCAACCACTTGCAACCATCAAGCATAACATGTTTCAAACACATGTTTCATCCAAAGGGTTTCTACCTAAGGTTCTCATGACAAGATTAACACGATAAACTAGATAAACATGGATAGCAAAGAGAAAGATATGCTAACAAAGAAAAGAGATTGAGAGTGTACCCTCAAGAAGGAATGGATAAAGCCCACGCATCTTCTCCTCGGTTTCCCAAGTTGCGTCTTCTTCGGCTTCACCCCATTGAACCTTCACCAATTTGACCTCTCGATTCCTTAGCCTCTTGGTCTCCGTCCCCAAGATACGAATCGGAGCTCTCCTCAAGGTAGCCTCTTTCTCCACTTCCACATCTTTCAGAACACTTGGCTCAACAACCTCTGCTGATTCATGTAAACACTTCCGGAGATGCGAGACATGAAAAACATCGTGTACTCCGGCAAGCTTCTCGGGCAACTTCACTCTATAAGCCATCTGCCCGATCCTCTCTATAATAGGGAATGGTCCAACAAACCTCGGTGCCAACTTCCCAACGGCTCCAAATCGGACCACATTCCGCAAAGGAGAAGCCTTCACGAAAACCATATCCCCAATATCAAACTTCAAATCAGTTCTTCGCTTATGAGCATAGGATTTCTGTCGGTCTTGGGCCGCTTTCATCCGTCTCCGAATCAACTCGATCTTCTCGGATGTATCTCTGATCAGATCAGGCCCAAGTATAAGCTTATCTGTAGTCTCCCACCAACATGTAGGCGACTTGCACGGTCTCCCATATAAAGCTTCAAATGGTGACATCCCTATGCTTGCCTGATAACTGTTATTATATGCAAACTCAACAAGAGGAAGATGGTCTTCCCAAGTACCACCAAAATCCAGAATACAAAGCCTCAACAGATCCTCGAGTACCCTATTCACCCTTTCGGTTTGACCGTCCGTCTGTGGGTGATAAGCAGTACTTAGATTCAACCTCGTGCCCATGGCTTCTTGCAAGCTATTCCAGAATTGACTTGTAAAGATTGGGTCACGGTCACTGACTATACTAGAAGGGACTCCATGTAGTCTCACAATTTCACGAAGATATACAGACGCTAGCCAAGATGCGGTCCTCTTGCTCTTCACCGGAATGAAATGAGCACTCTTCGTAAGTCTGTCCACAATAACCCAAATGCTCGTATTCCCTTTCCTTGACCTTGGTAGCCCATCGATAAAATCCATGGAAATACTCTCCCACTTCCATAGTGGAACGTCTAGAGGATGCAATAGCCCACCGGGCTTCTTCGACTTGGCCTTAACTTGCTGGCAAATGATACATCTAGAGACAAACTCTGCCACATCCTTCTTCATCCCAGGCCAAAAGAAAATACGCTTCATATCTTTATACATCTTATCTCCGCCCGGATGTATAGTCAACTTAGAGCGATGCGCTTCCTCAAGAACTCTTCTTACTAAATCTTCTACCATTGGAACACATAACCTTCCGTCTCTCCTCAGCCAACCCTTGTCATCAATAGAATATCGAGCGAGATGACTAGACGACTCTCCTCGAATCAGCTTATCCATAATCTCAACTATCTGAGGGTCTTCTCTGTGCGAAGCCCCAACTTGATCAAGAAGGGTAGGTCTGAGTTCCAGAGATGCTAAAGAACCGGTCATCGATTCAATCGCCAAAGAGAAATCAAAGGTTGCCACATACTCTAAATTCTTCATCTCAACGAATAGAGGACTTAGGGTCAACCTTCTTCTACTCAATGCATCTGCTACCACATTCCCCTTGCCAGGGGTATAAGCTATCTCAAAATCGTAGGACGCCAAGAATTCCATCCATCTTTTTTGCCTCAGATTCAGATCCTTCTGAGAAAAGAGATACTTCAATGACTTGTGATCGGTATAAAGCTCAAATCTTTCTCCCAGAAGATAATGGCGCCAAGCCTTGAGTGCATATACTATTGCTGCCAACTCTAAGTCATGAGTGGGATAATTCTTCTCATGCACTTTGAGTTGTTTACCGCCAAAGCATATCACTCTTCCTTCTTGCATAAGAACAGCTCCTAACCCCGTGCCACATGCATCGGTGTATACTGTAAATAACTTCCCTCCATCGGGCAAAGCTAGAACAGGTGCTGATGTAAGAGCTCTCTTGAGCTTCTGAAAAGAAAGCTCGCATTCTATGCTCCAAGAAAAAACTAAATTCTTCTTCGTCAATTTAGTGAGAGGAGCGGAAATCTTCGTGAAGTCCTTGATGAACTTCCGGTAAAAACCCGCAAGACCTAGAAAACTTCTCACTTCGGTTGCATTCCTTGGAGTCTTCCAATCCTGAACTGCAACTACCTTAGCGGGATCCACTGCTAAGCCTTGCTTAGATACTATATGCCCAAGGAATCTAACTTCACTTCTCCAAAAGTGACACTTGGAGAACTTGGCCTTCAACTGATGCGCTCTAAGCGTACCCATCACCTCCATGAGATGCCTTGCGTGTTCTTCCTCATCCTTAGAGAAGATCATAATATCATCTACGAAGACCACGACAAACTTGTTCAAGAACTCCCTGAACACCCTACTCATCAAATCCACGAAATATGCGGGTGCATTAGTCAAGCCGAACGGCATGACAAGCCATTCGAAGAATCCATCTGGAGTTCTGAACGCAGTCTTGTCTATACTATCTTCAGCTACCCTGAGCTGATGGAATCCCGTAGCAAGATCAAGCTGATAGAAAACAGAAGCACCGACAAGTTGGTCAAAGAGATCATCAATCCTCGGTAATGGGTGTTTGTTCTTCTTAGTCAGCTTATTCAACTCTCAATAGTCAACACAAAGTCGGAGAGAACCATCTGCCTTGGTAGCAAACACCACGGGCGCTCCCCATTCAGATATACTTCGCCTAATGAAGTTCTTCTCAAGCAACTCTTTCACTTGCTTGCTTAGCTCCCGCCTTTCACGCGGAGCCATGTGCCGAACGGGCAAAGAAACCGGCTTTGCATTATCCACCAGATAAATGCGGAAATCAATCTCTCGCTTAGGGGGCAACCCCCTAACTTCATCGAAAACATCCGGATACTCTCGCACCACTCTCACAGACTGAAGAGTTTCCATTGACGAGTCGAGTGATTCCAGATAGCACAACATGACGGGACCTCTCGGATCACAAGAAATCTCTAGGGTGTTTCCGAGGCGAGTCACGAGCCTCACAACCCTATGCTCACAATCAAGGATGGCTCCATATCTGGACAACCAATCCATGCCCAATATCAATCCGTATCCCCTGAAACCAAGAACATAAGCACTGCACAAGAACTCTACACTCAGTATAGAGATCCTCAAATCCCCACATATCATAGACAAATGGGCGGAACCCCCAATAGGATTTGAGACACAGACGGGATCATCTACCAAGCTAGTACTAAGGTGCAAACTATCAACAAGATCAGATGAGATAAAGCTATGCGATGCACCAGAATCAAACAAGGTACGAAGTGGAAAATCAGAAATATATACAAGGCTCTCAACAGAAATACTACCTCGATCGGGAACTGGAGCGACATTGAGAGCATGAACTTGCCCTCCTGAAGGTCCAGCACGCTGAGTCTGACCCTGGCCTTGCCCTTGCTTCTTCGGGCAATCCCTACTGAATTGTCCAGTCTTACCGTAGAAAAAGCATTCACCATTCTTCTTTTTCCTCTTCTTACAATCCTTAATAAGATGCCCAACTGAACCGCAATAATGGCACTTCTCCTTGTTGTTCTTGCCCTTGTTGTTGTTCCCCTTGTTGCCTTGACTCTTGTTCTTGTTCTGATTGCCTTGACTGCTTTGACCACTTGGATTACCCTGATTTCCTTTTCCCTGGGAATCTGTCTTCTTGGCTTGAGTATCATTCATCTTGGTCTCTTTCTTGACATCTCCCTGAAGTAACGCCATATCAACCAAACTCTCAAACATGGCCCCATGGGGAATATGTGACATAGCCAGTCCCTGCAACGGCTCATTCAATCCTCTAGCAAAACGAAGAGCCTTCTTCTGAGGAGTATTCACCATATCCAAGCCAAAACGAGCTAACTGATTGAACTTGTTCACATACTCTTTGACAGACATATCTCCTTGTCTCAAAGTTATGAACCTCTCCATTTGCAGATTCTCCTCAGCAGAAGATAGAAACTTAAGCATGAACCTTGCCCTGAAATCGGCCCAAGTCTCAACAGGCCTAGTACCATTGGTGACTTCCCACCAATAAGCGGCTTCATCCTTCATAAGCCAAACCGCCAACAAGACCTTCCTCTGATCATCTATCCCAAAGATAGCAAATAAATCCTCGGTCTCTTTCAACCAATTTCTGGCCTCTACAAAAGTCTCAGTGCCTTGAAAATTCTTGCCACCCATTGCTTTGAAATCTTTGCAAGTCTTTGCGAAGTCAGCTTGAGGATGCTGAGGGGGAGGAGGAAGAGGAACCTCAGCGACAGGAGGAGGAGGAACATTGGCGACAGGAGGAGGAGGAATATTAACTACTGGAGGAGGAGGAGGAACATCTGCGGGGCCGGCTTCGGTCGCCCTAGCCTCCAAAAGTCTCCTATACCAAACAGGTACGTGCACTCCCTCCGAAATAGCAAAGTTATCGGCCATACTGAAAATGAAAAAAAGACAGATTCAGATTGGAGAAAAACGAAGGAATTTTGCTAATGGCTTTTTGGGGAATAGCCTTTAAAATAAACTAGACTTTTCTTTGGAAAATACTTTATACTTGGTTTTGAAAATAGTTTTTCAAAAGTTTTAAAAACCTTTTTGTTCCTTCTCGTAAACCATATGCTCTGATACCAAATGTAACACCCCACCTCCGCCCGGGTGGCTCTTGCAAGCACTCTGACTTTGGAGGGGCGTTTGAATCAGGTAAACATGCATAATGATATATCAAGGCAGAACAAGAACATATGTATATATGTAAACAGAGTAAATAACATAGATAAAACAGCGAAAGGTTTCAAACCATTTCAAAACCAGTCAGGTACAACATAATGTCAACTTTCCAAATAAACAAGTCTAGATAAAACAACATCAACTGAAAAACTGAAATACATAAGTACTAATCCCCAAAAGAAGTGATAGCCATAGCTAGCTTCATGTCAAACCGTACATGAGCTAAATCCCTCAAGCAAGCGGTCAGAAATCCAAGCTAAGCTCCAATATTCCCTCCCTGAGAACCTGGAGGGGGGGGGAAACGGAAGAAAAGGGGCGAAAGAAAACAGGTCAGTCAAAAAGACTGAGTAAGCCCTACTACAATCAATGTAAACTGATAAAGTTAACTGGCATGAGAAGCAGGTATGATTATAAGGATAACAACATACTGGAATGGTGATTAACTAACAAGGTAGATAAAGGTGTCATCGCATAATCAGGTTTAAGGTTTTGCACCACAGGTGTACTAGCAAACTAACATGACTGGAATAAACAAGTATTGATCCCTTGGCCCAAGCTTTGCCCAATAACATGAAATGACCCTAATACAAGGTCCAACCAAACGGTCTAATCGATCGGCTCCCTAAGCCTAACTCGTCGCGTGTTGGTGTCAATACGGCCCAAACATAATTGTAGTCGAACTGTGCCGGGTTCACCCTTCGGGTGTATCAAGCCCTAGGGTGCCAACCCCTGGACACCATAAACATGAGTGCACAGTCTCGATCTACTGGTACCCATGGGTGACTTCTCCAAATACGGACTACGTGCACGACCATAGTCCGTCCGGAACTACATCGGCGTACCACCCGGCCGTCGTTTATTTGGTCGCTTACCTCCCGCCCAGTAATCGTGCCCCCTCCCTAGCCTAGTCCCTAGGGCCTTAGTGATACCAATTTTTGGGGATTACTGCGGAGTGGGCCCCCCATTGCTAGGATTTTCTAGTGGGTTAAGTACGGTTTAACCCTCTTGCTAATCATGGATTAACTTGGTTAAGTGTAACGATGAGTTCACGACTTAACCCTGATTAATATACCAAGCCCAAATTGGTTAAGTATTAAGTGGACCATGACTTAACCCTAATCACGAGGCATTAATTAATTTAATGCGCCTTAACCTCTCACATTAGACCTTGTTGTGGTTACTAGTTAAGCCGGGCGGGTCCGGGTAGCTTTACACCACAACTTGGTCTAACCTCGGGTTCAAGGTACAACATGGCCAAATTCTCACATTGGGTCCTATTGTTTGTAGCAACTAGTTAGGCCGGTCGGTTCCGGGTAGGTTTACGCTACAAACTCAACCCAACCTCGAGTTGGTCACACTTATCTTTTCTAAGTGTCATGTCCATCATGTTTCCAAAACATGTTACAAATTTTCAAGCAATTGGGTAGACCTAACTTAATATGTAAATTCCCAATGGGTAGACCTAACTTAATAGGTAAATTCCCAAGCTTATGTTTTTATGTCTTTTTAAGTTTACCCAACCCCAAACGCAATCCCATCGCTTACATATCTCAATAGCGCATAAAGGATAGAAAGAGGGAACTTGGCATAATCATGACATAAAGGTGTTGAAGCCACAAGTTCAACATGGTGGCATATGAAATATACATGTGTTCATATACTTGCATATTACATTTTTAGGCCTCAAAAACATGCATAAAACCAAACTTAGCATATTGGTGATACATGGTGCTAAATGACATGTAGAAATGGCCATAAGTTCGCATCTAGCCTCACATGCAAGTTATCATAAGAGATATGATAACTTACATGTTGCCAAATGCAACCTTTGGCATAAAGCTTGAAGCTTTATGTTCATAAACCCAAGATAAGCTTGCATAACATGATAGCATGAACAAAATGTTCAACCCAAAACTTGCATAACATAACTTGGCATACTTGCATATAAACTTGCATATCACAACATGATAAAATTGCATATAAACTTGCATATCACAACATGATAAACTTGCATATAAACTTGCATATCACAACATGATAAACTTGCATTTCATAGCATAGTAAACTTGCATATAAACTTGCATATCATACATTTAACTTTAGAGTTTAAGTATGAAAGTAGAATAGGGCTTACAATGCTTATGAGGACTCAAATGAGTATAGCAAATATAAGAAAGCCCTTATGAAATCAAATAAACCCAAAATGCAAGCAAAACCCTTGAGCCAAAATGATCAAAACTCTTTCTTTATGATGCTAATATAGAAACTTGACTTGAATGCAAGCTAATGATGCTCATACAAGTTTGAAAACACTTGTATGCATGGAAAATCACTTAGAAATTTATTTAGGAATTTTATGAAGAGAGTGGAGGCCATGAGAGGATTGATTTTGCCATAGTTTAGTTGTAGGATAGATTAATAATGATTTAGGTCTAGGTTAGGGCCTTATTTATAGATTAGGCAAGTGTTTTAGGCCATAGGATTAAACCCTAGTTGCAATCTCAGCCCTTAAAACCGAATCTGGCCCCCAAGCTCAACACAATCTCAAAATGGTGCACCAGGCTAAACAGCCCGGCTGGACCAAGTCGACAGCCAAGTCGACAGGGCTGTTGACTTGGGTCCAACCAAGTCGACTCCCAAGTCGACAGGGCTGTCGACTTGGGTGTTCTGGCGCGAATTCTCCCGCCTGGCCCAAACTGGCCCAAATTTTCAAATTCAAACTTGAATTTGAAATCTGTTTTTGCTTTGGAATTTTCTGAAAACTTCGTTGGGCCTTAATCAGGTCATACGGACTCCGATTTTCGAAAACTCGGACTCTATTTCGCGTATTTTTCCGAGACGAACGCAATGGCATAGCCCGTTTCCCTTGATTCAGATTTTAGAATTAAATTCTGCCTCGATTCACGTTATTATAGATTATTGAAAATACGGGTTGTTACATCCTGCCTGTTGGGTAGAACCTGGTAATAGACTCGTATTGGGACCCGATATGATTCGCGAAGCTGCAGACAAAGTCAATTTCGTTAAGAAACGATTACTAGCTGCCCAAAGCCGACAGAAGAGCTATGCAGATAAGAGAAGAAGAGATTTATCGTTCGCTGTTGGCGACCACGTGTATTTGAAGGTATCTCCGATGAGAGGAGTAATCCGGTTCGGTAAAACAGGGAAATTGGCGCCCAAATTTATTTGACCGTTTCCTATTCTAGAATGGATTGGAACTCTCGCTTATAGGGTTCAATTGCCTAATTGGTTGCCTGGAGTACATTGTATTTCACGTATCTCAGCTTCGAAAGCATGTACATGATCCAGACTTGATCGTGGAAGAAGCAGCGCAATGGGATACAGAAATTACTCCCGAACTGGCTGTTAGAAGTGAGCCACAAAAGATTATTGGCAAAGAAACCAAAGAGCCGAGGAACAAGAAGGTTCACTTAGTCAAAGTGCAATGGAGTGGAGATCCGCGAGATTGTACTTGGGAAACTGGTGAGAGTATTAAGAAAGCCTATCCTAAGTGCAGGGTGGATATCTCTGATTAACTCTGGTGCAAGGTACATTTACTATTTTGCATTTCAGTATTGTTTTCTACTTTGCTGTTGTTTTCTTTTCATGCATGTAAACCTTTTGATTATATAGTCTGAATGATTTTAAAAGAGTATATGAATTAATTAGTATGTTATTGAAAGATAAAAACAAATTGATTGATGTTTGTGTTGTGTGATTGAGAATTTGATTAATTAAATTGTTAGAATGATAGTTAATTTAATTAGTAGGAGGATGAATGGTAAATTTATTCGATTAAATCACACATTGAACTGATTTGAAAATAGATAGAAATATATACATGTACACTATATATGTTTGAACAGGTAAATGGATTAGCTGTTGAGTAAAGAATTTATTTGCGTGCCCGACAAATAGGTAAACCTTAATGAGTTGGTTGCGCAATTTTATTATTATATCAACTCCTGTGAATGCCATTGGATGCGGAGTGCTGGTTGTTCTGTGTGTAATAATAAACGTCGCTATAGGATAGTAACAACTAATTTTGAACTACACTACATGGCATACTTCTTGAAGATAGGCACACTTCATCATATACCACATAAGCATTTGGAGCTTGTGTGGCGAGGTTGAAGATTTACCATACGAGCGAGAGGCTTGTATGGCAATGACTGTATATTACAGGTTGAACTGATGACTGATATAGTCCATATAAAATGTAACGGCAAATTGCAAGATTAATAAAACCCCACATGGGTCTGGAGATGACAATAAACACGTCTCTCTGGTCATTAAGGCACAAAAACCATTTATAGGGTGACGAGAATTTATTCTCTCGGGTTATGATCTATACACACTCCCCTGTGGACACCGAAATATATCACTATAAATATGTGCATGTTTATTAGGATTTATTGGGTACCTAATACGGCCCAATAAATTTCCAAATCCCTCCCCGTACAAAGGAGGTTATGGCGAAATTTTTCGAAAATTTAGGGTGTTAGCCAAATTATTGAAGAATTTGAAAATTTCTTAAAAACTGAAAAGTTGGAAAACGAAAGCCAGAATGAAAGTTGAGTTGGTTAATTAAACAACTTTCGACTTCGTTCCTTTACGGGGACAAAAAGATTTAAGTGGGGGAGATTGTAACAACCCGGAAAATCAGAACCATTTTAAAATTTTAATTTGGCTATTTTAGTGGATTTTAAATATTTAAAATAAATTATTTTAAATAATAACGATGAAAAGTATGTTTGAATCAATGTTTTAAAATAAATATAATTATTTTTAATTATAAACAAGGCCTGAAATGGCGCGGCAGTTTCAAATTTTGAATTCGAATTTTGACTGACTGTACCGGGTGCAAAATAAAACGGATTTTAGTGAAACCAAAAATATTTAAATCTGTTTATGAATATCTTTCTAACGAATCTGAAAAATAAAAGTTTCAAAGCAGGTTTAAAAGTTATGGCCAAATGAATTTTCAGAAAGGTTGCGATAGAGTATATATAACCCTTGGAAATAGACATTTTGCAAACGACCTCTGAATTCGACGAAACCACTTTTGTTGGATCCGAGATGTCAAATTATTGCTAGGTTTCAAATTCCATAATTTTTGAAGTTAATATGTGAGCGTGACGAAGGAAAATGTGTTTGGTTAATTTCAATTAAATTGGATCGACCAGAAAAGGGCCATTTTTCAAACGGTCTCAGAATTCAACGAAACTAGTTTTGTGGGACTGTATCATCAAAACATAGCAAGATTAATTTTTCAGGAATTTTTAGAATCAGTATGTGGCCCCGGCAAATTGAAATGTACATTCAAATCGAAAATTAAATGGTTTATACTTTAATTTGAAGAGAAACTGACTAAAACATTCGAAAGGGCCTACGAAACATATCCCATTTTTGAAATTATAAAAGCACGGGCCAATCGGAAAATTTATAAAACAAAATCCCAAAACTCTGATTTCTCTCTCCCCGCTCCAGCGACTAACGGCGGAAACCACCTCCTCCGTTCCCGATCATTTTCCAACCAAACCACGCACCGATATCCTCTGCCCCTTTTGAACTTTTTGAAGCTCTCCCTTCGATCTTCAAATCCGTATAAGCCACTCCCTCCCTCGTCGACCCTGCTTTGAATCACGCCCCCAAAGATCCCGACTTCCTTTTGCCGTCGAGCCTGCCTGGAGCCACCGAAGTGGACCCCACCACCGGCGTTGTGAAGCCTCTTCCAAGCTCTACGACGCTGTATAACCCGATCGGCCCCTAACTACACGGATTCGACGAAAATCGATGACCTAATTTTGAACAGATTTTGAAAGGTAACGGCTGAACTATTTTAAACTGATTATAACACTTTAAAGCGCTACGGTTTATGATTTTACAATAAAAATCATATCTTTTTTCTATGTGGTCGAAATCCAGTGAAACAAGAGACGGCGGACTCGTGGCGACGTCTTCTACATTCTAGAAGAGACCGGATATTTTTCTGAGCCTTCTACAATTTTTGGAGGAGTGGAACCCAAGGTGAGATTTCTGATTTATAAACGATATGGAAACGACGATGTATAAATTATATAGTCGATGTATGAGTTATATAAGCGTTGTACACCTCATGTATAAGCATTGTATAAGTTGTATGTTCGATGTATAAGTTATATATGCGTTGTAAAAATGATATATGCGTTGAAAAGAATGGAAATGATATTGAAATGAAATCGAAATATAGTTATATACGTATATCTATATATATACTCCCCTCGTCCACAGACCATGGACGATATATATTGGTTGTGATATTGTTTGGATTATTGGTTGATGTGAAATTTGGTGAATATCATGAATGGTTGATTTGAAATAATTGATTGTGGTTGAAATCCCAATAGGATTAGTATATGGGAAAATTCGTCTGCGTACGAACTAGATATTGAAAATCCCCATTGTCAAAAGCTGCGAGGCTTTAAGGTAGAGCGAGGAGCCGTACTCGGGACGATGCCGGTTTTAACTACCCTGCCGTTATGCTGCCGAAATTTTCTGAAATATTCCCGTGTTTGACTTGTATTCATGTGTTGGAACTATATTCGTGTGTTGAATAGAAATTCATGTGTTGAATAAAATTCATGTGTTGAATGACATTCATGTATTGAATAAATTCTTTGAAAGATAAAAATAACATTTTTATCATATATATAGACAATATAAAATATTAATGCTTTAAATAAATTGTTTTAGCACCAAAAATAACATTTTTACCTTATATATGAACTACATAAAATAATTGTGTTTTAAAAGAAATTGTTTTACAATAAAAATCACATTTTTATGATATATATGAACTGTTAAAAATAGTGATGTGTTGAAATAAATATCTATTGGATAAAAATATCGTTTTTATCAAATATATGAAATGAATATGTTTTTGAAATCAAAGAATGAATTATATATATATAATTAAAATATATCGAATAACGAAGCTGTAGTTCGTATTTTGAAACCGTGATTTCAAACGATTATTGCGGGCGATCCGACCATCGGATTTTCCCGAAACTGAAACCGTTGGGTTCGCTTTGGAAATATCTTTCCAACGACACCAACTTTGTAAAGATCCAACGGTTGGATTGTCTGGAATGTTTAATTCAAATCTGAAGAAAAACAACGCCAAAATCGATTATATATATATATATATATAATTAAAAATAAATCGAATAACGACGCTGCAGCTCGTATTTTGAAATCCTAACTTCAAACGATTGTACCGGGAGATCCGACCGTCGGATTTTCCCAAAACTGGAACCGTTGGATTCGTTTTGAAAAGATCTTTCTAATGATATAAAATTTGTAAAGATCCAACGGTTAGATTTTCAGATATGTGTAAATTAAATCTGAAGAAAAACAGCGCCACGGCCACGTTATGGCCTGAAGCGTCGTTTGAATGAATTGGCTATTTTTAAATAATTAAAAATAGCGATAAATCGTGATAAAATATTATAAACGATATGGAATGGAAATAAACTGAATTTTCTCGGTTTATTCGATATTTGATGGTTGAATGTGTTTGACGTGAAAATTACATTAATGAATTGAACTGAATTGAACTAAATGTATCGAATAATTTAACCATTGAAATGAATTGATTTGAAATTTTAAATATACGTGAATTATTTGAAAAGACTGAGTTAATTCTCATTTCAAATAATTGATCGAAGATTAAAAGTCGAAGATATGAAGACGGTGCAAGACCGATGATCTTCACGTCGAATGGAGGGGTTCAACTGATGCTCATTATATGTGTAGCTACCTTGAAGGGGCTGAAGTGTTAGCCGTTCGGACGTACTTGTTGATTACACGGATGTGCGAGGTATAAGGTGCCTCCGGTTTCATTCAGACCCAGAATGGACTTGTAAATGGACCGTGTGTCTGACATTGGATATCATTCTGTGTGATTGATGAATATCGGTTGCATGGAGTGGTTTGCCTGTGTGGCATGATAAGATGAAAATGATCAAGGCTTCTGTTGAAAAGCAGAGTCTTGTGGTTGATGATCAAAGCACGGATTTGAATAGCTAGCTTTGTGTTTAGCGTTGTTTCGCGAGCCTCACGCACCGGTATGAGCCAGAAGCGGGAGAGGACATCAGGGAGGACCTGCGTTTCTTTCTAGCTAGGAGTGGTGTTTTGGGTTTGACACGCCCAGGCATTTTACTTATGTTGATGATGGATAGCGAGGCGCCTCGGTTAGATCGGTCTCTTCGGAGCCGATGTGTGGTCGGATATGACCATTTTACACCCCATAGGGTGGGGAAACGCAGTGTTCAGGCATTTTAATCCACATATAGGGGACCGGCCCTGACGATCCAAGGCTTGACTGAGCATTTGCCTGAGGCTCGGGCTAGAGAGTCTCGAAGCGGTAAGGACGATCCCTTGCCTTGGTTCATGATGGAAATCCAATTTCGAAATACGACACCGTGCGGTTTTGATTGTATACCTATATATGGCGACATGATATATGGTACCCATGCCGTCTATGATTGATAGTTATGATTGAAATTGTTTTTGAAACATATAAACACTAGCAATAATATCAAATGATTTGTTTTGCTCGTATCGAGCATATTTTGGCCATTATAATGTAAAACTCTATCCTCCGGTTTGTGTTGCATTATGTGATGGGAACTGAGTCTTATAATGGCTTCATTTTTTATAAAAAGCGTTGCAATGTTTAAAAGATTTACTTGTTTTAAAGCACAGGCAATCTAATGGAGTAAACTCGTTCCGCGTTAGCGGCGTGGTCCTGGTATTGGCCAAATTGTAAAATAAGTTAAACTAGATTTCTCGTACCAGTCCCATGACTGACTCGTAGTTTGTTTCACTTGCAAACTCAGGTGCTCCTATTTCTACACGGGCATCCTTGTATTCAGGTTTTAGCCGGCTCTTTCTGGATAGCTGGAGCTGAAGATGGATTCTATCATTTATCTCTTTTTATGTTGTTCAGCTCCTATTGTACATATTATGTTTTGTTTTCCGCTGTAGACATTTATGTATAGCTGAACTTTATTTGTACTAAGTATGATCCTTTATGCTGTGTAAATCTGATGTTTATATTTATCCCTGGTGTATTTAATTATTTTTGTTCTGCTGTTATTTGTTTATGTGTTATATTCCAAATATTACCCTTGCCACCGTGGAACGGGGTTTGGGGTAGTCACAGTGTACCTGGTTTTTAGATCCTTTTCTTTGACATTTTCTGAATCGTTGTGAAACACATATTTGAATTTCCGGTTTTTGGCTCTTCACCACTTGATGATGAATGAGAATCGTCTAAAGTTACTGCATATTCCCCCTTTCTCTTCTTTGACGAATTACTATTGTCTGTTTGTTGATTTGATTTATCTGGATATGGACACATTCTCTATATATGACACGGTTTGTTGCAATTATAACATCTATCATCATTTCTTCCCTAACTTCCTTGATTATTTCTATGAAAATTATTTATCCTTTTATACCTTAGAAATTTTCTGAAATTCCTTGTCATTAAAGAAATTTCTTCACTACTTGAATCAGAACCATTTGTTGTTGCTTTGAATGCCATAGATTTCTTTTCTGTGAGCTTATTTTCCTTTCTTTTCTATAATTGAACTTCGATTGACATTAAATTCCTAATTAACTCCTCAATCTTCATTTCACTGACATTATTGGTTTCTTCAATCGCTAGTATTTTCTGATCCCATTCCGGAGTAAATGAACTAAGTATATTTCTAACTTGGACTTCTTCTGAATAAGTTTTTCTCAGAGCCATTAATGAAAGCACGATTCCTACAACCTGCAATACACAGATTCATTCTCATTCATTTTAAACAACTCAAATTGATTGATTTGTATTGATATCTTTGTCGGTTTAACTTTATTGGTTCCTTCATGAGTAAACTTACAATGTTCTCTATATTTCATAAGCAGATTTACAAATTAACACTCTATTAAATTCATTCCTATCTAATGAACAGAATAACATATTCATGGGCTTAGAATTACTTTGTGTAGTAGCCTTTTGATCATTTGTCCATTGTGCAAATTAGTAGTGGGCTCAACATATTCAGTCTGTGTAATATTCCATGTATCTAATCCTACTGATTGTAAATATATTTTCATTCTACATGCCCAGTAAGAATAATTACTGCCATTAAATAGTCGTGGTCTTACAGTGGGTTGACCCTCTACGAAAAAATTATTATTTGCCATTTAGTCTTTTCAAACTTCAGATTATGAAATTTTGAAAATCTATGCTTTGATACCAATTGTTAAGGATGCGGAATGCGGATCTTAAGGCATAAATAACACTAGAGGGGGGTGAATAGTGTTTATGAGTAATTTATAGAAATCTTAAACTAAATTAAATTACTATATGAATTACATAATGAATATCACACCAGGGATGATCACAAACATAGAAACAATCACATACACAGATATAAGTAAATATAAAATGTAGAAAAGGAAAGAACATACCGAATATTATACTGGTTCGGCTTACCCCTACGTCCAGTCCCACGCAATGCTGGATTGTGCAGATTTTTATTATTATCAACATCCAAGTACAACACTCTTGTTTTCACGTTTACAAGGTTAACACTGATTCCATCACCCTTGATTTTACATCTACATTGTTAACACCGCTCACTTTCCTTGATTTCAGGGTTACAAGGAACACACCATTTCCCAAACAATTCCCAAACATTTACAACAGCCCTAGAACTCTTCAATAGCACTTCAAACAGATAGTACTGATATAGAATGAACAGACAAAAAGAATGATATAAATTTTGTGAAATCGGTAGAGTATAAGTGTAGAAATCAAGAATTTATGTATTTTGATGGTGGTAAGTAAAGGGGTGAAGAAGGAGAAGAAGTAGTTAAAAATTTGAAAGTAACCCCTATTTATAGTGTCCCAAATGTTGCAACGTTTCTAAAACATTTCAAATAGTGAAAAGACACTTTCTTTGAAAATTGAATTTATGACAGTTATATGTCGACATGCTCATTTTGGTATGTCGACATATGCATTGTATTTTTACTTTAAAATCAAATTTCAAGTGTTAAAACCAATACATATTTTCTGGAAATTCTTGAATAGAAACTAGTGTTACAAAATGGATTTTCTAAAGTATAAAACATATAAAAACATAGTGATATATAATATAAACATGTTTATAAATTTACATGATATAAGACTACAAATCATATATTATAAACATATATATATATATTATAAAACTTTATAAACTATAAACATATATATTTGAAATCATTAAGTAAAAATTTATAATAATTTGAAATCATTTAGAAAAGTAGTTTGAAATAATTTGAAATTAGAATTTGAAATTAGAATTTGAAAATGAAGTGCTATTTAGAGTCTTACATATAAACTAGACTCAATTACTATATTTTCCTGAGCTCTTTGAAATCCTGATATCTTGATACTCATGAGTCTTGAATCTCCTTTGAATCCTAAATCTCTTGGAACTCTAAAACTGTATAGTTTTCAATATTAAATCTTGTATACAAACCCTGCATGTATGTATATATATATATTCTAGATAAAGATGTTAATATATAATTTATAATCAGTTAATAATGATAATTGAAATAACGTTGTTGTCATCAAAACTCCATTCTCCAACAGTAAGTAGTGTCTTAACCCAAAAACCAGTATTAAGATAAAAATTACATAAAATGGAATTAACCATCTCACTAAAGTGTCCTATTTTTGTGTTCTACCACTTCATTTTGTTGTATCGTACATATAATATACATCACATGTATAATTATCATAAATTCATAGTACACTGGAAGATGGTATTAAGCTCTCTTATAAGATCCAAGGGTCTTAATTTTAGCAATACATTGGTTTTCTACTCTCATTTTATCAGTAATGAATAAACTTAATACTTCATCTTTAGCATGCATTTAATAGACATAATAATAAGAATTAACCTTTTTATTAATCTAACTCAATTATACTAAAAGAAAATGAGACGACAACATAAGAAGAATTAACCTTTTAATTAGTATTAAGTTTGAACATTCTGTCGCACATGTAATTTTTTCCAACAAGTACTCCACCTTTGGTCAGTATAAATTTATCTAACTCAAAGACTTATTTGAAGCCAAACTTATTTAACAAACTACTAGAAATAAGGTTCATTCTAACATGAAGTACATAATATACATCATTAATTTCAGAATCTTCTCGGATGTGAACACAAGTTCTATTATCGGCTTTCCCTTGACCACCGCTTTCGTTGAGTTTCCTATATTGAGACAATTTTCATCCTTGAATGGATCAAGATCCTTAAACAGACTCTTGTCATTTCATATATTCTTAGTAGCACCAGAGTCGATCCACTAAGAATCATGTCTTTCAATCATGTTGATTTCAGAGATTACGACCACAAAATAAGGTGACTGGGTTTTCCATAATTGTAGCACCTATTCTCTTTCTTATTCGTCTTGTTCTTGAATTTTTACTTATTCTGATATTTCTCCTTTTGATTAAAATTGTTCTTAGAAGTTTTATTTTCCTCTTTATACTAAAAGAGTTATCTGATATTTTATTTCCCTTTTCCTCCTCCACTTCGTAGATCTTAGAAGGAAACATTGTTGGTTCGGTGATCTCTCTATGCCTAAATTATTCTTCCACTTGCAAATATAATGCAAGATTATTCAGACTTATTTCCACCTTCTTGCGTTTTTATTATTTTCCTTTGTTCTTTCAAGAAGGGGAAATTTGTCTATTATTGTTAAGACTTTTATCTCTTCATCCATATTCATATTATGCTTGGTAAATTGGTTTATGATATGCATACCATCGTCGAATTGTTTTACGATTGGCCTATCATCGTTCTTTTTACAGCCAAAATTTTAGTGGCTAAAATATTTGCACTTTTTGCATCCTCTATAAGATGCTTGACAACCATTGCATCTAAAACCTCATTAGCAGTCGACTTGTTGTAGTACATATCAAATAATTTATCTATCACTGCATTGCATATGTAATCATCTTATTCCCATTTTGAAACGACCCAAACTCACCCTTTCGGGAAAGCCCGGATTGAGTTGAGAACACGACAAATCGGAACACAAACAAAAGAACATTTCATTGCTTATTACAACAATTACATCAGAGTACAAGAATATAACAAAGTATGAATAATTTATACATCAGAAAAATATCAGAGATATAAAATACATTACATAGCAGCGGAAAAATAATAAATACCACATCTTAAAGAAATACACGAGTACAGAGCGTTCCGAATATAGCTCCAGCTGTAAACCAGGATCCTGTGAATATAATATCTGCAAAACCAAAACTACTAGCTGCCCATATGGAAAATAGGGGCACCCAGAGTTTAGGTTAAAACAATAAACTTCAGGTCAGTTATGTGACTGGTGTGAGAACTAAAACAGTTATTAATTTGATTTTAAAGTTAGGTAAATCAAGAGACCACGTCATATAACAAGGAACGGGTTTCCTCCCAAGGATACCAGTGCATAAAACAAACAACGCAATGCTAATTAAAGAAAATGAAGCTATTATAAGACCCAGGTCCCATCACATAATGTAACGCAAGCCGGATGACAGGGTTTTACCTTATAATAGCCAAATAATGCTTGATACGCGAAATTTAATCTTTAATTATTACTATAAGTGAAGAAAACAACTTCAAATATAAATGTATCAATCATAGACGGCATGGGTACCATATATCATGTCTCCATACTAGTTCTACAATTAAAACCGCACAATGTCGTATTGGAAATTGGATTTCGTCTATGAACCGAGGCAAGGTATCGTCCTCGCCGAATTCTAGACTCTCTAGCCTGAGTCTCAGGATACAGCAGCAACCCTAGGTAACATGCAGGGCCGGTCCACACCAAGTGCAAGGTGGATTCATAATTCCTGAACATGCGTTTCCCCGCCCTGTGAGGCGTAAATCTGGTCAGTATGTCAACCAGAACATCCATCGGCCCCGTAATGACCGATATAACCGAGGCGTCTCGCTTTCCATCATCCACATAAGTAAAAATGTCTAGGCTCCATACCATGACACCACTCCTAGCTAGAAGGAAACGCACTGCCCTCCCTGCTGTCCTCTCCCATTTCTGATTCATACCGGCGTGTGAGGCTCGCGAATTAATGCTACACAAAGCTATGTTATATTAAAGCCGTGCTTTGATCATCAACCACAAGACTCTACTTTTTAACAGAAGCCTTGTTCATATGCATCTCAGCATGCCACATGGGCAATTCATGACATGTGACTGATGTTTATCGATATATAACCTCTGAGCTCATACGTCTTTGAGAAGGGCGTTAAGCAAGAGAATAAATTCTCCGCCGCCAAACAGATATATATTTAATAGAGATCAATCAACACATAATAAAATCCAATGTCAGGCACACATCCATTTACAAGTTCGTTCCGGGTCTAAACGAAACCGGAGGCACCTTATTCCTCGTCCCATATGTCCAATACAGGAGAGAGGTCCTCGCATATCCGGTCGATCTCCAAGTACGTCTGGACGATCACCACTTATTACCTTGTCTTGGGTGTACGACCCAATCAAGACATCAATAATCATCCAAACGATGTGAAGACCTCCGGTCTTCAACCACTGTCTTCATCGTCGACTTATCGTCGAATCAGTTATTCAGAATGGGTGTAAACCCGACCTTTTCAAATAACTCACGTATTTTATAATCAAGTGCTATAAAACACAACATACGCCTCATTCCAATTCTGAATATTCTTTTATTTAAATATTCATATCCTTTGGGAAAGGTTCCCATTAATTTTATCAATTATAAATTCTTTAAATTTATTTTTAATCTTCCTTTGGATATCAATTCAAACCAAATTAAGGTTTATCCAAACTAGTGGGGATTAGCGCACCTTACCGAAGTAATCATTTGTTTAATTTCCCAATCCCAACCTGTTCATTCCATGGAGCAAAACTAGTAATACACCATATCTAACACCACGGTGTTATCGGTAAATTTAATTATCATTTCACATTCAAATCTAATTAAAGATTTAATTATCGCTTGGAGCAAAACTGGTGATACTCCATTCTCGATCATTTCATGAATTCGATAAATTTAATTATCTCATTCACATTCCAATATAATTAAAGATTCATTAAAACTCTAATTCAGTTTTAATCTCAAAAATCATTTCTTAATGATTATTCAAAGTTAAGAAATTTATCTTATCTTTAACTGGGTTAAAGAACTAATTTCATTTAAAACACAGTTCATGATAAACCCAAAATTCCATTCCATTGATTATGGAATCTTCATGGAAAACATATCATTATATATAATCGATATAAACTTCCATATCCAACCAATAATATAAATGGAATAACGGCAAAGCCTTTTAAATTTCATATATAGTAACAGTCTTCCTCCACAGAAGTTCACTTCGATTATTACCAAATCGAATTCCATCCCATTCCAATTTATTTTGTTAAATTGGAAAACTTTTCTTTGGAAAATTCCCCAAAATCTTAATTAAAAGATTTATAAATTCCAAATCAAATTCCACTGTTAATCGGGTTAAAGAACAAATGTTGTTAAAAACACAGTTCGCGAAACCCAATTCACATTCCATTTTATTCCAATTACTAAATGTAACTGAAAATTCTAATAATCTTAATTAAAAGATTTATTCTTTTCAAACGGGGTTTTAAGAACAGTGTTACTGAAAACACCAATCACGACAAACTAGGGGTGGGCATAAACCGCACCGCAACGCGGAAACCGCCCAGACCAGACCGCAAAAGTGGTGCGGAAAACCGCACTAGATTCTCTCTCTAACACAAACAACCCAAACCGAATCGACTCGCAACGATACGGTTCAGTTGCGATTTCAACTGTTACCAAACTATATTAAACTGAATTGAACCGCATAGCTACTCCGCTAATGTTATGATAAAAAATTAACAAATTCCTACCTAACTTTTTATTTTAACGATATGTATTCTATTTTCAGCGTATGTTGTAGTTATATCAATTCAAGATAACACTATGTGTTTTACCCTTTGGGTGACACAACGTCATATAATCGTAAGTTGATTGTTGATGGAAGTAATTCTCTTATTTCATTTTTAATACAGGTTCAAACCGAACCGGACCGTATTACATCGAAACTGAACCGTTTGAACGGTCAGTATAATGGTTCGTATTTTTGAAATACCGTTTGATGCGGTGCGGAAGCGGTTTGAGCTCCAAACCGCACCGAACCGAACACGCCCACCCCTACGACAAACACAAAATCCAATTCTTTTATTCAATTTCAATTAAATATTAATTAATTGGAAAACCTCCTTAATTAAAAGATTTATTCTTTTCTCAACTGGGCTTAAGAATAGTGTTACTGAAGACACCATTCATGACAAATCCAAAATCCCATTTGATATTAAATACAAGGCTCTGAATAGAAATTATATCGGCTTATATTCAATATCAAATTCTGAAACCAACAAATATCGTATTGGGAATAATGATATATATATATATATATATATATATATATATATATATATATATATATATATATATTCCAAATTCCTCCAAAATATCCGTATAATCACGGAATCCAATATCGAAATATTACGAAAATAATTTCGATTCAAATCCATTCCAATTCATATATTGGAAATTCTGGTTATTTTTAAAACCATTTCAAATCCAATTTATTTATTTAAAAATATTGGATTATAATTCTAGTTCATAACTAGTTCAATTTCGATAAAAAAAAATATTTTGTTCTTTTCAAATATGGAATTTTTCATCCAAATTCTTTCCAAATCATTTATTATGATTTTACATAAATTATTAATATTTTTGATAATTTTATCAAGGCCTGTACAGTCGATTTCCATAAAAGGTCACCGAACTGCACTTACAATGACCTTTTCCAAATTTGATTTGGACATAATTCCAAATCCAACCATTAGATTTCAAATTTCTTATATTCATTTTTGAAAGCACTTTTCGATACAAACCCAACGGTTCCGGTTTTAGGAGAATCCGACGGTCAGATCTCCCATAATGTCAATTCGAAGTCAATGGTCGAAATTCGCGAACTGCCAGGGTGCGGCGCGTTCTATTTAGGCCATTAAATATATATACATATATATATATATTATATTTCGTCGATTTCCACTTAAAACGTATTTTATAAATTCGTTTTAAAACGATTCTACTTCATCTTCAATTTTAAATCAAAATTGAATTTTCCTTATCATTATACTATATAAATGATAATATTTTCAAAATATCAGATTTTGAAAACATTTCCTTTTCGATATTCATTATAAAAATGAATAAAATCGATATAAATATCGTTCATGCCAAAATGGCATTAATCTAATCAACACGCCTTTATATATTTCAATATTTTTGTGTCCATCCCAAATCGGACATCAAAATCATATTTTGATCCATTACTGAATATTATTTTAAAATATTAGTTATTTTAAAATATTCATTATTCGTCACTTTAAAATACTTGTTAATTTAAAATATTCGTTCTTTCCAAATTGTAATAAGACACAGTCAACTACCATATAATTTTATTTATATGGATTTCATACACACGTGTACACAACAATAATCAAACACAGTCAACCATCATCCATAATGCATTACGCAACTACATAAGCATTAAATATAAATAATTAACGCTTACAATAGCTTGTCAACCAATCGATTGACATGCAACTAAACAATTGGGATTAGTGTACGTCAAATATCATCCAAATACCTGTGTGGGGTTTCATTCAACACACACCGATTTTATTTGTGCAGTTGGCGATGTGTAAAATAAATCATCCCAATCCATATCAGTTAAATGTGTGTACATAAACAAATCATCCGATTTGTAAATGAATATTTATTTTGCTCATATACTCATTAAAAATTATATTTTTAACGACAAAATATTTATTTCAGCACAAGAATATTTTATACAGTTTATTTATACAATAAAAATGATATTTTTATTATTCAAATATTTTATTCCATACATGAATTCACATTAAACATCCACAGTACAATCAATTCAAACAAACATCCATGGTTTGTACAACAAATGGTATCGGGTGCTACTAAACACCGTCTGCACCCTAGTATATATTTTACTGGAAAATAATTAGAGTGAGAAGATGTTCTCACCTTTGCTTTCCACTCCTCTGTTTTATTTCTGAATTTCTGAATGGTTTGGATTTGATTTTGCCCAAATTTCCAACTAGCTCAATATTTGACCCGGTCAGTTTTGTTGCGAAGCTCTCGGCTCCACGATCGCAACGGATCCAGTTTCGCATGATTTGGACGTCGTATGCAAAAGATACAGATTTTTAAACACTAGTCATTTTAAATAAAATAATTAATTTAAAATAAAATAAAATAGAAACCTTTCTCTTTTTAAAACCCGTAGCCGACCCCACCCTTCCAACCTAGGGTTCCTCCTAGCGCCACCAACCGTTGACCTGGAGCTGATCGCCACCTCCCACGACGTCCAGCTAGGAGCGACGCACCTCCCCTCATAATCACGTGAAACTAGAAACCCCCAATGGCTTATAAATCGAGCTCGACGATGAGCTCTTTGAGCTTTGATTCCAACTAAAATACGCAGCGATAAATTCTCAAGTTGGTATAGATTTGAAGAGGGCAGAAAGCTCTTCGATTTTGCCTTATTAAGTTTGGAATTTCATTGTACGGTTTGGAAGAAAATGGAGCTAAAAAATTTGAGCTATTTCCGCACTCCATCGCGATGAAGAAGGAGACGGTAGCGGTTTTGAACTGGCCAATAGAAATTTAGTAAAATTAGGGTTTTAATTTTTTTATTTATACTATTTAATTTCCAAAAATACCCGCGTGTCAATACGAACTCCAAATCAAGCCCAACGACAGTCGCTGCTAGCTACCATTTCGGACACAATAGGATATGTTTCGTAAGCCAATTCAACTGTTCGATCAGTTTTTATCAAAATTAAAATATAAATCAATATATTTTCAATTTAAACGTACATTTCAATTTACCAGGACCGCATACTGACTCCAAAAATTCCACAAAAAATAAATTTAGCTATGTTTTGACGATATGGTCCTAACAAAACTAATTTCGTCGAATTTGGAGGCCGTTTGAAAAATGGTTATTTTCTGGTCGATCAAATTCAAATTTAAATTACCAAACACATTTAAATTTACTGCGCTCACATAATAAATCCAAAAATTATGAAATTTGAAAATCTAGCAATAATTTGACATTCCAGATCCAACAAAAGTGGTCTCGTCGAAAACGGAGGTCGTTTGCAAAATGGCTATTTTTAAGGGCGCTATATATACAAAAATTCCATAGCGACTATTCTGAATTTTCAACTGGACATAACTTTTTATTCCCATTATGAAATCAGGATTTTTCACATCCGTTGGAAAGATATTTTCAAACAGATTCAAATATTTTCGGTTTCACTGAAATACGATTTATTTTGAATCTTGTACATTCATTTGAAATTTGAAATCAAAATTTTCAAACTACCGCCCCATTTCCAATTCATTTTATAATTAAAATAAATTTATTCGTTCTAACTTCGATTTGAATAAATTTTTAGTCATTATTATTTAAATTAAATCATTTTAATTATTCAAAATTCATTAAAATTGCCAAAATAAAATTTTTAAATTGGTTCCGATTTTTCGGGTTGTTACAATCTCCCCCACTTAAAATCTTTTCGTCCTCGAAAAGGAACGGAGCTGAAAGTTGTTTAACTAACCAACTCAACTTTCATTCTGGCATTCATTCTTCAACTTTTCAGTTTCTAAGAATTTCCAAATTCTTCAAAAATTCTGCTAACACCCTAAATTTTCAAAAAAATTCGCCATAACCTCCTTTGTACTGGGAGACATTTAAAACCGCAACTAGCCACGCAGGGCCCTCATCATCCAAAAAGAAAAAGAAAAAGCCAATTAGCTCATAAAATCATCCAACCCCAAGAAATATAGTAAACATGTACCTATTTGTCGGGCATACAATTTTAGTCCTCTTCTTAGCCTCCTTGCTATGACCTGTTAATTATATACACATGTGCATATATGCAATTTCAACAAATTTCTAATTCAGTTAAATATTTGATTCAATTTGGCTTAATGGTTCAAAATTTTAATTAATCAAACCAATCATCAAACAACACAATCAGCAATCAATTAGTTGATTATCGTTTCAAAAACATAACATATATATATAATCGTATTTTTGATGCTGATTCACAAACAATAAATCCTATCTAATTTTGCTTCTCACACCAGTCAATTGGAAACATATAGTTATCCCACTTTCGTAACTCAACATAAATTCTGATGATGTCAATCATCAGAATCATCTCTGGGCGATTAGAGTGTGATTCTATATCCATCCAGTATATTTGAGACTTCAAATACACGTGGATCAAACATATATTAAAATCTCTATATATTTGATTGTCCAAATTCAATATAAAATAAATATTCAAATGCGTATATTATGGTTTAAATTTTCAAAAAAAAAATGTTTTCATTTTTATTTTAAAAATAACCCTCTTCCAACTCATTCTACGATACTACTAATCCCATCTCTAATGAGTCATTCTTATTGGATATTACTAATCAAATATCTGATGAATTCTTTCAATTGGTTCTAATGTGCCTTGTTCTCGAGCTCTGTAAACCAAAGCTCCGATACCAAGCTGATACGACCCAAACTTGCCCTTTCGGGAAAGCCCGGATTGAGTTGAGAACACAACAAATCAGAACACAAACAGAAGAACATTTCATTGCTTATTACAACAATTACATCAGAGTACAAGGATATAAAGAGTATGAATAATTTGTACATCAGAAAAATATCAGAGATTTAAAACATACTACATAACATCGGAAAAATAATACATACCACAGCTTAAAGAAATACATGGATACAAAGCGTTCTGAATATTGTTCCAGTTGTAAACCAGAATCCTATCAATATAATATCTGTAAAACCAAAACTACTAGCTGCCCGTGTAGAAAATAGGGGCACCCAGTATTTAGGTTAAAACAATAAACTCCAGGTCAGTCATGTGACTAGTGTGAGAACTAAAACAGTTATTAATTTGATTTTAAAGTTAGGTAAATCAAGAGACCACGCCGTATAACAAGGAATGGGTTTCCTCCCAAGGATACCAGTGCATAAAACAAACAGCGCAATGCTAATTAAAGAAAATGAAGCTATTATAAGACCCAGGTCCCATCACATAATGCAACGCAAGCCGGAGGATAGGGTTTTACCTTATAATAGCCAAATAATGCTTGGTACGCGAAATTTAATCTTTTATTATTACTATAAGCGAAGAAAACAACTTCAAATATAAATGTATCAATCACAGACGGCATGAGTACCGTATATCATGTCGCTATACTAGTCCTATAATTAAAATAGCACGATGTCGTATTGGAAATTGGATTCCATCTATGAACCAAGGCAAAGGATCGTCCTCACCGAATTCTAGACTCTCTAGCCCGAGTCTTAGGATATAGCCGCAACTGCATCCTTTGTAACATGCAGGGCCGGTCCACACCAAGTGCAAGGTGGATTCATAATTCCTGAACATGCGCTTCCCCGCCCTATGGGGCGTAAATCTGGTCAGTATGTCGACCAGAACATCCATCGGCTCCGTGTGACCGATATAACCGAAGCATCTCACTTTCCATCATCCACATAAGTAAAAATGTCTAGGCTCCATACCATGACACCACTCCTAGCTAGAAGGAAACGCACTACCCTCCCTGTTATCCTCTCCCGTTTCTGGATCATACTGGGGTGTGAGGCTCGCGAATTAATGCTACACAAAGCTATGCTATATTAAAGTCGTGCTTTGATCATCAACCACAAGACTCTGCTTTTCAACAGAAGCCATGATCATTTGCATCTCAGCATGCCACACGGGTAATTCACGCCATGCGACTGATGTCTATCGATGTATAACCTCTGAGCTCGTACATCTCAAAGAAGGGCATTAAGCAAGAGAATAAATTCTCCGTCGCCAAACAGATATATATTTAATAGAGATCAATCAACACAGAATAAAATCCAATGTCAGACACACACACATCCATTTACAAGTTCGTACTGAGTCTGAACGAAACCGGAGGTACCTTATTCCTCGTCCCATATGTCCAATAAAGGAGAGGTCCTCACATATCCGGTCGATCTCCAAGTACGTCTGAACGATCACCACTTATTACCTTGTCTTAGGTGTACGGCCCAATCAAGACATTAGTAATCATCCAAACGATGTGAAGACCTCTGGTCTTCAACCGCTGTCTTCATCGTTGACTTATCATCGTATCAGTTATTCAAAATGGGTATAAACTCGGCCTTTCCGAATAACTCACGTATTTTATAATCAGCTGCTATAAAACACAGCATACGCCTCATTCCAATTCTGAATATTCTTTTATTTAAATATTCATATCCTTTGGGAAAGGTTCCCATTAATTTTATCAAAGATAAATTATTTAAATTTATTCTTTAATCTTCCTTTGGATATCAATTGAAACCAAATTAAGGTTTATCCAAACTATTTGGGATTAGCGCACCTTACCGAAGTAATCATTTGTTTAATTTCCCAATCTCAACCTATTCATTCCATGTAGCAAAATTGGTAATACTCCATATCTGACACCACGGTGTTATCGGTAAATTTAGTTACTATTTCACTTTCAAATCTAATTAAAGATTTTACTATCTATTAGAGCAAAACTGGTGATACTCCATTCTCGATCATTTCGTGAATTCGCTAAATTTAATTATCTCATTCACATTCCAATCTAATTAATGATTCATTAAAACTCTAATTTAGTTTTAATATCAAAAATCATTTCTTAATGATTATTCAAAGTTAAGAAATTTATCTTATCTTTAACTGGGTTAAAGAACTAATGTCATTTAAAACACAGTTCAAGATAAACCCAAAATCCCATTCCATTGATTATGGAATCTTCATGGAAAACATATCATTATATATAATTGATATAAACTTCCGTATCCAACCAATAATATAAATGGAATAACGGCAAAGCCTTTTAAATTTCATATATAGTAATAGCCTTCCTCCACAGAAGTTCACTTTGATTATTACCAAATCGAATTCCATTCCATTCCAATTTATTTTGTTAAATTGGAAAACTTTTCTTTGGAAAATTCCCCAAAATCTTAATTAAAAGATTTTTAAATTCCAAATCATATTCCACTGTTAATCGGGTCAAAGAACGAATGTCGTTAAAAACACGGTTCACGATAAACTCGATTCGCATTCCATTTTATTACAATTACTAAATGTAACTAGAAACTCTAATAATCTTAATTAAAAGATTTATTCTTTTCAAACGGGGTTTTAAGAGCAGTGTTATTGAAAACATCATTGACGACAAACCCAAAATCCAATTCTTTTATTAAATTTCAATTAAATATTAATTAATTGGAAAACCTCCTTAAATCTTAATAAAAAGATTTATTCTTTTCTCAACTGGGCTTAAGAACAGTGTTACTGAAGACACCATTCACAACAAACCCAAAATCTCATTTGATATTAAATACAAGGCTCTGAATAGAAATTATATCGGCTTATATTCTTTATCAAATTCTGGTACCAAAAAATATCGTATTGGGAATAACGATAGATATATCTTCCAAATTCCTCCACAATTTCTGCATAATCACGGAATCCAATGTCGAAATATTCCGAAGACAATTTCGATTCAAATCCTATCCAATTCATATATTGGAAATTCTGGTTATTTTTAAAACCATTTCAAATCCAATTTATTTATTTAAAAATATTGGATTATAATTCTAGTTGATAACTAGTTCATTTCGATAAAAAAAAAATATTTTCAAATATGGAATTTTTCATCCAAATTCTTTCCAAATCATTTATTATGATTTTACACAAATTATTAATATTTTTAATAATTTTTTCAAGGGCCGTATAGTCGATTTCCATAAACGGTCATCGGACTGCACTTACAACGACCTTTTCCAAATTTGATTTGGACATAATTCTAAATCCAACCATTAGATTTCAAATTTCTTATATTTGTTGGAAAGTACTTTTCGATACGAACCCAATGGTTCCATTTTTATTAGAATCCGACGACTGGATCTCCCGTAATGTCAATTCGAAGTCAATGGTTGAAATTCGCGAACTGCCGAGGCGCGGCGCGTTCTATTCCGGCCGTTAAATATATATAATATATATATTATAAATATTTCACCGATTTCCATTTAAAATGTATTTTATAAATTCATTTTAAAATGATTCTAATTCATCTTCAATTTTAAATCAAAATTGAATTTTTCTTATCATTATAATATATAAATGATAATATTTTCAAAATATCAGATTTTGAAATAATTTCCTTTCCGATATTCATTATAAAAATGAATAAAATCGATATAAATATTGTTCACGCCAAAATGGCGTTAATCTAATCAACACGGCTTCATATATTTCAATATTTTCGTGTCCATCCCAAATCGGACATCAAAATCATATTTTGATCCATTACTGAATATTATTTTAAAATATTAGTTATTTTAAAATATTCATTATTCATCATTTTAAAATATTTGTTAATTTAAAATATTCGTTCTTTCCGAATTGGAATCAGACACAGTCAACTATCATATAATTTTATTTATATGGATTTCATACACACGTGTACACAACAATAATCAAACACAGTCAACCATCATCCAGAGTGCATTACACAATGGCATAAGTGTTAAATATAAATAATTAACGCTTACGACAATCTGTCAACCAATCGATTAACGTACAACTGAACAATTGGGATTAGTGTACGTCAAATATCATCCCAATACCCGTGTGGGGTTTCAATCAACACACACCGATTTTATTTGTGCAGTTGGGCAATGTGTAAAATATATCGTCCCACTCGATATCAGTTAAATGTGTGCACATAAACAAATCGTCCGATTTGTAAATGAATATTTATATTATTCATATACTCGTTAAAAATTATATTTTTAACGATAAAATATTTATTTTAGTACATGAATATTTTATACAGTTCATTTATATAATAAAAACGATAATTTTATTATTTAAATATTTTATTCCATACATGAATTCATAATCAACATCCACAGTACAATCAATTCAAACAAACATCCATGGTTTGCACAACAAATGGTGTCGGGTGCTACTAAACACCGTCTGCATCCTAGTATATATTTTACTAGAAAATAATTAGAGTGAGAAGATGTTCTCACCTTCAGTTTCCACTCCTCCGGTTTTATTTCTGAATTTCCGAACGGTTTGGATTTGATTTTACCTAAATTTCCAACTAGCTCCAAATTTGACCCGATCAGTTTTGTTGCGAAGCTCTCGGCTCCACGATCGCAACGGATTCAGTTTCGCATGATTTGGACCTCGTATGCAAAAGATACGAATTTTTAAACACTGGTTATTTTAAATAAAATAATTAATTTAAAATAAAATAAAAGAAAAATCTTTCTCTGTTTAAAACCCATAGCCGACCCCTCCCTTCCAACCTAGGGTTCCTCCTAGCGCCGCCAACCATCGACCTGGAGCTGATCACCACCTCCCACGACGTCCAGCTAGGAGTGGCGCACCTCCCCTCCCAATCACGTGAAACTCGAAACCCCCAATGGCTCAGAAATCGAGCTTGACGGCGAGCTCTTTGAGCTCCGATTCCGACTAAAATACGCAGCGATAAATTCTCCAGTTAGTATAGATTTGAAGAGGGCATAAAGCTCTTCGATTTTGCCTTAATAAGTTTGGAATTTCATTGTATGGTTTGGAAGAAAATGGAGCTCAAAATTTTGAGCTGTTTCTGCCCTCCATCGCGATGAAGAAGGAGACGGCGGCGGTTTTGAATTGGCCAATAGAAATTTAGTAAAATTAGGTTTTTTTTTATTTATACTATTTAATTTCGAAAAATACCCATGTGTCCATACGAACTCCAAATCAAACCCAACGACTGTCGCCCCTAGCAAAATACCCCATTCCGGACACAATGGGATACGTTTCGTAAGCCAATTTGTCTATTCGACCAGTTTTTATCAAAATTAAAATATAAATCAATATATTTTCAATTTAAACGTACATTTTAATTTACCGGTGCCACATACTAACTCCAGAAATTCCAGAAAAATAAATCTGGCTATGTTTTGACGTTACGGTCCTAACAAAACTAATTTTGTCGAATTTCGAGACCGTTCGAAAAATGGCCATTTTCTGGTCGATCAAATTCAAATTTAAATTACCAAACACATTTAGATTTACTGCGCTCACATATTAAATCCAAAAATTATGAAATTTGAAATCTAGAATTAATTTGACATTCTGGATCCAACAAAAGTGGTCTCGTCGAAAACGGAGGTCGTTTGCAAAATGGCTATTTTTAAGGGCTATATATATGTATATAAATTTCATAGCGATTATTTGGAATTTTCAACTGGACATAACTTTTTATTCCCATTATGAAATCTGGATTTTTCGCATTCGTTGGAAAGATATTTTCAAACAGATTCAAATACTTATGGCTTCATTGAAATCCTATTTATTTTGAATCTTGTACATTCATTTGAAATTTGAAATCGAATTTTCAAACTACCGCGCCATTTCTAATTCCTTTTATAATTAAAATAAATTTATTCGTTCTAACTTCGATTTAAATAAATTTTTAATTATTATTATTTAAAATAAATCATTTTAAATATTCAAAATTCATTAAAACTGCCAAAATAAAAATTCTAAGTTGGTTCCAATTTTCCTGGTTGTTACACATTTCAATCCCGACCGTGCTTGTGCAATAGTCGCATTTTCTGATTTTGCTGGTTTTGGCGTTATAAGAGCATAAACCACATTTAATCCGATCAATTGAAAATGCATCCTCTTCTACCAATGCTTGGTATTATATCCATTAATTCTTTCCAATTTTGTGAAATCAGAAGCAAATCCCCTTAAATTGTGCGATGATATTGCCAAATCTGTAGAGATTGCTTCAAAGCATGTCGATGACACTTTCCTTACGACGTTATCTACCCTTATTGCTTTTTAATCAAACATACCGTTGTTGTGAGTTAACGTAAATCATGTCCTAAGATACAATGGTGTCGAATTGTTAATCTCGTTGATTAATGGCAGTAGCGTTGTAGAAATCGATCCAAATATCTTTAACTTGACTAAACTGGCAGGGTTATCAAATTTGTGATTTGTTGTATCAAAAACAATGTAAATTTTGAAATAGGTGAAAGAGAAGCAAAGAATGAGAAGACACTAATTTGCAGTGCTTTTCTAGCATCGCTAAATTCGGAAATTTGCAACACTATTTTAACATTTTTGAATTTAGATTTTCGTAGTTGTTTATGGACATTGGGTAATTGAGGAAGAAGATGACTTTTGAATAATAATTTTAAAACAGACTTTGGATGTAATTTTTTATACATGTGAGAAAATGCCTTTTCAACCGCCTTTTCTTTCTATTCCAAATTGCTACGGCTTTTGCAAATGACTTATCTTTGCATATGAGTTTTCAAATGTTTCTGGATTTCTAACGGTCATATTTCTGGTTATTTCCCCTAAAATTCTGAACTTGATAACGGGTTCATATTTGCGTGTTCCTACTACGATAATTGTGTTCAAAAAATACTTTTATGACTCGACCCAATTCGATTCTGTCGGATGGATGGTGACGTCAGTACGTGTGTGGTTATGCTAGACCTCTCTTTTCACAAAAAAACACACATTTGTATGTTAAAAAAAATCTAATTTTCCTTTTTAAATGTTAAATTTTAAGTAAATATACTTTTTATTCTTTCAAGATGTGAGACAAACCCTTATATTACTTCCCTTCCTCTTCACATCAAATAGCTCGTGCAAAATTTTATTAAAAACTTCACTAATAACAAAATGCCTCCTTTGTTGACGTATGATCTAAGCAAGCACGGCAGGTTCATTTTTATGCTTTTGGAGGTATTAACTCAAATACCAATTGAGTTATAATGATGTGAACCCAAATATTAAGACAATTTGGCTGACTTAAACTATAATCATTCATGAACATTTGACTGTGTTCGCATCTAATTTCGATAAATTATTACATTTCTCTATATCATAATTGTGATGTTCTAAACAACAAGGCTACAACTTGTGATAAGATTTCGTACATACTGAACAACTACCAAAAATTTTATATTTGCTATTTTACAGTTGCTGGATACCTGAACAATTTTAAAACCTGACTTTTGGCTCTTAAAATTTCAAGGTTCCATATGAGTATATGAGCATGACATTCATATTTGTTTGTTTGTTGAGTGAACTGTATATGCAACAAAATGTGAATGGAAAAGAAATATTAGTGAACATTTTCAGCTTTTTTAGAAAAAAAACATACATATGGCATGCACGCAAAACATTGTGTCCCTAACTCAAATGTTACTGTTGACACGCTTTTTAGTCAAAGCCATCACACTTCAAGTATTTGGTTATCAACGCGCTCAAGCATGCGGAACGTCATCGGAAACACGAAGCGATTTGGTTGAAGTCGTGTCGCGAGCATAAGAAGGCTCGAATCTCCTATCAGATGACATGTTTTGGGCCTGAGAACATCTACTATAAGCCTTCGCACTATGACTCTTAGGCGAGCCGTGCTCCGAGCCGAAGGCGAGTCGTGCTCCAAGCTGAAGGCGAGCCGTCAACAGGTCTAGGCGCAGTGCCGGTGGGGGTCGCCCGATTCAACCGATTTTCTCGGAGCCGGAAGCTCGGATCCTTTTAGTTCGAACCAACAAAACCTCGGATTCCCTTTCTTCTCGTTCAGGAACTTCGACTCCCTCAACAACGTGATTTCAGCCCCCTCCTCCATCATTTTCGTACCCCCTGAAAGGATACGAATTTTGTATCACCCCAAGGGATATGAATTTTGTATCTCCTGAGGGGTACGAATTTCGTACCCCTCACCAGGGGGTATGAATTTCTTGTTTGATAGCTGATTCAGGGGGTCTGAAAATTTTGTTTGTGGTCCCTAGTACCTAGCTACTCCTACCTAACCTCCTTCCTATAAATACCCCAAGCCTTGGCCTTCATTGAGGGGCTTCTCCTTTGGAATTTTTGGACTTGTAAAACTCCAAACACTCATTAATGGCTGCCAACACCTCCTCCATGGCCATTGGACATGGCATGGATAATTAAAAGGTGGTGTACACATGTTCCATTGCTTTATGGACACAAGCAAGCGTAGTTGCATCGCCTTCGGACCTCTTGGACATCAAAGCTAGTTTTGGAGATTGTTGACCAAGTCAACTCATCTCAAGGAAGGAGAAGAAGGATAATCTAGTCAAAGTTTAGCATACTTACAACTTTGTACATAGATATTGTTACATCAATTGTAATCACCAAAGATATGATGAATGCCAATTATAAAGTGGACGTAGGCGTTAGTGCCGAACCACAATAAAGTTGTATCTCCGGCATTTACTTTATTGATTTTGGATTTGCCGTGTTCACACCACACACACACATTGGGTGTTGACTTGCAAAAATTTTGCCCGTCAACAGCAACCAACAGTGATTTGGATGTAACTTGTTGGTTTCGCTTACTGGAGTATCATGTCAACAACATTTGGACATCGGTCACAAAATACTTTTAAATAATGATTAAAAAATAATGCATATATGTTTCAAAGAGCAAAACTGGTTTCTTTCTTTATCTTACTTTTTATCTTTTATGTTTTATCTTTTGGAAATCAAAGAGTGAAGGGTTTTAGAGTTAAGAACCATTCTTTAGAACCAATTGTTTAAAAACTTTATGTGTTGTAATGTATCCCTCCATACATGTATTCCATTCATAGAAACAAAAATGAGAAGTGTTCATTGATACTCATCGTTTAAACAATATTGGTAGTGGAAAGAAAAAGAAACAACAATTATTTATACTATTACAAAGCATACGTATAGAAATCTAATAACTTGAGATATTTTGTGTTTAATAAAAAAAAAGGATGAATTGCGTTATATGGATTGAACGAAAACCTCACCGTTCTCATTCATTGTCATAACTAAAAGTGCAATATGTCATAATGTAAGAATGAACTGATCTTAATATATAAAATACAATGACCAGTGTGTGTATATTAACACGCACACACGACGGTTTATGTTACAAATAGAAAGATAAGCCACGTGGCCTAGGCAACTAATGGGCCTTGACCTGATACAAACTATGTATATTGTCTTGAATGTTCAGAATGAATAATTGTATTCTTTATTACCTCCCCACCCCCCTAAAACAGATCTAGGGTTTTCCACTTCCCCATTTCCTATATCACTATTGATAATATGCAATTCCTCTGTGGAACGATAATATTATTTCACCTATAAGGCTTTGGTGAGAATATCAATGCTTTGAAATTGAGCTGGAATGTGTCTAACTTCCACTTTCCCTCTTGCTATTTGCTCATGCACAAAGTACAAATCAATTTCGATGTTCTTTAGCACGAGTGTTGGATGAGATTCGCCAAGAGAGAGATGGTGTTGAGGTTATCGCACCAGATTACTGGCTTTTGGTGTGAGTGATTCCATATTTGTGGGTTAAATATCCTATTCACATCAATTCGGCTATTATGCTGGCCACATATCTGTATTCCGCCTCGACGCATGACAAGATTCAGTGGCCTACTTCTTTGAGCACCAGGAAATTAGATTCGGTCTCATATAAACATAGTATCTAGATGTGGATCTCCGAACATCTGGGTTGGAGGCCCAATCTGCATTGTTGTATGCTTGAGTGTTTAAATTGTACCTTGATTTTAGAGATAATCCATACTCTTGTGTAAAAGAACAGAACAGTTTTTTCACAAGCAGTAATGCCCATTGTAATATAGATTCCGCAAGTATTAGACGATGTTATAATAGGACCGTATTTTGCAACAGATAAAAACCCTTGTCAAAGGCTGTTGTAATACACATTTTTACAATGATAAATGACCAATGCAATAGACTATATGACAACAATTAATACCCTTCTGTAAAATGTTGAAACTTGCAATGGGTTCTAATATTTGTAATATCCTGCAATATAATGGGAAATGCCAGTTGTAATAGCTATTTACAACCGGCAAAGCCCGTTGTAGTAGACTACTGGCATAACCCCTTGTAATAAATGATATTGCCACGGTTTCTGACTTCTACAACATACTACCATACAAATTGCATAATGTCTTTTACAACATGCATTGACGAATGATGCATAGCATGTTATTGTTTACGAAGCAATAGCACTTAAGATATAATACGATATAACATATAACACAAGTTGCATATCATGTAATAATACCATAAATGAAAGGGCATACACAAAATTCATCATTTAAACAATAACACAATAGATATAATGTTATATTTATTTTACATATAATGTTTGATAGATGATGGCACAACGCTCATATTATATCAAATCAACCACTAACAAAATAAACTTACATAAACATGAAGCTTTGTCTATAATACTTTCATAACTCATATCTGTATAGTAATACACTATGCTACCACAAACATTCAAACATGCATCGTTTCTGAAGGAACATCTGACTATGCCCTTAAACAATCTGGCATCTATTGAGCATAGGTAGCATACAAAAGCGCATGTTGCATATATTTATGGAATTAACGAATGATACTTGTTTTGACAGTGTAACACCCCGAAATTTTAACAACGCTAAAGATGATGAATTAAAGAATAATCAATATGAAATACACTGTTAACAATGAATTAAGGAAAACTTAATTTAATATTCAGAATTAAGTAAAATGGACTGCGCCATTGCGTCCGTCTTGAAATTCTGGCCAAAATAAACACCTAGTTTGCGTAAATCGGACACCGTATGAAGAAGTTATTAAGGTTTGAATTTTGTATACACACAGGAAGTATATTTATTATAGGTTCAGAAATTCAAAAATGGGTCTAGAAATTCGAAATTCGGTTCAAAATTCAAATTTTGGGAAGGCGGTAGATTTCCCACCTAGGTGGGTCTACCCACTCAAAGTGGGGTCGACCCATAGGTTGACCTACCGAATGGGGGTCGACCCACTCAAAGGGGGGATCGACCCACCCCTGACAGATCTGAGAGAAATACTTCATTTTATATCTGGACACCTTCCAGAGCAAGATTCATTGAACCCTAGGCTATACAAAGGACCCTAGACCTAGGTTTTATTCATATAAAAATAATGCTGACGGCGAAACTCTGCTGCAAAGAAAATTAAAATGGTCTTTCTTCTTCTAAATTAATTCCAAGAAGATTATACATATTGGAAGATTGCTATAACAAATTCAGCGATGGCTACAACAACTTATTCAACATGTTTTGCAACATAATTTGGATCCATTTCCTTAGATCTATTCACTGTGAGTTCATGTTATTTTTATATCTAAATATTTAAATAGTAATCTTGGTATGTATGTAAAAATTGGATCTCGAACCGGTGCCTAATCAGTTCTATTATGACATAACTATCAGATTTGCTTTTATATGTTCATACCGCCGCCATGTTAGATCTTGTCATAATATGCCTATTCAGTTTATTCCTATTTCTATCAGTTTATTTTTGATTCGTTATTATGCCTATTCTTGATTCTCTTCTCTCCCTCCTTTTCCCTTTTTTTATATAGCCAGGCTAACTTCGGGCCTAGGACTAACGCTGAAAAATGCGAACATGCGAAATTAGGAATGATTAGTAAAGACATAATTTGGGGCATAATTGGTATTGGAAAATATGGATCTAAATTTGGGAATAAAATTTGGAAATATACAAATATGAATTTGAGGGCATATATTATGTTGGGTAATATGAATATGAATTTAGGCATACGTTGGAAAATATAATTTGAGCGTAAATTGGGACAAGTGTAAGCACTGATTTGGGACACAAATTAGTAAGTATGTGAATATGAATTTCAGGCATACATTGGAAAATATGCGAATATGGATTTGGGTATAACTTGTATTGAAATGGGTGAATATGGACTAGGGACATAAATTGGAAAATATGAAGATTTGGGTTTGTGCATAACATATATATATACATATATATATATATATATGCCTTGACTTATAACTTGGGAAAAAAGCATATGGTGCATAACTAAAAGGTGAATTAAAAAGGGGTGTAAAAGTCTATGATTTGAATAGTGAATTGGCACATAATTAAATATGGGGAAAAAGAGAAATAATCACCTAATGTGAGACGACCCCAAACCCCGTACTGACGGTGGCAAGGGTAATCCTTGGAATATAACACAGAAACAGATAATAGCAGGACAGAAATAAATAAATACACCAGATAATGAACAATAGAATATACTGGATAAGAGTAATCATCAGAGTTACACAGTATACAGGATCATACTTAGTACAAATACAGTTCAACTATACATATATGTCTACAGCGGAAAACAAACATAATGTACAATAGGAGCTGAACAGCATAAAAAGAGATAAATGATAGAATCCATCTTCAGCTCCAGCTATCCAGAAAGAACCAGCTAAACCTGAATACAAGGCTGCCCGTGTAGAATAAGGGGCACCCGAGTTTGAAAGTGAAACAAACTACGAGTCAGTCATGGGACTGGTATGAGAAATCTACTCAACACATTTATAATATGGCTAATCACAGGACCACGCCACTTTCGTGGAACGGGTTTACTCCATTGGATTGCCAGTGCTTTAAAAACAAATCTTTCTTTTAAAACATCGCAATGCTTTTTATAAAAATGAAGCCATTATAAGACTCAGTTCCCATCACACAATGCAACGCAAACCGGAGGATAGAGTTTTTACCTTATAACGGCCAAAATATGCTTGATACGAATAAAACAAAGGCATTTGATATTATTGCTAGTGTTTATATGTTTCAAAAACAATTTCAAATCATAACTATCAATCATAGACGATATGAGCGTCCCATGCCACTATGTCGCCAAATATGGATATACAATCAAAATCGCACAGTCACGTATTTGGAAATTGGATTTTCGTCATGAACCAAGGCAAAAGATAGTCCTTACCGAATTCAAGACTGCCTAGCCCGAGTCTCAGGATCAGAGCTCGAGTGACCCTTGGATCGTCAGGGTCGGTCCACACGGCGTGGATTAAATTGCCTGAACATTACGTTTCCCCGCCCTTTGGGGCGTAAGCGAGCCAACAAATGACTCCAACGGACCCAGATCGTCCGATCTAACCGAGGCGCCTCGCAACAGCAACAACCACATAAGTCAAACTCGTCAGGGCATGTAAAACCACTGACGCCACTTCTAGCTAGGAGGAAACGCAGGCCCTCCCTGAGGTCCTTTCTCCCGTTTCTGGTTCATACCGGGGTGTGAGGCTCGCGATTTCACGTTATACACAAAGCTACGCCACACAGCCGGTGCTTTGATCATCACCACAAGACTTTGCTTTTCAACAGAAGCCCTGATCTCTGCATCTTAGCATGCCACACAGGCAATTCACACCGTGCAACTGATGGCTATCAATCACACAGAATAAATTCCAATGTCAGACACACTGTCCATTTGCAAGTCCGTCCTGGGTCTGAACGAAACCGGAGGCACTATATACCTTGCAAACTCATCGATCACCACATACGTCTGGACGATCACCACTCATTATCCATATTTCGGGATGCCTCCCAATCAGGACCTCGGTTACCATCCAAACGAGGTGAAGATCTCCGGTCTTCGACCACCGTCTTTATCTTCGATTTCTTATCGTCGATTCAGTTATTCAGAATGGGATAAACCCGGTCTTTCTGAGCAACTCGCATATATAATAAACAAGTGCAACACTAACATATACACGCATCATTTCAATTCATTGGTCACTAACCGTCGATTAGTAAGAGAAAGATTTCCCAAATATTAACCTTGAAGGCCGAAACCAACATCAAATCAACGCCCAGGAAGCCATTCGACTTAGCCAACCTTCAGTTGATTTCTAAATCACATCCATATCGTTTATAATATTTTATAACGATTTATCGCTATTTTTATTTATTTTAAAATAGCCAATTTATTTAAAATGACGCTTCGGGCCATAACGCGACCGTGGCGCTGTTTTTCTTCAGATTTGATTTACACATATCTGAAAATCTAACCGTTGGATCTTCACAAAATTTACATCATTAGAAAGATCTTTTCAAAACGAATCCAATGGTTCCAGTTTCGGGAAAATCCGACGGTCGGATCTCCCGGTACAACCGTTTGAAGTTTCGATTTCAAAATACGAACTACAGCGTCGTTATTCGATTAAATATAATTATATATATATAAATATAATTGATTCTGGCGCTGTTTTTCTTCAGATTTGAATTAAACATTCCAGACAATCCAACCGTTGGATTTTTACAAAGTTGGTGCCGTTGGAAGGATATTTTCAAAGCGAACCCAACGGTTGCAATTTCAGGAAAATCCGATGGTCGGATCTCCCGGTATAATCGTTTGAAATCACGGTTTCAAAATATGAACTGCACCGTCGTTATTTGATATATTTTAATTCTAATTATATATATATATATATATATATATCGATTCTTCGATTTCAAAGCTATATTTTTTCATACATTTGATAAAAATGATAATTTTATCTAACTGTCTTCTATTTCAACACTTCACTATATTTAACAATTCATGTATATAATAAAAAGGTGATTTTTATTGTAAAACAATTCATTTCAAAACACTATTATTTTATATAGTTTACATAGGTAATAAAAATAGGATTTTTTATTATAAAACAATTTCTTTCAAAACAAGATTATTTTATATAGTTCATATAGATGATAAAAATGTGATTTTTATTATAAAACAATTTATTTCAAAATATGAATACCATTCAACACATGAATTTCAATTCAACGAATGAATATCGATTCAACACATGAAGGTTTTCTATAGTTTATATATATAGATAAAAATGTGATTTTTATATTTAAAACACGAACACCATTCAACGCATGAATTTCAATTCAACGAATGAATATCGATTCAACACATGAAGGTTTTCTATAGTTTATATATATAGATAAAAATGTGATTTTTATATTTAAAACACGAATACCATTCAACACACTGAATTTCTAATCAACCAATGAATATCGATTCAACACATGAAGGTTTTCTATTCAACGAATAAATATAGTTTCAGCAAATGAAAATAATTCAAACACATGAATATTATTCAAAATTTAGGCAGCATAACGGCAGGGTAGTTAAAACCGGGACCGTCCCTAGTACGGCTTCTCGCTCTACCTTAAAACCTCGCGGTTTTTTACAATGGGGATCATGCATCTAGTTCGCACGCAGGCGGCATGTATATATTTATTTCATTTCCACAAACTAATCCTATGTGGTTTCAACCAAATATTTCTCAACCACAAATGGGTATTTTTCAACCACAATCAATCAATATCAACCACAAACAATCCCAATCAACCATTCGCTATCAATCAATTTTCACACCAATCACAATCAATAAATATCGTCCATGGTTTGTGGACGAGGGGCGTATATATATATATATACATATAGCAATTCACTTCTATTTCAACACATATATAATTTTTACAACGCATATAGAACTTATACATCGAACGTACAACTTATACAACGCTTATACAAGAGGTGTACAACGCTTATATAACTCATACATCGACTATATAATTTATACATCGTCGTTTTCCATATTGTTTATAAATTAGAAATCTCACATTGGGTTCCACTCCACCAAAAATAGCAGAAGGCTCAGAAAAATATGCGGTCTCTTCTAGAATGTAGAAGACGTCCACACGAGTCCACTGTCTCTTGTTTCACTGAATTTCGTCAACACAGCAAAAAGATATGATTTTTCAAAGTTTGCAACGGTTTAAAGGTGTTAAAACAGTTGAAAATAAAACAAGTCGTACCTCAGCTGAAAGGTTCAAAACTAGGTTTGCAATTTTCGATCAAACCGTGAATCGATAGGAGGATCGGCCGGTGCAGCGACGAAGAGGGGGGAGACGCGCGCCTCCGCGTGGTGGTGGGGGCCCACTCGGTGGCGCCAGGCGGTGGCGGCGGCGGATTGAAGTCGCCGACTTCAGGACGTCGATTATCCCTCCACAGGCCACGAAAAATTCCAAACTTTATATGGATTTGAAGATCTCGAGAAGATCTTCAAAAAGTTCAACTGTGGCACGAGCTAATTCGGCGTGGATTGATCGGAAAATGAGGGGGAAGGTTTCGAGCGGTTTCCGTCGTTCGTCAGGGAGAGAGAAAAGGAATTTTCTTTTTTTTATAAAAATTATGATTGGCCGGTGGGTTTTAAAGGGGTTTTCTGACACGACCACCAATCTAAACCCAACGATTGTCGTCCCTAGCATTTTACCCCCATTCCAAACACAATGGGATATGTTTCGTAGGCCCATTCGACTGTTTCAGTCAGTTTCCATTCAATTTAAAATATATAACATTCAATATTCGATTTGAACGTACATTTCAATTTGCCAGGGCCACAAACTGATTCGAAAAATTCCAGAAAAATAAATCTGGCTATGTTTTGACGATACGGTCCCAACAAAACTAGTTTCGTCGAATTCTGAGACCGTTTGCAAAAAGGCCCATTTCTGGTCGATCCAATTTAACTGTAATTGACCAAAACACATTTTCCTTTGCCACGCTCACATACTAGCTTCAAAAATTATGAAATTTGAAACCTAGCAATAACTTCACATCCCGGATCCAACAAAAGTAGTTTCGTCGAATTCCGAGGTCGTATGCAAAATGGCCAATTTCACGGGCTATATAAATTCCATAGCGATCTTTCTGAAAATTCATTTGGCCATAACTTTTGCTTTCCGCTATGAAAATTCGATTTTTCAGATTCGTTAGAAAGGTATTCACTAACAGATTTAAATATTTTTGTTTTCACTCAAATCCGTTTTGTTTTGCACCCAGTACAGTCCGACAAAGTTTGAATTCAAATTTTGAAACTGCAGCGCCATTTCAGGCCTTGTTTATAAATAGAATTAATTATATTCGTTTTCAATTGTCGATTCAAACTCAATTTTCATTGCTATTATTTAAAATATTTATTTTAAATATTTAAAATCCATTATTTTAGCCAATTTAAAAATTTTAAATTGGTTCAGATTTTCTGGGTCGTTACAATCTCCCCCACTTAAAACTTTTCGTCCCCGAAAAGGAATAAAGTCGAAAGTGGTTTGATTAATCAACTCTACGTTCGATCTGGCTTCCATTCTCCAACTTTTCAGTTTCTGAGAATTTTCAAATTCTTCGAAAATTTGGCTAACACCCGGAATTTTCAAAAAATTTCGCCATAACCTCCTTTGTACGGGGAGAGGTTTGGAAATTTATTGGGCCGTATTAGGTACCCAATAAATCCTAATAAGCATACACATATTTATAGTGATATATTCTGGTGTTTACAAGGGAGCGTGTATTGATAATAACTCCAGAGAATAAATCCTCGTCATCCTATCAAAGCCTGAGGGAGTGTGTATTTTAAATGCTCCAGAGGATAAATCTTCGTCACCTCGTCCCGTGTGGGAAATAAATAGTCCATGTGCCGTATCTAATAACTAGAGAGACGTGATTATTGGCAACTCCAGACCCGTGTGGGGTTTTTATTAATCTGGCAATTTAATCGTTACAATTTAAATAGTCCATATCAGTCATCAGTTCAACCTGTAAAATATAGTCATCGCCATACAAGCCTCTCGCTCGTATGGTAAATCTTCCACCTCGTCACACAAGCTCCAAATGCTTATGTGGTATATGATGAAGTATGCCTCTCTTCAGAAGTATGCCATGTAATGTAGTTCAAAATTAATTGTTACTATCCTATGGCGACATTTATTTTTACACACAGAATAACCAGCACTCCGCATCCAATGGCATTCACAGGAGTTGATATAATAATATTTCGCATCCAACTCATTAAGGTTTACCTATTTGTCGGGCACGCAAATAAAATCTTTACTCAACAGCTATCCATTTACCTGTTCAAACATATATAATGCACAAGTATATATATTTCTATCTATTTTCTAATCAGTTCAATGTGTGATTTAAATGAATAAATTCTACCATTCATTCTCTTATTGATTAAATTAACTATCATTCTAATAATTTAATTAATCAAATTTACTATCACACAACACAAACAACAATCAAATTGTTTTTAACTTTTCAAAAATATATATCTTTTATATATGTTCAAAAATCATATTTCTAAAACCAGACTATAAATATAATCACAAATACGTTATTTATAAACATATTATTCTCGACTCGTTCTGGGGCACTTCTGACCCCATCTCTAACGAGTTATTCTGCTATACTCATACTAGGATATTACCGATCCTATCTGTATAGAGTTACCCATCCTAGAACACTACTGGTTCTATTTCTGACGAGTTCGTTGATATGTTATATTCCAGAACTAAGCTTAACCAAAGCTCTGATACCAAATGAGACGACCCCAAACCCCGTACTGACGGTGGCAAGGGTAATCCTTGGAATATAACACAGAAACAGATAATAGCAGGACAGAAATAAATAAATACACCAGATAATGAACAATAGAATATACTGGATAAGAGTAATCATCAGAGTTACACAGTATACAGGATCATACTTAGTACAAATACAATTCAACTATACATATATGTCTACAGCGGAAAACAAACATAATGTACAATAGGAGCTGAACAGCATAAAAAGAGATAAATGATAGAATCCATCTTTAGCTACAGCTATCCAGAAAGAACCAGCTAAACCTGAATACAAGGCTGCCCGTGTAGAAAAAGGGGCACCCGAGTTTGAAAGTGAAACAAACTACGAGTCAGTCATGGGACTGGTATGAGAAATCTACTCAACACATTTATAATATGGCTAATCACAGGACCACGCCACTTTCGTGGAACGGGTTTACTCCATTGGATTGCCAGTGCTTTAAAAAAAATCTTTCTTTTAAAACATCGCAATGCTTTTTATAAAAATGAAGCCATTATAAGACTCAGTTCCCATCACACAATGCAACGCAAACCGGAGGATAGAGTTTTTACCCTATAACGGCCAAAATATGCTTGATACGAATAAAACAAAGGCACTTGATATTATTGCTAGTGTTTATATGTTTCAAAAACAATTTCAAATCATAACTATCAATCATAGACGACATGAGCGTCCCATGCCACTATGTCGCCAAATATGGATATACAATCAAAATCGCACAGTCACGTATTTGGAAATTGGATTTCCGTCATGAACCAAGGCAAAAGATAGTCCTTACCGAATTCGAGACTGCCTAGCCCGAGTCTCAGGATTAGAGCTCGAGTGACCCTTGGATCGTCAGGGCTGGTCCACACAGAGTGGATTAAATTGCCTAAACACTACGTTTCCCCGCCCTTTGGGGCGTAAGCGAGCCAACAAATGACGACATCGGACCCGGATCGTCCGATCTAACCGAGGCGCCTCGCAACAGCAACAACCACATAAGTCAAACTCGTCAGGGCGAACCACTGACGCCACTTCTAGCTAGGAGGAAACGCAGGCCCTCCCTGAGGTCCTTTCTCCCGTTTCTGGTTCATACCGGGGTGTGAGGCTCGCGATTTCACATTATACACAAAGCTACGCCACACAGGCGGTGCTTTGATCATCACCACAAGACTTTGCTTTTCAACAGAAGCCCTGATCTCTGCATCTTAGCATGCCACACAGGCAATTCACACCGTGCAACTGATGGCTATCAATCACACAGAATAAATTCCAATGTCAGACACACTGTCCATTTACAAGTCCGTTCTGGGTCTGAACGAAACCGGAGGCACTATATACCTTGCAAACCCATCGATCACCACGTACGTCTGGATGATCACCACTCATTATCCATATTTCGGGATGCCTCCCAATCAGGACCTCGGTTACCATCCAAACGAGGTGAAGATCTCCGGTCTTCGACCACCGTCTTTATCTTCGATTTCTTATCGTCGATTCAGTTATTCAGAATGGGATAAACCCGGTCTTTCTGAGCAACTCGCGTATATAATAAACAAGTGCAACACTAACATATACACGCATCATTTCAATTCATTAGTCACTAACCGTCGATTAGTAAGAGAAAGATTTCCCAAATATTAACCCTGAAGGCCGAAACCAACATCAGATCAACGCCCAGGAAACCATTCGACTTAGCCAACCTTCAGTTAATTTCTAAATCACATCCATATCATTTATAATATTTTATAATGATTTATCACTATTTTTATTTATTTTAAAATAGCCAATTTATTTAAAACAACGCTTCGGGCCATAACGCGACCGTGGCGCTGTTTTTTCTTCAGATTTGATTTACACATATCTGAAAATCTAACCGTTGGATCTTCACAAAATTTACATCATTAGAAAGATCTTTTCAAAACGAATCCAATGGTTCCAGTTTCGGGAAAATCCGACGGTCGGATCTCCTGGAACAATCGTTTGAAGTTTCGATTTCAAAATACAAACTACAGCGTCGTTATTCGCTTAAATATAATTATATATATATATATATATATAATCGATTATGGCGCTGTTTTTCTTCAGATTTGAATTAAACATTCCAGACAATCCAACCGTTGGATTTTTACAAAGTTGGTGCCGTTGGAAAGATATTTCCAAAGCGAACCCAACGGTTGCGATTTCAGGAAAATCCGATGGTCGGATCTCCCGGTATAATCGTTTGAAATCACGGTTTCAAAATACGAACTGCAGCGTCGTTATTCGATATATTTTAATTCTAATTATATATATATATCGATTCTTCGATTTCAAAGCTATATTTTTTCATACATTTGATAAAAATGATAATTTTATCTAACTGTCTTCTATTTCAACACTTCACTATATTTAACAATTCATGTATATAATAAAAAGGTGATTTTTATTGTAAAACAATTCATTTCAAAACACTATTATTTTATATAGTTTATATAGGTAATAAAAATAGGATTTTTTATTATAAAACAATTTCTTTCAAAATAAGATTATTTTATATAGTTCATATAGATGATAAAAATGTGATTTTTATTATAAAACAATTTATTTCAAAATATGAATACCATTCAACACATGAATTTCAATTCAACGAATGAATATCGATTCAACACATGAAGGTTTTCTATAGTTTATATATATAGATAAAAATGTGATTTTTATATTTAAAACACGAACACCATTCAACACATGAATTTCAATTCAACGAATGAATATCGATTCAACACATGAAGGTTTTCTATAGTTTATATATATAGATAAAAATGTGATTTTTATATTTAAAACACGAATACCATTCAACACATGAATTTCTAATCAACCAATGAATATCGATTCAACACATGAAGGTTTTCTATTCAACGAATAAATATAGTTTCAGCAAATGAAAATAATTCAAACACATGAATATTATTCAAAATTTCGGCAGCATAACGGCAGGGTAGTTAAAACCGGGACCGTCCCTAGTACGGCTCCTCGCTCTACCTTAAAACCTCGCGGTTTTTGACAATGGGGATCATGCATCTAGTTCGCACGCAGGCGGCATGTATATATTTATTTCATTTGCGCAAACTAATCCTATGTGGTTTCAACCAAATATTTCTCAACCACAAATGGGTATTTTTCAACCACAATCAATCAATATCAACCACAAACAATCCCAATCAACCATTCGCTATCAATCAATTTTCACACCAATCACAACCAATAAATATCATCCATGGTTTGTGGACGAGGGGCGTGTATATATATATATATATATATATAGCAATTCACTTCTATTTCAACACATATATAAATTTTACAACGCATATACAACTTATACATCGAACATACAACTTATACAACGCTTATACAAGAGGTGTACAACGCTTATATAACTCATACATCGACTATATAATTTATACATCGTCGTTTTCCATATTGTTTATAAATTAGAAATCTCACATTGGGTTCCACTCCACCAAAAATAGTAGAAGGCTCAGAAAAATATGCGGTCTCTTCTAGAATGTAGAAGACGTCCACACGAGTCCACTGTCTCTTGTTTCACTGAATTTCGTCAACACAGCAAAAAGATATGATTTTTCAAAGTTTGCAACGGTTTAAAGGTGTTAAAACAGCTGAAAATAAAACAAGCCGTACCTCAGCTGAAAGGTTCAAAACTAGGTTTGCAATTTTCGATCAAACCGTGAATCGATAGGAGGATCGGCCGGTGCAGCGACGAAGAGGGGGGAGACGCGCGCCTGCGCGTGGTGGTGGGGGCCCACTCGGTGGCGGCGGCAGATTGAAGTCACCGACTTCAGGACGTCGATTCTCCCTCCCCAGGCCACGAAAAATTCCAAACTTTATATGGATTTGAAGATCTCGAGAAGATCTTCAAAAAGTTCAACTGTGGCACGAGCTAATTCGGCGTGGATTGATCGGAAAATGAGGGAAAAGGTTTCAAGTGGTTTCCGTCGTTCGTCGGGGAGAGAGAAAATGAATTTTTTTTTATATATAAAAATTATGATTGCCCGGTGGGTTTTAAAGGGGTTTTCTGACACGACCACCAATCTAAACCCAACGACTGTCGTCCCTAGCGTTTTACCCCCATTCGGAACACAATGGGATATGTTTCGTAGGCCAATTCGATTGTTTCAGTCAGTTTCTATTCAATTTAAAATATATAACATTCAATATTCGATTTGAACGTACATTTCAATTTGCTAGAGCGACAAACTGATTCGAAAAATTCCAGAAAAATAAATCTGGCTATGTTTTGACGATACGGTCCCAACAAAACTAGTTTCGTCGAATTCTGAGACCGTTTGCAAAAAGGCCCATTTCTGGTCGATCCAATTGAACTGTAATTGACCAAAACACATTTTCCTTTGCCACGCTCACATACTAGCTTCAAAAATTATGAAATTTGAAACCTAGCAATAACTTCACATCCCGGATCCAACAAAAGTGGTTTCGTCGAATTCCGAGGTCGTATGCAAAATGGCCAATTTCACGGGCTATATAAATTCCATAGCGATCTTTCTAAAAATTCATTTGGCCATAACTTTTGCTTTCCGCTATGAAAATTCGATTTTTCAGATTCGTTAGAAAGATATTCACTAACAGATTTAAATATTTTTGGTTTCACTCAAATCCGTTTTGTTTTGCACCCGGTACAGTCCGACAAAGTTTGAATTCAAATTTTGAAACTGCAGCGCCATTTCAGGCCTTGTTTATAAATAGAATTATTTATATTCGTTTTCAATTGTCGATTCAAACTCAGTTTTCATTGCTATTATTTAAAATATTTATTTTAAATATTTAAAATCCATTATTTTAGCCAATTTAAAATTTTTAAATTGGTTCATATTTTCTGGGTCGTTACATAATGACACAGGTAGATTTGGATAAAAATGGAATGTCTAGTAATTACAATTAGGAATTATAGTTGGACTTACGACACGAGGTTAGGTTGCATTAGTGGTGGAAGTCAGCCCGGATCCGACCAGCAGATCCATCAACCACTAATGTTGAACCTAATGTGAGAGGTCTAAGTGTGCAAATACGAATCGGGCTAAGATACGAGGTTAGACCCAACTGTGGAATAAGACTGCCCGGACCCGACCGGCATATCCAGCATCCACACATTGTAGGCCTAATGTGGGAGGTCTAGCCCATTATAACCATAATTGGACATGGTAATGAATTGGACTGCTTAACCTAATTTAATCCATAAGGATTGTATGGTTATGAACTTAAGTTAGGGTTAAGTTAAATTGGATGGGTAGTGGGTGGGTTAAGTAAAATAGAGGGGGTGGGTAATATTTACATATAGGCCCACGAACTTAACCCAATAAGGTTATGTAATTAAAGACACCTAGTGGTATACATAACTGGTGGAAAATATAATAAAGTTATGTAATTAAAGACACTTTTGTAGGGTAAGCATAACTTGTAGAAATGATAGAATTAGATATACGTAATAATTTGCTAAGTAAACAACGAGAAGTTGTAGTGACTGTGTAAATTGAATTTATGATTAAATGAGAAAGAATGAGGAAAACTTGTAAAATAAATAAGTTATATTTAATCATAAATGGTAAGTGATTAGGAAACATGTGAATTAAGATGTACTTAATAACGTATTAAGGAGAACACGTTATTGTAATGATGTAACCAAGCAAAAATATAAAATAGATTGTGGATTACAGACCTTGGGACACAATCTAGAGAATAACATGTTGTGGGCTTATTAATAAACTTAAATGGATTAAGTTATATGATTGAAATTAATAAGCAAAAGAAACTTGGTAAATTGGAATATGAATTCAATAGGAACGGGAATAACCAAGTTAAATGGGAACCGGGTGAGGTAAGGCAAGCGCATAAAAGAATGTTTAGAGATAGGGTCTAACAACGTATTAAAGAAAGGAGCTTGGACCAGTCCGTACTAGTTAAGAGAGGGGCCGAGGTGGGGCCAAAGCCACAATAGAAAACGGACCCAAGGAATATCTGCATTTGAAGGCACTTAAAGGCAGCCTGTACAGGTATGGAAAAGCTCCCAACCGAGTTCGGTGTTTCTTGTTTAGCCCTACCACGGAACTCGATGCACATTAGAGGACGTGCGGTTGGGGCATCGAGCTACAATTGTAGTATATACGTGGGACAGTCTAGATACATGCATATTTGCTCTGGAAGTTGTAACGTGGACTAGAGGGCATTATTCCGATATGGAATCTGATTCGATTGATGGTGGCAGTTCGTACGCTTGCATAGCATAGTAATGACAGATATATGCGGAATGTAACATCGGTATATAGAGATACGTACGTCACTCTGGCATAGGATGAGGGATTGCGTTCTTTATGGTGGAGACCGTGCGAGTGGGGTACTATGGGGTGTATCTCAATATTGAGAGATAGTTACATATATTGTATTAGGTGAATCCATGGGAAAGTAAATGGGTACGATGTGCATATAAGTCTTGAGTGCTATTAACCCAAGTAACCTAATAATCAAGAAAATGTAATGGAACAGTATTAGTAAGGATCATTCTACTTCTGATATACTAGTATCTGCGCGGTGCAGAGAAATGTATTTAAGAAGCGCAATATATCATGTTCATCTTATCTTGCTCAGTTCACACTTGTTATTGTTACTGTTATCTTGTTCTTCCAGTTTTATATACCTATCATGATACTTTTATTTATTTATATTTAAAAGTAACTGGACTCGCCAGACTTTATGTTTGACCCTTTTTGTTTTCTCTTCTCTCTCTTCCGTTCCCTCCCCCCCCCCCCCACCACCACCCCCCCCAGGTTCTCAGGGTGGAAGTGCTTAGAGTTGATTTGGTTCTTTCAGCTTAGCTTGGATTTTGGATATAAATGCATCGCTTTGACTTCTGGTCAACTCTCTTATGGCTTCACAGGGAAATATGGTTTTATGCTTTTGTACTCTGATGTTTTTGGAAAGACAAATTATTAATGTAATTAGTTACTTATGATGTAAACTCAGTATTTAGGACCATGATGTTTTGATTTAAATAAAGTTTTTTTAAAGTTTTTAATTCCGCTGCTATTTTACATATCTGTCTTGTGCTATTATGTTCTTATTTACCTATAACGCTTCACAAAACTTAATGCATTTCCTTAGTGAGTGACATTAACGGACGTGGGGTGTCACATTGTATTTGGTTTGGCAAGGATTAATAAATTGTTCAAAGTGAATGTAGGCTTGATCCCAAGATGAACCACTATAAAATTGTCTTCTTCTTTCCCTGCTTTCTATTTCTTTTCTGTTTTAATTTACTTTTATTGCATTATTTTATTTCCCCGTCAAGGGTGGTGCTTTCGCAATAGATCGGGTGTTACTGCTATTTTTGAAGTTAAAATTTTTAATTTATTAATTACTAATTATCTAATAATAATTATTAGGTATTACTTATTAATCATTAAATACTAATTATTCTTTATTTTCAAATTAATCATAGGTTATTAAGATTTAAAAGCAATTATTAATAGTTAATTTTTTATCGGTTATTTGATTATTATCATTTTGGTATTTTTATTTAAGTATAATTATAAAGTGTCGTTATTTGATTATAATTATTAATGTATTATTACAACAAATAAACGAAAAAGAATAAAATAAGCATATATTGCTACTGGCAAAAATGAAGAGTTGTTAAAAATTAGCATATGTTACAAATGTCAAATGAAAAATGTTATAACAGACAGCTATTACAATAGGTTAAAAAACAGTTGTTAAAATATACATCTGCTGAAAGGTTGTCACATATATCTATTACAACTTGCAAAAAAGGAGACGTCAAAAATAAGTTTATTGAAACTTTCAAAAAAAATACTTATAAAAAAAATCATTATAACAATTGTCATTTTGTGACAACTATAAAATTACAGTTGTAATAAAGCCTTTTTGTTGTTGTGGATTCTCATTAAGGTGAATTTATATATTAGATTGCAGCTTTATGAAATCGTAAAAAAAAAAAGGACTCTTTATTGTAAAACAGCTTGGTCAAATTTCTTAGAGATGGTAGCAACCTAATCTGTACTACTTAAGGTATAAGCGATCTAGTCTGAACTGTTGGAGGCATTAGCGACCTTATCCAAGTGTATGGGGACTCTATACAACATCAAGTCGAAATGAAAAAAATACTGACTTAAGTGGAGATTTATTAGGTGCGGCTAGCATTGTATTAGAATGAGTATGCAGATTGGACTTGTAATAAGCCTCAAATCGCAAGATGTCCTAAAGAAGAAGACTATGTATGTAAGATTGATGATATATAATAAAAATGGATTACATTTGTTACGATTAAATAATATCATCGCTTATTTGTACTCTAAAAAGATGTATGTATATCCACTCAGGACGTTGACACCAAAAGGGCTTTCAATATATGATTTTGTAACGTAAAATTCTCCTTTAGGTTTCTAAACTCTTTCGCAGATCTCAACCAACCACATAAATAATTATAGAATTTTCCAAATACCTTTTGGTTAATTCTACGGTTGAATTGGTCATTTGAGCACAAATCTTTTGACAAAAATTTACCGGCTAATAGATTTTTAAGGGAGCAGACATCGGATTATATGAATTTTGGTGGATTCATAACTTCTCCTAGTAGGAGGGTGAAACAAAGAAATTTAGATGCAAATTCATAGTCGTTCCTGTAATCAATATGTCTCATGTGCAGTATATATTGTACGAATTTGCAGTGTATCATACTTCCTACTTTGGTGTAATGAATTTGCTGTAATGAAGTAGCTAATTGTATTTTTAAATATATTTTTTTAAATTTGATATGGCCATTGACCATATCTTTTTTTTTTAAATTTGATACGGCTAATGCTTGTGTCAAATTTAAAAAAAGATACGATTAATGGCCGTATCAAATTCTCAATTTGATACGGCTAATGGTCGTATCAAATTGACAAAGACGCCAAAATTTGGTATGGTGCATAACACTACCAAATCGAATTAGATACGGCCATGAGCACTGCCTAATTGGCATTTCTGGTATAGTGCATCACTTTCATGTCCTTCGGTCTTTGTACTTGTATAGCTTCGGGTAGAGTTCAGTCTGTTATTTGAATTTTCTAGTTTAGCATTATTATTGCTTCAATCTAACCTTAGGCATAATTAGAATTATTTGATTTTGATCATTTGTTGGGAGTTACTCCTAAATACTTGTATGCTTATCCTTAGAGGAAGGTTAGAAATTTCAATTGTTGTGTTTTCTCCCGTTTAGTGAATTCTTCAAATTTGGTCAAAAATAATCAATATCTAATGGTTGTTATCCGTATATACGGTAGAGATTAACAACGAAAGATTGAAGTGGGCTGATGGAATAAAGGGTGTTGGTAAAAAAAAGAGGGAGGAGCTGAATTTTAATTCTGCCATTAAAGACTTAAAACATTAAAAATCAAAGACTGTGCTTGATTGTTTTTACTGCTAATACAATGTCTAATGTTTACGGCGTTAATGGTGTATTTAAGCATTGATACTGTACGGTGTAAGTGAAGAATTCTCATAATTTCGTTGTTGAAACTAGAGCAGCTGAAATACGCTCAATTTTTGATGCTATGCGTTAACTCAAGTATCTTCTCAAATGCTCAGTAACATATTTTGAAATGAACTTAGACACCATTCGTACAAGTGAAGATTAAGGGTTCGTTTGATTTTGAACAGAAAGGGTTATTTGGAAGGGGTGTTTGAAGGGAAATTGTTGCGAACGGGGAATGCCTTTTTTTATGAAAGGGGCATATTGGAAGGGGCATATTTATTATTTTATTGTTTTTGTATATAAATTATTTTTAATTATTTGTGTTTGTGTGTGTTTATTGTTGAATGGAATACAATGCATGAGGTAATTGCAGAATACAAATTGCAGAATTACAATCTCAGAATTAAAATTACATAATATAGATGCGTGGGATACAAAATACATAGATACAAAATACATAAAATAGGCTACTACGGTGGATACTGGGGTAGATAATGGGGATCGTACTGAGGTGGATACTGGGGGGAAGTCATCTGAAACTGTATGTATCGTAGTGCTTGCTTGTGCACCTCGATTTCAAAACGCAACCAGTTGCATGCTTCATCATCAGGAAGAACCATGAACGTATCTTGATTTTCTTTAGCTGTAAGAGTTGATGTTGCGTGGGGCATGTCAATACCATCAAATGTTCTTGCATGGTCTATTGCATGCTTCACATCGGAATTTGAGTACAAAGTGGGCTTGCGTTAGACGAGGGAGAATTACTAGCATTTGTAGATGGATGTGAATTCGGACTATCGGAGTCAGAACGAGATTCCTTGCTCAATTGCCTGGAGTGTATCATATCAACAATTTCTTCCACCTTCGAAGAAGTTTCAGTTCTTCCTCTTCTGCCAGAACGTGGTATAGATGAAGAACCTGCACCCCGTGGTTGGTTAGGCGGCTCACGAACCGTTTGTTGAGTCTGAATGTCTTCTAGTGGCACTTGATAATCCTCAAAGAACGTACGTTGTACAAACTCGGGCGGAGGAGAACATGGCTCTGGTTGTACATTATGACTTGTACAGTCTGGAGTGTAAGCGCCAGAACCTATTGCAACACTTTTGCCGAAAATTTGCTCCAGTTCGGTCAAATTTTCGATTGGGCATGTCTTGTACTTTAACAACACCATAGGGTCGTACTCCTAAATAGATGTTTAAACTGTAAATTTGTAGCTTAAATACGCTACTGAACATGTAAATTACAACTGCATAGTTAAATAGATATTTTACCGCCACTCGATCACTCCACCAACTTTCTCTTCCACTGACTGTTCCGTATTTAGGATCCCATCCGGCACCCGTCTTCTCATTCAAATTGCGCCATACAGTCCATTTTTCCTTATAAGCGTCGTATTTAGCCGTTACTTGTTCAGCAGAGACTAGTATCTCGGTCGGTGATGTAACTAAAGACTCGTTCAGAGCAGCTGCAATCCTCTTATGTATCCCTTTTTTGTTCTTTCCAGTAGCTTGGTAAGCTTCAATAGCTATACGGAGAAACTCTGAGGTTGCAAACAAAGACCATACTTTCGGAGGGCGAGGAAATGTTGCTTTCGGTCGATTTACTTCAGCCATTGTTGCTTGAAAATTATAGTTTCTAAGCTGTGGATTGTTAAAGGAAATGGTGTGGATTGTTGAAGGGAAGGGGTTGGGTTTATAAGTTAGGAAAAAAGAGCCGTTTGCAAATTTTTCTGTTGGCGTCCGACGCCGCGTCAGACGCGTCAAAGGCGTCTGACGCTAAAGCTTGATTTTCAACCGTTAAGCTCAACGGGCTATTCTGGTGGGTCACATGCATGACGTGTCTTACGCCTCGGACGCGTTAGACGCCAACGCGAACGTAATGTGCCCCTTCCAGAAATCAAACGCTACCTAAGCATTTTATGACTTGATTGGTAACTTCAAGTCAACGTTTTTTTACCAGAAAATGACATGCAAATTGGGCCTAAAATGCAGGCTAACGCAAAATACAACAGAACAAACATACAGTATTCAGATGTAACAGATAGCCAATGAGATGGAGTTTTTTCCACTTGATTCGTTTTAACCCAAGCTTTATGAAAATCCTAAAAACATATGCATCTTCTTTCTGAGCAGATGTGGAGCCATTCCTTCTCGGAAACCTCATTGTCCTTTTCCTTTCAGGCCCTCTTCAGCACCATGTTCAGTGTCTTAAACAGTTTGGAAAAGGAGCTGGTCTTCGTTGGAAATTTTAACTTCCAAAGCCCAAGAATTCCTACCACACTTTTTGGAATAGCTACTAGAAATTGCACAAGTTATTAGCGGACACTTTCGCAAACAATAATGAAAACAATAGTTTTCATTGGATCGTGGTTAGAACCACAATGCTAAAAGATTAGAGTTTCTTACCGGTTGAACCATCGAAGCCATGTAAAATACACTAAAGGACAAAGCTAGCCAAAATTTTGATGAAAAATATATAAAGTTTGGAATTTAGCCAAAAAGACATATTTTAGTGTAAAAGATGAAATAATAATGACCCTTTGAATTTCTCTTTTGCACAAAAAATGTTGTTTTTCGTAAAACCAAATTTTTTATATTTTTCACCAAAATTTTCTTTAATTTTGTCATTTAAAATAAAAACTTTAGAAAAATATTGAAACCAATTGTTACATTATCTGTTTCAATTGTGTACGCATTTCGTTTCTTCTTCTCTCATCAAATTGTTTTCTTTTCCCCCATACGAAAGAATCCTAGAAAGTGAAATTGCCCAAATTGATTATAGATGACAGCGACGACGGAGAGGTCTAACGTAGCTTCATGGGGTTTGATCATAGCTGATAGAATTTTCAGCTTAACTCTTCTTTGGATCGAAACTCCATACGATTGGTTTTGAAGTTCCGACCGACGATCTGGTCTGATCTTCAAAACGGTGATGGAAAGAATGATATCAATGCTAGCTATAATAGTTGAGTATACCATTGAACTACAACTTGCTAAAGTAGTTCTATACAACACAAGAGTGCCTTATTAACTAGTCTATCAAAATATAGACTGTTTTTTTATTAAATAAATGATTTCACACAAAAATGTATATAATATATTAAATCATATAAATTTTTATGATAGAAAATAATATAATACATTGTACTAAATAATAGTATTAATGATGTCTGACGTAATGTAAAATTGATATATTTAAATCCTAATATATATATTGGTAGTAGTGTATTCTGAATAAGAAGGATCACAAGAAAACAATAATCATAACATTATTATTTGTGATTTTAGAATAGAAAAACAATACTAGCGCAAATATACACACACACACACAACCATTGCATCTAATAAAATTATAAGGATAAGAAACAAAGAACATTGTTATTATTATTTATTTTTTGAGAATCCTAAGTTTCAAGGGTCAGGTTCAAAGGATTTTTTGCAGATTATATGATTGAGTCGCAGAATCATGCACATGCATAATTATTTCATTTTAAGGATCATGACATTTCAAGATTTAAGGCTAATTGCAATCGAATCAAGGTTCAGTTAATTAAGTCTTTAAAACACGAACACAATATGATGTCGGTGTCAAAGTTTGATTAGGTCATACTAGTATTACCGTACAACGATGGGAAAACGGACCGTTAAATAGTACAATATCAGATAAAAATATATTTGTTAATATATTTTCTTAATTATGAAGTTAATGAAAAGATAACTGCAATGATTTAAAAAGAGAAATGAAAGTAACTGAAAAATTGTAAATCTAGTTACACTAAGGTCTAGTCAGTTTGATATTCTAAAGGATTTATCATCAATGTATTAATAAGTACCACTTAAAGACATGTGCATGCACATATTATATCAAGAAGAATTAACATATCCTAAATTACGAGCTTTTTTCAACTCTAAATCAATATTGGATATGAAAAATAAAAGGACAAATCAAATAAATATTAACTCAAAATATATCATCTTATTTGTGAATATTTAATTAAATAAGATGAAAAGTTCAATAATAGATATAGTAAATAAATCACATATTACTAAACTACATTAAAATAATCACCCAAAAGTACCATTGTCATTAAAATTGCAACTAACTTTGCTGAAATAAAAAGAAAATCAAGATTTGGAATCTATCACTGATAATATTTCTTTCAAAAAGAAGCTTGATTCAGCCAAATAATCAATAACCGATTGAGACATAATGGTGATCTGTTTATATATACATACATACATACATATATATATATATATATATATATATATATATATATATATATATATATATATGATAATTTGTGCGACACTAACCTTGAAAGACAAGGAACCCGTAACACATTGGTTCATCATACTATAATATCAAGTTAGTGTTTTAGATGCAAACGAGATGAAAGGAAAGAAGAAGAAAATCATCTATAGTAGTAGCTTCTAGCATATGGGCTTAATCACTAAATAGATGCATTTGATTCAAAGAAAACATTAACATATAATCATCTACTGCTGAGTGGTTCATAGCTTTGATTAACTGTCTCTCCCTTTATCCCCCTACGTTTTCCACCACATGGTTCCGGAGAATCCAGCTTCAGGAGAACCAGGAACAGAGAGCTCTCTCCCTTTTTCCGCCAAGAGTTTTCAAAGAAAGAGGAAATGGAGTTCTAAAAGCTAAAAATGAATCACTTATTTTGGCTTTTTGACCCCAGAACGAGTGATTTCCCTTCTCTGGCCCTTACTGCCCAACCGGAGAGCGGATAGCTAATGCGTTCCACTTATTGAATAGGGCCTATGGTCAGTCCGTGAGCCCTGGATACCGAAGGTGTCCCAGGCCTCTTGAATCTTCTCTTTCCTATTTTTTTTATTTTTGTTATCTAATTTGTTGTTTTTTGTGATCCAGTAGTCATTTATTTGGTACCTCCCAAGGAGCAAGAACTGCCATTCTAACCCTCCTTGGGGGATTCCATCCACAAACGCAAAGTTTATGGTTGACCACATCCGGTTTCTCTCTCTCCCTTTAGTCCCCTATGTTGAACAGCTTTGAAAAGAAAAACAAAATAAAAGACGATTTGTGGCTAAAATCAAATCTAATGCATTCTCCAAAAGATGAACAATGAAGTCTGAATACCATAGCATGACTAACTGAGTTTTCGAAATTTTCATTTTCTTTCCAAAGCTGTTTGATGTGATAAGCAGGCGTTAATTGCTCTTTGGTATGCCTTTGTAACAGAAGTCATCCAGTGTGATTCTCCTTGAGCTGTTGAGAGCTGCAAAAATTCCCTAAAGTGCTTCAGATTACAAATAAAGATTCTACACAAGGTGCATTTACATTAGTGAAGAACAAAATTAATGTGCCCATATTTTGGTTCTTAAATCCTAGAAATAGTGAAAGCACAGTCAATGTTTTTTTTATTTGCAATTTTCACTTTGTTGTATTTGGATATTGCCCAATCATCCATCATTTGTTATGGTTGTGATATTTGTCATGATTTTAATTATATGCAACCATGTATGATAGTTAACCATTACTGCATGGTAAACTCATGCTAGAAATGAACAATCATATTAGTTGAGAACCTTAAAATACTCCACGGTAAACTCAACAGCAAGGAAGAATAAAAACTCCTTCTCCAAAAAACTATGTCATTAGTATAACTCAACGTGCACTAATTCTAGATTAAAGAAAAACAAATCTCACCCGAGAGAAGAGAAAAAGCGATTTTGTTGATCTACATTATGGATTGAAGATTCTTACGAGCAAATAGAAGGTGACGAGGCTAACAACCATATTTTGATTTATTCACTGCAATGTGACATTCCTACCACTACCCATTCAAACTGCTCATTAATTCATTGCAGCCTTCAGGCCAGCCTGTAACATTTGGATGACCAACCAGATTTGTTGGTTATTTCTTACACGCAGAGCACTTGCTTACTACAAAGAAAAAGATAATATGTTAATTAATATGATTATAGTCACCTATATTTATGCATATGCATTTAGGTTCTGTTCTTTTCTTTTCTAATGAACAAGCCAAAAGAAAAGCAATGCAAATAACTCTTATGCACAGCTCAATAAATCAAATTTATCACTTGAACGAACTTAGTATTGAAAATTTAATATCAGTTTTGAGTGCAGCTACTAAAAGAATTGGGCCAAAATAAATTTAAAATAAGATTAACAATTCAGATAAAGAAATACGCATATATAATCGTAATGAACTCAAGCAATCGTATTTTACCATTTCTGCATCAATCGGTATAAAGAATAACTTTCATGTGTGACTACTAAAACCTATCATTATGCATTGATATGACATCAATGATGCTTAAAAGAAAGAAAACCCATCAGAAAAACAAATTAAAATGCAAAAGAATTGATCATTTACAAATGGCTAAAAGACCAATTTTTAACATAATGCTTTCACAATTTCGCAAGGATGATCCTAAAGATCGGACCGTTGAATCGAGTAAAAATTGAACTTTTACACATAAATGACAAAACCATTTAAATTATTCTGATTATTCATGGATTATCATCAAAGTGGTGATATCAAAACAAAACAGTTTTCCGCCCCTGCTGGAAGGTTTTGGCAAGAGAACGGTCATGCCCAACGATGGAAAAAACCGACCGTTAAATTGTATAATATTTAGAAAAAGTATGTATTAATTTTTTTTTTTTTTTTTAATTATGAATTTGATAAAAAATTGACAGCGTTGTTTGAAAAAAAATGAAAAGTGTAAATCTAGTTACACTGATTTATACATGTAATGTATCGATATAAATCATGCACGTTCAAATACATACATGTTATATCATGAAAAATTAATACATTTCAAAAAATAAGATGTTACTTAGTTTAATATGTATTTTAAGTTTTGAATTTTCAATACTAATTACAATAAATAAAAAGAATTTAGGGACATCGAAGGAAATAGAAGAAAATTAGAGGAAATGAAATGAAAGGAATATTAGTATCAAATTCATGCTTTGTATTGTTTTAAGTTGCGTAGTATGTATATTAAATAATAAGTACGCAGTGCCAAGAATTGCTCATTGCGGAGATACATAGTTTAACAAGCGTAAGTATATAATGCCTCTGAATATGACGTCCTTAATGAAAAACAGGGGAAGAGCCATGCAAACAAGAAATAAACCGTATTCTCCTTGAAGGCAAATCAAAGCGCCTCAACAATTTACAGTGTGAAATCAACGTGCATCTGCACTTATTGATTAATTTAAGCTCCAAATGCAAATGGTGACAAAAATATCTTCTCCAGGTGGATAAAATAATCAAAAAGCAATGTCAAGAAAGATTACAACAACTTTATCTGGACATACGCATTGCAAGCAAACCATGATATAACATGTTATTATGCATTGTTATTCAACAAAGTAAATATAATGTAGCATTCAATGTAGCGATAAAAATAACGTTAAATGGCAACATTGACGAGGTATAATCAGCATCACAAAAAACATTACTTTTTCATCCAAACCAACAGATTGGAAAGTTTGAAAAGTGGAGACAGCTTCTTCTCATTGCCTTTTAGCCATTTCTTTGCGTTCAGCATGTTCTCCCCACGCATTCTAGTATCCTTTTCAGATTGGTGTTGTAACATTTTTTTTTTCTCTTTTTTCTGTAGCATGGGTAAATTACATAAACACTAATTAACAATTTGATAAATGAAATTCACAATCTGATAGACTACTGTAAACATTTCACGGTAGTGCCTCAATCATGTTAAAATCAGGAATATCCCTCACGATTTATTCAAGTGTACATGAAAAAGTTATATACCTGACGTGCACGGCATAGACGATCTAAATCATGCTTTACCAAATATTCAGAAACTGTATCAGAACCAATAAAAAATTTCTCATTCATTACCCAACCTTGACCATCTCTGCCTGGATCAGACCAAAGATCGCACAACAAATCTGTGTTTGGTACATCAGTCGGTCGAGTCAAGTTTATAAAGTGATCCAAATTTGTCGAATATGGAGAAAGACTGCCATGCATGCATAGTATTTTATCATCAATATGGGCAGCTACAAGCAAGCAATTAAAATAATCAGCGAAGACTTTCCATAGTCTGACAATAAACCATCGTTAACATTCATCATAAAACCCATAAATCCTATTAATAGAAGCACATTCATAATTCCCTCGTAGAATAAAGAAATTTTCTGGGTATTTGATATTGTAAGCAAGAAGAAGACATATTGTTTCCAAGCTTTGATTTCCTCTATCAACATAATCTCCTAGAAATAAACAATTAGCTTCAGGAGGAAACCCTCCAAATTCGAGTAATCTTAACAAATCGTTGTATTAACCATGAATATCACCAGAAAAATCAAACATCAGACTAAAAGATAACTATGCAATCAACAGGTTTAACTTGACAATATATTCAATATGCAATCATATAGCACAAGAGGTGCATAATTCTTTGTCTAAAAAATCATCTGCGTGAGAATGTCATATGAGAACATTGTCAGATCACATTTAACTTAATCTTTTGCATTCTGTATTGCTAACACCAAGAACTGAAATCCCTGAAGGAACTCTGAGATTTGAAACCTGAAAAACAAGCTAAGCTTTACAATTATTAATTACATGGTTAAATTATTGTAGCAATAATTATAAATCCAGTTTAATTGATAAATAATTGTTCTGATAGAAGTTGATCGATATATAATTGATCTTCAGTTCTTTAAGATGAATACATGTTTCTTATAAATTCATTTAATGGCCATTTTGTCACTTTTTCACCAAGCAATAAACCATTAGCTTCATTAAATGGTGATAGGAAAAACGATATAAATAAGCCTATTTAATTTACAAGAATAGGGGAGAGGGAACCACTTAGCATTCTACATAGTTAACACTACTCCCCATTCGATGAATGCACATAAAAGTAACCTATGTAGTGACAGGTTCTCACTGAAGTCGGCTCAGTTGCTAAACTAGGTCAATCTGCTTGGTCCAAGCATAGTTAATGTTAATCGGTTTTAATGAACTTTCAAATCCAGACTATAATCAAGTAAATACAAGTTTATAATAATTCAAGGTTGTAACTATTAGGAGTCAAGCTTCTAGCTCCCTAAAAAATATATTCAAAACCTACTAACAATCTTCTAAAATAAGGGGTTGCTTGGCAGAAGCCAATAGGACAGTCATACTAAAAAATAGTACTTGATTAATTCCGAACTGCATCCACCACAATAAATCAGATCAAGTGTAACTAACAATACACATACTGTATGAGTTGGCAGATACTTCAATATGTAGTCAGAAACACTTACATGTAACAATTAATGAGTTTTAAATGGAACATACTCTCATCCAATAAGGTTCAAGGGCAAAAATGTGGTAGGAAAATCATAGACATTCACCTAAGTCTTAGTCAAACCAGTTTGAGATGCCAGCATATGGTTATCACTGTCATTCGGATACCTGGACAACAAACATGAAAAAACTGAAAACGGAGTTGGACATGAATATCAAACTATAAGAAAGTTATAAGAAAAAAAAATTATAGCATTAACATGATTTTTACATGGGAAATGAATATTAAACTATAAGAATATTAAATGATTTTTACATTTCACGTTGGTTAATTGTACGCGATTCAAATAAATTATAAGAAAAAACTATAAAGTAGCAAAAAGAAAGGTCAGTTGCCAGTTAACAGCTCACAACAGTGGACTTTTTACCTTTCTATATAATATATATATATATATATATATATATATATATATATATAACATTAACATGCGCTGATAATAAAGAATTCTATAAAGGCAATGATTGACAGCCTAATAGTCATGCTTACGTCCATTTTTCATAATGTTTTATTTTTTTCGTAGGGAGGAAATCAATTCAAATAATCACTCCATCTCAATTTCTCAAGACACTATAGACCAGCAGAAATACATCCATTCATTTCCAATATTCACATCAGAAATACATCCAACAAATGATTTTTTCAGTTGAAAATTGGATGAACAGTTGTGCACTTAGTTGCAAGGGGAGTTGTGCACTTAGTTGCAAGCAAATAAAAATAACTATGTCAGATTCAAACAACAATAATACTACAAAAAATTCCAGGAGATGATATACTAATGAAATGGGCAATTCTGCCACATTAATTATAATATGAGAATATATTGACATAAAAATGCAGTTAATACATGGTACCTTCAACGACGGAATATTAAAATTGAACGGAGTCGGTTACTGTCTACGTTTGCCAATGATTCCCTTTAATGATATTGCAAAGTTCTCCTTAATTCTCTTGCATATGATGCCTTTTTCTGCATATATCCAAAATTACATTATTTAATACCATTACTTATGAGAATATACATTAAATTCCAAAAGATTTCAACGTTAGAATGCTCAAATTTTGCACAACTAACCATATGCATAGGCAGTAATATTCCAACTTCAATAGATCGGTTCTAGGAATAATATCTAGTAAACCAGTATATGGACAATAATTACAACCTTACAAACATGAAGCATTTGCAATAAAATCCATCATGTTAATCTAGTTTGAACCAGCTTATACCTGTAGATTCTTGCACATGGCTATAATCCTATCAATGTCCATATTGACTGCACGCAGAAAATGATCTGAAGGACGCTGATGATGGGGCATGGAAATCCTGCATTTGAAAAGTGCTGCATAAAGTATATCATTAAGTTCAATTATGCCACATCACTAACAGAAAAACATGTGTTGTGAATTTAGTACAAAAGGACAACATTTATCTTTTAGGACAAGAAATGGATGCAACAAATTTAACAAACACTAATAAGCTACTGCAAACAAGCTAGCGTTTCACCAGGAATAATGTATTCCCATTTGAAAGCAAACAAATTATATCAAAGAGTCCAACGCTTCGGTACTGCTCTGATACATCGTAACAATAATAGTGCAACCTATGCTTGCAAGTTTCTTCAATGTAACCATCAATAAAAGAGCTGACACACTGGCAAAGAAAGGTGCAAAGTTAATAATTAAAATAAGATAAGATAATGCGAAACTTTGATAAGGATTAATGTTGGTAGAATCAAAACCTATCTAGACAATATATATAGGTTCATCTACAAATAACACATGTGGCCCCATGACAAGTTCCTTGGCAATACTGAGTCGTCTTCTTTTGCCTCTAGGACGACATTTCATAAAACAACGCCTGCCAATCATTTTATTAGAACCTGAAGTGGACACATTTGAATAGTAAAGAATTTTTGGAGCTCTTTTTTCAGTATAGTTATTTGGTATTGATCTCAACATTGCAAGAAAGCCAGCAAGCACTTTAGTATTGCAAAAACAATTCAAAACTTTATGTTCACTTCAAGACTCAGCATTAGAAAACAGGGTACATAGGAACAATATAGTACTACTATCAGTATTCAATAGACGAGTTCATCATTTATAAAATCCGAGGGAAAATTTAGAAAAGATAGCAAAGCAAAGTGTATTGGCAATGTTTATATTAACCTGTAAAGAAGACAAATTAACACAATCCAGGTGGTCTGGCAATGTGAAATTAACTCAACACATACCAAAGCAAAGCAGATTCACATTTTTGGCATCCATCTACTTATGAATGAAGTAGCGAAAACATAGGTTGAGAGAAATCAGCAAACAAGATTCATTTAGCACTGAATTAGGCAGAGCGTCATTCACATAACAAATAAAACATTTATGATTTGGGTTTTTTGACAAGTATTTATACATCATTCACAGTCTATGGGAAAAAGACTAGATAAACTTGTTGAATCCAAAAGCCACGTTAGTTGATCATGCAATATGTCTGGAGGTATCAATTAACTCAAACGCCTATTGAGTTATCATGATGTTAACTCTAGTATTAAGACAGTTTTGCTGACCATGACCTCAATTACTCATGAACCTTTAGTCTTAGTTGCATCTAATTTTGCTACGTTGTAATATTTCCTCACATTGCAACTGTGATGTGCTTATAACCTACAGCTAATGATATGAGGTTATACATACATTTGCCACATAGTAAAATAGCAATGGAATAAGGCCAAAACAAAACAACACACAATCAGAAGCAATATTCGAGTTATCTACAGGCTGGAAATCTTCGAACCATTCGATAATGTATCAAACCATGGATGGTCAAGAAACCAAATGAAATAAAAATGAATGATGATCATCTTACAAAACAATGAACGATGAAGAAGTAATCATATACATTATACCTCTCAACTATTGGGATGCTACCGTTTTGTTCTCCATGCAGGCTAAATATTTTGTTTTATAACTTCTAGAGGTAAGCTACAGCAACGGGTATCCAATCTGCTATTTCATTCATTGAAGTTAAAGATGCAAACCCATGGTGATATAAACGTAGCATGTTAACTTAAACAGGATATATATATTGTTGGAAATCTATACTTTGGATAGCTACTTAGTTTGTTCACAAAACCAATTGGTTAATGTGAACTATATCTTCCTAATATTTATCCAGGATCTTAGTTGAGTATTTCCCGATGTGGAACTTATTATTATTATTTTTATTTTTTTCATTACTCCACAACTTTGAAGCACCAATATAACTTTTAACACACCCCCTTGATTCAAAGTTGTTGAGATAATAAGCGAAGCACTTCTCTTCGATTTTGTGATGCACTTCTCATCACCTTTTCCTTTTTTCTTTTTCTTTTTTGTGATGCACTTCTCAATCACCTTCAATTGTTGAAGCACGTCTCTTCAACTCTCTCTTTGAATATTGAAAACCTCGCTCTGATACAACTTGTTGGAAAATTTTAGAAGGAGAGGAATTTTAAAATATATGAGGAGAAAATGTTTATTTTTATTTATTTTCTTTCAACTTAATTTTATACATTAGTTTAATACACTGCTTGATATTGCTTCTCGAATGAAATGATGGCTATATGCTTTGTTCTTCCATGATGGACTGAATTCCTAGCTATAGCAATGACCGATTTGTTGTCACAGCTTCTTGTTTCTCAGCAAAATCATTTAGTATTTTCTTCAACCATATTGCTTGTTGGGTGTCAGCTGAAATATATTCAGCTTCTGCAGAAGATTGAGCAACTGTTTGTTGCTTCTTCGAACACCAAGAAAATGCTCTTGATCCAAGAGAAAACACATATCCAGAAGTGTTTTTCATGTCATCTATACTTCCTGCCCAGTCACTATCGCAAAACCCAAATAAATTAGTTTCAACATTATTTTCATATTTGATCCCATAGTCCAAAGTGCCTTGAATATATCTCAGCACCCTTTTTGTTACACCTAGATGGATATAACTAGAATCATTCATGAAACGAGAAAGTCGGTTGATTTGCCGTTTGACATACAAAGTAGGCTCATTCTTGCTCTTCTCAAAGCCTTTCTCCATGAAGTAATTGTCAATATTGCTATACCATGCTCGTGGTGTTTGTTTTAGCCCATAAAGCGCTTTCGTTAGTTTGTAAATTTTTCCTTCTTGTCCTTCAATCTCAAATCCTTGAGGCTGCTCCACGTAAACCTCTTCTTTCAATTCTCCATTCAAGAATGCCGATTTTACATCTAGCTAATATAATTTCCATCCTTTTTGGGCTGCAAGTGATATTAAAGCTCGCCTCCCGGAGCTACGCTACCTCCGATCGAAGTATACTGGACCTCTTGGTCGCCTATGTTTATACTGGGTGGACCCGAGGTCGCCTCGTTAGCGAAGCACTTAAGATGAAGCGTCGGTAGCAAAGCTGACAACGCAACGCGTTAGCGAAGCGTCATTCTCATAACGAGGTGGTGCAACCGAAGTGAGGTTAGCGAAGCGCTGTAGTAGCGCCGAAGCCTATGTGCTATAATGCTGAACCAAGGACGCTCCGCCTTATCTATAGAAGTTGTCAACTGAGTTCTGAACGAATGAGATCCTTGGTGGCTCAATCTATAGATAGAAAGCCTTATGATGGGAGCTTTAATAACACTTGCAACCCAAAAAGGATGGAAATTATATCAGCTAGATGTAAAATCGGCATTCTTAATGGAGAATTGAAAGAAGAGGTTTACGTGGAGCAGCCTCAAGGATTTGAGATTGAAGGACAAGAAGGAAAAGTTTACAAACTAACGAAAGCGCTTTATGGGCTAAAACAAGCACCACGAACATGGTATAGCAATATTGACAATTACTTCATGGAGAAAGGCTTTGAGAAGAGCAAGAATGAGCCTACTTTGTATGTAAAACGGCAAATCAGCCGACTTTCTCGTTTCATGAATGATCCTAGTCATATCCATCTAGGTGCACCAAAAAGGGTACTGAGATATATTCAAGGCACTTTGGACTATGGAATCAAATATGAAAATAATGTTGAAACTAATTTATTTGGGTTTTGCGATAGTGACTGGACATGAAGTATAGATGACATGAAAAACACTTCTGGATATGTGTTTTCTTTTGGATCAGGAGCATTTTCTTAGTGTTCGAAGAAGCAACAAACAGTTGCTCAATCTTCTGCAGAAGCTGAATATATTTCAGCTGGCCTAGCTACCCAACAAGCAATATGGTTGAAGAAAATACTAAATGATTTCGGTGAGAAACAAGAAGTTGTGACTATCCATTGTGACAACAAATCAGCCATTGCTATAGCTAAGAATTCAGTCCATCATGGAAGAACAAAGCATATAGCCATCATTTCATTCGAGAAGCAATGTCAAGCAGTGTATTAAACTAATGTATGAAATTAAGTTGAAAGAAAATAAATAAAAATAAACATTTCCTCCTCATACATTTTAAAATTCATCTCCTTCTAAAATTTCCCAACAAGTGGTATTAGAGCCAGGTTTTCAATATTCAAAGAGAGAGTTGAAGAGACGTGCTTCAACAATTGAAGGTGATGAGAAGTGCATCACAAATAAAAAAAAAGGAAAAGGTAATGAGAAGTGCATCACAAAATCGAAGAGAAGTGTTTCGCTTATTATCTCAACAACTTTGAAGCACCAATATAACTTTTAACATATATATATATATATATATATATATATATATATATATATAATTATGCTAGAATACCCAAAAAAAAAATTGTCAAAAACTAAGAAATAGGGGTAAAGCCAGAATTTAAGGGGGGTAAGCATTGAATTCAGGGGGGTATTTGTGTAATTCAAGGGGTGTGTCTCCTATTTTTTTGTCTTTGGTGTATTTTTTGACAAAAACTTCTTTTGTCATAGTAGCATTTTCGTTCCGAAACATCTCTGTTTTGCAGCACTCTACCCGTTCGTGAGTTACATCATTCGCTTTTACAAATCCAATTTTTTAACAGTAAATCAAATTAAAATTGAACTTATGATATTGCCACTAACATTGAAACCTCTTTAGAAAAGAAATCTCAAATTTCAACAAAATAAACACAAGGTAACTTATGAGATCAAGTCAGTGTAAAGAATCAATCTAAGCTTCATTTGCAGTAATAACTTTATTTTGGGGTTATATGTTTTTCAGGTCCCCTAGCAGCTTTGCGTTCTCCATACGTTTAATACTCCAAAAAAAGAAAAAGAAAAGGAGATCATTAAAAGTGGGCAGTAAATGTAATAATGTAAGCTAATAGCCATAAAAGGCAGCAACAGAGGTAATTGGGCCTAGTTTCAAAATGATAGGCTTTCTGGCAATATTAACGGGCCGGAACGATTTTTTAGCAAAGGCACGTGCTGAAGAAGAGGAAAGAGAAGCCTGCAGACTTGAACAGTGTCGACGCACGGTAAGGAGTCTAAAGTTGTTTGGATAATGGTTTACTGCGTCACTTGGTTTCACTGGGCAAGGAATGTAAAGCTGGGCCGCGGAACCTGCATATGTAAAAGGCGTTTCTGGGTGCGCATAAGTTGGTTGGGCAGTCAGGCCCGTCAAACAGTGTAGGCTGTCGGAATAATGGTTTGGAGTTGGTTAAAAGCCTGGTAGATATGGAAGTGGATTGGGCGGGGAACGGACCTAAACAAATCTGTGGAAGTGGATTCGGCCTGTGGACCTTAAAGAGGTTAAATTCATGAAATAGAGTCACCTACGATATCTCATACCACTCCGGTATACCTGCAAGCGGACACACATTTCGCAAGTGAGCTATTTCTTTTTTTAATATATTTGACATGTTTAATAGATTCAAAATAAACGTTTTACATATTTTCTTTTTGTTCAAGTCATATGGTTTTATTTATTTCTACGATGCACTATATTGTGATTTTAATGTTTGAATCTTTATTTCTACTATTAACCAAGGTGAAGCATGAATTTGTATCTATTTTTTAAATTTTATTTTGAAATGATGTTACGACTTATTATTATTTATAGATGGATTTTTGAATTTGTAAATAAAGTTTATGTGCAAAATACTATTTATAAACGATATTATCATCTAATTTGTAAATGATCATTTTGAATTGGTAAAAAAAAAAAAATTGTTAAATCCAACATTTTAGTAATATTAAATAAAATTTATTTGTTAGATTCAACATTTTAGTATCACTAAAAGATATTTTCGGTTGTTTACGCTTGCAATAAAAAATTGTGATATCAGAAGTTTTACAACTATTGTTAAAGATAAAGTTAATTAAGGACATTATGCAAACTGCAATTAAATGAATAACCATTTTTTTCCAATGTATCTCATAGGGCTAAGAAGTTCCTATTTTTACATAATACTAGTGTGTTACTCATGCGCTGCATACGACAACATTATTAAAACTAGTAACTATTATCTTATGCTAAATAAAAATTTGGTAATGCAATATATGATTTTTTTAACGTAAAATATATAAACTATAAACTATTATTATTGTTGTTGTTTATGTGAAATTTATATTCTATAACTTACTAAAATGATATGTATGTGTGTGTATTTGATTTTTTTTTTTTTTAATCATTTTTATTAATATGAATACTATACATGTTGAAATTTATTTGATAGATAAACAAATATTACTTAATAGAATTTGTTTTAATAGATTAAAGTGGAAATTAGGATCGCATCATTCTTTTGAAACTTAATGTAAAGCGTCTCCTTCCTTCAAGTTTGCTGTAAAGCAGGCCCTTGTTTTTACTGTATCAACATGTTTTAATGTTTTTTTGCGCTGCTGTATAAAAAATATTCAAAAAATTGCAAATATTCATGAAAGTATTCTACAAAAAATAATATGAAAAATCAGTAATTATAGTGAATAGTTATTGATATATCAGCAATTATTCACTCAGAATTTAGTTGAAAGGTGGATAAATTATTGCTGATATATCAACAATTATTCATATATAGTTGCTAACATGTCAGCAACTATATATAAAATTGATGCAAAACTGATGAATTATTGCTAATATATCAGCAATTATTACATATAATTGTTGATACATCAGTAACTATTTTATACTAGTTGAAAAACTGATTGAATAAAAGGTGGATGAAAATTTGCAGAGAAGTCTGCAATTATTACTATTAGTTGCTGATGATGTGTCGGCAACTGCAGTTGATGCAAATAATTGGAAAAGTTGCTGAAATATCAGCAACAATCGTAAATAGTTGCATTATTTGCTAGAATATACCGGAGCGTGTATACTTTTTTTTATTTTTCATTTTGATTCAATTTTTTTGTAGTTTTAATGTATGAATATGATGATGATTATGTGTTGAATTTAATTTTAAATTTTCGTATTTTTTTTTTTTTTTTTGATTTTTTGATGATTTTCAAGAAACAGGGATCTAATTTATAAAGTTTTTAGATAGAGAGTTCTTTTGTATTTTGAAACATAATAGGGACCTGAGCCAAACTGTCGTTACAACTATGTGTATAAGTATACATATACACGTGCAACAGCCAAACCAACAACAAGAAATAGATTCAAGTGCATGTTCCATTTAATCATCTTCAAAAAAATAACAAGCACTAATGCAACAGGCAAGAATTAGGATGTACAAACACACTAATAAACATATACACACATATTTGTATACATGTATATTTGTATATAGTGAATGGAAACACTTCTTTTTAAAAGCATCAAAGAACAACAGCATGCTTGGATGAACATGACAACATAACAAAAAATTAACAAAAGCAATTGGATCAACAAAAGGAACATGGACCAGCAAAAGCAAAATGCTTCGGAAACTCAAAATTGTACAGAATTGAATTGGTTCAAGCTCAAGTATGTACATATGTGTATAAGTATATAAAAAACAACTCACAAGCCAACGTGATGTATGGATGAACCAAGCCAACGTAACAAGAAACAAGTTAAATACAGTCTAGGTTGGAAGTCTGCAATTTGCTTATCACAAATTAAAAAAAACCAAGTGTGACAAATAAAACCAAGGTGAACATGAAAATTAAAACAACAAAGAAATTCATAGTAGAAGTAAAGATAAGTAAACATATCAACAACGGAAGTATAGTCTAATTTTAAAATTTGAAAGCACATATACGAAAAAAGGGTCTATAAAGCATAAGAAAGATTTCAAATCAAAATCTCAAAATGAGAATGTAGGAAACCAAATCCAATATTAGTACCCATATCATCATCGATATAATTGCAGATCGAACTATAGAAAAATCAAAAGATAATAAAAAATCATGTACCAATCAGTAGTAATCAAGTTCGATTAGGAACCCTAATTTCAGAAGATGTGAAGAACCCAATTTGAGAGTGAGGGTATTCGCTTTGCACAAAGATGACGAGAAGGAAACGTATTCAATTTCATAAAACCCTAAGGTAAAGATGAGAAGGACAAGGGCATTTGCATCGTATCTGGAATGGTTGAAAAAAAAAAAAAAAGGGAATAAAAGTATAAAGCGACTGCTAATTGAGAATGAAAAGATCAAGCCAAATCTAAAAAAATAGCAGAGGGAAATATAATCATGCAACATAAAATTTGGTCTGAAATCATATCTTAAATAATAGAAGAAAATAAATCATTGACCAATATTTGAAAGGAAAAAATTATGGAGCAAAATCTATTTATTTTTTTAAACTACAATCAAATGACATATAAAATGTTGTTTGAATGTCACCTTTGAAATCTTTATAACATAATGATTTCAATGTTATATTAGACAGCAGATGATTTTTTCATATGTAATTAAAAATAGTGGGATAACAAAGAATCTACCTTATGTTGTGTGATTATTGTTGTCTGATTCAATTTCTGGTGTAGCGTTAATCGATTCATATCAATGTCTTCCTACTTCATTTTTGATATTGCATTTGCTTTTCAATATAACCTATTGAAATTCTATAGTTTATGGTTTATAAACACTGAAACAATATTTAGAAAAATAGTTTTCTTTTCGATTAACTGCATACTGATTAACTATGCAAAATTTATGTTGCTCTTCCATGTAATAGTGGCAAAAGTAGTCGTTAACTGTTCCTAAAATTTGACCCAAGTTAAGTTGTTACATTTAGATAATGGCAAGTTCTATTTATACACCGAAAATCACTTAGCATACACCATTATTTTTCTATAAAAGTTTATTACTAAATTACCCTTATCTCACCGTTGCTTTTTTAAAACTTCTGCATATAAATAGTCAAATTATTCTTAAAAGTATTGAAACTCGATGCAAACTAAATATGCTAATGAAGATGTTAATGAATTATTTAATCATGAAATCTAAAATTCAGTTAGGAAAAGATTTAGAAATAATAGTCTAATTTAGAAGTGTTGATTTATTTTATAAAATTAGAGTAATTTTGTTGAAATCAATTTTTTTCAAAAAGTTTATAAAAGCTACAATATTAGTACAAGAAATAAATTTTATTTTGTTAAATTTTGCTCAATTTGATGAAAAGAATTTCTAATTTTAGGTAATTTTGTTTTAAGTTTGAAAGAGGAAAGAAAAAGAAGATAAGAACATAGATAATTTTGTAAAAGAAACGGTGTATGTAAAGTAATATATGGTGTATAGTAACTTATTATAATTTTTGGTATACGTTTAGCAATTTTTGGTGTATAAATAGAATAAGTCTTAGATAATACCTTGAGAACTGTTCAACATTTATGGATTTAGATTAAGCAAGCTTTTAATTGTGTAAGATAAAAGTATGCATGCAGATTATAATTTCATAGAATTAAATTTTACATTTTACACATAATTTCTAACGAAGCTGGATCACCTTCAAAAGGAAAGAACTTATTAGACTTTTTAAAAAATAATTGCATAGTTCGTCCTTGACTATATCATATCTTACATAATAGTAGCTTCGTACAATAAATGTAATATGATTTCTTTATACATTGTTGTAAGGTTTTAATATGTTATTGTTAGCTCCAAAATAACCGAAGAGAAACCAGATGTCAAAACTAAGGTGAATGGGTGCTAAAGTGTAACAATCCAAATTTACAGTCAATTTAAAATATGGTTTTAATTACATATAAAGGGATTTTAAAGTGTTTAAAGAAAAAATCAGGACCTAAAAGTTGATGGAAATGAATTCTAAATTTATTTTATATTAAAAAAAGTTAAAATAAGATTGTTGGATTTTTAAAATGATAATTAAAAAGAATATTTTGAAAATCGATAATTCAGTACGATATTAAAGGCTAAAAATAAGACCATTTTTCAAATAGTCTCGAAATTCGATAAAACTAATTTCATTGGATCTGTATCTATGAAATATAGCAGGATTTCAAATTTCGTATCATTCGGAGTTAGTATGTGGTCATACGAGTAAAAATAAGTAATCGTAATGTAATAAATGAGACAATTAATTACCATGGATTAGCACTAATCCTAAGCCATGGAAATTAGACAACACATTATTTCCTCACATGGCACCCTTCCACATGTCATCCCTATCACTAGACTCTTCCTATATGTACCTGAGTCCATGGGAGAAAATCACTTCATTTTCCATTTGTTTTCCTTCTCACTTTCTCGGCCTCCTCTCTCCATTACTCTATCTTCACTCCCTCCAAGCCCTACTTGCTGGCCACTCCTCCTCCCCCACGTCCGTCGTGCCCCTAGCAGGCCTCCTTTTGTCGTAGGTCACTCTAGGGCTTAGAACCTCATTTCTCCTCCTAAAACCCCTTAAAGCTCTTCTTTAATTTTTATACATGCTGCACATACCAGGCTTCCACCTTTACCAACCACCAACATCACCTACCCTAGCCTGCATGTCACCCACGCCCAGCCTCCCCCTATCCACATAAGCCCCGTGGGTTCCACCCTAGGCCGTGTGCCCTAGGACCCTGAAAACCCCACCTTTTCTCATTTTTACAACTAAAGATCCGACCTTTCTTCCTTTAACTCAAATTAGTACCTATATAAACGTATATATATTAATTACATAGAAGTATTGAGTGTAAAAATTGTTCATTTAGTTGCTAGCAAAGTTACAGAGAAATAAAGGACCTTTCTTTATAGTTGACGGAGTGGAATAGCTATGTTGGGCACTTATAACTCACATTTGAATTACTATGTTTGCGTATTTGATTATTGATGTTGTATGTTTAAACTGCAAGGGATTATATGCTTATTTAATTTCTTAATGATGTATGTGGTTAAAGTATGAATGTGAATTGTTAAAGCGGGTTAGTAATTTACATGGTAACTTAAGTGATTTGAAAGTCGAAACCCTAAACAAAAAGGTTGGTTAAATTGGAGACAACTTGGTTGATATGTTACATGTACATTGAGTGAAAATAAAATACTGGCAAATTTTTTTTGGATTTCGAAGTGATTAAGTAATTAATAATGAGGTTTTGATAATTTAAGCATCCAAATTGACATATACTTGGTGGAAAAGTTGTTTAAACATTTGCTTAAATAACAAATACATGAAACGGGGTTAATAGTAACATTTATTTATATTGATGCGACTTTTATCAATATAAACTTGACATGGGTAGAAAATTTTATATGTTATATGTTGCCTTGTTTTAATAAGTACTGGCTAGCAAATGATAGCCAATCAACTATTAATGACAGTTAATAATTTGGTTGAAAAGTGATTTGGAACAGTGTGCAAGTGTTGATGACCTTGACATTTTAGCTGACAATGCCATATTATGATGGTTGATGATCAATAAATGTTAAGTGAATATAAATGACATATTCAACCTATATAAGTTGAATGATATGGTGACTGATTGAGTTTGATTCCAAATTGGAATTTAATTGAATATTTTATTAATAAGATATTAAGTGAAAAATAAACGTTGGGATTTTAAATCTGAAATGATTTGGAAAGATAGTTTAAGTAATTAAAAATAGTTTTCATACAAATGGAAATTTTATTTGAAGAAGTTTTTAAGTAAATAAGACATGTTTTAAATTTGAATTTATAGATGAATAATAACTTTAAAGGTGAAGTTCGGTTTGGATATCCAGAAAAAGTTTTAACTCAATTTTATTATCGGAATCATCTTATTTATTTTTATAATGTATTTCAGAAAAGTTTGGATTTCAAAAGACGAAGTTTGAAAAATAATATTATTTTAATTATTTTAATAATATTATAATATTTAAACAAAGGTATATTTGAATATAAAGTTAGATATTGGAAATATGATTTCCAAAAGTTATTATATTGTTAAATAAATTTATTTAAAGTAATTCTGTTCAGTTTTAATTATAATTGAAGTTTGGTTTGAATAGAACTAGACGTGCAGCGATAATTCATGGATTTCGACTATTGACTACCGCGAGACTCGACCATCGGATTTTTCCGAAACAAAAAATGTTTGGTTCGAAATAAAAAGATTTTTCAAATGGAAAAGAAAGTTTTAAAATCCAACGGTTAGATTTTGAAATAAGTTCACATCAAATTTAAATAAAAATAGCGGTAGTGCAGTTAGTGACCCGAAATTGGATTTTATAAAAATGAGCTATTTTTAAATTGTTAAAAATAGGAATAAGTTATGATAAATCATTATAAATGATTTGAAAGTGATTTGGATGGAATATACCAAGGTTTGAAAAGCTGAAAAGTTATTTTCTGGAAAAGAGTTGTTTAAGCAATGTTATTTGTGATAGTTTTTGGAACGGGTTAAAATAAAAAGGTTTTTAAATAACCAATGATACCCAAATGATTTGCAAACATATTAAAAGGATTAGAATGAGGATTTTAAGATATTCTAGGATTTAAAAAGTAACTAACACAGTTAATTTTTCTGAATTGAATTGGAGTTGAACAGGAATCGATTTGGTTCTAGTTGAGATAAGTCTTTATAGATGAAGACCTTTACTATTTAAGGAATTGAGAAGACTTTGCCATTATTCCACTTATAATTTTTGTCCGATACGGAAATTTATATCGATTATAAAAGGATATGATTTTCGTGAAGATTTTATTGATAATGAAAATATAATTTTGGGGTTTATTGTGAGCAGTATCTTGAATAACACATGTTCTTTAATCCAGGTAAAGGAAGAGAAGATGGAATTAGAACTTGATTATTAGGATTTTAAGTGGGATAATTTTCATAGTGATTGATCTGATGTTGGTTTAGGCATTCGAGGTTGCATACTTGGAAAACCCTTAACGTACTAATAGTCAAGAACAAATTTTATAAAGATAAAAATGGATAATCATTAAAGAATGATCATGAAGATTAAAACTAAGTTAGAGTTTTTGTAACAACCCGGAAAATTCGAACCAATTTAAATTTTTTATTATGGCAATTTTAACGGATCTTAAATATTTAAAATGAATTATTTTAAATAATAATGACGAGAAATTTATTTTGAATAGAATTAGAACGTATATATTTATTTGAATCGACATTAGAATGTAAATATTTATTTTTAAATATAGAAGGAATTGAAAATGGCGCGGTAGTTTGAAATTTCGATTTCAAATTTCAAATGAGTGTACATGATTCAAAATAAACCAGATTTTAGCGAAACCAAAAATATTAGAATCTATTTGAAAATATCTTTCCAACAAATCTGAAAAATTGAAATTTCATAGCGGGAATAAAAAGTTATATCTAATTGAAAATTCAGAATAGTCTCTATGGAATTTTGGCTCTTAAAAATAGAAATTTTGCAAATGACCTCCATATTCTATGAAACCACTTTTGTTGGATCCAGGATGTCAAGTTATTGCTAGATACCAAAATTCATAATTTTTGGGATTAATATGTGAGCGTGGCGAAGGAAAACGTATTTTGACAGTTTCAGTCAATTTGGATCGACCAGAAAATGGCCATTTTTCAAACGGTCTCCAAATTTGACGAAATTAGTTTTGTTAGGACCGTATCGTCAATACAAAGCTAGAAATAATTTTTCTGGAATTTTTGGGGTCAGTATGTGGCCCGGTAAATTGAAATGTGCGTTCAAATTCAATATATAGATTTATATTTTGATTTTGACGGAAACTGATCGAAACAGTCGAATCAGCTTATTGGACATATCCTATTGTGTTCGGAATGAGGGTAGTTAGCTAGGGACGATAGTAGTTGGGCTCAATTTAGAGTTCGAATTAAAAAGTTGCTTTTTAGAATTTAATTAAATATTAAAATATATTTATATTTGTTAGCCCACTTTGTGAACTGGGCAACACAAAGTCAAGATGTGAAATATTGAAGAACTTGAAAAACACTGAAGCGGGTCGGATCGGAGCAGTGTAGTGGTTCGGATCGGATAAAGTCTGCTGTTCGGATCGGTGAACTATTGTTGTTGGAATCAGAGAGGCTCGGCTGCTCGGATCGGAAAGCAACCTACTTCAAGTTGGAACGGAGAGCTACCTGCTACAAAGACAGATCGGAGCGGAGCAGAGTAAAAACAAGAATTAGTCCTAAGTTAATCCGGGTCGGATCGGGTTCTCCGATCCGAACCCCTTGTGCACACTCTTCTGATCTGAGCCTGTCTTCCACGTCACTCCCCTGCATGAGCGCCTGGTTATTCGGATCGGCTATGACCAGTTCCTACCCACAACGTCCACTGCTCTGATGCGTTGTCAACATAGAAATCCACCCGAACCCGAGGCTGATGGGATGGATGACACGTGGCTCCGATCCGGATCGGGTTCTGGGCTAATTTTCACCTATAAATACCCCGTCTGGAGACAAAGAAAAGGATCTTTTTTCTGGCACTTTGAGAGTTCAACCACCTTCATAACCTGAATTCCAGCACTCCCGAAAAATCCAAATCTTCTTTCATTATTTGTTTTTAGTCAATTGAGTGAATGTAAGTGAGTTGTGAGAGAAATCAAGTGAATATTTCATTGTATTTGCAACTACATCATTAAAAATAGTGAAAGACAAGTGGACGTAGGCATTTCTTCGCCGAACCACTATAAATCCTGTGTGTTCATTTTACTTTTGATCTCATTTCATTCTGCTTTTAATCAATTTGGGTGTTAGAACCACTTTTTGGTCTAACATTTTGGTGCTTTCACTGAGAACCATCTGAATTCTTTGTTTTTCGGGATTATCGTTCTACTTTTTGGACCGTTGAGTTCAAAGAAGTTAATCCTCAAGTTTCGATGCTCTTGGATATTTGTTGAAGTGATTGTTGAAGAACCATGGCCAAAGGAAAAGGCAAAGAAGTTCAATCTGGTCGAGGAAATGGAGCTGGCGAAGATCAGCAAAATGCGGTTGTGACAAGATCTCGTGGGCAGAGTTCAGCAGCAGGACGAACCGATGCAGGAAACCCGAACCGCCTTTAGGGGGAGAGCTCCGATCCGATCCGGGTAGGAGATTCTGAAGCAGTGCATTCCCCCAACCTAAACCGACCCGAGCAGCTTGCCATGTACCGACCCGACCAGGCTCCCCAGCTCCGAACCGACCCGATCTCCCATCTCCGATCCGATCCGACACTTGGTGATGTTGGAACCTCTACTCGAGTCCCTACGAATGCTCCGATTCCAGCCACCAGGGTCAATGATCAGGTCAATCCATCTGCACCCATTACTCAAGGAGATTTCTCGCGCCTACTTGACATGCTTGAGAGTACTAGGGAGGCTATGAAAATCCACGAGCGCACCAACCTCATGATGCAAGAAAATATGAGACTCATGAGCAGGGAAATTAGCGAACTCCGAAGACAGAGAACCCCTTCCCCGGTTCGTCACACACCAGTGGATCAGTCTTCTTCTTCCGAGGAAGAGCGGCCCCGTGAACGAAGGCCGCTCGAACGACCTCAGAATTTGGAGCAGTTGACATTCGGATCTTTGGGGTCTCGCGAGGATATTGCAGGAGCACTAGGAAACAATGATCCCACTCAGGGGCAAAGGCTCCAGTCCCCTCCTCCCGAGATCGACCGGGAGCGTAGGGAGAGGAATAGAGCAGAAGCAGCTCAAAGAAGAAGGGCATCTCCTGAACAAGAGCCCAGAAGGAACCCGGATACCAGGACCAGGGAACCTGAACGGCCCCTAACTAATGCTGATGTACAGGCAATGGTACGCCAGATTATGTCCGAGAGCCGGAACTATACCAATGAAGATTATGGCATTGAGCGAAGCCATACTCCTTTCACTGACGACATCCACGACTTTCAGTTTCCCCCGCGTTTTAACCTGCCACAGATGGACAAGTACAATGGGAGAACTGATCCAGGACAGCATTTGATGCGATATTCGTGGCTCATGAATGCTGCTGCTGCTCCCGATGCAGTGAAGTGTAAGGCATTCCCGATCTATTTAGAAGATGTAGCGCTGTTATGGTTTACCCGACTTCCCCCTCGTTCAGTGTCGAATTATAAGGAATTGAGCGAACGTTTTATGAATCAGTTCCGACTCCATACCCGAAAGTCCAAAAGTGTTATTGAATTATCAAGAATTAAGCAGGCGCCAGGAGAGTCTTTGAGGTCATATCTTGACCGTTTTAACTTAGTTGTGACTGAAGTTAGTGACCCGCATGAGCCCACCATTTTGATGGCATTAAAGGAAGGAGTCGATCCTGAATCTGAGTTTGGAGATTACCTTTCTGGAAAGACACCCTCCACGAGAGAGATATTCTATGAAAAGGCCGATATTTATTTAAGACGAGAGGAGGCCAGGGCAAACCGAAAGAGAAAGTCTGAAGTGGCTTCAAAAGAAAATGTTCAGAGTAACGTCGCCGTGAAGCAGTCTGGGGAAAGTTCCGGAAAATTTGAAGTAAATGTGGGAAACAAGGGTGGCAACAACAATTCTGGAAACGGGGGCAACAACAATAACCGTAATGCGAACGGTAACAGAAGAAATAGAAATAGGGGAAGTGATCCTAACAAAAGACCCCGATTCCAAACTTATGAGGATTATACACCGTTGAACGATACTCTGGAGAACATTTACCTGGATACGTACAACGTGTTGCAATATAAAAGACCGCCACCTCGTGACTCGACAGAGAAAGAAATGGCAACTGGGAAGTTTTGTTTGTTTCATGGAACTCATGGGCATTCAACCAATGAATGTCGGCATTTGAGAGATGTGATTGAGAAGCTGCTGCGCGAAGGGAAACTGGATGAATATAAGGTTGCCCCGAGGGACAGGGGGCAAGGAGAGCAGGCTCCAAAACAGATTCAATCTGCTCCCAAGCCTACAGCGCAGCAGAAAGGCAAGGGAATTGTTATCAACTCCATAGTGGGTGGACCTCACCCAGCAATCCATAGTTTTAGAGCAATGGATCAATATGTAAATGCTGCCAAGCACGTAGATGTGAATGAAGGTGATGATTTGGAAGATATCGCCCCCATAAAACAACAGAAGACGATGTTTGACGACGTGGTGTTCCGCAGCAGAGATAATACTGGGATCCAATCACCCACTGATGATCCGTTGGTCATTACTACCACCATTGGGCCGACCTTGGTTCATAAGGTGTTAGTAGACAACGGAAGTTCTGTCAATATTTTATTTAAAAAGTCATTCGATCAGATGAAGCTTGAATCTGAAGATTTGAAGCCATGTGAAGGATGGATTAGAGGCTTCAACGGGGCGTCAACAGCCCCCATGGGGTACATAGAATTGCCCGTGACCTTAGGGCAAGGAGAACGCCGAAGAGTGCGGATGCTTCAGTTCGTAGTATTGGACGTAGATTCGCCTTATAATGCATTTTTGGGGAGGCCTACCCTTGCTGAGTTCAGAGCTTGTATCGCCCCTTGGTGTTTATTGCTTAAGTTCCCAACTGAAGTAGGAACTGGAGTAATGAGAGGGAATCAAGTTTCCGGATGGGCATGTTATGTTGCCGAATTAAAGATGTTGATGAAAGGACTTAACATCGAGAGTAAAGATGCCTCGCCTCCCCCAAAGGGGGGCTCGGCATAGCAATTAGAGAGATCGACCCCAAAGGAGTTGCCCAAAGGAACACCTGAAGACCTGGATCCCAGAAAAGACGAGGAACCAGATATTAGAAATGCAACTCCTAATGAAGCGACAGTGGAAATTCCCGTTGATGAAGTTGATCCAACAAGAGTTTTAAAGATTGGATCTCAATTGGATCCACGTCGAGCCAAAGAACTAACGGACTTCTTGAAGGCGAACTTGGACGTGTTTGCCTGGACCCACGCTGACATGTGTGGGATATCGCCATCCATCATAAGTCACACACTAAATGTAAACCCGAAACATCCGCCTGTGAAGCAAAAGAGACGTATGCTGGGCCCAGAGAGGTCGGCTGCTCTCAAAGAGGAAGTGGAGAAGCTGAAGCAGAACGGATTTATTCGAGATTCGACATATCCCGACTGGATATCGAATCCCGCCTTGGTAAAAAAGCCGAATGGAAAGTGGCGGACTTGCATTGATTTTCAGACTTGAACAAAGCTTGCCCAAAAGATAGTTTCCCACTTCCCAGGATTGACCAGCTTGTAGATTCGACAGCAGGTCATGAACTTCTCTCTTTCATGGACGCATATTCTGGGTACAACCAAATTCCTTTGCACGTGCCAGATCAAGAACATACGAGCTTCATTACAAATTTGGGATTATATTGTTATGTTGTAATGCCATTCGGATTGAAAAACGTCGGAGCCACTTATCAGTGCTTAGTGAACAGAATGTTTTATAATCAAATAGGGAAGACTATGGAAGTTTACGTGGATGATATGCTTGTTAAATCGAAACAGTCCTCCAGTCATACGCAAGACTTGGCAGAAATGTTTGGTATCATGCGAAAGTATCGGATGAAGTTGAATCCTTTGAAATGTTCATTTGGAGTGGCATCAGGAAAATTTCTAGGCTTCATTGTGAGTTCCCGAGGAATTGAAATCAATCCTAGCCAAATAGCAGCGATTAGAAACATTGAAGAGCCGAGGAGAATTAAAGACGTCCAAAGTCTTGCAGGGAAAGTAGCTGCGCTGAGTAGATTTATCTCTAAAGCCACAGATAAATGCGTCCCGTTTTTTGATTTGATTAAAAGGGGAAAGAAGAACTTCGAGTGGACTCCGGACTGTGTTGAGGCCTTTCGAAATTTATTGGAACTGCTAGAGAAACCGCCGATTTTGTCAAAGCCAGTGGATCACGAAGAATTGTTTGTTTAATTGGCAGTCTCGGCTCACGACGTTAGCACAGCCCTGGTTCGAGAAGAAGACAAAGTACAAAGGCCAGTATATTATGTAAGCAAGAAATTAGCAGCGGCAGAGCGCAACTACCCAAAGATTGAGAAGCTCGCTTACAGCCTCCTAATCGCATCCCGAAAACTTCGTCACTATTTCCAAGCTCATCCAATAACCATATACACTGACCAGCCCCTGAGGCAGGTGTTGCAGAGACCTGAAGCATCGGGAAGGTTGATCAAATGGAATATAGAATTAAGTCAGTTTGATTTAAATTTTCAACCACGAAGGTCGATCAGGGGGCAAGCTCTGGCAGACTTTATAGCAGAGTTCACCATCCCAGAGGAGGAAGTAATCGATGACAAAGTGGTTAAGTCCGAGGATGAGTTAAAGATAGATCCATGGAAACTATACACAGATGGAGCCAAGAACGACCGAAGGTCCGGAGCTGGAATCGTCTTAGTCAATCCTGAAGGACGGTCGTTATATTACGCTCTACGATTAGAATTCTCGGCGACTAACAATGACTCTGAATACGAAGCCCTGATTGCCGGGCTGAAGCTTGCTAAAGACCTTGGAATAAAAATGTTGGACATATTCTGTGACTCTAAAATCATTGTTTGCCAAGTGCGAGAGGAATTTGTGGCTCGGGGACCTCGACTTATCGCCTACATCAGGAAGGTGAGAGAGCTATTGAGCAACTTGGAGCGGTACAATATAACACATATCCCAAGGGCCGAAAGCCAGAAGGCAGACAGGTTGGCAAAGCTAGCTAGTTCCGACAATCCAGAAGAAACTGAAATAATTCCAATTGAAACGTTGGAATCGCCAAGCTTTGAGTCGATGGAAATTGAGTTCGCTTTCGAAGCGGAACCGGAGAAGGAGTCGTGGATGACCCCAATTAAGAACTTCCTTAAGAATGGGACACTCCCGTCAAAGAAGAGTGAGAAAAGGGCTATAGTTCGCAAGGCTACCAGATATGTCATACAAGATGATATTCTTTATAGACAAGGATTTTATATGCCCCTGTTACGATGTATAGCACACGACGACATCAAACGTGTACTGAGAGAAGTGCACGAAGGTGAGTGTGGGGATCATACAGGAGGTCAGACTTTAGCGAAAAAGATATTGCGATATGGATACTTCTGGCCCACAATTAATAAAGATGCGGCTGATTACTCACGACGCTGCGATAAGTGCCAGAGATTCGCCAAAATCCCCAGAGCACCGTCGACCCAACTCAAATCAATGGTGAGTCCTTGGCCATTTGCCACGTGGGGAATTGACATCATTGGAGTTCTACCGATTGCTAAAGGAGGAGCGAAATATGTAATAGTCGCTGTGGACTATTTTACGAAGTGGGTGGAAGCTGAGCCCTTGACCAAAATCACGGCAAGAAAGGTGATAAGTTTCGTGGTTAGAAATATTATATGCCGATTTGGGATCCCAAGGACCATTATAACTGACAACGGAACCCAGTTTGATGGTACTGAATTCAGAAATTTCTGCCAGAAGTATAAGATCGACAAGCGATACACTGCGTTGCTTATCCGCAGTCGAACGGGCAAGTTGAGGCAATAAACAAAGTAATAAAATCCATCCTCAAGAAATGGTTGGAGCGCGCAAAGGCAAAATGGGTTGACGAATTGCCCCTAGCTTTGTGGGCATATCGGACAACATTTAAGACGGCTACTGGTCATACCCCTTTCTCTCTCTCTTTTGGCTCAGAAGCAGTAATTCCAGTAGAGCTTGAAGTCCCTTCCCACCGGGTGACATATTATGACCCGATGACTAATCGGGCACTTTTACTCGAGTCTCTTGATGAAATCGAAGAAAAAAGGGACGAAGCGGATTTGCGTGCTGCAAGGCATCGACGTCAGATGGCACGCTATTACGACAAAAAAGTTCGCCTTAGGACTTTTGAACCAGGAGATTTGGTGCTAAAGAGAGTCTTTCCATCCCTTCCTCACCTCGGTCCAAAGTGGGAAGGACCCTTTGTCATCCAACGGAAACTTGAAAAAGGAACCTTCAAGTTAACGACCGTAGATGGCGAAGAAGTCCCTAGAGCATGGAATGCCCAACACTTGATGCGATATTTGGATTAGAAATGTTGTACTCTTTGTTATTTTTCTTATGAACTCTCTAATAAGGCACGACTTGCCTTGGGAAAATCTGATGATATGAATAAAGGACTATAAAGTGGATGTAGGCTACGACTTAGCCGAACCACTATAAAAATATCGTGTGTTATTTACTTTTATGCATTATATATATACATTCATCGACTATTCTGTTGTGATTATGGAATACAAGATGATTCAAAACCTGAAAAGGTTGAAGACAATTTAAACATAAGAAAAAGCACAACGGCTATTTGTGCGACAAGACATAAAAGGATGAGAAAACGACATTCTTAACTCTAACTCTCCAGAGAGAGAGAGAGAGAGTATAAAAGCATCTCCGACTGAGCGCTGAGAAAGAGATTCTTCCCCGCTGAAGGATCGGAGGGTGATAAAACGACATTCTTAACTCTAACTCTCCAGAGAGAGAGAGAGTATAAAAGCGTCTCTGACTGAGCGCTGAGAAAGAGATCCTTCTCCGCTGAAGGATCGGGGAGTGAATAGATTGCTGAGCTTGAACTCTAACTCTCCAGAGCGAGAGAGAGTATAAAAGGACGGGAAGACGACGTCCTCCGAGGCATGAAGGTGCACCCAGACAAGGGACCGCCTCAGTAAGAACTCTAACCCGAGTATAAGATAGGAGAGTATAAAAGAAATGCCAGAAAAAACAACAGGCACTGACGACACAGAAAATGCTATCCCGTCAGAAAATCGGGAGCATTCAGATTGCTTGATTAAGCCTTAAATAATTTTTGAGAATTGACTAGGGGCATATATGTATACACATATTTCCTCCCTCCGTAACTTCATTTCATAACTATAGTATGACAGGCATTTTCACATAAGTGCAGAACTACTGACAAACAGACATTGCAGAAAATGAATTATTTTTTATTTACGAATGAATGAATTTATACAGGAAAATAGCTAAAAAAGAAGGTGCAAGAGCCACTCTTGTAGCAGCAATTGTTGGTTCACTAAATGCTAAAACGACACAAGGCAACCCTCTATTTAGATTTCGAGTGAGCCTTGGACTTCTTGGCGGCTTTCTCCGCATCCTTTGCCTCTTTCTCGGCCTCTGTCAAGATTCGTTTTGATTTCTTCTTTCCTGAAGATGCGGTGCTGGAACCGGTTGACTTCTTCCCAGAGGGCGGAGCGCTGGAATCAAGAGAAGATTTTTTAGCGAGTTCCTCTGTAATAGATCTAGTTGAGAGCTTAACAATTAACCTTGATCCCGCATCCACAACTGCGAGAGGCTTGAGGGCTTCAGGGTCTAGTTCTTCGGCTTTTAATTGCAAGCGTTTATCTTGATTAGCTTTCATTGCAGCCAAAGTAACATCATCAGCATTTTTCGACTCCTCGACTATTGCCACCTCTGGATCCTCCTCATGTCCTCTGTCGCCGCCATCGTCCTTTAAGGCTGCTATCATTTCTTCATCATGGGGAGTTTCAGCCTTAGAAGGTTTGCTTCCTCCTCCCAAATCTATAGGAGCAGCCTTGTCCTCCCCTTCTTTTGCCTTCTCCGAAGGTTCTGCCCCAGATGTGGCTCCCTGAGTCACCTCTGTCTTTCCGAATGGCTCAACACCTACAGAGTGAGAAGCAACAGTTATCAACTCAGGAGAAAATAATGGGTTTTTCATCGATTGCTCAATCACGTGGCGAAAGGTAGAAATAGCCTTGACGAATTGAGGAGAAAAGGTAGGGATACCTTCTGAAGATTTCTCGGCAGGGTTAACTACTGTCTCTGATGCCGTTTCAGGAATAGGGGATAGTAGAGTTGTTCGGGGGATTCCCGGATTTTCAGGGTCATACCCCTCTACTTCCGAAGTTGCGGGGGCAGTAGAAGAGGAACCAGCTTCGAGAACATTCTTCTGTTTAGTCCTCCGCCTCTCTTCTTCCATAGCATCAGCAATGAGGCGGCGCCCTTCAGCTAGGCGTTCCGGCTCATCATCCCTCAGGTATTTCTCCATTAGCTTATCTTCATCGATGGAATCGACCTTGAGCTCCTCTTTTTCCCACTCGACGATCTGATTCCATACTTGAACTAGAGTGGATGGGTAATCCTCGATCCAAGAAATGTTTCGGCGACGGATGATATGTGCGAAGAATTCAATCATTAATTCGCCGAAACCCTGAATTTCTGCCTCCGCCTCTGACAGTTGTTGGCGGGCCTCCTCCGCAGATTTGATAGCACACTCAACGTTGCCCTCCGCCAGGGCAGCTCTGTTCTCTGCCTCCAGTAGCTTTGAAGCCAAGTCAGCATTTTTCTTTTCTAGCTCAGCATTCCTCTTTGCTAACTCGGCATTTTTCCGTTCGAGGTCAGTGTAAGCAAGGCGCGTCTTAGCAGCTTCTGACTTAGCATCATCAGCTTGCTTTTTTAACTCAGAACGCTCTTGAGTGTGAGATTCAAGCAAGTCATGATAACGTTTTTGCATATCCTCAAATTGTTGTTTGAAGTTGGTAGCGTCCCTCTGAGCAATAGCAAGCTGGGCCTGTGTGTCCTCCAAATCTTTACCTAGGTTCTTTAAGGCCTTTGCATCTTCTTCCGCGGTTTTTTGCATTGAATCAGCATTCGTGATTAGAGTACGGATAATTCTGGAAAGATTGCGTGAATATTTAAACATCTCAGAATACTGTTTTTCAACCGCATCTATCTTTGCTTTGGCCTCGTCTGCCCACCTGGAAGAAATAGGTTCGAGGGCAGGTAAAAAAGTCAAAGTCTCGAAGTAATGTTCGGGAAATTGCTCCTCCAAATACGCCCGCTTGATTGCAGTTTCCGCATCTAGTGGTGGAGGAGCGGGGATCGTCAATTCAGTGTCCTTGTGTGTGGAGGATTCAATAGTTTCTTTGTCTGTCCTAGGTCGTTTAGTAGCAGGGAACTTGCGTTTACTTCGAGACTCAGTATCTTTTGGAGGACTTCTCTCTCTGCTACGCTTTTCGTGGGAAGAGGTGGAGTCTTTCGATTGTGGCCTGTCCTCTTCCCTACGACTTTGATAACCTTTATATTTCTCTTGGTCCGACCGAACGGGAGAGCGAGAACGTGAAGGTCGAGGGCGATATGGTTCATAAGGCCTCCTCTCCTCCCTACCGCGATCATCACGGCGATCATACTCGATATCTTGAGGTGGATTAGACATGCTGCGGCGGAGCTTCCTGATATCATAGTAAGATCGGGACATCGTGCCTGCACAATAAGACAAATGAAATTCAGAATCAATAGTTTCACAGAGAGAGAGGTGCAATGAATGCTAATGCTATTGTGTAAAGCGTGTCCTAAGTGGTGTGTTCCCCCCAACCAACCCGAGTCTGAAGCTAGACTAGTACGGGCAGGCTCTTTGGCCTTAGCAGGAGTGGTCTCTTCAGAAGAGGTAAAGACTAAAGGATCCTTCCTAAAATCCTCTGAAGTGTATATAGTTTCAGGTAAGGGGAGATCCCCCAAACCCTGGAATAATGGGTCATCAGTACTAGGGACATCTCCCTCGGAAGCATTAAGTGGCGACTCTTTGGAGGATGTTGACTTTTCCAGAGAAGTAGCCTCCTCGGGGGCAGTATATCCTTCACGATGCTTTTCGGCCAGGTTAGCCAATTCGTCATCTTGAGTAGAAGATGGAGAAGGTGAAGTTTGAAGAGGCACTGTAGGAACTCCCGAACCTTCTCCTGTCTCTGGGACTACATCCACTGGAGGAATATATACGTATGGAGCCGTCCCATGACCAATACTACGAAAAACGGATAACAGTCCATGAAAGTGAAGATATTCGTCCTTAAGGACTTCATCGATAGTCAAGAATTTCTGGTCGCCATTAAGAAGTTGGTGCATCCAGTCAAAGAACACCTAATCTGATATTTGTTTTGGATTGTCGACTGCAAACAAAAAGAAAAACGAGTTAAGACAATGACTCGAGTGTATAGAGCCCGGATTTAGAAAATCAGTGCTTTACTTGATTTCGTCCACCTCCTGGCACATCCAGGCTGTCGCTTCACATAGAACCATTCCAGTCTGTAATCTCCAGCTTTACTGCTGAATGGCGCTGAGATTATCTTCCTCTTAGGAACAGACTCAAAATAGCATAAAGATGGAGTTTCTCGAGTCCGATGCTTGAAGTTGTAGAAGAAATGAACGTCATCGAAAGTGAGTTCTATGCCTAGGATCTCACGATATGCTATATATAAAGTGTGTAAGTAGGCATAAGAATTGGGATGCAGCTGCATGGGGGCAATCCGCATTTGTCTTAGAAAATCTACGATGAAGGGAGAAAATGGAGGGATAGCACCGACCATGCACATCAACCGGGTGATTGCCATATATCCTTCCAGAGGATTGGGGGGACGATCAGATCTCGAAGGCACTAGAGTGTCCCTTTTCATTATCCCGTACTTTAAGCAAATTCGGATAAGTCGGTCGTTGTCGATTGTTGATTCAACGGAATCTGGAGGTGATTCCAATATGACAGCCGATTCAAATTCATCAGGGGCCCGGTCGTCACCAATCCCTCCTTCTTCCTCAAAACCTAGAGAAACTTCATTCTCTGAAGACACCTCGTCACTTTCACGATTTCCAACCCCGTAGTCTGAACCCTCATTATTCCATTCTGGATCCGACGGAGAAGATATGTCCTCGAGAGTAATTTTGCTAGAGGTTTCCGGGGCTTCTTTCCTCTCAGCTAGTCTGGAAGAGCGTCTGGGTCTCATGGTCATAAAACTATTGAAGAAGCAATAGCACAAATTAGAGCGAATTAGCCCGTATCCCCCCGTGTATGTGTGCAAATTAAAGTGTAAACAATGCATGCGGAAAATGCAAAGTAAATGTTTAAAAGTGCGACGAAAAAGTTTGGCAAAATATAAAGAGTTGAAGTAGTTCTTGATGTCCAGTTACGTTTGCAAGGCACTATCCTAACTGTCCATTAGATTAAAATTATGCCAAGAGTTGATTGGGCCAGTAAAACAAGTTCTTATGCATTAAGGTGAACTGCTTTTCGGTTCGGTTCGGGCGCGCTTATGGGGATCGGATCGGGGATGCGGCCTCGACTTTGGCTCGGATAAACTGGGGAATTCAGAAATCAAAATCGGATCGGTTCGGAGGTACGGTCCCCTAACGGTTCGGATCGGATCACATAGTCATACTTCTCCTCCTTTTATCTTATGGTCCGACCCGATCCGGTTAGGCAAGCTCCCTTTCCCCCTTCCTTAAATACTTGCTCCGACCCAATCCGATCTCTTGGATTTCTTTTCTTTTTTCTTTCTTTACTTGCCCCGACCCGGTCCGACCTCCTGAATTTCCTTCCTTCTTCCCTTATTTTTTCACCTTCCATATCCCTCCGAACCGAACCGATTCCCTACTATCTTCTTCTTCTCCTTCACCCTCTTTCTTCCCTAACCAACGACAAGGCCAGTTTCGTGCCAGTCACCCAAATCAAAGCCAAGCAATTATACGTTGGCGCTCTCAACAACGGATTCTAATCCCCTCCATTCCAACCTCAAGATGGCGACGAGTCTACTGGCGACGATGACGAGGGGGGGTCACGGTGGCAAGGTCATAAGAGTTTCATACTCAAATCATCCTAATCATCTACGAATCTGAATCGAGAGTAATTAAAGAAGGAATTGTTCAAAGTTTTATAACCTACCGGTGTAATTACTTCGAGAATTAAAAGGAATTTTGATGTTTCACGAATTAAGTTTTTTCTCGCTTTGCAGAACTTGGGGAGTAAAACAGTAAAAGTGAGAGAAGGAAGAAGACTCAGCTTATATAGAGGAGTAGAGTGTCCATTCGTCTCCCCATTCGGATCGACAGCCCAGTAGAAGAACCCCCGTTCGGATCGAATGGACAGTCCAGAAGCAAAGATTGGCCCAATAGTCCAGTGAAAAATAGAAAGGAGAAGGGGTCTGTTCGGATCGGAATCCGAACCGAACCGAGTTCTTTATCTCAGCAACGAATTAAATTGAAATTTGAAGAAAAAGATGAAAACACAAGGAAAATCAAAAGAAAAATCACCTCGAAGAGCGCTGTGCAATGATAGTCAAAGCATGCTCCGTCTCCAACAGAAGCATCCTTTGAGGGGGCAAAATGTTAGCCCACTTTGTGAACTGGGCAACACAAAGTCAAGATGTGAAATATTGAAGAACTTGAAAAACACTGAAGCGGGTCGGATCAGAGCAGTGTAGTGGTTCGGATCGGATAAAGTCTGCTGTTCAGATCGGTGAACTATTGTTGTTGGAATCAGAGAGGCTCGGCTGCTCGGATCGGAAAGCAACCTACTTCAAGTTGGAACGGAGAGCTACCTGCTACAAAGACAGATCGGAGCGGAGCAGAGTAAAAACAAGAATTAGTCCTAAGTTAATCCGGGTCGGATCGGGTTCTCCGATCCGAACCACTTGTGCACACTCTTCCGATCCGAGCCTGTCTTCCACGTCACTCCCCTGCATGAGCGCCTGGTTATTCGGATCGGCTATGACCAGTTCCTACCCATAACGTCCACTGCTCTGATGCGTTGTCAACATAGAAATCCACTCGAACCAGAGGCTGATGGGATGGATGACACGTGGCTCCGATCCGGATCGGGTTCTGGGCTAATTTTCACCTATAAATACCCCGTCTGGAGACAAAGAAAAGGATCTTTTTTCTGGCACTTTGAGAGTTCAACCACCTTCATAACCTGAATTCCAGCACTCCCGGAAAATCCAAATCTTCTTTCATTATTTGTTTTTAGTCAATTGAGTGAATGTAAGTGAGTTGTGAGAGAAATCAAGTGAATATTTCATTGTATTTGCAACTACATCATTGAAAATAGTGAAAGACAAGTGGACGTAGGCATTTCTTCGCCGAACCACTATAAATCCTGTGTGTTCATTTTACTTTTGATCTCATTTCATTCTGCTTTTAATCAATTTGGGTGTTAGAACCACTTTTTGGTCTAACAATATTAAAGTCAACCCCCTTTATAATTCTCTCAGCCCCTCCCCGTTACCTTCAGATCAAACTAATAGAAATAAAAAAAGGAAAAACCGTCATCGATCTCGTTGGCCTCCCCCCCCCCCCCCGCGCCACCGCTAAACCTGCCGCCGCACCACTTGGCCATCCTCCCTCCCTCCCTCCGACGCCTCCCCTTCCTCTCTCCCCTCTCCACGGTGAACACCAAAGCCCCCAAAAACCCGCAACTCTGCAGCCCCCGAACCCTAGTTTCCCCTAAAATCTGATGCCCCTTCCCCAAATCGCCTGAAGGCCACCAAGTTCGACCACGTGCCAGTCATCGGAAGGAGGCGTGAAGAGCTCGCCGATGGTGGCTTTTGATCTGGAACAGGTCATCAGCATGAGGCGCTCTAAAACCTAACACACGAGCTCAGTCCATCATCGCGCAACAGACCGGAAACAAACGTGAAAACAGTGAGCTTCTCTTTGTTTTTATTTTATTTTATTTAAATCAATTTGTTTTAAATCTGAGATTTAATTAAATAAAATTGTTTTTAAAAAATTGAAATAAGCATAGTTTTAATTTATAAAAGAAGTGATTTTGTAAAATAAAAAGACATGATTTTTTAATTTGTAAAGATTATATTTTTTTATAAACAAAGATTAGATTTTAAAATAAACAAATATTAGATCTTTATATATAAAAACGTAGAGTAATAAAAATATGATTTTTATTAATGTAGAGTATAAAAAAATATGATTTTTATTTATGTAGAGTAATAAAAATATTATTTTTATATATAGAGTAATAAAAATATAATTTTTATATATATAGTGAAGTAAAAATATAATTTTTATGTATGTAGAGAAGTAAAAATGTAATTTTTATTATATTACTAGCAAGATAAAAACATAATTTTATTTTGGAAGTTGCGGTAGAAAGGTTTGATTTTTATTTGCTTAGAAAGGTTTGATTTTTATTTGTTTAAAAAGATTTGATTTTAAAAAATAGCAAAGTATGATTTTTAAAATGAAATGATAGCAAAATAAAAATATGATCTTTTTATATGAAGTAGCGATATAAAAATATGATTTTTATATATGAAAATATGATTTTTAATATATGTATAGCATATAAAGATTTGATTTTTATTTATATGAATCACATATAAAGTTATGATTTTTATATATCTAACGACGATATAAAATTTTGATTTTTATAATGAAGAAGCGAATATAAAAATGTGATTTTATATATGGAATAGCGAATTAAAAATATGAATTTAATGTATAAACATCAGATTAAAAATATGATTTTTACTATGGGCAGCGGGGAAAAAGATCGCGTTGGAATTTCTGGAAAATCCAAACCGTTCAGAAGGAAAGAATGGCGGAGTGGATCCCAAAGGTGAGAACTTCTCACTTTTATTTTATTTTCTAGTTAAAATATATACTAGGATGCAGACGTACTTAGCAGCACCCGACACCCGTCGTCCACAGACCATGGATGACTTGTTTGTTTGATTGATGTGTTGTGAGAATTGATTGTGTGATGTGGAATGGAAATAAATATTATATAGTTAGAAATATAATTTTTAATGTGTATATGAATAAAATAAATATTTATAAACAAATCGGACGATTTGTTTATGTACACAAATTTGACTGATACTGATTGGGACGATAAATTTTACGCATCGCCCAACTGCACAAATAAATCTGTATTTATTGATTGAAACCCCACACGGGTATTGGGATGATATATGACATACATTAGTCCCAATAATTAGCTGTATGTCGATCGATTAATTGACAGGCTATTGTAAACGTTAAATATTTATATTTGATGCTTATGCAGTGTAGAATGCACTCTATATGATGGTTGACTGTGTTTGATTGTTGTTGTATACATATGTATATGAAATCCATATAAATAAAATTATATAATAATTGACTGTGTCTGATTCCAGTTCAGAAAGAATGAATATTTTAAAATAACAATTATTTTAAACTAATGAAGATTTTAAAATAATATTCAGTAAAAGATCAAAATCTGATTTTGATGTCCGATTTGGGATGGACACAGATATATTTAAATATACAAAGCCGTGTTGATTAGATTAACGTCATTTTGACGTGAACGATATTTATATCGATTTTATTCATTTTTATAATGAATATCGAAAACGAATTGATTTCGAAATCTAATGTTTTGAAAATATTAGCATTTATATATCGATGATATGGAATATTCAATCTTAATTTGAAATTGAATATGAAGTTGAAATCAAAACGAATTTAAAACGATTAATAAAATACGTTTTAAAAGGAAATCGATGAAATATATATTATATATATTATATATATAATATAATGGCATGAATAGAACGCGCCCCGCCGCGGCAGTTCGCGAATGTCGACCATAGACTTCGAACGGACATTATGGGAGATCCGACCGTTGGATTCTCCTAAAACGGGAACCGTTGGGTTCGCATCGAAAAGAGCTTTCTAACGAATATTAGAGATTTGAAATCTAATGGTTGGATTTGAAATTATGTCCAAATCAAATATGGAAAAGGTTGTTGTAAGTGCAGTTCGATGACCGTTTATGGAAATCGATTGTACGGGCCTTGATAAAATTATTAAAAATATCAACAATTAGTGTAAAATCATAAGAAATGATTTGGAAAGAATTAGGATGAAAAATTCCATATTTGAAAAGATAAAAATATATTTTTTATCGAAATGAACTAGTTTTAAACTAGAATTATAATCCAATTATTTTTAAAATAAATAAATTGGATTTGAAATGGTTTTAAAAATAACCAGAATTTCCAATATATATATTGGAAATGGATTTGGATCGAAATTGTTTTCGGAATATTACGATGTTGGATTTTGTGATTATACAGATATTGTTATGGAAATTTGAAAGATATAATTATATCGTTATTTCCAATACGATATTTGTTGGTTGTAGTATTTGATATTGAATATAAGCCGATATATTTTCTATTCAGAGCCTTGTATTTATTATCAAATGGGATTTTGGGTTTGTAGTGAACGGTGTCTTCACTAACACTGTTCTTAAACCCAGTTGAGTTAAGAAAATTAGAAACTGAATGGAGATTAGTTAAGTTGAATTGTTTCCTGGGTATTGATCTGATGTTGGTTTCGGCCTTCGGAGTTAATACTTTGGGAATTGTTCTCTTACTAACTTACGGTTAGAGACTGATGGAAGGTGAATTGGGTTTATTGTGAACTGTGTTTTTAACGACATTCGTTCTTTAACCCGATTTACGGTGAAATGTGATTTGGATTGTATAAATCTTTTTATTAAGATTTAACAGAAATTTTCCAAAGTAAAGTTTTCCAATTTAATATATATTAAATTGGAATTGAATGGAATTCAATTTGATAATAATCGAAATGAAATTCTGTGGAGGAAGACTGTTAATACATACGGAATTTAAAAGGCGTTGCCGATATCCCATTTATATTATTGGTCGGATACGGAAATTGATATCGATTATATATTGATTTGTTCTTCCGTGAAGATTCCATAATTAATGGAATGTGATTTGGGTTTGTCATGAATGGTATCTTTAATAATACTATTCTTAGATCCAACGGAGTTAAGAAAATCAGAAACTAACTGGGGATTAATTAAGTTATATGGTTTCCTGGGTATTGATCTGATGTTGGTTTCGGCCTTCGGGGTTAATACTTAGGGAATTCACTTGCTAATTTACGGTTGAAGGCTGATGGAATGGAATGTGATTTTGGGTTTATCGTGAACCGTGTTTTAAATGACATTGGTTCTTTAACCCAGTTAAAGACACGATATGATTTCCCAAGTTAAACTATCGTTAATATTGATTTTTGGGAAGATTAAAACCAAGTGGAGTTTTAATGCATCTTTAATTAGATTGAAATGATATCCAAAGGAGGATTAAAGAATAAACTTAAAGAATTTATCTTTGATAAAATTAATGGGAACCTTTCCCAAAGTATAAGAATATTTGAATAAAGGAATATTCTGGATTGGAATGAGGCGTATGTTGTGTTTTTATAGCACTTGTTTATTATATACGCGAGTTATTCAGAAAACTTGGTTTATCCCATTCTGAATAACTGATTCGACGATATGTTGAGGATGAAGACGGTAGTCGAAGACCAGAGGTCTTCACATCGTTTGGATGATTACTGATGTCTTGATTGGGTTGTACACCCAAGATAAGGTAATAAGTGGTGATCGTCCAGACGTACTTGGAGATCGACCAGATATGCGAGGACCTCTCCCCTGTATTGGACATATGGGGGAGGAATAAGGTGCTTCCGGTTTCGTTCAGACCCAGAACGAACTTGTAAATGGATGTGTGTCTGACATCGGATTTCATTCTGTGTGATTGATAGACATCGGTTGCATAGCGTGAATTGCTTGTGTGGCATGCTGAGATGCAAACGATCATGGCTTCCGTTGAAAAGCAGAGTCTTCTGGTTGATGATCAAAGCACTGCTTTAATATAGCATAGCTTTGTGTAGCGTTAGTTCGCGAGCCTCACAACCCGGTGTGAACCAGAAACGGGAGAGGACTGCAGGGAGGGCATGCGTTTCCTTCTAGCTAGGAGCACTGTTTCAAATATCGCAAATATCATCCGAGATCTCCTCCGAGATCTCGTTTTGGGCTCCTTCCGAAACGAAACAACAAATATCACTCTAAATCTCCTTTCGAATATATCACCCGAGATATTGTAATATCGAACGATATATCGACCGAGATGAAATACTGGAATATCGTCCGAGATCTTAGTTTTTTTGGTTAAAATTTAAATTTATGCCTGAACTAGAACTATAATTAAAAAACTCAAATCTAAACATATCAATCTTTTGTTATTTTACATTTTGCATGTTAAATGACTATATTGTATGTTCGTATATGTTTTACAATGCTTATGATTTTCATATTCCTCTTTTTACGTACATGTTACTTACGAAATTATGTATTTTATGGTCTATTTATGCTGAATTTTTTAATGCTTTGGATTCTTTTAATGTTTCCTTTCTAACAATATTCCTGTTTTAAGCATATTACGATTTAGAGTATGAATGATTTTTCAGAAAATAAAGAATAATAAAGTTATTTTGCACTTTAAGTTTAAGTTACTATGTTTTTGATAGCAATCATAAAAATCATTTTGTTAAAATATTATTTTCAACATATCATGTACCGCGAGATTGTTCCGATATGAACTTTCAGACCCGAGATGAAAATCCGAGACGAACTCCCGAGTTAGACTCATCTCGTCCGAGATCTCCCCCGAAATGAGACCGAGTCTATAAAATCCCCGAGACGAAACGTGACCGATATCCGAGATTTAAAACTTTGGCTAGGAGTGATGTCAGCGTTTTACAAGCCCTGACATTTTACTTATGTGGATGATGGATAGCGAGGCGCCTCAGTTATATCTGTCGTTTCGGGGCCGATAGTTTGGTCGGGATATGACCAGTTTACGCCCCGTAGGGCGGGGAAATGCATTGTTCAGGCATTTTAATCCACTCTGTGTCGACCGGCCCTGAAGATCCAAGGTGCAGTTGCGGTTGTTCCTGAGACACGGGCTAGAGCGTCTCGAAGCGGTAAGGACGATCCCTTGCCTTGGTTCACAGATGGAAATCCAACTTCCAATACGACATTTTGTGGTTTTGAATGTAGAACCTAGTACGGCGATATAGTGGTATGTGGCACTTATGCCGTCTATGATTGATACTTATGACTGAAATTGTTTTGACACTATACACTTATAGTAATAATAAAAGATGAAATTCCACGTATCAAGCATTTTTGACTATTATAAGGTAAAAACTCTATCCTTCGGCTTGCGTTGCATTGCATTGTGTGATGGGAACTGAGTCTTATAATAGCTTCATTGTTCTTTATTTAGCATTGCTCTGTTTGTTTTATGCACTGGTATTCTTTGGAGGAAACCCGTTCCGTGTTATACGGCGTGGTCCCTTGATTTACCGAACTTTAAAATAAAGATTAATAATTGTTTTAGTTCTCACACCAGTCACATGACTAACCTGGAGTTTATTGTTTTAACCTAAACTCTGGGTACCCCTATTTTCCACACGGGCAGCTAGTAGTTTTGGTTTTGCAGATTTATATTCATAGGATCCTGGTTTACAGCTAGAATGATATTCGAAAAGCTCTGTATTCGTATATTCTTTTCAGTTGTGCTTTGTATTATTTTTTCGCTGCATTGTAACTTGTAAATCTCTGATATTTAGTAAATGTGTAATATTTATTCATACATTGTATATTCGTGTATTCTGATGAAATTGTTGTAATAAGCAATGAAATGTTCTTCTGGTTGTGTTCTGATTCGTCTTGTCCTTAAGGCAATCCGTTCTTCCTTTTTTCTTCGGAGACCGGGGAAGTTCTAGGTCCTTATAGTTGGTATTAGAGTTCTGGTTTACAGAGCTCGAGAACAAGACACGATAGAACCAAACAAAAGAATTCATCAGAGATTGGATTAGTAATATCCAATAAGAATGACTCTATAGAGATGGGATCAGTAGTATCCTAGAACGAGTGTGAAGAGTATTATTTTTAAAATAAAAAGGAAAACAAATTTTGTTTTGAAAATTTAAACCATTTCACACGTATTTGAATATTTTATTTGTATTGAATTTGGGCAATCCAATATACAAAGATTTTGCATATACGCCTTACAAACGTGTATTCGAAGTTTTAATATACTGGATAGATATAGAATCACACTCTAGTCGCCTGAAGATGGTTCCGATGATCGCTATAGCATCATCAGCATTTATGTTCGAGTTTCGAAAGTAGGATTTCTATATATTTCCAATTGACTGGTGTGAGAACCAAAACTAGATACGGCTTATTGTTGTGACTTGGCATCAAAAATGGATTTTTATATATATCAAAATTATGAATTTGAAATGTTAATTCACTAATTAATTGATGGTTGTGTTGTGTGATTATTCATTTAAAGCATTATGTGAATGTACGGTAAATTTAGGCCAAATTGAACCAAATATTGAACTGTAATGAAAATTGTTTGGAAATGCATGCATATACATGTATATACATTAAACAGGTCATAGCAAGGAGGCTAAAGAAGAGGAATAAAATTGTTTGCCCGACAAATAGTTACATGTTTATTTTATTTCTTGGGGTTTTTGATGATTTTATGAGCCGATTGGCTAGCCGCTTAGCTGTTTCGTTTTATTTTTGGATTGGAGAGGTCTGTATGGTGATTTCGGGATTTTCCCGGTGCTCCCGTACAGGTGAGGTTATGGCGAAATTTTTCGAAAATTTAGGGTGTTAGCCAAATTTTTGAAAAATTTGAAAAGTTCGTAGAAACTAAAAAGTTGAAGAACTTAAACCATAATGAAAATAATGAAAGTTGAGTTGGTTTGTAAAACAACTTTCAGCTCTGTTCCTTTTCAAGGACAAAAAGATTTTAAGTGGGGAAGATTGTTACAACCCGGAAAATCCGAACCAATTAAAAAAAATTATTTTGGCAATTTTGACGGATCTTGAACACTTAAAATGAATTATTTTAAATAATAACGACGAGAAATTTATTTTGAATAGAATTAGAACGTATATATTTATTTGAATCGACGTGAATATAAATATTTATTTTTAAATATAAAAGGAATTGAAAATGGCGCGGCAGTTTGAAATTTCGATTTCAAATTTCAAATGAGTGTACAGGATTGAAAATAAACCGGATTTTAGCGAAACCAAAAATATTAGAATCTATTTGAAAATATCTTTCCAACAAATCGGAAAATTTGAAATTTCATAAAGGGAATAAAAAGTTATGTCCAATTGAAAATTCAAAATAGTCGCTATGGAATTTTGGCCCTTAAAAATAGAAATTTTGCAAACAACCTCCATTTTCGATGAAACCACTTTTTTTTGGATCCGGGATGTCAAGTTATTGCTTGAATCTAAAATTCGTAATTTTTGGGATTCATATGTGAGCGTAGCGAAGGAAAACGTGTTTTGCAAGTTTCAGTCAATTTGGATCGACCAGAAAATAACCATTTTTCAAACGGTCTCCAAATTTGATGAAATTAGTTTTGTTAGCACTGTGTCGTCAATAAGCTAGAAATATTTTTTCTGGAATTTTTGGGGTCCGTTTGTAGACCCGGTAAATTGAAACGTGCGTTCAAATTCAATATATAGATTTATATTTTGATTTTGACGGAAACTGATCGAAACAGTCGAATCAGCTTACCGGACATATCCCATTGTGTTCGGAATGGGGGTAGTTAGCTAGGGGCGACAGTAGTTGGGCTCAATTTAGAGTTCGAATTAAAAAGTTGCTTTTTAGAATTTAATTAAATATTAAAATATATTTATATTAAAGTCAACCCCCTTTATAATTCTCTCAGCCCCTCCCCGTTACCTTCAGATCGAACTAATATAAATAAAAAAAAGGAAAAACCGTCGTTGATTCCTCTGCCCCCCCCCCCCCCCCCCGGCACCACCGCTCAGCCTGCCGTCGCACCCCTTGGCCATCCTTCCTCCCTCCGACGCCTCCCCTTCCTCTCTTCCCTCTCCACGGTGAACCCCAAAGCCCCCAAAAACCCGCAACTCCGCACCCCCCGAACCCTAGTTTCCCCTAAAATCTGATGCCCCCTTCCCCAAATCGCCCGAAGGCCACCAAGTTCGACCACGTGCCAGCCATCGGAAGGAGGCGTGAAGAGCTCGTCGATGGTGGCTTCTGATCGGGAACAGGTCATCAGTAGGAGGCGCTCTGAATCCCTAACGCTCGAGCTCGGTCCATCATCGCGCAACAGACCAGAAACAAACGTGAAAATAGTGAGCTTCTCTTTTTTTTTATCAATTTGTTTTAGATCTAAGATTTATTTAAATAAAAATGTTTTTAAAAACAGAAATTAGCACATTTTTAATTTATAAAAGAAGTGATTTTGTAAAATAAAAAGACATGATTTTTTTAATTTGTAAAGATTATATTTTTTTATAAACAAAGATTAGATTTTTAAAATAAACAAAGATTAGATTTTTATATATATATAAATGTAGAGTAATAAAAATATGATTTTTATTAATGTAGAGTATAAAAAATATAATTTTTATTTATGTAGAGTAATAAAAATATAATTTTTAAATATATAGAGTAATAAAAATATAATTTTTATATATGTAGTGAAGTAAAAATATAATTTTTATGTATGTAGAGAAGTAAAAATGTAATTTTTATTATATTGCTAGCAAGATAAAAACATAATTTTATTTTCGAAGTTGCGGTAGAAAGGTTTGATTTTTATTTGTTTAGAAAGGTTTGATTTTTATTTATTTAAAAAGATTTGATTTTTAAGAATAGCAAAGTATGATTTTTAAAAATGAAATGATAGCAAAATAAAAATATGATCTTTTTATATGAAGTAGCGATATAATAATATGATTTTTATATATGAAAATATGATTTTTATTATATGTATAGCATATAAAGATTTGATTTTAATTCATATGAATCACATATAAAGTTATGATTTTTATATATATACGACGATATAAAAATTTGATTTTTATAATGAAGAAGCGAAAATAAAAATGTGATTTTGTATATGGAATAGCGAATTAAAAATATGATTTTTAATGTATAAACATCGGATTAAAAATATAATTTTTACTATGGGCAGCGGGGAAAAAGATCGTGTTGTAATTTCTGGAAAATCCAAACCGTTCAGAAGGAAAGAATGGCGGAGTGGATCCCAAAGGTGAGAACTTCTCACTTTTATTTTATTTTCTAGTTAAAATATATACTAGGATGCAGACGGTGCTTAGCAGCACCCGACACCCGTCGTCCACAGACCATGGATGACTTGTTTATTTGATTGATGTATTATGAAAATTGATTGTGTGATGTGGAATGAAAATAAATATTATATAGTTAAAAATATAATTTTTAACGTGTATATGAATAAAATAAATATTTATAAACAAATCGGACGATTTATTTACGTACACACATTTGACCGATATTGATTGGGACGATAAATTTTACACATCGCCCAACTGCACAAATAAATCGGTATTTGTTGATTGAAACCTCATACAGGTATTGGGATGATATATAACATACACTAGTCCCAATAATTAGCTGCATGTCGATCGATTGATTGACAGGCTGTTGTAAGCATTAAATATTTATATTTGATGCTTATGCAGTGTAGAATGCACTCTGGATGATGGTTGACTGTGTTTGATTGTTGTTGTATACATGTGTATATGAAATCCGGATAAATAAAATTATATGGTAATTGACTGTGTCTGATTATAGTTCAGAAAGAATGAATATTTTAAAATAACAATTATTTAAATATAATGAATATTTTAAAATAATACTCAGTAAAAGATCAAAATCTGATTTTGATGTCCGATTTGGGATGGACACGAATATATTTAAATATATAAAGCCGTGTTGATTAGAATAACACCATTTTGACGTGAACGATATTTATATTGATTTTATGCATTTTTATAATGAATATCGAAAAGGAATTGATTTCGAAATCTAATGTTTTGAAAATATTATCATTTATATATATCGGTGATATGGAATATTCAATTTTGATTTGAAATTTAATATGAAGTTGAAATCGTTTTGAAAACGAATTTAAAACGATTTATAAAATACGTTTTAAAAGGATATATATATAATATATATTGTATATATGATATAATGGCCTGAATATAATGCGTCGCACCGCGGGAGTTCACGGATTTCGACCATTGGCTTCGAACGGACATTACGGGAGATCCGACCATTGGATTCTCCTAAAACGGGAATCGTTGGGTTCGCATCGAAAAGAGCTTTCTAACGAATATTAGAGATTTGAAATCTAATGGTTGGATTTGAAATTATGTCCAAATCAAATATGGAAAAGGTTGTTGTAAGTGCAGTTCGATGGCCGTTTATGGAAATCGATTGTACGGGCCTTGATAAAATTATTAAAAATATCAATAATTAGTGTAAAATCATAAGAAATGATTTGGAAAGAAATAGGATGAAAAATTCCATATTTGAAAAGATAAAAATAGATTTTTTATCGAAATGAACTAGTTTTAAACTAGAATTATAATCCAATTATTTTTAAAATAAATAAATTGGATTTGAAATGGTTTTAAAAATAACCAGAATTTCCAATATATATATATATTGGAAACGGATTTGGATCGAAATTGTCTTCGGAATATTTCGATGTTGGATTTTGTGATTATACAGATATTGTTATGGAAATTTGAAAGATATAATTATATCGTTATTTCCAATTCGATATTTTTTGGTTGTAGTATTTGATATTGGATATAAGCCGATATATTTTCTATTCAGAGCCTTGTATTTATTATCAAATGGGATTTTGGATTTGTCGTGAGCGGTGTCTTCACTAACACTGTTCTTAAACCCAGTTGAGTTAAGAAAATTAGAAACTGACTAGAGATTAGTTAAGTTGAATGGTTTCTTGGGTATTGATCTGATGTTAGTTTCGGCCTTCGGGGTTAATACTTAGGGAATTGTTCTCTTGCTAATTTACGGTTAGAGACTGATGGAAGGTGAATTGGGTTTATTGTGAACTGTGTTTTTAACTACATTCGTTCTTTAACCCGATTTACGGTGAAATGTGATTTGGAATGTATAAATCTTTTTTTTAAGATTTATTCCAATTTAATATATATTAAATTGGAATTGAACGGAATTCGATTTGATAATAATCGAAATGAAATTATGTGGAGGAAGACTGTTAATACATATGGAATTTAAAAGGCGTTATCGATATCCCATTTATATTATTGGTCGGATACGGAAATTGATATCGATTATATATTGATTTGTTCTTCCGTGAAGATTCCATAATTAATGGAATGTGATTTGGGTTTGTCATGAATGGTATCTTTAATAATACTGTTCTTAGATCCAACGGAGTTGAGAAAATCAGAAACTAACAAGGGATTAGTTAAGTTATATGGTTTCCTGGGTAATGATCTGATGTTGGTTTCGGCCTTCGGGGTTAATACTTAGGGAATCATTCACTTGCTAATTTACGGTTGAAGGCTGATGGAATGGAATGTTATTTTGGGTTTATCGTGAACCGTGTTTTAAATGACATTGGTTCTTTAACCCAGTTAAAGACAGGATATGATTTCCCAAGTTAAACAATCGTTAATATTGATTTTTGGGAAGATTAAAACCAAACAAGGTTTTAATGCATCTTTAATTAGATTGAAATGATATCCAAAGGAAGATTGAAGAATAAATTTAAAGAATTTATCTTTGATAAAATTAATGGGAACCTTTCCCAAAGTATAAGAATATTTGAATAAAGGAATATTCTGGATTGGAATGAGGCATATGTTGTGTTTTTATAGCACTTGTTTATTATGTACGCGAGTTATTCAGAAAGACTGGGTTTATCTCATTTTGAATAACTGATTCGACGGTATGTCGAGGATGAAGACGGTGGTCGAAGACCGAAGGTCTTCACATCATTTGGTTGATTACCGATGTCTTGATTGGGATGTACACCCAAGACAAGGTAATAAGTAGTGATCGTCCAGACGTACTTGGAGATAAACCGGATATGCGAGGACCTCTCCCCTGTATTGGACATATGGGGGAGGAATAAGGTGCCTCCGGTTTCATTCAGACCCAGAACGAACTTGTAAATGGATGTGAGTCTGACATCGGATTTCGTTCTGTGTGATTGATAGACATCGGTTGCATAGCGTGAATTGCCTGTGTGGCATGCTGAGATGCAAATAATCAAGGCTTCTGTTGAAAAGCAGAGTCTTGTGGTTGATGATCAAAGCATGTCTTTAATATAGCGTAGCTTTGTGTAGCGTTGATTCGGAATGACATAAGTGCCCCATACTACTATGTCGCCATACTAGGTTTTGATTGCAGAGTCTTGTGGTTGATGATCAAAGCATGTCTTTGCCTAGTCTTGTGGTTCCTGAGACACGGGCTAGAGCGTCTCGAAGCGGTAAGGAGGATCCCTTGCCTTGGTTCAAGGATGGAAATCCAACTTCCAATATGACATTTTGCGGTTTTGATTGTAGAACCTAGTATGGCGACATAGTAGTATGGGGCATTTATGCCATCTATGATTGCAGAGTCTTGTTTTGACACTATACACTTATAGTAATAATAAAAGATGAAATTTCACATACTAAGCATTTTTGGCTATTATAAGGTAAAAACTCTATCCTCCGGCTTGCGTTGCGTTGTGGGATGGGAACTGAGTCTTATAATAGCTTCATTGTTCTTTATTTAGCATTGCGATGTTTGTTTTATGCACTGGTATTCTTGGGAGGAAACCCGTTCCGTGTTATACGACGTGGTCCCTTGATTTACCGAACTTTAAAATAAAGATTAATAATTATTTTAGTTCTTACACCAGTCACATGACTGACCTGGAGTTTATTGTTTTAACCTAAACTCTGGGTGCCCCTATTTTCCACATGGGCAGCTAGTAGTTTTGGTTTTGCAGATTTATATTCACAGGATCCTGGTTTACAGCTGGAATGATATTCGGAAAGCTCTGTATTCGTATATTCTTTTTAGTTGTGCTTTGTATTATTTTTCCGCTGCATTGTAACTTGTAAATCTCTGATGTTTAGTAAATGTGTAATATTTATTCATACTCTGTATATTCTTGTATTCCGATGAAATTGTTGTGATAAGCAATGAAATGTTCTTCTGTTTGTGTTTTGATTCGTCTTGTCCTCAAGGCAATCCGTTCTTTCTTTTCTCTTCGGAGACCGGGGAAGTTCTGGGTCCTTACAGTTTTAAATAAGTCTTTGAACAAAGATTGGGAATGAAAGAATGGAATATGATTTTTATAATCAATTGAAATGATTTCCAAGAAAAGGTTTAAACAAGTGTTTAAAGTATGTAAATCTTTGATAAGATTTAATGGGAGTAATTCCCAATATAAAGAATCATTTTAGTAAAAGAATATTCCAAAATGGAATGAGGCTCATGATGTGTTGTAAATCTTTACTAATTTTAAAGATGCGCTAGTTATTCGGAATGACTGGATTATAACCCATTGTGAATAAATATATGACGTAATAAGAGCAATTGAAAGCGGCGATGACTATGATTGAAGATCAGAGACCTTCACATCGGAAGGATTGCACGTTGATGCCTCGGGTGGCAACCCAATTATGGAGTTATATTGTGACGGTAGTTTGACCGTACTTGAAGCGATTCGGATTACAAGGGCTTTCACACCCAAGTAGGGTCGTTGAATAAAGTGCCTTCGGTTTCGTTCACAACCCATTACGGGTTTGGCATCCCAAAACTTAACCCCATAGACCCCAAAATAAATATGTTACCAGTATGCATATTTTATAATTTTTCAGGTACCAAATAGTAGGTGCTCAAAGCATATGAAGAGAAATTTGTTGAACATTGGAAAAATATGAAAAGGATTTGTTATTGGCATCGGTAAAGTCTGTAACTCTAAATCTCATCTAATTATTTGATAAAATTTATTTCATGTTTTGAATTTATTTGATTTCCCATCTTGTATTTTATTTATATGAATATACAAACTCAACATATTGTCTAGTAGTAAATTAAACAATTCTTTTTAACCTTTTTGATGACAATGGGGGAGAAAAGGTACAAATATACTAGACAAAATGATTGGGGGTGCACAGAGTCAGGGGGAGTCAATATTATATTTTATCTCTCAAATATTTATTTGGTTGTCATCATCAAAAAAGGGGAGACTGTTAATACCTTAGGTATTGATTTTGATGAAAACAACCATATAAACATTACTACTAACATATCCCCAAGTTGGGCAGTTACATCAGATAAATTATGAAGTCATTTATAAGATTATACAAGAGTACAAAAGAAAAATTACAAAAGAAGGTTAATCAGAGCAATGGAAGAATAATAAAGGAAGAATGATCAAAACAATTGAAGTCCAAAGCCTATTAGAGAAAAATGCTGAAGAACAGAGGTGTTTGAAGTGATGAGGAGTTGTTTGAACCTTAGAATATCTTGTTAAAGATCTCATGACAATTATACTTGAAGACAATCAACCATTGACCTTAACAGAATCGTTGAAATCCACAAATATAAGGTAATATGAAATATTGAAATTTTGCAACTCTTATTAGTATTGCTGACACACATATGTCGACATATATATACTAGTATGTCGACATATATACCCGTTTCCAGATTTTTGAATTTTAAATTTGCCTTCCTCCCTACATATCCCTTCACCAAAAGATACATTTCTTCAACTACTATTTAAAGGCTTCTAAAAATGAATTTTAACATCAACATTTCTCATTTTCTATTATTCTTTCTTCTTCATACATTTGAACTTTAAATCAATTGAATACTATTCAATTATCCATGCAAATCCACTCTTTTCACTCTTCTTCATTCATTTGCAAGCCACACAATATTAGAGAGTTGTACTTGAATTCACTTCGTTCTCTTTCTGATTTCATCATATTTCCTCAAAGAATTCAAAAATTTATTGTCATTGGAGTTATATAGGGTCATTGTACCAAATCTGCAAGAATCTATATTGTAAATATAACTACTAGCCATTGTTTGTTGTTATTGATAAGGATAAGGTGTATTTTGTGGCTTGTGAAATCAAGGTTGTAAAGTTGTTATTTTCACCCGTGGAAAACAAGCGATTATAGTGAAATTCTACATGGTAGAGTGCAGAACTGGATGTAGGATTGATTAATATTCCGAACCAGTATAATATAAAAATCTTGGTGTTATTTACTTTACTGCATTTTATTTTATTACTTTTTTTTAAAACAAATGGGTAAACCACCTTGTTAAAAACCTGTACTAGAAATCAGCGTGATATCTAGACAGAAAAAAGAGTGCGGTGCTTTATTGACAACTCATCAATAAAAAGTACATATGTTAGTACAAAAGGCTAGCAAATCATCAAATTCTATTGTGTCGCCTTAACCCATTTATATAATATCCAAAAAGAAGAGCATGCAAAGCCCAAAAAGGAAAACAACCCAATATGGCATAAACAAACAAAAATCAGACATGTTTTCTCCCTTTGTACCACGTGTCACCCGAAGAACGGGAAACCAAAAGGTCAACGTATCCCTCGTCTTCATTGCAATTAGGTTTAAGAGCTTCTTGCCCAAAATGGAAAGGCGGAAGTAAACATTAAAATTTATCCCTCATTCAAACAATCGATACCCCATCTACTCACATCAGTTGCTCTTCTGCTCTTCCTAGATCTCCGCAGTAAGTATTTTACATCCAATTCTAGCAAATCCCATCTCAGAAATTTGTTTGTATAATTATTATTGTGAACACGGCTATTTCTTTCCATCCAGATATCGTAGATCGAAGCTACCAAACAACAATAGGTTGCTTCTTATCTGAAATCGGCCAAAATGAAAGCACTCTTCATATCATCCATTTCGTTCTCCATGAGTAACGGTCTGTCATTAGTTGGAGGCAGTCCAATTCTCACTCTACATCTGGTCCAAAGGTACGCAGAGTATGAGCATTGGAAAAACAGGTGATTCTTATTTTCATGCTCCTCATTACATAACACGCAAGTAGGATCAATCTCATATCCCCAGCTTATCATGATATCCTTTGTTCCAAGACGATTCAGATATGCTTTATAGGCACAAACAGACGTTTTGGGACTGTTAATTTTATGCCATATAACTTTGCACCAATTTAATTCAGGTTTATGATTTCTAGAAGCATCCCATGTTGATAAAACGAAAATCCATTAGGATCCATTCCAGCTCCAGTAATCTTCATCCATGTTTGAGTGAGTATTTATATCCCTAATTTGGTTAGAGAGAAGTCTCATGGTCGGCAGTAGGTTAGGATTAAATACCTCATTTTTCATGATGTTGTTAACATATAAATTATCACCTCCAAATATACCCAAGTTGTCTCATCCAAGAATATTCACCATAGTATTGCTATTAATTCAAGGGTCAAACCAGAGTAGCATATTTTGGCCATTAACTACACATATATTAATACATTGGAGACTCAAATTTCTATGTCTCAGAATTGTTTTCCACGTGCAAGAGTTGTTGTTATCAATCCCTATCACCCATAAAAATTTACCGCAACAGTATCTATTGACCATCCATTTTTTCCACAGGCTATTGCCATTAACAAAGTGCCAAAGTAATTTGAGCGCAACAGCAATTTTAATGTCTTTAAAATTCCGCAAACCAACACCTCCCTCTTCCTTAGGAGAGAAAAGTGTGTTCCATGCAATTTTATGTTTTTTCCGGCCCAGACAAAGTTTGCGCATAGTTTATTAATTTTGCTAATCCTAGCTTCTGGAATCTAATATGTACGCATCCAAAATAGCACCTAGGTGTAGTAATAGTTTAGACAAGTTCAATTTTGCCTACTATAGATAGAAGTCTATTATCCCAGCTGTCCATTTTCTTTCCTATTCTTTCAGTCAGTTCCCGTAGTCAGAAAAATGGAGGCAATTATATGACAGCGGAACATCCAGATATTTAACAGGAAGCTTTCCTTCTCTCATGTTTAGTTCATGCAATATATGGTTTTTGCTGCTCACCACTTGCTGGAAAAAAAATCGACTTTATGTTATTAATTTGAAGACCAGCACACACTTTCATATCTTACAAAATCATTTTAATAGTCTTCACTCCCTTGTTTTTGGATTTACAAAAAGTCATCAAGTCATCAACATAGATGAGATGTGTAATTTTGGATTCCTCCTTGTAAATAGGTTGTAAGTGATGGGCTTCCACAACTTTACACATCATAATAGACAAATACTCCTAGCAACACAAAACAAGTATGGCGATAGGGGATCCCCTTGTCTAAGACCCCTGTTGCTATATATATAAAACCTCTAGGCTGCCTTGGGTCAAAATAGAAAAGGTAGGCATTGTAATACAAGTTCTTATAATTTTTGTGATCTGTCTAGGAAATCTCATCCTCCCAGGCATATAGCAGATAAAATTTCTGTTTATCATGTCATAAGCTTTTTGCAGATTAATTTTAATGCAAATTTTCCCGCTTCCTTTTCTACTAAAGAATCTGATTTGTTCATGAGCTATAAGAATATTTTCGGCAATATATTTACCCAGAATAAACGCAGACTGGTTTCCAGATATCAAATGTTTGAGGTATGGTTTTATCCAGTTGCATATGACTTTGGAAATGATTTTATATATAACATTACAACAGGCAATGGGTCTGTAATCAAATATAGCTTTAGGGTATTCAATTTTTGGGATAAGAGTGAGAAAAATATGGTTTATACCCTTTGCTAAATTTCCGGTTCTAAACACTTCTTGCACCACCTCCAAAATTTCTTCTTTTAGTTCGTCTCAATGAAACTTGTAAAATTTTGACGTGAATCCATCCAGACTTGGGCTTTTATCATCTGAGATAGAGAAAGCAGCTTTATGAACTTCGTCTAATGTGATACAAGACATTATATGCCTTCTACCTCTATCATCAACAACAAACCTGCAATTGATATGTGGGAAGTTAATATTCATAGGATATTCAGAATTAGATATCTCATTAAAGTACTGAACAGCTTCGCTTTCAAAACAGTTCACATCATATGCGTGATCCCCGTTGCTAATGTATAAATTACTCCGATTATTTAGGTATTTTCTCAATGACATTTTAGCATGAAATTTTTTTGTGCACAAGTCACTGTATTTAAGCCAATTTATTTTTGCCTTCTGTTTAGTACTCATCATTTCAATATGCTTTGCTCCTTCCAACTGTTATAGGCCTCGCTAAGTAAGTCATATAGTCTGTTGTCATCAGGATGTTTGTCAAATTCAGATAGGATCTATTATATTTTCTTTCCAACATAATTAGCAGGTCACCATCTTTAAAACTGTTGTAGTTCCAATTCTTCAAATAAAATTTGATAAGTTTAAGGAATTGTTGAAACATGAAAATCTTTGACCCCTGAATGTTAGAAAAAGCTGTAACATACATCACCATATCCATGGTATCCTTATAACCATATTTAGAACACCAAGAACTAACAAATCTGAATGGTATGTTCCTATTTCGTTGTACTTTACTTTTAAATCTAATACAAATGGGAATATGATCACTCGGTGGATTAGCCATCCCACATGCAGCAAGCTCAGGGAATTTATCAAGAAAAAGATAATCACGAAAAACATTGTCTATCTTTGTGGCCATGCCTTTTTTCCTCCAAGTGTTAAACTCCAAAATAGGAATATTCATTAAGCCTGAAACAGCGATGCAGTCCAATAGCCTTGAAAGGTGCCTAAAAGAGACAGAGGCTCCCTCTTTTTATCATTACTAGAAAGAATATTAATGGAATCCCCTAAAACAATCCACAAAATATTCACATTAATAGTTTCTTTAGTGATTTCACACCATAATCTCTCACGGTCTAACAGAAAATTGCTAACATAAATGAAAGTGAATCTGCAGCAAGAACCCCATATGTTGTTTGCATTGATAGAAATGTGTTGTATAGAAATGGTTTCAATGTTAATAGACCAACAAGTAGAATCCCAAAAAATTAATATGCGACCTTCGCATCCACATCCATTATTATCAACAAATTTCCATGTCTCATGTATGTACATTTTCAGTTTATTTATCATTTCACCACTCAACTTGTTTTCAACTAGGCCTACCATCGAAGGCCCAAATTTGTTTAGGAATTTGAGTACTACAAATTGTTTATTTGGAGCATTCAAACCCCTAACATTCCATGCTATAATATTCATCTAATCTTGCTCTGGCTCCTTGTCGAAACTTTAGGAGGATCAGGTTGGATAATTTTGGGTTTTTTTTGTTTTGTTTACTGATGTTTTCCATTTCTTCTCTGAATTACTGATTTCCTCTATGTTATTTGATACATCAATATCCATTGTAGGTGGGATCTCATCATTTTCTGTGCTAGCAATTTGCTCTGTTATTTTATCATAATCAGATTCATACCAGTCTTCAATTATACCATCAACAATATCATCCAGATTGGGAGGGGCTTTATTATACTTCTCTTCGTGTATTGCAGAGGGGCATGCCGTGTGAATCACCATACTATCTAAAGCTTGTAACTTACCTTCGTGCCTACTAGAATTTAGACCAATTCTGTTTGTATTATTCTTATTTAACTAGGACCGTCTGAGTTCAAAATAGAATTATGTGTAACTATGAGTGGTTGTTGTGACAAGTTCTTTACATTGATACTGTCATTTGCTTCTCCTGGACTTTTATTTGTTTTTGTTACTATGGCTTTAGAAGCGCAATTATTCATATCTTCCATGTTGTGATCTGTTATGCAATGTGATATAACATTTCCCCTTTTTAAGCTTTCAAGCTGATTTTTATCATCCACTTGTGTGTTGTTCGTATCAACTTCATTCGCTTTACCATCAGTGGTGTCAACATTATGCTCTGTATCGTTAGCATCATCCACATCCATATTAATAGTAGGAATATGAGTGACATTGATATCAGCTATGTTCTCTAGATCGTTAATACCAACATTATGCTCATCGATAACAATTTCTACATTGTTAGATCCAGACTTTTGAACCCATACTTCTTTTGGTTTTGTTTTCATTTGAGAGTTGGTGTGTCCAACCCCCCCCCCCCCCCCCACACACACATATTCTACATCGAAGTGGTTTATATAAATATTCCACGTTTACTTTTAATTCTTCCGCAGTGTGCATGATCACATCTACCTCATTTGGAAACTCAAATTTTGCATCCATCTCAATAAGAATCTTTTCATGTGAAACTCTGGATTCGTCTACGGTGATTTTATCCATTTTGATTAGTCTTCCTAAAACATTGGCAGTAGCACTTAATGCTTCTTTATCCCATAGTTCCAATTCAAGTTTTGATAATTTAACCCAAAGAGGTATCGTGGACAGTAAATCCTTCTTAAATCTCATGCCCATATTTCATTTCTTTAAAATAATAATTTTATTGTTAAACAAATATGATCCACCTTTCAAAATGTTTTCATTGTCCGTAATGTTATCAAATCTTATTATAAAAAATCCATTCTCTTTCGACAACAATTGGAAGTTTTTTGTTGGTTTCCAGACACGTTCATGTTATGGGTTTTGTGCGCAGCGGAAGTTTGTCAAAACGCCCGAAAAACAGGATCTTTATCACCCAATCACTTGAAGATGAATTTGATTGGAAAAAAAAACACAAATAATATTGGAAATATAAGCACATGATATTCCACCCAACCACCCTCTTTGTTGATTCACTAATAAAAAATTATTTACAATCGATCTCAACTATCGTTACAAACAATTACAACTTGTATCAATAACCTTATTGAGAAATAGGTAGAGAATATCTGATGGCTAAAAAATCTGAAGGAGAACACTCAATTTGGAATAGCTAGAATGATCACTCTTGGTGGCTCTCACCCACACCTAATGAAGATGTCAGCCAGACCTTTTTATAGAGAGAATTGCTTCATGCTCAAGAAAACTTGGCATCCAAATTATCTTCATATTTGTTATAAAACTATTTGGATAAGCACTAAATATCCTTGCAATAAATGTCCATAAATATAACAATCAATATCTCTCCATAAAATCTAGCACCAAATCTCTTCATCAAATCTAGCACCAAATCTAGCAACAAATCTCTCCACAAAATATGTAAGATTATTTGTTGCCCAAAATTGTGATTTGTGTATCACCGATTTCAACACTCCACCTTGATACCAAATCACAACATCTCCTCCACTCAAGCAATAGCCCCTTAGCTCTCACTTTCAACCTCTTCTTTCTCAATTAACACCATCTTGATTTTAACGGCTACGAGATAAAACCATCTTGTCTTCTCTTCAGGTCCAGGCTCAATCACACCTTCTTGATTTCATCAGGCCACAAGATTACCTAATTGATTTCCAGGCTCAATCACACCTTCTTGATTTCACCAGGCCACAAGATTACCTAATTGATTTCCAGGCTCAATCACACCTCCGCTTTATCGATATACGCCTACCACTTGATCCCTCTTCATCTACATGGATCCCTCGAGATACGTGAAGACAACAATCGATAACATGATCCTCAACGGATCCTCTGCAGTGATCAAAACCAACATCTCCACCTTGCTGCGGACTAGGCTCTTCATTCTAAATTCTCAAAATCTCCTACTCCACAATAGCCATCCATGAAAGCAACATCATCTCCGACATCCACAATCTTCAATCCAAAATCACTCCAAGCTATGCGATGAACTGAGCTCCGATACCAAACTGTTATGATTTTTGTGCGCAGCGGAAGCTTGACAAAATGCCAAGAAAAATTGGATCTTTATCACCCAATCACTTGAAGATGAATTTGATTGAAAAAAAATACAAATAATATCTGAAATATGAGCACACGATATTCCATCCAACCACCATCTTTATTGATTCACTAATAAAAATTGTTTACAATCGATCTCAACTATCGTTACAAACAATTACAACTTGAACCAATAACCTTATTGAGAAATCGGTAGAGAATATCTAATGGCTAAAAAATTTGAAGTAGAACACCCAATTTGGAATACCTAGAATGATCACTCTTGGTGGCTCTCACCATCACTCTTGGTGGCTCTCACCCACACCTAATGAAGATGTCAACCGACCCTTTTTATAGAGAGAATTGCTTCATGCTCAAGAAAACTTGGCATCCAAATTATCTTCATATTTATTATAAAACTATTTGGATAAGCACCAAATATCCTTGCAATAAATGTCCATAAATATAGCAATCAATATCTCTCCATAAAATCTAGCACCAAATCTCTTCATCAAATCTAGCACCAAATCTAGTAACAAATCTCTCCACAAAATATGTAAAATTATTTGTTGTCCAAAATTGTGATTTGCTGTATCACCGATTTCAACAGTTCAACATAATTTTTGAGATGTAAATGGTATGGTCTAGTTCATATACATAAAATATGATTGAGTTCTTCCACTTTTCCACCGATATGTATGCAATAGTTATAGGAATTGCAGCCATCTTTTAAATGACTAATGACTGTGGGTTCAATGAAGCTTGAATCCACATATTTGTTTTGTGATCGTCCAGTCCCACTTGATGCCGCCCGTATCCAAGATTTGAATCTCCCCTCCACTACGTCTGCCTTCACTTTCACCCAATCGAATGATGATTGTCCAAACTTCTTTGTGCTTTAAACCTGTAGATCATCATATCCAGTTCAAGCATACGCTCCCCACTTATCCTGAGATCTAGGGGACACACCGCCGCGTGGGCAATATTTTGGGGATCAATAGATCTCCCATCACCCCGCAGGTCAGCCGCAACCTGATTAGTTGGAACCCTAATCAGTCGACCTCCTTTGCCAATATTGAACTAGTTGTTCTTTGCCGATGATTTGATCGGCCCATCGTCTCCTCACTCAATCTCCTTTCCCGACCTCTAATCTGGAGGTCTAACGTTATCGTTATTAGCTTTTATCGCAGAAGCCATGAGTTTCGTGGAAGCCATGAGTTTCTTTGATTAATTTAGTGTTTGAAATTTGAATAGATATAATGTTAAATTCATAAATACACTTCACCCCTCTAGTGCCTGAATAGCTTTAAGATCCATTAATACTGTGTTGTAGGCACACCGATTCCGAACAATATCTAATAATTAGTTGATGAATCTAGATATGGATAGAAAGCATGAAGTAAGTCATCAGATGGAGAGTTTTATAAGGCAATATGGATAGTAGAAAGAGAAAGAAGCAATAAGGCCAGCTAAAAGTTTTTTACAATTTTAATGATATTAATGTGCACGCGAGATACCATTGGTTATGTACGAACAACAACAACAACAACAATAATAATAATAATAATAATAATAATATAGTTTTACTATATGAAATATATTACATATTAGTTATGTTTTTTACAACGCTTTTTTGAAACTTGATAAATAAAGATAGATTTTTCAGTCTTTAAGTGGTTTTTACATCTATTTTTAAGAAAGAATTGTCTAATTGAATACTGAAATTTTTGGTCTCTACAGCAATTTATTTTAGCAGTGCCCATTAACTGACGTGGAAGGTTGGAACTTATTGTAGATAAAAGTCGTGAACTAAAGCAAATTATCTTGTCTTCAGTAAATCACACAATCACAATTTTGCAGTACTGTGCCATCACCTTGGTGGTGAACTCCTCTCGAACTAGTTTTGTGCCAAGAATATATGGTTTTAGGCCGTATCCCCCTACTGCAGTCAGCACTTGATATTTCCATAGAAGATGAACGATTCATCCAGTTGTGTAGATATTAATTTACTTTGGGGGACTGATAATCAGTTTTGATAAATTCCCACATGTCATCTGATTTATAGTTGCTTGATTTGCTGGTTGAGATCGGTTGTTGTCATCAACACTTTCTTGAGACATTGGTGATACTGAAGGTTTCAGGAGGAAATACACACCAGGGTTATAACCCGAGAGTTTTTTCAACAAGAAAGAAGGTGCAGAGAGGTTCTTGATGATCAGAGAGCAGCCAGTCAACCAGGTGAAGAGACAACTTTGATCGTTGGGCAAGGCGAGCATCAGTGAAGAAGAAAGATTAAGAAAGGATGCAAGAAAAGGTAACAACAAAACAGAGGGTTAAGGCGAGGTCAGAGGAAGATATAACAGTCTCTGATGGCAGCCGGAATAAAAGTAGAGAGAAATGAAATTTCTTTTGTTGCGGAACTGAATGATTGTATAAAGTGTAAAGTGTAAACGCTATATGTATAGCTGAAAAAACAAAAGGCCCAAAACAAACTGAGTGGGCTTTATAGGAGCAGTCCACTAAATGTACAAATAAAGAATTCTCTGTACAGCAGTATTCGATGTTGCTTCTAACATACAGTAAAGGCAGAACCAAAATACTAGGCCATAGTTTACGGGCCAATGACACACCATTGTCTACTGCAACATATATTGCACACGGTAAAAATGCCACGCGGGTATGATCACAAGTATGTAATTTCAGGCCAAAAAGCCATGCTTATTTTCACATGGTTTCGTCATCTATTTCCCTCTTTTGAATACAAGAGCTGGGACATAAGGAATGAAGTAAAAGTGAAGCAATTAAGTAGATATATGTTCATGATTGTTATCTTTGTAGCTTTTTAAGGGATTGTTCAATGTGTAATATGGAGTATGATCCTACTTTAGGTCCCATAGTGATGTAATCTCATTGACCAGTAAGTCAAATTGTACTCATTCTAATGACCCTTTAATCATGATTAAAGGCATGCATCTAATTGATTGAGTACCACCCTATATTTAACATGGTGACTAATTATAACTAATTCAAAAGGCAATATATCTTTGTAATATTCAACCGTAAGACAACGTTTTTCGGCTAGTATGCCATGGATATATCATATATCAATGCAGAAAGCTTTCATGCAGAAGACAATATGATCATATGAGCTTGTAATGATACTATGCAAGCTAAAAGAGAGAGATTTTGTAGTAGAAAGTTAGTCGACTGGACCAGCAAAAAGAAATATGTGGGTAGCTCTACTTAATTACTGTTTGTCTCTCATGTTTTTTTGCCATTGATTGCCAGTCTGAAATAGTAGTGATTGCACATTAAAAAAGTAAATAAAGCTAAACTTTTGATGGTTGATAAACAAAAGGAACCTTTAAATTCACTCTTCATGCTGTATAAAAATCAACACTCATGGTGTGATTCCTCCACTGACTAGGAATTTGTAGCCATTGATACGAAAATACCAGACATTATAATTTGATATTTTATACATGTATACGAATTGTTCCCTTTGTTACTCTCTACATATGTAATCATACAGGCATTTTCATGCTACTGCCACACTTGTATTATTACATCACTGCATGATCATAGTAATGTTTGAATAGAAAATTATGATGTAGAAGTTAAACATGATAAAAGGAGCGATTAACATACAAGAAGGAGTGAAGGACCACAGTTTGATAGATTGCTAGGATCCCAATGAGACAAATTCACTAATTATAATAAATCATTAAATGATATGAAGGCCATTGATTATACCATGAAGTACTAATCATATTTAGAATAATCAAGAAAAGGTGAATTAAGCCAAATAAAACCATTGTTTCCCTTCTACAAATTGCTGAATTTAAAGAAGGATATAGTGAATGAAATGAAGTTAACAGATGCGACAAAGAAATCAGAATATAAGGAAAAAAAGAACGTTAAGTGACACAAATTGGATTTATTAATGTCAAATGAGGTAGACAGCTTGCTTTAAGTAAAATCCGAGTTGGCTCTTTTTATCTGATGATTATTTATGATTTTACAGCTGGATTGGTTCTCCTTTTTGTGGTAGTTTATGATTTTGTGTGGAAACGACTGTGAAGCATTATATCATTCAGTTTGCCCTAGAGGAAGCATAAAGTATGTTGTAGAAAAAAAAAAATTGTTAGAAGTAAGCATAGCTACTGATAAATAAAATGAATCTAGTTTTCAGTTATAATAAACTGCTAAATTATAACTAATAAACATCTTCTTACTTCGTTAAATTATTCTGAACTTTTCAATACATTCGATATGGTGATTCTTTAGTAAGGATGTTCCCTTATGTAAAAAGTTCCAGACAATTGGCTTGCTCGTCTTACACATGCACCCTTAGATTGATACCTACAAGTTTTATGGCTGCTTGATTTCAATTGAATTAGCCATTTTTTTTTCTTTTAGGGCAAGTTCAAAAATAAAATAATTAAGATCTTAGGTAGCAGAATATTTGGTCACTTTAATTGGAAGGTAACACTGTTCAAAAAGATGATAACAAAAGTATAAGCAACTTTCAGGAACTACTTTTTCATGTGTATTGATTAGAACATACCGTGAACAGAATGTATGGATATTTCAAATTGTTAGTAATTCAGAATCAATGAACTGTAATTTCCGGATAACTACAGTTGTTTGTTTTATTTGAATAACATAAGGATCCTACTTAATATATATCAATATATTGAGCAGTCCAAATTTTTTTTTTTAACATATTTTTTAGTGAGAATTTAGAAAGTGTGAGTAGATGTACAACTATATACAGTGTCATAGACACTTGCACTGTATATACAAATGTATCACTAAAAGTTGCAAAGCCAACCCTATCAAATATGCTCTAAAGCTACTGTTCAACTTCACTTGTGGATATAAATATTTACATGTACATACAGAAGCTGCGTATATCAGTATATGTACATATTAATATATGTATAGTACTCATGTATGCATGGAAAGATATGAGGGGGGGAATGCACAAATGGACAAGAGAGAACAAAAGTTAAAGTAAGGGAAACAATAACAAGAAAAAGAATGTCTCAGCTGGCTACTGCCATGGGACATCTTTTCACATATGGGCCCTGTTATGACATAAGCTTGAGGCCATGTGGGCCTGATGCGCTTTCTTTTACCATTTGTATTTTTCCCTTCTGTCATCTGGAAAAAGAAAAGGAAAACTACTGTAAACACTAAACACTATGGACAAAAGTGTAGTTTTTAGTGTAAAGGGAGAATATTAGAGCACAAACCTAACAAATAAAACAATTACAGGTATTCTTAGATAAAACCACCTTAATTTGTTCAAAGACATGGATGGACTTTCTTGTTGCATTTTGGGATTTTGATCTCTTTCTCTTTTTTCAAAGCTGGAAAAGAAGTTTACCATCAAGCATTTGATCATTATATATATTCAGTGTGGTACATTAATTTTTTTGTTTTTATGTAACGTTCAGATTGTACAGGTATTTAAAAAGCAGTGATTTCAGATGGACCATTCAATATGAATCATGATGGTCTAATTAATGGTTTATATTATCATTTATATTTCATATTGCTAAATATTTGGCATGTATCATGTGATAGGTAATATATCCATACGCAATATTGGAAGAAAATATGTTCAAAAGATGTCTTTGGTAAGTAAGTTGGTGCTGTCTTTTAACCCGTTAGTAAGCTACTAAGCTCTCCCTCTCTCTCTCTCACATAGCATGCATATATATATATATATATATATATATATATATATATATATATATATATATATAAAAAGGGATATGCATTGGTGCTTCCCTGTGGCTGTGACCTAAACCCAAGTAAAGTATAGGACGGCCTATATTTCACTTTGAAGATAAACAATATTAATTTAATTACTTCAAATGTACACTAAAAAGTTAACACGCTCCCTTGTAAGCAATCATTCGGTCTTCCTCTTATTCATAATTATATTCTTTCTGTTCATAATTTAATTATTTGCGCTTCTATTTGCTTTTATTTTTTTATGTTAAATTACGTAGTTTTAAAATTTATGATCGTTCTTTCTCTTTGTGCAATGTGCTTTTCCAGTATACCAATGATGTATGTTCAACTCTGCCTTGTTTGGTCAGTTTGTGGCCTCCAATGGCATTATTGTAAGTTTCATCTCCCTAGTTTCTCGCATTTTTAAGTATCACCAAAAAGTTTATTCCCTAACATTGGAAGAGCATCTCAAAACTTATGCTATGCGTTAACACAAAGAAGTGTGTGTATATGTGTGTCGTCCATTTCTACACTCGTACTCTCTCTTCTCCATTTCAATATTATTTCTTAGTGAAAAGAGAAAGAATAAGTGAGAAAATGAGTGGTGGAGATTAAGAGGGAGAGTTCACATACAATATAAAAGGTGTAACGAAACCTTTATATATATATATATATATATATATATATATATATATATATATATATATATATATATATATATATATATATATATATATATATTTGTTGAAGGCCTCCATGATTAACACTGATAGTCTGATAATTAGCAATACGGTGGATCACATGCAGCACTTCAAATTATATTAGTATATATCATGGCAACGACAAGTGTAGATCAAGGAATGTTACAGCAAACCCAAATAACACACTAAAACATTCAAGATGATTAAAAATAAAAAGTGAGTTCAATTTTTAATAATAGCTCGGTTAGCGAGTTAAGCCACTCGTGCACAGTGCAGGACCACGCCGAGTAAGTGCATTGATTTAATCTACATGGTTTTAATAAGGAGAAATGAAAGGTAGACTAAGGCGTGTAGTTTTTTTTTCTTTTCATCCCAGCAAACTTGCATCTTTTCAAGAATATGCAAAAACTTACACGTTAAAACGGGGATGATGGTCGAAGAGATTCACTGAAGGAAAACAAAGTACAAATTCTTCAAGCAAACGTAGATTTCGGATAGAATAAGCAAGGGGAATAATATTTTTTTGAAAAAAAAAAAAATGTCACTTAATATATCACAAAATTAAATGGTAACCATGAAAAGTGATATGTTAGTTTTTCACTACATGGTTTAGAAACACGCATGGAAGAGTGGTAGTGTAGAACATGTGATGCAATTAGGTTTACACTCATGTGATAATCCCACTCTGATAACATGTCAAGTTAAAAGAGAAGAAAGCGAATAATATATTTTTTAATCTAAGAAAAAGAACGGGGATATATAACTGATATTATTAGAGAATCACTTGCATTGAAAAATGTGAATATTACTAATACGCAGAAGCGATTAACTAAGATTTAATTTTGTTGAGTGAACACCACTGCAAATTAAATGTCAATTACGCTATCATACAATATCAAATAACAAAGAAAAAACATAGAAGATCTATCGTTATTAGCGTTCAAATTCTATGCCCATGAAAATCCAAAAACTTTGTTATTCCACTAATTTAGAGATGAGAAACTAAGAAATGGTAGAGATTTTCTAAAAGCATAAAAGTCTTATCCCTGTATATGTAGAGGAATTTAAAAAACGGGCTATTGTTTTAAACAATGATATACTTTTCCGATAACTTGAGGACTTCTAAAAAAGTAAAGTGAAGTCGAAGCGAAGAAGAAGAAAAAAAAAACTAATAACGAAGGAAGACAGCCAATTTGGTGTAAATTTTGAAACAATTCCATTTTTTTAAGATTTGAGTTTTCGTTTGTTTAATGTGTGTGTGTGTATATATATATATATGGCTATTTTCCTCCTTTTATGGCTTCCTCCCTCTCTCAGTTATAGGCGATTACTCTTCTAAATCGATTATTTCTTATTCATGTTAGCCAGTGTTATTTATTTTGCGTTTATTGTCTCTATTTTCTTCTTTTCGCTGCAGCGCTACTCCTCTTTTGTCCTCGTCACCATTTTAGGGTTTCAAGGATTCGTTTGGGGACGAATTCAATTTCTATGCGTTGAGTTCCCTCGTTGGTACCTGTCCTAAGGTTGATGTGATTATTAAAGCAATTAGTGCCTCAAATGGTGTTCCGGTGTCGGGTTGCTTTAATTAGCGTATTTGCTATTCTGGTGCAAGTGGTTTCTTTATCGGATTTTATGGTTTTTTTACGTCACCAGTTTGTTGTAGCACGTGGTGTTTTCTTGGAGTTATGCCCTTGTAGATTTCACTTGCCGGAGGCCCCTTTTACTGCCGCATTATATGGGTGTTTTGTTACATTGTGTACAAGCTTGTCAACGCAATGGTGTTGAGCTTGATGTGTCTTCTTGTTTAAATCAGTTGTCGATGTTGGTAGTGATGATTTAGGGGATTTGATTCCCCTTATCTGCTTCCTACCAAAATCAATTTCTGGGTTTTTCCTGCCTTCGGTGGCGGGGCAGGTTGGAGGCGTTCTTGCCTATGAGGATTCAGTTTTGGATGTTAAGCACGCTTTTTATCCTTCTTACAACGTTGATGGTACTGATTCTTTTAGAGGTAATGTTGTAGGGGATTTGATCCCTCTAATCCGCTATCCGCCTAAGTTTCTTGTTATTCTCGGCCTTCGCTGGGCTGACCATTGATTAGTGAGCCTGCTCATGTTCTCTTGCGCTCTCGTCACGGCCAAAGATCGCATCGACATGTGCTTGAGTCACAGTTTTGCTCCCCATCTCTTTGGCCTCGTCCTAAAGAGAAGGTCGTTTTTGTTATAGTCGATAGTGGTGCACAAGCTCGTGCACTGCCTCTTCTAGTTATGTGCAACAATTTTGCCCTGCTTGCGTTGGTTTCTGAATTTGCTGAGTCTGTTGGTGTTAACGGCTTTTGGATGTTCCCCCAATACCCTGACATAATTGGCTTAGGAGAGGCATGTACAGACAATGGCTAGCTTCATGTCGTTCGGGTTTGGTGGAGAAATGGGATGTCTCTAGTCTTCAGATGCGCCAGTCTTCTCTGCAACTGGCGTGGCATTCGGGGCAGCTAGGTTAGCGTCTGATGCATTCTTGGAAGCTGGTGTTCAATGTTTTTGGCCAACTCTTTGGGTTTACCATCAGGTATGGCCCGCTTCTTTGTCTTTGTTCTGCTTGTAGTTCATAGATGTAAGTGAGCTTATGTAACGTGTGTCGTTTTTTAGTGTTGTTGTGGATGTTGGGTTGTTTTCTTTCACTATTTAAGTTGGTTCGTTTGAGTTTTGTGTGGCGTTGAATGTAATGGCCCCTTTGCCACTTTTGTGTACTATTTCCCCTGCTTCTACGATGGCACTTTCTCAGAGCCACGGTTTCTCTTGTTGTTTTTGATGAGTGAGAGGGCCTTGTGCTATTTCCCTTTTACTTGTGGTTTTGCTATCTCATTTGACTCGTTGTAAGTTTGTTGTTGTTGCACTGTTGCACCGGTGGCTTCGGAAACGTGCACATAATTCGTGGGCATCTATTTCTGGTGTAATCTGTGTACCTTGAAGCCTTACTTTGTTTGTTTTTGATATGTGTTGTTGATTCACAAAAAATCAATTAATTGTTTGTTTGTGAATTTGTGTTGCTGCGTTTGTTTGTGGCTTGTTGGTTGAGTTGTTTTCCGTTATTTCTGGTCAGTCGTGGTTTCGGGCATTGGTCATGGGCATAAATATCATGTCTGCTGATAGATAAATGGTTACTACCATTGTGCCTCTATCAAGCGGGAACCGGTTGTTGGCGGAGTTTGGATCCTTTCATCTTGTTTTCCTAATTCCCCAGTATTTTTGTCCCGTTGCCTGTAGGATTTACCGCTCAGTGCAGGATGTCAATATAAAGTCAATTCGGCCATAGGGGGTCCTCATGGTATGGTGAAACGTGGTTCAATGGCGTTCTCACATGTCTCTCTTCTTCTTCATTTTTGACTTCGGATATTACTGTTTCTTCGTCTTTGTTTGCTTCGACCGTTTATTCACATCCGTTACCTTTTCTTGGTAAGGCCAAAATTTGAATCACTAACGATCAACTGTCTTAACTTACAAAGAACTCTCATTTTGTTAAATTAAATTCTTTGTCCTCCGTCTCCACTTCCTCATCGGGTATTTATCATGTGGACCATCAGATTCTTCTAACCCATCTTCTTATAGAAGATCGAGGTGTGAGCCTCTAACTCCTCGCACCATTTGCACTCGCTCTATAGCGGCGACCGAGTAGATAGTTAAATCAACTTGACACACCCTATATCTTATCTGACTGTATTTATTTGTTGTCATTCGTGGTTTTTCTCTTTTTTTTAAAAATCTTGTGATGCTTTGCTTTTTTTCTACCTTTTTGTCTCTCTATTGTTTGTTTTTTTAGGATGGCGAGCATTTTGTTCTGGAACATCTGAGGCATTGATAACAGATGCCTCTCTTGCGTGGCTTAAGCACATCATCAAGAAACATTCCATCTGGTTGGTATCACTGTAGGATCCATTCATGGGTTTTGAGGTGCTCTCCAACAATGTCCTTTCCCTAGGTTTCAGGGGTGGCTTACCCAATGTTTCCAACAAGATTTGAATTCTTTGGGCTAAAGATGTTTTTGTGTGTCTTATTTTTGATTTGGCTCAACCACTGTCAGTTGATTGTTCCCTTTCTTCTTTTCCCTCCCCTTTCCTATTTTCCACAGTCTATGCTAGATGTAATCACATCTAGCGTTTGTGCTTGTGGAATGATATTTTGTCTCTTTCTGACCTAGGTTTTACGGCCTCGGCCATCGGAGATGATTTGAACGTAGTGTCGTGTTAGGGGGAGGAGCGTGGCGGATCCTCTATTAATCGCATGGCAGTTAAGGATTTCAATTCTTTCATCATCGAATCAGGGCTATCGGAGGTGTCTTTTGTCAGTTCTTCCTTAATTTGGTGTAATAATCAAGAAGGCCGTTGTTGGATCCTTTCCCATCTCGGTCAGGTTTTTAGTTCAGAGGGGTAGTTTAACTTTCCATTCTCCTTTCCGGTGGCTCATCTTCATTGCACTAACTTGGACCATGAGCCGATGATACTGGATTGTTCCTCATTCGCTTTAACGGGACCGTATTCATTCTGTTTACAATCCATATGGAGATCTCATCATACCTTCTTCATACTGTGGAGGGATCTTGGTCTACCCCAGCAATAGGTTGCCCTATGGCTGTTTTCTCGCTCAAGCTCAAACGTCTTAAATCTTGTTCGAAGAATTGGAATTCTCAGGTTTTCAAGAACATATTTGATGGAGCTAGAATGGCAGCATAAATTCTTGTTTTACTGGATTCATCTTATGATGATTACCCTTTAGCGTCTAACAAGGCGGAATGAGATCAAGCCCAACTCGCCTTCTCCTCCGAGTTGCGCATTGAGAATGGTTTCCTTCATCAGAAGGCGAGGATCAAGTGGACCTTCGACAGTGATTCGAACTCAAATTTCTTTCTTCCTTCTATTAGAAAGAATAATAATATTATGTTTATTCACTAGATTCTTTGGATTGATCTTTCCTTATCCTCCGCTCCTGAGGACACCATAGAGACAATCATTTCACACTTGCGAACCTTTAGTGTCCGTCTGTCACCCATTCTAACCTGGTTATTTTGTCTTATATCCCTCATTTGGTTCTTCCTGATGAGCCGGTTGATCATTTCATCCCTCCCTCTTCTGAGGAGATTCGCTCTTGTGTGTTTTCGCTAAGCAAGGATAGTGCGTGTGAGTTGGACGGATTCAATGAGGTTTTTAACGGATTGTCTGGCCAATCATTCAGCTAGACTTCTGTTTAGCGATCTAGTATTCTTCCCGGGTGGTATGCTTTCTAAGGGATGGACTTCCACCAATCTTATTCTCATCCCTAAATGTGAGAATCCTTGGTCATGTGTTGATTTCAGACCGATTAGCTTGTGTAACTTCTCAAAAAATATCACCTCGAAGGTGTTGTCTTTTAGGCTTGCGTCCATTCTTGACCATATTATATCACTGTCCTAAGATGGTTTTTTCAAAGGACGTCTAATCATTGACAATGTCCTTCTTGCTCAAGAACTTGTCTCCTAAATCGATCGCCAAATGTGGTAATAAAGCTTGATATTGCGAAGGCTTACGATCGCATGTCATGGTTTTCCATTATTAGGGTTCTCCGAGTTTTTAATTCCCTGAGCCTCTTACTGTTCTTGTTCCAAGGCTAATCTTGAACCGTTGGTTCTCTGTTCTTTTCTAACGGATCGTCCAAGGGATTTTTCCAATCGAGAAGGGGACTACATCAAGGAGGGGCCCTTTTCCCTACGTTGTTCGTCATCGCCATGGAGGCTTTCATCCGAGGAGTGCATTCCCTTACGATAGCTGGTTAGATCCATTGACTCAGTTTCCCTAATGGTTGTCCTGTGATTTTCCAATTGTCGTTTGTTAATGACATACTTTTTTCCAATGATAACAGATGCTCTATTCACCGGCTACTCGTTTTCTTCGTCTTTACGAACGATGCCCGCGCCAACTCGTCAACTCTTCAAAAAGTTGTTTCGTTCCCGTCAATTCTATGGACTAGGTAATAATTTCTTGGATAGAGTCCTTTTATGGTTTTAGGGTTGCCTCTCTTCCTTTGCTTTATCTCAGAATCATTCTTTATAGAGTTCACAAACTCAGCACGATCTTCAATCCTCTGATCGACAAAGCTAAAGGAAGATTTTTAGATGGAACTTTTCTCTCATCTTCCAAGCTGGTAGACTTGCTCTCATTAAGTCGGTTCTTGATTCTCTTGGGTCTCATCTTCTCGTAGCCATGACACCCACATCCTCTTTTTTCTGTTCTTATCACTCTTTGGCTTCGTCTTTTTTCAGGAAAAAGGAAGATGCGAAAGGGCATCACTGGATCTCTTGGGAAATCATTTTTCATCCCAGATGCGAGGCTGGACTGGGGATACGGAACCCTAAGGACATCTGCAAGGCTTACGCATGTATGTTATGGGTTGGATTCCTTTCTAAAGACTAGCTTTAGGCGTCGTTACTTTATGTTAATTATCGGCGCCTTCTGCTATTGGATTTCTCTGAGACCCTGCCTTATGCTAGTGAGACTTGAAACGGATGTCAATCGGTGAATCCCTTTTGCGACTCGCAGGTCGGGGTGTCCGTTGGAATGGTGGTCCTCTCTCTTTGAGGACAACTTGAAATTCTTCCAAGATTCCAGTGCCTAGAATTCCCATTTTCCCTTCAACTGCGGTTGTCTCATCCCTTCCACGGTTTCCATTCTTATGTGGACAATCCTTCATGAGCGTTTACCACAGGATGTTAACCTTATGAGAATCAGTAACTCGTTTGTGTCTCGGTGCAGGTATTGCAGAGCAGGAGATTTGGAATGACTGCTTATTGTTCTCTGCTGGTGAGTATGCCCTTGTTGTTTGGTCTTTCTTTGTGGTTTTGCAAGGCCTTAATGGAAATACTCATTCCCTGTTTAACTTGCTTTATTTTTTGGTGGAAAGGAAGGACCAGAAAGGATTTTAGGTCTATCATCTTCTGGTTTATTCCTTGTCTCATATGTTGTCTTCTTTGGTGCTCTCGAAACAAGGATGTTTTAGATGAGTCACCAAAGGTGTCGCCTTCCATCATTCGTTGAGTTAAAGATGATGTCTTCTTTGCATTTCGAGGTAGGCCTTTCAAGGGTAATCTTCACCCTCATTCTTTAGTGTTAGCTCATGCTTTCGATGCTACTCTGGGGGTTACTCTCCCGAGCGGGTGTGGGGTGAGTCGCTTATTGTTATTATTTTTAGGTTGTAGGATTGGATCTTGGAGTTTTTGCTTCTTTTGGTGGGATTTTTGGGCTAGGGTTGGCTATTTGCGAGGCTTGGGTTGTTGTATGGATCGGCTAGCCAGTTGGTCTCTCCACTCGGTTTTCTTCTTTTCTTAGGTTAGAGTTCGTGCTTTTTAGGAAGGTGGAGCAGGATCATGGCCTTGTCACTATTTTGCATTGCTTAGTGCATGTTGATTTGGGTGCTCTTGGTCATCGTTCCCTTTAGTTTGGCTCGGGTCGCCTATGTATTTTTATTGGCGTGAGAGGGGTTGTTTGTATGTACTCTTTGGTTTTTTTTTGTGTGGATTGTGACTTTTGTCACAGATCCAATTGAATGTGTTGTTATCCCGATCTGTTTTTGTGAGCCACCGGAGAATTGCTATTTTTTCCTTTTTGGTGTATGTATATATATATATATATATATAAAAGTAGATACGTATCTCCTTCTTTGAAAATTACACATATCTAGTTTTCTCTCATTGTATGTTTGAACGATCAATTAATTAATTAGCTTGTTTTTCTTCTATATGTAGATATATTTGATTTATATTTTTAACATACAAATATTTTACGATAACGACATAAAACTTTTATGTCCTAAGTCGAGAGGTTTCTCCCAATGACAAGGCTACTAAGCACAACTATGTTGACTCAAAATATATGTAACGATTGTCCCTTACCATTAGCACCAAAATGGCCAAAAAGTCCATTGTAACCAAGCCTGGGAATAAGATATGATTTTCAGAGATGAAATAAAGCTGCAAACCTGTTTTATAACTACGACGTATAAACCAAATATAATATCACATACATAACATGAAAATGAGTAATAACCAGATGGGATATCATTATAGTAGTATGATAAAGTTATATATATAGTCAACAAGAGATGATCATCCGAGAAGAAATTAAGCTACAAAACTTATTTATAACTCACGACGCGTCTGCATTTTGTCTTGGAATTTGGAAGATCTTCTTAGAGCTTGTCTCGGATTTTGGAGGTTCGTGGAAAGACCATCTGCATTTTGTTGAGTTTCCTTACAACAACAACAACTACCAGTCAAGTGTTGGAATGGCACCGTATGAGGCGTTGTATGGCAGGCCGTGTAATTCTCCATCTTGTTGGTTAAAGACTGAAGAGAAGAATGTACTTGGGCCTGAGATGGATGATAAGAGAAACGACGGATAATATTAAGATCATTCGGCAACGAATGAGGGCAACCCATGATCGTCAGAAGAGTTATGCGGATAAGATATGAAAGGATTTTGCAGTTTTCAGTTAGAGATTTGGTATTCATTAAGATGTTCGTTTTAGAAAGAAAGGAAAGTTAGCACCAAGGGTTGTTGGGCCATTTTCGAGTCGAGCGTATCGAGAAGCTCGCTCATAGATTGGACCTACCCGAGAAGATGGTGAGTGTGCATAACGTGTTTCATGTATCATTTCTATGGAAGTTCGTGCACGACTCGAATGTTGTGATATCTCCAGATCAGCTAGAATATTTTGAAGTCGAGCTCAAAGTTTCTGGGCCTCGTAAGCCGCTTCGCGTCATAGGGAATGACACGAAACAGCTTAGGAGGAAGGTTGTTAAGCTAGTCAACTACAATGGAGCGAGGACGATGACAATTGTACGTGGGAAAAAGAAGAAAGTATGAGGTCGACCCATCCAGAACTCTTTGAGTGGTATGTCCCATATATCGTATCTTACTTGTACCATTGTGATGCATGGGTTGTTGGATGCTAAATTGCATGGTAGATTGGCCGATCGTGAATGGTAGGAATGCAGAATACCTTGTTTGCTCGTGTTTGCTTGGAATTTTGAGGGAAAAATTCCTAAAGGGGGGAGAATGTAACGATCCGTATTTTACGTATCGTTCAATCATAAAATAATCATATTTTATTCTCTATTGGTCGGGTTATTCTCATATTTTAATATGGTGTCCATAGGGATATGGGACATGTCCATGATTTCTACCGAACCTAATTATGACCATTTTGCCCTTTCGTTTACTGTTTGGGATATAAATTTTGGTACGGATCAAATCAGGTGTTGAAATTGGTCTCGTTGGATCAAAATGATGGTTTACGATTCCACAGAGTGGTCGGATGAAGGATTTGGTTCAGCGCTTTAGGAGGAATCGTTGTTTTAAGTTTTAACTTGTGTTAGACAGACTGGTTAATAAGTAGTGGGCTGATTAGCCAAGCCCATTAGACTAATGATCTACAGATATACATAGGGGGACTTAGGGAGAGAACCAGAGTTATACTCTTTATTCTAAACTTTAGGTTGGGCCTCTATGATTCTCCGGTTCAACCTAAAACCCTATTTCTCCATTCTTTTCAATTAGATTCATAATAGATTGTACCTATAGGATAGATCATCATCAAGGGAAATTAGGTCACATTAAATTGCATTAAATATGAAGGTTTTCAGCGCTGTCCAGATCTGATCTCATTGGATTTACATTGAATTGAGGATTGAGTGAGTGATAGATATCTTTAACACAGAAGTAGAGGGTAGTATGTGTTAAATCTATGTTAATTTCATTCATATATGTTGTAATCACCTTAGATCTAATCATATATGTTCAATTCTGAATTAGGAACCCTAGAAAAAACTAATTTGATCATATTAACCAGATAAATGTTAGATTAATCATGTTTATACGTATGTTTGATCTAAATCATGTTAGATCTCATGTTTATGATATGTTTATGCCATAATTGTGATTTGTTCATGTTTGTATATTTAGTATTGTATGACTCGATGTTTCTTTTGACTGAATTGATTGAATTTCTTGAGTTTTAAGTTAAATTATTTGCCATAGAAACTTAGGATTGAAGAACAACGCACATTAGAGGTTAAGATGGTTCGATTCAAACGAAACTTAAAAGAGGCGCTCTGGAAGACGAGAGATGGAGGCACGAAAAATTTCGTGCCGAATTAAGCTAAGTACATGGGCAGGTACCAACCCATGTAGGTTGACCGGATGGTGACGATTCTTGGAGTATGTGTAACACCCCACACCCGCTACGGTCACTCACTAAGGGAATGCCATAACATCGGTGGAGTATTTTAAGTGAATATAGAACAGAAAAATTACAACAAGACAGATATAAGTAATACTTGAGAATTTAAAACATCATTTCATTTCAGCGGAAAGTAAAACATGTTTGGTTACACCAAAACCATAAATAAGAGTCAAGTACATAATATCCATCCTGATAAAAACGAAAGTACATAATCCCACTACATAACCTAATAGCCATAATAGAAAAGATAAACTGAGCTTTACATCCACGGTCCAAGCTCCAAAAGATAGATAAAGCAGTCTGATCAAAGCCCACTAGTGCTAGGCCCACTCTGGAAACCCGAGGGTTGGGAAAAAGATAAAGAAACAACGGGGTCATACATAAGTCTGAGTGAGTCCTATAACCCTAACAATACAATCATTAAAGTAATTAGGGTATGATATAAACAAGGTACGGTACCTCTGGGGATAATGACTACACTAAGTAGCCAACTAAACACAGGATGTACTAAGATAACCGAAAAGACGCTTTTGTCCACCCAAGGATAATTACTGGATTACACCACCCCAGATCTACCCACCCAAGGGTAATTCCTACACTGCACCACACCAGTTCTACCTACCCAAGGATAATTCCTACTTAAAGGTTGATCCCACTAAGTGTACTTAGTAATTTTACCCAGTAGGTTCGTGTACCCCTACATAGGTGCCGTCTGCCCCTATCTTTACTAGGTGTACCCACTACTCCCAAGCGATCGGCTCCCTACCGTAGATATCCGTGCTGGCCCCACAATGGGGTGTATCACTCCCCAAAGTGGCTAGCCCGATACAACAAATGGTGCACGGGTTATATCTACACGATGCGACAACGTCTTACCTACCATCCCGGGTCCACACACGCAGATGAAACCCGTTGGACTCGCGTTGCCACCGCTACCCTGTTTTGGCCTCTTATAGTCAAGCCCAATATGCGTGTCCCGTCACTCGACTAGAGTCGAGCCCACTAAGATACGTTTGGGATATTGGTTGAAATGGGCCCCCACAAGCTACCATCTAAGCTTGTTATTTTATCTAGTGTATCCCACTTAACCCCTTTTATAATCATGCCCAGCTACATGTTACGGTTTGGTTAAGTCATCTAATCATATTTCAATTGCCACTTAAGGCACCCACTAGATTTCCACATGCCACCCAAAGCACTTACTTAACCCTTTACCCATATTTAATTACATGTTCCTCTTTGGTTAAGTATTCTAATCGTATTTTCTATTGCCACCCAAGGCAACCCACTAGATTTCCACATGCCACCCAAGGCACCCACTTAACCCCTCATGTCCCTCTACATGCTAATATGGTTAAGTGATTCTTAATTAATTAAGATCATGACCTCATAAAGACCTCTCACATTAGACCATCTTTTATGACTGCTGGATATGCCGGTTGGTTCCGGGCAGACTTCTGTCATAAAAAGGTCTAACCTCGTGTCTTTACTTTAATCACGTATTTGATTTATGACTAAGACCTCTCACATTGGGCCAATCATTTGTAGCTGCTGGATGGCCGGTCGGTTCCGGGCAGACTTCCGCTACAAAAGGGTCCAACCTCGTGTCTTAGTTGATTAATTACACCTAATTAATCACCCCCATAATTTGAATTAATTATGCCTAATTAATTACACATTTTTAAGAATATGGGTAGACCTAACTCAATAGGTAAATTCCCAATTCCATAGTATGGGTAGACCTAACTTAATAGGTAAATTCCCAACTCCATAATATGGGTAGACCTAACTTAATAGGTAAATTCCCAATTACGTCCATTTAATTTGTGGTATGATTAATCATACCCATTTCACATCATTTTATTAACATGCATATTAACCCCATCGTTCCCCACATAGTTCGTTCTCATAACACGACATAATAAAGGGAAGATTCATCACAAAGGTCATGGGTTTAGCCAACATAGCATGTAACTTTATCATGGGTTCAAAAGGTGTCAACTTGCATATATGAACATACATTAAACCCAACTAGTATTTAACCCAAACTTGCATTATGCATATCATAAAAGAGACAACTTGCATATGAACTTGCACATAAACTTGCATATGAACTTGCATCATAACTTGCATATGAACTTGCATCATAACTTGCATATGAACATGTATCATAACTTGCATATGAACATGTATCATAACTTGCATATGAACTTGCATCATAACTTGCATATGAACATGTATCATAACTTGCATATGAACTTGCATCGTAACTTGCATATGAACATGTATCATAACTTGCATATGAACTTGCATCATAACTTGCATATGAATACGTATCATAACTTGCATATGAACTTGCATCATAACTTGCATATGAATATGTATCATAACTTGCATAAACACATTGATTCCACAAACATAGCCATATCTTATCATATCCTATCATAGTCAATTTAACAATTGATTGTTAAGTCTATAGAAACTCACCACTAAACTCCAATAAGCAAACCCTTGCCACAAATCACCCAAAAACTCTAGCCTTGAACATAAAGCTTGCAACTTGATGATGAATGCAAGCCAATGATCACTCATACAACTCAAAGATGCTTGTATGCACATGAAAGCCTTCATAGAAATAGTTTAGAAATAGGATGGAGGCTAGGGTTTTGAGTGGAGGCCATGATCATAGAAAATTTTGGCATAGTTTAGTTAGGAGATAGGATTATGACCATTTAGGGCTAGCTTAGGGTCTTATTTATAGGATTAGGCAAGTGTTTTAGGCCATTAGATTAACCCTAAATTAGATTAGGACCCTTAGATTTCGGAACCTTCCAGAAACCAGCCCTAAGACCAAGCCCAAACCCCAAACTGGTGCACCAGGCCAGCCAGAAAGCTGTGCAGGTTTCTGGCTCGACACGGGCGCACATCCCAAGTGCGCCAGTGTAAAAATGTGTTGGCGCACTTCACAAGTGCGCCAGTGCATTTTTGTGTTGGCGCACTTCACAAGTGCGCCAGTGCATTCTGGCTAGTTTTTCGGTTTTTCTGCCTAACTTCGTTCGTCCATATCTTCTTCATACGGACTCCGATTTTCGAAAACTCAGACTCTATTTCGCGTATTTTTCCGAGACGAACGCAATGGTGCAACCCGTTTCCCCTGATTCTCACATCTGAGATTAATTATACTTTAATTACTAACCATTAGTGTTAATTGAAATTCGGGGTGTTACATTCTCCCCTACTTAAAGGATTTCGTCCCCGAAATCTCTAAGCTAAGGAGAATGCATATCCTACCATCCAAACAACCATCTACTCAATCCATCAAACACGGGCATCCATTGTCCTTAAAACAGTTTCTAATGATGTATGAGCATATGCAAAAAGTGTGTGTATATGTTCCCTATCTAATGTATGAACATATGCAAACCATGATAGTGCCATGCATCCATTATGTATGCGAGAGAACCCTATCGACACATACAATATCTACATGAGTGCACAATCATTCACCAAAATGCATCATCCATATGATAACACAATCATTATACATCCATAAATATAGCTTCCTACACACAATTTTATGCAATATGCCATATGAAGTGATTGAGCCGATCTAGTGTCTAGAGTGTGTGTATATGCATCCACGAGCAACCACTAGCAACCACTTGCATCCACACGCATCCATCAAACATAACATGTCTCAAACACATGTTTCAACCATAGATTTACCCTATCTAAAGGTCAAAGGTATTAATGAGAGGACATACTAAAGATAAGATAAGCACTAGACAAACGATAAAGGAGACGTTCAAAGGACATACCCTCAAAAAGAAATGGGTACAAAGAACGCATCTTCGCTTCCGTCTCCCAAGTAGCATTGCTTTCGTCATCTCCCCATTGCACTTTAACTAGCTGAACTTCTCTGTTCCTCAACTTCCTAGTTTCTGACCCAAGGATGCGAGTAGGAGCTCGTCGAATCGTCGCATCACGCTCTACCTCTACATCTCTAAGCAAGCTCGGCTCTACCACCTCTGCGGTCTCATGTAAGCACTTCCTCAAATGTGATACATGGAATACATCATGAACACCACTAAGTCTGTCGGGCAACTCCACCCTATATGCCATCCATCCAATCCTTTCCTTAATAGGAAACGGCCCAACAAACCTCGGTGCTAACTTCCCAACGGACCCAAAGCGAACAACATTTCTCAACGGAGATACTTTGACAAAAACCATGTCCCCAACCTCAAACTCAAGATCCATCCTTCTCCGATCCGCATAAGATTTATGTCTATCTTGCGCTGCCTTCATCCTTCTTCGAATCAAATCAATCTTCTTTGAAGTCTCCCTAACCATATCAGGCCCAAGCAAGATCTTATCCGTAGATTCCCACCAACATGTAGGTGATCGACAAGGCCTTCCATAAAGAGCTTCAAAAGGAGCCATACCAATACTGGACTGAAAGCTGTTATTATATGCGAACTCCACCAATGGAAGATGCTCTTCCCATGTACCACCAAAATCTAAGATACAAAGCCTCAAAAGGTCTTCTAGGACACGATTCACCCTCTCAGTCTGGCCGTCCGTCTGAGGATGATATGCGGTGCTCAAACACAACTGAGTCCCTACCGCCTCTTGCAAACTTCTCCAAAACTCACTAGTGAAGATAGGATCTCGATCACTCACAATGCTAGATGATACGCCATGCAATCTAACAATCTCTCTAACATAGACTGAAGCAAGCCATGGAGCGGTCCTCTTACTCTTCACGGGTATAAAATGGGCACTCTTGGTAAGTCTGTCTACCACAACCCAAATTCCCGTATTGCCCTTCCTCGATCTCGGTAACCCATCGATGAAATCCATCGAGACACTATCCCACTTCCATTGCGGAACTTCCAATGGGTGTAGCAACCCACCGGGTTTCCTTTGCTCTGCTTTAACTTGTTGGCACACTAAGCATCTAGCCACATACTCGGCCACATCTTTCTTCATACCGGCCCAGAAGAAAACTCTCTTCATGTCTTGGTACATCTTGTCCCTACCAGGATGAATGGTCATATTCGAACGATGTGCATCATCAAGTATAGCCTTCCTCAACCCTCGTCTTGCGGTACACAAAGTCTACCGTCTCTATGCAACCATCCCCTATCATCTATGGTGTATCTACCCAAATGGCTGGACGACTCCCCCCTTATAAGCTTCTCTACCAACTCAACCAACTGTGGGTCGTCTCGCTGAGCCTCGCCAATCCGCCCTAAAAGAGTAGGCCTAACCTCCAAGGAGGCTAGCAAACCGGGTACAAAGTCAACGGAAGGTCTAAAGTCAAACATAGAATTAAACTCCAAGCTTCGCCATTCCACGAACAATGGACTCAAAGACAGCCTTTTTCTGCTTAAGGCATCTGCCACCACGTTACCCTTGCCAGGGGTATACGCTATCTCAAACTCATAGGATGCTAAGAATTCCATCCTCCTTTGTTGTCTTAAGACAATGCGCTCAAAGAGTCTCCAACACTTCCCTAAGATGTAGGGCATGATTTTCTCCACTTCTAGAGAAAATCAGGATATTCTCCCATGCAAAATCGTCACAACTATCCATCTCTCACGCAGACCACCCTAGTCGAACTCGACATCCCCCAGATGCAAGCCCCAAAGGCCTAAACCAATATCAGACAAACACCCAAGGGATACCTCCTTCGAATTCAGACGACCTACGTGAGATGATACTAGTAAAAACGGCTAAATAATTAAGCCCTTGTCCAATTCTGGATGTCCTTGCCAGTCTCGCTCCAAAACCACCGTTTATCCCATAACTGGCTTTGCTCAACCTATTGAGCACATACGAAAACTTATTTCGCCCCTAGAAAAGACCAAGATGTCATCCACCAAGATCATCACGAACTTATTTAGGTACTCCCTGAACACCCTTCTCATCAAATCAAAAAAGTATGCGGAGGCGTTCGTCTAACCAAATGGCATCACCAGCCACTCATAAAACCATCCGGAGTCCTAAAGGCAGTCTTCTCTATACTATCCTCAGCCACTCTCAACTGACGAAACCCCGTGGCTGAGTCCAACTTGCGAAAATACTGAGGCGCCAACCAACTGATCAAAGAGATCATCAATCCTCGGCAATGGGTGTCTATTCTTCTTTATGAGTTTATTTAGCTCTCTTTAGCCTACACAAAGTCTGAGGGACCCATCCGCCTTCGTAGCAAAAACTACTGGAGCACCCCACTCCGATATACTTTGTCTTATGGACCCCTTCTCAAGCAACTCCCCTACTTGCTTATGGAGTTCCCTCCTCTCGCGAGGAGCCATGTGGCGCACTGGTAAAGATACAGGTTTAGCATTGTCTACCAGATATATTCGGAAGTCAATCTCCCGCTTCAGAGGTAAGCCCTTCACCTCCTCAAACACATCCGAGTATTCCCGGACCACTCTAACAGATCGCAAACTCTCGACCGACGTGTCAAGCGATTCTAGATAACTTAGCATAACAGATTCCATGGGATTACAAGAGATCTCGAGAGTGTTACCCAAGCGGGTCATAAGCCTAACAACTCTCCCTTCAAAATCAAGAACGGCACCCCTACTGGATAACCAGTCCATGCCCAAACTAACCCATAGCCCGTGAAGCCCAAAAAGCATCACATCTAAACTCAACGCTAAGTATAGAAACTTTCAAACCCAAACACATCATGGAGCCCCAATTGGGTTTGAAACAACTAAGGGATCATCTACCAAACTGGTGTCTAAGTGCAGTGACTCAACTAACAATGATGAGATAACCGAACTTGATGCGTCAGAATCTAATAAAGTTCGAACCGGATAATAAAGAAATCCAAATTCCAACCTAGACGGTCCTATCCCCATCTGGTACACTAGCCGCGAGGGAATACAACTACCCTCCAGGAGATTCCATACCTTGCCCATGCCCCTTTGGACAATCCTAATACGGTGTCCCATTCCTCCAAAAGGATAACTACTCGCCTTCTTCTTCCCATTCTCCACTCGTAACCTCCCACCAATGAGGTTTCATCCTTCATTAACCAAACAACTATTTGAGCCTTCCTCCCATCGTCTATCCAATAGATACCTACCAATCCTCCTCCTTCTTGAACCAACTCTAATCCGACTAATGTCTAAGTCCCTTGAAGTGGTTTTCCGTTCTTATCTATCTTAGAAAGGTCATCTATACGCGGAGGGGATACTCAAAACGAGAGAGGAAGAGATTCAAAATGGAGAATTCGAAAGATATAGATATGTCTATTGGGGATTATGCTTTTCTTTCAAAAACTTTTCTCTTAAAAGACATGTTTTTGAAAATACTCCTTTCAAAAATATTCTTAGAAAATAGTTTTTCTAAAAATTTTATCTGTTCTGGTAACCTTAAGCTCTGATACCACGTGTAACACCCCACACCCGCTACGGTCACTCACTAAGGGAATGCCATAACATCGGTGGAGTATTTTAAGTGAATATAGAACAGAAAAATTACAACAAGACAGATATAAGTAATACTTGAGAATTTAAAACATCATTTCATTTCAGCGGAAAGTAAAACATGTTTGGTTACACCAAAACCATAAATAAGAGTCAAGTACATAATATCCATCCTGATAAAAACGAAAGTACATAATCCCACTACATAACCTAATAGCCATAATAGAAAAGATAAATTGAGCTTTACATCCACGGTCCAAGCTCCAAAAGATAGATAAAGCAGTCTGATCAAAGCCCACTAGTGCTAGGCCCACTCTGAAAACCTGAGGGTTGGGAAAAAGATAAAGAAACAACGGGGTCAGACATAAGTCTGAGTGAGTCCTATAACCCTAACAATACAATCATTAAAGTAATTAGGGTATGATATAAACAAGGTACGGTACCTCTGGGGATAATGACTACACTAAGTAGCCAACTAAACACAGGATGTACTAAGATAACCGAAAAGACGCTTTTGTCCACCCAAGGATAATTACTGGATTACACCACCCCAGATCTACCCACCCAAGGGTAATTCCTACACTGCACCACACCAGTTCTACCTACCCAAGGATAATTCCTACTTAAAGGTTGATCCCACTAAGTGTACTTAGTAATTTTACCCAGTAGGTTCGTGTACCCCTACATAGGTGCCGTCTGCCCCTATCTTTACTAGGTGTACCCACTACTCCCAAGCGATCGGCTCCCTACCGTAGATATCCGTGCTGGCCCCACAATGGGGTGTATCACTCCCCAAAGTGGCTAGCCCGATACAACAAATGGTGCACGGGTTATATCTACACGATGCGACAACGTCTTACCTACCATCCCGGGTCCACACACGCAGATGAAACCCGTTGGACTCGCGTTGCCACCGCTACCCTGTTTTGGCCTCTTATAGTCAAGCCCAATATGCGTGTCCCGTCACTCGACTAGAGTCGAGCCCACTAAGATACGTTTGGGATATTGGTTGAAATGGGCCCCCACAAGCTACCACCTAAGCTTGTTATTTTATCTAGTGTATCCCACTTAACCCCTTTTATAATCATGCCCACCTACATGTTACGGTTTGGTTAAGTCATCTAATCATATTTCAATTGCCACTTAAGGCACCCACTAGATTTCCACATGCCACCCAAAGCACTTACTTAACCCTTTACCCATATTTAATTACATGTTCCTCTTTGGTTAAGTATTCTAATCGTATTTTCTATTGCCACCCAAGGCAACCCACTAGATTTCCACATGCCACCCAAGGCACCCACTTAACCCCTCATGTCCCTCTACATGCTAATATGGTTAAGTGTTTCTTAATTAATTAAGATCATGACCTCATAAAGACCTCTCACATTAGACCATCTTTTATGACTGCTGGATATGCCGGTTGGTTCCGGGCAGACTTCTGTCATAAAAAGGTCTAACCTCGTGTCTTTACTTTAATCACGTATTTGATTTATGACTAAGACCTCTCACATTGGGCCAATCATTTGTAGCTGCTGGATGGCCGGTCGGTTCCGGGCAGACTTCCGCTACAAAAGGGTCCAACCTCGTGTCTTAGTTGATTAATTACACCTAATTAATCACCCCCATAATTTGAATTAATTATGCCTAATTAATTACACATTTTTAAGAATATGGGTAGACCTAACTCAATAGGTAAATTCCCAATTCCATAGTATGGGTAGACCTAACTTAATAGGTAAATTCCCAACTCCATAATATGGGTAGACCTAACTTAATAGGTAAATTCCCAATTACGTCCATTTAATTTGTGGTATGATTAATCATACCCATTTCACATCATTTTATTAACATGCATATTAACCCCATCGTTCCCCACGTAGTTCGTTCTCATAACACGACATAATAAAGGGAAGATTCATCACAAAGGTCATGGGTTTAGCCAACATAGCATGTAACTTTATCATGGGTTCAAAAGGTGTCAACTTGCATATATGAACATACATTAAACCCAACTAGTATTTAACCCAAACTTGCATTATGCATATCATAAAAGAGACAACTTGCATATGAACTTGCACATAAACTTGCATATGAACTTGCATCATAACTTGCATATGAACTTGCATCATAACTTGCATATGAACATGTATCATAACTTGCATATGAACATGTATCATAACTTGCATATGAACTTGCATCATAACTTGCATATGAACATGTATCATAACTTGCATATGAACTTGCATCATAACTTGCATATGAACATGTATCATAACTTGCATATGAACTTGCATCATAACTTGCATATGAATACGTATCATAACTTGCATATGAACTTGCATCATAACTTGCATATGAATATGTATCATAACTTGCATAAACACATTGATTCCACAAACATAGCCATATCTTATCATATCCTATCATAATCAATTTAACAATTGATTGTTAAGTCTATAGAAACTCACCACTAAACTCCAATAAGCAAACCCTTGCCACAAATCACCCAAAAACTCTAGCCTTGAACATAAAGCTTGCAACTTGATGATGAATGCAAGCCAATGATCACTCATACAACTCAAAGATGCTTGTATGCACATGAAAGCCTTCATAGAAATAGTTTAGAAATAGGATGGAGGCTAGGGTTTTGAGTGGAGGCCATGATCATAGAAAATTTTGGCATAGTTTAGTTAGGAGATAGGATTATGACCATTTAGGGCTAGCTTAGGGTCTTATTTATAGGATTAGGCAAGTGTTTTAGGCCATTAGATTAACCCTAAATTAGATTAGGACCCTTAGATTTCGGAACCTTCCAGAAACCAGCCCTAAGACCAAGCCCAAACCCCAAACTGGTGCACCAGGCCAGCCAGAAAGCTGTGCAGGTTTCTGGCTCGACACGGGCGCACTTCCCAAGTGCGCCAGTGTAAAAATGTGTTGGCGCACTTCACAAGTGCGCCAGTGCATTTTTGTGTTGGCGCACTTCACAAGTGCGCCAGTGCATTCTGGCTAGTTTTTCGGTTTTTCTGCCTAACTTCGTTCGTCCATATCTTCTTCATACGGACTCCGATTTTCGAAAACTCAGACTCTATTTCGCGTATTTTTCCGAGACGAACGCAATGGTGCAACCCATTTCCCCTGATTCTCACATCTGAGATTAATTATACTTTAATTACTAACCATTAGTGTTAATTGAAATTCGGGGTGTTACAGTATGGCTTCGTGTTGATAGATCAAAGCTACTGACAAAATTTCAGGCCATTCGGAATTGATTTTTGATGGGTCAAATGTTGAATATTCAAGAATGATAATGGACCGACAGAAGCTTCAACATGACTGTCCAAATGATTAGAGAATGAACCAGTAGGATACACCCGAGGTGAGGAAGGACCAGAGCCAAACACTTAGTGAAAATTCGATAAGTGCATAAGTAAATACCGACCTATCATGGGTTGGCACCGATCCATCAAGGAAGGCCTGGTGCATGTGGCTTTTGGGGAGCTTGACTGTAGAGGCTTCCAAGGGTTGCTAGTAAGGTTTGGATGGAAATGGATTTCGAATGATTAGTGTGCAACTCAAAGATATATTTTGTTTCGACTGTACACTCGCATTGGAGTGGTCAAAGCCGGATTGATGTGACACTGGTCATGATTCGATATATGATCCAGTATGACATTGGATTGACAAGATGGGAGTCAATCATGGATGATAATGGTGTTTTGATGACAACAACCTTATTTTAATATTAACTGGTTATAAAATATATACTAACACCTTTATCTAGAATATATATATACGTATGCAGGATTTGTATACATGAATTAATACTGAAGATTGTACCGTTTAAGAGCTTTTAGAGATTCAAAAGATTCAATACTCATGAGTAATCAAGATTTCAAGAGTTTAAGATAAATATAGTAATAGAGTCTTATTTATGTAAGACTCTGAATTGAATAGTACTCCTGATTCAAATTCAATTTTTATTTTTCAATTTCTGATTTTCAAATTTCAAATTCTATTTTCAATTTCTATTCTAATTAAGTTTCTCTATTTTAATTTTAATTTTAAACTCAAGTTTTAAAGTTTATAAGTTTATATATATTTATATAGTTATAGTTTAAACCTTATAAATTTATAAATATGGTTATATAGTTTATATTTATGATTTCATGTGATTTTCTACTTTATAATATTTATTTATATCACTATGTTTTAATTCAAGAATTTCCAGAATTATATATGTATATATATATATATAAACTTGAAAAATACTCAAATTTCAAATTTACACTAGGATATGTCGACATACATAGTTCTCTATGTCGACATATAACTGTCACATTTTTTATTTTGAAAGGAAGTGTCTTTTCACTATCTGTAACCTTCCAGAAGCTTTGCAACCTTTCAAATCTTATAAATAGGGGCTGAATTCGAATTTTTTCATCATTTTTCTTCTCTATCTTTGTCCACTTTCTTTACATTAATATTTCATATTTTTATGATTTCTACACTTATAATCTACCGAATTCAATTCTATTTATATAAAGCTTCTTCTCTTCTCACTCTCTACTCATTACTCTTTGAATCGAAGTGCTATTGAAGAGTTATAGGGCTGTTGTAATTGTTTGGGAAGTGTTTGGGAAAGATGTGTTCCTTGTAGCCTTGAAATAAAGGAAAAGAATCGGTGGTAACCTTGTAGCCGGGGAAATCAATATAAATATATTTGATCAAGGGTATTTGGAGTTTGGAGTCGGTGGTAACCTTATGGCCATGAAATCAAGTAGATTGTACTTGGATATTGATATAGTAACAAAACTCTACGCAAGCCAGCATCGCGTAGGGTTGGACGTAGGAGTAATCCGAACCAGTATAAAATCCGGTATATTCTTTCTTTTTCTACATTTTATTTCTATTTATTTTTGTGTTTGATTCTATGTCTGTGATTAGCTCTGTGGTGCGTGATTCATATAGTAGATCATATAAGTTTTATATTTTCTTAAATTCCTTAAAAAACATTATTCACCCCTCCTCTGGTGTTAGTTTTTCCTTAACGATCCATTCTGCATTCCCTAACAATTGGTATTAGAGCAAGGTTTTTCAAAAAGTTCATAATTTGATTTTTGAAAATAAAAAAAAGGTAAATTTTGAAATAATTGTTAACACTAGTGTCAATTCATGCATTATACCAATGTTGAAAGAATTTGCATATAATCGTGAAAAGTCAAGTGATCTACTGAAATATTGTCCAATACATAAAAAGATGAGTTATATGGCTTTTGAACATTCAAAAGTTGAAAAGACGGGTAAAGTAGCTGTTGGTAATTCAAATACCGAAATGGTAGCTATTGAAAATACAAATTCTGAAAAGGTGGCTGTTGAAAATTCAAATTCCGAATTGATGCATTACATGGCTGTTAAGAATTCAAATTCTGGCAAGCAATTGGTGGAAATCAAAAAGGACAAATGGATACTGGATAATTGTTGTTCGAGACATATTGTGACGGCCCGCCCCGCACCAACCGACATTTACTCCAAAAGTGCGATGTACACATGTCCAGTTAGCACGGAACGGGTCGTGAGAAGGAAAAGGAAGAAGGAAATGAACATACAAAGAACCTGTAGAATGTCTCACAGCGCATAGGACAAAATATAATAATAATATACTTGACATAAAACAGGAGAGACAGTGCATAAGCTGAAAATCAGAACTAAACATCATAGCAGCGGAAATCCAAAAATACAGCTTATTACAACTTTCAAACTGCCTCAAAGCAAAAGCAAGATAAATGAGGTACACTACTAATGCCCAAGTAGCGACCACCAACGATACAGGGAGAATGCGTATATATATAGTACGTGGAAGCCTCCTGCCCGCCTCCGAACCAGCTACTCGAGCACCACCAGCTAACCTGTCTCTAGTCTGCTCGTGTGAGAACCCAGAGTAATAAGAGGAGACATAAAACTCTGGGTCAGACATAAAGCCTGGTATGAGCGATAAGCATCTAAGGTGAACAATAACAGGTAGACTAAAACATACCTGAACCTGGACCTGCAACCAAAGAGTTAGCACTACATACTGTACAACACTCTAAGGTATCATATCAATCAATATAAAGATACGGAGGTGGGGGAGGTGTGCATGTCATAATGATGGCAAACAATCAAACATAGCATCCATCCTCACATCTCTCACTCAGTGCGTAAAGCATACGATATTCACCACTTCGATCACCCAACATTCCTTGCTACGATCACTTTGCCCCCATGAAGTCATAAATAGCTTCACTGCACTGATAACATAGACACAAATCCTTTGCTATGTCCACTTTGCCCCATGGAGTCACAAGAACCCCACTGCACTGGCTCATAGTCTTATCAATCCTTACTATGTCCACTTTGCCCCATGGAGTCACAAGAACCCCACTGCACTGGCTCATAGTCTTACTACGCATCACCTTGCCCCTCGGGTCATAATGACCCTACTGCACTGATAACGTAGTCTTGCTACCATCACTTTGCCCCTCAGGTCAAAATGACCCTACTTAACCGATAAGTAGCCCATCTTCATTCTTAGTGGTGAATCGAAGTTATGAACGTCGACAACTCCTTAGCACACGTCCCGCAACAAAGTCCAACCATGAAATGAACTCATTGGTTCCCAACTGGTTCCGGGATCCTGAGCTCTAACTCCCATATGGACTACCTTTGCATCTCGGGTTATTGGTCATCACCATCGAATCGGATCGGATCAGCCTTCACATTCTTCATCGGATCGGATCGGCCTTAGGCATTCGGATCGGGTCACACCTCATGCATCGGATCGGATCGTGATCCTCCAGGTGATCGGATCGTCATTGCGGTCCCCTTTCTATTTGCCTCGGATCGTGCTCCCCTCCTTGGTTCGGATCGTGATACCCCATACGGATCGGATCGCGCCCCTCCAGCTCGTGGTTCTCTCCTGGTTTGGATCGTCGTCTCGCTGTGCATCAGATCGTGGATGCTGCTTTCCTCTTGTTCGGATCGTGATATGAAGCACGAGTGGATCGGATCGGGTAGCAGTTCACGATTGTTGCTCGTGGGCCTTGCGCAGATGGTTCGGTTCGGAGGGGATGACTCGACTCGTGGGGATGTCCCACGATCCCATAGGGCGATCCGATCGTCCCTCAATCCCCTATGCGATCTGAATCCCTGCACCTTGTCCAGCGAGCTGTTTACGCCATTCGACGGCGTTTTCGACCATTCTAACTATTCTAATCAATCACAAAGCATACCATACAGTCATAGCAACATACATAATCAACCGCAAACATCAAAACATCAATATGATAAGTAGAAATGGATCAAACATACCCAAAATCCCATATTTTCCCCTTAAGCATGTTTAGGTGAAACTAATGATAGGACTAACAAAACTTAACCAAATTAACTCAAATTCATATCAGAGGTCTAAAACATCATTCCAAATTTTATAAATATTTTTCCAGAATTTTATCATGTTTAAATTCGCTAATTAACACTAATCACCCCTAATTAGCCATAATTAGTGCAAAACTATGCAAATCACTCACCTTAGCCACAAAATAAACTAAGATCTGAAATAATTCTCTGATTTGATGTGAATCTCAATGCCAAACAGCAGCTCCTAAGTTGCTTTAGTGAAGATCTTCCTTGATTAGGGGTTGCTAAGCCAAATCCTTGACCAAAAGATGATTTGGAGGTGATTTAGAGGTTGGAGGCCATTTTAGGGTTCCTTGGTGATAAGTGGAGGCTAGAAAACTGAAATGGAATGATTCTCCATCTCATTTCAGCCCTCCAATAACCCTAATCCCGAAATGGGTTATGGGCCTACTCACTAATCACCCGATTTGGCCCGGTTAAGCAGTTTTTCACCCTCCAAACCTTGTTTCAGCCATATCTCCCAAACGGTAAGTCCGTTTGACTATTATGACCACTCTACGGAAAGAGAAACCATCAAACAAATCAAATGGAAGTGGTTTCAGGTCAAAATTCCTTTCCAATCAAAAGTTATGGCCAAAACAGTACCGACTAGGGGCAAAATGGTCATTTAAAAATCAACAAAAATCATGAACATGGGAAATGACTCTAATAGATGTTTCCCAAAGTTACATGACCATACGACTTCACGTGGGAAAGAAATAAATATTCTACAAATCTATGATGTGTAGAATACGGGTCACTACACTCTTCCCCCCTTAAGAAATTTCGTACCCGAAATTCCCTAATCAAACACACAAAAAGGTCCCGCATGCCTATTAACCATAAAACAATCATCAAACATGCAAAACAAGTAAAATAAGTCTATCCTAGCATGCGGAATAACTAAATCGCAAAGTAAATCTTACCAGACAAAGAGTTCTGGATATGCCTTCCTTATGCTTTCTTCTGTCTCCCAAGTACAATCATTCTCGTCCTCGCCCCACTGAACATTGACTAGCTTCACCGACTTCCTTCGAAGTTGCTTTGTATCGTGCCCCACAATACGAATCGGCTTGCGGTTCCCAACCGCCTCGGGTTCTACTTCGAAGTCCTCTAACTGATCAGGTGAAATAGTCACATCTGAGTCGTGAACGAACTTCCTTAGTTGGGAAACATGAAATACATCGTGAACTCCCGCCATTTTCTCTGGTAAGCCAACTCTATACGCCAAATTCCCGACTAATTCAAGAACGGGGAACGGGCCAACAAATCTTGGTGCCAACTTGCCTCTCCTGCCAAATCGTATCACGCTCTTCAACGGAGAGATCTTAACAAACACCAAGTCACCAACGGAGAATTTCAAATCTCCTCTCCTCTTATCAGCATAACTCTTCTGCCTATCTTGGGCAGCTTTCATTCGTTGCTGAATGATCTTAATCTTATCTGAAGTTTCTCTCACCACATCTGGTCCAAGCACAAACTTCTCGCCAGTCTCTATCCAACATGATGGTGAGTTGCACGGTCTTCCGTACAAAGCTTCATATGGAGCCATACCGATACTGGATTGGTAGCTATTATTATATGCAAACTCTACTAGATGCAAATGGTCATCCCATATCCACCAAAATCCAATATACAAGCTCTCAAGAGATCTTCCAATATACGATTCACCCTTTCCGTCTGACCGTCGGTCTGAGGATGATATGCGGTACTGAGATGTAATCCTGACCCTAGAGCCTCTTGTAAGCTCTTCCAAAACCCGCTAGTGAACAACGGGTCTCGGTCACTCACAATGCTTTTGGGTACTCCATGAAATCTCACTACCCACTTCATATACAATTCTGCCAACTTGGCTGCCGTTCTGGTCGATTTGACGGGTATAAATCTTGCGCTCTTAGTCAATCGATCCACAATTACCCAAATGCTATCATATCCTGATCTAGTCCTTGGTAAACCATCGATGAAATCCATCGAGACTTGCTCCCATTTCCATTCGGGAATTTCTAATGGTTGCAACAACCCACTAGGCTTCTTTTGCTCGGCTTTAACTAGCTGACAATTCATGCATTTGGATATAAACTTCCCAACGTCTCTTTTCATCCCTTCCCAGTAGTAAGTCTGTCTCATGTCTCGATACATCTTATTACCACCGGGATGTATAGTCAGTTTTGAGTGATGACATTCTCTAAGCACTTCATCTCTCAAACCATTCACGTTGGGCACAACTAGTCTTCCATTCTTCCGAAGCCATCCATCTCGATCAAGCCCATACACATTCATCTCCTCATCGATACCCATCTCTAACTTGGAGATGATTTCTAATAAATTAGGATCGTCCCTCTGGCTAGAACCAATCCGCTCTATCAAAGTGGGTCTGATCGTCAAACTAGCTAGCATAACTGGATCCAATTCGCACCTTGGTCTGAAATCGAACCCCGCGATAAACTCCAGTTGCTTCCATTCAAGAAACATTGCCCCTAAGCTGGCTTGTCTCCTACTCAAGGCATCGGCTACCGCATTACCCTTCCCAGGTGTATACGCGATATCAAAATCATACGAAGCCAAGAACTCTAACCATCTCTGCTGACGGAGATTCAGATCTTTCTGATAGAAGAGATACTTTAACGATTTATGATCGGTAAACAACTCAAATCTTTCTCCCAAGAGATAGTGTCTCCACATCTTCAGCGCAAATACAATCGCTGCCAATTCCAAATCATGGGTAGGATACTTCTTCTCATGCGGCTTTAGCTGTCGACTAGCATAAGCTACAACCTTACCTCCTTGCATCAATACTGCACCCAGTCTGGTACCACAAGCATCCGTGTATACCGTCATCTCTTCATTCCCCTTAGGAATGACTAACACTGGCGCACGCGTCAACCTCTCCTTTAAACTTTTGAAGGAATCCTCACACACTCCATCCCAGACGAAGGACTGATTCTTCTTAGTCAACTGAGTCAACGGTGCTGCTATCTTGGAGAAGTCCTGGATAAACTTACGATAATATCCGGCTAATCCCAAGAAACTTCTTACATCTGTAGCATTCTTGGGCGTAGGCCAATCCTGTACCGTAGCCACCTTCGCAGGGTCCACGGCAATACCACACTCCGAAACAACATGACCCAAGAATCTTACTTCCCTTCTCCAAAAATGACACTTAGAGAATTTCGCTTTCAATTGGTGTTTCCTCAACACCTCCATCACTATCCTCAAGTGCCCCTTGTGTTCCTCCTCTGTCCTTGAATAAACAAGGATATCATCCACGAACACAAGAACAAACTTATTCAACTGATCTCTGAATACTCGATTCATAAGATCCACAAAATAGGCTGGTGCATTGGTCAACCCAAACGGCATGACCAACCACTCATAAAATCCATACGGCGTCCTAAATGCCGTTTTCGGAACACTCTCATCCGCTACTCGTAGCTGATGAAATCCTGTCGTGAGGTCCAACTGGGAGAACACTCTTGCTCCTTCCAGCTGATCAAACAAATCATCTATCCGCAGTAGAGGATACTTATTCTTCCTCGTCACCTTATTCAACTCGCGATAGTCCACACACAAACGAAGGGAACCATCTGCCTTAGTGGCAAACACAACTGGTGCTCCCCACTCGGAGACACTCCTTCTAATCAATCCCTTCTTCAAAAGATTGCTGACTTGCACCCCGAGCTCTCGCTGCTCCTTTGGTGCCATACGACGAAGTGGCATTACTATAGGTCTGGCATCTTTCACTAAATCAATACGGAACTCAATCTCTCGGTGTGGTGGAAGCCCGGTCACCTCCTCGAAGACGTCCGGATACTGGCCAACCACGGGCACATCTGACAACTCATCCTGCGGGATGTCGAGGGAATTTACAAAACTAGCCATAACCCCATCACTAGGTAGACTACCAAACACTACCCTCCGCCCATCATCCGCCCTCACTGTCACCAAAAAGCCCTCACAGTCTACCACCACCCCGTATCTTTGGAGCTAATTGACTCCTAATATAATGCCATACCCAGTAAAGCCCAAAACAAAGCAATCACATACAAACATACATCCATGACTCGATAAGACCAAATTCCTGCAAATCATACTAAGGCTAGTCGAACCACCAATCGGTTTCGTCACAACCAATGGTCTATCGACTATCTCGGGTTCCAGTCCCAACCTATCTACCAGGTCACTAGATATGAAGGAACGGGAAGCCCCAGTATCAAACAAAACTCGAATTGGTACATCATAAATAGAAAGCATACCTTGAATAACAACATTCTTTCATTTCTCCGCCGCAGTTGGGGCATTCGACGAAGAAGGAATAACATCAAGAGCATATGCTTTCACAATCTGCTTCTCCTTAAGAGGTTGCGGACACTTATCTTTCTGATGTCCCACTTGACCACAGTTGTAGCACTTCCTTTCCGCTGGCTTGGCCCGACATTCTTTAGCATAATGGCCCTTCTTTCCACAGCTGAAGCACTCAACATCCTTCTTGCTCTTTTTATGGCCACCTTTTGATTGGTCCTACTTCCTCTTATTCTGAGAGTTATTCTTGCCTCCACCGCCTGCTTGCGGCTTTGGCCCTTCTGCAGATGCAGCCTCAGTCTTTGACTTAGGGTAAAGACTCTCTGATCTCAAAGCCTTCCCCACGATCGATTCAAAAGTCTCATCGATGTGGTTGATAAGCCTTTCCCCCAAGTACCCATCCAAACCAGTAATGAACTTCTCATTCTTCTTCTCAGGAGTATCGATAAGAGACAGTCCATACTTCGACAAAGTGTCGAACTCAGCAATATAATCAGAAACTGCCCTCCCATTCTGCTTGAGTTCCAAGAACCTCTTGAACAACACTGACTTCTGGGCAGCTGGAATGAACTTCTCGCTAAAGCGAGCCTTGAACTGAACCCAAGTAACCTGGTCCTCTGGAGTAGCTGTTCTAATAGCATTCCACCAATTCATCGCTCGCCCTTGCAGCTGACGAGACGCTAGCCTTCTCTTCATCGCATCCTCAAGACCCAAGTCATCGAAGATACGGTCGCAGCTATCCATCCAATCTTGAACATCTGTGGCCGACTCCGTGGAACGGCTTCCCACCAAGGTTAGTGTAATCTTTGCACAACTTGGCGAAATCGACCCTAGGCGCCTGCACCACTGGGCCAACACCAACTCCGGGATTGGGAACTGCCCCTTGCACTTCTCTAAGCATGTCTCTCATGAGGTTGGTAAACATCGCCCTCATGTCAGCGGCATTCCCATTATTGGCCCCTCTACCGGTACCTCTAACATATCGGGTCATCGTCAATCTGTAAAAGGGAAACGATTAACGACCCCATAGTGGTACTAGTGCAGTGCAACTTCATTCTTATACCACTAATAGTATATATATACATAGCTTTTGAAAACCAAAGTAATCACAAATACGCGCTCTCATATACGTACTAACTCTCCCTAGTGTCTTTCCCTAGGTTAACTACGCAACCTAGAGCTCTGATACCAAGTGTGATGGCCCGCCCCGCACCAACCGACATTTACTCCAAAAGTGCGTTGTACACATGTCCAGTTAGCACGGAACGGGTCGTGAGAAGGAAAAGGAAGAAGGAAATGAACATACAAAGAACCTGTAGAATGTCCCACAGCGCATAGGACAAAATATAATAATAATATACTTGACATAAAACAGGAGAGACAGTGCATAAGCTGAAAATCAGAACTAAACATCATAGCAGCGGAAATCCAAAAATACAGCTTATTACAACTTTCAAACTGTCTCAAAGCAAAAGCAAGATAAATGAGGTACACTACTAATGCCCAAGTAGCGACCACCAACGATACAGGGAGAATGCGTATATATATATATATATATATATATATATATATATATATATATAGTACGTGGAAGCCTCCTGCCCGCCTCCGAACCAGCTACTCACGCACCACCAGCTAACCTGTCTCTAGTCTGCTCGTGTGAGCACCCAGAGTAATAAGAGGAGACATAAAACTCTGGGTCAGACATAAAGCCTGGTATGAGCGATAAGCATCTAAGGTGAACAATAACAGGTAGACTAAAACATACCTGAACCTGGACCTGCAACCAAAGAGTTAGCACTACATACTGTACAACACTCTAAGGTATCATATCAATCAATATAAAGATACAGAGGTGGGGGAGGTGTGCATGTCATAATGATGGCAAACAATCAAACATAGCATCCATCCTCACATCTCTCACTCAGTGCGTAAAGCATACGATATTCACCACTTCGATCACCCAACATTCCTTGCTACGATCACTTTGCCCCATGAAGTCATAAATAGCTTCACTGCACTGATAACATAGCCACAAATCCTTTGCTATGTCCACTTTGCCCCATGGAGTCACAAGAACCCCACTGCACTGGCTCATAGCCTTATCAATCCTTACTATGTCCACTTTGCCCCATGGAGTCACAAGAACCCCACTGCACTGGCTCATAGTCTTACTACGCATCACCTTGCCCCTCGGGTCATAATGACCCTACTGCACTGATAACGTAGTCTTGCTACCATCACTTTGCCCCTCAGGTCATAATGACCCTACTGCACCGATAAGTAGCCCATCTTCATTCTTAGTGGAGAATCGAAGTTATGAACGTCGACAACTCCTTAGCACACGTCCCGCAGCAAAGTCCAACCATGAAGTGAACTCATTGGTTCCCAACTGGTTCCGGGATCCTGAGCTCTAACTCCCATATGGACTACCTTTGCATCTCGGGTTATTGGTCATCACCATCGAATCGGATCGGATCAGCCTTCACATTCTTCATCGGATCGGATCGGCTTTAGGCATTCGGATCGGGTCGCACCTCATGCATCAAATCGGGTCGTGATCCTCCAGGTGATCGGATCGTCATTGCGGTCCCCTTTCTATTTGCCTCGGATCGTGCTCCCCTCCTTGGTTCGGATCGTGATACCCCATACGGATCGGATCGCGCCCCTCCAGCTCGTGGTTCTCTCCTGGTTTGGATCGTCGTCTCGCTGTGCATCAGATCGTGGATGCTGCTTTCCTCTTGTTCGGATCGTGATATGAAGCACGAGTGGATCGGATCGGGTAGCAGTTCACGATTGTTGCTCGTGGGCCTTGCGCAGATGGTTCGGTTCGGAGGGGATGACTCGACTCGTGGGAATGTCCCACGATCCTATAGGGCGATCCGATCGTCCCTCAATCCCCTATGCGATCCGAATCCCTGCACCTTGTCCAGCGAGCTGTTTACGCCATTCGACGGCGTTTTCGACCATTCTAACTATTCTAATCAATCACAAAGCATACCATACAGTCATAGCAACATACATAATCAACCACAAACATCAAAACATCAATATGATAAGTAGAAATGGATCAAACATACCCAAAATCCCATATTTTCCCCTTAAGCATGTTTAGGTGAAACTAATGATAGGACTAACAAAACTTAACCAAATTAACCCAAATTCATATCAGAGGTCTAAAACATCATTCCGAATTTTATAAACATTTTTCCAGAATTTTATCATGTTTAAATTCGCTAATTAACACTAATCACCCCTAATTAGCCATAATTAGTGCAAAACTATGCAAATCACTCACCTTAGCCACAAAATGAACTAAGATCTGAAATAATTCTCTGATTTGATGTGAATCTCAATGCCAAACAGCAGCTCCTAAGTTGCTTTAGTGAAGATCTTCCTTGATTAGGGGTTGCTAAGCCAAATCCTTGACCAAAAGATGATTTGGAGGTGATTTAGAGGTTGGAGGCCATTTTTAGGGTTCCTTGGTGATAAGTGGAGGCTAGAAAACTGAAATGCAATGATTCTCCGTCTCATTTCAGCCCTCCCATAACCCTAATCCCGAAATGGGTTATGGGCCTACTCACTAATCACCCGATTTGGCCCGGTTAAGCAGTTTTTCACCCTCCAAACCTTGTTTCAGCCATATCTCCCAAACGGTAAGTCCGTTTGACTATTATGACCACTCTACGGAAAGAGAAACCATCAAACGAATCAAATGGAAGTGGTTTCAGGTCAAAATTCCTTTCCAATCAAAAGTTATGGCCAAAACAGTACCGCCTAGGGGCAAAATGGTCATTTAAAAATCAACAAAAATCATGAACATGGGAAATGACTCTAATAGATGTTTCCCAAAGTTACATGACCATACGACTTCACGTGGGAAAGAAATAAATATTCTACAAATCTATGATGTGTAGAATACAGGTCATTACACATATGACGGGAAATCCTGAATTACTAACTAATCTGGTATATGAATATGGTGGAATGGTGAACTTAGGAGATAACTCTAAAGGATACATTATTGGGATCGACAATGTCGGTAATTTTGGAACTCCTACTATTTCTGATGTTTTGTTAGTTAGGAATCTAAAGCACAATCTACTAAGTATAAGTCAACTTTGCGATAAGGGTTATAAAATAAACTTTGAGAAAGATAAATGTTTTATAGAAGATAGGAATTCAAAAGTAATATTCGAAGGAGATAAAAAGAAAAATATCTATATATTGAGTATGAAAATTCCCAACGATAATCTATGTCTTATGGCCAATACAAGTGACCTCTGGATCTGGCATAAGAGATTTGGTCATATAAATTTCAAACATATCTCTAGGATTTCTAAATTATATTTAATTAAGGGATTACCCAAAATGAAATTTAAAGTTAATAATTTATGCGATGCTTTTCAGTTTGGAAAATTAAAAAGAAGTTCATTCAAGTCAATAGAAGAAATTACCACCTAGAAACCATTAGAATTAATTCACATGGATTTATTTGGTCCATCTCAAACCCAACTGATAAATCATGATAGATATGTTTACGTAATAGTCGACGATTTTTCTAGAATTACTTGGACTTTGTTTCTTAAAAATAAAAGTGATGTTTTTTGCTCAAAAAAACTTTTTCTAAAAGAATTCAAAACTTACTATCCTTAAAAATCAAAACAATGCGTAGTGACCATGGCGGAGAATTCGAAAACGAAAATTTCGAAAAATTTTGTTATAAAAAGGGGATAACCCGTACTTTTTGTATTCTTAGAACCCCTCAACAAAATGGAGTAGTTGAACATAAAAATAGGACGATACAAGAATGTGCAAGAACTATGTTATCTGATAGTAATTTACTAAGAAATTTTTGGGCTGAGGCAGTTGCAACATCTTGTTATATTTTAAATAGAATTTCAATTAGACCCTTAACTCATAAAACTCCATATGAACTTTTGTATAATAAGAAACCAAAAGTATCATATTTTAAAATATTTTGAAGTAAATATTTTATACTTAATACTAAAGAAAATTTAGATAAATTTGACTCGAAATCCTATAAAGGAATATTTATTGAATATTCAGAGAGAATTAAGGCATATAGAGTTTTCAATACTAGAACCAATACTGTAGAAGAAACCTTAAACATATCATTTGACGAAAATTATAAAAGTATAATACAAAACAATGAAGATGAATGTCAAAATGAAATCAATGAAACAAATCATGAAGATAGTCAACCAAATAAATAAATTAGATTACTTAGAGACCATCCTGTAGAAAGTATCTTAAGAGATATTGAATCCGTCGTTAGAACTCGTAATCAATTAAATGATATGGGTAATTCCGCATTTATTTCAACTACTGAACCTAAGAATCCAAAGGAAGCATCTTCCAATGATTTATGGATCTTTGCCATACAAGAAGAACCGAATCAGTTTACTAGGAATGATGTATGGGAACTTGTTCCTAGACCAGAAGATAAAACTATAATAGAAACTAAATGGGTTTATAAAAATAAAATGAATGAACGTGGTGAGTTCGTAAGAAATAAGGCACGGCTAGTAGCACAAGGTTATACTCAAGAAGAAGGAATATATTACGATGAAACTTTTGCCCCCGTAATAAGATTAGAAGCAATTAGGATTTTACTAGCCTTTGCAAACCATAATAATTTCAAATTATATCAAATGGATGTTAAAAATGCTTTTCTAAATGGATTTGTTAAAGAAGATGTATATGTAGAACAACCACCTCTTTTTGAAGACGAAAAATTACCTAATCATGTATATAAGTTAAAGAAAGCGTTATATGGATTGAAACAAGCTCTTAGGGTTTGGTTTGATTGATTAAGAAATTATTTATTACAATCCAACTTTGAAATAGGAAAATTAGATAATACTTTTTATTTATTAAAAAGAACAATAAGGATATACAACTAGTACAAATATATATTAATGATATAATTTTTGGGTCAACAAATGATAAGATGAATGCAGAATTTTCGGATATTATTACCCAAGAATATGAGATGAGTCATTTGAGAGAACTAACATTCTTTTTAGGCTTACAAATTCGTCAATTGAAGAATGGAATATTTATTAATCAAGAAAAATACGCAAGAGATCTAATTAATAAATATAATTTAACAACAACTAATGGGAGACCAACATCGTTGACGACTAATATAGCATTAAGTAAAGACGAAACGTTCTAAAAACGTTAATAAAAAATTATATAGAGGAATGATAGGATCACTATTATATATAACCGCTAGTAAACCAGACATAATGCATAGTGTACGTCTTTGTGCAAGATATCAATCGCAACATAAGGAAACACATTTAAAAGTCGTAAAACGTATTCTAAGGTATGTAAAGCATACATCAAACTTTGGATTATTTTATCCTAAGGATGATTCATTCGACTTAGTTTCTTATTGTGACACTGGTTATGCGGGATATAAATCCGATCGTAAAAGTACTAGTGGAATATGCCATTTCTTAGGACATTCATTAGTCTCCTAGTTTAGTAAAAAAGCAAAATACTGTATCTTTGTCAACAACTGAAGCAAAATATATCTATGCGGCTTTGGCTTGTTCACAAGTAATATATATGCAACAAACTCTAAATGATTTTGGATTAAATATAAATAAATCATCAGTATACTGCGTTAATACGAGTGTTATAAATATATCTAAAAATCCAACTCATCATTCAAGAAATAAACATATCGATACACGACATCATTTTCTATGAGATAATGTAAGTAAAGAGAAAATTTCACTCGAATTCATAGAAACGGATAAACAACTAGCAGATATATTAAAAAAACCATTAAATGAAGCGACGTTCACTAAATTTAGAAGAGAATTAGGTACTTGTTCACTAAGCAAATTAGAATAATTAAGTAAAAATAAAAAAATAAGTATAAGTATGTCGACATACATACTTGCATATGTCAACATATAACTGCCAGATTTCAAAAATTAATTCTCAGCAAAAGTTAGTTACAATAACCATTTAAACTCTCCACTTTGAATTTTCTTCTTCATTCTCTTATTTCACTTCTGTAAAAACTCTTAACCAAAATAAACAATGGCATCCGCCAATTTTAACACCCAAATCAATCCCGAATCATCCGCTAGACCATCCGAAGGTCCTTTTCAGCGTTTTACCCTATCACATGTCATCAAACTTGAAGAGAAAATGGAATATACTCTTCAAATGCTTGCTGAAATACAAGTGCTCCAAATTTGGATGGGTCAAGAGCAAAATCGACAAGGAAAAACGTTAAGGAGTCTTAATAAATTCATAATGGACAACTAAGCCAACCCAATCATCATTGAAGATGATAATGAAGCCATGAAAGAAGAAGAGGAGGAAGAAATGATGGAAGAAGAAGAGGAACCAGAAGAAGAGGGGGAAGAAATGATGGAAGAAGAGAAACAAAAGGAAGTAAACAAGAGTTCACGGACGAAGATGATCAAGTAGTTTGTGTGGGTGAAGTTTTGTTCGATCAAAATGGAAATGTGATTGAATAAATGGCCATTTTTGTCTCCATTACCCAAATTGTCCAACCCATAAGTCTCCCATTATAAAAAACAATTAGAATTTAGGTTTTCCTTTTCATTTCTTTGCGTTAATTTGATGTAATAGCGTTCTTAGTAATCCGTGTAATATCATTTGTAAAAAACTATGTTTAATACAATGCTTGTTTTGTCCAACATAAGTATTCTATTACTTTGTTATATAGGCAAGAATTTAGAGGGAGTCATATATATTAAGTATTATAATCACAAGTTATACACTTATATGTCTTAGTATAATATAATTTAGATAGTTATCAGATTTAGGCGAAGTAGTTTTAGAATTTCTCTTTGATAATGCAAAAGGGGGAGCAATTATAAAATATAGACCTAGAATATATATAGACAGAGGAGTATTTATATAGACAGGGGGAGTATTAGAAGGGTCATCATCAACAAGTATATACAGTATGATATTTTATAAACTAAGGTTGTCATCATCAAAAACGGGGAGATTGTTGGAGAATGGAGTTTTGATGAAAACAACCTTATTTCAATATTAATTGATTATAAAATATATACTAACACATTTATCTAGAATATATATACACACACACATATGTACTAATTGTATACAGGAATTAATACTAAACTGTACAGTTTAAGAGCTTTTGGAGATTCAGAATTCAGAAGATTCAAGACTCATAAGTAATCAAGATTTCAAGAGTTCAAGATAAATATAGTAATAGAGTCTAGTTTATGTAAGACTCTGAATAACACTCCAGGTTCAAATTCAAGTTCTGTTTTTCAAATTCTGATTTTCAAATTTCAAATTCTATTTTCAATTTCTATTCTAACTAAGTTTCTCTATTTTAATTTTGATTTTAAACTCAAGTTTTAAAGTTTATATATATTTATATAGTTATATACTTTATATTTATATAGTTTAAACCTTATAAATTTATAAATATGATTATATAGTTTATATTTATGATTTCATGTGATTTTCTACTTTGTAATATTTATTTATATCACTATGTTTTAATTCAAGAATTTCCAGAATTATATATATATACACACACACACACATCAAAACACTTGAAAAATACTCAAATTTCAAATTTGCACTAGGATTTGTCGACGTATATAGTTCTCTATGTCGACATATAACTGTCACATTTCTTATTTTGAAAGGAAGTGTCTTTTCACTATTTGTAACGTTTCAGAAGCGTTGCAACCTTTTAAATCTTATAAATAGGGGCTGATTTCGATTTTTTTCATCATTCTTCTCCTCCATCTTCATCCCCTTTTTTACAACATAAATATTTAATATTTTTATGATTTCTACACTTATACTCTACCGAATTCAATTCTATTTATATAAAACATCTTCTCTTCTCACTCTCTACTCATTACTCTCTGAATGGAAGTGCTATTGAAGAGTTATAGGGCTGTTTGGGAAGCGTTTGGGAAGCGTTTGGGAAAGGTGTGTTCCTTGTAGCCTTGAAATCAAGGAAAGGAATCGGTGGTAATCTTGTAGCCAGGGAAATCAAGGGAAATATACTTGATTAAGGGTGTTTGGTGTTTGGAGTCGGTGGTAACCTTGTGTTCGTGAAATCAAAGAGATTGTACTTGGATATTGATATAGTAATAAAACTCTGCACAATCCAGCGTTACGTAGGACTGGATATAGGAGTAATCCGAACTAGTATAAAATCTGGTGTGTTCTTTCCTTTTCTGCATTTTATTTTTGTTTATTTTTGTGTCTGATTCTGTGTCTATGATTATCTCTGTGGTGTATGATTCATATAGTAGATCATATAAGTTTTAGACTTTGTTAAATTCCTTAAAAACTTTATTCACCCCGCTCTAGTTTTAGTTTTGCCTTAACGATCCATTCCGCATTCCCTAACAAATGGAATGGTTCGGGAATGAATTGAGTCACCGAGATGAAAGGCTACACATATTTGGTGCTTCAAGGAATCGTTGGTAATCGAAGTGTTCTAGCAGACTCAAAGCAAGGGTATCGTGGGGACGTCCGTTAGGATCAGATTCAATAGATCGTGTACCCTGGGCAGTCATGATGGGACTAGTTGTCTACGTCGAGTAAGACAAACATATGTGTCATGATAGTGTATGGTAGTTTAGCTAGAAATTGGATTTTTCCATTAGCCCTTTTGATCGTTGAAAGCAAGTTCGATTATCGATGGATTTAAGGCTATAGTCGGTGATAGCTAGGATATTGGATGTTATGGTTGATTTTATGCTTTCTTCTCTATTTTTCTCTAGGTAGGCTACACCGTAGGATGTCGAAGAGAAGCGGGATCAGGGTTTGTCCTTTCCCATTCTGTAATTGCATGTGATGGATGGTTTTCACGTGTTAACTTGTTGGTTGCTCGGCAGATGGTAGATCCTCCTATACTCATATTATCCTGTGTAACTATTATTATTTATTTTATTGATCACTAAGACTGTTGTCTGACTCTAGGTTTTATGTTTTCCTCTTATTACCTTGGATTTTTCATCAATGTTGTTGATGAGCGGACTAAGTAGCAGGTAGCAGGTTTGGTGCCCTTGATGCTGCGTAGTGACGAGTAGGAGGCTGGCGTACTATTATTACCTACAATTTAGATTTTTTTTCTTTCTATTTCCGGTGTATTTTGATGGTTATTGAGACACAGAGGGATGTAGTGAGGCATATTATATTCATAGATTCTTATACGCGGATGTATTGTGCTTGAGATTATATGGTTTTATGAAGATTTAATTTTCTGTTCAGTTTCGCTTCACTAGTATATCCTATTATGCATTTTATTGTTATACATTATCCATGCGTTGTGGGTTATACAACAGGTTTATTTCGAGTTATTCTTCATTGACGACCGTCCTGTACCGGCCTGACACGTCATTCAGTGCACCTTTTCCTCAGGTTGGTGCTGGAGATATGGGGCGGTCGTCACAGAAGTTCATTTTCAGTAACCCTTTTACTAAGTCATTTTTAGATAATTTATTTATATTTTTAAAATTGATATGACAAAAAAATTTATACCAAGCCAACTATCATTTTCTTTGTCTATAAAACATTGGTTTGAACTATTATTAATTTTCATATTTAAATATAAATGTTATATTCTTGGATACCTTTAAAAATAATGTTTTTGTTCTGATCATCGATATTATATCTATCTTTTAAATTTGATATTAACAATCCTTTATCACAAAGATGACTAATGCTTAGTAAATTTTGTTTTAAATTTTAATTTAACAAATATTAGTAATGAGAGGAGTTTTAGAGTTATTGTTGTTGTTTACATCGCTTTTTCCAATAACACACCCTTTTGAATTGTCTCTAAAGGTAATGGTTCCCCCATTTTAGGAGACGATATTTGTCAACATATCTTATTTCCAATTATTCGCTTTGAACAACCACTATCAAGAATCCATCTTTCTCTCTTATGCGCTAGTATCTGCAAAAAATATTAAAATATATTGGAATCAACTTCCTCCGTTGGAGTCCTAAAAGTTAGGTTTTAGCAAACCAAACCTAAGAAGGTTTGGTATATCCTTCAAAAAAAATTATTTTTTATGAATAGGTGTCATAATAGTATTTACATAATATTTTTTACGTCTGCATCATTTGTTTTTGGAACCCATAATTTTATAGTCTTATTATTATTATTTTTAGCAACATTTTTAAACACTTTTTGTAACACCTTTTGTAGCAATTTTCTTTTTAGAATTTGAGTGTAAAAAAGCATAACTTTTGGAATTGATTTTCTTTTTAAAACCCTTAAATCTTAAGCCAATTTTATTAGTACAGACCTATGAATTACTGATCATCTTAGATAGATTTTCTCTACATTTTTTTGATGTGAAAGGTAAAAAAATCAGATGATTCATGCCTATATATATTTCAGCCAAAAGAATAGTACAAGCATCCGCATATGTAAAAAATATTTACATAACAAAGCCAAAATAACATGGCACCAACACAGTAATCAAGCTTAACAAAACCAACAAAAAGATAAACTATTTATTCATACTACATATTACATCGACAACAAATAAAAGTCCACCATGAGACCAAGCTTGCTATAACCCATCCAGAAGAAACTTCCCTTCACATGCCCTATCATGCAAATGCGCTGCAATTGTGTCAACAAACTTTCAATTTTCGATTCATGCCCAAATGAAAAAAAAAAATTAAGAATGGAGCAAATGGTTTTGTTAGGCGATTTCATCTTAAATTTGAAATTCCGCGAGTTTCTTTCATGCCATAAAATCCAAATATAAGCAACGATCATTAGAATAAAAAGGTCACGTTTGGGTAGAGAAGCTAATGTAGAAAAGTTGTGGTGCCAAAAAATAAATAAGTCGTTGGTGTGTTCTCCCCACTCCAGATCAATGTCAAGAAAAACCAATTATTTCGTCCACACATAAAAGGCAAAGTCGCATTTGCAGAATGAATGTAAGAAGTCTTCATCGTCCTCACCACAAAAAACACAACCACCAACAACATTCAAACCCTTACGTTGTAATCTACTAACGGTGTTCAGTCTATCATACATAGCAACCCACATACGAATCTTAACCTTTGTAGGAACTGAGTTGAAACTCCACATTTCATCAAAGCACAACCACCTTCCGCCTGAGAAGTTCATCACCTTATTTAAAATTAGAAATATACTCGATAATATTATCTAATTTATTTTCAAGACTATCTTTGCCTAATTCAAGATCTTTAATGATAGAATTTAATTCATGATTTTGTGTAATCAATGAATCATTTTATCTTTTTGTATTTCAAGTTTGGTAGTGAGAATTAACTTGAGATGTTAAATTTCTTATTTCAGTTTGTGCTTTTTCTAGTTCTTCTTCAAGAATCTTTTTCTCATATTTCAACATCCCAACTTCCAATTCATTTCGATTTTATTTTTCTTTTATTTCTCTGTAATTCTTACCTTTTTCCTTATATCTACTATAAAGTTCATTATCAAATTTAATACATCTTCAAAAGATAAATTACTTACATCAATGTTGCTAGCCATGAAGCAGACATTTACTTGCTCAGATTCGCTGTCACTATCCAGTGAAGAAGAATCTGAATCAATATTTGAATCATCCCAGGTTACTGAGAAGACTTGCATCTTTTTCTTATGGAACCTTTTTTCTTATCATTCTTCTTGAATTTTGAGCAGTCTTTCTTTAGATGGACCATTTTATCACATTTGGAATATTTGAGCATGATCTTTGGAGGATTGCTCTGAATTATGTTGCTCATGAACTTTTTAGGATTCCTTTTGTATTTGTGGAAATTTTAAAAGTTCTTTGATGTATATGCTATATATTCTTTCTCTTTATTTGTTTCTTCTTCTTTTTCAACTTGAAAGTCTATTGCTTTGTAAACTTGTATTTGATCCTTTTAAGCCTGCAAATTCACTTCGCATGATTAAAATCACTTATTAACTCTTTCAGCTTAATAATCTATAGATCATCAGCTTCTTCGATGGCTAATATTTTTGTTATAATTTATTTGTTAAAGATTTAACGATCTTTAAAATTATACTAAAATATATGTACTTTTCGCCTAAAGCTAATAAAGAGTTATATATATATATCTTGAAACCTATAGCACATATCATTTATAGTTATGTCAAGTTTCATTTTGAAATTTTGAAATTGATTTTTCAACAATAAAATCTTGCTACACTTGACTTTGTTTATTGCTTCATGTGTGACTTTTAACGTGCGTTATATTTCATGTGTAGTATTGTACATACATTCTCTACTAAATTCTTTTTTGTCAAGTGAACCAAATAACATGATAACTGCTTTAGCACCACTAGTTTCATCCACTTTTGTGTATTTGACCATTGGGAATAGTGTATTCCTCTTGTATAATATTCCAAATATTAAAACTGTTAGCTTGCATATAAATTCTTATTCTTAGTGGACCAACAATTATAGTTAGAAACCATTAAACAAAGATAGTCTAGCAATTGACAGCCCTTCCGCAAGACTATGTCCAATGTTATCCATATTACTAAATATTATCAAATAACCATATTACGGTTATGAGATGACGTTCCTTGGATACCAAATGAAAGTGCCTATGGAGATAGTTGTATATAATTTGAACTTATAGATGGCAGCAGTAAAGTAAATGCTAAATACTTAGAATTAAGATGATAGTAGTAAAGCAAATGCTAAATATTTAGAATTAAAATGATAGTAGTAAAGCAAATGCAAATAATAAAATGATTATACCAGAGATTTTTGTATTGATTCGAACACCATCCTACTTCCATCCTATATTCCCTTCTCGGTTTTAACTATCAATACACTCTCTTCACCCAGTGGAACGGATTTACAAAACTTCCTCTCTCGTGAGACAAAGCCGAAAGGAAAGATATCACCAATACAAGCGGAAGGGAAAGGGTTTTGTAAAAAAAATCCAAAGGAACACATTTTGAGCTTAAATAACTAGTTCTAACTACTTCGTAGTCATTGAGCCTAAGATCCACCGCTCAAGATAGATCATGATTGTCTGGTTTAATCATAATTGAGCCAAACAGGTTTCAACTAATAAATACCAATTACCCAAAAAAACACTTTCAAACTAAAGGAAAATTGGATTGGAACTGGGAAAGGCCTATGCATGATTAGAATGTAAAAGAATTCCAGGTTTACAAAATTAATACCATGATTCGATTAAAACCAAAATCAACCTTCGATTTCCACATGTAAATTAGGGGGTTCAAAACCCTAATAAAAAAATTTGGAAACTAGTTATGAAATCTGGATCAAGGGCGAAATGTTTACCTCTAATTTGCGATTAGGATAGCTTTAAAAAGATTGAGATTCTTTAAGAGCGTTGATTCTTGAGCATTAAAAAATTTGATTGCAGGAGAAGAACGAAGATGAAGAGAATGTGTTATTTATAAAAGGAAAGGAAAAAAAAGGAAGTATAGCAATTTGATTAAGCCTGACCGTCCATATAGGAATACCAGGAGGCGGGAAAGTTCTGCATACATTGAAATCTGGATCTTCTGTCTTGAAAAGTAAAGAACATCCCTTCACTTGATGCGAGGAAGAGGGCAATATTAGAAAATAATAATCGTGAAGGAGGCAAAAGCAAAAGCCTTGGTGAAGGGATGTTAGAAGCTGGAACCCCTTTTGGAGGAGGCCGGAAGATATATGTCTAGTATGACAAATCTTCAAGTACTTAGAGAGAAGCAAAATGCACCTTTTGGTTCATCAAAGAAAGCATTTTGGGAGCTTAAATACTCATAAGGTATTTATCATACAATGAGGCACTATATCTGTAATACCCCACCTCCGCCAGGGTCACTCTTGCAAGTACACTAGCTTTGGAGGGGTGTTGGACAAGGTAATCATGCATGAAGATATCACAAGACAGAACATATAAGTAAAACAGAGTAAATAAAGCAGCGGATAAAATTACTATTTCAAAACCATAGTCAAGTTACATCAAAGTACTTAGGCATTTTTTCCAAATAAAGCAAGTCTAGAAACATAAATTGAAAACTGAAAATAACATAAAGCAAACTATCCCCAAAGTAGACGTGGTAAAGCCATAGCGAGCTCAAGTCCAAACCGTACATGAGCTATCCAGAAAGCAGGCTAAAGATCCAAGCTAGGTGCTAGTGTTCCCACCCTGAGAACCTGGGGGGGGGGGGGGAACGGAAGAAAAGAAGCGAAAGAAAATGGGTCAGTCAAAAAGACTGGTAAGTCCTACCTACTATTAGTATAAAAACTAATAAAGTTAACTGGACATGAGAAACTGAAATGAAACATAAAGATGGTAACTAAATGGCATGATGAATAGTTAACAAGATGGATCAAGTGTGGCATCGCATAATCAAGGTTAAGTTTTGCACCAAGTGTACTAGTATTCTAATCCATGTCAAGTATAAACAAGAAGTGATCCCTTGGCCCAATCTTGGCCCAATATCATGAGATGACCCAAATCAAGGTCCAACTACACGGTCTAGTCGATCGGCTCCCTACAAGCCTAACTCGTCAAGTGTCGGTGTCATACTGCCCAATCACGAAATGTAGTCAAACTGTGCTAGGTCCACCCTAGGGTGTATCAAGCCCTAGGGTGCCAACCACTGACACAAATCAAGCACGCACAGTCTAAACCTACTGGTGCCCGTGTCTGCTTTTTCAACTCCGGACTATGTGCACGACCATAGTCCACCTGAACCTACACCGGCGCACGTTTTGGTTGCTTACATGTCAGCCCAGTAATCGTGCCTCACCCTAGCCTAGTCCCTAGGGTATCATGATACAACCAAGATGGTTACTGGTGAAAAGGACCACGTAACTAGGGTTTCTAACGGGTTAAGCATGGTTAACCCTATCCAATCAAGTATCAAGTTGGTTAAGTGTACCCAAGGTTCATGACTTAACCCAATCAACCCATCGTGTTTAATTGGTTAAGTATTCAAGTGGTCCATGACTTAACCCTATCATGTGGCATTAATTAATTTAATGCACCCAACCTCTCACATTAGACCTTGTTGTGGTTACTAGTTAAGCCGGGCGGGTCCGGGTAGCTTTACACCACAACTTAGTCTAACCTTGGGTTTTAAGCGCGACACGACCAACTACTCACATTGGGTCCTATTGTTTGTAGCTACTAGTTAGGCCGGTCGGTTCCGGGTAGATTTATGCTACAAACTCAACCCAACCTCGAGTTGGCCACTTTCATGTTTTCTACATGTCATGTCCATGTTCATGTTTTTCAAGCATAATCACATGTCATATTTCAAAACCATGTTTTTACGTCATTAAAGTTACCTAACTACCCATACGCATTCCCATCGCATGTACGTTTCGTCACAACACAAAATGGATTAAAAGAGGGAACTTAGAAGCATGACAAAAATGGGCATAAGGTGGTAGGATTTGGCCACAAGTTAAACATGGTGGCACATGAGGCAAAATGTGTTCATTAAACTTGCATATTACATTATAAACCTCAAAACATGCATGACATCAAACTTAGCAAATAGGTGATACATGGTCATAGATGGCATAAGATGATAACTAGTGATTCGCATATAACATCATATGAAAGTTAACATAAAGGTTATGAGAGTTTCTATGTTGCATCATTCAACATTTCCAAACAAAGCTCATAGCTTTCAATCCACAAAGTCAAGGTGATAGCTTTACAAACATACATAGAACAAATCTATGCATAACATGATAGATTCAAAGAACAAATCATACTTAGGCCCAAACTCAAACTTGCAACATGTCATATTTAACTTCATAGTTTAAATCTAAGAGTAGAATAGGGCTTACAAAGCTATGTAGACTAGAACAAAATAAAATAAGATTGAGACGAAGCCACTAGAAATCCCCAAATGAATATAAGCTCCAAGTTGTCTTGAGAAACAAGAAGCTCCTTTGATTTGTATGAAGAAAGATGGCTCTTTTACTAGCTTAGAACACTCAAGCTTTCATGAAGAAGATGGAGGCCAAGAGATGAAGGTGGAGGCCATGATTAGGGAGCATTTTGGCATAACCTAGTTGTAGGATTGATTTATGATGGTTTAGGCTAGGTCTTAGGGTCTTTTTATAGAAGATTAGGTTAGTTTAGGCCATAGGATTAACCCTAATTCAGATCTGAGCCATCAAATCACGTCACTAGCCAACAAAACGAGACCAGGAGCCAAAGCAGGTGCACCAGGCCAGACTGGCCCGACCACCCAGGTCGACAGGGGTGTCGACTGAGCAGTAGACACCACCTGGGGGGTGTCGACTCCCAAGTCGACTTGGGGCTGGGCGGGAAATTTTCCCGCCCTGTCTTGTTGGTTCCAGATTTGATTTTCAAACTGTTTTTAAACTTGGATTTTTCTGAAAACTTCAACGGGCCACAACTGGGTCATACGGACTCCGATTTTCGAAAACTCGGACTCTATTTCGCGTATTTTTCTGAGACGAACGCAATGGCACAGCCCGTTTCCCTTGATTCAGATCTTAACATTTAATTCTGCCTTGACTTATGTTATAATATGTTATTCAAAATATGGGTTGTTACATTCTCCCCTCCTTAAAGGATTTCGTCCCTGAAATCTCTAAGTTAGGAAGAACGTATCCTACCATCCATCATCCATCTACTCAAAACATCATCCACGTGCAATCATTGTCCTTAAAAGATTCTAAATGCTGTATGAACATATGCAAAATGTGTGTGTACATGTACTTATCTAATGCAAAAATCAGGCGGTTACTGATTCAGTAAACCTCCTTAATGCAAAGTATGTTAGTGAAATGAGTCCATATGTATGCAAATTCCTAACATAATTCATAATATCTACATGAATGCACATAACATTCATCCATATGCAACATCCACGTGATAGCATAACAAGTTTCATCCATGAATAAGTATAAGCACTCATGCATATGCAATATGAAAGTGTGTGAGCCGATCTTAGTGCCTAATGTGTATCATGCATCCACGAGTATCCACTTGCGAACACTTGCAACCACTTGCAAACATCAAGCATAACATGTTTCAAATACATGTTTCATCCAAAGGGTTTCTACCTAAGGTTCTCATGACAAGATTAACGAAATAACAAGATAAACAAGATAAACATGGATAGCGAAAGAAAGATATGATAACTAAGAAAAGAGATCGAGAATGTACCCTCAAAAAGAAATGGATAAAGCCCACGCATCTTCTCCTCGGTTTCCCAAGTTGCGTCTTCCTCGGCTTCACTCCACTGAATCTTTACTAACTTGACTTCTCGGTTCCTCAGCTTCTTGATCTCCATTCCCTAGATACGAATTGGAGCTCGCCTCAAAGTTGCCTCTTTCTCTACCTCCATGTCTTCAAGAATGCTAGGCTCAACTACCTCGGCTGACTCATGTAGGCACTTTCGGAGATGCGAGACATGAAAAACATTGTGCACTCCGGCCAGCTTCTCGGGCAATTCCACTCTATAAGCCATTTGCCCAATCCTCTTGATGATAGGGAAGGGTCCTACGAACCTTGGTGCCAGCTTCCCAACTGCTCCAAAACGAACCACATTTCGCAAAGGAGAAACCTTCACAAAGACCATATCTCCAACTTCAAACTCTAAGTCTGTCCTTCGCTTGTCTGCATAGGATTTCTGTCTGTCTTGGGCCGTTTTCATCCGCCTTCGAATCAACTCAACCTTCTCGGATGTGTCCCTTATCATGTCGGGCCCAAGTATAAGCTTATCCGTCGTCTCCCACCAACACGTTGGTGACTTGGACGGCCTCCCATATAAAGCTTCGAATGGTGCCATCCCTATGCTTGCTTGGTAGCTGTTATTATAAGCAAACTCTACGATAGGAAGGTGGTCTTCCCAAGTGCCACCAAAGTCAAGAATGCATAGCCTCAACGGATCTTCTAGTACCTTATTCACCCTTTTGGTCTGGCCATCCGTCTGAGGGTGATAGGCCGTACTTAGATTCAATCGCGTACCCATCGCTTCTTGCAAACTATTCCAAAATTGGCTAGTGAAGATTGGGTCACGATCGCTGACTATGCTAGAAGGAACTCCATGCAACCGTACTATCTCTCGAAGATAAACAGATGCTAGCCATGATGCGGTCCTCTTGCTCTTTACCGGAATAAAGTGAGCACTCTTCGTAAGTCTATCAACTATGACCCATATGCTCGTATTTCCCTTCCTTGACCTAGGCAATCCATCGAGATACTTTCCCACTTCCATTGCGGGACCTCCAATGGATGTAATAGCCCACCGGGCTTCTTCGACTCGGCCTTCACTTGTTGGCAAACAATGCATCTAGAAACAAACTCTGCCACATCCTTTTTCATCCCATCCCAAAAGAAAATGCGCTTCATATCCCGGTACATCTTATCCACTCCGGGATGTATGGTCATCCTCGAGTGATGCGCCTCCTCAAGAACCTTATTTACTAAGTCTCCCACTCGTGGGACACATAGTCTTCCATCACGCCTTAGCCATCCCTTGTCATCAATAGCATATCTAGCGAGGTGACTTGACATCTCACCCCGAATCAACTTGTCCATGATCTCGACTATCTGCGGGTCTTCCCTCTGTGAAGCCCCAACTTGATCAAGAAGTGTAGGTCTAAGCTCGAGGGATGCTAACGAACCAGTCATCGATCCAACAGCAGGTGCAAAGTCAAAGATTGCCAAGAACTCTAGGCTCTTCATCTCAACAAACAAGGGACTCAAAGTCAACCTTCTTCTCTTAGCGCATCCGCCACAACATTACCCTTGCCAGGGGTATAAGCTATCTCGAAGTCATATGATGCCAAGAATTCCATACACCTCTGCTGCCTTAGATTCAAATCTTTCTGCGAGAAGAGATATTTCAGAGACTTATGATCAGTATATAACTCGAACCTTTCGCCTAGAAGATAATGGCGCCACGATTTAAGTGCAAAGACGATCGCCGCCAACTCCAAATCATGCGTGGGATAGTTCTTCTCATGAACTTTAAGTTGCCTACCCCCATAACATATCACTCTTCCTTCTTGCATCAGAACAGCACCTAAACCCGTGCCACATGCATCGGTGTACACGGTAAACATCTTACCCCCATCGGGTAATGCTAAAACTGGAGCTGTGGTGAGGGCTCTCTTAAGTCTTTGAAAAGCAAGCTCACACTCTAAGTCCCATGCAAAGACTAAGTTCTTCTTCGTTAACTTAGTAAGAGGAGCTGAAATCTTAGCGAAGTCCTTAATGAACTTCCTATAATAGCCTGCAAGACCGAGAAAGCTTCTTACTTCGGTTGCATTCTTAGGAGTCTTCCAGTCTTGAACCGCAACCACTTTCGCAGGATCCACAGCTATGCCTTGCTTAGAAACTATATGTCCAAGAAACCGAACTTCCCTTCTCCAAAAATGGCATTTGGAGAACTTGGCTTTCAACTGATGAGCTCTAAGCTTATCCATCACTTCCTTGAGATGCCTAGCATGTTCTTCCTCGTCCTTTGAGAAAATCAGAATATCATCCACGAAAACAACCACAAACTTGTTAAGGAACTCCCTGAACACCCTACTCATCAAATCTACGAAGTAGGCGGGTGCATTAGTCAAACCGAATGGCATGACGAGCCATTCAAAGAATCCATCTGGAGTCCTAAACGCAGTCTTGTCAATACTATCCTCGGCTACTCTAAGCTGATGGAATCCGGTGGCTAGATCGAGTTGAGAGAAAACAGAAGCACCAACAAGCTGGTCAAAAAGATCATCAATTCTCGGTAGTGGGTGCCTATTCTTCTTTGTCAGCTTGTTTAACTCACGATAATCAACACATAGACGAAGCGAACCATCCGCCTTAGTAGCGAATACCACAGGAGCACCCCATTCAGAAATGCTTCGCCTAATGAAATTCTTCTCAAGCAACTCCTTGATTTGCTTACTAAGCTCTTTTCTTTCTCGCGGGGCCATGTGCCTAACGGGCAATGAAACTGGCTTGGCATTATCAACAAGATAAATGCGGAAATCTATCTCGCGTTTAGGGGGTAACCCCTTAACCTCTTCAAAGACATCAGGATATTCTCGGATCACCCTCACAGATTGCAGATCATCGATGGACGAGTCGAGAGATTCAAGATAACATAACATGACGGGATCTCTAGGGTTACAAGAAATTTCTAGGGTATTACCGAGGCGAGTCATGAGCCTCACCACCCTATGCTCACAATCAAGAATGGCTCCATAACTGGACAACCAATCCATGCCCAAAATCAACCCATATCCCAAAACCCCGAGAACATAAGCATTACACATGAATTCTACGCTCAAGATAGAAATCCTCAAATCCACACAAATCATCGATAAGTGGGCGGAACCCCCAATAGGATTTGAAACACTGACGGGATCCTCAACTAGACTAGTACTTAGGTGCAACTTTTCAACAAGATCAGAAGAAATAAAACTATGCGATGCGCCAGAATCAAATAAGGTGCGAACAGGAAAATCAGAATTGTAAACAAGGCTTTCTACAGAAATACTACCTCGATCAAGAACTGGAGCGGTGTTGAGAGCATGCACTTGCCCTCCAGAAGGTCCTGCTCGCTGAGTCTGTCCTTGCCCCTGTCCTTGCTTCTTAGGGCAATCCTTGCTGAGATGTCCAGTTTCTCCACAGAGAAAGCACTCGCCCAACTTCCTCTTCTTCTTCCTACAGTCTTTGGCCAAGTGCCCAGTGATCCCACAGTAGTTGCATTTCCTTGTCTCCTTTGCCTTGTTGTTGTTGTTGCCCTTGTTACCCTTCTTGTTGTTCTTGTTGTTCTGGTTGCTCTGGTTGCTCTGATTGCCTCCCCACTTGGAGTCCCCCTTCTTGGTTTGAGTCTCATTAGGCTTGACTTCTTTCTTGCTATTCTTATCATCCCCTTAAAGCAATGCCATATCCACTAAGCTCTCAAAAGTGGCCCCCATGGGTATATGAGACATGGCCAAACCTTGCAATGGCTTGTTCAATCCTCGAGCAAAGCGTAGAGCCTTCTTCTGAGCTGTGTTAACCATGTCTAAACCAAATCGAGCAAGCTGGTTGAACTTATTCACATACTCTTTAACAGTCATTCCCCTTGCTTCAAAGATATAAACTTCTCCATTTGCAGATTTTCTTCAGTAGATGATAGAAACTTAAGCCCAAACCTCGTCCTAAAGTCGGCCCAAGTCTCTATAGGCCTAGTAGCAGTGGTGACTTCCCACCAATAAGCAGCTTCCTCTTTCAATAGCCATACCGCCAACAGAACTTTCCTTTGGTCATCTATACCAAAGATAGCAAAAAGGTCTTCAGTCTCCTTCAACCAGTTTCTGGCCTCAACAAAAGTCTCCGTCCCAATAAAATTCTTGCCACCCATCGCCTTAAAGTCCTTGCAAATCTTCGCGAAATCCGCTTGTGGATGCTGAGGAGGAGGAGGAACCTCAGCTACGGGAGGAGGATGAGGAGGAAAGTCTGCAGGGCCTGCGCCATTGGCCCTAGCCTCCAAGAACCTATGGAACCATCCGGGTATGGGTACTCCCTCGGGAAGGTTAAGATCGGCCATGCTGAAAAAGGAAAAGGAAAAGATAGATTCAGAACGAGGAAACAAAGGAAAGTGCTAATGGCTTTTTGGGGAATAGCCTTTTAAAATAAACTAGACATTTTCTTGGAAAAATACTTCTTTATAATCGGTTTTGAAAATAGTTTTTCAAAAGGTAAGTTTTAAAAAAACCTTTTGCCCAAATCTCGTAAACCTTATGCTCTGATACCAAATGTAACACCCCACCTCCGCCAGGGTCACTCTTGCAAGTACACTAGCTTTGGAGGGGTGTTGGACAAGGTAATCATGCATGAAGATATCACAAGACTGAACATATAAGTAAAACAGAGTAAATAAAGCAGCGGATAAAATTACTATTTCAAAACCATAGTCAAGTTACATCAAAGTACTTAGGCATTATTTTCCAAATAAAGCAAGTCTACAAACATAAACTGAAAACTGAAAATAACATAAAGCAAACTATCCCAAAAGTAGACATGGTAAAGCCATAGCGAGCTCAAGTCCAAACCGTACATGAGCTATCCAGAAAGCAGGCTAAAGATCCAAGCTAGGTGCTAGTGTTCCCACCCTGAGAACCTGGGGGGGGGGGGAAACGGAAGAAAAGAAGCGAAAGAAAATGGGTCAGTCAAAAAGACTGGTAAGTCCTACCTACTATTAGTATAAAAACTAATAAAGTTAACTGGACATGAGAAACTGAAATGAAACATAAAGATGGTAACTAACTGGCATGATGAATAGTTAACAAGATGGATCAAGTGTGGCATCGCATAATCAAGGTTAAGTTTTGCACCAAGTGTACTAGTATTCTAATCCATGTCAAGTATAAACAAGAAGTGATCCCTTGGCCCAATCTTGGCCCAATATCATGAGATGACCCAAATCAAGGTCCAACTACACGGTCTAGTCGATCGGCTCCCTACAAGCCTAACTCGTCAAGTGTCGGTGTCATACGGCCCAATCACGAAATGTAGTCAAACTGTGCTAGGTCCACCCTAGGGTGTATCAAGCCCTAGGGTGCCAACCACTGACACAAATCAAGCACGCACAGTCTAAACCTACTGGTGCCCGTGTCTGCTTTTTCAACTCCGGACTATGTGCACGACCATAGTCCGCCTGAACCTACACCGGCGCACCTACACAGCCGTCGTTTTGGTCGCTTACATGTCAGCCCAGTAATCGTGCCCCACCCTAGCCTAGTCCCTAGGGTATCATGATACAACCAAGAGGGTTACTGGTGAAAAGGACCACGTAACTAGGGTTTCTAATGGGTTAAGCGTGGTTAACCCTATCCAATCAAGTATCAAGCTGGTTAAGTGTACCCAAGGTTCATGACTTAACCCTATCAACCCATCGTGTTTAATTGGTTAAGTATTCAAGTGGTCCATGACTTAACCCTATCATGTGGCATTAATTAATTTAATGCACCCAACCTCTCACATTAGACCTTGTTGTGGTTACTAGTTAAGCCGGGCGGGTCCGGGTAGCTTTACACCACAACTTAGTCTAACCTCGGGTTTTAAGAGCGACATGACCAACTACTCACATTGCGTCCTATTGTTTGTAGCTACTAGTTAGGCCGGTCGGTTCCGGGTAGATTTATGCTACAAACTCAACCCAACCTCGAGTTGGCCACTTTCATGTTTTCTACATGTCATGTCCATGTTCATGTTTTTCAAGCATAATCACATGTCATATTTCAAAACCATGTTTTTATGTCATTAAAGTTACCTAACTACCCATACGCATTCCCATCGCATGTACGTTTCGTCACAACACCAAATGGATTAAAAGAGGGAACTTAGAAGCATGACAAAAATGGGCATAAGGTGATAGGATTTGGCCACAAGTTAAACATGGTGGCACATGAGGCAAAATGTGTTCATTAAACTTGCATATTACATTATAAACCTCAAAACATGCATGACATCAAACTTAGCAAATAGGTGATACATGGTCATAGATGGCATAGGATGATAACTAGTGATTCGCATATAACATCATATGCAAGTTAACATAAAGGTTATGAGAGTTTCTACGTTGCATTATGCAACATTTCCAAACAAAGCTCATAGCTTTCAATCCACAAAGTCAAGGTGATAGCTTTACAAACATACATAGAACAAATCTATGCATAACATGATGGATTCAAAGCACAAATCATACTTAGGCCCAAACTCAAACTTGCAACATGTCATATTTAACTTCATAGTTTAAATCTAAGAGTAGAATAGGGCTTACAAAGCTATGTAGACTAGAACAAAATAAAATAAGATTGAGACGAACCACTAGAAATCCCAAAATGAATATAAGCTCCAAGTTGTCTTGAGAAACAAGAAGCTCCTTTGATTTGTATGAAGAAAGATGGCTCTTTTACTAGCTTAGAACACTCAAGCTTTCATGAAGAAGATGGAGGCCAAGAGATGAAGGTGGAGGCCATGATTAAGGAGCATTTTGGCATAACCTAGTTGTAGGATTGATTTATGATGGTTTAGGCTAGGTCTTAGGGTCTTTTTATAGAAGATTAGGTTAGTTTAGGCCATAGGATTAACCCTAATTCAGATCTGAGCCATCAAATCATGTCACTAGCCAACAAAACGAGACCAGGAGCCAAAGCAGGTGCACCAGGCCAGACTGGCCCGACCACCCAGGTCGACAGGGGTGTCGACTGGGCAGTCGACACCACCTGGGGGGTGTCGACTCCCAAGTCGACACCCCAGTCGACTTGGGGCTGGGCGGGAAATTTTCCCGCCCTGTCTTGTTGGTTCCAGATTTGATTTTCAAACTGTTTTTAAACTTGGATTTTTCTGAAAACTTCAACGGGCCACAACTGGGTCATACGGACTCCGATTTTCGAAAACTCGGACTCTATTTCACGTATTTTTCCGAGACGAACACAATGGCACAACCCGTTTACCTTCATTCAGATCTTAACATTTAATTCTGCCTTGATTTATGTTATAATATGTTATTCAAAATACGGGTTGTTACAATATCCAAAAAGAGGCAATACTTCAAGTAGAGTCCAAAGATGGGAGCTTGTGAAAGCCTATTCCTTCTGCAAATAGCCGAGTTTATGTTTCAAAGAATTGCTTTCGGAGAATCCGAATGCATCCCATTGGATCTTATCTTCAGACATTCGAGAGGGAAAACTGCTATTATGGATGATATCAAAAGTGCAAGTCGTTCGCAATTGGAAGTGCTTACATTAGACCTTCGCATTAGCCTCTATGGAAGCATACAAATAAAGTCCATAAGATGGAAAATATGTCAACCTGTACCTATAAATCAGCCCTAGGGGTCCAGAATTAGGACCAAATTTCTTCATTCTCTCACTTGTAATAGGAAAGTTAGAGTTGTAAGCTATAATTTCAAAGTCAAGATGTCCTTGTAATGCTCATACTCATAAAAATAAAGTGATTTTCTTGCGTAATTAAGAACTTATCCTCGGAAGATAATTAAAGCATGTTAAAGAAATAAGTCTAATCCAAAACAGTGTAACTCAAGCTAATCTTTCTCAAGAAAAAGATTCTGCAAGAACCATACCATTTAAGGGTGATAACCAATTTTTTGGCTGATAGTTACGTTAATGATTAGCGTTACCATTTTACAAATATCGTTGTCATGCTAACTTTACTATTAAACTGAAATAACGCATCGTTTCGATAACTGGTCTACTTTTATAGCCGAAGACCGATATATCGATAATTTAGTAAACTTTATACTGGGAACGGTGAATTACCCCTTGTCTAAAAAGGTTAGTAACATGATATTTTTGCATTATAGTGAATCTTAATTATATTATTCGTAGTGTTACTTAATAGAATATATGATAAGGAACAAAAGAAATGTATTTGGAATTATTTCATCTTATCGGTGAACTAAATTTAACCATTTAGTTTGATATTAAATGTCGATGATAAAACATATTATATGAATATACATATGTTTCGGATTAACTACTAAAATAACTAGTTTTGAATAAATGTTATTAATATTTTATCATAGAAAATGTTAAATTTACTGTTAGTAATACCGAATTTAGTTAAAAATTGTATATTAACCAACTGAAAAATGTATGACTGCAAAATTTACCATCACCATAAAAAACCTTCCTGCATCTAGGATTGTTATGGTAATTGTGAATTTGCCATTATTATAATTATTCATGCAACTGATATTGAGCTACATCAGTATTTTAATTTTGTCATCACGGTAATGCAAAATTTAATATTGTTAACATAAATATAGCGGTAAAGAAACTCCAAGAGCTTTGATAACAAAAAATTGCCAATCAAGATGATTTTGATCCTTCACTTCTATATTTAGTTGCAGCCATATATACTTTTGATGTTTTATAAGTATCTAAGAAGATACTTTAAGTATTACTTGTTTCCTTTAAAGTCTAAAATTTGAAAAGTTATTATTTCAAATTATTGTAAATAATTCATGATAAATTAATAAAATCTTCCATGTCAATTAAAATAATTCAAAATATTAAGAGCATCTCTAGCAGCTGGTGTGAATTTGGGTGGGGGACGTAGTTTAGCAATGGTGAAAATCCCCACTCATCCAGCGGCGAATTGGAATTTCAGGGTTTTTTTAAACGGGCAAAAGAAAATCATTTAAAACATTAATCAGTTTTCTTTTACCTGTTTTCATTTTAAACGGGTTTGTTAAACCCGTTTATACGAAATGTTTTTTTATTTAGCTATGTTGCGCCCTAAAGTCCACATACCTGAACCGAAGCTTTTCTCAACTGCTAACCATTCTTCTACATAAAAAAATGAAGAAAATTGCTACAAATTCAAATCAATTTCACTTCTTATCTATTTATCATCTCAATCTCTACCAAATCCTACACAAATTAGCATAGTTGAATAAAGGATTTGTTTAATTTACAAAATCTAGGGGTTTTTGTGATTATATGATGGAAGACGTCAATGTTGAAGGATCTAGCTCTACCGGAAATATTAGAAGAAGGAAAAGTCTAGAAGAAGCAAAAGGACCATAGGAGGTGATGAAGAAGGATTTGGATTTGGCGTAGAAAAATTGACTTCTAATACAGTTCCATTTCGGTCTATTACTAGCCTTCAAGAAGGAATACATCACATTTTCAAGACTGGAAAAGAGCTTATGGTAAATTGTTTATTTCCTTTTAATGTTATGTTTAAGTTTAATTAATTGTAATCTTACTAATTCACGTTAAAATCGTGTTTGGAATAGAATCGCGATAATATGAGATGTCATGGTTCATTTACAACAATGAAAAAAGGTGGAAAAACATTAAAAGTTCATCCGCAGACTAGAGATCTGATAGTCAAAATATTTGGTAGATTCATGGATGTAGAGTTGAGGAATTCTGATAATAGATGTATACATGCTATAGTAGAGCGATGGTGTCCTACTACGCATACATTTTTATTTCCAAATGTTGAGATTAATTTTACATTGTTTGATTTTACCATGTTGACATCAATAACTGTTGGACTGAATACTCGTAGTATACTATATGATGAGAGTTTGAGCCAATTTAGTAGTGCTAGTTAATTTTTACCATTGCTCATTGAAAAAGATATCAAGATTGTTAATGTTTCCATATCCTATTTGGGTATATATTTTACTGAGGAGTACATAACAGCTAATTTGAATAACCTTAAACAAATTACAAGAATTTTTATGTTATATATGATGGGCACTCTTTTCCTCACATCGACAAATCACACAATCAGTCTTGGGTATATACAAGCGGTCGTGAATTTAGAATTAGCTAAGGAGTATGATTGGGGTTCAACTATTTTGGGCAATCTATACCGGAGTCTGGACGTGGCTATGACTCGATGTGGTCATCTTACTGGATTTATCGAGTTAACATAGGTATATCAACGTTTTATATTTTTAATTTAATTTAGCGCGCATGTTCAATTAATCAATTGACTAACAAGTTTTATGTTTTGTTTTGCAGTACGGGTTCTTTGAGTATATGACCGTAGGCGGTTATATTGTTAAATAAAGTGTAAACTAGCCAGCATATCCAAGACTAAAAGCTTAGGAGAAAGAGAATAGAACAAGAACACACGATACCGTAGCACATTTGTTCTCGGTTGCATGCTATCATATTGATCATCGACAAGCTAATCATATTAACTGGAATCCATGGAACACCCCAATTGCATTTGATAAAAATGAAGTTCAACTTTCTCGCAACTTTTCAATGAAGCATTTTCCTTTACTTATTCCGCCTAGCGATTGTTATGAGTTGTTTTTAGGAGAGCATTGTTATATACAGTTGACCGGACAAGTTGGCATTCCTATTGACCCCCCGCTTCTCATGACACGTATCATGATATACGGTATGTACGCGGAAATGAAACAAGCGCTATATCAGGACAACTATCACTAGTGTTTATATCAGGGTGTGGACATTGATTACGACACTTATTGGCGGCAGATTGCTAGAGATGTTGGACTGTTGCTAGATGTTGTAGTCCGTATAGAAAATATGGATTTTTTGGTCATTCTGTGTTGAAGTCGGGTACTCATGCTCTAGTTGTGACGTCTTTGGAAGTTAATTATGCATCACAGTTTTACCCACCTCCACCTCCTCGACAAGCCGACTGGGCAGATGATCCTAGTTGGTTTATGCAGTGGACAGGACGTGATGATCCATTGTCTATTCCGCATTTACCTTATATGATGACAGTCCCGTCGCATTATACAGTAGATAGCCTTTGGAATATGAATTTAGGCATGTAGCACTTAGCTATTCGGGAATCTTGGTATTACAAGGAAGGATTGCAAAGGATAAGTGACGTAACATTAGATTTTGTAGGTTATATTATCCCTTTTAAAATTATCATACGTTTTTATTCTTTTACTTTATGTTTATATGTTTTCACTCGCTGTTTCATACAGAATATGGGGGTTATAAGGAATCCTTTTTTGGGTCTTAAAACGAGGGCAAGTAGTTGATCAAAAACTTCAAAAAAAAAGAAGGAAAACCATTCGCCAAATGCAACCAATTGAAGAAGACAAGAATGATGACGAAGAGGATGAAGAAGAAGAAGGGGAGGATTGGACGATGATGATGAGGAAGAGGAAGACGACGACGATGAAGAAAATGATGATAGAGGCGGCTATGGAGATGACGACGATGATGGATAAGACCATGGTGGAGTGGTCCATCACATTCAACTACTACATGTACTTAAATCGAGCTTGGAACCATGTATAAAAGCTAATTATATAAAGTTATTTGATTTGGACATCATATTTAATTGACATGGAGTGAAGTATATAAAGAAGTAGTTATTGAAAATCAAGTATAACTGAATATGGACATCATATTTAATTAACAGTAGGTGAAGTATATAAAGAAGTAATTATTTGATTTGCATTGCCAATTAACTTCATATGCATGACCATTTAAAATAACTTATTTAAATAAATGCATGACCATTCAACTATTTTTTGTATTATTAGGCTCTGATCGTGGAAAAAGTGCAAACAAAGGTAAATATAAGAGTGGCAGAATTGTGAACAAAGTGACATCGCTATTCAAAGGAAAGTCAAGCACAAGTCGGAAAAATAAGAGTCCGATGGGTTTGGAAGATATTCGAATGTCGAAGTAGCATTTCTGATGACTATATGTGAAGTATTTGTGATGTTACTTATTCACTGAAGTACTTGTTCGATGTTTCAGGTATGCGATGTTTATGCTAACAATATTACAGTTATTTGTTTGATTTTACGTTTAATTGAAGTACTTTGTTGATGTTGTAGGTATGTTGTGTATACGAGGACTATACATGTTGGACTTGTTTTGTGTTGCCTATAATTGAAGTGCTTTATATATCTAGCTAATTTATGCTGAAGGTTAGTGTTGACACACTTTTTGGTAAAGGCTGTCATACTGAATATCTGGATAGCATCGTGCTCGGATATGGAGAAAAACATCAGAAGACAGGCAGCGATTTGGTCAAAGTCGCATCACGAACAAAGAAAGGCCCAAAACTCCTATCAGACGACCTTTTTTGGGCCTGAAAATAGCAATTACAAAGATTAACTTTGTAACTCTTGTAGATCTCTGAATTAGCTTCAGTTTGAGCTTTGCTTTGGCTCAATCGGACTTACGGTTTGAAAGTTATGTCGGTTTCCGTGAATGGGTGTAATCTGGCAATTTCCTGGATAAAGCGACGAAGCGTCACATGATCGGAGTACGGCTCGTGCATCCTATTTGGCTCGTGATGCACCCTCGGTTCTCCCTTCATCGGATCGCCCCCCCCCCCGGATCATTGCGCACCCTCAGACCATGACCCGTTCGTGGTACACCCCCTGATCACAACCCGCTCGTGACACACCAGCTTTACCATACAGCTCACGATTAGACCTCGGTTCGTGGAGCCCATATCACGATCCGATCCCATGACCATGAACCGACCCCTGCACCTGCTGATACACACACTGTTTTGACTTGTTCTCATGCCACATCTTGCTCCTACTTTTCTAGATCGGGTGCCACATACCCCATCACGAACCGGTCTTCCCAAAAGCTCTCCTACAGCTATAAATACACCATTTGAAGGCATTTTCAAGGACCTTTTGGCTGAGACTTTCTCCTACATCTAGACAGCCTCTGCCATTACCGATTGCAAGTACTTTGCACCTTTCTACACATAAATTTTCCTCTTGTAATCTCAATTAACACACGGATTGTGTGTCTGCATATAACTGATTCTTGTAATCTGTCAGTATAACAATAAGATTATAAAGTGGACGTAGGCTACATCTACAGCCAAACCACTATAAAAACTTCGTGTGCCTCCTCTTATTTACCATTTTCTGCATTCTGTGATATGTGATCTACATTTGGGTGTTAGGCCCAGATTTTGGTTTAACATTTTGGCGCGCTAGGAAGGGGGCACATGACAACTTCAACTTCTAGCTTGAAAGGAAACTCAATGGCGAACAAAAGGAAGAAGACTGGAACTTCTGCTCATGCCGATGATGCTGACGCTGACGATGCAAGGAATGAGGCAAGATTGGAGGCTTCCTCCCATGAAGACCCATCAGCAAACTTGACCAGAGAAGAGATGGACGGCGTTCTCGCTGAATTGAGGGATCAAATGGCAAAGCAAGATGATCTCCTCAGGAAGCAACATGAAATGATCAACCAATTCTTCGCTCGGATGGATGGAATGCCGAGCAACGCTCAATTCATTGGAAATGAAAACACAGAAGCGACTCATGCATCACATGGACTCAGGGGAAACCCCCTCTGTATTGGAAATGCACTGCTATCTACTTCAGCTCCAGATCAGATGAACACCGGATTGCGAGCTCCTGCTCCTCAACAGCATCAACCATCTCGTGATACACCTCTGAACCACGACCCGGATCGTGGCGCACCACCAGGCTCATGAGCCGATCCCAGCAACTTGCTCCCGCCTCCTCAACATCAACCGGTTCGTGACCTACTTCTAGGACCCGATCGGATCGCCCCTTATGGACCACGAACCGGCCACCATGATACACTCCACCTCGACCCGCGAGCCGCGAACCGTGAGCCCCGTGCTCCACGAACCGGTCCCCATGATCCGCTTCCGGCAGCTCACCAACAGCTTCCATCCACTCTTGCATTCAACGCTAGGGGCACCAGCTCTGATCTTGGCAATTTACAGCAACTATTTGAAGGCGATCGACTCGCAAATCTGATTCAACGCCTCTCAAGAGGCCGCACTTATCAGAACGATGTGGATGACGTCAATCACAAACCATTCACACAACAAAATCAGGAATTCTCGCAATCCCCCGGATTTCAAACTTCCACAACTGGAGCCCTACAACGGCAGGACAGATCCTACTGTGCACCTGATGCGCTACAAACGGCATTGGAAGTTCAATCGGCATCAGAAAATGTCATGGCCAAGTGCTTTCCTCTCTTTCTGATCGATATAGCTGCTATGTGGATTTTGCAGCTAGAAACCGAATCGATCAATAGCTAGAACGTGTTGGTTGCGTGCTTCATTGAAAAATTTCGGGTTCACATTGCACGACCCAAGAACGTCCTGTCACTTACTACAATCAAGCAGAGGCCCAGAGAAACTCAGCATTCATTCCTGGAAAGATTCAACGTTGCAGCAGCATCAGTTGATCACCCTGAACCATCCATGGTACTGATGGCAGCAGTATCCGGCGTTCTAGATAACTCGGAGTTTAAAAAATCCTTGTACCGAGATCCACCATGAAATCTTAGCGAATTCTACCTTGAAGCAGATAGATTTCTGCGAGAAGAAGATGCAACTTACGAGAAGAAAACCCTCGAAGTCAACATGCTTAAAGACGGAGAACCGTTTGATTTTGGAAAAGGCAAAGGAAAAGCCGATGCCAAGAATGATCGCAACAATCAGCCCCAAAGAGGGCCCAAATATGAAAGATACACTGAACTGAATGACAGTCTGAGCAACATCTACATGGATACAGGAGGCATTACCTCATATCCAAGGCCTCCCGAGAAGGAGCCAACGCTAGCACAACGCAACTCCGGAAGGCATTGCATATTTCATGACATGGACGGTCACAACACTGATGACTGCAGACATTTGCGTGACCTAATTGAGGCTCGGGTCAGGCGAAGAGAACTACCCGAGTACGTCACTCAACCAACAACGCCCATACCTGCGCTGCCATCGCCGAATCCCCGGAGGGGGAACGACCTTGGATCGAGCAATCGTGGGCTTATCATTAATTGATCCCACTCGGCGGATCTCTTCAATTTGGCGAACTCCGGTTCGTAGTTCATGTTTTTAGGCTTTTAGGCGACTTCTCGCCCTTCTTTGTTTTCCATGCATGTAATAAGAGCGGTTACATCGGCCCACACGCACGGAACCGGCTTGTGGTCTCCAGTCGTATCCGACAAACGACCGCTGCATTTTCATGAATTAGTAATAAGCATTGAGCTCCGGCTCCCAACTGGATCCGTCCTGTATAAACAAATTCTCATGTGCTTTTCCTTGGTCATCTTACTCTGGTAAGGCCGTCCTGGAACCTCATGTGCTTTTCCTTGGTCGTCTTACTCCGGTAAGGCCGTCTTGGAATTTTCATGGCATTTCCTTGGTCGTCTTACTCCGGTAAGGCCGTCTTGGAACCCCTCTAACATCTCCTCGGATGGTTTACTCTAGTAAGGTCATCTAGGAAATATTCTTGCATTATTTGTTTTATCTTCTTGCAGGTACAAACTCCTGGTCTTCTTGGATTTCTCTGGCCTTAATACGATCTCGTGTGATCGTCGGTTTTCTGGCCTTAATACGATCCGGCGTGATCGTCGCATTCTGGGTTTGGATTTCTCAGATTATCCAGAACACATCTTCCTTCAACCAGCAAGATATGTTCTGGGGGGAAAACATGTTGACACACTTTTTTGTATAAACCGTCACACTGAATATCTGGATAGCATCGTGCTCGGATATGGAGAACAACATCAGAAGACAGGCAACGATTTGGTCAAAGTCGCATCACGAACAAAGAAAGGCCCGAAACTCCTATCAGACGACCTTTTTTGGGCCCGAAAACAACAACTACGAAGCCAAACTCAGTAACTCTTGTAAATCTCTGAATTAGCTTCAGTTTGAGCTTTGGTTTGGCTCAATCAGATTTATGGTTTGAAAGTTTCGCCCGTTTCCGTGAATGGGTGTAATCTGGCAATTTCCTGGATAAAGCGACGAAGCATCACACGATCGGAGTACGGCTCGTGCATCCTCTTTGGCTCATGGTGCACCCTAGGTTCGCCCTTCATCGGATTGCCCCACCTCGGATCGTGGCGCACCCTCAGACCACGACCCGTTCGTGGTACACCTCCTGATCACGACCTGCTCGTGACACACCAGCTTCACCATACAGCTCACGATCAGACCTCGGTTCGTGGAGACCATATCATGATCCGATCCCATGACCACGAACCGACCCCTGCACCTGCTGAAACACGCACTGTTTTGACCTGTTCTCATGCCACATCTTTCTCCTACTTTTCCTAATCGGGTGCCATGTACCCCATCACGAACCGGTCTTCCCAGAAGCTCTCCTACAGCTATAAATACACCATTTGAAGGCATTTTCAAGGACTTTTTGGCTGAGACTTTCTCCTACATCTAGACAGCCTCTGCCATTACCGATTGCAAGGACTTTGCACCTTTCTACACATAAATTCTCCTCTTGTAGTCTCAATTAGCACACGGATTGTGTGTCTGCATATAACTGATTCTTGTAATCTGTCAGTATAACAATAAGATTATAAAGTGGACGTAGGCTACATCTACAGCCGAACCACTATAAAAACTTCGTGTGTCTCCTCTTATTTATCATTTTCTGCATTCTTTGATCTGCATTTGGGTGTTAGGCCCAGATTTTGGTCTAACAGTTAGTATGTTATAGGTTTTATGACGTAGCCTTGTATGTTGTATAAATGCACTTGTATGCTGAATATGATGCAGGCTTGTATGCTGAATATGGAGTATGCCGAATATGTATGATGTGTGCTGAATATGGAGTATGTTGAATATGTATGCTGAATATGTGATGCACTTGCCTTTGGGTGATGTATGATGAATATGGAGTGAAAGTGGTGTGTATATATGATGTTTCAACAGCTATATGAAGTACAGTTTGGTGTACTGATGGGGTTATGGCTTAGGCAAAACTAGTTTGAGTGTGCTAACAAATAAATAGATACTATCATTTCATCGTTTATCAAATAAATGGTAAAATTTAAACCGTTTTATTCTAAAATGGGTTTCACATACCCGTTTAGCGCCAAAGGGATTTCTGAAACCCGATTAGTTTTATAAAAAAAGAAACTTTGTTGAGTATAAAACAATAGGAAGTCCCTTTAATTCGTTATATGTATTGTTTATACTTTAAACTTATACACGTATATTGTTTATACATTATTATAGGTTAGGGTACTTTATGATAGTTAATGTTTATACAAACATATGGTTCACATTTGTATAGTTTATATAGTTTACTTTTGTAGAGTTTATATAGTTGATCGGTTAACTCTAGTTTATATAGTTTATAGTTTATAATTTATGTTTGTTTATATTTTAAAAGTTTACAAACAATTTAAATAGTTTATAGTTTATATTTTACAAAGACTATAATTGAAGTAAGTTACAACGGCTATAATTATTAACGACTATAAATGGTTTATATATATATATATGTATATGTGTGTGTGTATGTATGTATGTATATGTGTGTGTGTGTGTATGCTTGCAAAATATAGCCGTTATAACATTTAAATAGTTTATATTTTTTTCAGCATTAACAACCAATGTTTGAAACAAGTAGACTTTCAACGGCTATAATTATTAATGGCCATAAATGGTTATATATATATATATTCTTGCAAGATATAGCCGTTATAACTTTCTAACGGCTATAAACATCTTTATATTTAAATTGATTGCACAACAAATCAAATACATTCGTCCATAAATCCATATTATCAAAAATGTCAAGTAATAGTTATATCACAAAATCTTATTCAAATGAAAATCCAGGGTATGAGATTTCAAACATCAACAACGATTATGACGAGGATGAGAGCCTACCTGATTTCGGTCTTGAGGATGACCTCTTTACGCAATCAAATTTTGTGCAGCTATCTTCAAAGACCACCAATAGCGATGAACTAGAGCTCATGATGCAATCGGTAACTGTTCAACAACAAACAGTACTGCAATTTTTAATGGAACGATCTTCAAGCGGAAGTCATGGTGGTAGTTTCTTTGGCCGCGTTTATAAAAGAAAAATGTGTGATCACAAAAGCGGGACCACTATATTACTGAAAGACTATTTCAACAATCCTTGCGCATACGGCCCTAATGATTTTCGTCATCGATTTTGAATGAGTAAGGATATGTTTATGCGTATTTTTAACGGTGTTGTTGCTCATGGTAACTATTTTACAAAAAACGTAATATTGCTGATATGTTAGCATGTTCACTTTATAAAAATAATAATAGGAGCATTATGTGTAATGACTTACGAGATAACCCCCGATGCATTTGAAGAAGTATTCCGACTGGGTGAGAGTACCATTCATTTAAGTTTGTAGCGTTTCTGCATGGCGGTTATTTAGTTATATGGTGAAGAATATTTGCGATCCCCGACACAAAGCAATGTTAATAAAATTAAACGTTAGGAGATAAAAGAGGATTTCCGGGCATGTAAGGTAGTCCTGACTATATGCACTGGGAGTGGAAAAATTGCCCAAAATCTTGGAACGGTCGGCTTATCGGTCATTATCCCAGAGCTACGATGATCCTTGAAGCTGTAGCATACACGACCTTTGGTTTGGGCAAGCGTTCTTTGGCTGTGCTAGTTCCATGCATGATATTAATGTAATACACTAATCGCACCTATTTAAGGATCTAACACATAGAAATGCACTTGCTTGTAACTTCAGTATTGCGGAAAATGCGTACGATATGGGATATTATTTAGCAGATAGTATTTATCCTTCGTGGGGCACGCTAGTCCAAACAATTTCAGATCCTGAAACTGAAAAAGAGAAATATTTTGCTGAAAAATAGGAGGTCGTGAGAAAAGATGTAAAAAGGGCTTTTGGAGTTTTACAAGCACGATTTGCAATTGTTAAAAACCCCATTAAACTGTGCAAGCCAAAGGCATTGAGCAACATTATGTGAGCATGTATTATAATGCATAATATGATAAATGAAGAAGAAAGAGGTACATTTCCATCTTACTTGGGGTACAACCCAGACAACACAACCCACGTTATTACTGAGACAAATCCAGACACATTGAAGCTTTCTTGAGACGTTTGCGTCGAATAAGGTCTAGAGACACTCATGAGAAACTTCGAGAAGATCTAGTTCAACATCTCTGGCACATTAAGGGAAACCAGTGACTAATAGTATTTTGTTTTGTATTATTGTGTTATGTTTTGTATTGTACTATTATGAGAAGGAGTTAAAACACTTGGGTCATCCCTTACATCATAAAGGGAAACCGATGAATAGAACTATTTTGGTTTGTTTTGTAGTATCGACTATTTTGTTATGTATTGTACTGTGGTAATCAATGTGTTGTCAACTTAATTTTTCTTTGTTTTCTATACCTAGTAGGACATTGATACAGTGTATTTAGCATAGTGTTGTCAATATCGTGACTCAATCAACGTGGCTTCATATGAGAAGATTTAAAACATGTGGGCCGTTCCTTATTCGACTATTGTGTTATGTATTGTACCGTTGTAAACAAAGCTTTATTGTACTATTTTACTATACTCTTATTTATTTTTAATAAATACAACAACCAAGGGAGAATACATCATGTAAATTACAACATCATCTATAAACATCAGCATGTTGTCAGCTTCATTTTTCTCTATTTGCTTTACCCAGTAGAACGTGGCAACAATGTATTTGGCAGAGTGTTGTCAACATCGTTGACTTAATCAAAGTGGTTTATTTTACATGTTTAAATACAAGCTGCAATATATATCTACATCACAAACCTAACCTCAACTAAAATCTTTCTTCCTCACACCTTTGCATAAAAACATTGCCATCATAGCCTTCATCTGTTGATTCTGACTGGTGGCCGAACTTGATGATAGCCCACGAACTGATGTAGATTGAATAATCGATCACAAGAAGCAACACTACGAGGAGGTCCGTCATGAGTTTCCAAATCTTGACCAACTTCGCTTTCAGGAGCCTGTAGAACCTCCTTATGAACCCTTGGTTGATCATGGTTTAGTTACTCAACCACCAGTCCAACAAGCGGCGGACCAATTTCCTGTCAACCTGCCTTTATTCGAACTTGAGTTACATCGAGCTTTGGTTTTCATCCTCCATATGATTAATAGGTTGACTCGTACCCTATTTGTTGCCATTGCGGATATGCAATGGAGATTGTGGTCAGGGAAGTTGGAGAAAACATTGGCCGTAGAATCTAGCTCTGTCCATTTCGGCCAAACGATTGCAACTATTCAGAATGGGTGGATGATCGTTTATGCACATGGGGAATAACATATGCAAATGAATTAGAACTGGAGATAAGGCATCTAAATAATGCTTTAGAGGAACTTCAAATTCAGTGAATTATGTGGTCTATTTATGTTGTACGTTTATTGGGTTTAGTGGTTATTATCAATGTAATGACTCTGTAGTAGTTTAATGTTATCAGCTTTTTATTAAAAAAAATGGACCACTTTGAGAAATGGATTCATAGCTATAAAAAATATATAATAACAACCAATAATCGTAGTCAAGTATTTCAAAATAGTTCAAAATATTTCATGCAAATCATATTAAATACAAGTAGCGATAACATATAAATAAAAAACAAGAGTTACTCCTGGTTTTGCTACTCAAATTGTAACGTATAACTATTCTATAGTTTGAATGCATCGTGCCCAACAAAGTGTGCATTGTGATCGAAGTAATAACGGGAGTCATATGTAAACTGTGATTGCTGAAAAACATCTTCTTCTTTCAACTCAGCTATTATTTTGCGATAATTCTTGCAGGACACAGTAAACATGACAAACTCACTTCTGGTTTCTAGAGTCATGCGCACATGCCTACAATCTTGTCGCTTATTGTACTCTTCATTGAGGGCAATCCAAAAATCTTGATCAACTTCTTCTTCCATATGAAAAGTACCTGCCTTAATGTATGCTTTTATCGGGGGGAGGTAATTTGTTGGAAGCCAAGCCTCAGTTGCCATTTTTTGAAAATTAATAATACAAAATAGAATGAAAATGATATTTATATATAATGGTTGATAATACAACAAACTGAAACACCCCACCTCCGTTAAGGTAACTCTCAAAGGGAATGCCTTAACTTCGGTGGAGCATTATAGGTAAAAGATGCAGATAAATTACAAGACAGACAAATAAAGCAGCGGAAAATAAAGTCATTTTATAAACAACTTAATTCAGTCAAGATTTTACAACAATTGTCTCAATCATACTTAAAAGTAATACATAGAAATTCTGTCTTGATTCAAAAACTTCCAATTATAAAAGAAGCATAAAAATAACAATGATATTCCCCAATGAAGCATGAACCATCCATAGCAGTGGAAGAGAGAGTCCAAAACAATAGATCGACTATCTTCGAGCTTGGAAGGAAAACTAAGCTAAGTGATAACATTCCCTCCCTGTGAACCTTTGGGGGGGACGGAAGAAAAGAGGCGAAACAAAACTAGGTTAGACATGAGTCTGGTAAGTCCAGTGACTTTCAGCATATAAACAGGCAAAAGCTTCATGACATGAATAAACTGAATATAAAACAATATCGTGATAACAGGGATAACAAGATAACATAGGATACGCATAAGGTATGATAAGGCAAAATAAACTGAATGCGCTTCTACTCTTTCTCTGATTCGCTACTACTTTGTTATTCTGGTTTTTATATATATCTCTACACCACCTAACTAGTGTCCCAACTAGTAATCTGTACAAAATGATAATATTAAAACGTGATCTCAATCACTGCAAATGGCGGTAGCCTTCAGGTGTACATCTATCGTGAGGATTCCACCTCAATCAGCCTAATTGCCATGAACATATTAGATGTGCCCTTACTACCCTATCGATCGACTCCCTTACTTGTATTCATGTTCCATGTGTCTGTGTCAATCGACCCTCTCTTGCGTGTAGATACCCTGTGCTGGTCCAGCCATAAGGTGTATCAATCCTTATGATAGCGACCCGACACGATTCAAGATGCACAGTGTATAACTACTGGTGCTCAGTGCTTGCTTTTTCCCACTCCGAAGTACGTGCACGCCCGTAAACCGTCGGAACCTACACTGACGTACCCCCTACCGCTGTTTTGACCGCTTGTAATCAGCCCAGTAATTGTGCCCCACCCTGCCTAGTTTCAGGGTACCATGATACATCTATGTGGGTTACTGCTGAATTGGGTCTCCGTTACTAGGGTTTCCTATTGGTTAAGTTTGTGAGCCTACATATACAAATATTACCCACTTACACGAGATGTACTTAACCCTCCCACTGATTTTAGCATGTTTATTTAACGGTTAAGTTGTGTGGGCCTATATGTACTAATATTACCCACCTACACGAGATGTACTTAACCCTCCCATCGATTCAAGCATATTTATTTAACGGTTAAGTTTTGTGGGCCTATATGTACTAATATTACCCACCAACCCGATATGTACTTAACCCTCCCGCGCATTATGTCATATTGGTTAAGTGTTGTCCATTCATGTTAACTTAACCCACCCATTCATCATGTCATGTTGGTTAAGTGTTTCTTATTAACTTAACCCTTCTCACTTATCATGTTAGATTGGTTAAGTGTTTCCTATTAACTTAACCCCGTTCGTTCATCAAGTTATATTGGTCAAGTGTTTCTTGTTACTTAATCCCACGTGTTCATCTTGTTGTATTGGTTAAGTGTCATCAGTCAATTCAAGTTAACTTAACCTACCTACTCATCATGTCATGTTACTTTGGTTAAGTGTCGCCTTCTTGTGTTAACTTAACCCTAACACAAACCAAGTTATGTTGGTAAAGTGTTTACTTAACCCTTTCCAATTATCATGCTATACTGGTTAAGTGTTTCCTATTAACTTAACCATAGTCATCCATCTTGTCATATTGGTTAAGTGTTTCTATGAACTTAACCTACTCATTCATCTTGTTCATTAGCATTAATTGATTTATTAATGCACCGACCTCTCACATTAGATATGTGTTGTTGCGGTTACTGGATGTGCCGGGCGGTTCCAAGCAGTTTTACATCACAACTCAATCTAATCTCGGGTTTTTCTTGGGCATGATGCACTAACCTCTCACAATAGATAAGTGTTGTTATGGTTACTGGATGTGCCGGGCGGTTCCGGGAGGTTTTACACCACAACTCAATCTAACCTCGGGTTAGGCATGTTCATCTTTAATCTACACATTTACCCTATATACCCAAATCCAGATTTAACATGCTAATTGCCAAATTCACCAAAACTAGTCATGTTACATTTTACACCCACTTTAGATTTAATGCTCAAGTTACCCCAAATTTGCAACAATAACAATTTTGCCCAAAACTTGATTTATATGCCAACTTCCTACTTTGTCGTTAATGCCAATTCTAGGTTCAATATGTCAAATTGCATATTCCATAATTCATGTCAAATTGCATCTTAACAGTTATGCCATGTTACATGTTCCAAATTATGCCAAATAATGTCAATTTCATGTTATACCCAATTTCCCCTGCATTCATAACGTACGTATTTCGAGATTTAACTCAAGATTCATAATATAAGGGGAGAAGCAAGATGGAACATCATAAGAATAGGCATAGTCATATGATGATAAGAACTACTGGTCCAATAAACTTGATGTACTAAAAAGACAAGTTTTGCAAGGAATACATTACAGGCACATAGATATGATAAGAATTATATCATGAACTTAAAAAGGATTACAATTCCGATATACAACAAGGATAGATATGATTGGACCAGTTTCATAGTCAAAATTGATTCCCAAAGATATATATACTCAAGCACAGATTTCAATGAAAGGATAGCTTACATCAGGCATATTCTCATATCCATTTTATTACATGTCACAATTAGATTTAGGTGTTCAAATCTAAAAAGTAATTGACTTACAAAATAAAGGCAAATCTTGTTTTCATGCCTAAGCCATACATCACTATACACCCTAATCTTCTTCTTCCAAATCATAAACTATCATATATATATATATATATATATATGTCCCAATTTTAGATCTTAGACCACAATGTGTACTATGCCTTATAATTACAGTTCAATTTATGCCCCAAATCCCAAGTCATATGTCCAATACTTTATGCCTCAAATCTGAAGTCATATGTCCAATACTTTATGCCTCAAATCCCAAGTCATATGTTCGATACTTTATGTTTTGAATACATCATGTGTTATGTCCTCGAATCAGTTACAACTCAATTATGCCCAATTTTATTTCCAACGTACGTTCATCTCTTATGAGATCTGGCTCAGGCTCGCAGTAGCCTGACTATAAAACAAAAAGGGAAGAAGGAAAGAAGAGACAAAGAATGGACATAATATTATCAATGAGATAGATCCAAAGGATATAGAAAGACAGATAGAAAATAGGCATAATCTCAGATCTAGATTTATTACAATGTCAGAATCACAATTGACTTTTATTTCTGAAAGTAACGTGAACTTACAAATTACAGAAGGGTCTTGAATTTTGGGATCTGTATTCTGAAACTGAATAGCTCTCCCTTGAAGTAGACTATTTGTTCTTCTAATTTAGATTTGATTTAATTCTTAGAAATAGTTGTTGAAGTCGTTGAATTAGCTTTTGAATCTCTACTAGAATTCTAAACTTGATTTCTACGAAGGACTTGAGCAGCATAATCCCGTCTTAGATTTATTTTGATATGAATTAGGGTAGAGTATAGGCGTGTGAAGTTGTGTGGAGAGAAAGTGAGGTTTGGGGGTGTTTAAATACCTTAGGAGCAACGAATCTGGTCAGAATGGGTGTCTAAATGCAGAAAAACGAATCTGTCCACGGATCTAGAAAAGGGGGGAGGTCGACCCCCAGGTCAACCCCATGGTCGACCTGTTCTACCCAGGTCGACCTCCTGGTCGACCTGGGTCCTGGGCGGGAAATTTCCCGCCCAGCCCGGGTGTGTGATTTGAATTTTGAAACTTTAAATTTGAATTCGGGCTGGTTTTTATTTAAACCCCTGAAACTTCTGAAGGTCATAACTTCTTCGTACGGAGTCCGATTTACGCAAACTCAGACTCTATCTCAAGTAGAATTCCGAGATGAACGCAATGGCGTAACCCGTTTCCCTTAATTCTTCTCTTAAAAATTAAGTATACTTTAATTTGTTGCTTTGACGTTCACCGAAAATACGGGGTGTTACACAAACTGTCATCCATAAATACTGGTTGATATGACAACACACAACCATGACTTTTTGCAATAAATACACACAACCGTGTGCAATTCCCTGAATGCTTCAATAAAATGTTGATAAGACAACACACAGCCAAGTACATTGCCCTAGATGCTGCAATGACTTTTTGAAATAAAAAAGTGCAACAAGCGATTTCCTAGCTGTTGCAATAAAAGGTTGATTTGACAACACCCTGCCGTCTATAGTGTCTTAGATGCTGCAATGACTTATTGAAATAACAACACACTACCCTCTTTAATTCCCATAATGCTGCAATAAAAGGTTGATATGACAACACACTGCCATCTACAATGCGCTAGATGCTGCAATAAAAGGTTGATATGAAAACACACTAGCATCTTCAATGGTAAGTTGGTATCTATACAGCAAAAATATTCAAATAATAATCCAACTTTTTGGCACCAACTGTTTATATATAATAGTATACAACTTATTGCTTACCTCACTCATCCTCCATTAGCTTTATGTACCAAAAACAAACAATATTTTTCATGGACTTCTATAACCAGAATACCAATGAGATGAACTTGTATGCTGATGGTCTAAAAAATTATACAAGTTTACTATCGCAGTACGAGAATCCACCAATGACACCGGCGCAGCTCCTTGCTCAACAACAAAATCAACTATTTGCTTTTGCACAACAGAGTGGTATGTTTAACCCAATTCCTAAGACTTCTAATGTGTTAGGTTCGCAACCAACAATACAAAACTCCCAAGACAATTCAAGAACCCTCTTTTGTACTACTTCAAGCGAGAAGGTCAAAGGCAAAGGAAAATGGGCTTACACAAAAAGAAAGCCTACTTCCTCCCAAGTTAACAGTTCAGTTGACACAAGCAATGATAATGGCAAGATGTAGAGGGCACATGACTATAAAGTGTTAGCTAACGCCTGGGTTAACACTTCAGAAGTTCCAGTGGGTCGTTCAATTGGAAAGTACTTTTACTTAATAGTTAATGGGTGCTATAATCAAGACCCAAAATGTCAGAAAAAAGATCTTTTGAGGCCACAAAAACAACTTAGTATAACTTGAATGGGATGTGTACTAGATAAAAAGATATTATTGCATAAAGAGGTGAAAGATTGAGAAGTGAACAATCATTCAAAGACTAGAGAGATGACCACGATAAAATCTATCATGATACATGCAAAACGAAACAAGGCTCATGACGCTTTTGAAATCCTTTTGTTGAGGCCACGTTGGGCAAATCTTGATGAAGAAGATAATGTAAGGATGAGGGATACCGATGAAACTAATGTACGAAATGTAACATCGAGATTCTCGTTGGATTCGTGTCCTAGAAATTTAAATGACTCTCCAATCTCCATGGACACAGAAGGTAATAATAGCAGCTCAGTGACTTCTAGTTCAAGAATGTTGTATGCTGGAGTTAAAATCGACAAGAGGGCATAAAATCTAGTAAAAGATCATTGTTGAGAAACAAGGACTCAAGTGTATTGATGGCGGCTAGTAATCGACTAACGTCACTTTTAAGTGATATTTCAATTGCATCTAACTCCAAAAGGGAAGAACGATTGAAGCTAAAAGAGAAAAAATTGAGAATCTTAGAAGTCCAAGTTCAACAAGATGCAGATCAAACTTGGGTCCTAAAAGAATGAACCGAGTTTAATAAGTCGCGCGAAAGACATTTACGTGAAGAGAAGGAAGAAGAGTATTTGTCAAATGACGTTTCTCAATTAACTGAAAAACACCTAGAATACGTTTGGCTAAAAAAAACATAATATTCTCATCGCACAACAACAAAGGTATGTCGTTGATAAAGGTAGTTCGGAATTTTTAAGAACGTGGAACGACTTTAGGTTTATCTTATTTGCTTCGCTATTTCCTTTGCTACCCGACTCTAGTTTTATTTTGAATTAGTTTGTTTTGCTTTCGGAATGTAGGATTATTTTTATTTACTATTTGAAGTACTATATTGAATTTGATCTAGTCTCAATATTTTTTTTCCAAATTGATTCACACAGAATTATATTATAATTATTCGATAATTCTAATGGATTTTAGTATAATTTTCGATACTAAAATAATTAACTTTGAATATTCCAATATAAATAACCATAATAAACAATGTTAAAAAGCAATAGTGACCTCAATAATTTAGGTTATATAAAGATAACAATTAAGATTGCAAATAACCTTAATAAACAATCTAAAAAAAGCATGGTAACAGTGATGTGGGTTCGAAACCCAGAATGGCATGCTAAGAGTTTACCATGTGCATATGCTAAGATCAGCCACTTATGTGGTACTCGCGGAGCAGGCTAGGTGCACTGTGGAGGGTTTTACGACTCCGGTTGGTTTCCCTTCTGAACAAATTCAAAAAAAAAAAAAAAAAAAAAAAAAAAAAAAAAAAACTGAAAAAAACCATTAATAACCTAAACAATTTACATTAGTTTTGTACTAAGTTTTAAACGATCTTGAATTTGAATCCCAACATATTACAATTTTTAAAACCAAAATGCAACTCAGAAAATTTAAAATAAATAAATAAATTAAACTGCAATTTTAATTTTAAAGGCAGAAAAAAACAAAAACAAAATAAATGGGGTTACGAACCCATATAATTGAGAAAGGATTTCATAACATCGTTCAAAATAAGAACGGGGTTATGAAAACCGTTTACGGGTTCATAACCCCGTTTATCAATCACCACTTAAAAAAATGGGCCTGTTCCTCATTTCGATTGTGTCCCAACACTCGAACTGCCACTGTTGGAGCATGGGGAGCGAAATAAAAATGGGGGCAAAGCCTCATTTCAGCATCTCCAGCCGCCACTAGAAATGCTTTAACACAAGTATTAGTGAAGTTAGAACCAAAATAAAAAATTCAACATTTTCATCTTACCAAAGTTTTAAAGCAGTTAAACGTTAATGATTTCTTTACACTTACCAGTTTGTCGGTATACAAAGTATAGGTTTATTATTTGTAATAGTGAAATAGGAATAATCACTCGTATTTATTGGTAGTAGAGATCTGCTAGCAACAGTCGCTTAACAGACGCGAGGGCCCCAGAGTGGAATTCAGATTGCCCCATTAATTTAAAAAATAAAAGTTTTTTTTTTTTTTTTTTTTTAAAGAAACAAGTCCCGGTCTAGGATTTTCCATTGGTAGTATCCATATAGTGATAATTTTCTGAGTCGGTAAAGATTAATGTTAGCATAACTCTATTAATCTATATCATGACAAATCAATTAAGTTTAAGGACTACAAAACCAAATTTATAAACATGTTTACTTGACATTCTTAGCCTTAAGGTCAGTCCACTCAGTTTCTGTCTGAATGCTCGCTAACTGGGTCAGGTTACGCAAAAACAATAGAACTTCTGAAATTGCATTTATAAGATACCAAGAGCAAAGAAAAAAAAAGCAGGCCACTTTAATTTCCCCCATTATTTTGTTACTACAACATTATTGGAAAAATACAAAGTAAAGAACTTTCAGGGGTTTATAATCAATTTCCTCCCAAGTTCAAACCACATGTTCCAATAACCCGTAACCCGGTTTGATTTTCAATCATAACCACAGTTCCTTTTCACCAATATAAATTCTGCCAAATTCTTCACAACTCATTTCACTAAAATTTTCGCTCTCTATATTCTTCACACCTTAACTCAAATAAATTGCACCAGAAGATCCAAAAAATGGGTTCAAATATAAATGGGAATGAAGAGAAAGCAGTAGAAACTGTTATGATAGGCAATTACATAGAAATGGAAAGAGATACTGAAACTACATCAATGAAGTCTAAACTTTCAGACTTCTTTTGGCATGGTGGTTCATCTTATGACGCTTGGTTCAGTTGCGCCTCGAACCAAGTTTGTATTCTGAACTTATTCCCACAAAGTCTGTAAGATTACTTCATTTCCCCCCTAACTTGCTATACATTTCTCAGGTTGCACAAGTGTTGTTAACTTTGCCATATTCATTTTCACAACTGGGAATGTTAAGTGGGATACTGTTTCAGCTTTTTTATGGCTTGTTAGGAAGTTGGACTGCTTATTTGATAAGCATTTTGTATGTTGAGTATAGAACTAGAAAAGAAAGAGAGAAAGTTGATTTCAGAAACCATGTCATTCAGGTAATCTTGCAAAAATGTTTCTTTGTCATAACAGTAATGGTTATCTATGTCTTCATGTGCCATGAATGATTTTTTTTTAACATTTTGATTTCTTGTTTGGAATATATACGAACATAAAAACAGTGGTTTGAAGTACTTGATGGGTTGCTTGGAAAGCATTGGAGAAATGTAGGCCTGGCATTCAACTGCACATTTCTCTTGTTTGGATCAGTGATTCAACTTATTGGTTGCGCTAGGTATGTACATTTTGATATAGGCTATGAAACCAAGAATCCTTATAAACAAAAACTCGTGCTCAAAACTTAATCTTGGCCTGTATTTTTGTTCTTGTAGCAACATATACTACATAAATGACAATTTGGATAAAAGAACCTGGACATACATATTTGGTGCATGTTGTGCAACTACAGTGTTCATACCTTCATTTCACAACTATAGAGTTTGGTCATTTTTGGGTCTTGTTATGACCACTTACACTGCTTGGTACCTCACCATTGCATCTATTCTCAATGGCCAGGTAACATATTATATTTCAAAGGTTGAGCGTCAATGTTCTTTTGTAAACCATATTAGCTGATGAATACAAATTACTAAAAAGTCAGGAGAAAAGCTATTGACTAGTTGAAGAGATTTGAAAACCAAAGAAATGCTTTTGATACTGTGTTATATTATATGTATACATTAAAAAGACAAAAACTGTTCCCACCAATCAAAATGTTACCTTTTATGTGATATAAACACAACAGTGCTGAAACACAAAATCAGATTGATTATGTTCTAAACTTTAAAGTGCGAATATAAAATGGAAAATAGGTTGAAGGTGTGAAGCATTCTGGACCAACAAAGCTGGTGTTGTATTTTACTGGAGCTACAAACATTCTGTACACATTTGGAGGTCATGCTGTTACTGTGTAAGCAGACAAAGCCCTAATCTTTATTAGTTTCCCAAAGCATTAAATAATGCTCTTTTAATTACAATTCCATGTGCAGCGATTCTGATATTTCTTCTTCCTGTTGATATATATTAGTTCTGAAAAGGCAGATAGTTGTTTGCTGATCAAAGTTTATTCTGTTTTTATGCATAGTCCTTTGTCATTTGATTCTCTGTTTGCATCGAATTCCCTTTTCTTTTATTCTTTTCCTTTCACCCAATCTAAACATGAGAATATTTGTCAGTGCTACGACATAAATAAGCATATGAGTTAAAACACATTTCAACATGTTATTCAAACCTCAATAGTGTAATAATTTATGTCTGAAAAATACAGTGCTGAGAGTGTATCTACTTTATCTTGCAATATTAAAGAGCATAGACAGTCAAAGAAGCAATTCTTTTATTGCTAAATTTATTGACACTCTTCCCATTTACCATCACAACTCTGCAAAAATGCAACTTTTGTATCAGTGTACATTTTGCAGTATACATCATATCTACTCTGCCCAATACTGTATTCACAAGTGATAATAAATTCTCAAAATATGATGTCAGTACTTATCTTGTCTAGCTATTAATAATTAACTTCTTAATTGTTTTAAACAGAGAAATAATGCATGCAATGTGGAAGCCACAAAAATTCAAGTCAATCTATCTACTGGCAACACTATATGTAATGACACTTACCCTACCATCGGCTGTAAGCACGTACTGGGCGTTTGGAGATGAGCTTCTAAACCACTCTAATGCATTTGCATTGCTACCGAGAACTGCATTTCGAGATGCAGCTGTAGTACTTATGCTTATTCATCAGTTCATAACATTTGGATTCGCATGTACTCCTCTTTATTTTGTATGGGAGAAGATGATAGGCATCCACGATTGCCCAAGCTTATGCAAAAGAGCAGCTGCTAGATTGCCGGTGGTTGTTCCTATATGGTTTTTGGCCATTATTTTTCCCTTTTTCGGACCTATAAATTCAGCTGTCGGGTCGTTGCTCGTTAGCTTTACCGTTTATATCATACCCGCTTTGGCTTACATGGCTACTTTCAAGTCTGCCACTGCTAGAGAGGTAAATTCTTGGTGCTATAAGTTATATGTACAGTGTTATCGTTTTCCTTGATAACTTTAGTAAAATACCATTTTCGATTTCGGAATACACAGTTGTTGTTTCTCTAAAATCCATCTATAGGAACCGCATATGTCCATTCTGTTACGGTTAAACTCCAGATATTTTAAATTTTGAAAAAAAAAAAAAAAACTTTGTTTGTTGATACCTGCGATTAAGTGCAGATTTTATATGAGAAAGGAAAAGGTATCAAAAATATTTGTATGGTTCAATTTGAAACAATTTTTTCAAGTAGGGTTTTTTGTGTATTAAACTTGAAACTAAAGTATGAAACTAAAGTTCCAGATTTTTTTAAAATATCTATATAAACAAGGCAATGTTCATAAACATATGCTTGCTTGTAGTTATTCGACATCTTAGTGTTCTAGTCAGAGATCATTATAATAATTATCATGTTCTACATATAGACTATATAGTATTAAAAAAATCATCTTTTTTTAATGCATTTATATACAGAATGCAGTGGAAGCACCACCAAAATTCGTAGGCAAATGGATCGGGGCATACACAATAAATGCATTCATAGTGGGCTGGGTTTTAGTTGTGGGGTTTGGATTTGGAGGATGGGCAAGCATGACAAACTTTGTGCACCAAATTGACACCTTCGGACTATTCACAAAATGCTATCAATGTCCACCATCACAATCTCTGCATATGCCTTCAAATTTTACAGCAAGTGCACCATCACCATTGCCAGGCATTACCAGTCATAACCTCACCAAATTTTTTTCTCCATCTCCATCGCCCTCGCCTTCGTATTTGACCATGTATTAAGTAGTGTGAGTCCATTGGGTTACAATACAAGTTTTTGTTGAGCTTAGTAGTACCATTAGCATAGTGCTTAGGTGCTATGGAAAGAGTTAAATTAGTGATTCTGGTTGGCTAGTGTGTATTTGCTTTTGCAGTTGATCAATGTATAAGATGTATGAGGTTACTAAACAGCTTGTTTTCACTCGGTCTACTTTATATGCTTCTTTTGATATGCTTGCTACATATGTACTATTGGCGCCTTATTATAATGTTACTGTGCTGTCATTTATTGAATATAGCCTGCCGTATAAGTTCATTTTTGCTGGCTTTTCTTGTTCCCTATACAACTAAAGTGCCGCAACAAAAGACAATACAATGTCTGTGTCCATATTACCCACGCAAAATGACCAGCCCCGGACTGTTGCATAGCCCAAAGCAGGAATGCACAGCCATATGTAAAATAAGGGGCTAAAGATAGTTTCTTTTAAAAAAAAGGAAAGGAAAAAAAATAAAATTAAATGACAATAGTAAAGTAAAATAGTCACAAAAGAACTATTAGGATTGCCTTCGATGCTATTAAGGAGGAATGACGAGTTAGAACAAAAAGTCTCATATCACAATTTTTTTTAGAGTAGAGTACAAATATGAGTTGGTAGACAAGTAGTGTGTCAACCCATATGTGTGTGCGATATGTATGAGGAGAGATTTGTTCCGAGTCTCCGACCGCCGTTACATAATAGTGACTTCAAAGCAAAGCCGAAGGTTACTAGCTGGACCATATAGGCAGGACAGTGCTCTCAAAATACTTGAAGGAGATGCAAGTACAAGGGGGTATCAGTGCCGAAGGTTACAGACTGAGTTATACAGATAAGATAGTGCTCTCGAAATACTCGAAGCGGATTTGAGTCAAGGGGGAGATTGTTAGAATTATTTCGCATGTTAAGAAAGATTGACGGATTTAAATAAAAAGTCATACATCACGAAATAATTAGAAGAGGGAGTACAACTATGTGGTAGACACGTAACATTAGAGATTCTTTTTAGTATAAGGATGTGCGTGTCAACTTATATGTGTGTATCATATGCATGAGGAGAGGTTTTGTTTCGACTGTCGTTACATAACAAGAACTTGCGAAAATAGTGCGTAGTTTTCATAATTAAGTGAAATCAAGATTCAAGGTTTTGAATTTTCAACTGCTCAAACTATAGAAACTGTGGAACTTTACTCCAAAAAGCACATAATTAAACACAAGTTATAATTGATTTTTTTTTTTTTTTTTTTTTTTTTTTTTTTTTTTTGAAGACAAAATGTTAGGTATACATATTGTAGATGGTCTTCAAGGACCGCAACCGAATTGTATATCATTGCTATATGATTATACAAATAGAACTACAGTTATGCACACAGTAGCCGAGCATGACAAAGACAAAAGTATAATGAGGACAAAATTGACAAAGCTTGCAATAATCTAGGTGGAACTTGCAATGGTTAGTATCAAAGCAGTGTAGTTTGTTGTTTAGACTTTAACACGGTAACTTCTGTGATATACATTTATATACTTTAAAGCAATACAAAAACAGAGAATTATAATAAATTACACGGTAACTTTTGTGATATACATTTAGAACAAGTGTGGATCGGGCCATGTAAAATAAACGATATAATGCCCTTGCAAAGGCTGATGTGTAAAACATGAAAGCCTAAGGAATCCCATGTAATGAAAAGCAATGCATGCATCATCATCATCAATGAATATGACAGAAGAGGAATATAAAGGAATGACTCTTTTCAGTCTTTCTTTTCTGAGTGCTGCGTTAATAATAATGGGGAGATGGATGATAAGGTGCAAAGTACAACTAGCTGATCATCCTACCTATGTAGTTTATAGCTTGCTTCTCTGTTTTTTCTACTGGTTTATGCATGTTACTTAATGCTTCTCCAATGTAGACTAGGAAGAAAAAAGAAAAGGATTTTTCTTTTTTTGAAGGAGGCTTGTGTCATTCGCAATAGTTGTTTTTTTGACGTCTTAGCTTTTCTTTTTAGTTATCTCAGTCACTACTTTTGTTCCGTATGCATCCTATGCTACTAGAGTTTCACATGTTTTCATGCTCTAGTGGTTCAAGTCTTGGCTTTGTTCCTTTAGAAGTGCAGTTACGTGATACTGTCACGTATCAGCTTGTTAGCATCTTTAATTCCCAATGAACTACTTTTGCTTGCTTTGATTCAGTTCGTTCAGCAACACAAACCACTGTATTCGTGAATATATTGATTATTGACAGACTCTTCACCAGCAATGTAAATTGTTTTTCTGCAAACTATATGTGTGTGGCAAATTTAAAAAATAAAAGTATAAATATTGAAGGAATGTTAAATTTTGATATAATATATGTAGTTAGACACTTTTGATAGTTTAGATTAACATCAGAAAAGTATGATAATAAATGAATGGACAAATTTTCAAAAAAGATTAGTTTTTAAAACTAATAACACAAATAGACTAGTTTTTGCAAATATAGACCTGACCATTTTCTAAAAAGAATTTACGAGAAGCACTTTTGAAATGCGTCCCCATACATTTGTACGAGCGTACCTTTCAAGTGCGTCCATACAAATATAACTAATACAAATATTTATGTACACAAATGAGTACCTGCACATAATATTTGATTTAAGATTGTTGGAAATGAATGAGCAAGAGAAAGAGGAATTTGGGAAGAGGAAGAAATAGCAACATATAAGTCTAACATCATCGAATTATTAACACAATCTCTCCTAATATATTAGAAGCCAATAGACTTATATAAAATAAAAGGAAGAGTGATTATACGGGGATGTGGGGACTTGACCATGACATAATAATACATTAAAATGTCAAAAATTGGGTCGCAACCTTTCCAATTCTGTTAGTTACTGATGTATACGAATAGGCATCTCCTCATGCCTATAAATACATTGCCAAAACAAGACAGAAATCACTTATTTTTCTGCTCACATTGCTTCTTCTTCTTCAAAGTAATTCTCTGATTTAGTTTCTGTAATCAACTTCAGTTCGTCAGAGTTCCGTTTGTTGGCACTACGCTACGGTGGTAGTCCGTTTTATCCTGAGAAACAAATTGCAACTACGTCGATCAGTGCATACGATGACAATATTGTTTCAAGAAAACAGAATACTTCTGAACTCAGACATTACTGAAACAAAATACTTTCTGGATATTTTCAATCTGCTGCACAATCGGTTACGCTTTCTGTGAATATTGTAAACACAGTTTGACGTGACAATTGTGGCTTAATTGAATAACACTGATTGTTGTTCCTGTCTGTTTGTAATGCAGTTGTGTATTTACAAAAGTTCTAACAATGATACGTAAAAATGTTTAAGCTTATATATCAACAAGGCGATGCTACTGCTTCTGAACATCAAGCTGGAGAAACTCTTTTATAGATTCATATTCATTATTTTCATTGTTGCCAGTTTATTGATGTAATCCTATCTTCAAATTTGCGTGGGATACCATGATCAAAAATGACGTGCAATATGATACTAGAAAAAAGAACTTGCATACACAATACAAGCCATCAAAAATCATTTAGATAGCGCATTCATTTGAGTGGGCTATATGTATATATACAGGGTCTACCAATCTACTCTCGTCATTTTGTTACCCATCTCCACATCATCTTCTCTCCTTCAAATTTCTGCACATCCTCTGTCCTACAATTTTTGAAGGTATTGAATTATTTTAACCCATCTTCTCCATCAAATTCCCACAGTCAGAACTGTCGATTCCACCCCAAAAAGGTCCTCGATCACAAAACCAAATGGATTAATTTCTGAATATTCGACAGGGACGTTCCCCCCTCCCTAGCTAAAGGGAGTTTAAGGCCTTATAAATTCCTAAAGAAAAAATCTACCTGGAAAGCGCAGGTGGTTTAATCTTTGTTTCATAGAGAAATGTTGCATTTCTGGTGATATGTTAGGGTTGTGTTTTAGCGATGGAAGTGATGATATTATTGAAAACGGTGAAGATAAGGTGGCAGCGGTGATAATTCATATACAGCCATACAGGTGTTTTAGATAACGGTGGAAAATTGTTCAAAATTCTGTTGGGCGAGCGCATTTGCCAAGTGCTCCAGTAGTACAAACCTATTTGTGTTATTAGTTTTCAAAATTAGTCTTGTTTGAAAATTTATCCTAAATGAATTTGTCAAAATACCTACGAGAGTAATCAATTGAATTTTGTAGGCTACGTACATTAGTAACCCGTTTGATTTTCCTTCCCACCCAGCTCAAATATAAATTAATAGTTATCAACAATGCGCTTTTTATTATGAGAAGGTCATTTTTAAATTACACTTCATCAGAAATAAAAGTACCCCAAGGGCACTCATGTTTTGTTTTAAGTTATTTATCCTTTTCCACTTTTTCATACATCTCATTTAACATTTGTTCACCACATTTGTATCGTGTGTTTCCAAAGGGTGTTGTTATTGACATTCTAAATATTGTTAAGGAGAGGTCAAATTTTAAAAACACTCAAATGATAAAAAGAATGTTAGGGGGGTCACACTTAATTTTTTACATTCTCATTTTACCCTAGTAATAACATCAGTTACCATCTCAAATCCCAATCAATTTCAAATGAAAAAAAAAAAAAAAACTAAACTATTTGCTAACCAAAAAAAAAAAAAAAAAAAAAAAAAAAAACGATGGTTTATTGACAAATTCGACGGTGGGATACCATATAATTGTTATGGGGAGGACAAAATAAATCAGTCTCCCCTTAAACATATAAATTAAAATTCCGATATTAACACCCTATAATCCTCATTAAATAAACCATGTAACTTAAACCTTAATTAATGCTAATAATTTAATAAAGCACATAAAAACAAAAAGGCTATTTCTATTTATGCACCAAAAATTGCTAAACATAAACAAAAAAATATAATAAACTACTATACACCATATATTATTTTACATACACCGTTTCTTTTACTAAATTATCAATGTTCTCATCTTATTTTTCTTTCCTCTTTCAAACTTAAAACACAATTACCCAAAATTAGAAATTCTGCATCAAACTGAGTAAAATTTAATAAAATGAAATTTATTTCTTTTACTAATACTGTAATTTTTATAAACTTTTTGAAAAAAAATCAATTTCAATAAAATTACTGTAATTTTACAAAATAAATCAACACTTCTAAATTAGACATTATTTCTGAATACTTTCTTAATTGAAATTTTAGATTTCATGATTAAATAATTCATTAACATCTTTGTTAACATATATTGTTTGCATCAAGTTTTAATACTTTTAAGAATAATTTGACTTTTTATATGCAAAAGTTTTAAAAAAGCAACTATGAGAAAAGAGTAATTTAGTAATATAACTTGTAGAAAAATAATGGTGTATGTTAAGTGGTTTTCGGTGTATAAATAGAATTTGCCAAATAAAAAATAGATATATTTAATGTAATGGAGACACAAGAAAGCTTCATGGTGATCAGAAGGCATCAGATTAGGTAATTAATTTTAATTTCATATTAGAATTGGTATGGTTAATTTAAAATAAATGCAAAAACAAAAAATTTAATCTAATGTGTTGTATCTAATTTGAGTAATTAATATGTTTAGTAATTTCCAAGTTTGTTATTTGCGTTGAATTTAGTTAGTTAGAGTTTAACATAAGTGACAAGCCTTGGGTAGTTTGGTCTCATTTTCTTTTCTTTTTCAAATAAACCAAACCCCCCTTAACAACAAAAAAATAAGCTGGAGTCCCCTTAAAATTATCCTCCCCTTAACCAAATATGGAGTCCCTTTAACAATCCCCTTAATTTTTTACATTCTCATTTTACCCTAGTAATAACATCAATTACCATCTCAAAACCCAATCAATTTCAGATGCAAAAAAAAAACCTAAATTATTTTCTAACCAAAAAAAAGAAAAAAAAAAGCGATGGTGTATCGACAAATTCGACAGTGGGATATCATATAAAAAAAAGTTGTTTGATATATATATATATATATATATATATGCATATTAGTTTCCTATGAATGATATATTTTCATCTGATCAGATATATATCGACAAATGTAATTATTGATAATTTGGTATAAAAATTTGATGTAGGTCGACTGATATACCGTATATATATTTTTTAGTGGAAATTAGGTTAAAGGGCTTCTTTTTGTAGGGTAATAAGTTTTAAGGACAACACTTTTGAAAAAAAAGTTTTAAGGACAATTCTGCTGTCCTTAAAACTAATTTTTCAGAAGTACTGTCCTTAAAACTTATTACACTGAACAAAGAAGCTCTTTAAGTGAAAATCCCCCTTTTATTAATTAACAACAACAAAAAGGATTATTGTAAAGAAGACTAATTTGATAAAATAAATTTTATTTGTTAAGAGGGTGCTTTCTGCATTGATACTCCTCTTAACATATTATATTTTCTTTTTAAATTGACCTCCCACTTAACAACACTTGGAGTGTCAATAACAATCTCCTTCCTAAAAACACCCAATTTTTTTCTTCCTAATACCATGAATGGTATTAAAAAGTGTAAAACTGGGTGCTTTTAGCACTGCACCGCCAAGTGAAACTAAAATCACCCAGTTTTACACTTCCTAACACAACTTATGGTATTAAGAAGAAGAAGCTGGCTGCTTTTTGTTGCACTCTTGTATTAATGAGGAAAGACAAAGCTATGTCAAATTAAATTTGTACACTCTGACCTCAGCCGACCCTGACCCTGTGCGAACAGGGCAACGTCGGCAGCTAGGACATCAAAGTTCCATAGTGTTCATTTGAAGAAAAAAAATCCGAATGGTGAAAAATGCAAAATTAGATATTGCGTTTGAGCAGGAAGACAGAGCGCGCAACAAGGAGGAGAGGTATACGAGCCTAAAGACAGTCAAGGGTATACAAACGCAAGGGACATACACACGCAAGAAGAACAATTTCAAAATTTTAACCTCTCAGATATGATTTTAGATATCCTTAATTTCTAAATTATCCTATTTAGTTTAATTTTTGGTTAGTGGCTACAATTATGATTGTATATTTTAGGATGACAATACAGATGGTTGATGCATTTCAATTACTTTGTTTTAAGTATACACAATTGTTATGAAACATTGCTTTTAATCTATTCAGTGTGTGCATATATTTTGCAGTATTTAATGTCACAATAGCAATTTAATAAACAATGTCTTATTAGAAGAAAAAAAGGTCGAATCTAATAATGCAATTGTAATTCATCCCATAAACTGTAGAATAGTGACACATTTCTTAGTAGTTGTTATTGTTCATTTAACTTATCTATTATTATATTAACCAATTACAACACAATTGGCAATACCCTCTATTCACATTAAAGCTGTTTTTGTAACACCCCACACCCGCTAAGGTCACTCATAAAGGGAATGCCTTAGCTTCGGTGGAGTATTTAAGTGAATATAGAACTGAAAAATTACAACAAGACAGATATAAGTAATACTTGAAATTTAAAACATCATTTCATTGCAGCAGAAGGTAAACATGTTTGGTTACATCTCAAAAACCAACAAGAGTCAAGTACAAAATATCCATCTCGTTAAAACATAAGTACATAATCCCACTACATACTAATAGCCATAATAGAAAAGATAACCGAGCTTTTCTTCAAGAGTCCAAGCTCCAAAAGATAGATAAAGCAATTTGATCAAAGCCCACTAGTGCTAGGCCCACTCTGAGAACCTGAGGGTTGGGGAAAAAGATAAAAACAACGGGGTCAGACATAAGTCTGAGTGAGCCCTATAACCTTAACAATACAATCATTAAAGTAATTAAGGTATGATATAAACCTGGTACGGTACGACTGGGGATAAATGACTACACTAAGTAGCCAACTAGACTTAGGATAAACTAAGATAACGGTAAAGACGCGCCTATCCACCCAAGGATAAATACTACACTGCACCACACTAGATCTATCCACCCAAGGGTAATTTCTACACTGCACCACACCAGATCTACCCACCCAAGGGTAATTCCTACTTAAAGGTTGATCCCACTAAGTGTACTTAGTAATTTTTAATAATAGTTTCGTGTACCCCTAGCTGACTACATAGGTGCCGTCTGCCCCTATCTCCACTAGGTGTACCCACAACTTAGTAATTTTAATAGTAGTCTCGTGTACCCCTAGCTGACTACATAGGTGCCGTCTGCCCCTATCTCCACTAGGTGTACCCACTACTCCCATTCGATCGGCTCCCTAAAGTAGATACCCGTGCTGGCCCCACAGTGGGGTGTATCACTCCCCAAAGTGGCAACCCGATAATCAATGGTGCACGGCTTATACCTACACGATGCAACAACGTCTTACCTACCAGCCCGGGTCCACACACGCATATGAAACCCGTTGGACTTGCGTTGCCACCGCTAACCCGTTTTAGCCTCTTATAATCAAGCCCAGTGGCGTGTCCCGTCCTCGACATGGGTCGAGCCCAATAAGATACATATGGGTTACTGGTTGAAATGGGCCCCCACAAGCTACCACCTAAGCTTGTCATTTGTTTCTAGTGCATCCCACTTAACCCTTTTTAATAATCATGTCCACTTACATGTTTAAAGTTTGGTTAAGTCATCTAATCATATATCAATTGCCACTCAAGGCACCCACTAGATTTCCCCATGCCACCCAAGACACTTACTTGATTTCCACATGCCACCCAAGGCACTTACTTAACCCCTTAATCATGTTTAATTACATGTTCCACTTTGGTTAAGTATTTTAATCTTATCTTCCATTGCCACCCAAGGCAACCACTAGATATTCCCCATGCCACCCAAGGCACTTACTTAACCCTTTAATCATGTTTAATTACATGTTCCACTTTGGTTAAGTATTTTAATCTTATCTTCCATTGCCACCCAAGGCAACCACTAGATTTTCCCCATGCCACCAAAGGCACTTACTTAACCCTTTAATCATGTTTAATTACATGTTCCACTTCGGTTAAGTATTCTAATCGTATTTTCTATTGCCACCCAAGGCAACCACTAGATTTTTCCACATGCCACCCAAGGCAACCACTTAACCCCTCATGTCCTCTACATGCTAATATGGTTAAGTGTTTCTTAATTGATTAAGAACGTAACCGTTGTAAAGACCTCTCACATTAGACTATCTTTTATGGCAGCTGGATTTGCCGGTCGGGTCCGGGCAGCCTTACGCCATAACCGAGTATAACCTCGTGTCTATACACTTGTCACGTATTTAGTTTGTGCCTATGACCTCTCACATTGGGCCAATCATTTGTAGCCGTTGGATTTGCCGGTCGGTTCCGGGCAGTCTTATGCTACAAAAGGGTCCAACCTCGTGTCTTAGTCGATTAATTACACCTAATTAATCACCCCCATATTTCGAATTAATTTTCCCTAATTAATTCCAATTTTAACGATGTACATAATTGACTCAATTATGTCCATCCACTTTATGGTATGTATAATCATACCAACTTCACACCATTTCATTAACATGTATATTAACCCCATCGTTCCCCACGTAATTCGCCAACATGACATAAAAGGGAAGATTCATCACGAATACAATGGGTTCAACTTGCATAACATTAACATCAACATGGGTTTAAAGGTGTCAACATACATATAGCATCAACCCAACTAGCATAAATAATCAACCCAAACTTGCATGAATCACATATGTCATAAAGAGGTTAACTTGCATAAGTTATTTATGTCATACAAAGGGGTAAACTTGCATATGTATGTATGACATACAAAGGGGTTAACTTGCATATGTATGCATATCATAATAAGGTGTAAACTTGCACATGTTACTTGCATATCATCAAACACCAAGCTTGCATAACATGTCATATATGAACATGCATATAATCAAACACCAAACTTGCATAACATATCATATATGAACTTGCATATAATCATACACCAAACTTGCATAACATGTCATATATGAACTTGCATATAATCATACACCAAACTTGCATAACATGTCATATATGAACTTGCATATAATCATACACCAAACTTGCATAACATGTCATATATGAACTTGCATATAATCATACACCAAACTTGCATAATCATGGTGTCATAATGGATCAATGTTTATCATAGCAATTTGCATAACTAGCATCATGAACACATAGCCTAACACTTGCATAACTTGCATAACATCATGATCATGTAGCATATAACTTGCATAACTTGCATAACATCATGAACATGTAGCATATGACTTGCATAACTTGCATAACATCATGATCACATAGCATTTGACTTGCATAACTTGCATAACATCATGATCATGTAGCATATAACTTGCATAACATCATGAACATGTAGCATATGACTTGCATAACTTGCATAACATCATGAACACATAACTTGCATAACTTGCATAACATCACAAACACATAGCATATGATAACATAATCTTGCATTGATCCACATTCATAGCCATAACCTCATTATATCCTATCATAATCATTTCAACAATTGGTCATTAAGGCTATAGAAAACTCACAACTTGTTGATTAGCACTCCTAAGAAGAAGATTAAGTTGCTAGAGTTGATTAGAGATTGATTTGAGAAGCTATCTTCCTCTTTAGATTGATGGAGGCTCCTTCAAGTTGCATTTTGACGGCATAACGGTGTTGTAGCTATTTTTAGTATGAATTAGGGTAGTCTTAGGGTGTATTTATAGATTAGTTAGGTGTTTTAGGCCCTTAGATTAACCCTAAATCAGATTAGAGCCGTCAGATCACGTCCTAGCCACCAAAACACAGCCCAAAAGCCATACTGATGCACCCAGGTCACCTGGGCTCGACCAGGGAGGTCGACCCCCAGGTCGACACTAGGGTCGACTCCCCAGTCGACCTGGTGGGCAGGTCGACTCCCCAGTCGACCTCCAGGTCGACCCCCTGGGTCTGGCGGGAATTTTCCCGCCACTTCTGAAATTTGAAATTTCTGTTTTTAAATCTGTTTTTAAATTTTCTGAAACTTCTTCGGGCCATATCTGGGTCATACGGACTCCGATTTTCGAAAACTCAGACTCTATTTCGCGTATTTTTCCGAGATGAACGCAATGGCTAGCCCATTTCCCCTGATTCAGATTTTTAAATTTAATTCTGCCCTGTTTTATATTATAGCAAGTTATTCAACATACGGGGTGTTACATTCTCCCCTACTTAAAGGATTTCGTCCCCGAAATCTCTAAGTCAAGAAGAACGTATCCTACCATCCAAACAACCATCTACTCAAACCATCAAACACTGGCATCCATTGTCCTTAAAGTATCTAATGATGTATGAACATATGCAAAAAGTGTGTGTATATGTTCCCTGTCTAATGCAAAATTAGGCGGTCTACTGATTTAGTTAACGATCCTTAATGCAAACCATGATAGTGCCATGCATCCAATATGTATGCGAAAGAACCTTATCGACACATACTATCTCTACATGAGTGCACAATCATACACCAAAATGCATCATCCATATGATAACGCAACCATTATACATCCATTAATATAGCTACCTACACACAATTTTATGCAATATGCAATATGAAGTGATTGAGCCGATCTAGTGCCTCGAGTGTGTGTATATGCATCCACGAGCAACCACTTGCATCCACACACATCCATCAAACATAACATGTCTCAAACACATGTTTCAACCATAGGTTTACCCTATCTAAAGGTCAAAGGTACTAATGAGAGGACATACTAAAGATAAGATAAGCACTAGACAAACGATAAAGGAGAAGTTAAAAGATATACCCTCAAAAAGGAATGGGTACAATGAACGCATCTTCGCTTCTGTCTCCCAAGTAGCATTGCTCTCATCTTCTCCCCTTTTCACTTTGACTAGTCGAACCTCTCTGTTTCTCCACTTCCTAATCTCTGACCCAAGGATGCGGGTAGGAGCTCGTCGAATATCACGCTCCACCTCCCCTTATCTAAGCAAGCTCGGCTCTACCACCTCTGCGGTCTCATGTAGGCACTTCCTCAAATGTGACACATGGGATACATCATGTTCCCTATGCAACCGAACTATCTCTCGAAGATAAACTGAAGCTAGCCATGGAGCAGTCCTCTTGCTCTTCACGGGTATGAAATGGGCATTCTTAGTAAGTCTGTCTACCACAACCCAAATTCCTGTATTACCCTTCCTCGATCTAGGTAACCCATCAACAAAATCCATCGAGACGCTATCCCACTTCCATTGCGGAACTTCCAATGGGTGAAGCAACCCACCTAGTTTCTTTTGCTCCGCTTTCACCTGTTGGCACACCAAGCATCTAGCGACATACTCGGCCACATCTTTCTTCATACCGGCCCAAAAGAAAACTCGCTTCATGTCTTGGTACATCTTATCCCCACCGGGATGAATGGTCATCCTAGAACGATGCGCCTTATCAAGAATAGCCTTCCTCAAACCCTCGTCTTGCAGTACACAAAGTCTACCGTCTCTACGCAAGCACCCCCTCTCGTCTAAGGTATACCTACTCAAATGGATGGACGACTACCCCCTTATGAGCCTCTATACCAACTCAACCAACTGTGGGTCGTCCCTCTGTGCCTCGCCAATCCGTCTCAAAAGAGTAGGTCTGACCTCCAAGGATGCTAGCAAACCGGGTATAAAGTCAACGGAAGATCTGAAATCAAACATCGAGATAAATTCCAAGCTTCGTTGTTCCACGAACAATGAACTCAAGGACAACCTTTTTCTGCTCAAGGTGTCCGCCACCACGTTACCCTTACTGGGGTGTACGCTATCTCGAAATCATAGGATGCTAAGAACTCCATCCACCTTTGCTGTCTCAAGACTATGCGCTTGAAGAGTCTCCAACACTTCCCTAAGATGTAGGGCATGCTTTTCTCCACTTCTGGAGAAAACCAGGATATTCTCCCATACAAAATCGTCACAACTATCCATCTCTCACGCAGACCATCCTAGCCGAACTCGACATCCCCCCAAGTGCAAGCCCCAAAGGCCTAAACCAATATCAGACAAACACCCAAGGGATACCTCCTTCGAATTCAGACGACCTACGTGAGATGATACTAGTAAAAACGGCTAAATAATTAAGCCCATGTCCAACTCTGGATGTCCTTGCCAATCTCGCTCCAAAACCACCGTTGATCAAATAACTGGCTTTGCTTAACCCATTAAGCACACACGAAAACTTATTTCGCTCTTTAGAAAAGACCAAGATGTCATCCACAAAGACCACTACGAAGTTATTAAGGAACTCCCTGAACACCCTCCTCATCAAATCAACAAAGTATGCAGGGGCGTTTGCCAAACCAAATGGCATCACCATCCACTCATAGAAACCATCCGGAGTCCTGAAGGCAGTCTTGTCTATACTATCCTCAGTCACTCCCAACTGATGAAACACTGAGACGCTAACCAACCGATCAAAAAGATCATCAATCCTTGGCAATGGGTGTCTATTCTTCTTTGTGAGCTTGTTAAGCTCTCCATAGTCTGCACAAAGTCTGAGGGACCCATTCGCCTTCGTGGCAAAAACTACTGGAGCACCCCACTCCGATATACTTCGTCTTATGAACCCCTTCTCAAGCGACTCCCCTACTTTCTTATGGAGTTCCCTCCTCTCACGAGGAGCCATGCGGCACACTGACAAAGATACTTGCTTAGCATTTTCCACCAGAAATATTCGGAAGTCTATCTCCCGCTTCGGAGGTAAGCCCTTCACCTCCTCAAATTCATCCGAGTATTCCCGGACCACTCTAACAGATCGCAAACTCTCGACCGAAGCGTCAAGCGATTCAAAATAACTTAGCAAAACAGAATCTATGGGATTACAAGAGATCTCGAGAGTGTTACCCAAGCGGGTCATGAGCCTAACAACTCTCCTTTCGCAATCAAGAACGGCACCATTACTAGATAACCAGTCCATGCCCAAAATCAACCCATAGCCCGTGAAGCCCAAACAAAAGCATCACCTCTAAACTCAACGCTAAGTATGGAAATCTTCAAACCCAAACATATCATGGACAAATAAGTGGAGCCCCCAATTGGGTTTGAAACAACCACGGGATCATCTACTAAACTGGTGTCTAGGTGCAGTGACTCAACTAATGATGATGAGATAAACGAATGTGGTGCACTAGAGTCGAATAAAGTTCGAACAGGATGATCGAGAGAACCAAATTTCAACTTAGACGGTCCTACCCCCATCAGGTATACCCGTCGTGAGGGAATACATCTACCCTCCAGAAGATCCTGTACTTCGTCCTTACCTCTTTGGACAACCTCAAGGTGTCCTATTTCTCCAAAACAACTAGCCTTCCCCTTCACATTCTCCTTTCGTGGCCTTCTTACCACGATGAGGTTTCGTCCTTCATTTACCTAATAGCTATTTGAACCTTCCTCTCTTGTCCATCTTAAAGGTACCTATAAGCCCTCCACCTCCTTGGACTAACTTCTTAGCCTGGCAAACGTCTTAGTCCCTTGAAGTGGTTCTTCCGTCCTTCATGCGGAAGTCCTTATTTATCATAAAAAGACATCTATACGCGGAGGGGAAATTCAAAAAGAGAAAGAGGAAGAGATTCAAAACGGAGAATCCGAAGGATAAAGATATGGCTATTGGGGATTATGCTTTTCTTTCAAAAACTTTTCTCTTAAAAGACATGTTTGAAAATACTTCTTCCAAAAATGTTTTTAGAAAAATAGTTTTTCTAAAAATTTTATCTGTTCCGGTAACCTTAAGCTCTGATACCACGTGTAACACCCCACACCCGCTAAGGTCACTCATAAAGGGAATGCCTTAGCTTCGGTGGAGTATTTAAGTGAATATAGAACTGAAAAATTACAACAAGACAGATATAAGTAATACTTGAAATTTAAAACATCATTTCATTGCAGCAGAAGGTAAACATGTTTGGTTACATCTCAAAAACCAACAAGAGTCAAGTACAAAATATCCATCTCGTTAAAACATAAGTACATAATCCCACTACATACTAATAGCCATAATAGAAAAGATAACCGAGCTTTTCTTCAAGAGTCCAAGCTCCAAAAGATAGATAAAGCAATCTGATCAAAGCCCACTAGTGTTAGGCCCACTCTGAGAACCTGAGGGTTGGGGAAAAAGATAAAAACAACGGGGTCAGACATAAGTCTGAGTGAGCCCTATAACCTTAACAATACAATCATTAAAGTAATTAGGGTATGATATAAACCTGGTACGGTACGACTGGGGATAAATGACTACACTAAGTAGCCAACTAGACTTAGGATAAACTAAGATAACGGTAAAGACGCGCCTATCCACCCAAGGATAAATACTACACTGCACCACACTAGATCTATCCACCCAAGGGTAATTTCTACACTGCACCACACCAGATCTACCCACCCAAGGGTAATTCCTACTTAAAGGTTGATCCCACTAAGTGTACTTAGTAATTTTTAATAATAGTTTCGTGTACCCCTAGCTGACTACATAGGTGCCGTCAGCCCCTATCTCCACTAGGTGTACCCACAACTTAGTAATTTTAATAGTAGTCTCGTGTACCCCAAGCTGACTACATAGGTGCTGTCTGCCCCTATCTCCACTAGGTGTACCCACTACTCCCATTCGATCGGCTCCCTAACGTAGATAACCGTGCTGGCCCCACAGTGGGGTGTATCACTCCCCAAAGTGGCAACCCGATAATCAATGGTGCACGGCTTATACCTACACGATGCAAGAACGTCTTACCTACCACCCCGGGTCCACACACGCATATGAAACCCGTTGGACTTGCGTTGCCACCGCTAACCCGTTTTGGCCTCTTATAATCAAGCCCAGTACGCGTGTCTCGTCCTCGACATGGGTCGAGCCCAATAAGATACATATGGGTTACTGGTTGAAATGGGCCCCCACAAGCTACCACCTAAGCTTGTCATTTGTTTCTAGTGCATCCCACTTAACCCTTTTTAATAATCATGTCCACTTACATGTTTAAAGTTTGGTTAAGTCATCTAATCATATATCAATTGCCACTCAAGGCACCCACTAGATTTCCCCATGCCACCCAAGGCACTTACTTGATTTCCACATGCCACCCAAGGCACTTACTTAACCCCTTAATCATGTTTAATTACATGTTCCACTTTGGTTAAGTATTTTAATCTTATCTTCCATTGCCACCCAAGGCAACCACTAGATATTCCCCATGCCACCCAAGGCACTTACTTAACCCTTTAATCATGTTTAATTACATGTTCCACTTTGGTTAAGTATTTTAATCTTATCTTCCATTGCCACCCAAGGCAACCACTAGATTTTCCCCATGCCACCCAAGGCACTTACTTAACCCTTTAATCATGTTTAATTACATGTTCCACTTCGGTTAAGTATTCTAATCGTATTTTCTATTGCCACCCAAGGCAACCACTAGATTTTTCCACATGCCACCCAAGGCACCCACTTAACCCCTCATGTCCTCTACATGCTAATATGGTTAAGTGTTTCTTAATTGATTAAGAACGTAACCGTTGTAAAGACCTCTCACATTAGACTATCTTTTATGGCAGCTGGATTTGCCGGTCGGGTCCGGGCAGCCTTACGCCATAACCGAGTCTAACCTCGTGTCTATACACTTGTCACGTATTTAGTTTGTGCCTAAGACCTCTCACATTGGGCCAATCATTTGTAGCTGCTGGATTTGCCGGTCGGTTCCGGGCAGTCTTATGCTACAAAAGGGTCCAACCTCGTGTCTTAGTCGATTAATTACACCTAATTAATCACCCCCATATTTCGAATTAATTTTCCCTAATTAATTCCAATTTTAACGATGTACATAATTGACTCAATTATGTCCATCCACTTTATGGTATGTATAATCATACCAACTTCACACCATTTCATTAACATGTATATTAACCCCATCGTTCCCCACGTAATTCGCCAACATGACATAAAAGGGAAGATTCATCGCGAATACAATGGGTTCAACTTGCATAACATTAACATCAACATGGGTTTAAAGGTGTCAACATACATATAGCATCAACCCAACTAGCATAAATAATCAACCCAAACTTGCATGAATCGCATATGTCATAAAGAGGTTAACTTGCATAAGTTATTTATGTCATACAAAGGGGTAAACTTGCATATGTATGTATGACATACAAAGGGGTTAACTTGCATATGTATGCATATCATAATAAGGTGTAAACTTGCACATGTTACTTGCATATCATCAAACACCAAGCTTGCATAACATGTCATATATGAACATGCATATAATCAAACACCAAACTTGCATAACATATCATATATGAACTTGCATATAATCATACACCAAACTTGCATAACATGTCATATATGAACTTGCATATAATCATACACCAAACTTGCATAACATGTCATATATGAACTTGCATATAATCATACACCAAACTTGCATAACATGTCATATATGAACTTGCATATAATCATACACCAAACTTGCATAATCATGGTGTCATAATGGATCAATGTTTATCATAGCAATTTGCATAACTAGCATCATGAACACATAGCCTAACACTTGCATAACTTGCATAACATCATGATCATGTAGCATATAACTTGCATAACTTGCATAACATCATGAACATGTAGCATATGACTTGCATAACTTGCATAACATCATGATCACATAGCATTTGACTTGCATAACTTGCATAACATCATGATCATGTAGCATATAACTTGCATAACTTGCATAACATCATGAACATGTAGCATATGACTTGCATAACTTGCATAACATCATGAACACATAACACATAACTTGCATAACTTGCATAACATCACAAACACATAGCATATGATAACATAATCTTGCATTGATCCACATTCATAGCCATAACCTCATTATATCCTATCATAATCATTTCAACAATTGGTCATTAAGGCTATAGAAAACTCACAACTTGTTGATTAGCACTCCTAAGAAGAAGATTAAGTTGCTAGAGTTGATTAGAGATTGATTTGAGAAGCTATCTTCCTCTTTAGATTGATGGAGGCTCCTTCAAGTTGCATTTTGACGGCATAACGGTGTTGTAGCTATTTTTAGTATGAATTAGGGTAGTCTTAGGGTGTATTTATAGATTAGTTAGGTGTTTTAGGCCCTTAGATTAACCCTAAATCAGATTAGAGCCGTCAGATCACGTCCTAGCCACCAAAACATGGCCCAAAAGCCATACTGATGCACCCAGGTCACCTGGGCTCGACCAGGGAGGTCGACCCCCAGGTCGACACTAGGGTCGACTCCCCAGTCGACCTGGTGGGCAGGTCGACTCCCCAGTCGACCCCCAGGTCGACCCCCTGGGTCTAGCGGGAATTTTCCCGCCACTTCTGAAATTTGAAATTTCTGTTTTTAAATCTGTTTTTAAATTTTCTGAAACTTCTTCGGGCCATATCTGGGTCATACGGACTCCGATTTTCGAAAACTCGGACTCTATTTCGCGTATTTTTCCGAGACGAACGCAATGGCATAGCCCGTTTCCCCTGATTCAGATTTTTAAATTTGATTCTGCCCTATTTTATATTATAGCAAGTTATTCAACATATGGGGTGTTACAGTTTTGTAATTTTTAATTCATGATTATAACACCACAAAATAAAAATGAAATGAGTAAATTAAATCATGAATCATAGTTGACTACTCCTAATTTTTTTTCTTATTTCAACTAATAAAAGAAAGTAAAAACATTTTTTTGTTTTTGCATTTAAGAGTGTAGAGAATTTGAATTTGGTTACATATGCTAGAATTTCTAAATGCTGATTGTGTTTAACAAAATATTGATGAACAAATTTGCTGTTAAAAACAAAACTAGTTTTTTTTTCTTACTACAAATATTGATTTTTTTTCTTTTCAATAGGATTCATATTTTCAATTTGAAATAAAATAAAAAGTAGTTGTAATGTTCCCACGAAAGCAACTATCTGGAAGTTGTAATAGGAAAAAAGAAACAAAAAGAAATGAAGAGACAACCAATCATTAAGAGAGTCTCTTAGCAGATGTTTTTCAAAAACGACAGATTCAGTTGATAATGCAGACCAATCTTGTGATTTTGAACATGTAATTTGTTCCGACGATATAGTAGAAAATGAGACTGCGGTGAAGAAGGAATTAATGATGCAGAAGAAACTACACATGATATTGAGATTTCACCGCAACAAATAGTAGATGAAAGAGATGTCCAATGTTTAGAACAATTGAATGAGACCAAGATCATGTCGTTGGAACAAGTTTTGAATATATATGATCCAATAGTTTGAGATAATATGGATGGAAACAAAAGAGATTCACTTGTTGAGAAGGGTCAATTTAATATAACTTACCCTCAAGATGAAAACTATAGGCATTTCTCTACGAGTTATTACAAGAGACAAATGAGTGATGGAGAATTTCATGATAGAAGATGGTTTGTTTATTCAAAGTCAAAATATAAAGTATTTTGTTTTTGTTGTAAGTTATTTAATGTAATGAGTTCAAAAAGTCAATTAGTAAAAGATGGAATTAGATACTGGAGGCATCTGAGTGAAAAACTTACACAACATGAGAGACTTATTATTTATGATTTTTTGCAATATGACCACATTAATTTTATTTATAATGCATGCATTATTACCTCATAATAGCAGTATTGAAATTTTCTAATATTAGTGCCTTATAATATGAGAATTATTTAGTATCGGTTTGAATTTTTTTTAACCTTGGGGGCATCATTTAGTATATCGTACCGGACAACATAAGTATCAAAACCGGCTCTGGGTCAGACGTGTAGACAATAAAAAGTAGACCAACTATCAGGAACTATACATACATTTCAAAATTAGTTTCTTAGACAACACATGCATTTGATATTTTTATTTCAACAGTTAGGCATCGAAATTTATAAAATTGTTCCGCAAAATCTTGTTGAAACTCCTTGGTATTTAGACTTTGCACCCACTGAATATTCAAAGTCAAAATATAAAGTATTTTGTTTTTGTTGTAAGTTATTTAATGTAATGAGTTCAAAAAGTCAATTAGTAAAAGATGGAATTAGATACTGGAGGCATCTGAGTGAAAAACTTACACAACATGAGAGACTTATTATTTATGATTTTTTGCAATATGACCACATTAATTTTATTTATAATGCATGCATTATTACCTCATAATAGCAGTATTGAAATTTTCTAATATTAGTGCCTTATAATATGAGAATTATTTAGTATTGTTGTGAATTTTTTTTAACCTTGGGGGCATCATTTAGTATATCGTACCGGACAACATAAGTATCAAAACCGGCTCTGGGTCAGACGTGTAGACAATAAAAAGTAGACCAACTATCAGGAACTATACATCCATTTCAAAATTAGTTTCTTAGACAACACATGCATTTGATATTTTTATTTCAACAGTTAGGCATCGAAATTTATAAAATTGTTCCGCAAAATCTTGTTGAAACTCCTCGGTATTTAGACTTTGCACCCACTGAATATTTAACACTTTGAGTTATAAACTTGTCAACAATTTAAATTTGGAATGTGGCAGTCAATGTGGAACAAAGTTTCTGACCATACCCCACCGAACAAAATTATATAAAAAAAGATTATTTAAAATTAAAGGAAATGATGTTAAAAAAATAATAGGATTAGTTTGTCAATTTACAATGTAATAATAATAGGGGACTATTCCTATCGGTATCTCTCATTTTTTTTAAAATGGCCTCTTAATAACCATAAATGAAAGCATATAACATTTAAAAAGTTCCTCATTTGTCCTTCTACATTACATATAATAACATGTTCTCATCCTTCGTAATCTCAAATCTCAATAAAAATAATTAAACATTCCATGTTATATGTAATTCTTCTATTGAAACCCATCTGAAGAAAATTTTAATTTATTTCAACAAAATTTAAGCATTGACTACTAATTTTAAGAAAATAAAATTCATTTTAGATTCGGAAACTATTTGAAATGTTTTATTGTTAATGTAACTTTTGATTTATCTTTTAACAATGATCATTTTGGTTAAGGTTTGGCGTGGTAACCATATAAATAAATATTGGGATCAATTATCATGAACTTAAGAAGAAGGGAACCATGGAGGAAATAAATAGCAGAGAAACTAAAAATAAGTAAAAGGATAAAATCCATACAAATGGCTATGAGTAAAGTGGATAGAGATAAGAGATATTATTATACATCAACTAATCATCATTTTGGAAAGTGAAACGTAACAAAGTAGATTTTTAAGAAGCATTGTGAATATGATTAAAATCGTTTTAATAAGTTACAATGGATTTGATCTAGTTTAGAAAAATTTTGGACCTAAAAATAGAATTTTTGAAGATAATGGAATTAGTACTTAAAGCTGGTTTCGTTGTGTCGGAAGAACGGTTATGCTTAGCAAACATATAGTGTGGTGCTAAGGGCACCCCAAATTTATCTTCTTATTACCACAACTACAAAATTAAAACACATTAAATTCTCTATGCTTCCTAACACCAGATTGATCTTAGAACAAATAAAATCAACTAAACGAGCGGTGATCAACCGCCGCTGACACAATATACCGACGATGATTAACTACCGTTCGAAAATACTATTCGCGGCAAGAAAGCCTCGTTCCATCAATCTAATTCACGTTGAATAACACTCAGTGCAGTTTTCAACCAAACCAAAATTAGGATTGATAACTTACTTGATTGTGTTGATTGGGGTTGAGACAACGATGCATCTACATTAACGACGTCAAATGATTTCACGAGGTTCGGAGTTAAATCTAGGGTTTTCGAAAGAGAGAACGGACGAATTTAAGCTGATAGGAAGAAATAGGTATAAATGATGGTAGCCCCTATTTTTTAATGTGAGGTATTAAGAAGAGTGGAAGTGTAACTTTTATGGTATTTTTTAGTTGCGGTAATAGGAAGAGAAAATTGGGCTTGAGAGAATCAGAGAACAGAGAATAGAGGAAATTTCACTGAAAAGGAATTTGTAACTAGGCAAAAGATGGGCTTTAAGGAAAAAAATTAAAAAATTAAAAATGAGAAGTTGATTTTTCTTATTGTTCTCATTTGTCTCATTCTTCATCTTCTCCAACTCCCATAAGCTTTAGATCATCTTCCTCTGATCATAATTCTTTGTTTTATTCACCAAAACCCATCCAATAATACTATCACTTCAAATTCTGTCTTCCTTTACAACATCTATAAACCATGCTTTCCTAGAATTTTATCATTTATCTCAAAACCTATGAAATAGTGATTCGAAGGATTGCATTCGAAGCAAAATTGGGTTTAAATTGGGTTGGTGGGAATGATATTCTATTCGATTTGTCTTTTATACTACTTTTATGCTTGTTTAGTAACTTGTTGGGTTTGGACTATGCAGTGAGTGTTTTTCCTCTTGATTGGATGAGGCGTATTTTGTTTTCTTATTGAAGCACGTTAGTTAGATTGAATGAAAGATTGAACTAGATTAATAAACTATATTGTGACTTAAATAAATGAAGATAACTTAAATGAAGCCATATGATGATAATGTTATGTGTTAGCATTATATCAATATAATGAATATGTTGTTTACGGTTGTGTTAGGACAGGTTAGACACTTCACAATTTGTATCTAATTGTAAATGTTGAATTTTTAGGATGATTCATTAAATTGCCTTTGGTGTCAATGATCTCATTGTGTGTCATCATCGATACAATCTCAAACAACGGGTGTTATGGGTGGTCGTAAGGTCCCCATTCCATGAAGCATGGCATCAAAAAAAGAAGTACAAGGATATGGTAATAAGAAGCAATGAGGTAGGATGAATTCCGTTAGGGGTTTTCACCCCATCTAGGATTGCGCTATCATCCCAACATACATTCAATCAATTGGTATGGATGGTCAATCGATCGAATAAGCTGGAAAATGCCAGTTTTCTTTACAATACCGAAATAGGATAAAAATTGTCTGTTTCAATTAATTGAACCCATAACGAATTGACTGAAATAATGTCAGCCTGCTGGTTAGGACTTACTAATTGACTGGATTTGTAGTATATGGATTACTCGGGATTTCCCCAGTGCATGATGCTCGGGCATGACTCTGATGACTCAAGCGAGGTTCATGGAGTCGCTGAATCTATGGAGTGATGTTTTGGAACATTTCGAAGAAAGAGCATGCATAGATCAAGGTCGAGACTTTGAATGCGCACGACAATGTGCAGTGATTGGGAAAGATCGAAAGTTATAACTAGGAAGTGAATCATGGTTCAAGATATCTGGATAGGGCTGTCAACGCATACTTTTGGATACAGATAGTGGTATATCCATATCCGCATCCGAAATCATTTTCAGATATTAGATATCTGTATCCACGAATACAGATGGATATAGGATAATTATCCTATCCACCAATGATCAATAAATCAAAAAATATTTTTTTTTTTTAGTTTAGCATAATTGTTTTTCAATTACATTGATCACAAAAATGTTAAAAATAAACAAATATGATGAAATTAAATAGATTTGATTAGATAATATGCATTTAGTGCATATAATATACGCCTTCGACTTAATAAAGCAAAAAATAAATCTCATTTATTGTACTAAAACACATAATTTTGAGCATAATGTTAAAAAAAAATCGAATGGATAATTTTCAAATGTAGAATATATTTATCTATATCCTCATATGTTTTTCCAAATATCGAATAATTATCCGCTTTTCGGATACGGATGCAGACAGATTTCAGATTTTTCGAGTATCCATTGACAACCCTATATTTGGATAATCCATACAGAGGACGACTAATTTGTTGTGTAACGACCCGTGTTTTTCGACCATTTGAATATGAATATTTAAATTAGTTTTAAATATTATTGGGAATATTAATGGAATTTAATACTTAATTCGTTATTGAAACGAAGTTGAACGTTATAATTTATATATATATAATATAAATCGAGCTTGAAAATGGCGTGCAGTTCGTGAAATGAAGTTTTGAACTTCAACAGAGAATACAGGATTCGATATAAGTCGGATTTCTGTGAAACAAGACACGTTGGGACCGTATTGACGATAATTTTCATATGAAAGAGAAAAATCCAGATTTCGTGTTATAGTTTGATATTTATGGCCAAATCAAATTTTGAAATAGTCGCTATGGAAAATCGTTATTAAATTTTAGGCCTTTAAAATGGCCGTTTTGCAAACGGACTCAGATTTCGACGAAATCAGTTTCATTAGAACCGTATCGCTAAATTATTGTACGGTGGTGAATTGTGTGGAAAATCGATATCGTATGTGACCATGGTAGCCGTAAACGCCCGTTCAATTTCTATAGCGCATATTAAAATAAATAAAAGGATATTCGGCATAACTTGAGCAGACAATCAAATTAGGTCGCGAAACCAGTTCCGTTGAATTCGTATCGTCGATTAGAGTCAGGATAGGTATATAGTTTGTTATTTTTAGAGATCGAGAAATTCGGTGTTAAAAGAGGTATAGCGGTTCGGGGTAAAAATAGCCTACCGGGGCAACAGTCTCAGAATGCGACGAAATTTGTGCCGTTGGGTTCGTATCGAAAAGTTATTATCGATGTTCGCAGTTTCAAGTGGATTTGATTTATCTGGTGAACGTGGAAAAATTAAACGCGTGTTCATTTCTGGTTTCATAAAGGAAAATTTTCCATACGACCTCGGATTGCAATGAAACTTGTCCCATTTGATCCGGAATATCTTTTTACACCAAGATTAACATTTTTATCAGTAAACAGAAATCGTCTGTAGTGGTGTTTAATACGGTTTCTCCCCGACGAAGTTCCGTACCTTATAATATGAATAAAACTATCCATTCTTTGTTACTGTAACTTGTTTCTCTTCTGTACTGTCCGTCCAGAACTTTCATTTACGTGCTGCCCAAACTAACCATCCGTGTTGCCCAAGGAACCGTGTTACCCAAGGTTTGTATTGAGAGTTCCACCACATGCAAACAGCTGTCCTACTTTTAGCTCAGTAAACCCATACCCTACTCTAAAACCTGCCAATCAAAATAAACGCCTTGCCGACCAAGGACTTCACTTTTCGAGAAAAAAACAACTGGCCTATATTTTCTCTGAAAAGCCTACTCCCCCTAAAACGTGATGTCCAAACCTTTTCCAGCTATAAATATAGCAGCCTTCGCCTTCTTCTTTCGCAGAACAAAAGGCACGAAATCATTTCCCTCTCAGTACTTAAACCAAAAACAAAAGTAATACCTTTCCAACTTGCTACATTCACTGATGCTCGACGGACTGGAGATGAAACGACCCGCAAATCCGTACCCTTTGAGTCGACTAATAACACCACACGTCCAACTCAAATTGCACAGAAATACGAACCATTATTAGGAAGAAGTTAGAGGACGAGAAATAGAAAGAAAGAAATATTAGAATAGAAGAAAACGAAGATCACAAACTCACAGCGGAACGAATAAAATATATTAGATAACATAACTTTGAAGCACAAATCAGTATTTGTATATACGTACCATTATCAGAGCACAACGATTATCCTTGGAACAGTTATAAACACCTGTTTCCAGATACAACAAAATACACAGCGGAAAGTATGATAGTCTATAGCTAACTGGTGAAGCCTCCTGCTTCAAGCTCCTCCAGGTGAATCTGTAAAATCCCGACTACTTGACTGCCCGTACAAATTTGGGCACCCAAGAGTTTAGGGAAAACAAACAAAATAAACTCTGGGTCAGTCATGGGACTGGTGTGAGTAAACTCCAACCATTGGTTTAACTTTCAAAAATCCTTTCAAAAGAAATGATAATCGTAAGACCAATCCACACATAAACACGGATGGTTTTTACCTTACGATAACCCAAAAACACTTTGGAAATCATATATTATCTGATATTATAATAATGTCTAATCACACGTAATTAAAATCTAGTAGAGCGCTTGCATCTCACGCTCTACATATATAATATACAATCAAACTCGCAGGCACTTATTGGATATTGGATTCCAACTTGACAAGGTATGGGACCACCCTCCGAACGTGTATCTCTAGAGGCAAATACACTGGGTTCAACAAGAACATCTTGCAACCCGGCCCACACATGACCGACCACTCATTTCGCTTGAGTGTATCGAATGTATACCACCGACGGTTGGGATCAGCAACCGTCTCCCGACAAGGGACAGCATTGATAGATTTAAGAACAAAAAGAATTTCTCTAGATAGGTGATCATACATCCTAATGGGTGCGACCCACATAGCCATGCTGCCTGCCCGATTTTTGTCCACTTCCGGGTTGTGAGGCTTGAGGTTTTCATTATCTTCCAGCACATCTGGCCCTCATTCACTTTGAATGCCACATCGTCAGATCCATCGGAAATCACTAATTGATTCCCACAAAAATACTCAGATTGTTAGGCTAAAGAAGTTTACCTTCTATGCCACCAACTTCGTACGTTTGAAGAAATCAACGTACGTAATCCCCTTTGGAAATACTCTGTCAGACACTCGTCCATACAAGTTATCCTGGGTCTGGACAAACCAAAGGCACCATCCCGTAAACAGGATAACCCTTGCATAACTCCGTCTTCAATTTTCTTCAGCATAAGTTGCTTCATAACGCTTACGCCAATACGGAGTGGGTTTCAGATATCTAATCTGATCCCGGTCTCTCCATATTGTCAACGGAGGTATATAAAAATAAAACTTTGATAGTCGGTGATTTAACTATCAAAGAAACATCCATACAATCAACGGTCTTATTTCCAAATGGAAATTCTATCAGTCAAGCATCAAACAACACTGGGCCCTTTTTATATTGGCTCTTTATTACATTATCATTTCCAATTCCCATTTTCCACCTTTCGTGTTCTTTCAAAGCACTATTTCCTCTCACGATTATTGGAAAACATTTCCAATATTATAATTCCTTTATCGAGAAAATATCTTTTACCCAGTTAGAAAACATTTCTAAATCCTTTGAATTAAACTGATGTTATAAACATCGTTATTATAACTCAAATCATAAATCATTCGTTAACTAACGATATCACTCACCAACCCTTGCTATCGAGCCTTAACCATTTCTCTATCAATAATGCAGTCAGTCAAGTTGGGGTATAATTACCTCTCAGACCTTAACTGAACGACATTCTTAACTTTGAAGTAGTCAGAACTCACGACTTTAAACCAAACATTGCTTTCAACAACAGCGTTAAAACCGCTATCTAGCATTATAAAACACTTATCATAACCATAGCATTAAGATTGCTATTAAAACAGTTATTATAACGGCAGCGTTAAAATTGCTATTTAGATTTACCAAGACATTTATTATAACAGCAGCGTCTAAAATTGCTGTATAGATTTACAACATCTATTATAACAATAGTGCTATGATTGTTGTTTTGAATAAAATACCGTGTGCGACGCACACGCTTCCGTTGTTCATTTATAAACTCTGTTTATTTTAAATAATTCAAGTCCTCCTTTAAACATATTTATAAACTATACATTCTTCTAACCACTTAATTCGATTTCTATAAATCCCCTTTTCATATACATTTTATTTGCAAAATATTTCCTTGTTTTAAACTATTATTCTTTTATTTTAAGCATTTGAAAAATCTTTCTTTAAACTTCCCTCTGTAATTTGCTAAATTCAAATCCATTTCCAAATATTGGTTTCAAAACCGATACTCACTTTCAAATATACGTTCATATTTGAACTCACCCTTTAATTTATCCAATGGCTAATGATCCACTTAATTTACATCTTTAGTTATACATTTTTCTTGGTTTACCCAATGGAATAGGTTTCCATTTGCAACTCAATGAAAAAGACATTATTTCTAATTTGGAAATAAACTCTGCTTTTAAATTCTAATTTCCTTTTTCACATTCGATGATATTTTACGGTATCTAAAATACCAGGTTCCTAAGGCCAGGGTAAAACAAACACACAAATTCAACCATGGATAATGTAGCATAACATATATCATCATCAAATAAAACAGTAAATAAAATGTTGAGGGATCCAGTTGGATCCCTCCAACCTGTTTCCCTGCATCCACAGATGTTAGTAACATCAAAAATATCGCATTAATGAAAAAATCAATCAACGATGTGATTATATCAACCAATTTATCAACTATTCAACCAAGCAACCATTTCACATTATAAAATACTATAATAAAATCTAAAACTCGTTTATATAAAATATAACGAATCAAAGTTAGTGAGTTTTACTCACCTTGTTTTGCAGTTGACGAATCTGCTTCTGTTTCACTAAAAATGAAACAGACGTTAAATTTTTCCATGAACTTCCAATAGATCCGTTCTTAGCGAAACTGGTTCCTCAATGTAGACTTCGTCACTACGATCCCAACGTGTTCATTTCCGTCTGATTCGGTGTCCCAAAGCAGCCTCTCCTTGTCAGCAACCGCAGTCGTCTTGTCTCCAGATAAATCCAATGATCTCAACTCGTCATACCCTTAATGAAATACATAAACATTTTTTTTTAATTATTTTAAACCTACAATAGATTGAATTAAATAATTCAATTCACTAGAATTAACAAAACTATTCATACCACAATACGCGGTCATTCATTTCTTGCTTGGACGTGCTGCAACCGATTTTCCTCTTTTTTTTTTTTTTTTTCCCTCTTTACGAACACCCTACTGTAAATTTCCAGTTTACCACCTCTCTGGTTCCAGGTTTACGAACTCACCAACCTTACTAACATTTATGCCTGTTCTTCCTTGGATTAAACACAGAAAACTTGCTCCTCATTCATCTATACTACAAAATAAACCAGACCTTCACTTTGTCCCCTTCCCTTTCTTTCCAGAATTTCCAACAAAATACAAGACTGCACCGTTAACCCCTTCTTCAATTACACAGCAGACTGTACTTCCCCATTTCAATCACTCACGTGTTGCTCCTCCTCACAGTAAATTTTCTAACTCGGTACTCCACGCACCTCCAGTATATACACAAAGACCAATTTTCCACAAACACTCATGTCTTAAAACCCCACCAAACACGCAACTCCTCGTTGTACGTTGAAGACAGCGAACCCCTTTCAGAAACTCACCACCTTCCCACACAGCTGTTCGCACACCATCTCAACCTCATGGCGCCTCGTCCTTGATTTTTATGGTTGAAGAAATGTGGTTAAAGAAATTTGCGTTCCTTTCTTTGGAAGCTCACGGTTTTATATATATTGATTTATTTTCAGGTTTTGATTTTTTTTTTATTGGCATTCGTTATTGGCAGTAGTGTATTTAGTTTTAGGGAAGAAAATATATATATATATATATATATATATGGTATTTAAAGAGGAAGGACCGTGTGGAGCACGGAACTGAAACAACTTGGAGGCCACGGTTACTTTGTCTCCACGGCTCTAAATCTGGGCGACAAAGGAATTAGATAATAGCCGTGGATAGGTTGGCTTGTAGTGTCATCTCACAGTCCGTAGGACAGCAAATGTTTGGTCTGTACTTTTTAAATATAGAGTGGCATTTTATTTTATCTTTTTATATTATACGAAACTTAGCTGTGAAGTATCCAGCAAAACTAACCACAGTCGACTTCTGTTTACTGATGAAAAAGCTAATCTTGGTGTAAAAAGGTATTCTGAACCCAATGGGACAAGTTTCGTCGTAATCCGACTTCGTTTGAAAAAATTTCCTTTATAAAACCAGAAATGAACACGCGTTTAAATTTTTCACGATCACCAGATAAATCAAATCAACTCGAAACTGCGAACACTGACAATAACTTTTCGATACGAACCCAACGGCGCTAGTTTCGTCGCATTCTGAGACTGTTGCCCCGGTAGACTGTTTTTGGCGCGTACCGCACTGCCCTTCTGAACACCAAATTTACCGATCTCTAAAAATAACAAACTATATACCTACCCTGACTATATCCGATGCTACGAATTCACCGGAACTGGTTTCGTGGCCTGATTCGATCGTCTGTTCAAGTTACACTCTAATATCCATTTTATTCAGTTGAATTAATTTAATTGCACTGAACGAGCGTTTACGGTCATCGTGGTCACATACGACATCGGTTTGCCACGCAATTCAACACCATACAAAAATTAAATGATACGGTCCCAATGAAACTGATTTCATCGAAATCTGAGTCTGTTTACAAAACGGCTATTTTAACGCGTATATTTTTAAATAACGATTTCCACAGCGACTATTTCAAAATTTGATTTGACCATAACTAACAAAATATAACACGAAATCTAGATTTTTCTCTTTCACATGAAAATTATAATCAATACGGTTCCAACGTGTCTTGTTTCATAGAAATCCGACTTATAACGGATCCTGTATCCTCAGTTGAAGTTCAAAACTCTATATTACGAACTGCCGCGCGATTTCGAGCTCGTTTTATAATTATATTATAAATTAACGTTCAAACTTCGTTTTTAATTAATAAATTCCTATATGTAATTCAATTAAAAATTTTAAAACAAATTTAAATATTCAGAATTCAACGGCCAAAAATCCGGGTCGTTACATTCCTTCCCCCTTAAAATAATTTCGTCCTCGAAATTGCTAAGTAGGAAAAGATGTTACATATCCTATTAACTAGGTCCAAAATCCTTTAGTTTACTTTTTAACTTTGGTTTAACTGGACCAATTTATTTCAATTAAAATATTAATTTATTCTTACTAACGAAAATTTTCAAAAATTCTGAAAATTTTCTAACACTTTAAATTCTGAAAAATTTCGGCAGCATCTCCACTGCACAGCTCAATCGGTACAACCACAACTCGCCTTTCTAGGCCTTCTCCCATCCAAAAGAAAATCAAAAGGCCAAGTGGCTTGCCCCATAGGCTCATAAAATCATCAACCCAAACAATATTGTAAACATGTACCTTTTTGTCGGGCATAACTCTGTCTCTTGTATTTGCTTCCATTCAATATCTGCTCAGCATACATATATCCATCTCCAGTTGGTTTCAAATCAATCCAACTTCCAGTTTGAAATCTCTAATCAACTTCTGATAAGTTCACTTCCATTATATCCATTCAAATATGATCTCTACTTCAGGAATCAATCCACTTATTATCCTTGAATCCAATTCAATCCCATTCAACAACATCCCATATATTCAACTTTCTTATTCATAAGTCGAGTTAATTCCAATTTCAAGCCTTTCTCTTTGTTTAATTCATTCTGGATTATCTCTAATTTAATCCAATTTTATTTATCTAAAGTTAAATTTCAATTCATTGATTTGCTTCCACCATTTCAATTTCTACAACTTACACAAGTTAAACTTTAATTCAGGATTCAAATTCCCGAGTTTTATTTCAAATTAGTTTGAAAATCATATATATTTATATACATTATAATCAACTCAATTCAAAACATTTGAATTTCTAAAACAACTTGTCCTTTTCAAACATATTTTCATTTCCAAATTACTATGGTAGCAATCCGTCACTCAGAAACTTGAAAATGGATGCCGATAATGCTGCAGTCCATTATCAGAATTATTTTCTCGTCACTGAAGTGGTTTCAGTGCTTAATCACTTTAAAAATCCATTTAAAAATATTTTATCCAAAACATTTTAAAGTAATGTTATATTACTTTATAATACCTCACAAAAGATTTTTCTAAACACCCGGAATTTAAATTCCACAAATTTTGGTTTGAATCCAATTCCAATATAGCTTATTTGTATATCTCATTCATATACAAATTCAATTTGGTTATATATATAACCACTTCAATATTTATAATTCCATTTAATTGTAATAACAATCAACACATTCGATAATTTCAGAAAATTATCTCTTTTGTACCAAAATATCCTTTGGGCAAAATTATTTCATTTACCCATTTTAAAACAATACTGCGTCGAATTGTTTTGTTCGAGAGTTTAGAAACACCTATCGATACAGTTGTCCATCCTGTATCGACCAGAATTCATAAACCACTCAACAAACCAACCAACACAATATAAAGCAATTTTATATCAAATCTACAAATACGCGCTCATATATATACACTCAAACTCAATCTAGGGCATTACTAACCCCATCTCTATTGAGTTACGCCACAGAGCCAAGGTAATCACTTAACCTTCAGCTCTGATACCAAATGAAACGACCCGCAAATCCGTATCCTTTGAGTCGACTAATAACACCACACGTCCAACTCAAATTGCACAGAAATACGAACCATTATTAGAAAGAAGTTAGAGGACGAGAAATAGAAAGAAAGAAATATTAGAATAGAAGAAAACGAAGATCACAAACTCACAGCGGAACGAATAAAATATATTAGATAACATAACTTTGAAGCACAAATCAGTATTTGTATATACGTACCATTATCAGAGCACAACGATTATCCTTGGAACAGTTATAAACACCTGTTTCCAGATACAACAAAATACACAGCGGAAAGTATGATAGTCTATAGCTTACTGGTGAAGCCTCCTGCTTCAAGCTCCTCCAGGTGAATCTGTAAAATCCCGACTACTTGACTGCCCGTACAAATTTGGGCACCCAAGAGTTTAGGGAAAACAAACAAAATAAACTCTGGGTCAGTCATGGGACTGGTGTGAGTAAACTCCAACCATTGGTTTAACTTTCAAAAATCCTTTCAAAAGAAATGATAATCGTAAGACCAATCCACACATAAACACGGATGGTTTTTACCTTACGATAACCCAAAAACACTTTGGAAATCATATATTATCTGATATTATAATAATGTCTAATCACAAGTAATTAAAATCTAGTAGAGCGCTTGCATCTCACGCTCTACATATATAATATACAATCAAACTCGCAGGCACTTATTGGATATTGGATTCCAACTTGACAAGGTATGGGACCACCCTCCGAACGTGTATCTCTAGAGGCAAATACACTGGGTTCAACAAGAACATCTTGCAACCCGGCCCACACATGACCGACCACTCATTTCGCTTGAGTGTATCGAATGTATACCACCGACGGTTGGGATCAGCAACCGTCTCCCGACAAGGGACAGCATTGATAGATTTAAGAACAAAAAGAATTTCTCTAGATAGGTGATCATACATCCTAATGGGTGCGACCCACATAGCCATGCTGCCTGCCCGATTTTTGTCCACTTCCGGGTTGTGAGGCTTGAGGTTTTCATTATCTTCCAGCACATCTGGCCCTCATTGACTTTGAATGCCACATCGTCAGATCCATCGGAAATCACTAATTGATTCCCACAAAAATACTCAGATTGTTAGGCTAAAGAAGTTTCCCTTCTATGCCACCAACTTCGTACGTTTGAAGAAATCAACGTACGTAATCCCCTTTGGAAATACTCTGTCAGACACTCGTCCATACAAGTTATCCTGGGTCTGGACAAACCAAAGGCACCATCCCGTAAACAGGATAACCCTTGCATAACTCCGTCTTCAATTTTCTTCAGCATAAGTTGCTTCATAACGCTTACGCCAATACGGAGTGGGTTTCAGATATCTAATCTGATCCCGGTCTCTCCATATTGTCAACGGAGGTATATAAAAATAAAACTTTGATAGTCGGTGATTTAACTATCAAAGAAACATCCATACAATCAACGGTCTTATTTCCAAATGGAAATTCTATCAGTCAAGCATCAAACAACACTGGGCCCTTTTTATATTGGCTCTTTATTACATTATCATTTCCAATTCCCATTTTCCACCTTTCGTGTTCTTTCAAAGCACTATTTCCTCTCACGATTATTGGAAAACATTTCCAATATTATAATTCCTTTATCGAGAAAATATCTTTTACCCAGTTAGAAAACATTTCTAAATCCTTTGAATTAAACTGATGTTATAAACATCGTTATTATAACTCAAATCATAAATCATTCGTTAACTAACGATATCACTCACCAACCCTTGCTATCGAGCCTTAACCATTTCTCTATCAATAATGCAGTCAGTCAAGTTGGGGTATAATTACCTCTCAGACCTTAACTGAACGACATTCTTAACTTTGAAGTAGTCAGAACTCACGACTTTAAACCAAACATTGCTTTCAACAACAGCGTTAAAACCGCTATCTAGCATTATAAAACACTTATCATAACCATAGCATTAAGATTGCTATTAAAACAGTTATTATAACGGCAGCGTTAAAATTGCTATTTAGATTTACCAAGACATTTATTATAACAGCAGCGTCTAAAATTGCTGTATAGATTTACAACATCTATTATAACAATAGTGCTATGATTGTTGTTTTGAATAAAATACCGTGTGCGACGCACACGCTTCCGTTGTTCATTTATAAACTCTGTTTATTTTAAATAATTCAAGTCCTCCTTTAAACATATTTATAAACTATACATTCTTCTAACCACTTAATTCGATTTCTATAAATCCCCTTTTCATATACATTTTATTTGCAAAATATTTCCTTGTTTTAAACTATTATTCTTTTATTTTAAGCATTTGAAAAATCTTTCTTTAAACTTCCCTCTGTAATTTGCTAAATTCAAATCCATTTCCAAATATTGGTTTCAAAACCGATACTCACTTTCAAATATACGTTCATATTTGAACTCACCCTTTAATTTATCCAATGGCTAATGATCCACTTAATTTACATCTTTAGTTATACATTTTTCTTGGTTTACCCAATGGAATAGGTTTCCATTTGCAACTCAATGAAAAGACATTATTTCTAATTTGGAAATAAACTCTGCTTTTAAATTCTAATTTCCTTTTTCACATTCGATGATATTTTACGGTATCTAAAATACCAGGTTCCTAAGGCCAGGGTAAAACAAACACACAAATTCAACCATGGATAATGTAGCATAACATATATCATCATCAAATAAAACAGTAAATAAAATGTTGAGGGATCCAGTTGGATCCCTCCAACCTGTTTCCCTGCATCCACAGATGTTAGTAACATCAAAAATATCGCATTAATGAAAAAATCAATCAACGATGTGATTATATCAACCAATTTATCAACTATTCAACCAAGCAACCATTTCACATTATAAAATACTATAATAAAATCTAAAACTCGTTTATATAAAATATAACGAATCAAAGTTAGTGAGTTTTACTCACCTTGTTTTGCAGTTGACGAATCTGCTTCTGTTTCACTAAAAATGAAACAGACGTTAAATTTTTCCATGAACTTCCAATAGATCCGTTCTTAGCGAAACTGGTTCCTCAATGTAGACTTCGTCACTACGATCCCAACGTGTTCATTTCCGTCTGATTCGGTGTCCCAAAGCAGCCTCTCCTTGTCAGCAACCGCAGTCGTCTTGTCTCCAGATAAATCCAATGATCTCAACTCGTCATACCCTTAATGAAATACATAAACATTTTTTTTTTAATTATTTTAAACCTACAATAGATTGAATTAAATAATTCAATTCACTAGAATTAACAAAACTATTCATACCACAATACGCGGTCATTCATTTCTTGCTTTGACGTGCTGCAACCGATTTTCCTCTTTTTTTTTTTTCCCCTCTTTACGAACACCCTACTGTAAATTTCCAGTTTACCACCTCTCTGGTTCCAGGTTTACGAACTCACCAACCTTACTAACATTTATGCCTGTTCTTCCTTGGATTAAACACAGAAAACTTGCTCCTCATTCATCTATACTACAAAATAAACCAGACCTTCACTTTGTCCCCTTCCCTTTCTTTCCAGAATTTCCAACAAAATACAAGACTGCACCGTTAACCCCTTCTTCAATTACACAGCAGACTGTACTTCCCCATTTCAATCACTCACGTGTTGCTCCTCCTCACAGTAAATTTTCTAACTCGGTACTCCACGCACCTCCAGTATATACACAAAGACCAATTTTCCACAAACACTCATGTCTTAAAACCCCACCAAACACGCAACTCCTCGTTGTACGTTGAAGACAGCGAACCCCTTTCAGAAACTCACCACCTTCCCACACAGCTGTTCGCACACCATCTCAACCTCATGGCGCCTCGTCCTTGATTTTTATGGTTGAAGAAATGTGGTTAAAGAAATTTGCGTTCCTTTCTTTGGAAGCTCACGGTTTTATATATATTGATTTATTTTCAGGTTTTGATTTTTATTTTATTGGCATTCGTTATTGGCAGTAGTGTATTTAGTTTTAGGGAAGAATATATATATATATATGGTATTTAAAGAGGAAGGACCGTGTGGAGCACGGAACTAAAACAACTTGGAGGCCACGGTTACTTTGTCTCCACGGCTCTAAATCTGGGCGACAAAGGAATTAGATAATAGCCGTGGATAGGTTGGCTTGTAGTGTCATCTCACAGTCCGTAGGACAGCAAATGTTTGGTCTGTACTTTTTAAATATAGAGTGGCATTTTATTTTATCTTTTTATATTATACGAAACTTAGCTGTGAAGTATCCAGCAAAACTAACCACAGTCGACTTCTGTTTACTGATGAAAAAGCTAATCTTGGTGTAAAAAGGTATTCTGAACCCAATGGGACAAGTTTCGTCGTAATCCGACTTCGTTTGAAAAAATTTCCTTTATAAAACCAGAAATGAACACGCGTTTAAATTTTTCACGATCACCAGATAAATCAAATCAACTCGAAACTGCGAACACTGACAATAACTTTTCGATACGAACCCAACGGCGCTAGTTTCGTCGCATTCTGAGACTGTTGCCCCGGTAGACTGTTTTTGGCGCGTACCGCACTGCCCTTCTGAACACCAAATTTACCGATCTCTAAAAATAACAAACTATATACCTACCCTGACTATATCCGATGCTACGAATTCACCGGAACTGGTTTCGTGGCCTGATTCGATCGTCTGTTCAAGTTACACTCTAATATCCATTTTATTCAGTTGAATTAATTTAATTGCACTGAACGAGCGTTTACGGTCATCGTGGTCACATACGACATCGGTTTGCCACGCAATTCAACACCATACAAAAATTAAATGATACGGTCCCAATGAAACTGATTTCATCGAAATCTGAGTCTGTTTACAAAACGGCTATTTTAACGCGTATATTTTTAAATAACGATTTCCACAGCGACTATTTCAAAATTTGATTTGACCATAACTAACAAAATATAACACGAAATCTAGATTTTTCTCTTTCATATGAAAATTATAATCAATACGGTTCCAACGTGTCTTGTTTCACAGAAATCCGACTTATAACGGATCTTGTATCCTCAGTTGAAGTTCAAAACTCTATATTACGAACTGCCGCGCGATTTCGAGCTCGTTTTATAATTATATTATAAATTAACGTTCAAACTTCGTTTTTAATTAATAAATTCCTATATGTAATTCAATTAAAATTTTTAAAACAAATTTAAATATTCAGAATTCAACGGCCAAAAATCCGGGTCGTTACAGGAGAGTAAGGGATCGTCGCAAATAATGTGCAGGTCAAGGCGGTGAAGACAAGTGGGGAAGTGACGCGTTTCCTTTCCGGATCTGGCGACAACGGTTTGGTGAAGGTTGGCAGGGGGGGACGTGGCAGTGATCTGGTGTTTCGGGTGTGTTGGGGATCTATGAATGGGACGTGCATGGTGAAATGGAGAGGCAGCAAATACGTGAGGGAAGAAACGAACGAAACCATATGGGATGAATGGGCGGTTTCGCTGGAACATACAGTTCGGCCAAGGGAGATTTACACGTGGACAGCAGTTAGTTGGACAATGGGAAGCCTGCGTTTTGGATAGCAGGTGATTAACGGGGGAAGATGGAGCATGTACAGGACGGGATACGGAAAAGTTGGGCAAGCTGGGTTCTTCATTCTGAACAGTGAATTGGAAACGCGTCTAATTGCGTTTGAGACATATCTAACCTGGGTTATATATATATTTAACGTAAGTAATGTTGAGGCTAAATAATTATAATTAAAGTTTTAATAATATTGTTGAACAACGTAAAATCATAACATATGCATCGCACTTATATGTTAACAGAAACAGGCAAAACAAGGAACATCGGAACCATACACATAGGCATAATATTATGGAATTGGAACAACGGAGTTGGACGCAGCTGGGAGCTTACGAAACGAACCGTTCTGATAGAAGATAGAAACCCAAAGTGAGTTAAACTCACTCAGTTACCCTTTTTATATTTTATATAAATTGGGTATTTTTATTTTGTGTGCTCTGCTTGCCAATGGTTGACTGCTTTGCTAGTTATCTATTTAACTGTTGATTTAACCAATGAAATTAAACTGTGTTTAATTTCAGTGAAATACCCAATCGTTATTTTTAACGATTGGTTCCAATAAAGGTGACTCACCTTGGTTGGTCACGTTTATTTACAAACGTGTTTAAAATGGTTGAATTGTTTGAATTGCTTATGGTTGATGTTAAATGGTCGTTATTTAATTTATCAGTTAAACAAAACTGAACCGTCTGATTTGAGAAAAACCATTTGAATACAGGGAAGAACAGGTTGGAGGGATCCAACCGGATTCCTCAAATGTATTATTTATTTTCATATGCTCATATATGAACTGATCTGTTTGTGTGATTGATTTGATGGTCGATTATTGACTGGATATTCAACATCTGTTTGGTTTGAACCAATAGGTGATATTGGTTAAGTGTTTGGCAGAGTATGGCCTATAAAATCAATCGAGTTATAAATATTGATTCACCGTCAGGTGAATCGATAGAGTTGAGGTTATAAATATATTTTATAACCAGAGTTAGATTTGAATTATATTATTTGAATAAAAGTTATTTAAGAGAAATAAATAAATATTTTATTTGTTTAAGACTTTGATTTGTTATGAATTTATTTTGCAAAGCAGATGCTGATGTTAATCAGATTTACCAGTTGAAGAATAAGAAATGAATTAAATGGTAAAACCTTGGAAAATTGTTTTGTAAAGAAACAAATAATTAGAATCTATCTAAATTAATTATATTTTTAATAAATTTAAAGCGAGGATTGTTGAAATCGGTTAATGAGATAATCAAGTTTTTGAGTTAATTAAATCGACCGTTTGGAATTAGAATTGTTTATCAAGTTAATGTGTTTTGACTAAAATAGTTAAATGAATATTGTTTGAATTTAAATAAGGATTAAAAAGGGATTTAGTAGTTAATTTAGATAATAAAGGGATTAACTACTAAAGTAGTTAATGTTTGAAATAAGTTATTATTTTAATTAATGATAAAGTTAGGAATATATTTTAAATGGGAATTCATTTAAAAGGATTACCGAATGTGAGATGCAAGCCAATTGAATGGTGAAAGGAAATAAACGTACTCAATTATATGAATTAAGTGAAAGGAGATTACGATAAAAAGGGTTTATTATAAACCAGAGGTTTTAAGTGAGATTTAAAGTGTAAGACGTTAATTTTACATTAACGTTATTTGAAAACGAGATCTAGTAAAAAGGAGAATTTTAAATGAGATTTCAAAGAGGGAAATTGAATATAGTTATTCGAGATAGAATTAGCCAAACATAGTTATTCGGCTAAGTTGCCATTTCGTACGACTGCTAGCGTAATTCGCAGGGCTGCAGATAGCCTACGGCGGTCGGATGTTTCCTGAGGGAATCAGGCGTAACCATTGTGATCGCTGCGACCTAGAGTCAAGCGAATGGAGTTAAGTCAAATATTAGTTAATCGATTAGAGTTAAATCGAATTAGAGTTATTCAAATATCGTATTTTTGAATATTTAAAGAGTTAGAAGTTTTAATTTAACAAAAAGGAAATTAGTTTGTTAAAGGCCAGGTGATGCTGAATTCTTAACCAGTGAACTCATTGGAGTGTCATGATTGAAACACTGTATATTTTGATAGTTAAAACACCGACTATCAAATCATGTCCAATCCGATTGTTGGTATGGAAAGACCGGGATCGAATTTATATTCGAAAACCATTCCATCCAACAAATACGTGAAGATATTTGAAGACGGTCGAGATGGAGCATTGAAGACCGTGGATCTTCATAAGCGGAGGAACTGCTAAGAACCTCTGGTTTAGCGGCCAGAGATAAACTGTAGTTCTGTCGTGGTTGGAATCAACGGGTTGCAAGGACTTCTCGCTACTGATCCATGGGGTGATTCCTATATGGATGCGGTAGGAGAGTGCCTTCGGTTCATCCTGTTCCTGGATGACGTATATGGACGGATGTCTGACAGAGTATTTCCCAAGGGTCACGTACGTTGATTGCTTCAAACGTACGATAGTTGTTGGCAGGGAATTGCCATTCTCTAGCTTTCAGCTAGAGTATTTTTGTGGACGTCAATTAGTGATATCTGACGGATCTGACGATGTGGGATTCAAAGTAAATGGCGACAAGATGTCAAGAGTTAATTCCGGCCTCAAGCCTCATCAACCGGGAAATGACAAAAATCGGGCAGGCAGCATGGCTATGTGGGTCGCTCCCATTAGGGTGTATGATCACCTATCTAGAGGAAATCCTATTTGTTTCTTAAATCTATGTTTCGATGCTGTCCCTTGTCGGGAGACGGTTGCTGATCCCAACCGTCGGTGATATACATTCGATACTCTCAAGCGAAATGAGGGGTCGGTCATGTGAGGGCCGGGTTGCAAGAAGTTCTTGTTGAACCCAGTGTATTCATCTCTAGAGATACACGATCGGCAGGTGGACCCATACCTTGTCAAGTTGGAATCCAATCTCCAATAAGCGCCCGCGGTTTTTGATTGTATACTATATATGTGGAGCGTGAGATGCAAGCGTTCCACTAGATTGCTATTTACTTGTGTTTAGACATTATTATAATATCAGAAAAGATATTGTTTTCAAAACTGTTTTGGGTTATCGTAAGGTAAAAACCGTCCATGTTTATGTGTGGATTTGGTCTTACGATTATCCTTTTCTTTTGAAAAGATTTTTTTTGAACTCTAAAATCATGATTGGATGATTCACCCTTATAACTGTGCGAGTTTATCTCACTCTGGTTCACCAGACTGACCCGGTGTTTTGTAAATGCTCGGGTTAGGCCGGGTTGTACAGGTTCAGGTTATCGACTGCTGTGAAGAGACGAGCTGGAAAAGTCCAGACGTATGATATTACTATTCCGCTGTGTGTTATATGAGGACAGATTAGTATCACTGTCCAGATGTGTACTCTGATATTGTAAGTATTTCAAAAACTTTTAATAAAGGTTATTTTTGTATTATAATTTGTTCCGCTGCGATGTGAGACTCTGTGTTGTGTTATGTTCTTCTTCTTCTTCTATTCTAATATTTCTATCTTATCTATTCTCACCCTCTAACTTCTTTCTATTAATGATCTGGAATGTTCGATGTCTGAATGGTCAACATGATAGTTTGATGTTGATTTTCGGAGTCGAAAATCCCGGTTCGTTACAGTGGTATCAGAGCTATTGGTTAAGTAATTATCTTGGCTCTGTGGCGTGACTCAATAGAAATAGGGTTAGTAATACCCTAGATTGAGTTTGAGTGTATATATATGAGCACGTATTTGTAAATTGATATAAAAAACTGTTTATATTGTGTTGATTGGTTTGTCGAGTAGTTTATGAATTCTGGTCGATACAGTAATGCAAACTGTATCGATAAGTGTTTCTAAACTCTTGAACATAATAATTCGACACAGTATGTTTTGAAAGAGGGTAAATGAAATAATTTTACCCAAAATATATTTTGATATAAAAGAATGATTAATATTTGGAGTATTATAGTATATTGGATGTGTTATAATGGAATGGTTATGTAAGTAACCAATCAGAATTCCTATGGATATAATATATGGAATCAGATGAATTAAATTTGAAGTTAAACCAGAATTTAGATTGAAATTGTGAAAAATTAGAAGAATGTGAAAAGTAATTTTGGATTAAATGTATGTGAATTTTAAGATCCTGGGAGATTTTAAATTGTTTTACATGCCTTGAAAAGGATATTTTGAACTAATTTCAAAATGGAAGTGTTTAGAAATGATTTTGAATGGTTATATAGTACTGAACTCACTTTGATAGCTGGGAAATAACTCTGAGGATGCTGGCCACATCATCAGTGTTCATTTCCGAGTTCTAAGTGACGGATTACTACCAAAAATCTTGTTTTGAACTGCTTTGAGAAAAAACGAGTTGTTTAAATCCTGAAAAGGGATGTTTGTTTTGTTAAAGGAGCTAGACTGTTTGAAAAACTCCCAGGGAAATTGTTTGAACAAAAACATAGAAATTTGGAAAAACAAATATGAATTGAAGTGAAACAAATTAACTGGCAATTGAATCGGAATATAATATATCAATTCGAATCAGATTTTGAATTGTGAGACAGGAATCTAAAATGGTATTGACGGGCAAGTTAAGAATTGGAATTGAAAATGGATGGAAATCAATGGGATTTGGCTTGGACGTGTGAAGGGTTTGATTTTGAGGATAAAATTGGGATATTGTTTGGAGATGCATTTGTATATGCTGACAGGGTAGCAGACAGAAAGGATATAAGGGTGTGCCCGACAAAAAGGTACACGTTTATTTTTATATGGATTTGGTAATTTATGAGCCTGTTTGGCAAGCCGCTTGGCTGGTTTGTTTTCTTTTGGATTGGAGAAGGCCTAGAAAGGGCGAGTTGGAGTTGTACTAATTAAGCCGTACAGAAGAGATGCTGGCGAAATTTTTCGGAAATTTAAAAGTGTTAGAAAATTTTCGATATTTTTGAAAGTATATATTTACAGTATTGAATTGGTTTCTAATTTAATATAAAATTAGATTTGAAATTAATGAGTTTATAACGTTCTTTCTTACCTTAGCAATTTCGAGGACGAAATTATTTTAAGGGGGGAAGAATGTAACGACCCGTGTTTTTCGACCATTTGAATATGAATATTTAAATTAGTTTTAAATATTATTGGGAATATTAATGGAATTTAATACTTAATTCGTTATTGAAACGAAGTTGAACGTTATAATTTATATATATATAATATAAATCGAGCTTGAAAATGGCGTGCAGTTCGTGAAATGAAGTTTTGAACTTCAACAGAGAATACAGGATTCGATATAAGTCGGATTTCTGTGAAACAAGACACGTTGGGACCGTATTGACGATAATTTTCATATGAAAGAGAAAAATCCAGATTTCGTGTTATAGTTTGATATTTATGGCCAAATCAAATTTTGAAATAGTCGCTATGGAAAATCGTTATTAAATTTTAGGCCTTTAAAATGGCCGTTTTGCAAACGGACTCAGATTTCGACGAAATCAGTTTCATTAGAACCGTATCGCTAAATTATTGTACGGTGGTGAATTGTGTGGAAAATCGATATCGTATGTGACCATGGTAGCCGTAAACGCCCGTTCAATTTCTATAGCGCATATTAAAATAAATAAAAGGATATTCGGCATAACTTGAGCAGACAATCAAATTAGGTCGCGAAACCAGTTCCGTTGAATTCGTATCGTCGATTAGAGTCAGGATAGGTATATAGTTTGTTATTTTTAGAGATCGAGAAATTCGGTGTTAAAAGAGGTATAGCGGTTCGGGGTAAAAATAGCCTACCGGGGCAACAGTCTCAGAATGCGACGAAATTTGTGCCGTTGGGTTCGTATCGAAAAGTTATTATCGATGTTCGCAGTTTCAAGTGGATTTGATTTATCTGGTGAACGTGGAAAAATTAAACGCGTGTTCATTTCTGGTTTCATAAAGGAAAATTTTCCATACGACCTCGGATTGCAATGAAACTTGTCCCATTTGATCCGGAATATCTTTTTACACCAAGATTAACATTTTTATCAGTAAACAGAAATCGTCTGTAGTGGTGTTTAATACGGTTTCTCCCCGACGAAGTTCCGTACCTTATAATATGAATAAAACTATCCATTCTTTGTTACTGTAACTTGTTTCTCTTCTGTACTGTCCGTCCAGAACTTTCATTTACGTGCTGCCCAAACTAACCATCCGTGTTGCCCAAGGAACCGTGTTACCCAAGTTTGTATTGAGAGTTCCACCACATGCAAACAGCTGTCCTACTTTTAGCTCAGTAAACCCATACCCTACTCTAAAACCTGCCAATCAAAATAAACGCCTTGCCGACCAAGGACTTCACTTTTCGAGAAAAAAACAACTGGCCTATATTTTCTCTGAAAAGCCTACTCCCCCTAAAACGTGATGTCCAAACCTTTTCCAGCTATAAATATAGCAGCCTTCGCCTTCTTCTTTCGCAGAACAAAAGGCACGAAATCATTTCCCTCTCAGTACTTAAACCAAAAACAAAAGTAATACCTTTCCAACTTGCTACATTCACTGATGCTCGACGGACTGGAGAGTAAGGGATCGTCGCAAATAATGTGCAGGTCAAGGCGGTGAAGACAAGTGGGGAAGTGACGCGTTTCCTTTCCGGATCTGGCGACAACGGTTTGGTGAAGGTTGGTAGGGGGGGGGACGTGGCAGTGATCTGGTGTTTCGGGTGTGTTGGGGATCTATGAATGGGACGTGCATGGTGAAATGGAGAGGCAGCAAATACGTGAGGGAAGAAACGAACGAAACCATATGGGATGAAGGGGCGGTTTCGCTGGAACATACAGTTCGGCCAAGGGAGATTTACACGTGGACAGCAGTTAGTTGGACAATGGGAAGCCTGCGTTTTGGATAGCAGGTGATTAACGGGGGAAGATGGAGCATGTACAGGACGGGATACGGAAAAGTTGGGCAAGCTGGGTTCTTCATTCTGAACAGTGAATTGGAAACGCGTCTAATTGCGTTTGAGACATATCTAACCTGGGTTATATATATATTTAACGTAAGTAATGTTGAGGCTAAATAATTATAATTAAAGTTTTAATAATATTGTTGAACAACGTAAAATCATAACATATGTATCGCACTTATATGTTAACAGAAACAGGCAAAACAAGGAACATCGGAACCATACACATAGGCATAATATTATGGAATTGGAACAACGGAGTTGGACGCAGCTGGGAGCTTACGAAACGAACCGTTCTGACAGAAGATAGAAACCCAAAGTGAGTTAAACTCACTCAGTTACCCTTTTTATATTTTATATAAATTGGGTATTTTTATTTTGTGTGCTCTGCTTGCCAATGGTTGACTGCTTTGCTAGTTATCTATTTAACTGTTGATTTAACCGATGAAATTAAACTGTGTTTAATTTCAGTGAAATACCCAATCGTTATTTTTAACGATTGGTTCCAATAAAGGTGACTCACCTTGGTTGGTCACGTTTATTTACAAACGTGTTTAAAATGGTTGAATTGTTTGAATTGCTTATGGTTGATGTTAAATGGTCGTTATTTAATTTATCAGTTAAACAAAACTGAACCGTCTGATTTGAGAAAAACCATTTGAATACAGGGAAGAACAGGTTGGAGGGATCCAACCGGATTCCTCAAATGTATTATTTATTTTCATATGCTCATATATGAACTGATCTGTTTGTGTGATTGATTTGATGGTCGATTATTGACTGGATATTCAACATCTGTTTGGTTTGAACCAATAGGTGATATTGGTTAAGTGTTTGGCAGAGTATGGCCTATAAAATCAATCGAGTTATAGATATTGATTCACCGTCAGGTGAATCGATAGAGTTGAGGTTATAAATATATTTTATAACCAGAGTTAGATTTGAATTATATTATTTGAATAAAAGTTATTTAAGAGAAATAAATAAATATTTTATTTGTTTAAGACTTTGATTTGTTATGAATTTATTTTGCAAAGCAGATGCTGATGTTAATCAGATTTACCAGTTGAAGAATAAGAAATGAATTAAATGGTAAAACCTTGGAAAATTGTTTTGTAAAGAAACAAATAATTAGAATCTATCTAAATTAATTATATTTTTAATAAATTTAAAGCGAGGATTGTTGAAATCGGTTAATGAGATAATCAAGTTTTTGAGTTAATTAAATCGACCGTTTGGAATTAGAATTGTTTATCAAGTTAATGTGTTTTGACTAAAATAGTTAAATGAATATTGTTTGAATTTAAATAAGGATTAAAAAGGGATTTAGTAGTTAATTTAGATAATAAAGGGATTAACTACTAAAGTAGTTAATGTTTGAAATAAGTTATTATTTTAATTAATGATAAAGTTAGGAATATATTTTAAATGGGAATTCATTTAAAAGGGTTACCGAATGTGAGATGCAAGCCAATTGAATGGTGAAAGGAAATAAACGTACTCAATTATATGAATTAAGTGAAAGGAGATTACGATAAAAAGGGTTTATTATAAACCAGAGGTTTTAAGTGAGATTTAAAGTGTAAGACGTTAATTTTACATTAACGTTATTTGAAAACGAGATCTAGTAAAAAGGAGAATTTTAAATGAGATTTCAAAGAGGGAAATTGAATATAGTTATTCGAGATAGAATTAGCCAAACATAGTTATTCGGCTAAGTTGCCATTTCGTACGACTGCTAGCGTAATTCACAGGGCTGCAGATAGCCTACGGCGGTCGGATGTTTCCTGAGGGAATCAGGCGTAACCATTGTGATCGCTGCGACCTAGAGTCAAGCGAATGGAGTTAAGTCAAATATTAGTTAATCGATTAGAGTTAAATCGAATTAGAGTTATTCAAATATCGTATTTTTGAATATTTAAAGAGTTAGAAGTTTTAATTTAACAAAAAGGAAATTAGTTTGTTAAAGGCCAGGTGATGCTGAATTCTTAACCAGTGAACTCATTGGAGTGTCATGATTGAAACACTGTATATTTTGATAGTTAAAACACCGACTATCAAATCATGTCCAATCCGATTGTTGGTATGGAAAGACCGGGATCGAATTTATATTCGAAAACCATTCCATCCAACAAATACGTGAAGATATTTGAAGACGGTCGAGATGGAGCATTGAAGACCGTGGATCTTCATAAGCGGAGGAACTGCTAAGAACCTCTGGTTTAGCGGCCAGAGATAAACTATGGTTCTGTCGTGGTTGGAATCAACGGGTTGCAAGGACTTCTCGCTACTGATCCATGGGGTGATTCCTATATGGATGCGGTAGGAGAGTGCCTTCGGTTCATCCTGTTCCTGGATGACGTATATGGACGGATGTCTGACAGAGTATTTCCCAAGGGTCACGTACGTTGATTGCTTCAAACGTACGATAGTTGTTGGCAGGGAATTGCCATTCTCTAGCTTTCAGCTAGAGTATTTTTGTGGACGTCAATTAGTGATATCTGACGATGTGGCATTCAAAGTAAATGGCGACAAGATGTCAAGAGTTAATTCCGGCCTCAAGCCTCATCAACCGGGGAATGACAAAAATCGGGCAGGCAGCATGGCTATGTGGGTCGCTCCCATTAGGGTGTATGATCACCTATCTAGAGGAAATCCTATTTGTTTCTTAAATCTATGTTTCGATGCTGTCCCTTGTCGGGAGACGGTTGCTGATCCCAACCGTCGGTGCTATACATTCGATACTCTCAAGCGAAATGAGGGGTCGGTCATGTGAGGGCCGGGTTGCAAGAAGTTCTTGTTGAACCCAGTGTATTCGTCTCTAGAGATACACGATCGGCAGGTGGACCCATACCTTGTCAAGTTGGAATCCAATCTCCAATAAGCGCCCGCGGTTTTTGATTGTATACTATATATGTGGAGCGTGAGATGCAAGCGTTCCACTAGATTGCTATTTACTTGTGTTTAGACATTATTATAATATCAGAAAAGATATTGTTTTCAAAACTGTTTTGGGTTATCGTAAGGTAAAAACCGTCCATGTTTATGTGTGGATTTGGTCTTACGATTATCCTTTTCTTTTGAAAAGATTTTTTTTGAACTCTAAAATCATGATTGGATGATTCACCCTTATAACTGTGCGAGTTTATCTCACTCTGGTTCACCAGACTGACCCGGTGTTTTGTAAATGCTCGGGTTAGGCCGGGTTGTACAGGTTCAGGTTATCGACTGCTGTGAAGAGACGAGCTGGAAAAGTCCAGACGTATGATATTACTATTCCGCTGTGTGTTATATGAGGACAGATTAGTATCACTGTCCAGATGTGTACTCTGATATTGTAAGTATTTCAAAAACTTTTAATAAAGGTTATTTCTGTATTATAATTTGTTCCGCTGCGATGTGAGACTCTGTGTTGTGTTGTGTTCTTCTTCTTCTTCTATTCTAATATTTCTATCTTATCTATTCTCACCCTCTAACTTCTTTCTATTAATGATTTGGAATGTTCGATGTCTGAATGGTCAACATGATAGTTTGATGTTGATTTTCGGAGTCGAAAATCCCGGTTCGTTACATGTTGTGATTATCATGACTTCTAAAAGTTTTCAGCATTATCATGACTTCACTATTAAGTCATCGGGATATCAAACACAAATTGTTTGGGGTTGAGTATGATTTAGCTATACTCACACCTGAGATATATATAGTTACGACTTAGTCGTAGCTATTTTCCATTAAGGCCTTTGAGGACCAGCTACAACTTTCTTCGAGTGCAATGGTCGAAGAGAGATTTAGAGTGCTCATCTATATTGGTAATCACCATATGATGATGATGCCCTCTTTTTCTTCTCTAACATATATGTTTAAATTTGTGATACTACATATGTTGGATTGAAGTAGTCAAAGATAACTTGAAAACGACGAAGAGCATTTGCAATTTGGAGCTATGGAGCTCAAGATATCGCATGGTGAAGTTGGATGGAATCCGGAAGTAGCTGCAGTGAGCTGCGACTCGGCTCAGACGTCTAACTCAGCTCAGACGTCTGAGATTGGGAGTTAGACGTCTGAGCCAAACCCAAGAAATTTCCAGAGAAGTCTGTTAGACGTATGAGCTCCCAAGTCAGACGTCTGACCTGGATCTATTTTGAAATAGAGAGTTGATTCAGACATCTGACTCCGGGCTTAGACGTCTAAATCGAATTCAGGCTGTTTTTCAGTTATCTAGAGATCTATTTCTGAAGGTTTGAGGGGCAAAACAGACTTTTGCTTACACGGGATACTAGCTTATATGAGCTATTTTCAGTTTTTGAAGAGGAAAGCTTGCTTGATTAAGGATTTATTCTCAAGAGAAAATTAGATATAACGACCGGTATTTTACATATCGACCGATCGTAAAATAATTATATTTTACTCCCTTGTAGTCGGATCATTCTCGGGTATTGATATGTTGTTCATGGGGATGTGGGAAATACCCATGATTTTTACTAAACCTAATTATGACCTTTTTGCCCTTTCGTTTACTGTTTGGGCTATAACTTTTGATGGAATTGAATCAAGTGCTGAGATTGATTCCAATGGACCGTAGTGGTGGTTTACAATTCTGTAGAGTGGTCACATGAAGAATTCGGTTTAGCTGTCTGGGAGGAATCACTGTTTTAAGTTTCAGCTGCTGTTAGGCACACTGGTCAGCAACTAATGGGCTAATCGGCCAAGTCCATTAGACCTATGACCTACAGATATAGATATGGGGACTTGGGAAGAGAATTAGGGTTACTTTTCTCATTGTAAGTTTTAGGTTTGGCGTCTGTGATTCTCCGACTCAACCTAAAACCCTAAGTCCCCATCTTCTTCATCCATATTCATAGTAGATTGCATCTAGAAGATAGATCATCATCAAGGAAGGTTAGATCACATCAAATTGCATTGAATTCAAGGGTTTTTAGTGCTATCCAGATCTGACCTCATTAAATATACATCAAATAAAGGATTAGGTGAGTGATAGATATCTCTCACATAGAAGTAAAGGGTTGTATGGGTTAGATCTATATCACTCATATATGTTACAATCACTTTATATCTGATCATTTATCTTAAATCCAGACCTAAAAACCCTAGAAAAACCTAATTTGATTATATTAACTGGATAATTGTTATATTAACCATGTTTATAGATATGTTTAGATCTGAATCATGCTACATCTCATGTCTATGATATGTTTATGATATATGAGTGATTTATTTTTGTTTGTATGATTGTATATTGCTAAATCGATGTTTGTTTGGATTGCGTTGTTTGAGTTGTTTGCTAGAATTGGGTGTCATAGATCTTAAGATTGAAGAACAGAGGAAATCGAAGGTTCAGAAGATCAGATTCAGACGAATCTTGGAGGATGCGCTCTAGGAGATGGGAAATTGGAGTATGTGGATTTTGGTGCAAAAATGCACTAAGTGCATGGGCCGGCAATGACCCATGATAGGTTGACACCGACCCATCACCGAGGGTTGGGTGGTCATGAAACTTCGTGGGGATCATCGTGATGACAAGGCAAGGTTACTTGTGGATTTTTAGATCATTTGGAGTTGATTTGAATTAGGTCGAAGGCTGATTGCTCAAGACATGTATGGACCGACATAAGCTTCAACATGAACTTCAAAATGATTGAAGGTTGGACCAGAAGGATATGCTTGGAGCAAGAGTGGATATGGGCCAACCGATTAGCCAGAATTGGCTACATGGATGGGTCGGGATCGACCCATAAGGGAGGCTGGGTGAACTTGGTTTTTGGGGAGCGTAATGATGGTGGCTTCTAGAGGTTGCTAGTGAAGTTTGGTTGGAAATGAACTTCATATGGATGGTGTGGAACTCAAACATTGATGGTGCTTCGATTGTGAACTTGCTTTAGAGCGGTAGGAGTCATATTGATGTGACTTGTCATGATCCGATATATGATCCAATACGATGATGGATTGACGCGATCAGAGTCAATCATGGATGATAATGGAATGTTAGAGAATGGACTGAGTCGCCAAGATGAAAGGCTTGACAAGTCTGAGATGCCAAGGAATCGTCGGCAATCGAAGAGTTCTAGTAGACTCAAAGAAGTGGTATTGTTGGGACGCTCGTTAGTATCAGATTCGATAGATCGTTTACCTTGGGTTGTCATGGTGGGCCTAGTTATTGAGAATGGAAAAGACGAACATACGTGTCACGACGGAATATGGATAGAATCAGGGTTTTCCATTAGCTCTTCTTATCGTTGAAATCAAGTTCGATTATCGAAAAATTCAAAGTTGTAGTGGGTGATAGCTAGGATATTGGTTGCTATGGATGTTATGGCTGATTCTATGTATTTTATTCTCTATTTTCTCTGGGTAGGATATCACCGTAGGGTGTCAAAGAGAAGCGATATTAGGGGTGTTCCTTTCCTATTATGTAGCGACATGTGATGGATGGTTTTCATGTGTTAACTTGCTGGTTGTTGGCCTGATCGGATGGTTGATCTGCCTATATTCATATTATCCTGTGTAACTGTTGTTAGCTATTTTATCTCTCACTAAGACTGTTGTCTAACTCAAGGTTTTATGTTTCCCTCTTATTACCTTCGGTTTTTTATCAATGTTGTTAATGAGCAGACTGAGTAGCAGGTTTGGTATCGTTGATGCTGTGTAGTGAAGAGCAGGAGGATGGCGTACTATTACTATCTATTTAGTTTTTCTTTTCTATTTCCACTATATGTTGATGTTATTGAACTCTAAGGGAAGTAATGAGGCATATTGTATTCATAGATTCATGTACTAAGATGTATTATGCTTGAGATTCTATGGTTTATGAAGATATGATTTTCTGTTCAGCTATACGTCACTACCATATCTTGTTGTATATTTTATTATTATATATTATCCATGCGTTGTGAGTTATATGACAGGTTTATTTCGAGCTACTCAACTCTGATGATCGTCCATATCGGCCTGGCACGTCATACAACACACCTATTCCTTAGTTTGGTGCAGGAGGTGCGAGGCGGTTATTACATTTGGTATTAGAGCTTTGGTTAATCGATTTTATCTATAGTTCGCGAATGTAAACATGTATGAGAGACATTTTTTATTTTATTTGTACGATTACTATATTATATACGTGTATAGTATAGTAGGTTGTAAGCACTTGAACACCAATGTGGCCTTCTCTAATGTGAATTGACTCTCATTTCAGAGTAAGGATAAGCCAATGAACTTTGAGGCATGCTACTAGGGATGAGCCTGCTACTGGAGGGGTAGGCGAGAGAGCCAGTTGGGAGCTGCAGCTGGTATGCCCGATTATTCTGCTATGTTCTAGGCCATGATGCCAGTGTTCTTGAGAAGGATGACCACTCCAGGAGAGACAGTAGTTGGTGGTACATGCGTCTAGGGCAGTGAATTTCACTAAGTTGTGCAAGGATTATACTTCTCTGGTTAGTAAGCCGTTTGCTAGGATGGAACAGGTAGTTGAAGTTCAGAATTGGGTGGATACTAGTGTTCCGATTTTCGGAGATTTAAGAATTTATGATGCAAGTAAGAGGAAGCTTGCATCGAGGCAGTTGCAAGATTGAGTGATGGATTGGTGGAATTCTATTTGCTTAGAGACACGAGTGGACCAGATCACTTAGAATCAGTTTAGGACTAAGTTTAAGGAGAAACTTATTTCTATAGTCCAGAAATTGATGTTGTTTAAGAAGTTTGTTGAGCTTAAGAAAGGAGGTCGACCAGTGTCTAAGTATGTGACCGAGTTTGAAGCTTTATCCAAGTATGCTCGTTTGTATATTGAGACTCCTTACCAAAGAATGAGAAATTTATCTTGGGATTAGATAAGAATTTTGGAAAATAATCGATCTATCATATTGATGACTCTTTTGAGAAGTTAGTTGAGAAGGCTTTAAGGAAGGGAAGCTTGTTTCCTCGAAAGGTAGAGGTTGTTGTTGATAATAAAAAAAGGATTTAAAACCGCAACAAGGTGGTAATTATAAGAAAAAGTGGAACGGTAAGAGAAACCAGCAACATCAGGGAAACAATAGCCAAAAGAAGCCAAAGGGTGAGATTACTTGTTATTACTGTCAACATAAAGGCTATCGTTCTGTTAGCCTACTTTGTGAATTAGGCTACAAAAAGTTAAAAGATCAATGAATGAAGAATACTCCCTCAAAGATCGGATTGGATTGGAGTTCCTTGGTCAAGGCAGAAAAGCATAGAGCAGAGAAGGAAGGAGCGTAGACCAAACCGGATCGGTTCGGGTAGACCCGATCCGTCCCCCTAATTTTTAGTACTTCCGATTCGAACCCAGACGATTGAAATAGCGGCGGTTACAACCCGTGTTTCCTTAATATTCGGAGCGGTTATACGCATGTTCTCCCCACGTTCGCTACTAACCTGATGCGCTGTTGCTACCGTATTCCATCCGAACCCGATAATAATGGGATGGATGCCACGTGGATCCGAACCGAAGCCATCCCAGGAGCACTTTCCACCTATAAATACACCATCAAGGGACATTTGGAAGGATCTTTTGGCATCTTGAGAACCCAAACTCCTTTTCTATCCGAATTTCATCAACTTATTCAGATTACAATCACCCTTTGAAGCATACTGTGAAGAAAATTGAGTGAATCAAAACATTGTATGAGTGAAAATTGAGTGAGAATTATTGTGGTACTTGCATTCAAGTCATCAATTCAAATAGTAGAAAGTATACGTAGGCTATTTAACGCTGAACCACTATAAATTGCGTGTTTTCTTCGTTTTTTTATTTCATTTCAGTAGAATCATTACTCGTTAGGGTGTTAGAGCCAATTTTGGATCTAACATTTTGGCGCTTTCATTGGGAGTTTTTGAATTCTCCGCTTTTTGGGATTATCATTCTACTATTTGGACCTTCAAGTTCAAAGAAGTTAATCCTCTGTTTTCGGCATCTTTAAGTACATGTTGGTTAATCACTGAAGAATTGGAAATTATGGCCAAAGGAAAAGGCAAGGAAATCCAAAGTAATCGAGAGAATGAAGTTAACGAAGATCAGTAAACAATGGTTGTGACGAGATCACGTGATCAAGAATCTGGAGTAGGCCGCTCCTATTAGGAAGTTCCGAACCGAACTGAAGACCCCGATCCGAGCCAATCTAATGATGTTGAGGTCGCCCATTCTCCCCATCTGAACCGGTCCGTCCGTACTACTGTGCTCTGATCCGACCCGAATCAAAGTGAAGCTGGAACTTCTACTCGAGCTCCTACTAATGCTCCGATTCCAGCCGCTATAACTAATGACCAGCTTGACCCATCTGCACCCATCACACAAGGAGATTTTTCACGCTTTCTTGACATGCCCCAGAGTACTAAGGAGGCATTGGAAGCCCATAAGAATGATAGTCTTCGCATGCAAGGGAACATGATCACCATGAGTAGGGAACTCAAGGAGCTCCAGAGACTAAAGACACCTTCTCCAACATGTCGCCTTGCCGCAGATTATTCATCTGCTTCAGATGAGGGACGTCCTCGTGAAAGAAGACCGCTAGAGCGACCTCAAAACCTTGATCATTTAACTTTTGGATCTTTAGGATCCCACGAAGACGTCGCTCGTGTGTTAGGACCTGATGACCCGAGCTTGAAAGAGCCTATGTTTTTGCCTATGCGTGGGTCCCACGTTCTACCCAGGGATCCTAACATTACTAATCCTACGCAACAGCAACTTCTCCAGCCCTTTCCTCCTGAGATTGACTGGGAGCGTAGGGAGCAATGTAGAGCAGTTGCCGCTGGAAACATGAGGTTATCCCCTAATCAGGAACCCAAGGGTAATCCGAATATCAGAATTAGAGAACCTGTGCAAACATTAACAAATGCCGATGTGTGGCAATGGTGCGTCAGATCATGTCCGTAAGTCGACGATACACTAATGAGGACTGGGGCATTGAGCGAAGTCATACCCCCTTCACAGATGATATATTGGACTTCCAGTCCCCTCGGCGATTCAACTTGCCACAAATGGATTGATATTCAGGGAGAACGGACCCAGGACAACATCTGATGAGGTATGCATGGTTCACGAATGTCGCAGCAGCTCCAGATGCTATAAAATGCAAGGCCTTTCTGATTTATCTAGAAGACATGGCCACCCGACTCCCTCCACGGTCAGTATCAAATTTCACAGAATTAAGTGAGCGCTTTATGAACCAGTTTCGACTTCACGCCTGAAAATCCAAAAGCGTCATAGAGTTGTCAAGGATTAAACAGGCTCCGAGCGAATCTCTGAAGTCATATTTGGACCGCTTCAACTTGGCCGTCATCGAAGTTATTGACCCTCATGAACCCACTATTCTGATGGCTTTAATAGAAGGAGTTGACCCGGACATAGAATTTGAGGATTATCTATCCGGGAAACCGCCCCCACTAGGGAATTGTTCTACGATAAGGCTAATATTCGCTTAAGGCAAGAAAAAGCTCATGCAAATAGGAAGAGAAAATCCGAAGGGGCCTCCAGGGAAGTTGTCCAAAGTAATGTTGCTGCGAAACAATCCGGTGACAGTTCAGGGAAGGTTGAAGTGAACATTGGCAACCGAAACGGAGGTAATAACAACAAGAATGGAAACGACAATAGGAGGAGTAGGAACCGAGGGAACAATTCCAGCAAAAGACCTCTATTCAAAACTTTCGAAAACTATTCGCCATTGAATAATACCTTGGAAAACATTTATTTGGACACATACAACATATTGCAATACAAAAAGCCACCACCCAGAGACTCCACTAAAAAAGAGATCGCAACGGGAAAGTTTTGTTTGTTCCATGGAACCCACGGTCATTCCACCAACGAAAGTCGTCATTTGAGAGATGTAGTTGAAAGATTGCCACGGGAAGGGAAGTTAAACGAGTACAAGGTTGCCCCAAGTGACAGGGGGCAAGGAGGGCAAGTCCCGGACCAAAACCATCCTACTTCTAAACCCACAGCCCAACAAAAAGGTATGGGGATAGTTATCAATACCATTGTAGGTGGACCCCACCTAGCTAGCCGTAGTTTCAAAGCGATGGATCAGTACGTCAATGCTGCCAAGCACTTTGAGGTAGGAGAATACAGTAACCTCAAAGACATTACTCCAGTAAAACAACAAAATACGATGTCAGACGACGTCATATTCCGTAGCAGAGACGATACCGGAATTCAATCACCAACTGAAGACCCACTGGTAATTACCACGGCCATCGGCCCCGCCTTAGTCCATAAAGTGTTGGTGGACAACGGGAGTTCAGTCAATATCCTCTTCAAGAAAGCTTTTGAACAAATGAAACTTGAAGCAAAAGATTTAAAACCCTACGAAGGATGGATACGGGGCTTCAATGGGACGTCAACGACTCCGATGGGCTACGTAAAATTACCAGTGACATCAGGACAGGGAGATTGCCAGAGAGTGAGGATCCCGCCATTTGTAGTTTTGGATGTAGAGTCACCCTATAACGCTTTCCTAGGCCGACCGGCCCTCGCCGAGTTTAGGGCATGTATCGCACCTTGGTGCTTGCTGCTTAAATTCCCAACTGACGCAGAAATTGGGGTAATGAGAGGCGACCAAGCTACGGGACGAGATTGTTACATGACGGAGTTGAAGAAGCTAATGAAGGGGTTGAATATAGAATCTAAGGACGGTTCTCCCCCTTCATAGGAAAACTCAGCATAGCAATTAAGGGGTCCAGCCCCGAGAGAGTTGCCCTTAGATGTGCTCGAGGATATAGATCCCTGATAGGATAGAAAACACGAGGATAGAAAGGCGACTCCCAACGAGACAACAATAGATATACCTATTGATGAGGCAGATTCGACAAAAGTACTAAAGATCGACTCGCAGCTAGATCCAATTCAACGAAAGAGTTGGTTGATTTCTTAAGGGCAATTTTAGATGTGTTTGCCTGGACTCACGCTGACATGTGTGGGATTTCGCCTGCCATTATGAGCCACTCTTTATGCATTAAATCAAAGCACCCGCCGGTCAAGCAGAAGAGATGGATGTTAGGCCCAGAGCGGTTAGCAGCTTTGAAGGAAGAGGTAGAGAAATTGAAGGATAATGGATTCATTAAGGATTTGAAATATCTCGACTGGATATCAAATCCTGTCCTGATCAAAAAATCTAATGGGAAATGGCATACATGTATTGACTTCTCTAACTTGAACAAGGCTTGTACGAAGGATAACTTTCCTCTTCCTAGGAATGATCAACTAGTAGACTCGACAGTCGGACACGAGCTTTTATCCTTTATTGATGCCTATCCGGGGTACAATCAAATTCCCATGCACATATCAGATCAGGAGCACACAAGTTTCATCACAGACTTGGGGTTATATTGTTATGTGGTAATGCCATTTGGATTAAAGAATGCAGGAGCCACGTATCAGCGTTTGGTCAACCGCATGTTCTATAATTAGATCGGGAAAACCATGGAGGTTTATGTGGATGACATGCTTGTAAAGTCTAAACAATCTTCTGACCATACAAGGGACTTAGCCGAAATGTTTGATATTCTTTGAAAGTATGGAATGAAGTTAAACCCCCTAAAATGTTCATTTGGGGTCGCATCTGAGAAATTCCTTGGGTTTATCATGAGTTCTCGAGGGATTGAGATAAATCCTAGTCAAATAAAAGCAATAAGGAATATTGAAGAACCACGAAAGATTAAGGATGTTCAAAGCCTGGCCGGAAAAGTTGCTGCATTGAGCAGGTTTATTTCCAAAGCCATAGATAAGTGCGTACCTTTTTCGATTTAATAAAACGAGGAAAACGAAATTTTGAGTGGACCCCTGATTGTGTGGAGGCTTTCCAGAATTTATTAGACTTATTAGAAAAGCCTCCAATATTATCAAAACCCGTGGAACATGAGGATTTGTTTGTCTACCTAGAGGTATCATCTCATTCCGTCAGTACAGCGTTGGTACGTGAAGAGGATAAAGTCCAGAGGCATGTATACTACGTGAGCAAGAAGCTAGCTGCTGCAGAACGTAATTATCCGAAGATAGAAAAACTTGCATATAGCCTCCTGATTGCTTCCCGCAAACTTCGTCATTACTTTCAGGCTCACCCAATAGTTGTATACACCGATCAACCTTTAAGACAAGTGTTGCAAAAACCTGAAGCATCGGGGCGGTTACTTAAATGGAACATCGAGTTGAGTCAATTCGATTTAAATTTTCAGCCACGGAGATCAATAAGGGGGTAGGCACTGGCCGACTTTATAGCCGAATTCACAATTCCTGAAGAGGAAACGGTGGGTGACAGGGTGGTTAATTTAGACCAAGAATTAGAGCTTAGTCTGTGGAAGCTATATACGGATGGAGCCAAAAATGATCGAAGGTCCAGCGCCGGAGTTGTTTTAATCATTCCTGAAGGACGATTTATTTACTATGCATTGCGATTAGAGTTTGCTTCCACCAATAATGATTTCGAGTATGAAGCCCTGATTGCCGGGCTGAAACTCGCCAAAGAACTAGGAGTGAAGACACTGGATATATGCTGCGATTCCAAGATAGTTGTATGCCAGGCACGGGAGGAATTTGTTACTAAAGGGCCTCGACTCGTTACTTATCTCAAAAAGGTAAAGGAGTTGTTGAACAATTTAGAGCATTACAGCATAAAGCATATTCCAAGAACAGAAAATCAAAAAGCAGATCGGTTGGCAAAACTAGCAAGTTCTGATAATCCCGAAGAAACTGAAATTGTTCCGATAGAGGTTTTGGAATCACTGAGTTTCGACCTGATGGAGGTGGAACTAGCCTTAGAAGTTGATTCAGAGAGAGAATCACGGATGACACCGATCAAGAATTTTCTCAAGAGTGGAACCCTCCCGTTGAAGAAAAGTGAAAGACGAGTTGTAAGACGTAAGGCTGCAAGATACGTTTTATAGGACGACGTCCCTTATCACTAAGGTTTTCAATGCCCCTACTACGGTGTATCGCACATGACGACATCAAACGTGTACTGCAATAAGTACATGAAGGTGAGTGTGGTGACCACACCGGGGGCCAAACCTTAGCAAAGAAAGTATTACGGTATGGATATTTTTGGCCTACCGTGAATAAAGACACGGCTGATTATTCATGAAGCTGCGACAGATGTCATAAATTTGCCAAAATTCCCAGAGCACCTCCGACTCAGCTCAAGTCGATGGTAAGCCCATGGTCGTTTGCCATGTGCAGAATTGATATTATTGGAGTGTTACCTACTGCCAAAGGGGGAGCAAAGTACGCGATCGTCGCCATGGACTATTTCATGAAATGGGTGGAAGCTGAACCTTTAACAACAATCACAACAAGAAAGGTGATTAGTTTTGTGGTTAGAAACATTATCTGTCGGTTTGGGATACCGAAGACCATCATAACTGATAATGGGACACAATTCGACAACGTCGAATTCAGAAACTTCTGCCAGAAATACAAGATCGATAAACGATACACCGCTGTAGCTCACCCGCAGTCAAATGGCCAGGTCGAAGCAATAAACAAGGTCATTAAATCTATTCTCAAGAAGCGGTTGGAGTGGGCCAAAGCCAAGTAGGTAGATGAGTTTCCACTAGCTTTGTGGGCTTACAGGACAACCTTTAAGACGGCCACTGGCCATACCCCTTTTTCACTCTCCTTCGGGTCAGAAGCAATAATCCCGATAGAACTAGAAGTCCCTTCTCATCGTGTAGCATACTATGATCCAATGACGAATAGAACACTCCTCCTAGAGTCTCTTGATATGGTTAAAGAAAAAAGAGACGAATCAGACTTGCGTGCCTCAAGACATCGACAGCAAGTAGCACGTTATTATGACCGGAAAGTTCGCTTCAAAAGCTTCGAACCAGGAGACTTAGTGTTGAAACGAGTCTTCCCGCCTTCAACCCAATTGGTTCCAAAATTGGAAGGGCCATATGCCATCCAACGGAAGTTTGATACATGAGCATTCAAGCTAACGACCGTGGACGGTGAAGAGATTCCCAGAGCTTGGAATGCTCAGCAATTGCGACGATACCTGAGCTAAATATGAAATGTCTTCCTTTTTGTTTTTATAGGCTATGTAAAAAGGCACGACTTGCCTTAAAAAGTCTATTTATATGAACAAAGTATTATGAAGTGGATGTAGGCTACAACTTAGCTGAACCACTATAAAAATATCGTGTGTCATTTACTTTCATGCATTATTTATATCTTCAACAATTATTCTATCATGACTATGAAACACAAAACATTAAATTAAATTTGGAAAATTGGAGATAACCTATGTGCAGGAGCAAACAAAATGATTGCTTGCATGATAAAGTGTAAAGAATGGGAAGACGACATTCTTAACTCTAACTCTCATGAATCGAGAGAGAGTATAAAGGACGGGAAGACGACGTCCCTTGAGGCGTGAAGGTGCACCCCGATAAGAGACCGCCTTAGTAATACTCTAACCTGGTTATGAGACAGGAGAGTATAAAGATGCTAAAAAGAATAAACATCAATGACGAAAAGAATATGGCCCCACTAGAGAATCGGGGCAACTGAATTTTGAATTTAATCAATCTTAAATAAGTCTTAATCGGTTATCCAAGATCGATTGGGGGCATATATATGTACACATGTTCCCCTTAATAATGACTTTATTATATATATAACTGTGATATAGCATGCTGTTAATTTGCATTTTTACTTAAATGCTAAATTTACGAATATCAGACATTGCAGGGAACAACCTACTTTATTCACAAACATGTGAGTTTATACAGGAAAGCTAAGTAAAAGATGCGAGGGCCACACTCACTGCAACAATAGCGAACCAGTGGAATATCAAAATAAAAAACAAAGCGCATTGTCACTTGGGCTTTGGAGTAGACTTGGACTTCTTGGCAGCCTTAAGAGTTTTTAGCTTCTTTTTCTACATCGGACATGAGACGCTTTAGTTTCTTCTTCTCTATGGTTGAGGTACCAGAGTCGATAGATTTCTTCCCAGGAGTCGGAGCACTGGGATCAAAAGAAGTTTTTTTTAGCAAGCTCCTCTGTAATTGACCTAGTTGAAAGCTTAACAACTAACCTCGATCCAGCATCCACCACTGCAAGGGGCTTAAGGCTTTCGGGGTCTATCTCCTCGACTTTCAGCTGCATGCGCTTGTCTTCTTCAGCTTTCATTTTAGCCAAAGTCACGTCATCAGCATTCTTCGAATCCTCAATTATAGCAACATCAGGATCTTCTTCATGCCCATCATTACCATCGTCATCTTTCAAAGCGTCTATCATTTCATCATCATGAGAAGTGTCGGCGTTAGGCAGTCCAGCTACCCCTCCGGATTCAACGATGGTAGCCTTATCCTGTCCTCCCTGAGTCACTTCCACGGACTTTTCCCCATGGTGGTTCCTCGATGCTCGTCAGTCTTTTTGGTTGGTTCAGCACCTACAGAATGAGAAGCAACAATTATCAACTCAGGAGAAAACAAAGAATCCTTGATCGATTGCCCAATGATGTGACGAAAGGTGGAAACTGCCTTGGCAAATTGGGGTGAAAAGGTGGAAATACCTTCTGATGATTTCTCAATTGGGGCGGCTAACGTCTCTGATGCTGATTCGGGTATAGGAGATAAAAGAGACGCTCTAGAAATTCTCGGATTCTCGGGATCATATTCCTCGACTCCAGTAGCTTCAACGGTAACATAAGAGGAACCAACTTCAAGGATATTCTATTCTTTGGCGTGGCATTTCTCCTCCTCCATGGCAGCAACAATAAGACGACGCCCCTCGGCCAGACGTGCCGGTTCATCATCTTTCAGATACTTCTCCATGAGTTTCTCTTCATCAACGAAGTCTACTTTAACTTCATCTTTTTCCCATTTGATGAATTGACTCCATACATGAACTAAAGTAGTCGGATAGTCTTCGATCCAAGAGATGTTTCGGCGACGGATTATGTGTGCAAAGAATTCGATCATCAGTTCGCCAAAGCCATGCAATTCTTCTCGAGCCTCTGATAGTTGTTTATGAGTTTCTTCAGCAGACTTAATAGCGCTATCCACATTCCCCTCAGCTAAGGCAGCTCTAGTCTCGGCTTCCATTAACTTGGACTCCAAGTCAGCATTTCGTTTCTCCAACTCGGCGTTTTTCCTCGCTAACTTGGCCTTTTCTTGCTCAAGAGTATTGTAAGCTAGTTGCACTTTGACACTGTCTGACTTAGCATCTTCAGCTTGTTTCTTCAACTCTAAACGCTCTTGACTGTGAGATTCCAGTAGGTCATGATAACGCTTTTGTAATTCCTCAAATTGCTTTTTGAAGTTGTTGGCATCTCGTTGAGCAATGACAAGTTGAGCCTGTGTATCTTCTAAGTCCTTCTCCAGATTTTTCAAAGCATTCTCATCGGAATCTGCAGCTTTCTTCATTGCATCGACGTCTATAATTAAGGCCCGAATGATTCTGGAGAGATTGCGTGAATACTTGTACATTTCCAAGTACTGTTTCTCTACTGCGTCGATCTTTGCCTTAGCCTCATCTGCCCACTTTGAAGAAATAGGCTCAAGTGCGGGTAAGAAAGTTAAATTCTCAAAGTAATGATCTGGGAACTGCTTCTCTAGATATGCCAGTTTCGTTTTGGAATCAGCGTCTAGTGGTGGAGGTTTCAATATGATAGTTCAATATGTTTCCGCTTAGCAGGGACGATAGCTACATCACCTTTTTCAGATCGCTTCTCAGAAGCTTTGTGCTTGTCTCGCGAATCAGTGTGTTTCGGTGGACTTTTGTAACATCCCACCTCCGCCAGGGTGACTCTTGCAAGCACTCTGACTTTGGAGGGGCGTTCGAATCAGGTAAACATGCATAATGATATATATCAAGGCAGAACAAGAACATATGTATATATGTAAACAGAGTAAATAACATAGATAAAACAGCGGAAGATTTTCAAACCATTTCAAAACAAGTCTGGTACAACATAATGTTAACTTTCCAAATACACAAGTCTAGATAAAAACAGCATTACTGAAATACATAAGTACTATCCCCAAAATAAGTGATAACCATAGCTAGCTTCATGTCAAGACCGTACATGAGCTAAAATCCCACAAGCAAGCGATCAGAAATCCGGCTAAGCTCCAATATTCCCTCCATGAGAACCTGGGGGGGGGGGGGGGGGAACGGAAGAAAAGAGGCGAAAGAAAACAGGTCAGTCAAAAAGACTGAGTAAGCCCTACTACAATCAATGTAAACTGATAAAGTTAACTGGCATGAGAAGCAGGTATGATCAAAAGGATAATTACATACTAGCATGGTGAATATCTAACAGATAATTCAAAGGAGTCATCACATAATCAAGGTGAAGTTTTTCACCACGGGTGTACTAGCATTCAAACATGTCATGTATAAACAAGAATTTATCCCTTGACCTAAACTTAGCCCAATATCAGGTGTTGACCTAAGTCAAGATCCAACTTCTTAGTACCAATACTAGTATAACAGGATTAGGTGTTACCCTAATATCTACATCGAAACAGGACGGAACAGAATGGTCCATAGATAAAGTTCGGGAAAAATGGGCTTTTACCACCCTATCAGAACAGAGTACAGAAACGGAATACTACAATTAGGTGTACACTAGTAGTGGGCCTAACAAAACATACGGTACCATGCAGACACAGACGGGTGTTACCACCCAACAAAACAGACGGTACCAACAGAATCAGACTGAGCTAAGTGTACCCTAAATCCTACCCAAGCGATCGGCTCCCTAATACATAAATACCCTATGTCGGCCCCACGATAGGGTGTATCACTCCCTAAAGTGGCAACCAATTGGCACAGGCGTATTTACAGATGTCACGGCGTCTTACATCCTCAGAGGCAGACCGGGATCCATGCACGCACATGACCCGGTTGGAACGCACCATCAACACCCATCGCCATTATTAGAATGAACCACTTATAATTAGTTCAGTAAGCGTGCCCGGACCCTACCTACAGATGGGTCAAAGTTTTGATACCAGAAAGGGTTACTGACTAATATGGGTCCCAAACAACAGATGACACAAGTATTCCCCCTTGTGTCCCCAGACTATCAGATTCAGATTAACTTATTAACAGAGTTCAGACATACAAGGTTCAGACGATCAGTTTTCAGACTAACGGATCAGATAACAGATTTACAAAACTTGCCTAACTTGGTGTGGGTCCTACAGATCCGTAAAACAGGTTCGTTTAATTTATCAATCAAGTTAGTTTATCCAGACCAGGTATCCAATCGGTTCTCATCCTTATCAAATTACTGAGTTGGATTGGCTAAGTATAATTCAACTTAACCCCGTTAAATTACTGAGTTCAGATTGGTTAAGTGTAGGTTAACTTAACCCTAACCACTAGTCGTATTTTTCGGTTAAGTGTCATTAAGAAATCAAGCCCGGTTTCACTTAACCTACCCATTCATGTCAAATTGGTTAAGTGTCATAAACCAAATTTACTTAACCCTATCATGTAACATTAATTAATTTAATGCACCTTAACCTCTCACATTAGACCTCGTTGTGGTTACTAGTTAAGCCGGGCGGGTCCGGGTAGCTTTACACCACAACTTGGTCTAACCTCGGGTTCAAGGTACAACATGGCCAACTTCTCACATTGGGTCCTATTGTTTGTAGCAACTAGTTAAGCCGGTCGGTTCCGGGTAGGTTTATGCTACAAACTCAACCCAACCTCGAGTTGGTCACACTTATCTTTTCTAAGTGTCAAGTCCATCATGTTTCCAAAACATGTTACAAGTTTTCAAGCATTTGGGTAGACCTAACTTAATAGGTAAATTCCCAAAGGGTAGACCTAACTTAATAGGTAAATTCCCAAGCTTATGTTTTTATGTCTTTTAAGTTTACTCAACCCCAAACGCAATCCCATCGCTTACATATCGCCATAGCGCATAAAGGATAGAAAGAGGGAACTTGGCATAATCACGACATAAAGGTGTTGAAGCCACAAGTTCAACATGGTGGCATATGAAACGTACATATGTTCCTATACTTGCATATTACATTTTTAGGCCTCAAAAGCATGCATAAAACCAAACTTAGCATATTGGTGATACATGGTGATAAATAACATGTAAAAATGGCCATAAATTCGCATTTAGCCTCACATGCAAGTTATCATAAGAGATATGATAACTTACATGTTGCCAAAATGCAATCTTTAGCATAAAGCTTGAAGCTTTAAGCTCATAAACCCAAGATAAGCTTGCATAACATGATAACATGAGCCAAATGATCAACCCAAACTTGCATAACTCAACTTGCATATCATATGGCAAACTTGCATATCAAACTTGCATAACATAACTTGCATATCATATGACAAACTTGCATATCAAACTTGCATAACATAACTTGCATATCATATGACAACTTGCATATCAAACTTGCATAACATAACTTGCATATCATATGACAACTTGCATATCAAACTTGCATAACATAACTTGATGAACTTGCATATCACATCATAGTAAACTTGCATAACACATCATAGTAAACTTGCATAACACATCATGGCAAACTTGCATATCATACATTTAACTTTAGAGTTTAAGTATGAAAGTAGAATAGGGCTTACAATGCTTATGAAGACACAAAAATTATGACAAAGCCCTTATGCAATCAAATAGACCCAAAATGCAAGCTCTAATAGAAAAACCCTTGCCAAAAATCACCCAAAAACTCTAGCCTTGAAAATAAAGCTTGCAACTTGATGATGAATGTAAGCTAATGATCACTCATACAACTTAAAAATGCTTGTATGAACATGAAAACCTTCATAGAAATGACTTAGGAATTTTATGAAGAGAGTGGAGGCCATGAGAGGAATGATTTTGCCATAGTTTAGCTACTTGAGTGAATAATGATGATTTAGGGTTAGGTTAGGGGCTTATTTATAGGATTAGGATGTGTTTTAGACCCTTAGATTAACCCTAGGTTAGATTAGGACCATCAGATCTCGGAAGCTTCCAGAAAACAGCCCCAAACTCAACACAATCTCAAAATGGTGCACCAGGCTAAACAGCCCGGCTGGACCAAGTCGACAGCCAAGTCGACAGGGCTGTCGACTTGGGTCCAACCAAGTCGACTCCCAAGTCGACAGGGATGTCGACTTGGGTATTCTGGCGGGATATTTCCCGCCTGGCCCAAACTTGCCCAAATTTCCAAATTCAAACTTGAATTTGAAATCTGTTTTAAACTTTGAATTTTCAGAAAACTTCGTTGGGCCTTAATCGGGTCATACGGACTCCGATTTTCGAAAACACGGACTCTATTTCGTGTATTTTTCCGAGATGAACGCAATGACATAGCCCGTTTCCCTTGATTCAGATTTATAAATTAAATTCTGCCTCGGTTTACGATATAACAGGTTATCAGAAATACGGGTTGTTACATTCTCCCCTCCTTAAAGGATTTCGTCCTCGAAATCTTCAAGTTAGGAAGAACGCATCCTACCATCCATCATCCATCTACTCAAATCATCATTCACGAGCAATCATTGTGCTTAAAGATTCTAATGCGGTATGAACATATGCAAAAGGTGTGTGTATATGTTCTTATCTAATGCAAAGATCATCAATGCAAAGCATGTTAGTGAAATGAATCCATTATGTATGCAAATAGTCCTAATCATATAATACTATATGTGTGCACAAACATTCGTCCATATGCAACATCCATGTGCCGAATTAACCATCTTGCAACCATAAGAATTGAAAATGTACACACGTCCATATGCAATATGAGAGTGTATTTCAAGCCGATCTAGTACCTAGTGTGTGTTTATGCATCCACGAGCAACCACTAGCAACCACTTGCATCCACTTGCAACCATCAAACATAACATGTCTCAAACACATGTTTACATCCATAGGATTCCTATCTCAACACGATACAGTCGAGTGACGGAAGCGAGCACAGATAAAACAAAAACCTGGTACAGACTACTAGTACAGATCAGATTTTTCCCAAATGATTCTTAGGAAACTAAGCATGGTAGAAACCCAGAATGTATTCGTCAAAGTCACCCTCATGCCCAACACAGATACTCTCAAACCCCAATTTATCACAAACAGATGAGTTATAACTCTCAGGGAGTTTGAGACTATTACCAGATCATAAACAAGACTAGCATTAAAGTATCGAGTTTCCATTACAGAATCAAAATACCAAAAAAAGAGTTTCAAACTGAAAATCAGACAAGGAAAATTAAAACATCCTACAGACAAATTATTCTAGCCCTAATCTATTCACCCGCCATGCGAGTATTCACCGTTCCTTCCGATGTAGTCCCTTTCTTCTTCGGGCAGTCCCTAGTGAAGTGTCCCATCTCTCCACAGTTAAAGCAAGTGCCCTTCCTCTTTCTGCAATCCTTGTTTAGATGAGTTGAGCTTCCACAAGTAAAGCACTTCTTTTCCTTCTTATCTTCAGATTTCTCCTCCTTCTTTTGCATTTCCTTTTTGGTCCCCGTTTTCTTGTTTTGAGACTCATTCACCTTGACCTCCTTCTTTGCACTCTTGTTCTCTTCATTGAGTAGGGCCATATCTACCAAACTCTCAAACGTGGCCCCCATGGGCACATGAGACATAGCTAACTCCTATAACGGCTCATTCAATCCTCTAGCAAAACGAAGAGCCTTCTTCTGAGTAGTACTCACCATATCCAAGCCAAAACGAGCTAACTGATTGAACTTGTTCACGTATTCTTTGACAGACATGTCTCCTTGCTTCAAAGCAATAAACCTTTCCATTTGCAAATTCTCTTCAGTAGAAGACAGAAACTTAAGCCCGAATCTTGTCCTGAAATCGGCCCAAGTCTCAACGGGCCTAGTCGCAGTGGTGATCTCCCACCAATAAGCGGCTTCATCCTTCATAAGCCAAACCGCCAACAAAATCTTTCTCTGATCATCTAATCCAAAGATAGCGAATAAATCCTCGGTCTCTTTCAACCAATTCCGGGCCTCTACAAAAGTCTCGGTACCTAGAAAGTTCTTGCCACCCATTGCTTTGAAGTCCTTGCAAATCTTCGTGAACTCTACTGGAGGATGCTGAGGGGGAGGAGGAGGAGGAACCTCCGTGACAGGAGGAGGAGGATCATTAACCACCGGAGCAGGAGTAACATTTGCAGGGCCGGCTTCGGTCGCCCTAGCCTCCATAAGTCTCCTATACCAAACAGGAACTTGCACTCCCTCTGGGATAACAAAGTTATCAGCCATACTGAAATGACGGAAAAGATAGATTCAGAACGAGGAAACTAAGAATAGATAACTAAGGATTGTGCTAATGGCTTTTGGGGAATAGCCTTTTAAAATAAACTAAACTTTTCTTTGGAAAATACTTTATACTTGGTTTTGAAAATGGTTTTCCAAAAGTTTTCTAAAAACCTTTTTGTTCCTTCTCGTAAACCATATGCTCTGATACCAAATGTAACACACCACCTCCGCCAGGGTGACTCTTGCAAGCACTCTGACTTTGGAGGGGCGTTTGAATCAGGTAAACATGCATAATGATATATATCAAGGCAGAACAAGAACATATGTATATATGTAAACAGATTAAATAACATAGATAAAAATGCGGAAGATTTTCAAACCATTTCAAAACAAGTCTGGTACAACATAATGTTAACTTTCCAAATACACAAGTCTAGATAAAAACAGCATTACTGAAATACATAAGTACTATCCCCAAAATAAGTGATAACCATAGCTAGCTTCATGTCAAGACCGTACATGAGCTAAAATCCCACAAGCAAGCGATCAGAAATCCGGTTAAGCTCCAATATTCCCTCCCTGAGAACCTGGGGGGGGGGGGGGGAAACGGAAGAAAAGAGGCGAAAGAAAACAGGTCAGTCAAAAAGACTGAGTAAGCCCTACTACAATCAATGTAAAATGATAAAGTTAACTGGCATGAGAAGCAGGTATGATCAAAAGGATAATTACATACTAGCATGGTGAATATCTAACAGATAATTCAAAGGAGTCATCACATAATCAAGGTGAAGTTTTCACCACGGGTGTACTAGCATTCAAACATGTCATGTATAAACAAAAATTTATCCCTTGACCTAAACTTGGCCCAATATCAGGTGTTGACCTAAGTCAAGATCCAACTTCTTAGTACCAATACTAGTATAACAGGATTAGGTGTTACCCTAATATCTACATCGAAACAGGACGGAACAGAATGGTCCATAGATAAAGTTCGGGAAAAATGGGCTTTTACCACCCTATCAGAACAGAGTACAGAAACGGAATACTACAATTAGGTGTACACTAGTAGTGGGCCTAACAAAACAGACGGTACCATGCAGACACAGACGGGTGTTACCACCCAACAAAACAGACGGTACCAACAGAATCAGACAGAGCTAAGTGTACCCTAAATCCTACCCAAGCGATCGGCTCCCTAATACATAAATACCCTATGTCGGCCCCACGATAGGGTATATCACTCCCTAAAGTGACAACCAATTGGCACAGGCGTATTTACAGATGTCACGGCGTCTTACATCCTCAGAGGCAGACCGGGATCCATGCACGCACATGACCCGGTTGGAACGCACCATCAACACCCATCGCCATTATCAGAATGAACCACTTATAATTAGTTCAGTAAGCGTGCCCGGACCCTACCTACAGATGGGTCAAAGTTTTGATACCAGAAAGGGTTACTGACTAATATGGGTCCCAAACAACAGATGACACAAGTATTCCTCCTTGTGTCCCCAGACTATCAGATTCAGATTAACTTATTAACAGAGTTCAGACATACAAGGTTCAGACGATCAGTTTTCAGACTAACGAATCAGATAACAGATTTACAAAACTTGCCTAACTTGGTGTGGGTCCTACAGATCCGCAAAACAGATTCGTTTAATTTATCAATCAAGTTAGTTTATCCAGACCAGGTATCCAATCGGTTCTCAGCCTTATCAAATTACTGAGTTGGATTGGCTAAGTATAATTCAACTTAACCCCGTTAAATTACTGAGTTCAGATTGGTTAAGTGTAGGTTAACTTAACCCTAACCACTAGTCGTATTTTTCGGTTAAGTGTCATTAAGAAATCAAGCCCGGTTTCACTTAACCTACCCATTCATGTCAAATTGGTTAAGTGTCATAAACCAAATTTACTTAACCTATCCTGTAACATTAATTAATTTAATGCACCTTAACCTCTCACATTAGACCTCGTTGTGGTTACTAGTTAAGCCGGGCGGGTCCGGGTAGCTTTACACCACAACTTGGTCTAACCTCGGGTTCAAGGTACAACATGGCCAACTTCTCACATTGGGTCCTATTGTTTGTAGCAACTAGTTAAGACGGTCGGTTCCGGGTAGGTTTATGCTACAAACTCAACCCAACCTCGACTTGGTCACACTTATCTTTTCTAAGTGTCATGTCCATCATGTTTCCAAAACATGTTACAAGTTTTCAAGCATTTGGGTAGACCTAACTTAATAGGTAAATTCCCAAAGGGTAAACCTAACTTAATAGGTAAATTCCCAAGCTTATGTTTTTATGTCTTTTAAGTTTACTCAACCCCAAACGCAATCCCATCGCTTACATATCGCCATAGCGCATAAAGGATAGAAAGAGGGAACTTGGCATAATCACAACATAAAGGTGTTGAAGCCACAAGTTCAACATGATGGCATATGAAACGTACATATGTTCCTATACTTGCATATTACATTTTTAGGCCTCAAAAGCATGCATAAAACCAAACTTAGCATATTGGTGATACATGGTGATAAATAACATGTAAAAATGGCCATAAATTCACATTTAGCCTCACATGCAAGTTATCATAAGAGATATGATAACTTACATGTTGCCAAAATGCAATCTTTAGCATAAAGCTTGAAGCTTTAAGCTCATAAACCCAAGATAAGCTTGCATAACATGATAACATGAGCCAAATGATCAACCCAAACTTGCATAACTCAACTTGCATATCATATGGCAAACTTGCATAACATAACTTGCATATCATATGACAAACTTGCATATCAAACTTGCATAACATAACTTGCATATCATATGACAACTTGCATATCAAACTTGCATAACATAACTTGATGAACTTGCATATCACATCATAGTAAACTTGCATAACACATCATAGTAAACTTGCATAACACATCATGGCGAACTTGCATATCATACATTTAACTTTAGAGTTTAAGTATGAAAGTAGAATAGGGCTTACAATGCTTATGAAGACACAAAAATTATGACAAAGCCCTTATGCAATCAAATAGACCCAAAATGCAAGCTCTAATAGAAAAACCCTTGCCAAAAATCACCCAAAAACTCTAGCCTTGAAAATAAAGCTTGCAACTTGATGATGAATGCAAGCTAATGATCACTCATACAACTTAAAAATGCTTGTATGAACATGAAAACCTTCATAGAAATGACTTAGAAATTTTATGAAGAGAGTGGAGGCCATGAGAGGAATGATTTTGCCATAGTTTAGCTACTTGAGTGAATAATGATGATTTAGGGTTAGGTTAGGGACTTATTTATAGGATTAGGATGTGTTTTAGACCCTTAGATTAACCCTAGGTTAGATTAGGACCATCAGATCTCGGAAGCTTCCAGAAAACAGCCCCAAACTCAACACAATCTCAAAATGGTACACCAGGCTAAACAGCCCGGCTGAACCAAGTCGACAGCCAAGTCGACAGGGCTGTCGACTTGGGTCCAACCAAGTCGACTCCCAAGTCGACAGGGCTGTCGACTTGGGTGTTCTGGCGGGATATTTCCCGCCTGGCCCAAACTGGCCCAAATTTCCAAATTCAAACTTGAATTTGAAATCTGTTTTGAACTTTGAATTTTCAGAAAACTTCGTTGGGCCTTAATCGGGTCATACGGACTCCGATTTTCGAAAACTCGGACTCTATTTCGCGTATTTTTCCGAGGCGAACGCAATGACATAGCCCGTTTCCCTTGATTCAGATTTATAAATTAAATTCTGCCTCGATTTACGATATAACAGGTTATCAGAAATACGGGTTGTTACAACTTTTTTCTCGATTATATTTGCCTTGGGGAGATATTCGGTCTTTGGATTGTGATGTGTCTTCCCCATGACGACTTTGGTGGCTCTTATACCTGTCTGGATCCGACCGAACAAGAGAACGAGAGCATGAAGTGTGAGGTCGATGGGAATCATAATGCCTTCTGTCATCTCTACCCCGGTTCTCATGGCGATCATGCTCGGTGTCAGAAGGAGGTCTAGACATGATACGACGAATTTTCCTGACATCATGGTAAGGGTGTGACATTGTACCTGCACAACAATATAAGTGGAGTTCAGAATCGACGTTCACATAAGACATGAGTGCCGTGACGTGCGGTGCTAATGTGTTATGTGCATCCTAAGTGACGTTCCCCCCAACAAACCCGAGCTTGAAGCCAGACTAGCATGAATGGGCTCTTTGGTCTTCACGGGAGTAGTCTCCTATGAAGAAGTGAAGGTTAAAGGATTCGTTCCGAAGTCCTATGAAGTATAGATAGTTTCGGGCAGGGGAAGATTTCCTAAACCCTTAAATGTGGAATCGTCAATAGCAGGAGCATCTCCTTGAGAATCATCTAGTGGTATCTCTTTAGGGGATGTTGACTTTTCAGGGGAAATGGCATCATCAGGAATGGTATACCCTTCTCTGTGGTTTTCAGCTATGTTGGCTAATTCATCGTCCTGAGTTGAGGATGGAGAAGGAGGAGTCCTAAGAGGTATCGTTGGACCTTTCGAGCCCTCACCCATCTTAGGAATAATGTCGACCGGGGGTATGTACACTATGGACATGTCCCATGACCTATACTATGGGTAATAGATAGTAACCCATGATGATGGAGATACTCATCCTTAAGAACTTCGTCGATGGTTAACAACTTTTGATCGCCATTGAGCAGCTGATGCAAACGATCAAAGTATAATTGACCCGATATTTGCTTTGGGTTATCAACCGCAAATGGAAAAGAAAGAAAATTAATGTGTTGGCATGAGCATTTAAAGTTGAAATCTAGAAAGTCGGTGCTTTACTTGATTTGGTCCACCTCCTGGCGCACCTCAGTTGCTGTTTGATATAAAACCATTCAGGTTTTGAGTCACCAGCTTTGCTGCTATATGAAACAGTAATAATTTTCCTTTTCGGAACAAATTCAAAGTATGAGAAAGAGGGAGTCTCTTGAGTCCGATGCTCAAAATTATAAAAGAAGTGGACATCATTGAAGGTAGGTTCTATACCTAAAATCTCTTTGTATGCTATATACAAGGTGTATAAATAAGCATAAGAGTTGGGATGTAATTGCATGGGGCCAATCCGCATATGCCTCATAAAATCGACAACAAAAGGCAGAAACGGAGGTATTGCCCCAACCATACACATTAATCGGGTAATTGCCATAAATCCTTCTGGTGGATTGTGGGGGCGATCTGTTTTCGAAGGCATCAGGGTATCTCTTTTTAATATCCCATGCTTCAGACATATTCGGACGAATCTATCATCATCGATCGTCGACTCAATAAAATCTTTGGGTAACTCCAATATAGTGGCAGTTTCAAACTCGTCGGGAGCACGATTATCTCCTATCTTTCCTTCCTCTTCCTTACCAAGAGAAACTTCACTCCCGGAAGATACTTCACTATTGTGCGCTTCTGTTTCATAATCTGGGCCCTCATCATCTCATTCAGGATCTGAGGAAATGGATATGTCATCAAGAGTGAGTTTCTCGGATGTTTCTGTGACTTTTCCCTTTTCCTCTAATCTAGACGAGCGTCTTTCTACTATGGCTACTAAGCTATTGAAGAAGCAAGAATGAGAGTTAGGGTAAAGTTGCCCGTGACCCCTTGTTCATGTGTGTGAGCTAAAGTGTACAAGTGTGTAAAGAAATACAACGTAAAGATGGACAACGCCATTATGTGTGCGTATGAACATTCCGAGAAGTACAACAAGAAGGGCTCTAACCTAACTGTCCATAGAGATGGAAGTCATGTTTAGTATTTGTTGAGTTGGTTATAGTGTGATTTGGTTCCAAAATGAAGCTTAATGGTTCGGATCGATTATGTAGTGCTGAACCGGATCAGTTCAGAGCATGTACTTCTGAGGCAGATCGGAGCGGGTCAGTGCTAGAAGTGGATCGATTCGGAGCTTTGGGTTGAGCTATATCGGATCGGTTCGGAACCCTTGTGGAGATAGAGCCAGCTTCGAGACGGGGAATCTATTCGGATCGGCTAACGCTAGACCGAACCGATCCAGTAAACCCCCAAAAAATCCTAAGCTTATCCACTCCATCCATCACCATGTTTCCCGATCTGATCCGATGCTCCATGCCCTATCCCAAGCGCTCTGGTGCCTATCGATCCACCTCTTACCGATCCCTCTCTTTTCTCTCTTCTCCTTCTCCACCCCCTCCATTCCTTCATCAACACCGAACCCAGTCTCATGCCAAAAACAGAATCGAAGCTGAAGTGCCTATGTGTTGGCATGACCAACGTAAGCTTCAATCCTCCTCCACAACCGCCTCGAGATGGTGACGAGGCCATCAACGACGGTGGCGGGGGAGAGGAAGGCGCAGTGTCAAGGTCAACTAAAGACTATTATGAAATTACTCAAGTCATTCATGAATTCAAATTGATATTAACTAAAAGGGGGTTAATCGAAGTCATTTGACGCACCTATGTAGTTGATTTGAAGATTGAAAGGGAATTTCAGAATCTTAGGAATTAGGTTTTTTTCTTTTTTGTAAAATCTGGAGGACGATGAGAGTGAAAGAAGAATGAAGAAGCAGAAGAGTAGCGGGTTTATATGGCTTTAGAGCGGCCCTTTGTATTCTGGACATCCCATTCCGTTCGGACCAGAAAATTGGCCCATGGTTACTTGCCCCGTTAGCTTATTGGTGTTAATATTCAGGGAGGACCATATAGATCGAATCCGAAACCAAGTAGAACTACAAACATCAACTTAACATATAAATTGAATCCAAAGGAAAACATACAAAAGTTTACCTAGAAGAACTACTTGGACTTCGAACAAACTTTTCAGAGTTATTTTGAACAACAGAAGTGATTTGTGCATTCTCTCGTGTATATATGTAGACAACAGGAGATGTGACTTTACGAAGCGACTACTCAACGATTCAATGATTTAAATTCAGAAATCAATAGACAAGCAATGTCGAAGCACACTCTATCTTCAATAGAAGCGTCCTTCGAGGGGGCAAAATGATAGCCTACTTTGTGAATTAGGCTACACAAGTTAAAAGATCAATGAATGAAGAATAATCCCTCAAAGATCGGATCGGATTGGAGTTCCTTGGTCAAGGCAGAACAACGTAGAGCAGAGAAGGAAGGAGCGCAGACCAAACCGGATCGGTTCGGGTAGATCCGATCCGTCCCCCTAATTTTTAGTACTTCCGATCCGAACCTAGACGATTGAAATAGCGGTGGTTACAGCATGTGTTTCCTTAATATTCGGAGCGGTTATACCAACGTTCTCCCCACGTTCGCCACTAACTTGATGCGCTGTTGCCACCGTATTCCATCCGAACCCGATAATAATGGGATGGATGCCACATGGATCCAAACCGAAGCCATCCCAGGAGCACTTTCCACCTATAAATACACCGTCAAAGGACATTTAGAAGGATCTTTTGGCATCTTGAAAATTCAAACTCCTTTGCTATCCGAATTTTATCAACTTATTCAGATTACAATCACCATTTGAAGCATATTGTAAAGGAAATTGAGTGAATCAAAACATTGTATGAGTGAAAATTGAGTGAGAATTATTGTGGTACTTGCATTCAAGTCATCAATTCAAAGAGTAGAAAGTGGACGTAGGCTATTTAACGCCGAACCACTATAAATTGTGTGTTTTCTTCGTTTTTTGATTTCATTTCAGTAGAATCATTACTTGTTTGGCTGTTAGAGCCAATTTTGGATCTAACACTTTCCAAGGATTGTAAGAATGCCAAGGTGGACAAGAAGTGTTTTAACTATGATAAGCCCGAGCATATGAAGAAGAATTGTTCGGAACCACCAAAGGATAGGCTGGTTGTGGGGGCGTATGTTTTGGATGTTGTACCATCTTCCTCGAGGGGTCCAACTGTGGATGAAAAGGGGAAGAATGTTATAGTGCAAGGTACGCTTTCTATCAGAGATATTTCTGTTCGGGTTTTGTTTGATACTGGAGCATCGCATTCTTTTATTTGTAATGAGCTTGTTTGCAAGTTAGGTTTAGAATCTGAGATTGTTGATAGACCATTAGTAATGACTAATCTAGTAGGGTTTTGTCTAGTCTTTGTATGCTTTTTCGTGGTCTAGTATTATCGAGTCATGGTTTCTCTTTTATGTGTGATTGTTTTGTTTAGGATTTCACTGGGTTTGAGATTATTTTGGGTATAAACTGGATGATGAAATATGCGGCTGTTATGGATTGCGAGAGGCTTGAGATCACAATCGGGAATGTGGAAGGGCGAACGATTATGATACGTTGTATACCATAGGATGGAGTTCTGGTTAGCTTTTTATATTCGCTTATGATTCCATGGGATGGGTTGTCATTTATGCCAATTGTACGAGTTTTCCTATGTGTTTGACGAAGTCAGAGGTTTGCCGCCGCAGCGAGAGATCGTGGATAACGACATGAGAGATTACTTTTTTGTAAGACTCGATAATCCTGGTATGGCTTATAAACCATAATTTTAGTTTAATTTTGTGAAAAGAGATTACATAAATCTTTGATAAGATTTAAGGAGTAATTCCTAATTATAAAGAATATTTGAGTAAAAAAATATTCCAAATTGGAATGAGACTTATGATATGTTTATATCTCACTTGATTTTATTGATGCGATAGTTATTGAGAAAGACCATGCTTCAACCCATTCTGAATAACTAATACGAAGATTGTCAAAGATATTGAAGATGATGGTTGACGACCAGAGATCTTCACATCGTTTGGATTATTGTTGATGCCTTGGGTAGCTCCCATTATAAGGTTAAAGTAGCAGTCATCCAGACGTACTTAGAGATTGACCGGATATGCAAGGGCCTCTCTCCTTAATTGGACAAGGAATAAGGTGCCTTCAGTTTCGTTTAGACCCAGAGCGAACTTGTAGATGGACGTGTGTCTGACATTATATTTCATAACATAATCAATTAGTTGTTATTGATAATATATCTATGGTAGTGGAGAATTTATCCTCTTAGCTTAACACCCTTCTTTGAGACGTATGAACTCAAAGGTTATATTATCAATAGAAACTGATTATATGTGTGAATTGACAATGTGGCATTCTAAGATGCTGCTAGATCCAAGCTTTTGCTTAAAAGCATAGCTTTGTGGATGATGATCATAGCATGAATAGCTTTGTGTTGTGATGTGACTTCAGCATGCCTCACAACCCGGGAATTGCTGAAAACAAGATGATGGGGGCTAGAGAGGACTAACTTTTCCCTTCTAGCAGAAAAGTGATGTTGTGGTATGGAGCCCAGGCAATTTACTTATGTGGATAATGGAGCTCCTCGGATAATGGTCAAATACGACCAAGACGACGGTCAAATACGACTGGGAGAACGTTATGTTCATGTAAGATTTTTACCAGCCGTGTACAGTGCTAGCCGGCTCTACTGTCCCAGGGGTCACATGCGTGTGAGTCCAGGACATCATGCTAGAGATGGTTCCGATGTGGATAAAGAAGATCCATTGCCTTGTAATTTCAGCTGTAAACCTATATGGAGACATAATAGGATGGGGTACCATGCCATCTAAGATTGATATATTTATTTTCGAAATTGATTTTCGCACTATGCACTAGTAATAATAGAAGAGAACTTTAGCGCACCAAGCATGTTTGCCTATTATAAGGTAAAACTCTATCCCTCGGTTTTCACTTGCATTGTGTAATGGGATTTAAGTCTTATAATAGATATATTTTTTAAAAAGCATTACAGTTTTTTACGACTGTTATTCATGTGGAAAAAACTCATTCCGTGTTATACAGTATGGTCCCGCAAAGATCGTATTGGAAATTGGATTCCATCATGAACCAAGGGAAATGATCTTCCTTATCTAATTCATATCATCTCTAATAAGATATCCAGGACTAACAGACATGTGACCCTTGGGATAGTAGATTCGGCCCACCAATTCCCAGTGAGTTAGGGTTTCTCCTGAACATAACGTTCCCCAGTCGTATTTGACCATCATTCGAGGCGCCTTAATTCCAACATCCACATCAGTAAATATACCTAGGCTCCATATCATGGCATGACTTTTAGCTAGAAGAGAACTAATGTTCTTACTCTGGCGCCCATCACCCTATTTTTGGCTTATCCTGGAATGTGAGGCCCGCAATTCAATGTAACACAAAGCTTTGCTTTTCAACAAAATCATTGATTTATCTGCCAGCAGCACTCAGCATGTCACATTATCAATTCACGCATATTATTAGTTTATATTAATAATATAACCTTTGAGCTCATACGTTTCAAAGAAGGGTGTTAAGATAAGAGAATAAATTCTCCGCTACCACAGATATATCATCAATAACAGCTAATCAGTTATGTTATGGAATACGACGTCAGACACACATCCATTTACAAGTTCGTTCTGGGTATGAATGAAACCAAATGCACCTTATTCCTCGTCCAATTAAGGAGAGAGGCTATTGCATATCTGGACATTCAACAAGTACGTCCGGACCACCGTCACTTTAATCCCTTCAAGGGAGATACCCATATCCCGGGCATCAGCAAGCAGTCCATTCGATGTGAAAATTCTTGGTCTTCCACCGTCTTCAATGTCTTTGACTTCAATTTGTTTTATAATTGTTCAAAATGGGTTGAACCTGGCCTTTTCGAATAATTAGCATCAAAACAAAAATCCTTGTTGGATTATAAATCCACCAATTATGTATCTTTTAACTGGTAATCATTTAATAAGATTTAAAGCTTATTCTCAACTTGGTTAAGTTATCTGGCTTCCAAAAATAATCTTTTAACATTATAAAAAGATTTACTTAAGGATTTGATTTGATTTACGAATTAAAAATCCTTATTTCAAAACATTACCCAAAAATTGTTATAAAAGCCTTTACAGAAAATAGCCAAATTCCACTTAACCAGTTTATCATTCAAAACCATATATAATTGGTTTAAATCCTTTTCAAATCATTTATAATGATTTTTCCTTATTTTTATTTATATAAAAATAGTCCATATTCACAACTTTCAACTGCAGACCGTTATAGGTTCTGGCATTGTTTTTGTACAAATTTGATTTGAGTATGTCTCAAAAGCTAACCGTTAGATTTCAAAACTGTAGTGGCATGCAAATCCGTATTATCTGAGTTGATTAATACAACAGATGTCCAACCCAAATTGCATAGAAATACGAGTCACTAGGGGTAAAAAAAAGAAACAGATATAATATATAACAAGGAGAACATCAGAATCTCACAGCAGAACGAACAAAATATAATATCATATATCATAACTCTGAAATACAAATGTGAATTTATGTATACATACCATATCAGAGTACAACACATATACATCACAGCAGAAATAACTCTAAATATGTGACGACCCGAACTTCCTGGTCGGCCTAAACTGAACAAGAAGACGGATTATTTGAGAATAGAAGCATCAGAACACAGAACAAGAGAACATTTCATTGCTATTACAACAATTTACACCAGAGTACAAGATATCAGAGTACAAATAAATAATATACATTAGAAAAATAATATTAGAGATTTAAATTACAAAACAACAGAATTTTAAATACATAAATATAATGTACAACGGAAAACATCAACTACCACAACTGAAGGAAATACACGGACAAAAAACATTCCAACATATAGCTCCAGCCATAATCCAAGATCATGTGAAAAGAAATATTTGCGAAACCAAAACTACTAGCTGCCATGTGGAAAATATGGGCATCCAAATTTTAGGTGGGAAACAATAAACTCTGAGTCAATCATAGGACTGGTGTGAGAACTAAAACAGCTATTAACTTTTGGGTAAATCAAGGGACCATGTCGTATGATACGAAACGAATTTTCTCCCAAGAATACCATAAAATAAACAACACAATGCTAGAAAGAAAAATGAAGCCATTATACGACTCAGATCCCATCACATAATGCAACACAAAGCAGAGGATAGAGTTTTACCTTATAATCCGAAATATGCTTGATACGCGAAATTTATCTTTAATTATTATGAGTGCATAGTGCAAAAATCAATTTCGAATATAAATGTATCAATCCTAAATGACATAAGTACCATATTTTATTTTGCCATAAAGGTTTACAACTAAAACCGTAAAATCCCATATTGAAATTTGGGTTTCCATCTATGAACCAAGGCAAGGGATTCTCCTCCGTTGATTCGAGACACTCTAGCCCGTGCCTCGGGACTCATCCACAAGTGCACCTGGAGTGGCAAAGTAAGTCAGCCGTCGTTGATTAGTAATACCTAAACAATACGTTTCCCGGTTCTTTAGGACCAAAAATCCTGGTCGGTATGTCGACCATCAAGGGCCTTTGTACGGCTAAATCTGAGGTACCTCGCTATCCATCATCCAACTTCCTCATATGTAAAATGTATGGGATCCATATCATGACATCACTCTCAACTAGAAAAAAATGCATGTCCTTTATTTCTCTGTGGTCCTTCATCTTATCTTTGGTTCATACCGGGGTGTGAAGCTCACGAATTATAGCTATATACAAAGCGGCGCAATATCAAAGCTATGCTTTGATCATCAACAACAAAGCCCTACTTTTCAACAAAACCTTTGATCCATGCATCTCAACGTGCCACATTGTCAATCCATACCATATCATTGATTTCCACCAATATATAACCTCTAAGCTCGTATGTATCAGAGAAGGCTGTTAAGCATGGTAATTAATTCTGCGCCACCAAACAAATATACATTTAGCAGCGATCAAATAATGCGATACGAAGTACAATGTCAGACAGATAATTCATTTGCAAGTCCGTTCTGGGTCTGAATGAAACCGAAGGCACCTTATTCCTTGTCCCATATGTCCAATACAGGAGAGAGACCCTCACATATCTGGTCGATCTCCAAGTACGTCTAGACGACCACCACTTAATACCTTGTCTTGGGTGTACCTCCTAATCGATACATAAGTAATAATCCAAACAATGTGAAGATCTCCGGTCTTTAACCACCGTCTTCAAATCTTCGACTTTTAATCGTCTTATTAGTTTTTAAGAATGCATTAAACCCGGTATTTCCGAATAACTCTAGTATCTTATAATCAAGTGATATAAATGCACATCATACACCTCGTTCCAACCTTGAAGATTCTTTTATTCAAATATTCTTATCTTTAGGAAAGGTTCCCATTAATTTTATCAAAGAATATCTCTTTTAAACTTATTTTTTAATCCATTCCTATGAAATCATTTCAAAAAAATTTGTAATATCTTTTCATGATATATACCAGATTAAGGTTTATAAACTAGTCAGGATTATCGAGCCTTATCGAATTAATCGTTCATTTTATTATTCCAATCTCAACCTATTCATCCCATAGAGCAAAACTGGTAGTACTCCATATCTAACATCCATTTGTGTTACCAGTAAAATTAATTACCATTTAACATTCAAATCTAATTAAAGATTTAATAATTGGATGGAGTAAAACTGGTGGTACTCTATTTCGAGTATTTCTTGAATTAAGTAAAACTAGTTGTCTCATTCACATTTCAATCTAACTAAAGATTCATTAAAACTCCATTTAGTTTTAATCTCAAAAATCATTATTTAATGAATATTCAACTTTAGGAAAATTAATCCTGTCTTTAACTAGGTTAAAGAACTAATGTCATTTAAAACACAAATCACGATAAACCCAAAATCATCTTCCATTAAATTGAAATCTTCACTGAAATCATAAAAGTATATAATAGATAAAAATTTCCGTATCAGACTAATACTGTAAGTGGAATAATGACAAAGCCTTTTAAATTCCATAAACAGTAACAGTCTTCCTTCACAGAAGCTCATCTCGATTACTATTAAATCGAAATCCATTCTATTCCAATTTAGTATATTAAAATGAAAAACTTTCCTTTGGAAAATTATATTAAATCTTAATTAAAATATTTATAAATTCCAAATCATAACTTTAATGATTGGGTTTAAGAACAAATGTTATGTAAAACATTGTTCACAATGAACCCAAAATCAACTTACAATTAATTCCAATTATATTTATTAATTGGAAAACTTCATTAATCTTAATTAAAAGATTTATTCCTTTCTCAATTGGGTTTAAGAACAGTGTTACTAAAGACACCATTCACAACAAACCCCAAAATCCAATTTGATGTCGGGGCTTAGAATCAAAATCATGTCGGTCTATATTCGAAATCAAATTTGGAAACCAAGAGATATTGCACTAAGAATAACGATATCTTATCTTCCAAATTCCTCAATGATATCTGTATAATCACAGAATCCAATATCAAAATATTTGAAGATGATTTCCATTCAAATCCATCACAATTCATACGTTGGAAAATTTTGGTTATATTAAAACCATTCGCAATCCAATTTGTTAATTTAAAAACATTGGATTCTTATACTAGTTGTTAACTAGCCTATTCAGATAAAATATTATTTATCTTTTCAAAACAAGAATATTTCATCTAGAAATCCCTTCAAATCATTTATTATGATTTAACATAATTTTTCCTTGTTTTTAATCATTTAAAAATATGCCCTTTTAGTTAAATGACGTTTCAGGTCATTTAGCTGCATTGGTATTGTTTTTATTCAAATTTGAATTAGACATTTCTCAAAATATAACCATTAGATTTTAAATCTCTTATTATCATTTGAAATATCTTTTCGATACAAACCAAATGGTTCTGGTTTCAGGAGAATCCGACGGTCGGATTTCCCGTAACATCAATTTGAAGTTAATAGTCGAAATCCGCGAATGGTCGTTGCGCGACTCATTCTATTCGAACCATTTAAATATATATAATAAACATCGCCGATTTCCATTCAAAATGCATTTTTTAAACGTTTATAATCTTCTTTAAAGAAAACAAATTCAACTTTCATTTCGATTTTAAATCAAAATTGAAAATTCCATGTTATTATAATCTCAAAATAATTATATTTTCAAAATGTCAGATTTTGAAATCCATTTCCTCAATATTCATTATAAAAATGAATAAAATCAATAGAAAAATCCATTCGAGCTAAAATGGCGTTTATTTAGTTAACTCGGCTTCATACTGTAATATTTTTGTGTCCATCCAAAATCGGACATCAAAATCATATTTTGATTCTTCCCTGAATAATATATTAAAATATTCATTATTTCTGAATTGGAATGAGACTTTACCAATTATTACATAACTTCAATTATATGGATTTCATACATTACATGAATTCAGCAATAGTTATTAACAACTATTAAACATCCAGTTCACATGCAGAGTACAACTGTATAAGCATTAAATAATTAAATAACGCTTACAACCGTTTGTCAATCAATTGACTGACATACAATTAACAAAAGGGGGTATGTGTGAATTAATTATCATCCCAAGACCCGTGTGGGGTTTTCAACCAATAAGTAATAATTTATAAATTATTTACTTATTCCAATCAATATTACTTGAACGGTTTAACATAAACAAGTCTTTCGACGTGTAAATGGATGTTTAATCCAATTTAAATTACCAAAAGTATTTTAACAATGTTTTTTACATGAGCTACCATATATCTCATAAAAAATTTGTGATAATCTAATCAAACATTGCAATCATAGGAAATCAATATTTATTTAGTTATAAAATGTAGTAACTGTACAAAATAATTGAGTGAGAGAGTTCTCACATTGACTGGTTCTGAAATCATTAAATATAATGATTGTTTTAACAAAATTAAATAGGCATTTAATTTTATCAAAAATTCCAATGGCTTCTAAATATGGTTTTGGCCTTTTTCATGGCATAGTGTGCGATGACGCGATTCCAACGCACCCAAGTTTGTCAAATTCCATGGTCATATGAATGAGTTACGAACATTTATTACATTAATTAATCTACTAAAAGTAATTAATAAACTTAATTAACTCATTATTATTCCTAATCACCTTCTCTAAGTTCTCTCCCGTTCGTAACCTTCAGAGAAAACTTGAACCGATCATCGCGATAATCAACCTCCACCCGCATGCACCCCAAGGTGCTTGGACTCGATCAAATGCCACCACAAGGTTAGCCTTGGCCAGAGCCTCCACCGCCATAGGTGGCGTCGAGTTCGGCCCCCCATTACCTCGAAATCTTCCACAAACATGCTGCCTTTGATCCACAATTTCACACAATTCACGAATTCAAAAACGATCTTGACCGGTAGAATTGAAGATCTCCCATAGTCGAACAATTTTGCAGTTGACCCCCCCACCTGAAGCTGCGCCGTGGAGGAGATCGAAGGGATTTAATTTTGGACGATTTCATCCATACATGAGGAGGGTGGCGGTCGGTCTATTTAGGTTTAGGGCTAAAAATTTTTAAGGCCCTTTTATACCCTATTTATTCTATTATTTAATTCTTATATTAATTCATTGCGATGTTTTACGTCCGAGTCCAAACGAATCCCAACGTCTTCTGACCCTATCGAAATACCTCCATTCCGGACATAATGGGATATGTTTCGTAAGCTGATTCAATTGTTTTGATCAGTTTGCATGAAAATTAGAATATAAATCAGTACAATGTCAAAATTGGTTTTCAATGTACGTTTTAATTTGTCATGGCCATTACTGACTAATAAAATTACGAGATTTGAAATCTTGCTATGTTTCACAAATTCAGTTCTAATATAGATAGTTTCGTTGAATTTGGAGACCATTTTGAAAAATGGTATTTTTATTAGCTTATTGAATCTACAATTAAAATTGGTCACGCGTTCAAATTTACCACGCTTACATATGAATTCCAATTGACTTGAAATTTTAAACCTGACAATCATTTGACGTTACAGATCCAAAAAAATTGGTTCCATCGGAAATGGAGACCATTTGAAAAATAACCATTTTTTAGGCATATATAATATCGATAAAATATTATTAAATTCTATAGCGACTATTTTAAATTTTGATTTGGACATAACTTACAATTTATAATATGAAATCTCAAATTTTCACATTCGATAGAAAGATATTATCAAATAGATCCTATTGTTTCTTGTTTACTAAAATCTGATTTATTTTGAATTCTGTACATTCATTTAAAGTTCAAAACTAAATTTTCAAACTACCGCGACGCTACGCATTCATTTTATTTAAATTTTAAATTCATAGTTTCAAAGTTCGTTTTTAATTATTCTAAGTTGTTAATTCTCAAAATTAATCGTTTAAAAACATTAAACTTCCAATAAAATCAACTAAAAATTAATTTTAAATTGGTTCTAAAAATCAGGGTTGTTACAATCTCCCCCACTTTAAACTTTTTTTCCACGAAAAGGAAGAAGGAACTGAAGGTCGTTTATTTAACCAACTCAACCTTCGTTCTGACACAAGCTCTTCAACTTTTCAGTTTCTAAGAACTTTCCAATTTCTCGAAATTTGCCTAACGCCTTAAATTTTCGAAAATTTTTGCCATAACCTCCTTTGTACGATGTTAGACCAAAAAATGGTTCTAATACCCAATTGACTGATAATTCTAGAGAAAAACAAATCAAAACAGATAAAAAAGAGAATTAACACATAGTTTTTATAGTGGTTCGGCGTTAACGAGCCTACTTCCACATTGTAGGTTTTTGATTGATGATTTGATTACAAATTCAATGTATATGATCACTCAACCTCACTAGTTTGAATATGGGACATAATTTGAATACAATGTATATGAATCACCCTTAAGAATATGGGACATAATTTGAATGAAATAGAGAAATAACTTTAATGGTGAAGTTTGAGTAGATGAAGAGCCAAAATATCCCTTAAAGTGGGGATGTTCTGGTATATTTATAGGCTAGGAATGCAGGCGGGTTAGATGGCACGTTGGTCCCATCCCGCAAATCTCGGAAGTATATGCGCTAAAGTGAAGACAACACACCGACTTCGTGGGTTCGTGGATGGCAACCGCCCCGCATTTCTAGCAACATGATGTGTAACCGTTTCATAGTGGCAGTCTTGGGATCAGATCGGGTCCTATACGTACCGATCCGTTCTGATGACAATGAGGGGACATTTTGTCTCATGCTTTGAAGGGATTGGGTGCTAGGCTGCCGACCTAAATTGGTTCCTGCTTGCTAGAATTTGGGTGTCTTGTGTATGTAAATGGATCAGATAGGAAGCGGTCCTCCGACCCAACCCGTCCTTATACAACATCCAAAACTATTTGATTTTCCCTTTATACCCGAGATTCTTTCTCTAATTCAACCTGAATTGGTTACTCGTAGCGTGATCATTTGGACTTTGTGCGGCCTGGTTGCAAACTAGACCAACATTTTGCCCCCTCGAAGTCCGTGTTATTAAAGATGAGACGTGCTTCGAAATTGCCAACTTGTCTGTCCTTGAACTGGTGATAACCATGGGTTATGTTTGTTTGTATAGTCATGATGCTTAGCGAAACCATACTTCCTTATTTTTGTGATACGTCTATTATTACGGGGTCCAATTCGTGGTCAATTCCATTGCATTCAACATACTGGAGCTTTTAACCAGGATATAGATGAGTTTCCAAGTAAATTTTCTGATTACTGTAGTCTCAAAAAGTCACATTATTTAATTTGATAAAATTATTCGTTTATCTTTCTTCACACACTTACACGCTCTCCAAAAACACCTTTGAATTTCCTTTGTTTCCAAACTTGCTCGAATTCACTTTTATAACATCGGGCTAAAGCTTGAGCAGCAGATCGGATCAAGATTATTTGACCTGCTCATGTATTCGAACCGATTATATTGCGGGCCATTACTACCTTAGCGCTGATGGGTCGGATTGGGCCGTCATCTCAAGGAATACGAATAACCCTTTTGATTTAATATATAATTTTCTCTCCTCCTCTTTCTCCTTCTCATTTTTCTATCTTTATCTTCCCAAATTTCCACCAGAACCTTGATTCTTTCTTCAATAATTTCCTCTTGAACTCTAAATCCAAACATAGGTAGTTTTAAATTCCTTATCTCATGTCATTTAATCTTCGATCTTGATTAAACAATACTCGAAATCCATGTTAATTTGTATAGTCCTACCTACATTGACGTCGGCGCCGACGCTGGAGCTCTCTGGTCCGCCACCGTTGTCGTTGGTGGCGTCATCGTCACCTCGAAGTGGCGGTGTTGATTATCTGAGCCCAACGCTCTTTGAGTGTTCCTTCGAGCTTGATGAATAGGAAATGATGGAGATAAGTCTTTTGGTTGTGTATAGGAGGAAAGAAGATGATGGGTTAAGAAGAGGAGGTTTTGGTGGATCGAATGAGGCGAATTTGGTCATGCCAAATGGATGAAGCATGGGCTATCTAAGTGGATCGGATCGGGCTAAGATCTTCTGATCCGCCCCGAGATTCCAGCGTCACTCTGACCTGATCCGATGTACTTACTTGAGAGCCTTCGATCCGATCTAACACACTTGTCCAAGAATTCCTGTCTCGATCTGATTCCTTTGTCCACACATTTCCGATCCGATCCAGCGCTTTCACTATGGAACATATGCACAACTTAACATTATTATACTCGGTTAAAACTAAGGTCTTGTCGATGTGGACCTGCAACATAATCTCACATATAACTTAACCAAAATCAAATATAGCTTACAAACTTGGGGACAATTAGGATAAAGCTATCCAGACTGAACATTTCGGGCTTAATAATTATGTGATCGTTCGATCATCTGGCATATATTGATGAATTGCTTGTTTTCCTGTTTACTTTAGATTCTCTGATTTCTGCACGCACACACAGGCACAGATTATCTCACACATACACGCGGGGTCACGAGCAATTACAATCTAATCCGTGTCATCTCTTGGATAATACAACGATTATGTCTGGAAGACGCTCCACAAGATTGTCAGAAATGACTACATCTCCACGGTCATCTTATAACCCCCAGCTCGAAGATATTTCATCTACCTCATATCCAGAATGGGATAGTGCAGGCTCGGACTTTGAAATAGAAATCCATGAGAGTGCAGAATCGTCTGGAGACGAGGTTTTCATGGATGAAGAGGAGGAAGGAGGAGTGGGAGACAATCATGCTCCTGATGAATTTGGAGATGCAGCTATCTTAGAAGCACCTGGAAACTATATTCGTTCGATAATCGACGAGCCTAAACTTAGATGCATATGTTTAAGACATGAAATTCTTTGGGATGTGTAACGACCCGCATTCTACGCATCATAGGATCGTAGAATATTTATTTCTTTCACATACGAAGTCGTTTGGTCATGTAACTTTGGGAGACGACTATTGGGGTCATTTCCCATGTTCATGATTTTTCCCGATTTTTAAATGACCATTTTACCCCTAGTTGGCACTGTTTTGGCCATAACTTTTGACTGGGAATGAATTTTGACCTGAAACCACTTCCATTGGCTTTGAATGATGGTTTCTCTTTCCGTAGAGTGGTCACATTAGCCAAACGGACTCACCGTTTGGGAGATATGGCTGAAACAAGTTTCAGATGATGAAAGACAGCTTAATTGGGCTTAACCGGGTGATTAGCAGTTAGGCCCAAGGGGAATTTCGGGTTTAGAGGTATAGGAGGACTGATTAGGGTTAGGTTATCACTTTCATTTCAGTTTTGAGCCGCCATAAACCTCCTTGAGACCTTAGTAATGGCTTCCTACATCTAAAACACCCAAAATCACTCTCTAATTGAAGATTAGGCTTAGCAACACCAAATTAAGGAGAAAAAGCACCAAAGCAAGGTTGGAGCTGCTGTTAGACATCAGTATTCGCCCCAAATCAGAGGAGTTTCAGTTCTGAGAATTTCATTTGTGGCCAAGGTGAGTGATAGCATCATTTTGACACTAATTACGGTTAATTAAGGGTAATTAGTGAAGATTAGCGAATTTATACGTAAATAAATTCTGGAAAAATTCTTAAAATTCTAAATTAATGTTTTAAGGCTCTGTTAGAAATTTGAGATAATTTCGATGTGTTTTGTTAATTGTATGCCTAAACATGATTAAGAGTGCTTATAGGAAAATGTGAGGTTTTGGCCACTTTTGATCCATTTTGGTTCATTTAAATTGTTGTTTGTTGCTTGTGGTTGCTGTTATATGTTGCTATGACCCTTTGGTATGTTGTGTGATTGATTTCAATAGTTAGACCAGTCGAAAACGCCGTCGAGAGGTGTATAAACACTCGCTGGAAAGCTGCAGGAAACTACAGGTTACGGATCGGATTGGAGGAAAGGGTACGGATCGGATCGGAAGAAAAGGTACGGATCGGATCGGAGGGGAAGGAACGGATCGGAGCGGAGTTGGCATATGATCACGCGAGCTGGTAGAAGCAAAGGATCGGATCGGAGATGGATAGGAGAGATGGATCGTAGGCTGGACGTCATAACCCGAACCGAACCGCCACCAGTTGAGCACCACGAACCGAACCGCCACCAGTTGAGCACCACGAACCGAACCGCCACCAGTTGAGCACCACGAACCGAACCGGAACGATGAGAGGGCAATGATCCGAACCGAAACAAGGAGAAGGCAGCGATCCGATCCAAGCCAAGAGAAGGGACCCGAACCGATCTGGTGAAGATGATGACCAAACCCGAGATGCAAAGGAAGTCCAAATGAGAAGTTAGAGCTCAGGATTCAGATTGGAATCAACGAGTTCGCTTCATGGTTGGGCTTTGCTGCGGGACGCGTGCCAAGGAGTTATCGACACCTATAGTTTTGGACCACTATGGTAGGAGGTACGAAGGCGGATTCAGGGCCATTATGGCATCGGTAGAACCAAGGGCTATGACCAATGAAGTGGGTCATTGAAATGTTTGGTCATGACTCCAAGTGTTTGGCTTGGTCACAGCAGGGTTTCTACAAGTCGGGATTCGTCGTCGCCTCAGTTAGTCTAGTGTTCCAAAGTGGTAGATGTCGTACGCTTTACGCACCGAGTGAGAGATGTGAGGATGGTTGCTAGGGATGATTTGTTTGCTATAATTTTGACATGCACACCCCACCCCCGTACTCTTACACTATTTATTATGGCACCTTGGAGTATTGTACGGTATGTGGTACTAACTCTTTGGTTGCAGGTCCAGGTTCAGGTATGGTTTAGTGTACCTGTTATTATTCTGTTTAGATGCTTATCGCTCATACCAGGCTTTATGTCTGACCCAGAGTTTTATGTCTCTTCTTATTACTCTGGGTGCTCACACGAGCAGACTAGAGACAGGTTAGCTGGTGATGCACGGGTAGATGATCCGGAGACGAGCAGGAGGCTTCCACGTAATATATATATAGTATTCTCCCTGTGTTGTTGAAGATCACTGCTTGGGCATTGTTGGTGTATCTTCTACTTTAGCTTTCTTTTGTTTAGAGACAGTAAATTTGGAAAATTGTAATAAGCTGTATTTGGATTTCCGCTGCTTTGAGATTGATGTTGGTTTTAGTTATCAGCTTATGCACTGTCTCGCCTGTTTTATGTCAAGTATGTTATTATTATATTTTATTCCATGCGCTGTGAGGCATTCTACAGGTTCTTTGACTAGTTCGTTCCCTTCTTTCCTTTCTTCTGACGACCGTCTTGTGCTAGTCGGGCATGTGTACAGCGCACTTTTGGAGGAAATGCAGGCTGGTGCGAGGCGGGCCGTCACACTTGGTATCAGAGCTCTAGGTTGCGTAGTTAACCTAGGGAAGTTATCAGGGAGAGATAATATACGTATACGAGAGAGCGTATTTGTGATTACTTTGGTTTTTAAAAGCTATATATATATATACTATTAGTAGTATAAGGATGAAGTCGTACTGCACTAGCACCACTATGGAGTCGTTAATCATTTCCTTTTTCAGATTGACGATGAGCCGAGATACTAGAGGTGCTGGTAGGGGAACCAATAATGGGAATGCTGCTGACATGAGGACGATGTTTACTGACCTCATGAGAGAGATGCTTAGAGATGTTCAGAGGGAAGCCCCCAATGGTGGAAATGGTGGTGGTCCAATAGTGCAGGCGCCAAGAGTCGACTTCGCCAAGCTGAATAAGGATTATACTAGCCTTGGTGGGAAGCCGTTCCACGGAACGGAGTCGGCTACCGATGTTCAAGATTGGTTGGATAGTTGCGAACGTATTTTCGAGGATTTGGGTATCGAGGATGCGATGAAGAGAAAGCTAGCGTCCCGTCAGCTGCAAGGGCGGGCAATGAATTGGTGGAATGCTATAAAGGCAGCTACTCCCGAAGATCAGATTACTTGGGAGCAGTTTAAGGCTCGCTTTAGTGAGAAGTTCATTCCAGCTGCTCAGAAGTCAATGTTGTTTAAGAAATTCTTGGAGCTCAAGCAGAATGGCAGAGCTGTCTCGGAGTATATTGCTGAATTTGACACTTTGTCGAAGTACGGGTTATCTCTTATTGATACTGCCGAGAAAAAGAATGAGAAATTCATAACTGGTTTGGATCAGTACTTGGGGGAAAAACTTATTAACCACATCGATGAGACGTTTGAATCGATTGTGGGGAAAGCGTTAAGGTCAGAAAGTCTCTACCCTAAGCCAAAGACCGAGGTCGCACCCGCAGATGAGCCAAAGCCACAAGCTAGTGGTGGAGGCAAAGGTGGTTCCCAGAATAAGAGAAAGCAGAATCAGGTTAAGGATGGCCAGAAGAAAAAGAATAAGCAAGATGTGGAGTGCTTCAGCTGTGGTAAGAAGGGCCATTATGCTAGTAATTGTCGGGCCAAGCCAGCGGATAGGAAGTGCTTCAATTGTGGCCAATTGGGACATCACAAGGACAAGTGTCCACAGCCCCCTAAGGAAAAGCAAATGGTGAAAGCATATGCTCTTAATGCTATTCCTTCTTCGTCGAATGCCCCAACTGCGGCGGAGAAGGGAAAGAGTGTCGTCATTCAAGGTATGCTTTCTATTTATGATGTTCCTGTTAGAGTTTTGTTTGATACCGGAGCTTCCAGTTCTTTCATATCTAGTGACCTGGTAGATAGGTTGGGATTGGAGCCCGAGATTGTCGATAGACCTTTAGTAGTGACGAACCCGATTGGTGGTTCGACTAGTCTTAGCATGATTTGTCGTAATGTGGTTCTATCGAGTCATGGATGCATGTTTGTTTGTGATTGCTTTGTTTTGGGCTTTACTGGGTTTGGCATTATTTTGGGAGTAGATTGGCTCCAAAGATACGGGGTGGTGGTAGACTGTGAGGGCTTGTTGGTGACAGCTAGAGCGGATGATGGGCGGAGGATAGTGTTTGGTGGTCTACCCAGTAAGGGGGTATTGGCTAGTTTTCTAAACTCCCTCGACATTCCGCATAGTGAGTTGTCAGGTTTGCCCGTGGTTGGCCAGTATCCGGATGTTTTCGAAGAAGTGACCGGACTTCCACCACACCGAGAGATTGAGTTTCGTATTGATTTGGTAAAGGATGCCAGACCTATAGTGATGCCACTTCGTCGTATGGCACCAAGGGAGCAGCGAGAGCTCGAGGTGCAAGTCAGCGATCTTTTGAAGAAGGGATTTATCAGAAGGAGTGTTTCTGAATGGGGAGCACCAGTTGTGTTTGCTACCAAGGCGGATGGTTCCCTTCGTTTGTGTGTAGACTACCGCGAGTTGAATAAAGTGACGAGGAAGAACAAGTATCCTCTACCGCGGATAGATGATTTGTTTGATCAGTTGAGTGGCGCGAGAGTATTTTCTCAGTTGGATCTCGCGACAGGTTTTCATCAGCTTAGAGTGGAAGCTGAGAGTATAGCTAAAACGGCATTTCGGACGCCGTCTGGGTTTTATGAGTGGTTGGTCATGCCATTCGGGCTGACCAATGCCCCAGCATATTTTGTAGATCTTATGAATAGGGTATTCAGAGATCAGTTGAATAAGTTTGTCCTTGTGTTCGTTGATGATATTTTGGTCTATTCGAGGACAGAGGAAGAACACAAGGAACATTTAAGAGTAGCGATGGAGGTGTTGAGAAAACACCAATTGAAAGCAAAGTTTTCTAAGTGTCACTTCTGGAAGAGGGAAGTGAGGTTCTTGGGCCATGTTGTATCAGAGAGTGGTATTGCCGTGGACCCAGCAAAGGTGGCTACGGTACAAGATTGGCCTACGCCCAAGAATGCAACAGATGTAAGAAGTTTCTTGGGATTAGCTGGATATTATCGTAAGTTTATCCAAGGTTTCTCCAAGATAGCAGCACCATTGACCCAGTTGACCAAGAAGAATCAAGCTTTTGTTTGGGATGAAAGGGGCGAGAATGCATTTAAAAGCCTAAAGGACAAGTTGACAAGCGCACCAGTGTTAGTCATTCCTAAGGGGGATGAAGAGATGACGGTATACACGGATGCCTGTGGTACCGGACTGGGTGCTGTATTGATGCAAGACGGTAGGGTGGTAGCTTATGCAAGTCGGCAATTGAAACCGCACGAGAGGAAATACCCTACCCATGATTTAGAATTGGCAGCGATCGTGTTCGCGTTAAAGATGTGGAGACACTATCTCTTGGGAGAAAGATTTGAGCTATTTACAGATCATAAGTCGTTAAAGTATCTATTCTCCCAGAAGGATTTAAATCTCCGATAGCAGAGATGGTTAGAGTTCTTAGCTTCCTATGATTTCGACATCGCATACACACCAGGAAAGGGCAATGCGGTGGCTGATGCATTGAGTAGAAGACATGCCAGCTTAGGGGCTATGTTCCTTGAATGGAAGCAACTGGAGTTTATCGCGGGGTTTGATTTCAGACCAAAGTGCGAATTGGATCCAGAAATGTTAGCAAGTTTGACGATCAGACCCACTTTAATTGAACGGATCGGCTCTAGTCAGAGGGACGATCCTAACCTATTGGAAATCATCTCCAAGTTAGAGATGGGTATCGATGAGGAGATGAACAAGTATGGGCTTGATCGAGATAGATGGCTTAGAAAGAATGGAAAGCTTGTTGTACCCAATGTCAATGGATTGAGGGAGGAAGTACTTAGAGAGTGTCATCACTCAAGGCTGACCATACACCCCGGTGGTAATAAGATGTATCGAAATATGAAGCAGACCTACTACTGGGAAGGGATGAAAAGAGATGTTGGGAAGTTTATATCCAAGTGCATGAATTGCCAGCTAGTTAAAGCCGAGCAAAAGAAGCCTAGTGGGTTGTTACAGCCCTTAGAAATTCCCGAATGGAAATGGGAGCAAGTCTCGATGGATTTCATCGATGGGTTACCAAGGACTAGATTGGGATATGACAGCATTTGGGTAATTGTAGATCGACTGACTAAAAGTGCAAGGTTTATACCAGTCAAATCGACTAGAACGACAGCTAAGTTAGCAGAATTGTATATGAAGTGGGTAGTGAGATTTCATGGAGTACCTAAAAGCATTGTGAGCGACCGAGACCCGTTGTTCACTAGTGGGTTTTGGAGGAGCTTGCAAGAGGCGCTAGGGTCAGAGTTACATCTCAGTACCGCATATCATCCTCAGACCGACGGTCAGACGGAAAGAGTGAATCGTATTTTAGAAGATCTCTTGAGAGCATGTATATTGGATTTTGGTGGATCATGGGATGACCATTTGCATCTAGTAGAGTTTGCATATAATAATAGCTACCAATCCAGTATCGGTATGGCTCCATTTGAAGCTTTGTATGGAAGACCGTGCAACTCACCCTCATGTTGGATAGAAACTGGCGAGAAGTTTATGCTTGGACCAGATGTGGTGAGGGAGACTTCAGATAAAATCAAGATCATTCAGCAACGAATGAAGGCAGCCCAAGATAGGCAGAAGAGTTATGCTGATAAGAGGAGAAGAGACCTAAAATTCTCCGTGGGTGACTTGGTGTTTGTCAAGGTTTCTCCGTTGAAGAGCGTAATACGATTTGGCAGGAAAGGCAAATTAGCACCAAGATTCGTTGGCCCATTCCCTGTTCTTGAACTAGTCGGGAATTTGGCATATAGAATTGACTTACCAGAGAAGATGGCGGGAGTTCACAACGTATTTCATGTTTCCCAACTAAGGAAGTTCGTTCACGACTCAGATATGACTATCTCACCTGATCAGTTGGAGGACTTCGAAGTAGAACCCGAGGCGGTTGGAAACCGCAAGCCGGCCCGTATTGTCGCGCACGACATGAAGCAACTTCGAAGGAAGTCGGTGAAGCTAGTCAAGGTACAGTGGAGCGAAGACGAGAATGATTGTACTTGGGAAACAGAAGAGGACATAAGGAAGAAGTATCCAGAACTCTTTGTCTGGTAAGATTTTATTAGCGATTCAGTTTTCCGCATGCTAGGATAGACTTGTTTGCTTGCTTTGCATGGTTGATTGTTGTATGTGGGTGTTAGGCATGCGGGATCCTGTGTATGTTATGGGTTAAGGAATTTCGGGGACGAAATTTCTTAAGGGGGGGAGAGTGTAACGACCCGCATTCTGCGCATCATAGGATCGTAGAATATTTATTTCTTTCACATACGAAGTCGTATGGTCATGTAACTTTGGGAGACGACTATTGGGGTCATTTCCCATGTTCATGATTTTTCCCGATTTTTAAATGACCATTTTACCCCCTAGTTGGCACTGTTTTGGCCATAACGTTTGACTGGGAATGAATTTTGACCTGAAACCACTTCCATTGGCTTTAAATGATGGTTTCTCTTTCCGTAGAGTGGTCACATTAGCCAAACGGACTCACCGTTTGGGAGATATGGCTGAAACAAGTTTCAGATGGTGAAAGACAGCTTAATTGGGCTTAACCGGGTGATTAGCAGTTAGGCCCAAGGGGAATTTCGGGTTTAGAGGTATAGGAGGACTGATTAGGGTTAGGTTATCACTTTCATTTCAGTTTTGAGCCGTCACAAACCTCCTTGAGACCTTAGTAATGGCTTCCTACATCTAAAACACCCAAAATCACTCTCTAATTGAAGATTAGGCTTAGCAACACCAAATTAAGGAGAAAAAGCACCAAAGCAAGGTTGGAGCTGCTGTTAGACATCAGTATTCGCCCCAAATCAGAGGAGTTTCAGTTCTGAGAATTTCATTTGTGGCCAAGGTGAGTGATAGCATCATTTTGACACTAATTACGGTTAATTAAGGGTAATTAGTGAAGATTAGCGAATTTATACGTAAATAAATTCTGGAAAAATTCTTAAAATTCTAAATTAATGTTTTAAGGCTCTGTTAGAAATTTGAGATAATTTCGATGTGTTTTGTTAATTATATGCCTAAACATGATTAAGAGTGCTTATAGGAAAATGTGAGGTTTTGGCCACTTTTGATCCATTTTGGTTCATTTAAATTGTTGTTTGTTGCTTGTGGTTGCTGTTATATGTTGCTATGACCCTTTGGTATGTTGTGTGATTGATTTCAATAGTTAGACCGGTCGAAAACGCCGTCGAGAGGTGTATAAACACTCGCTGGAAAGCTGCTGGAAACTACAGGTTACGGATCGGATTGGAGGAAAGGGTACGGATCGGATCGGAAGAAAAGGTACGGATCGGATCGGAGGGGAAGGAACGGATCGGAGCGGAGTTGGCATATGATCACGCGAGCTGGTAGAAGCAAAGGATCGGAGATGGATAGGAGAGATGGATCGTAGGCTGGACGTCATAACCCGAACCGAACCGCCACCAGTTGAGCACCACGAACCGAACCGCCACCAGTTGAGCACCACGAACCGAACCGCCACCAGTTGAGCACCACGAACCGAACCGGAACGATGAGAGGGCAATGATCCGAACCGAAACAAGGAGAAGGCAGCGATCCGATCCAAGCCAAGAGAAGGGACCCGAACCGATCTGGTGAAGATGATGACCAAACCCGAGATGCAAAGGAAGTCCAAATGAGAAGTTAGAGCTCAGGATTCAGATTGGAATCAACGAGTTCGCTTCATGGTTGGGCTTTGCTGCGGGACGCGTGCCAAGGAGTTATCGACACCTATAGTTTTGGACCACTATGGTAGGAGGTACGAAGGCGGATTCAGGGCCATTATGGCATCGGTAGAACCAAGGGCTATGACCAATGAAGTGGGTCATTGAAATGTTTGGTCATGACTCCAAGTGTTTGGCTTGGTCACAGCAGGGTTTCTACAAGTCGGGATTCGTCGTCGCCTCAGTTAGTCTAGTGTTCCAAAGTGGTAGATGTCGTACGCTTTACGCACCGAGTGAGAGATGTGAGGATGGTTGCTAGGGATGATTTGTTTGCTATAATTTTGACATGCACACCCCACCCCCGTACTCTTACACTATTTATTATGGCACCTTGGAGTATTGTACGGTATGTGGTACTAACTCTTTGGTTGCAGGTCCAGGTTCAGGTATGGTTTAGTGTACCTGTTATTATTCTGTTTAGATGCTTATCGCTCATACCAGGCTTTATGTCTGACCCAGAGTTTTATGTCTCTTCTTATTACTCTGGGTGCTCACACGAGCAGACTAGAGACAGGTTAGCTGGTGATGCACGGGTAGATGATCCGGAGACGAGCAGGAGGCTTCCACGTAATATATATATAGTATTCTCCCTGTGTTGTTGAAGATCACTGCTTGGGCATTGTTGGTGTATCTTCTACTTTAGCTTTCTTTTGTTTAGAGACAGTAAATTTGGAAAATTGTAATAAGCTGTATTTGGATTTCCGCTGCTTTGAGATTAATGTTGGTTTTAGTTATCAGCTTATGCACTGTCTCGCCTGTTTTATGTCAAGTATGTTATTATTATATTTTATTCCATGCGCTGTGAGGCATTCTACAGGTTCTTTGACTAGTTCGTTCCCTTCTTTCCTTTCTTCTGACGACCGTCTTGTGCTAGTCGGGCATGTGTACAGCGCACTTTTGGAGGAAATGCAGGCTGGTGCGAGGCGGGCCGTCACAGGATGAGATCAAAGTAGCAAATAAAGAAGATCAACCTCATAATCCACTAGAAGGGTACATAGCGATTAGTCGGTTGATGTGCATTAATGGGCCATCCCTCAGTTTCCACCATTCCTCGTCGATTTTCGAAGGCGAATGCGGATTGGCCCCATGCAACTTCGTCCCAATGCTTACGCCTATCTGTACACATTGTACATCACTTACAGGGAAATTCTAGAGGGTAGAGCTTACTTTTGAAGACGTGAACTTCTTTTATCACTTCAAACATTGAATAAAGGAGACTCCGCTTTCATGTACTTCGAGTCTATGCCTAAAAAGAAAATTATTAATGAAGGATTCAGCAGCAAAATAGGTGATGTGAAGCATGAATGGTTTTATATTAAGCATCAAACGGGATGCGCTAGGTGATGGCTCCAGTCAAGTAAGCTTCAAACTTTGATGTTCTGACTTTAATTGCTGCCACAAACATACTAACCTGTCTTATTCTTCTGTAGTTACAAACCTAAGGAAGGAGGAGCACCAGGTATATTGGGATCGCTTGAACCATTTGCTAAACGGTGACTCAAAAACATTAAGTGTCATAAAATGTTTGATGGACGACTACCTGCGTCATCGTCGCCTGCTTGCTGTGACTCGGAGCATAGGCCATAGAGGAGGTGCTTATGTATATGTGCCCATAGTCGAGGGGCATGTTGTAACATTTGGCTGAGTGGGGGGATAGCTCAAAAGGTCAAGGACTCGTAGGCTCTAGCTAGGAATTGAAGTTATGAGATAAAGGGTCAACAGGAGAGGAAAATCCAATTGCGCTCCTGAAAAGTCCTTCTCCATTGCCGATTCAAGATGACGAGGCTTTGAACATACCCGCCAGAGATAAATAATAAGACGATAATACAAAAGATACCTCTGTTGTTGGAAGGCAGGCTTCTCCAAGGTCTCCATCTCCTGCTGTTCTCCTATTGGTGGATCTTCTCCCATAGATATTCGGGGGCTTATCAAAACTTCCTCTTCCTGACAAAATCTATACTTCCAAGGATTTATGCATAGGATCTTTCTTCCCTACATCTGAAGAGGAAGCTACTCCTGAAAAAGCCGGGGAAACCACGCAGACAAGTTTAACTCCAGGCATTGGTTCGTTAGGGGGATCACCTAGGATATACACTTGCACTGCATGTCACATCACTCATGTACTATATTAAATCTGATTTCTAATGTTGGTTTTTGCAAGAAATATGCCACGTCGCAACTACTCCCTTAGAGACATTCATTCAAGTATGCCTAGGTTCGATTCAGACACGGAGTATGATCGAGGCGATAGTCATGGGAAGGATAACAGGAAATACCATGATTCAAACCATCCTTATTCTTCATGTTCTTTTCCCCCTCGCAAATTAGATATTGATAAGCACAAGAGCCACCACGACCGTCGTGAAGGGGATAAGCCATTATCTGAGTCTCCAAACTTTCCAAAGGAAACACATTCTCAGGACAAGCCGTTACCAAAGTGCTCTGATCCACAGGACAAAACCAAGGATTCAGGCAAAGAGCAGAAAAAAGGCAAGACAACACACGTGGCCTCCAAGCGACAAAACATCGATATCACTCAATGAGGCCCGTGTAACTTGACACCGAGAATGAAGCAAAGCTGAAAATTCGAAAGAAGCAATTTCCAGACCCTCATTTTGGGAATACGCATTTCGTTCCAGCTCTCGAGCCGGTACCTTCAAAGTGGGAGGATGAAGTTAAGGCTAAGAAAGATCTGGTGGATAAGAAATATACAGGAATGCGCAAATACTCGCAAAATCTTTCCAAAATCATCGAGACTTGTTAGCCGATGTGAGTAATATGAAGGATAAGGCTGAATATGATGAGAAAGTCATATAAAACACAGAGAAGGAGCTTGAAGATGCACAGACCCAACTTGTTTTAGCACAGCATGACATTGACAACTATAAGGAACAATATGGAGAACTGCAAAAGCGTTATTATACTGAGCTTAACTCTCATAGTCAAGAGCATACTGCCTTGAAAAAGCAAGTAAAATATGCGAAGTCGGAGAGTACCGAAGCAAAGTTATCTTGTTCTCACCTTGAACAGGAGAAAGCAAAATTGGCGAGAAAGAATGCTGAATTAGAGGCCAAATTCGCAGAGGTTGAAGAGAGGGCATTCTTAGCAGAAGATTATGCTAGTATCGCTCTTAAGTCCACCGTCAGTGCTAATGCACAACTTTCCAAGCCCAAAAAGAGTTGGACGATTATAGCGATCTTATGATAGAATTCTTTGCTCAAGTGATCCGATACCGAGACACTTCTTGGATCAAGGAATATCCGACAACCCTGGTCGATGTATGCGACTAGATTATTGATTGGGAAAAACGGCAGCTTAAGGTAGATACTATTGACGAGGAAGAACTCGTGAGAAAATATTTAAGCGGAGAGGAGCCGAAGCACCTGGATGAGGGGAGGAGGATGATCCAGGAAGCTACGGAGGAGGAAAGATGCCGAGCCAAAGGGAAGGGCACTATTGAACCAGGTCCCAGTTCTTTATCTGCTGCCCTTGGGCTACTGAAACAGAAGGGTTCGTGACCGTCCTGATATCCCTAAGGCATCTCTCCTATCTCCAATCATTAAATCAGTGTCGGAGAAAGGAGTTTTGATGACAACAACCTTATTTCAATTATCATTGATTATAAAATATATACTAACATTTCTATCTAGAATATATATACATATATATGAAGGATTTGTATACAGGACTTAAGTACTGAAGACTGTATAGTTTAAGAGTTTCAAGAGATTCAGAATTCAAGATAGATTCAAGACTCATGAGTTAAATTTCTAGAGTTCAAGAGGAATATAGTAATAAAGTCTAGATTATGTAAGACTCTGAATAACACTCCAGGTTCAAATTCATTTTTTTTTTAAATTTCAAATTATCTTTTACAAATTTTAAATTTTCAAAATTTTGATTTTCAAATTTCAAATTCTAATTTTAAATTTTCAAAATTTTGATTTTCAAATTTCAAATTTTAATTTTAAATTATTTTACTTATGATTTCAATCATATAATTTTAAAGTTTGGTAGGTAAGTTTATATTATGCAATAAATTTAACATAACCACATCAAAAAAAATGGCGATAGAGAGAGAAAGAGCGATTTGACCATCACCGAACCCTAATTTCCACTCAAAATCACTTCGTTTTCTCGATTCAGATCAGAGATCGGCATATCCTTCTTATCGTTCTCCTTCTCTTCAACATGCAAGCCGATTTAATTCCCCTTTCCATGAGAATTTTCGATCTCCAGATTTAGATTCAAAACTAGGGTTTCCTGAACTAGTTTTGAACTCTAAAGAAAATCTCATAAAAATTAACGTTATTCAATCAAAATCATGGATTGATGTGGTTAAAGAGAATAAGTCGCACCAAAAATCCTTTCACCTCCAGTATTACGAGCCCGATGTAAAGGATAATCTAAGAGTTGCTGTTATCAGTGAAGAGCTAGTCAACAAAGCAAGAGATAAGTGGTTAAATTCAATAATGTTTTATGTTTATGGAGCGAAACCATATTACAATTATCTGAATAGTTATATAGATAGAAATTGGTGCTTGAAGGGTAATTACGAGCTATTTTCAAGAGAAAATGGTTTGTATATCATCAAGTGTGACTTAGCTGAGGATTGCGAGAAGATCTTAGCCGAGGGTCCTTATTTCTACAATAAAAGGCTGGTTTTTATGAAGAAGTGGGAACCAGGTATGAAATTAATGCGATAATTTTTTAATACTACTCCTATCTGGATAAAAATTCCCAATCTTGAATTAGAATACTGGTCAGTAGAAGCTATTAGTAGGATAGTTTCTTTACTTGGTCGTCCTATAAGGCTCGATTATGTTACTGAGGGTGTATTTCGAATTGCTTATGCAAGGATCCTGGTGGAAGTTAACATAAATTTTAAATTTCCCGAGTCTGTGCCTATATTATGTCACGATAGAAGTATATTTTGGCAAAAAATTATATATGAATGCAAGCCCTCTACATGCACAAACTGTAGAGTATTTGGTCATTCTACAAGTTCTTATAAGTCAGTCAAAGTATGGGTGCCCAGGGATAATGTTAACAATTCTAATGGTATGTATGTAGATGACAAAGAGGTAGAACAGATTACAACTAGAGGAGATGCTATAAGTAGTGAAAAATCTAATGATAAGACCAAATTTCCATTGACAGTTATTAATGATAGTGGTAAGAGTAATGATATTAGATCAAAATGTGCTGATGAGGAGAATAATATTGCTAACAATGATAATTATTCAGTCATGCTAGATGTTTCGAATATGAGTATGCTGGATTTAGATAAATTGTGCTATACAGGGCAGTTAAAGACTCCAATGGTCCTGAAGGATGTCAAGGAAGTTCCTCAAATTAATATGTTTGAGTGACATAAAATTAGGGATAAGTTTGTGGTTTCAAGTTTAGATATGCAGAAGTTTAGTAAAATGGATAAAACTGGTGTTAAAGAGAATGTAATTCCTGATTTTTATGTGGAAACAGAAGGAGAATTTAACAAGGAGGATTACAATGATGTTTGTATTAGCGATGATGGAGAAAGTAAGGACCCTTTAATTGATGAGTCAGACTGTACCTCTTATAGTTTTAGGAAGAAAAGTACTAGAATTAAAACAGGGAAATTGAAGAGGAGTAATGTAAAATATGACGAGCCATTAGTGGAGACAAACCCTGAGTGGGTTAAAGTTGACTCCCAATATCAAAATAGGTCAAAGTAGAAAAAAATCCAAAGAGGGGAGGGGGGTGTTCTCCATGTGGAATTATTAATGGTGGGATTTCAAAGAAATAATCCTCTCTTAAATCTTTGTGTTTTCTGGTACTCTATAATTATATGTTCTGCATGTATTGGTTGAGATTGGTGGAGTTTGTTTGTTTGTGGTTGATTATTAGTGGGTCAGATTTTTGTTTTCTGCATACTGGTTTTGTTTACAAGTTTAGCTGTTTGGTTTATCAGTCAGCTTGATCCTCGTTGGCCATCTTCTAGTTTTGCTATGGGATATTGCTTTGACACTTGTATGGCTCTATGCTTGGCTGCTATAGATTTTGAATGTCTCTATATTTTGGATTCCTGGAGCTGGCTTTGTGTTCTATCTTTTTTGAGTTTTTCTGGACCTGGACTGGGTTTGATATATTGTTATGTGTTGCTCCTCAAGCTGGACGTTGGTCTTCTGATGCAGTATGTTGTTTGATTTTTCTGGGCTTCTTTTTTCTTCAGCAAGTGATGTCTTTGGCTTTGATTTGCGTTGTTATGTTGTGAGTCTTTTAAGGCTTGTTAGTGTCTGTTTATGTGTCTTGTTTGGTTTCGAGCTGGATTAGTGGTTTTGTATATAGTTTTGTTCCGTTTTTGGTGCTGTATTTATTTCCAGTTCGAACCTTTTCCTTTGTATCCTTTTCTATAATATAAGTACCCTTTTGTTCAAATTTTTTTTAAAGTTTATATAGTTTTATAATTTTATAATTTTAAACCTTATAACTTTGTACATATGTGTATGATTTTACACTTTAGAATATTTATTTATATTATTAAGTTTTGATTAAAGAATTTCAAACTTATGATTTCAAATATGTTTTCTAATTTATAAGTATTCTTATTTTTATAGTTTTATTAAATATATGTTTATAATTATATTATATATGTTTATAATTATATATAGTTTTCATATCACATATATATTAAATAATATTTTCTTATGTTTTTATACTTGAAAAATAATGTTTTAGCAACTAGTTTTGTTTCAGGAATTTCCAGAATTTAAATATTGATTTAAATACTTTAAAAATCATAAAAATGATAGATACATCGACATACAAAAATGGCTATGTCGACATATAACTGTTAGAAATTTAAATTTGAAAGGAAGTGTCTTTTTACCATTTGTAACGCTCCAGAAACGTTGCAACCTTTCACACACTATAAAAAGGGTTTGAATTCGAATTTTTAATAATCTCTTCTTCTCTAACTTCATCCTCTTTCTCTACACCATTATTCTTAATCATTTTTATGATTTCTACACTTATACTCTATCGAATTTAAATCCGTTTTGATCAAACTTTTTCTCCCAACACTCTCCACTCATTCCTTTCTGAATCAAGTGTTATTGAAGAGTTATAGGGCTGTTTGTAATTGTTTGTTTGAGTAAAGGAATCAGTGGTATCCCTTGTAGCCGTGAAATCAAGGAAGGAATCAATGGTATCCCTTGTAACCGTAAAATCAAGGACGGACTTGGTGGTATCCCTTGTAGCAGTGAAATCAAGGAGGTTGTAACTGATTTTGATAGCAATAAAACTCTATGCAATCCCGCATTGCGTAGGACTGGACGTAGGAGTAATCCGAACCAGTATAAAATCCTATGTGTTCTTTCATTTTCTGCATTTTTATTTCTGTTTGTTCTTTTGTTTATGTTTGAAACTGTACTGTCTGTGATTGTGTTTGTGGTGTTTGATTCATCTAGTAACTTACACAACTTTTAGATTTTGTTTAAATTCTCAAAAAAAAAACTATTCATCCCCTTCTAGTGTTTATTTTGCCTTAACGATCCATTCCACCTTCCCTGACAATGGGTATCAGAGAAAAGTCATTCAAAAAGCTCATAATCTGATTTTTGAACATTTTTAAATGGCAAAATTTGAACACTAGTTTAAATTCATCCTTGCAATAGTTTTAGATGAGTCTACCTTCAATTTTATTGAAAAATCAAGTTATCATGATATGATTTCTTGAAAAATTTAAATAGATATATCACAAAATCATCATGATGTTATTATCTCAGATTATAATGAGTTATTTTGAAAAGTCACTTGATTCTTTGAAAAGGTATGTTGTTTTGCAGGAAAAGAAGTAATCTTTGATGACTGTTGGCCAAGAGACACCAAGATGATCATTCATCAATCAAGTAAAGAAGAGTTTATGAAGGGATATAACTTTTGGAATTATAGTAGTTGAAAAATCCATTCATTCAAAATTCAAATTCAAGTTCAAAATTTTGACGCAAAATTGACCAGACCATATAAAAAGGATGTGTTCTTATCAAGACGATTCAGATTCATCATCAAGCAATAAAGAGCCAAAAATGGGAAGTTCAAATATGTTTTTCACAGCAATTTAGAATTCAGAAAATGTCGAAGAAATGGTTCTAAAAACCAAGTACGGTTTAATTAATTTTTAATTTCTTTTTTGGTTGAATGGATGTTTTCTTTGCTTTGTTTTTTCTCCTAGTTTTGAATTTGAAATATAATCTTTGAAATTCAAACTTGAAATTTAAAACTTAAATTTGAAATTTGAATTTTGAATTTTGAAATTCAATAATAATTAAATAATCATTAATAAAATAAGAAAATAAATTTTTGATGTTTGATATGATTAGTATTATTTCAGGAATTAGTTAAACTTGAAATATTAATCGATAACTTAAAACAAAAAAAATCACAAACCATATTCCCTTTGAAATAATGCATATATGTCGACATACATATATCTATATGTCGACATACATATATCTATATGTCGACATATCACCCTGTAGAATGAAATTCAAATTTTGAATTTCAAAGGTTTAACTTTCAAACTTCCCTCCATCTTTTCAATTAGGAAATGTCAGTTAGTTATTAACTTTATCTGTCTACTTATTTTCTTATATCTTGTTTCAAAATATATATTAAAAGTACATAAATTAATAAAATTATATAGACATGTTAATATGATATACTAAGTTAATATAACTTTTTAATATTGTTATAAAATATAAATGTATTCATCTTTTATATAGTTTAAACATGCATAGTTTAACTTATACATTATTCATATGATTTCGTAACAATTTCGGGTTACATTATCACAAATACTATTTGAAACTTAAATACTTATTTTGATTTCTTATTAAGATTTATAAAGGATTAAATATTTAACATAATATTTTGGTATAATAATAATAATATATATACGATTTTTTGTCATAAAAATAAGAAATTATAGTTTTATTGATATCCAAATTTCATAATTTTGTTATGACTATAGATTTCTAATGTTTAAATTTAATATTTTAACATATAAACGATTCATTAGCAAATTAATATATTTTGATTTCTAAAGTTTAAATTTAATATTAATTTGTATTGAAAAGATTAATATATATATATATATATATATATATGTCTCATAATAAATTGAATTTTAAGTTCTTTTTAAAAATCAGTTTTTATATATACTTGTATGAATATATGTTTATAGTTTTTCTTTATATTATACAATTTTTAATAGATCTTCAATTTTTACTATATTAAACAAACACCCTACTAAGATTATTTAACTCCACATTTCTTGTAGAATTATATTAAATATTATACTATATATGATGCAGCCCGAACTTCCCCGATCTCCGAAGAGAAGAGAAAGAACGAATTACTGTGAGGACAAGACAAATCAGAACGCAGACGGAAGAACATTTCATTGTATATTACAACAATTCCATCAGAATACAAGAATATACAGAGTATGAATAAATATTACACAGAAATATCAGGGATTTAAATTACATTTAAATACATCGAAGTGGAAATAATACAAAACACAACTAGAAGGAGATATACGGATACAAAGCTTTCCGGATATCGTTCCAGCTGTAAGTCAGGATTCTATGAATATAAATCTGCAAAACCAAAACTACTAGCTGCCCGTGTCAAAATGAGGGCACCCAGAGTTTAGGTTAAAACAATAAACTCCAGGTCAGTCATGTGACTGGTGTGAGAACTAAAACAGTTATTAATCTTTATTTTAAAGTTAGGTAAATCAAGGGACCACGCCGTATAACACGGAACGGGTTTCCTCCCAAGAATACCAGTGCATAAAACAACAACGCAATGCTAAATAAAGAACAATGAAGCTATTATAAGACCCAGGTCCCATCACACAATGCAACGCAAGCCGGAGGATAGGGTTTTTACCTTATAATAGCCAAAAATGCTTGATACGTTTAAAACAAAACACTTGATACTATTATAAGTGCATAGTGTATAAAACAGCTTCAAATCATAAGTATCAATTATAGACGGCATAAGCGCCCCATCCCACTATGTCGCCATATATAGGATTACAACTAAAATCGAAACGACACGTATTGGAAGTTGGATTTCCATCTGTGAACCGAGGCAAAAGATAGTCCTCACCGAATTCGAGATGCTCTAGTCCGCCCCTCAGGCAAGTACTCAGTCAAGCCTTCGGATCGTCAGGGCCGGTCCACCGATGTGGATTAAAATGCCTGAACACTGCGTTTCCCCGCCCTTTTGGGCGTATTGAGCCAATGAATGACTCCATCGGCTTCACATAGTCACCGGTATATCCGAGGCGCCTCGCAACATCAACAACCACATAAGTCAAACTCGTCAGGGCGTGTAAAACCACTGACGCCACTTCTAACTAGAAGGAAACGCATGCCCTCCCTGATGTCCTCTCCCGTTTCTGGTTCACAACCGGGGTGTGAGGCTCGCGAATCTACGCTACACAAAGCTACGCCACAAAGGCCGTCCTTTGATCATCAACCACAAGACTCTGCTTTTCAATAGAAGCCTTGATCATTTGCATCTTAGCATGCCACACAGGCAGACCACTCTATGCAACCGATATCAGTCACATAGAATGAAATCCAATGTCAGACACACAGTCCATTTACAAGTTCGTTCTGGTCTGAACGAAACCGGAGGCACCTAGTACCCCGCATATCCATCGATCTCCAAGTACGTCTGAACGACCACCAACTAATTCCCTCCTCTTGGGTGTACGGCCCAATCAAGGTCATCAGTAATTATCCAAACGACGTGAAGACCTCCGGTCTTCAACCACCGTCTTCATCTTCGACTCATCGTCGAATCAGTTATTCAGAATGGGATAAACCCGGTCTTTCTGAATGACTCGCGTATATAATAAACCAGTGTTACAGAAACACAACATACGCCTCATTCCAATTTATCAGTCACTAACCGTAAATTAACAAGAGAATAATTCCCCAAATATTAACCCCGAAGGCCGAAACCAACATCAGATCAATACCCAGGAAACCGTTCTGCTTAGCTAACCTACAGTTAGTTTCTAAATTTCACATTCTTAGGGAAAGGTTCCCATTAATTTTATCAAAGATAAATTCTTTTAAATTTATTCTTTAATCTTCCTTTGAATACCACTTCAAACTAGTAGGGATTAGCGAACCACACCGAAGTAATCATTTATTTTAATTTCCCAATCCCAACCTATTCATCCCATGAAGTAAAACTGGTCGTACTTCATATCTAACACCACGGTGTTATTGGTAAATTCAATTACCATTTCACGTTCAAATCTAATTAAAGATTTAACTATTGCCTGGAGCAAAACTGATGATACTCCATTCTCGATCTTTTCAATCTAATTAAAGATTCATTAAAACTCCACTTAGTTTTGATCTTTGACTGGGTTAAAGAATCCATGTCATTTAAAACACGGTTCATGATAAACCCAAAATCACATCACATTTCAATCAGTCCCTAACCGTAAATTAACAAGTGAGCAATTCGCTAAGTATTAACCCCGAAGGCCGAAACCAACATCAGATCAATACCCAAGAAACCATTCAACTTAACTAATATCCAGTTAGTTTCTGATTTTCTTAACTCAGTTGGGTCTAAGAACAATATTATTGAAGATACCGTTCACGACAACCCAAAATCACGTCCCATTAATTATCGGGTTAAAGAACAAGTGTTATTTAAAACACTGTTCACGATAAATCCAAAAATCAATACCAATTCAATTCCAATTAAATATTATTTAATTGGTACACTTTGTTAAATATAAATCAAAAGTTTTAATCTTTTTCTCTACTGGGCTTAAGAACAGTGTTAATGAAGACACCATTCACGACAAACCCAAATCACATTTGATATTAAATACAAGGCTCTGAGTAGAAAATATATCGGATTATATTCAATATCAAATTCTACGACCAACAAATATCGTATTGGTATATATATATATATATATCTTTCAAATTTCCCTAACAATATCTGTATAATCACGAAATCCAACATCGAAATATTCCAAAGACAATTTCGATTCAAATCCATTCCAATTCAATTAGTGGAAATTCTGGTTTCTTTTAAAACCATTTCAAATCAAATTTATTTATTTAAAAATAAATAAACTATTATTCTAATTCAAAATTAGTTCGTTTCGATAAAAATTTATTTTTATCTTTTCAAATATGGAGTTTTTCATCCCAATTCTTCACAAATCATTTCTTATGATTTTACACAAATTATTGATGTTTTTAATAATTTATCAAGGCCCGTACAGTCGATTTCCATCAACGGCCATCGAACTGCACTTACAGCGACCTTTTTCAAATTTGATTTGGACATAATTACAAATCCAACCGTTAGATTTCAAATTTCTAATATTCATTAGAAAGCTCTTTTCGATACGAACCCAACGGTTCCGGTTTTAGGAGAATCCGACGGTTGGATCTCACGCAATATCCATTCGAAGTCAATGGTCGAAAATCACGAAATGCCGTGGCGCGACGCGTTCTATTCAGGCCATTATATTATATATATAATATATATATTATATACTTCGCCGATTTCCTTTTTGAAACGTGTTTTATAAATCTTTTTAAATTCGTTTTCGAAACGATTTCAACTTCCTTTTCAAATTCAGATCAAGATTGAATTTTTTTCAATATAAATTCGTTTTAATTCCATTTCAAATCGATTTTGATTCAATTTGAATTTAATTCGAATTTCAATTCATTCCAATTTAATTCGAATTTCAATTCATTTCAATTTAATTCGAATTTCAATTCATTTCAATTTAATTCGAATTTCAATTCTATTCAATATAATTCAAATTTCGAAATCTATTCAATATAATTCGAATTTCGAAATCACTTTCAATATTCATTGAAAAATGAATAAAATCGATATAAACATTGTTCGCGTCAAAATGGCGTCAATCTAATCAACACGGCTTCATATATTTCTATTTTCAAATATTCTATTTTCAAATATTCTATTTCAAATATTTCTTTTTCAAATATTTCTATTTCAAATATTTCTTTTTCAAATATTTCTATTCAAAAATTCTATTTCAAAAATTCTATTTCAAAAATTCTATTTCAAAACTGGAATGAGGCCCAATCAATTACCATATAATGTTAATTATATGGATTTTCTACAACACATGTATAAAATAACAATGATAAATAATCAACCATCATCCAGAGTGCGTTCTACACTGTATAAGCATCAAACATAAATATTTAACGCTTATAACAACCTGTCAATCAATCGATCGACATACAGCTAATTATTGGGACTAGTGTATGTCGTATGTCATCCCAATACCCATGTGGGATTTTCAAACAATCAAACACAGATTTTATTCGTGCAGTTGGGTGATGTGTAAAATTTATCATCCCAATCAATATCAGTCAAATGTGTGTATATAAACAAATCGTCCGATTTGTTTATATTTATTTCATTTTAAATACACGTTAAAAATTCTATTTTCAACTATAAAATATTTTTAACTATATAAATATTTTATTTCATTTCCCATCACATCACACAATCAACTACATATCAAAATCAAACAAACAAGCATACAAGCCGTCCATGGTCTGTGGACGACGGGTATCGGGTGCTACTAAACACCGTCTGCATCCTAGTATATATTTCAAAACTAGAAATTTAAATTAAAGGTGAGGAGTTCTCACAGAGGGTTCCACTCCGCCGTGATTTTGAACTGCTGAACCGTCTGGATCTGTTTGCAATTCCCACTGCAGTCCTTGTCCCGCTGTTTATAATAAAAATTATATTTTTATTGCTTCATTTCAATAAATAAAAATCATATTTTTTATTTCAACGCTGTAAAAATCACATTTTTATATTCTCTAGCATATAAAAATTATATTTTTAATCTTTCTACATGATTATATAAAAATCGAATTTTTATGTTGCTACTCTTTATATAAAAATCTAATTTTTATACCATTAAAGATCATACCTTTATGCCGTTAAAACCCATATCTTTATATTGATAAAAATCATACCTTTCTCTAAATAAAAATCGTAATTTTCTATTCCAAATCTATATATAAAAATACTTTCTTTTCACTCGTTATACTTATATAAGAACCGATCTATAAACTAATTTAATTTAAATGAAAATAATCAAATAAAAACTCATAATCTCCTTCCAAAAATCTCGTCTTTGAGGGTGGAGGGGCTGCTAGGGTCTGACGGTCAGCGCCCGGGTCGAGGAGAGGGCGGTGGAGGATGGTCTGAGGAGTAGGGAACGACGGGTGGTCGGAGTGGGACCAATGGTGTGAGCAGCGGCCTGAAGCAGAGGGTTTGGGGTCGTGGGGGTTGAACGGAGAGGCGGCGGGCTGGAGAGGCCATGGCGGCGGCGAGGTGGGCTCCGGCGACGTTCCTGGCGGCGGATCTGGGTTTGAGGTGGATGCGATTTCTGGTTGAAACGGTTTAAGGAGGAGAGGGAGTGAGGCACGAGAGGATGGTGAGGAGGGAGGCTGGGGTGTTGCGCCTCCTGGCGGCGGCGTGGACTCCGGCGACGCGCTGCTGGGAGGAGCACATCCTCCTTCCTCTTCTTTTTTTAAAATCTCGATCGAGTTTGACTTGGGCACGAGAAACAAAGGGGGGGGGGGTGTTATTATAAAGGTTTTATATATTTTATTATTTTAATTTCCACCAAAAAGTAACTTTTTATTTCGAACTCTAAATGAAACCCACCGCCTGTCGTTCCTAGCTAATTACCCCCATTCCAAACACAACGGGATGTGTTTCGCAAGCCAATTCGATCGTTATGATCAGTTTCCGTTGAATTTAAAATATAACTCTATATATTCAATTTTGAACGTACATTTCAAATTACCGGGGTCACATACAGTCTCTAAAAATTACAGAAAAATTATTTCTAACTTTGTATCGACGATACGGTCCTAACAAAACTAGTTTCATCGAATTCCGAGACCGTTTGAAAAATGGTCATTTTCCAGTCGATTAAAATCAACTAAAACTGGTCAAACGCGTTTTCCTTTGCCACGCTCACGTATTGATTTGAAAAATTATGAAATTTGAAACCTAGCAATAATTTTACATCGCGGATCCAACAAAGATGGTTGAATTGATTAATTTATTTTGCTTGATTGAATTGATTTAATTTATTGATTTGTTTGGTTTGTTTGACTTAAATAACTTTATTGACTTACTTTACATGATTAAATTTCATTTGTAGTTGATAGATTTGTTAGAAAAATACTTATGAATTTCTAATTGATAAGAGCTTTATAGGTTTTAGGATAAATAGAAGTTACAAGAAATTTTTAATGTTTTTGACAACAAAACTTAATTTGATTGATTATTTGGATTAAACTACTTTATTTAACTTATCACAATTTTATGGATATCTTATCAGAGTTATTTCTTAGTTTAGATTAAAATCTTGTTATAATTTTAAGGGGGTTAGAGTATAGGCTGGGTTTAGTCTTGTATTAGATTAAGGGGGAGTTTTATAGTTTCTAGGATTAATTGAAGGTCAAGAAGTGTTTATTAGCACATATTATTTAATTTGGTTCATTGCTTGGATTGATTGCTTGAAATGATTGCTTGAATTGACTGCTTGAATTGTTTGTTTGAATTTCTTATTTGGATTGAATTGCTTGTTTTGATTGATTTGCTTATTTGAATCGATTGGTTTGCTTAGTTTATTGTCCTTCTATTTAGTTTATTAGACTAGTGTAGTCATAGATTTAAGGGGTGTTATAGAAATTTATAGAGAACTATATATTAAGGGAGAGTTATAGATTTAAAGTAAGTTAGAATTAGGATATTGTATAGGCATAAATTTAGGGGAGTATTTTATAAGGTATAGGTAGATTTAGGATCCAAGGTGAGTAATTTTCTTTAGTATAGAAATTATTTAGTTATAGGATTTAGAGGGAGTTGTTTTAGAATTCCTTTTTGGTAAAGCCAAAGGGGGATAAATTATAAAATATAGACATAGTTTATAGGATTCATATAATCAGGGGGAGTATTAGACGGATCATCATCAATAGGTATTATATTTTATAAACTAAGGTTGGCATCATCAAAAAGGGGGAGATTGTTGGAGAATGGAGTTTTGATGACAACAACCTTATTTCAATTATCATTGATTATAAAATATATACTAACATTTCTATCTAGAAGATATAGACATATATATGCAGGATTTGTATACAGGACTTAAGTAATGAAGACTACAGTTTAAGAGATTTAGAATTCAAGATAGATTCAAGACTCATGAGTTATCAAGCTCTCAAGATTTCAAGATTTCAAGAGTTCAAGAAAAATATAGTGATAGAGTCTAGATTATGTAAGACTCTGAATAGCACTCCAGGTTCAAATTCAAATTTTGTTTTCAAACTTCAAATTCTCTTTTTCAAATTTCAAAATTTTGATTTTCAAATTCCAAATTCTAATTTCAAATTATTTTACTTATGATTTCAAACATATAAGTTTAAAGTTTATATAAGTTTATATAGTTTTATAATTTTAAACCTTATAACTTTAAACATATGTATATGATTTTACACTTTAGAATATTTATTTATATTATTGAGTTTTGATTAAAGAATTTCAAATTTGTGATTTCAAATATATTTTCTAATTTATAAATATTCTTATTTTTATAGTTTTATTAAATATATTTTACTAACCTTTTGTTTAAATATAGTTTATAAATATTTCTTTATAAATTCCTATATATATGTTTATAATTATATTATATATGTTTATAATTATATTATATATAGTTTTCATATCACATATATATGTATTTGATCATATGTTTAAATGATATTTTCTTATGGTTTTATACTTGAAAAATAATGATTTAGCAACTAATTTTGTTTCAGGAATTTCCAGAATTTAAATATTGATTTAAATACTTTGAAAATTCTTAAAAAATCATAAAAATGATAGGTATGTTGACATACAAAAAAGGCTATGTCGACATATAACTATTAGAAATTTAAATTTGAAAGGAAGTGTCTTTTTACCATTTGTAACGCTCTAGAAACGTCGCAACCTTTCACACACTATAAAAAATGCTTGAAGTCGAATTTTTAATCATCTCTTCTTCTCTAACTTCATCCTCTTTCTCTACAACATTATTCTTAATCATTTTTATGATTTCTACACTTATACTCTACCGAATTTAAATCCATTTTTATCAAACTTCTTACCTCTACACTCTCTACTCATTCCTCTCTGAATCAAGTGTTATTAAGGAGTTATAGGGCTGTTTGTAATTGTTTGTACTGAGTAAAGGAATTGGTGGTATCCCTTGTAGCCGTGAAATCAAGGGTGGAATCAGTGGTATCCCTTGTAGCCGTGAAATCAAGGAGGTTGTAATTGATTTTGATATAGAAATAAAACTCTATGCAATCCAGCATTGCGTGGGATTAGACGTAGGAGTTATCCGAACCAATACAAAATCCAGTGTGTTCTTTCCTTTTCTGCATTTTTATTTCTGTTTATTCTTTTGTTTATGTTTGAATCTATGTCTGTGATTGTGTTTGTGGTGTTTGATTCATCTAGTAATTTATACAACTATTAGATTTTGTTTAAATTCTCAAAAGCACTATTCACCCCTCCTCTAGTGTTTATTTTGCCTTAACAATCCATTCCGCGTTCCCTAACAATTAGCTCCTGACACCTTTGCTGCTCCTGCTAAAAGTCATCCAAAGGTATCTCCACCTTTTCGCCTCAATTTGTTAAAGCCATTTTATCTTTTCGTCGTATTGTTGGGCAAACGATCAAAGAACCCGGGTTTTCTCCTGAGCTAATAATTATTGTTTCTCGTTCTTCAGGTGTAAAGCCTACTGAGAAGACTGAGGAGAAATAAGAAGAGGTCTCTAATAAAACTATTGTGTCGTCCAGTGCTGAAGTTCCCAAGGACGGAGATGTGATAGAGGGCTTAAAAGATATCAACGACGATGGAGGAGGCGAGGGTGATGACGGCATTGTTGTAATTGGGGGTTCGAGAGAGACCGAAAACATGAGTTTAGTGGAAATTAAGGCGAAGAATGATGAGCCTTTGAAAGCCAAGGTGGAGGAAGAATCCAAAGGACCCCTCAATATTGATCCCCTCCAGGTTATTGCTCCCAAGTCAGGATTTGTTGTCAAGCTTTCTACTCGATCGATCACTGGGAGGTTAGTTCAGAAATCCTTTGCTAATCCAAGTGCAACTCCCTCAGACAAAGGAAGGAAGAAACGTATCCTCTCTTATGTCGAGCAAGAGGAGAAAGAGAAGCTTAAAGCTGCCAAAAACCCCAAAGCTTCCCCAGAGCCCAAGTGAAATGTACTTCAGTCTTTTCATTTTGTTTTCCACTGGACTCTTGTTGTTTTAGCGAGTGCGGGCCTCGTGCTTTTGGTTTGTCTCTTTATGTAAACCTGCACTTTTTGTAAATAAAGTAGTTTGTTTCCCTGCAATTTCAAATATTTGCAAGTTTTTCATTTATTTCAATCAAGTGCATTTGTAATCAAAACATTACTAATCTAAGTATTGAACAATAAATCACCTCACAAATTAGACAAAGGTTTCAGTCCAGCATCCCTGCCAATAAAAAATAAACATCAGGCTAAGTAATAAACAACAGGGAGGTGTGATGTTATGTGTATGCCCCCAATCAATCTTGAATAAAGTTCCTAACCAGGGACTGTTCGGGATTGGTTAGGATAGACATCAGATTTCCCCCAATCCTTCAGTGGGGGTAGGAATCCATTTTCAGTGGCACTTTCTCTTAGCGCTTTTATACTATCCTATCATATGCCTAGGTTAGAGTGTGGTCAAGGCGGTCTTTAATCGTGGTGCACCCTCATGCCCTGTGGACATCGTCTTCCTGTCCTTTATACTCTCTCCCAAATCATGAGAGTTAGAGTAGTGGACGTCATCTTCCCTTCCTTTATACTCTCTCTCGGATCATGAGAGTTAGAGTTAGTCACGCGAACGACCATTCCATATACTTTTGTTTCCTTTCTACACCATATTTCAAAGGGTGGGAGGTTGCCGGTTCGAGTGCCGTTTTCGCTCTCAATTTTATTTCAAGTCCTATGTTTTAAGGCAAAATTAGAATAATTGTAGGATACAAAGAGATATATGTGAGAAAAGTAAATAACACGCGATATTTTTATAGTGGTTCGGCTAAATCATAGCCTACATCCACTTTATAATCTTTTGTTTATGTTAACTAGACTGTTCTAGGCAAGTTGTGCTTTTTACATAGTTTATAAAATAAAAGAATCAGTACATTCTTAAGTCAAATAGTGCCGCAAGTGCTGGGCCATGCTTTGGGGATTTCATCGCCATCCACAATCGTCAGCTTGAAATCTCCTTTATCAAGTTTCCGCTAAATGGCAAACACTCCTTCCTATTTCGGATCCAGGAAAATGGGGATTGGGAAGACTCATTTCAAAACCAAATCTCCACGTTCAAAGGTTTGAGGTTGAACCTTCCTGTTGTAATATTAAGCAACTTGGTGTTAGTGCCTTGAGACACGTAAGTCTGCTTCATCTCTTTTTTCCTCAATCGCATCCAAGGACTTGAGGAGAAGCACTTTATTCGTCATTGGATCATATTAGGTCGTTCTATGAGAGGGGACTTCCAATTCCACCGTAATGACTGCTTCTGATCCAAGGAAAGTGAGAAAGGGGTATGACCTATTGCTGATTTGTAGGTCGTTATGTATTCCCATAATGCTAAATGGAATTTGTCGACCCACATGGCTTTTGCCTGATTCAATCGCTTCTTAAGAATAGATTTAATAAAAAAATTACTGGTTTAACTTGTCCATTTGATTACGGGTGAGCTACTGCGGTGTATCTCTTCTCAATTTTATATTTTTGCTAGAATTCTCTGAATTTGCTACTATCGAATTGGGTTCCATTGTCAGTTATGATGGCCTTGGGAATCCCAAATTGGCGGATTATGTTTCTGACAACAAAATTAATCACCCGCTTTGTCGTGATCGTAGTTAAGTGCTCGGCTTCCGTCCATTTGGTAAAGTAATCTACGGTCAAGATTGCATACTTTGCCCAACCTTTAGCAATTAGTAGGCTTCCAATGATGTATATTTCCCACACGGCAAACGACCACAGACTCACCATTGACTTAAGGTGACTAGGAGGTGCTCTAGGAATCTTTGCAAATTTATGGCACCTATCGCAGCATCGTGAATAATCAGCTGCAACCTGATTTATTGTAGGCCGGAATTCGCCATACCGTAATATTTTATTTGCCAACATCTGGCCTCTGGTGTGGTCCACAAATTCGCCTTTATGCACTTCTCTCAACACACATTTAACATCGTCATGGTCTATGCACCGGAGTAGTGGTACAGAAAATCCCTGTCGGTAAAGAACTTCGTCCTGCATAACATATCTTGAGGCTTTATGGACTACGACCCATCTCTCACTCTTTTTTGTCGGGAGTGTTCCATTTTGCAGGAAGTTTTTTATTGGTGTCATCCACGACTCTCTTTCCAGTTCAGTCTCCAGCACTGGATCAACTTCCATATGATCAATGCTTAGAGATTTTAGCACTTCAATTGGGACCATCTCCATTTCTTCCGGGTTATCAGAGCTAGCTAGCTTGGCTAAACTATCAGTCTTTTGATTCTTTTCTCGTAGAATATGGGATATGCTATAATGTTCCATGTCATTCAATAACTCCTCTACCTTTTCCAAGTAAGGAACAAGTCGAGGTACTTACGCTTAAAACTCTTTCCAAACCTACCAAACAACAATTTGAGAGTCATAGAAGATATCCAATGCCGCTTCTCTCAACTCCTTAGCGACCTTCAACCTGACAATCAGGGCTTCGTACTCGGAATCGTTGTTAGTAGCGGAAAATTCCAATCGAAGAGTGTAGTAAATCGGTCGTTTTTAGGAGTAATCAATACAACTCCGGCGCCAGACCGTCGGTCATTACTAGCCCTATCTGTATATAGCTTCCAGGGCTAGTTCTAATTTCTGTTCTGAGGGGCTAGCCTTTTCATCTAACTCATCCTCTTCGAGGATCGTGAATTCGTCGATGAAGTCGGCTAATGCCTTCCCCCTTATTGATTATCTAGGTTGGAAGATTAGGTCGAAATGGCTCAGCTTAATATTCCACTTCAGCAATCATCCAGATGCTTCATGCCATCGTAGGACCTGTCGGAGTGGTTGAGCGGTATATACAATAATTGGATGAGCTTGGAAATAATGATGGAGTTTTTCTGGAAGCAATCAGTAGACTATAAGTAAGTTTTTTCTATTTTTGGTTAGTTGTGCTCCACTGCCGCCAACTTTTTTCTCATATAATATACCGGTCTTTGTACTTTGTATTCCTCGCATACCAAGGCTGAAATAATGGCATGATATGACATTGCCAACTATATGAACAAATCTTCATGGTTCACCAACTTAGACAATATTGGAGGTTTCTCTAAAAGATCCAACAAGTTTTGGAAGGCTTCTGTACAATCCGGGGTCCACTCGAAATTGCGTTTCCTACATTTTATCAAGTCGAAGAAAGGAACGTATTTGTTTGCGGCCTTAGAAATAAACCTGCTTAATGACGTGACCTTCCCTGCTAAGCATTGGATGTCTTTCATCTTTCGTGGCTCTTTAATGTTTCTAATCGCTGCAATCTGATCGGGATCAATTTCAATTCTGTGAGAGCTAACTATGAAGCTAAAGAATTTTCCTGATGCTACCCCAAATGAGCACTTTAGTGGATTAAGCTTCATTCCATATCGTCGCAGGATGCAGAACGTTTCTGCTAAGTCTACCGTGTGGTCAAATGATCGCTTGAACTTTACAAGCATATCATCCACATAAACTTCCATCGTCTTCCTTATCTGAATATAGAACATATGATTCACCAAGCATTGGTACGTCGCTCCGGCATTCTTAAGTCCGAAGGGCATTACCACGTAGCAATACAATCCCAAGTCTGTGATAAACTGGTGTGCTCCTGATCTGGCACGTGCATGGGAATTTGATTATAACCTGAATATGCATCCATAAAAGAAAGAAGTTTATGTCCTGCCAATGAGTCCACTAACTGGTCGATCCTGGGGAGGGGGAACCTGTCCTTCGGAAAGGCTTTGTTCAAATTTGAAAAGTCAATACAGGTACACCATTTCCCATTGGCTTTCTTAACCTAGATAGGGTTTGATATCCAATCTGGATAAATCGAGTCTCTGATGGATCCATTATCTATAAACTTTCCCACTTCTTCTTTCAAGGCGGTCGACCTCTCCGAGCCCAGCGTACGCCTTTTTTGTTTCATAGGAGGATGCTTTGGGTTTATGCTCAGTAAATGACTCATGAATGAAGGGAAATCCAACACATATCAGCTTGGGTCCAAGAGAACACATCTAAGTTCTCTTTTTAAAAGTCTGTTAATTCACTTGTCCGGAGGGGATCTAAGCGCGATCTGATTTTCAAGACCTTTGTTGGGTCGTTGCTATCGATTGAAATGTCCATAGTTGCTTCATTAGGTGTTGCCTTTCTGCATCCCGCTTCTTCGTCCTCTCTAGGATCGATGTCTTTAAGCAGGTCATAAGGTGACTCCTTCAGCGATATTCTCTTTATTTTCTATGCCGAGCCCTCCTCGGCAAAAGGGGAACCACCCTTGGATTCCATATCTTTTCCATTGTATAGTATATTCAATTCTTCCATATAACAAGCCCTTCCAGTGACTTGGTCACCACGAACCATTCACACTCCAGCTTCGGTTGGGAAATTTAGCAACACACAACAGGGTGCAAGGTAGGCCCTGAATTTTGCAAGGGATGGATCGTAGGGTGAATCAATGTCTATAACCACAAATGGGGGGATTCTTACTCTTCGACGCTCTCTTCCTCTAGCTCTACAGACAAATACACCACACCAATCAGAGCTTTTGATGATCCATCGAAGCCATGTATCAAACCTCCACATGATTTCAAATCCTTTGTTTCTAACTTCATTTGGTCGAATGTTTTTTTAAACAAGATGTTGATGGAACTCCCGCAGTCTACAAGGACTTTCCGTACCAATGCAGACCCAATAGTAGTAGTTGTTACCAATGGGTCAACACTGGGTGTTTCAACTCCTACACTTTCTCGGCCACGGAAGATAACATCATCATTGTTGTCTATTGCTACTTCACGGGTGCAGTCTCTTCAATATTGCTGCACTCTCCCACTTCCAGGTGTTTGGCATCATTAACATATTGTTCCATTGTTCTATTGTTAGACCCAGCTGGATGTGGTCCTCCGACCACTGTGTTAATGACCATGCCTTTTCCCTTTTGCTAGGCAGTAGGTTTAGAAGCAAGTTGGTTCTGATTTGGAGCAGATCCTCCTTGCCCCTATCCTTGGAGGCAACATTGTACTCATCCAGCTTCCCTGCATGAAATTTTTTATCAACAACAACCCTTAAATGACGAGTGTAGAGTGGCTGTAAGTCTCGCGAAACAAGTAAAACTTCCCGGTTTAAAGTTCTTTTTCGGTTGAATCTCTAGGTAAGGGCTTCTTGTATTGGACAAAATTGTAAGTATCCAAATAGATATTCTCCAAGGTATCACTTAGTGGCGTGTAGTTTTCAAAAGACTGAAATCAAGACCTCTTCTTGGAATCGATTCTCCGATTCCTATTTATTTTGCCACCAATCCCACCTTGGTGGTCATTCCCTCCATTCTTGTAACCGACATCTACTTCAACCTTTCATGCGTTGTCACCAGACTATTTGATGGCAACATTACTCTGAATATCCTCTCTATTGATTTTGTCAGACTTTCTCTTTCGGCTAGAGTATATTTCCTCTCGTCGTAGAATAATATTTTCTTTTTCTTAAAATAACTCTCGAGTTAACGGTGGTTTTCCAGCTAGGTACCTTCCGAACTCAGTGTCTTTATTGACTCCATCAATGAGTGCCATCAGGATGGTCTTCTCATGTGGGTTACTTACTTCTATAGCTGCCAAATTAAAACGATCAAATATGATTTCAGAGACTCCCCGGGAGCTTGTTTGATTACAAACATCTCAATGACACTCTTGGATTTTTGGACGTGTAGTTGGGACTGATTCATGAAGCTCTCACTCAGCTCCTTAAAACTGGAGATTGACTGGGGAGAAAGCCGGTTGAACCACATCAGTGCGATGTCTTCAAGATATATTGGAAATGCCTTGCACTTTATGGCATCAAGAGCTGTCGGGGCGTTCATGTACCATGAGTATCTCATCAAATGTTGCCTTGTCTCGGTTCTTCCTCCATATCGATCCATTGTAGGCAGATTAAATCGTCTATGGAACATAAAATCTAGAATATCATCAGTGAAAGGGGTGTAGCTATGATCAATACCCCAATTTTGTTAGTATAACCCCTGTTGTCAGCCATAATTTGGCATACTATTGCTTCCACTTCAGCATTGGTTAGTGTTGGCTCGGGATCTGCACTTCTGGTTATCCAGTTCCCATATCAGGTTGCGTGCTCTGACTTCTTACGGGAGCGGGATCCCCTCGCCCTTCATGGTCTCGGTCATTCACAAGGCGGGTAGGCTGAAGGAGTTGTCGATGAGTAGGATTAGTAACGTTAGGATCCCTAGAAAGGACATCTTTCATTGGTAGAAACATTGGCTCTCTCAAGCTAGGGTCATTACGTCCGAAGACACGAGCTATGTCTTCACGAGATCCCAATGATCCAAGTATTTGTTCGAGATTATCGGGTATCTCATATGGACTTCTCTGATGTGGATGCCTTTCCTCCAAAGAAGATGAGTAGTCTGCAGCGAGACGACGGGTCGGAGAAGGTGTTCTCTTTCTATGAAGCACGTCTATCTGTCTACTCATAGCATTCAGGTTTTCTCGCATAGTAGCACTATCACGTCTTTGAGCCTCTAAGGCATCATTAGTTCTATCCAACATATTGAGTAAGCTTGAAAATATGTCTGTGAGACAGGGACAAAAGTAGTAGGCTAATTACTAGTTGTCCCGACTAGCATTCGATCATTTGCATTGGCTCGAGTAGAAGCACTAGCCTCAACTATAACCGGTTCGGATCGGTGCGTAGTTGTAGTACAACTGGGGCTGATCGGAGAGGCACTACCAATACGGGTCGGAGGAACGTCAGCAGGAAGGTCTGAGCTTTCGGTTCGGTTCAGTTCTTTATCCCCGGATCATTTCGGATCTCCACCTGCGGATCGGTTTTGACTCGAACCGGTGCCTTGGGACCTGGTAACTACAAGCGTTTGTTCATTATCCCGATGATCTTCATTTGCGTTGTTTATCCGGGAAGTTTATGGTTCCTTTCCTTTTCTTGGAGCCATGAAATATGAGTCTCTTAATATCATTGAAAACTTCAAAACAGTATAAATGCAGACTAACTTCTTCGGACTCGTTAATCGAAAAAGTAGAACGATAATCCGGAATGCTGAGAATTCGAAAGTTCTCAGTGAAAGCACCAAAATGTTAGACCAAAAACTGGTTCTAACTCACAATTGACTGATAATTCTAGAGAAAACAAATCAAAATAGATAAAAAAGAGAATTAACACATAGGGTTTATAGTGATTCGGCGTTAACGAGCCTATGTCCACTTTGTAGCTTTTTGATTGACGATTTGATTACACATACAATGTATATGATCACTCAACCTCACTCGTACAATCAACAAACTCTCCCACTTTGTAGAATCATCCTCAAGAATATAGGATGTAATCTAAATGAAATAGAGAAATGGCTTTAATGGTGAAGTTTAAGTAGATAGAGAGCCAAAAGATCCCTCAAAGTGGGGTGGTCTGGTGTATTTATAGGCTAGGAATGCAGGCTGGTTGTAACATCCTGAATTTTCTGTGAATATTAAAATTAAAAATCCTAAGAATACTTAATTATTAAAGTGAGAATTAAGGGAAATGGGTTACACCATTGCGTTCATCTCGAAATTCTTCTTGGAATAGAGTCCAAGTTTTCGGAAATTGGACTTTGTATGAGGAAGTTATGGCTTTGGAAGTTTTAGTAATTTTCTATAAATTAAAAATTAAAATAGTTCATAATAAAAATTCAAAATTCAAAATTCAAACAGGGAAGCGGACTGGGCAGGATTTCTCCCGCCCAAGGCCAGGTCGACCAGGGGGTCGACCTACCCTATACAAGTCGATCAGGGGGTCGACCTACCCCCTGGGGCAGATCTGAAATTAGACGATCCTGACTTGTTGCTGAGTCTTACCTGACCTGTTGCTGAGTCACTAGGGCAGAGGTGGCAATTCTAGATAACTCTATCTAGTCTGAACGGTTGTGATGGCTCCTATGATAATCTAACGGCTTAGGTTGATTTAAACTTCTATAAAAGAATGCCTAGACTCAAATCCTAAACCTAAACTAAATTTGTCTCTTAGCTACCATGCTGCTGCTAGGATAGTTCTTCTTCCTAAAGCTTAGGGGTTAGCAAGTTAGAATTCTAATTCAAAAGACGAACGAATCATTCTCTTCTCTAACCTATCTTTGTGAGTACAATTTCTTTCACAAAATAATTAATAAATTAATTGTGATGAGTTATAATTTGGATTATGAGAACATGACTGTTGAATCATGTGATGTTATTTAACTTCGTTATCGTCTGTTGGTGAACATATGACAGTTTTGTTATCTTATGTTGATAGTTCCATTTCGTATGTCCAATTATACATGTTTAACTTGATTCATTTTATGCAAGTTTAGGATGTAAATCATATGCTAGTTCGTATCTGAATCTTATGCATGTTTGGGATGTTAAATCATATGTTAGTTTGTATATGAATCTTATGCAAGTCTGTGTTTACATATGCTAGTTCGTGTGTGAAATCTTATGCAAGTTTGGGATGTTAAATCATATGCTAGTTTGTATGTGAATCTTATGCAAGTCTATATGCGGATTATTCACAAGTTTATATGTGAATCAAGTATATACATATGCTAGTTTATATGCAAAACATGTGATAAATTCATATGCAAGTTGTAGGAATCCATATGCAAGTTTAGGTGAGAACTATATTCACATTTTTAGGTGAAAACTATATTCACATATGCAAGTCTAGGTGAGACCCATAATTCATATATGCAAGTTCATAATTTCATGTTTAGATCTATATTTAGATCCATGGTAGTTTATGCAAATATATGATTCTATATGCCCATTGTCTATGCAAATTATTGGCTATGCAAATTTATGTTATAATTCTTATTTGCAAGTTACATCTATTTTATGTGTTATGCAAGTTGTGATGTTTCTTTTCTTTTTATGAGTTAGACTATTTGCGAGTCTAACATATTTCATATTAAAACGTACGAATAGCGTGGGGACAATGGGAAAATGTTAATTATGTAAATTGTGAATTGGCATAAAAATAGCTTTAAAGGCGTAAAATTAAATTTAGACATTAAATGGGTATAATTTATATACCTAAATATTCTGGACATAATTTAGGTGACAATTATGGACATAATTAATTTGGAAATTATTGACAATTTGAATAGGGATAATTAATTCATATTGGGGTGAAATAATTTGTAATAATAAACGCCTAAGATACGAGGTTAGACTCGTTTATGGTGTAAGACTGCCCGGACCCGCCTGGAAAATCCAGCAACCACAAACGGTAGTCTAATGAGATAGGTCGAAGGCATAAATCAAATGCGTAACAATTGTAAAGACACGAGGTTAGACACGTTTGCAGTATAAGACTGGCCGGACCCGCCCTACAAATCCAGCAACTGCAAATGGGAGTCTAATGTAGGAGGTCTTACAAGGTTACAGTTATATTGAATTAAGCAACACTTAACCAAGATAAACATGTGGTGGGACATGGGGGTTAAGTAGGTGAAATGGGTGACATGTGAAATACGATTAGAAACACTTAACCAAATTGAAACATGTAAGAAGACATGAATAAGATGAGGGTTAAGTGGGAAATTCCAGTGGGGACCAAGCATGGGTGGAAAGCTTGTGTCAAGCATGGGGGACCCTTTTCAAAACAGTAACCCATTAAGTATCTTTGTGAGCTCGAGTTATATCGAGGACGTAACACGCTTACTGGGTTTGATTGTAAGAGGTCAAAACGGGTTAACGGTGGCAATGCAAGTCCAATGGGGTCATGTGCGTGCGTGGGCCCAGACTGGTAGGTAAGACGTTGTTGCATCGTGTAGATATAAGCCGTGCATCTTTAGTGGTATCGGGTTGCCACTTTGGGGAGTGATACACCCCACTGTGGGACCAACACGGGTATCCACGAGTTAGGGAGCTGATCGCATGGGGGTAGTGGGTACAACTAGTGGAGATAGGGGAAGGCGACACCTTTGAAGACAGCTAGGGGTACACGAGACTACCATAATGATTATTATGTTCAGTAGGCGGGATCAATTCTTAGGGTGACTAGTAATGGTGCAGTATAGTAATTATCCTATAGTGATTAGGAGCGAGATTAACGCCAGAATATTCCTTTTGTTCGTTTTGTCTTGCCCACTTGTTTCACAGTCATTCCTTGTTTTACCAGTTTATGCCTTATCCTAATTACTTTAATAATTATATTGTTAAAGTTATTGTACTCGCCAGACTTTATATCTGACCCCCTTTGTTTTCGCCTCTTTTCTTCCTCCCCCCCAGGTTCTCAGGGTGGGACTAGTGCTAGTGGAGCATGATTTGGATCTTTCTCTCTTTTTGGAAGTGCTTGGATTGCTGAAAGTAAAGTTCAGCTCATCTCTTTTATGGCTACTTATGTTGGGATTATGCTTTTTTACTTTATGTACTCAGAAAACAATTTATCAAGATGGATATTAAGTGTACCATGTTTTACTGCTAGTTTATGATGTTGTTGTAATCAAACTATTTCTCCGATGCAATAAAAGTTGTTTTAAAATTTTCAAGTATCAATATATGTATATGTCTTGTTGTATTATGTTCTATACATCAATAATACTCCATGAAAGTTAATTCATTCCCTTTGAGAGTGATATTAATGGACGTGGGGTGTTACACGTGGTATCAAAGATGAAGGTTAACAGAATAGATAAGAGATTTTGAAAAACTGTTTTTCAAAAGCGTTTTATAAAGAAATACTTTCAAAAGTATGTTTTAAGGAGAATATTTTCAGGAGAAAAGTTTGTTTTAAAAACATAACCCCCAAGAGCTATATATCTTTCTTTTGAATTTTCCGTTTTGAATCTCTTCATTTTCTTTTCAGCATGTCTGGGTTACCCGAGATACCCGAGGGAATACCGATACCAACCTGGTTCAGAAGGTATCTGGAGGCTAAGGCCACCGCCACAGGCCCAGCAGACATCCCTCCTCCCCCAGCTGCAGCCGCTCCTCCTCCTCCTCCCCCTCCTCGTGTTGATACTTTTTCGAAGATATGCAAAGACTTTTGGGCAATGGGCGGAAAACCTTTTCACGGGTCAGAGATGTTTGTTGAAGCCCGAAATTGGCTTAAGGAGGTGGAAGATTTGTTTGGTATCTTCGAGATAGAAGATGGAAGGAAGGTCTAATTGGCTGCTTGGTTAATGAAGGACGAAGCCTCGTTTTGGTGGGAGGTCACGAATGGAGAGCGTCCAGTGGTGACATGGATGGATTTCAGACATAGGTTCGAGATGAAATTTCTCTCACGAGCAGAAGAAAATTTATACATGGAGAGGTTCTTGGCATTGAAGCAGGGGAATTTATCAGTAAAGGAGTACGTCATCAAGTTCAATCACTTGGCGAGATTTGGCTTAGACTTGGTAAACACACCTGAAAAGAAGGCCCTGAGATTCGTTAAAGGTCTGAACGAGCCGCTACATGGGTTGGCTATGACCCACATTCCTATGGGGGCTACCTTTGAGAAACTGGTTGACATGGCACTTATGCATGAAGAGGAGAAAGGCGCGAATGCTAATAAGGCACCAAAAAATAAAGATGATCAAAAGAAGTCACATCAGCAACCTAAGAAAGGTGGTAAGGACAACAATAGCAAAGGAAAGAAAAGATGCTTTAATTGTGGAACACCAGGCTATCTGAGCAAGGACTGTAGGAAGAAGAAGAAGAAGAAGACTGGCTGTTTCAATTGTGATGAGGCAGGACATTTGTTCAAAGACTGCTCGAGGAGACAAGAACAAGGGCAGAGGAAAGGGTCTACTTCTGGAGGGCAGGTTCAGGCTCTCATGGCACCAGGTCAGGCAAGAGAGCAAGTTCATGCTCTCATGGCACCAGGACAGGAGAGAGTAGAAACATTTCTGTTGAAAGTTTGGTTTCTGTTTGATCATCCTGTTCGTACTTTGTTTGATTCTGGCGCTTCACACTCGTTTGTGTCTGCTTCCTTAGTTGAAACACTGCACCTAAATACTAGTCTAGTTACGGATCCCATAGTAGTCTCAAATCCTATTGGTGGTTCGGCTCATATTTCAATGATTTGTTGGGATTTGAGAGTGTCTATCTTGAGCATTGAGTTTGAATGCAACGCCTTCGTTCTTGGCTTCACGGGCTATGGATTGATTCTAGGCATGGATTGGTTATCCAGTAATGGTGCCATCCTCGATTGTGAAAAGAGAGTGGTTAGACTTATGACTCGCCTTGGCAACACTCTCGAAATCTCTTGTAATCCCATACATTCTGTTATGCTTAGCTACCTAGAATTCTTGATGCGTCTGTTGAAAACTTGCAGTCAGTTAGGGTAGTCCGTGAATACTCAGATGTATTTGAAGAGGTGAAGGGTTTACCTCTGAAGCGGGAGATAGACTTCCGCATATACCTTGTTGATAATGCAAACCCGTAGCTCTACCCGTTAGACACATGGCTCCAACGGAGAGAAAAGAGCTCATTAAGCAAGTCATAGAGTTGTCGAAAAAGGGTTTATAAGGCGGAGTATTTCTAAATGGGATGCTCTAGTAGTATTCGCAACCAAAGCGGATGGTTCACTTCGCCTATGCGTTGATAATAGGGAGCTAAACAAGCTGACCAAGAAAAATAGGCACGCACTTCCAAGAATAGACGACTTGTTTGATCAGCTTGTAGGTGCATTGGTTTTCTCCCAACTAGATTTGGCTACCGGGTTCCATCAGCTAAGAGTGGTTGAAGACAATATTGATAAGACCGCGTTCAGAACCCCGGATGGTTTCTTCGAATGGCTTGTCATGCCTTTTGGCTTGACAAACGCACCCGCTTACTTCATTGACTTGATGAGCAAGGTGTTTAGGGAGTTCCTTAATAAGTTTGTGGTGGTCTTCGTAGACGACGTTTTGATTTTCTCGAAGAATGAAGAAGAGCATGCTTTGCATTTAAGGGAAGTCATGGATACTCTTCGTGCACATTGGCTAAAAGCCAAATTCTCCAAATGCCATTTCTGGAGAGAAGAAGTGAGGTTTTCATGTGGTGTCCAAAGAAGGGTTAGTTGTGGACCCCGCAAAAGTAATTGCGTTGCAAGATTAGAAGGTCCCACGGAATGCAACCAAAGTCCGAAGCTTTCTCGGGCTAGCGGGCTTTTACCGAAAGTTCATTAAAGACTTTGCAAAAATCTCAGTCCCACTCACAAGATTGACGAAGAAGAACCTAACTTTCGCTTGAAATTTGGATTGCGATATTGCTTTCCAATGTTTAAAAAGAGCTATAAAAAAATCCCCAGTCCTGACATTGCCTGATGGGAGAAAAATGTTTACCGTATACACAAACGCATGCGGTACAGGGTTAGGCGCTGTCTTGATGCAAGAAGGCAAGGTAGTTTGTTATGGGGGAAGGCAATTGAAGGTACATGAGAAGAACTACCCAGCTCATGATTTGGAGCTAGCTGCCATTTTTTTGGCTCTAAAGTCATGGCGTCATTACCTGCTAGGAGAAAGGTTTGAATTGTTTACTGACCATAAATCATTAGAGTACCTTTTCTCACAGAAAAACCTTAACTTAAGACAACAAAGGTGGATGGAATTTCTGGCCTCATATGATTTTGAGATTTCCTATACCCCTGGCAAGGGTAATGTGGTAGCAGACGCCTTAAGTAGGAAAAAGCTGACCTTGAGTCCTCTCTTTGTAGAAAGGCAAAGCTTGGAGTACATAGCAAACTTTAACTTTAGACCCTCCTCTGAACTTGTACCTGGTCTGTTAGCATCGCTAGAGGTGCAACCTACTCTTTTGGACTCAATAGGAACAACGTAACGAGAAGACCCTCAGCTAGTTGATGTGGTGGACAAGCTAGTCAGGGGTGAGACTTTTAGTCACCTCAATATATACTCCATCAATGATAAGGGTTGGTTGAGACGAGATGGAAGGCTATGCGTCCCACAATTAAGGGATTTAGTGAAGACGGTTCTCGAAGAAGCGCACCATTCTAAGCTGACCATACACCCAGGCGGAGGCTAGATGTATAAAGATATAAAAAGGGTTTTCTTTTGGAATGGCATGAAGAGAGATGTAGCTGATTTTGTCGTTAAGTGTTTGATATGCCAGCAAGTCAAAGCGGAGCAGAAGAAGCCTGGTGGTCTGCTTCATCCTCTAGAGGTCCCACAGTGGAAGTGGGATAACATTTCGATGGACTTTGTTGATGGGTTGCCTAGGCCAAGAAGGGGCAATACCAGTATTTGGGTAATAGTGGACAGGCTCACTAAAAGCGCTCACTTTATACCTGTTAAAAGTAGAAGGACTGCCTCGTCCCTAGCATCCATTTATCTTAAAGAGATAGTTCGACTCCACGGGATACCCTCCAACATAGTGTGTGATCGAGATCCTATCTTTACGAGCGAGTTTTGGAAAAGTTTGCAAGAGGCCGTGGGAACACAATTATGCTTAAGCACGGCCTATCACTCCCAAACCGATGGTCAAAGGGAAAGGGTGAACAGAGTATTGGAAGACCTCTTGAGATTGTGCATTCTTGACTTTGGAGGGATATGGGAGGATCATCTTCCTCTGGTGGAATTCGCCTACAACAATAGCTACTAAGCCACCATAGGCATGGCGCCCTTCGAAGCTTTACATGGAAGACCATGCCGATCACCAACTTGTTGGTGGGAGTCTACAGACAATCTCGTACTTGGGCCAGACATGATTAGAGAGACCTCAGAAAAGGTGGACTTGATAAGAAGACGGATGAAGGCTGCACAAGATACACAGAAGTCCTACGCAGACAAAAGAAGGACCGACCTTGAGTTTAAGGTTGGGGATAGGGTGTTCCTTAAAGTATCTCCTTTGAGTCCAAGTTTTCGTAAATCGGACTTCGCATGAGGAAGTTATGGCCTTTGGAAGTTTTAGTAATTTTATATAAATTAAAAATTAAAACAATTCAGAATAAAAATTCAAAATTCAAACAGGGAAGCGGGTTGGGCGAGATTTCTCCCGCCCAAGGCCAGGTCGACCAGGGGGTCGACCTACCCTATACAGGTCGGCCTGGGGGTCGACCTACCCCCCGGGGCAGATCTGAAATTAGACAATCCTGACTTGTTGCTGAGTCTTATCTGACCTGTTGCCGAGTCATTAAGGCAGAGGTGGCAATTCTAGATAACTCTATCTAGTCTGAACGGTTGTGATGGATCCTATGATAATCTAACAGCTTAAGTTGATTTAAACTTCTATAAAAGAATGCCTAGACTCAAACCCTAAACCTAAACTAAATTTGTCTCTTGGACACCATGCTGCTACTAGGATAGTTCTTCTTCCTAAAGCTTAGGGGTTAGCAAGTTAGAATTCTAATTCAAAAGACGAGCGAATCATTCTCTTCTCTAACCTATCTTTGTGAGTACAATTTCTTTCACAAAATAATTAATAAATTAATTTTGATGATTTATAATTTGGATTGTGAGAACATGACTGTTGAATCATGTGATGTTATTAAACTTTGTTATCGTCTGTTGGTGAACATATGACAGTTTTGTTATCTTATGTTTGTAGATCCATTTCATATGTCCAATTATACATGTTTAACTTGATTCATTTTATGCAACTATGGAATGTAAATCATATGCTAGTTCGTATGTGAATCTTATGCAAGTTTGGGATGTTAAATCATATGCTAGTTTTTATATGAATCTCATGCAAGTCTGTGTTTACATATGCTAGTTCGTATGTGAAATCTTATGCAAGTTTGGGATGTTAAATCATATGCAAGTCTATATGCGGATTATTCACAAGTTTATATGTGAATCAAGTATATACATATGCTAGTTTATATGCAAAACATGTGATAAATTCATATGCAAGTTGTAGGAATCCATATGCAAGTTTAGGTGAGAACTATATTCGCATTTTTAGGTGAAAACTATATTCACATATGCAAGTCTAGGTGAGACCCATAATTCATATATGCAAGTTCACAATTTCATGTTTAGATCTATATTTAGATCCATGGTAGTTTATGCAAATATATGATTCTATATGCCCATTGTCTATGCAAATTATTGGCTATGCAAATTTATGTTATAATTCTTATTTGCAAGTTACATCTATTTTATGTGTTATACAAGTTGTGATGTTTCTTTTCTTTTTATGAGTTAGACTATTTGCGAGTCTAACATATTTCATATTAAAACGTACGAATAACGTGGGGACAATAGGAAAATATTAATTATGTAAATTGTGAATTGGCATAAAAATAGCTTTAAAGGCGTAAAATTAAATTTAGACATTAAATGGGTATAATTTATATACCTAAAAATTATGGACATAATTTAGGTGGCAATTATGGACATAATTAATTTGGAAATTATTGAAAATTTGAATAGGGATAATTAATTCATATTGGGGTGAAATAATTTGTAATAATAAATGCCTAAGACACGAGGTTAGACTCGTTTGTGGTGTAAGATTGCCCGGACCTGTCCGGCAAATCCAGTAACCACAAACGGTAGTCTAATGTGAGAGGTCGAAGGCATAAATTAAATGCGTAACAATTGTAAAGACATGAGGTTAGGCATGTTTGCGGTATAAAACTACTCGGACCGGCCTGGAAAATCCAACAACCGCAAACGGGAGTCTAATGTGGGAGGTCTTACAAGGTTACAGTTATAATGAATTAAGCAACACTTAACCAAGATAAACATGTGGTGGGACATGGGGGTTAAGTGGGTGACATGGGTGACATGTGAAATACGATTAGAAACACTTAACCAAATTGAAACATGTAATAAGACATGAATAAGAAGGGGGTTAAGTGGGAAATTCTAGTGGGGACTAAGCATAGGTGGAAAGCTTGTGTCAAGCATGGGGGACCCTTTTCAAACCAGCAACCCATTAAGTATCTTTGTGAGCTCGAGTTAGATCGAGGACGGGACACGCTTACTGGATTTGATTGTAAGAGGTCAAAATGGGTTAACGGTGGCAACACATGTCCAACGGGGTCATATGCGTGCGTGGGCCCGGGCTGGTAGGTAAGACGTTGTTTCATCGTGTAGATATAAGCCGTGCATCTTTAGTGGTATCGGGTTGCCACTTTGGGGAGTTATACACCCCACTGTCGGACCAGCATGGGTATCTATGAGTTAGGGAGCCGATCACATGGGGGTAGTGGGTACAACTAGTGGAGATAGGGGCATGCGACACCTATGAAGACAACTAGGGGTACACGAGACTACCATTATGATTATTATGTTCAATAAGCGGGATCAACTCTTAGGGTGACTAGTAATGGTGCAGTATAGTAATTATCCTATAGTGAATAGGAGCGAGATTAACGCTAGAATATTCCTCTTGTTCATTTTGTCTTGCCCACTTGTTTCATAGTCATTCCTTGTTTTACCAGTTTATGCCTTATCCTAATTACTTTAATAATTATATTGTTAAAGTTATTGTACTCGCCAGACTTTATGTCTGACCCCCTTTGTTTTCGCCTCTTTTCTTCCTCCCCCCTAGGTTCTCAGGGTGGGACTAGTGCTAGTGGAGCTTGATTTGGATCTTTCTCTCTCTTTGGAAGTGCTTGGATTGCTGAAAGTAAAGTTCAGCTCATCTCTTTTATGGCTACTTATGTTGGGATTATGCTTTTTTACTTTATGTACTCAGAAAACAATTTGTCAAGATGGATATTAAGTGTACTTGGTTTTACTATTGGTTTATGATGTTGTTGTAATCAAACTATTTCTCCGCTGCAATAAAAGTTGTTTTAAAATTTTCAAGTATCAATATATGTATCTATCTTGTTATATTCTATTCTATACATCAATAATACTCCAAGAAAGTTAATGCATTCCCTTTGAGAGTGACATTAATGGACGTGGGGTGTTACACTGGTCGGATGCCACGCGGGTCCCATCCCATAAATATCGGAAGTAGATGCGCTAAAGTGAAGTCAATACACCAGCTTCGTGGGTTCGTAGATGGAAACCGCCCCGTGTTTGTAATAACACGATGTGTAACCATTTCATAGTGGTAGGCTTGGGTTCAGACCGGGTCCAATACGAATCGTTCCGTTCTGATGATAGTGAGGGGCCATTTTGTCTCATGCTTTGAGGGGATCGGGTGCTAGGCGACCGACCCGAATCGGTTCCTGCTTGCTAGAATCTGGGTGTCTTGTGTACGTAAAGGGATCGGATAGGGAGCGGTCCTCCAACCCAACCCGTCCTTATTCAGTATCCAAAAGTATTTGATTTCCCCTTTTGACTCGAGATTCTTTCTCCAATTAACCCCGACTTGGTTACTCATAGTGCAATCATTTGGACTATGTGCGGCCTGGTTGCAAAGTAGTTCAACATACGGGATGATCGGTACAACTATAGCTAGCCTCTACAGGCTCTCATCAACCAAATAAAAAAAAAATTGGTCCAAGCGGTAGCCAATCGGCTCAGAAGATCATCAAACCCAATCAATGCAATAAATATGTAACTTTTTGTCAGGCATGCATTTTTATTCCTCTTCTTGCCTTCTATGCAATAACCTGTCCAACACACACACACACACACACACACACACACACACATATATATATATATATATGTGTGTGTGTGTGTGTGTGTGTGTGTGTGTGTCCAATTCGAACTAAAATTTTAATTCAGTTCTACATCATATTTGATTTGGCTTAATTTACCTTTCATTCTAATATTGGTTTTATCATTTTAATATTTTTATTAGTTAAACAAAGAATCATATATCACAACCAGAAATCAATCAAATATATAACTTTTACATACTCAAATTCATATTTTCAATGCCGAATCACAAGCGATAAACTCTAATTAAGTTTTGGTTTCACACCAGTCAAGTGGAATCATATAGATATCCCACTTTCGAAACTCGAATATAAATACTGATGATGTCTGGATAATCACTGGAATTATCCCTGGGCGGGTAGAGTGTGATTCTATATCTACCCAGTATATCCGAGACTTCGAATATACATTCATGATGCATATATTCAAAATCTTCTTATACTCGATAGTCCAATTCAAAATCAAATGAAATACTCAAATACTTATTATAAGATTTTTTTTAAAACCAATTTCGTTTGTATAAACAATACTCTTTGAACTCATTTCAGGGTATTACTAGCCCTATCTCTAACGAGTCATTCTTATAGAATGTTACAAATCCTACCTCTGATGAATTCTTTTGTTCGGTTCTAATGTGTCTTGTTCTAGAGCTTTGTAAATCAAAGCTCTGATACCAAATGTGATGATCCGAACTTCCCGGTCGGCCTAAACCGAACAAGAAGACGGATTGTTTGAGAACACGACGCATTGGAACATAGAACAAGAGAACATTTCATTGCTATTACAACAATTTACATCAGAGTACAAGATATCAGAGTACAAATAAATAATATACAATAGAATATTAATATCAGAGATTTAAACTATAAAACAACGGAGTTTTAAATACATAAATATAATATGCAGCGGAAAACATCAACTACCACGGCTGACGGAAATGCACTGATACAAACCATTCCGACATATAGCTCCAACCGTAATCCAGGATCTTATGAAAAGAAATATCTGCGAAACCAAAACTACTATCTTCCTGCGTGGAAAATATGGGCATCCTGAGTTTAGGTGGGAAACAATAAACTCCGAGTCAGTCATGGGACTGGTGTGAGAACTAAAACAGTTATTATTTTCATTTTAATGTTGGGTAAATCAAGGGATCATGCCGTATGACACGGAACGGGTTTTCTCCCAAGAATACCATAAAACAAACAACGCAATGCTAAAAAGAAAAATGAAACCACTATAAGACTCAGGTCTCATCACAAAATGCAACACAAACCATAGGATAAAGTTTTAGCTCGTAATGGCCAAGCATGCTTGATACACGAAATTTATCTTTTATTATTAGTGCATAGTCCAGAAATCAATTTCGAATATAAATGTATCAATCATAGACGACATAGGTACCATGTACTATTTATACATATAGGTTTACAGCTAAAACCGTAAATTTGTGTATTGGAAATTCGAGTTTCCATCTATGGACCAAGGATAGGGATCTACCTCCGCCGATTAGAGACACTCTAGCCCTTGCCTTAGGACTCACCCGCAAGTGCACCAGAAGCGGTAAAGCCGGTCAACTGTCGCTGATTAATAATACCTAAACAATATGTTTCCTGGTCCTTGATGACCTAAAATCCTGATCAGTGTGTCGACCATCCAGGGCCTTTGTACGGCCAAATCCGAGGTACCTCACTATCCATCATCTAACATCGACATAAGTAAAATGTCTGGTCTCCATACCATGACACCACTCATAGCTATAAAGAAATGCATGTCCTTTATTTCTTTACGGTCCTTCATCCCGTTTTTGTTCATACCGGGGTGTGAAGCACGTGAATTAACGCTACATACAAAGCGGCACTATATCAAAGCTCTTCTTTGATCATCGACCAAAAAGCCCTGCTTTTCAACAAAAGCTTTGATCCATACATCTCAGCATGCCACATTGACAGTCCATACCATACCATTGATTTCCACCAATATATAACCTCTAAGCTCGTACGTCTCAGAGAAGGCTGTTAAGCAAGAGAATAAATTCTCCGCCGCCAAATAGATATACATTTAACAAAGATCAACGAATACAACATGAAGTACAATATCAGACATACAATCCATTTGCAAGTCCACTCTGGGTCTAAACAAAACCGTAGGCACCTTATTCCCCGTCTCATATGTCCAATACAGGAGAGAGGCCCACGCATATCTGGTCGATCTCCAAGTATGTCTGGATGACCACCACTTATTCCCTCGTCTTGGGTGTACCTCCCAATCGAGATATCAATAATAATCCAAATGATTTAAAGATCTTCGATCTTCAATCACCATCTTCAAATCTTTGCCTTTTAATCGTCATATCAATTATTCAGAATGGGTTAAACCCGGTCTTTCCGAATAACTCGCATATCTTATAATCAGGTGATATAAAAACACATCATATGCCTTATTCCAACCCAGAGTATTCTTTTATTCAATTATTCTTATCTTTGGGAAAGGTTCCCATTAATTTTATCAAAGATTATCTCTTTTAAACTTATTATTTAGACCATTTCTTGGAAATCATTTCAAAAGATTTTGTAATATCTTTTTACAATATAGACCAGATTAAGGTTTACAAACTAGTCGGGGTTATCGAGCCTTACCGAATTAACCATTAATTTTATTATACCAATCCCAACCTATTCAACCTACGAAGCAAAACTGGCAGTACTCCATCTAACACCCATTTGTGTTACCGGTAAAATTATTTACCATCTATTGTTCAAATCTAATTAAAGATTTAACTATCGCATGGAGTAAAACTGGTGGTACTCCATTTTGAACCTTTTTTGAATTCGGTAAATTTAATTATCTCATTAACATTTCAATCTAATTAAAGATTCATTAAAACTCCATCTAGTTTTAATCTCAAAAACCGTTATTTAATGATTATTCAACTTTAGGAAAATTAATCATGTCTTTAACTGGGTTAAAAAACCAATGTCGTTTAAAACACAGTTCACGATAAACCCAAAATCTCTTCCATCAAAATGAAATCTTCACAGAAATAATAAAAGTATATGACCAATATAAATTTCCATATCAGACTAATACTATAAGTGGAATAACTGCAAAGCCTTTTAAATTCCATAAATAGTAACGGTCTTCCTTCACAAACTCATCTAGATTATTATTAAATCGAATTCCATTCAATTCCAATTTAGTATATTAAAATGGAAAACTTTACTTTGGAAAATTTCATTAAATCTTAACTAAAAGATTTAGAAATTCGAAATCATAACTTCACTTTTAACTGGGTTTAAGAACAAATGTCATGTAAAACATTGTTCATCATGTGTAACACCCACGTCCGTTAATGTCACTCCTTAACAAAATACATTAAGTTCCGTGAAGCGTTATAGGTAAACGGAATAGAATCTCACTAGACATATATATAAAATAGCAACGGAAATTTAAAACTTTATTTTCCAATAGAAAACATCATGGTCCAAAAATACTGTTACAACATCAAACTGAAATACTTGAATAAAATACATCAAATAAAAGCATCTATCTTGCGCTAAAAACCATCAGAGTATAGAAGTAAAAAGCCATAGTCCCCATAAGTAGCCATAAACAAGTAGATAGATAGTCAAAGCGGTACATCTAAGCAATATCCAAAATCCAAGCTGGAACAGAAGAGAGAGAATCCTAACTAAGCCTGAGTGCTCCCACCCTGAGAACGTGTGGGAAAAGGAAGAGAGAGAAAAGAAAAAAAAGGGTCAGACATAAAGTCTGGCGAGCCCAGTTACTTTTAGCATATAAATAAGTAAAAGCATCATGACATCATATAAGCTGGATAAGAGATAACAATATCATAAAACATGTATGATTAGGATAAGCAGAATGAACCGAACTGATTACAGTTCTCAAATACTTTTCTGTGCACCAATACAAGTACAACATATATGATCCTAACAGAAACATAATTGTAGACTTAGGTTCACTTCTAGTAACAGGTTTTAACAAACAGTAATAACAGGTACCCAAACAGAAATAGTGGGTGTTATCCCAACCAAAAACAATGGGCATCTAAATAGGTAGGACTAGATGTACCTTAATAACTACCCCCAATCGATCGTCTCCCTATCATGTAAATACCATATGCCGGCTCCATAGCAGGACGTATCACTTCCTACAGTGACAACCCCCAGAAGGACACAGACCTATTTAATGGTGTTATAGCGGCTTATTTTCCCAATCAAGCCAGACCCATGCACACACATGACTCCTTTGGAACGCGCTATCAGAACACCTCAACCCATATGAACCTCTTATAATCAACTCAGTAAGCGTGCCCTAACCCCTACCTTGTTCGGGGTCCCCCTTTTGATACCAGAATGGGTTATTGACTGGTACGAGTCTCACACAACAGATGACACAAGCCATCCCTAGGCTTGTATCACCAACTACTAGGATTTTGATAAGTTATGCCCAACAGATTAACAAGCTGCATAACTCCAACAGACAAAACAGGTTAATTTTATCGAGTTCGTATAACCCCCTACAGATATAACAGATTTACTTAACTCCTACATAATCAAACAAGTTTACTTAACCCCACTATTTAATAGGTTCATTTAACCCCTACAGATTTTACTAAGTTAAGTATTACAGTTTAACAGGTACTTATAACCCCCATAGATCTAAACAGGTTTCATATGTTTTTTTACAGTTTCATTATATGTTCCGCTTAATTTATAAATTAAGCCTATAGATTTACATGCTCCAACCCTCAAGTCATAAATCACAGTATGAGATATCCCCCAAATTTTAGTCGTACATCACAGTATAGATTATGCCCCCAAACCCCAGTCATGATTCATAATACAAGGTATGCCCTGATTTATCTTTCCCAACCATTCCCAATTTCGTTCGTTCGCATATTTCAGCGATAGGCCTAGGCTCGAAGTAGCCTAGAAATAAAAATAAAAAGGGAAAGAGGGAGAGAGAAGAACAAAATAAGCATAATAATAGAAATAGGTATAATAGCAGAATAGGCATATGATAATAGAAATAGGCATATAAGTACTGAACAGCAGATCAAGTGTACATGTAATGGCAGATCCGTTTAGGTATGATTTTGATTCTTAACAAGCATAGGTTTAGATCCAGATTTATAAACATGTCAGGATTACTTGTTAAACGTTCATGTCAGGATTACTTGTTAAGTGTTTATATCTAAAAATAATATGAACTCACAGAGACTGGATCTAAAGAACAGAGAATAACAAGCAGATGTTACAGAATAAATTCTTGTATGCGAATAGGTTGTTGTTAAAGAAAAATAGGCTAACTCAATCCAAGCAGGGGCAACATCTCGTTGTCCCCATTGTTTTTGTTGTGTAAAAATAATAAAAATGATGCCCGATTTATAGCCTAAAGCCAACGGATCTCGCTCAGAAAAAGGTTCAGGTTCAAGAAATGAACCTGGATGGATCTGGGGTGGGTCGACCCGGGGCCACCCCCTTAAGTGGGTCGACCCCCTTGGGGCGTGGGTCGACCCCCAACGGGTCATAATCCCGCGTCATTCTTCTACTTAATTTTTGACTTATTTTGAATTTCTGGACTTGGTTATATATATATATATATATATTTCTCTTATACGTGTACAAACTTCTAAGACTAATAATTTTATCATACGACGTCCGTTTTACGCAAACTCAGAGTCTATCTTAAGCAGAATTCCGAGATGAACGCAATGGTCAGTCCATTTTACTTAAGTACCAATTTTTAATTAAGTATTATTAAGTTTATCATTATAGTGTTCTTTAAAATTAAGGGGTGCTACATTCTCCCCTGCTAAAATTATTTCTTCCCCGAAAAATCCTAATATCCATTAACGGTCTACTCATCCATCAACCAGAAGCATCCACTATCCTTAATAGATTCCTAATTCTTGTATTAACATATGAAACGACGTGTGTATATGTCCCTATGCTAATGAAAAAAATTAGATGGTCTACTGATTCAGTCGACCTCCTTAATGCATTGTATGCTAGTGCAATGAATCCAACATGTATGCAAATAGTCCTATTATATCATGTAAACTCTATACGTGTTCACAACTGTGCATCCAAATGCAACATCCATATGATGGTACACCCATTTCCATCCATAAAGAAAAAATGCACACACATCCATATGCAGTATGAGAGTGATTGAGCTGATCTAGTGCCTAGTGTGTGTGTGTATGCATCCACGAGCATCCACTAGAAAACACTTGCATCCATCAACCATAACATGTCTCAAACACATGTTTACATCAATTGGTTTCCTACCTAAAGTTCGAAGATTCAATCGATAGGATATAATTACATGACAGAAGCAAGTACGAATAAAAGCTTGGAAAAATAAGTTAAGAACACACCCTTGAAAAGAAAAGGGTACGAAGCGCGAATCTTGTCTTCGGTCTCCCAAGTTGCATCTTCGCAGTCTTCTCCCTCATTGAACACTCATCAATTTGGCTTCTCGGTTATGAAGCTTCTTAACCTATGATCCAAGTATACGGGTAGGAACTCGTCTAACTATTGCCTCCCGCTCTACCTCTAATTTCTCAAGCATGCTCGGCTCAGCTATTTCAGCTGTATCGTGCAGACACTTCTACAAATGAGAAACATGGAAAACACCACCAATCTCTATGGTAGCTTTACTCTACAGGCCATTTTACCTATTCTTTCCACTATGGGGAATGGCCATACGAACCTTGGCCCCAACTTCCCTACAGATTCAAAGAGAACCACATTCCTCAAAGGTGATACTTTGATGAAAACCATGTTTCCCACCTCAAACTCAATATATATCCTTCTCTTATCTACGTAGGTCTTCTTCCTGTCCTGAGTTGTCTTCATGCGTCTGCGGACAAGATCAATATTTTCTAAAGTTTCTCTAATCATCTCAAGTCCAAGTAGAAGCCTATCCGTAGACTCCTACAAACAAGTCGTTGATTCAAGGTCGTCCATACAGGGCTTAGAAGGGTGCCATGCCAATACTAGTCTGATAATTGTTATTGTAGGCGAACTCAACCAGTGGAAGACGCTCCTCCCAAGTTCCTCCGAAGTCTAGGATACACAGCCTCAAAAAATCCTCCAGAACCCTATTCACTCTCTCAGTCTGCCCATCGGTCTTAGGGTGATATGTGGTGCTCAAACATAACTATTTATCTAATGCTTCTTGTATGCTCTTCTATAACTCACTAGTGAAGATAGGTTCATGATCACTCACAATGCTATAAGGTACTCTGTGTAGACGGACTATCTCACGAAGATAAATTGATGCCAACTATGCTATCGTTCTCTAACTCTTAACAGGAATGAAATGAGCACTCTTAGTAAGCATGTCTACTATAACCCAAATACTGGTGTTTCCCTTCCTTGATCTAGGAAAACCATCAATGAAATCAATAGAGAAGCTCTCCCACTTCCACTGTGGAACTTTCAAAGGTTGAAGTAAACCGTCAGGATTCCTTTGCTCAACTTTGACTTACTAGCAAACTAAACATAGAGAGACAAACTCCGCTACATATTTCTTCATCCTAACCCAAAAGAAAACCATTTTCATATCCCTAGCATCTTATCACCGCCTTGATAGATAGTCATCCTAGAATGATAGCTTCCTTAAGGACTGTCTTCAACAGAGTCCCAACTTGGGGAACACAAAGCCTTCCATCCCGTTGCAACCACCCTCTATTATCCGTGGAATATCTACTAAGGTGACTAGAAGTCTCTCCACTACTGTCCCTATCCAAGATGTCTGCTATTTGTGGGTCCTCTCGCTGCGAAGATCCTATCTGATCCGTAAGAGTAGGTCGCAAGATCTGTAGATGGCCTAAAATCGAAGGTCGATATTGTAACAACCCGAATTTTCAAAACCAATTAAAATTTTTATTTTAGCTATTTTAATGGATTTTGGATATTTAAAATGATTTATTATAAATAATAACGGCTAAAAATTTATTTTAATTATAAAACGAGCCTGAAATGGCGTGATAGTTTGAAAATTCGATTTCAAATGAATGTACAGGATTCAAAATAAATCGTATTTCAGTAAAACAAGAAATATTTGAATATGTTTAGTTATATCTTTCTAACAAATGCGAAAAATTGAGAATTCATAATATAAATTAAAAGTTATGTCCAGTTTAAAATTCAGAATAGTCGCTATGGAATTTATATATATTTTTTAGTATAATAAATAGCCCATATAAATAGCCATTTTGCAAATGTCCTCTGTTTTTGACGAAACTACTTTTCTTGGATCCGGAATGTCAAATAATTGCTAGATTCCGATTTTCGCAATTTTTGGAATTAATATGTGAGCACAGTAAATTTAAATGTGTTTTTCAATTTAAATTTGAATTTAATCGACCAGTTAAAAAGGCCATTTTTCAAACGGTCTCTACATTTGACGAAATTAGTTTATTTGAAACTGTATTTGAAAAACATAGCGAGAATTCCAAATTTCGTAATTTTTGGAGCTAGTATGTGGCCGTACACGATAAATTGTGAATTGATCAGCCATTTAAGCCAGAAACAGAGCTTTCTGAGCAAACAGACTCGGAATTCAACCAAACTAGTTTTGTTGGGACTGTGTCGTAAAGATATAGCTACACGTCAATTTTCGTCGCCAACGGAGTTCGTGTGTGCCGGTGGCAACGATAACTGTCAATCGGGGACAACGTGAACTAAAGAAATCATTAAAAATCATAACCCTCCACTATATGATGTCTTTCTCTCTTCCCAAACCCTCATTAATTCATCTTCCCTCAAAATTATAGCAGCCCCCTCGGAAAATTTCAGAAAAGCCCCTGATCAATAATTTATGTCACTCAATCCATAAACAATTACCACGAACGACATCTGGGTTTTGAAGATCATTATGGCCTCTACCTACCACAAAAATCTCAGCACTTATCGTTGCATAGATTGGGAGAAATCAATAGTCAAAGGCTAAAAACTGGTTTTGGTTTTAGTGAAATTGTGGCCAATCCCTGATGAATTTGATGATGGCACCAAGGGGAAAGTGGTAGAGGAGAGGAAGGGCTACGACTTTGTCTTTGGGTTGTTGGCCTGAAAGTGCTTGGGGTAGCCAGAAAATTAAGATGAATAGAGGGGTACTGTTTTTGGAAGCAGCAAGTGGGTTTGGCCAATTTCCGCCAATCGATGATGAACTAGCAGGTGGTGATCGAAGGTTGACGGCACGGAGGTTCGATTGGCGGCGGTCCGCGACCGTGGTTTGGCGTGGCAGCGGCGCAATCGCCGTCGAATTAGATTTGTGGGTTTTGCGGTTTCTGGCGTGGTGGTGGTGAATTGGTGGGAGCGGCTGGAACAGGAGGGTCGTGGTGGAAGGGGCTTACCGACGGTGGGCCCAGGTCAGCCTTCGGTGGTCCAGATCAGCGGCGGTGAGCTTTGGGTCATGGTGAACAAACGATGAATGGTTTTGAAAAGGAGGTTAGGTTTTTAAGTTAATTAATTATTTAATTTAATTTATTTAAACTTCGTACATCAATAACTTTTTGCTGTGAAATCCTATTTGCGTGAAACTAGATCCGTTGCGATTGTGAGGTCGAGAGCTTCGCAACAACACTAACTAGGTCCAATTTGGAGCTGGTTTGAATTTGGAGGCAAATTCAAACTCAAACGGAACCGAAATTATCAGATAAGAACTGGCGGAGTGGAACCCAATGTGAGAACTCCTTCTCACTCTAATTATTTTACAGTTAAATATATATTAGAATGCAGATAGGGCTTAGAATCCCCCGACACTATTTATTGTACAAACCATGTTTGTTGTTTGGATTGTATTATGGTTTTGTGATTGATTGGATTGATTGTGTATGGCGCGAGCCAGTATCAGGAGAAGGGTAATGCTAAACATTACTACGGTTCTAATATCGCGCCGCTATAATACCGAAATTTTCTGAAATAAATATTTATTCATTAAAAATATAATTTTTATTGCGTATGTGAACTGTATAAAACATTCATGTGTCGAATAAAATGTTTGAACAATAAAAATATTGTTTTTATTGAGTATATGAACTATTAAAAATATTCATGTGTTGAAATAAATATTTAATCGTTAAAAATATATTTTTTAACATATAAATGAATGGCATAAAATTCTCCTGAAATGAAAATAAATATTCATTCACAAATCGGATGATTTGTTTATGTACACCTATTTAACTAACACTGATTGGGACGATAAATTTTACACATTGCCCGATTACACAAATAATATTCAGTTTTGTTGGTTGAAACCCCACACGGGTGTTGGGATGATATTTGATGTACACTAATCCCAATTGTTTAGATGTATGTCAATCGATTGGTTGACAGACTAGTGTAAGCATTAATTATTTATGTTTAATGCTTATGCAGTGGTGTAATGCATTCTAGATGATGGATTATTGTTTATCATTGTTGTGGTATACATGTGTTGTATGAAATCCATATAAATAACATTATATGGTAATTGACTGTGTCTAATTCCAATTCAGGAAGAACAAATATTTTAAAATAACGAATATTTTAAGATAATGAATATTTTAAAATGACGAATATTTTAAAATAGTATTCTGTAAAGGATTAAAATGTGAATTTTATGTCCGATTTTGGATAGATAAGAAAATATTTAAATATATAAAGCCGTGTTGATAAGATTTGTGCCATTTCCATGCGAATAATATTTATATCGATTTTATTCATTTTTATAATGACTATAAAAAGGGAAGTGATTTCAAAGTCAGATATTTTGAAAATATTGTCATTTAAATATTATAATGATAAGGAGTATTCAATTTTTATTTAAAATTGAAATGAAAGTGGGAATCATTTTAAAACGAATTTATAAACGATTTATAAAACTCCTTTTAGATGGAAATCGATGAAATATATATAATATATATATTTAATGGCCTGAATAGAACGCGCCGCACAGCGACCATTCGCGAATTTCGACCATTGATTTTGAATTGATATTACGGGAGATCCGACCGTTGGATTCTCCTAAAACCGAAACCTTGGGTTCGTATCAAAAAGAGCTTTCCAATGAATATATGAGATTTGAAATCTAATGGTCGGATTTGGAATTATGTCCAAATCAAATTTGGAAAAGGTCGCTGTAAGTGCAGTTCGATGACCGTTTATGGAATTCGACTGAAAGGGCCTTAATAAAATTATTAGAAATATTAATAATTTGTGTAAAGTCATAATAAATGTTTTGGAAAGAATTAGGATGAAAAATTCCACGTTTGTTAAGATAGAAATATATTTTTATCAAAATGAACTAGTTATTAACTAGATTTGAAATGCAATAATTTTTAAATAAATAAACTGGATTTATAAAGGGTTTTAATAAAACCAAAATTTTCCAATATATAAATTGGAATGGATTTGAATAGGAATCGTCTTCGAAATATTTCGATATTGGATTCCGTGATTATGCGGATGTCATTGAGGAATTTGGAAGATAGATATATATCGTTATTCCTCTTACGATATGTGATGGTTTCCGAATTTGATATTGAATATAAGCCGATATAATTTCTATTTAGAGCCTTATGTTTAATATCAAAGTGAATTTTGGGTTTGCCGTGAATAGTGTCTTCAGTAACACTATTCTTAACCCCCGTGTGAAAAGAATAAATCTTTTAATTAATATTGTTAGAATTTCCAGTTATATTTAGTAATTGGAATAAAATGGAATGTGAAGTGGGTTTATTGAGAACTGTGTTTTTAACGACATTCGTTCTTTAATCCGAATAACAGTGAAATGTGATTTGGAATTTATAAATCTTTTTATTAAGATTTAATGGAAATTTTCCAAAGTAAAGTTTTCCAATTTGATAAAATAAATTGGGATTGAATGGAATTTGATTTGGTAATAATCGAAGTGAGCTTCTGTGGAGGAAGACTGTTAATATATATGAAATTTAAAAGGCTTGGTCGTTATTCCATGTATATTATTAGTCGGATACGGAAATTGATATCGATTATATATTGATCTATTTCCCGTGAATATACCATAATAAATGGAATGTTATTTTGGGTTTATCGTGAACTGTATTTTAAATGACATTGGTTCTTTAACCTAGTTAAAGACAAGATTACATGTCTAACATTGTATTTCGAACTGTATTGTTGATCTCTGCTAAATGTATATTTGTTTGGTAGTGGAGAATTTACTCTCTTTCTTCACACCCTTCTCTAGGACGTACAAGCTTAGAGGTTATATATCGGCAGAAATCAATGGTACGGTGTAGATTGTCGATGCGGCATGTTAGATTTCCCAAAGTTAAATATTCATTAATAATGATTTTTGGGAAGATTAAAACTAAGTGGGTTTTAGTGAATCTTTAATTAGACTGAAATGAGAATGTGATAATTTAAATTATCAAATTCGTGAAATGATCGAGAATAGAGTACCGCCAGTTTTACTCCAGGCGATAGTTAAATCTTTAATTAGATTTGAACGTGAATTGGTAATTAATTTTACTGATAACACCGTGGTGTTAGATATGGAGTATTACCAGTTTTTCTCCATGGGATGAATAGGTTGGGATCGGGAAATAAAATAAATGTTCTCTTCGGTAAGGTTCGTTAATCCCGTCTAGTTTGTAAAACCTTAATTTGGTTTAAACTATGAAAAGAGTATTTGAATAAAAGAATATTCTGGATTGGAATGAGGTGTATGTTGTGTTTTTATAGCACTTGATTATAAGATACGTGAATTATTCGGAAAGGCCGGGTTTATACCCATTCTGAATAATTGATTTGATGATAAGTCGACGATGAAGATGGTGGTTAGACCGGAGTTCTTTACATCATTTGGATGATTACTGATGTCTTGAATGGGCTATGCACCCAAGACAAGGTAAGTGGCGATCGTCCAGACGTACTTGGAGATCGATCGGATATGCGAGGACCTCTCTCCTGTATTGGAATTTGAGACGAGGAATAAGGTGCCTCCTGTTTCGTTCAGACCCAGAACGAACTAGTAAATGGAGTGTGTCTGACATTGGATTTTATTCTGTGTTGATTGATTTCTATTAAATATATATATGTTTGGTGGCGGAGAATTTATTCTGTTGCTTAACACCCTTCTCTAAGACGTACGAGCTTAGAGGTTATATATTGATAGACATCAGTCGCATGGCGTGAATTGTTAGTGTGGCATGCTGAGATGCAAATGATCAAGGCTTTTATCACTACAAGAAATGTGCACATTCATAATACCATTAGACAGCATTTTGCCCTCTCTGTTGTCAAATACAAATATTAATATGTGGTTTTAACGTTAAAAACGCTGAGATAATTTAAAGCGGGAAATTGTTTTCCTTCCCCCCACATCTACCAATTTCAGCCGCTACTCCAAATAAAAATTCCCCCAATCTTTTAATTATCGATCCTCCATGAGTTCCACATCCAGTAACTGGCCCCTTCTCTCTCTATCTTCTTCCTTCCTCATTCACACTCCTCTTACTTCGCACGACCAAAGCAGCGACAGCGAAATCGAACTCGACTCCGGATCCGAATCCGCTTCGTCGAGCCAGAACCCCTTTTCAAGCCTTTTGCAAGATTGATTGGCCAAGACGATATTATTGACTCCGGGGAGGGGAGTTTCGATGAAGTCGATGGTAAATTCCTATTGCAAGGTTTTCCTGAAATAATTTTTGTTCAGGATCAGTGTTTTGGCAGGTAAATTCTTTAGAATTAGTGTCCTTCTTTGTCTTTCCAGTATTGAACTGTTTGTACTATTGAAAACCTTAGTACCATGGTGATTTCTGATTCTGTATGAATCTATGAGCGAAGGTATGATTGTTTGGCTGAATTTGATTACGGTCCACAAGGACTTGTACAATATCCATGAATGGTTTGCTGTAGAGTTGTGAGTAGTAAATAACCAACTTAACTGATTTGTAAACTGCAAATTTGTAGAGATGTTTACAGTGATATTTTCTTTCTTTTGGGAAAACTTTTCCCATAAAGAGGTTGCCAGAGTCAGTGACCATAGTGGTTTGTGCTTGTGGGTTGGTTAGTTAATAAGAACCAATTTTTTTGTTATACTGATATCTAATCGGTTCATGATGTGGACAGGTTTAAGTAGTGCTCTCTGTGTTTTGAGTAGCGGTTGTTTAAACAATGGGCTGCAGTAAATTCGGTTTGAAGCAGGCTTACTGCAATTTATTTAGATCTTAATGTTTTCCCCTATATAGCATGAAAAATTAGAAGTCTTTTGTTCGCAACCAAGCAACTTCTAGAAATTGACCTTTTTTCCTTCTGTTTGTTTATACTAGTATGGCGGCATTACAAAGTTTCCTAAGGATATGTTACTAGAACTTTACAACTCATACTACGGATTTTCTGCAGTAAGCTTACTAGAGGCGCCAGGACTGAATCCTCTTTGTGTTGAATCGGGTTTCCTAAATTTGTAGGCACTGTAAGTTAAACTTTGATGTGTTTGGACTAGTCACTAACATATCCAGTTTGTAGATTTACTTCTGGGTGAGGGTTTTCTAATACCTCTTTTAAACCCTTTTAGCATGGTGGTGGAATGGCTAACCAGCATGTATCTACAAGTTGGGTGGTAAATGTACCGATAATGTTTCAAATGGTTGGATGATACTTCAACATGATTTTCTGTTTGCATTGTGGTATGATGTTTTGGTTTGTGCTAACTTTTGTGTATTTGTTACATATTTTTTCCAGCATACTTAATCTTATATGTATTCATTTGAAAACTCTACTTTTTGCAGGTTGAATGGTCTCAAATGGTTGACATAGCAAAAGAGATTGTTCATGCAAATGGATACTCTAATCGTACAACTCCAATGCAGATGTATGCTTTATTTCTAGTTAATCGGTCATCCAGGCATTGTTCTAAATTTTATGAATGAAATATGTGTTTAACTTGATTGATAGTTTAAACAGCATAGGTACAAAATTACCATTGATGTCCGATGCATGCAAAAAGTGAACTCGGGTGTATTTGGTGATTATTTGTGATCCTTTTATCTGCAGTTTTTTTATCTAAAAGTAGCGGCCGACCAATGAAACTTGAGATCAATGATAAAGCATCCGGACTCAACATCTCCATTTTCAGGTCGTACAATGTAAATTTTCTATTTTATGCAATGATTTGCTATAAGCATGAATATACTTCTATAATTCTCCAGTTGAGATATATGTTTTTCATTTCAGAGTTTAGTTTATATATAATTACTTCTAGAAAAAACCTATATCTGAAACAATAGTTGTTTAGGACAGTGCAAGTTGACTTTCATTATTCCAATCCTTAATGATTTACCTTCTCGTATAACACCGTATGATCATACATTTAGTACTACTGATGACCATACATTTAGCACAATATGTTAGTTTGGTAAAAAAAAAAAAAGGTTTCGAGTTATGATTGTTTTGTCAAAAACTGGGTTGATAATTTAGTTATCGTATTATCTCTCTTTCTGACGCTATATTTTCCAATATACAGTTGTTTGTAACAGGGGCATTACCCGACGGTATGGGCACTATTTCAGTTTTTGATTGTGTCGGTAGTATACCTAGTCATTCTTCAGTTGTACTGTCTAGTTAAGTAATGAGGATGAAATATATTGAAAACACAAGTCATCCCAGTTATTTATATATCAATACCATCCAGTCATGTTTGGGTTTGCACAGTATACATGAGCTTATGTATTTACTATCCCTGCACAACATATTAATTTTTTTCAGGCTTTTACTGCATTTACAATCAATGGGCATACGAATTATGATGGCATTCCACTTCATAGTTCATTTTTGACATGAAACTTTATGGAGTAAAAGCTCGAATTAACATACGCTTATATGTAAAGACATGCAGATAAAATCAAGCAATTATTATTTTCCTAAACTGACATAAAAGTAGTAGAGAAATATCCTTATTGTAGGCATAGTGGAGCCATGCACATGCACACAATCTGAAATATAGATATGGAGAAGTAGATCTGTTCTGAATTAACATATAGTCTTCATATTTATTTCTATAATTTATTGGCAACAGAGGGGATATCTGAAACAGGGGCAGACGTCTGGGAGCAATGGCAGACGTCTAGAGCCCCGCTGTGCATGACTTGAGTAGAAATCCAGACGTCTAGTGAAGACTTCCAAATGTCTTGAAGCCACACAGACGTCTGGTTTGGGATCCAGATGTCTGATTCGAGACAAATAATTTCCCAAAGTTAATTCCAGACATCTGGAATCCTGAGGCAGACGTTTGGAATCCTAAGGCAGATGTCTGGAATCCAATTATGATGTCCAGGTGATTCTATTCATCATGATAATTTAGAAACCAAACATATTACTGTCTCATTAATTTAAAGGATGAATAATTTATCGTTTACACATGTTCATATATGCTGAAATTCCAGTGAATTTAGGACTCCCTCTGCTCATTTTTGTGTGCTTGGATATTGATAGGCTGGGTTTTAGTGATCATCATCAACTGCAATATGCTGTTAGTATTTTATTTTACTTGAAAATAACTGTCATTGTTGTTTCAATCATTCCAAATCTGCAAAGCCGCTTTTCCATTGGCCATATTATTTGTTATATAACTCGAAGTAATACTGTGTTGTTCTTATCGTTGATTCTACCTCTGCCAGTTTTGAAGCTGGCATTTCCAAGGATGGCCAGACCTGTGAGCATGTTCTGTTGGCTTTCGCTCTCGGCGTGAAGCAAATGATCTATTACTGTAACAAGGTATATTAACTTTCATTTGATTTCTTAATGTATATTTTAAGTTTGTTATTGTTTATGGATGAAACTTGAACATTGAGATCTCAAAAACTTGAATTAATTCTTCCCATTGAAGACCAGATAGGAAGCCAAGCTTCAGCTACAGAGCAGTTGATATCTACAGTGAATTATCGATAACAAAGTACAATATTTTTTAACTAACATATGAAAGAAACATATAGAATTGTGTTTCAAATGCCTAATTCATTCCAGAGGATTAAGTTTCATTTTAACCAAATAGAAAAAAAAAATGGCACTCTGTCAAAACAGTGACCTCTATTATGCACTGACTCCTAATTTTTTCCAATGGAATTATCGAAGAATAATTCATAAATTGTGATTTTTCTTCCTTGGTTACCAAGACAACTAGAATTCTCCTAGTTGTATGACCATTGAAGTACATCATGGAGTTTGATTAAAAGACAGTCAAATTAGGTAAACATGCACTTTTTTTTGGTTAATGTCATCGTATTTTGCATTTTCCATAATGGTTTAAATTTTCATTTTTCGAAGGTTAAGGCCTTCTTATCCACATTTCCATTAGTTTCTGATATTAGATATTCATCCAGTTGTGAATACATATGCTAATGGATTACGTGCTTTCCTAGATATATAAATGTCGCATATGAATCTTTTTGCACACCGGTATGAGCATTCGGATCATTCACTTCGTAATGCTTTTCATGTATTTAAAGGTATAATATGGAGACTAAGTTAACTAAGTTTTATAAAAAAAAAATGAGTTTGGTTTACAATATCTGTGATTGCTTGTATGTTTACATTTGCCCGATTGAATGTATGTTTACATCTGCTCGACATCATCCACAGTTGTGCTTACAGAAGTATTGTTTGTTTGGCCCTAACCATCTCAAATTAAATTCTGCAGCGTTATACTGCGTTATGAGTTGGAAGTTCGTGGGCATTTGGTCTCCTACATGCTTCAGATTTGAATGTAAGTTATGGGTTTTTAATTAGCAGTATTAGAAAAAAGTAGGACATTTGGATATTTTTTAAGCACAATGCATTTGGCTATGATTATTTGGGTTAAATTACTGATCCACATGGTTTGAATATTTTTACATTACTTATAATAGTAGTAAATTAACTAAGATTTATAAAAAAATTAAATAAACTTATAAAAATTAACTAAGTATTATTAAAATTAACTAAATAGTATAAAAAATTAACTAAGTTTACTAATTTTATAAAAACAAAGTAGTTTATAAAAGTTAACTAAGTATGTAAAAATATAAAATATTACCAAGGATTCTATAATAATAATAGCAAGAATTAAGAATTATCTATGTATTATAAAATTAAATAATTATTATAAAAAATTAACCATGTTTACTAGTTTTATAAAAATTAAGAAGTTTAATTTATAAAAGTTAACTAAGTATATAAAAAATATAAATATTACCAAGTAATCTATAATAATAATAGTAATAATCAAAAATAGTTAACTAAGTATACAAAAAATAAATTAAGTTTGCTAATTTTATAAAAATTAACTAACCATTATGAATGTTAAATTAAGTTTACTAATTTTATAAAAATTAACTAACTATTATAAAAATTAACTAAGTATTATAAAAATTAATTAAGTTTACTAATTTTATAAAAAATTAACTAAGTATTATAAAACAAACTAAGTATTATAAAATTAACTAAGCATTAGGTATTATAAAATTAACTAAGTCTTATTAAAATTAACTAAATAGTATAAAAATTTAACCAAGTTTACTAATTTTATAAAAACGAAGAAGTAGTTTATAAAAGTTAACTAAGTATATAAAAATATAAAATATTACCAAGTATTCTATAATAAAAATAGAAATAATTAAAAATTAACTAAGCATTACAAATATTAACTAACTATTACAAAATATTACCAAGTATGCAATGTTGTTATCTTCAACTTTCTCCTTGTATTCTTTTTTCTTGTTGTCGAGCATTGTTTTCTTGTTAATGTGTAAGCATGACCAAATGCTAATATGAAAACATGTATATAGGTATTAGAGGTGGGCATCTTTGTGCATTCGGCTATAATCAGAATATCGTTAGGCGCTTCTGAAGATCCCTCAACAAAAAGATCGTTTGTGGTATCTACTTACAAAGAAAGCGGTAACTTTTAGATGTTCATTTTGTTGGTATTCGACGCAAACTTGTTTTATGGAAATTTTGTTTTTTTGTAGATACCGTGACGTTGTTCAACGGATATTGTGTAAATTTAGTTTATGGTGTTATTTTTTAATGGGAATTATGAAAAGTTTGTTTATTGATGGTGTCTTTGTGTATGAATATTGTGTTATATAATTAGTTGGTTGATATATATTTACATATTGATATGTTTGTGCATGAATATTTTGATACTACAGTATGTAAATGCTGTGATAGATGCAGAAAATGTTGTGATATGTGCAAAACGCTGTGATAGTAAAGAACATATAAACTTCTAGAAATGTTGTGATATGTGGCAAAATGCTATGATAGTGAAGAACTTGTAAACTTCGAGAAATGCTGTGATATGTGGCTAAACACTGTAGAAAAGGGAAGATAATAACATTTCTAAAACAATATAAAACGCTGTATAAACATAAGGACAACAACATTTGAAACGCTGTCATATGTCAATTTTCAACAATATTTTTGAAAATGCTGTAATATATCCAGGGACCTATAACAGCACGTTGGTAGACAACGTTCATCAAAAAGCTGTTAAAGGCTATAACATCGTTTTTTCAATGCTATGAATAGACATATTTCTTGTAGTGTATTGAAAAGCAGAGTCTTGTGGTTGATGATCAAAGCACGACTTTAAATAGCAAAGTGTGACGACCCCAAACTTCCATAGTACGAAAGCAAGGATAATCATAGGAGCATAACATAATTACAACAATAACAGATCTCAGATAATAGCATAACACATAAATCATTGCAGAGGAAATAAGAATGTCATCACAACATAACATCAAAGACATTGGAGTACACAGTTACAGGATACACTTAGCAAATAGAAGTCTCAACAAAAAGAGAAATAAGTCTCAACTCCGTCAAATACATCAAAAATTAGTAATGTCCAAATGTCTCAAGAAGCAATAAAAAGATAAAAAGAAAAAGGTTCTTCATCTTCTTCCTTAGCAAGCTTTAGTCCAAAATGCATCCATACCTAAACTATCATTTGGCTACCTGTGTGGAAAGAGGGCACCCGAGTTTGAAAAGTGAAACAAACTACGAGTCAGTCATGAGACTGGTATGAGAAATCTTTCTTAACTAACAATATGGCTAATCACAGGACCACGCCGCTAATGCGGAACGGGCTTACTCCATTGATTGCCAGTGTATATGTTTAATAAATTTTATTTCAAAAACAACGCAATGCTTTTTAGAAAATGAAATCATTATAAGACTCAAGTCCCATCACACAATGCAACGCAAACAGGAGGATAGAGTTTTACCTTATAATGATCAAAAATGCTTGATACATAGAAAATAATATTTCTAATATTATTATTAGTGTCTAATATGTTTCAAAAATACTTCAAAGTAAATGTATCAATCCTAGACAGCATAGTACCCCATCCTACTATGTCACCATATATAGGTTTACAATCAAAACCGTAATATCGTATTGGAGATTAGGTTTCCATCATGAGTCAAGGCTAGGGACAATCTCCTTACCGATTCGAGACACTCTAGCAATGTCTCAGGGTCCGGACGCAGGCGAACCCTTGGATACTGCAGGGCCGGTCCACAAATACTTTAGTGGATTAATCATGCCTGAACACACGCTTTCCGATCCTATTGGACCAATAAAAATGGACACAATCGACCAATAAATCCAAGGCGCCTCATTCCATCAACCACATAAGTAAAATGTCAAGGCTTGTAAAACCCTGATACCACTTCTAGCTAGAAAGAAACATGTGCATTCCCTGCGTTCCCTTGTCCCGTTTCTGACTCTGACTGGGGTGTGAGGCTCGCGAGGTAACGTTATACACAAAGCTATGCCGAAATAGGCCATGCTTTGATCATCATCCACAAGGCTCTGCTTTTCAACAAAAGCCTTGATCAATTGCATCTTGGCATGTCACATTGACAATTCACGACATGCGATCGATAACTACAAATATATAACCTCCGAGCTCATGCGTCTCAGAGAAGGGTGTTAAGCAAGAGAATATATTCTCCGCCACCAACAGATATATATTAAATAGAAATCAATTCACATGGAATGAAATCTAATGTCGGACACACATCCATTTACAAGTCTGTTCTGGGTCTGAACAAAACCAAAGTCACCTTATTCCTCGTCCCGTATGTCCAATACAGAAGAGAGGTGCTCGCATATCCGGACAATCAACAAGTACGTCCGGACAACTGCCACTTTAACCATTTGCTGGGAGCTAACCAATGTCGGGCATCAGTAGTTATCCTTTCGATGTCAAGATCGTCGGTCTTCAATCGCCGTCTTTAAGATCTTCGATTTAAATCGTCGTATAATCATTTGAAATGAGATTGAACTTCGTCTTTTCAAATGATCCTCGCATATATATAGTTTAAAACCATTTCATATCGTTAACAGTATTTAATAACGATTTATTGCTATTTTTATTTATATAAAAGCAACTAAATTAATTTAACGACGCTTTGGGTCAATAGCGGCCCTGGCGCTGTTTTTATCAACTTTGATTTACACTTATCTCGAAATCTAACCACTGGATTTTAACAAAATTTAAATCGATGGAAAGATCTTCCCAAACCGGTCCTAACACTTCTAGTTTTGGAAAATCTGACGGTTGGATCTTTCAATATAATCGTTTAAAGTTACGATTTCGAAATGCGAACCACCGCGCGCGATTCGTTTAATTTTAATTTATATTTATATATATAATTATATATATATAAAACCTTCGAAGATTTCTCTAACGTATTTAACATGCCAAATAAAAGAATGTTCATATCATATCTATGTACTGTCAAACAAAATATATTTCTTTTACATGAAAATTGATCCAATGACGAATCAACTTTGCATATAAATCCTAATATATGAAAATGTAAATATAAATGTAATTTTGATAATGCATTTAAATTCTAATATATACGATGTAAATATAAATGTAATTTTAGCAACGCATATAAATTCTAATATATGCGATGTAAATATAAATGTAATTTTGACAACGCATATAAATTCTAATATATGCGATGTAAATATTAATGTAATTTTAACAACGCATATAAATTCTAATATATGCAATATAAATATAAATGTAATTTTAACAACGCATATAATTCTAATATATGCGATGTAAATATAAATGTAATTTTAACAACGCATATAAATTCTAATATATGCGATGTAAATATAACTGTAATTTTAGCAACGCATATAAATTCTAATATATGCGATGTAAATATAAATGTAATTTTATCCGTTTCATTAAAACAAAGTTTTTAATGTAAACATATTTTATTTTGAAAACATGCATGTTTGTCAAACTTCTATTATTACATTAAAAAGTGAATTTTTAATGTAAAACATATTTTCTTTTTAAAACATGAACCTTTACCTAAATTTCTATTATTATATTGAAAGTGAATTTTTAATATAGAAAATATTTTCATTTTAAAACATGTTCCTTTTTCTACATTTCTATTATTACATTAAAAAGTGAATTTTTAATGTAAAACATATTTTCATTTTAAAACATGTTTCTTTTCACTAACTTCTAATATTACATTAAAAGTATATTTTTAACGTAAAATACATTTTCATTTTAAAACAAGAACGCTTTTCTTAATCTTTAACATTACATTAAAAATATTTTTTTTTATGTAAATCATGTTTTGATTTTAAAACATGAACACTTTTCTTACTTTTAACATTACATTAAAAATGTATATTTTAATGAAATAATGTTTTGATTTTAAAATGTGAACACTTTTCTTATTTCATTCTTGACACTAAAATATAAATTTTTAAAGAAATCATGTTTTTATTCAAAATATGAACATTTTCTATTGTCATTAAAAATGTAAATTTTTAATGAAATCATGTTTTTATTCAAAACATGAACATTTTCTATTGTCATTAAGAAGGTAAATTTTTAATGAAATTATGCTTTTATCCAAAACATGAACATTTTCTATTTTTTTATTCTTGACATTAAAAATGTAAATTTTTAATGGAATCGTGTTTTTATTCAAAAAATGTACAATTTCTATATTATAAAATTACATTAAAAATGTGAACTTTTTAATGGAATGTTCTTTTTTTTTTTCTAAAACATGAACATTTCTGTTTTTATAATAATTCCATAAAATGATAGAAATTTATATTTCATTTTTATTGAATATTCTAACTCAGCAAAATGACAAAATTTGATATTCCTTTCAATTGAAAATTCTAACTCAATCAAATAACGAAAGTATATACTTCATTTTTGATTGATAATTCTATTTCAATCAAATAACAAAAGTGATATTTTATTTTGATTGAAAATTCCAATTCAATCAAACAACAACAAAAGTGAAATTTTCTTTTGATTGAAAATTCTAATTCAATCAAACAACAACAAAAGTGATATTTTATTTTGATTGAAAATTCTAATTCAATCAAACAACAACAAAAGTGATATTTTCTTTTTTGTTGCAAATATAATTATAACAGAATATCACCCAAACTAACGGATCTATATAATACATCAAATACAGATAAAATCATGTAGCATAGCATGTAGAAATTTACAGCGGATCAATGATAATACAATCATGATTTATTCTAATTATTTAAAAATAAAATATAATTCTCACTGTCGTTTGAATCTGAATGGTTCAGATCTGCAATTTTGGCCAAAATTTAACCAATTCAGAATTGGTTCTAGTTAGTGCTGGATTGCAGATCTCGGACTCACAATCATAACGAATCTTAAATCGTTCCATTTCAAGTTCATATAAGTGAGTTATGATTTGTTTTATATTAATAACATTTAAAATAAATTAATTAAATAATATAATTTGAAATCAACTTTCTTCCTCCTCTTATCAAACACAGGCCGCGAGTTTTAGAATTTGGTTGGAAACTAGGGTTGACTATTGCTAAAAAACCGAGACACTAGGTGATGATCAGATCATCCACGACGAAGGGGAGGGTGCGGCGCTCAAGGGGGGACCCGCCACGTCAGGTGCGATCGCACCTCTGGGGCACGGCTGAAACACCCCACCTCCATCAAGGTCACTCACAAAGGGAATGCCTTAACTTTGGTGGAGGTTTATAAGTAAAAGTCACAGATAAACACAAGACAGATATAAACACATATATATAAGCAGCGGAAAACAAACAGACTTTTATTTCATAAATACGTGTTCATACAAAACATTTCAATAATTGTCTCACAATAATTCCCAAAACATTACATCATCATTTCTGTCTTGATTATTAAATAAAGAAGCATAAAACATAATTAAAACTGCATAAATCCCCATAGAACGTGTCCAACAGCCATAGCCAAGGAAAGAGAGTCCAAACCATACATCTACTATCTTGAAGCTTGCAAAGAGTCTGAATAAGCTGTGTTGTTTCCTCCCTGTGGACCTGGTGGGGGGGGGGAATGGAAGAAAAGAAGATGAAAGAAAAATAGAGTCAGACATAAAGCCTGGTAAGTCTAGTGACTCTTCAGTATGAGAATAAGAATAAGGGCATGATAGGTATAAACTGGAAACATGAAAGTATCATAAACTAAGATAAAGCTGTTTTGAAACTAATATACTATCGCACCCCACACTATATCTCTGCACCTACTCGAACTGTCTCAATTGGCACCCCATGATCGGGGTGAAGTGATCCCCTTTCTAAAGATCGGCTCCTACTCGCAAAATCATATGCGTCATACGACCCCCAATGATTGTAGATACCTATGCTGGTCCTACCATGGGGTGTATCAAGTCCCATGGTGGCGGCCCGACACAATTCTAGAATGCATAGGTTATACTACTAGTGCCCCCGTGCCCTGTTTGTCTGCTCCGAAGTGTGTGCACACCCAGACTCTGTTAGAACCCACATTTTTGCACCCACCACCGTCGCTTTTGACTGCTTACAATCAGCCCAGTAATCGTGCCCCACCCTGCCTAGTTTCAGGGTACCATGATACCTAATTGGGTTACTGCTGAAAAGGATCCCCGTTACTAGGGTTTTCTAGTCAAACATGTTAAGTGGTTAAGTGTTTGTATTTACCTAACCCCACCCATCAGTTTAATTAACATGTTGATTTGGTTAAGTGTTTTAGTTAACTTGACCCTACCATCCTGATTTGTCTGTCCTTAACCTTAATTAGTTAAAGCACCGACCACTCACATTAGACAGGTATTGTTACGGTTACTGGATATGCCGGTCGGTTCCGGGAAGGTTTACACCGTAACTTAGTCTAACCTCGGGTCCTTATTGGGATCAATGCTTAACCACCCACAATGGATAGGTATTGTTGTGATTACTGGACAGCCGGGCGGGTCCGGGCAGGTTTACATAACAACTCAATCCAACCTCAGGTTAAGCATACTCGTATTTTCTAAATTTACATATTTGTCTCTTTTACTTGTTATATGTAAATTTGTTAACAATTAAATGTTATGGCCCACATTCCAAGTTCATCATTTTTGGTATAAGAATTTATACCATTCAAGTGCCACCAATTTTGGCATGTGACAAACATGCCAATTTCATATATTTTCACCAATTTATGTTATGTTTCCTATAGTTACCAATTTTCCCCAACGTTACCCCGTCTAAGTATTAGGCTAACAATCTTAGCCTAATTTTTCAACCGCATGATTTTTAACATATAATATTAGGCTAAAAACTTAGCCTAATTTAGCGTACACGAAATTGGCATAAAGAAATTCATTAACATAAACATGACATAGGTGTAAACTTGGCATTTTTGGCATAGTCAATATGAACATCATAGGTGTGAACTTGCAACATAGACTAAACCAACATACATATATGTGAATTTGCAACATAGACAAAATCAACTTACATATATGTGAACTTACATTGAAATAGGGATCTAACTAAATAGGTGTTACATGAATTAACATATGATTTAGACAACATAAGCCTAAACATGTTTAGATCTAGGCATAACATCGAACATCACTAGCATATGACAAGAATATGGCATTTCCATAAAGTATGTATAATTTTATCACATGTGTGAACTAGATCCAATCATGTTTACTACTATAACATGAAACTTGTATTAAAATGGATCTTGGCATGGATCCAATTATGAACTTGCAACTTTTGTATGAACATATGAGCATGTATATGAACTTAATCATTTAGGCATAGAGGTTTTAGCATAAAGTATATACATGAGATCTTAGCATGGACATAACACATACAACCTATATAATCACACACATATAGGTGTAGATTATAATATGAACTATACAACTTGCATGTGATGTTGTTTTCATTCTAAATGTACAATAGGATCAACATCAACTCAGTTATACCACAAACATCCCAATACCATTCACAACACAATCATTTCAATACATAGATATGAATTAACATCGTCGTTATGCAATAGCACAGTTCCATTTCCATTTTACATCGAATCAAGTCTTAATTCTATTCACATCGGAAAAATCGCTATATTTACAACAACTGACGGTCTTGTTTTCTGAGTTCTGAATTTGCAATGCCTTCCTTTGGGTAGATAAACGTTGTTTGATTCTTGTTTTACTTTAGTTTTGCTCGTCTCTAAGCTTTCTCTAACTGACGGCTACTCTATGTTTCCTCCCAGCAGCATGACGACTCTAGTTCTATTTTATTTGTGTGAATTTAGGTTGAGTGTTGAGTTGTATTTATAGAATTTCAAACTAATTAGAGCCGTCGATGAAGCTAGAGTTAATCAAGGCCATCCATCCCAAGAGAAGCCAATCAGAAAGTGACAAATCAGCCCTAGCGACACACCAGAGCTCAGGAATTCGACCAGAGCCCGATCAGGCCAGCCAGGGCCTGACCCCCAGGTCGACCACATGGTTGACCTGGTTACCTAAGTCGACCCCCTGGTCGACCTGGTGCCTGGGTGGGAATTTTCCTGCCCAGCCCAGTTTGGGTCTGTTTTTCGAATTTCGAACTGAATTTGAATTGTTTGAATTTTAAATTGAATTCTGAAACTTCCGGAGGTCATAACTCCTTCATACGGAGTCCGATTTACGCAAACTCGGATTCTATCTCAGGCAGAATTCCGAGACGAGCGCAATGGCATAACCCGTTTCCCTTAATTCTTTCATTTAGAATTAATTATACTTTAAATTTTTTAATTTACTATAAACATAAAATTCGGGGTGTTACATTCTCCCCTCAAAGGATTTCGTCCCCGAAATCTTCAAATCTGAAAGAACGTAAATCCTAACATCTAATCGTCCATCTACTCAACCAACAAACACAGGCGTCCATTGTGATTAAAAGACTTCTAATGCTTTATGATCATATGCATAGTGTGCGTATATGTCCTTATCTAATGCAAAATCAGGCGGTCTACTGATTCCGTTGACCTCCGTAATGCAAATCATGTAAGTGTCATGAATCCATTATGTATGCAATTTTTTTCCTTACTCATAATTCTACATGAGTGCGCAAACATTCATACAAATGTCACATCATATGACAACATATCAAGTTTCAACCACATACAACTATGAATACATATATGCATATGCAATATGAAAGTGACTGAACCAATCTAATACCTAAGGTGTGTGAATATGCACCCACGAGCAACCACTAGCAATCACTTGCAACCACTTGCAGCCATCAACCATAACATGTTTCAACTACATGTTTACATCCAAATGGGTTTCTACCTAAGGATAAAAAGGTAAGGCCGAGGAGATATACCTAAAATGATAGATACAAGCATAACTTAAGGAAAAAGAGAGATCAATGATGTACCCTTAAAAAGAAAAGGGTAAGCCGCGCGTATTCTGTCCTCAGTTTCCCAAGTCGCGTCTTCCTCGGCGTCGCTCCACTGAACTTTGACAAGCTTGACTTCGCGGTTGCGTAGCATTTTGATTTCAGTTCCTACGATGCGAGTTGGAACTCTCCTTATGGTTGCTTTGCGTTCCACTTCGGGTTCTTCTAGAATGCTTGGCTCCACCACTTCCGCAGACTCATGTAAACATTTTCGGAGGTGAGAAACATGAAAGACGTTGTGAACTCCAACTAGTCTCTCGGGTAGCTCTAATCTATAGGCCATCTTCCCAATCTTCTCAATGATAGGAAACGGCCCTTCAATTCTTGGTGCTAGCTTCCCTGTGGATCCAAAGCGAACAACGTTCCTTAAAGGAGACACCTTAAGGAAAACCCTGTCCCCAACCTCAAACTCAAGGTCGGTCCTTCTTTTGTCTGCGTAGGATTTCTGTCTATCTTGGGCAGTCTTCATTCTCCTTCGTATCAAGTCCACTTTTTCTGAAGTCTCTCCAATTATGTCTGGCCCAAGTATAAGCTTGTCAGTAGACTGCCACCAGCAAGTTGGTGATCGGCATGGTCTTCCATACAAAACTTCGAAGGGCGCTATGCCGATGGTGGCTTGGTAGCTGTTGTTATAGCGAATTCCACTAAAGGAAGATGATCATCCCATGTCCCTCCAAAGTCAAGAACGCACAGTCTCAGAAGATCTTCTAATACTCTATTCACCCTCTCCGTCTGACCATCGGTTTGGGGGTGACAGGTCGTGCTCAAGAATAACTGTGTGCCAACAGCTTCTTGCAGGCTCCGCCAAAATTCTCTTGTAAGTATAGGATCTCGGTCACTCACTATGCTGGAGGTTATTCCATGGAGTTGAACTATTTCCTTGAGATAAAGAGAGGCTAGAGATGAGGCAGTCCTTCTACTCTTGACAGGTATAAAGTGGGCGCTTTTTGTGAGCCTATCCACTATTACCCAAATGCTAGTATTGCCTCTTCTTGACCTAGGCAACCCATCAATGAAGTCCATTGAAATGCTATCCCACTTCCACTGCGGGACTTCTAGAGGATGAAGCAGTCGTCCAGGCTTCTTTTGTTCCGCCTTGACCTGTTGGCATGTCATGCACTTAGAAACGAAATCTGCCACATCTTTCTTCATGCCGTTTCAAAAGAAAACTCTCTTTACGTCCTTGTACATCTTGTCTCCACCTGGACGTACTGTCATCTTGGAATGGTGTGCTTCCTCGAGAACCATCTTTACCAAATCCCTTGCTTATAGGACGCACAGTCTTCCATCTCGCCTCAGCCAACCCTTATCATCGATGGAGTACCTATTGAGGTGACTGGAAGTTTCACCCCAAATTAGCTTATCAATCACATCCACAAGCTGAGGGTCTTCACGTTATGCGGCCCCTATTGAGTCTAAAAGAGTGGGCCGTACTTCTAGGGATGCCAATAAACCAGGTACAAAATCAGAGGAGGGCCTAAAGTCAAAACTGGCTATATACTCCAAGCTTTTCCTTTCTGCAAAGAGAGGGCTTAAGGTCAGTTTCTTTCTGCTTAATGCGTCTGCTACTACGTTGCCCTTGCCAGGAGTATAGGAGATCTCAAAGTCATATGAGGCAAGGAACTCCATCCATCTTTGCTGCCTTAAGTTAAGATCTTTCCGCGAGAAAAGATACTTCAACGATTTATGGTCCGTATATAATTCGAACTTCTCACCTAGGAGGTAATGGCGCCAAGACTTAAGTGCAAAGACGATGGCGGCCAACTCAAGATCGTGGGTTGGGTAGCTCTTTTCATGAATTTTCAATTGTCTTCCACCATAAGCCACTACCCTCCCTTCCTGCATCAGAACAGCGCCTAGTCCCAAACCACAAGCATCCGTGTATACTGTGAACATCTTGCTTCCATCAGGCAAAGTCAGAACCGGGGCTGTTGTAAGAGCCCTTTTTAAGCATTGGAAGGCAATATCACAGTCCAAATCCCAAGCGAATGCTAGATTCTTCTTTGTTAGCCTTGTAAGTGGAGCTGAGATTTTCGCGAAATCTCTAATGAGCATTCGGTAAAAACCTGCTAGTCCGAGAAAGCTTCGAACTTCGGTTGCATTTCTTGGTGTCTTCAAATCTTGCACTGCCACTACTTTCGCGGGGTCCACAGTTAACCCCACTTTGGACACTATATGTCCAAGAAATCTTACTTCTTCTCTCCAAAAGTGGCACTTGGAGAATTTGGCTTTTAGCTGATGTGCACGGAGAGTATCCATGATTTCTTTTAAATGCTAAGCATGCTCTTCCTCATTCTTTGAGAAGATCAAAATATCGTCTATGAAGACCACCACGAACTTATCGAGGAATTCTCTGAACACCCTGCCCATTAGGTCTACGAAATAAGCGGGTGCGTTTGTCAAGCCGAAAGGCATGACAAGCCACTCGAAGAAACCGTATGGGGTTCTGAACGTCGTCTTATCAATGCTATCTTTAGCTACCTTTAGCTGATGGAACCCAGTAGCTAGATCAAGTTGGGAGAAGATCGACGCACCTACAAGCTGATCAAACAAATCGTCTATTCTGGGAAGCCGGTGTTTATTCTTCTTAGTCTGCTTGTTTAGCTCCCTATAGTCCACACAAAGACGTAATGAACCATCTGCTTTGGTGGCGAACACCACTGGAGCACCCCAATCCGATATACTCCTCCTTATAAACCCCTTCTCGAGAAGCTCCTTAACTTGCTTACTGAGCTCCTTTCTCTCCTTTGGAGCCATGTGTCTAACAGGCAGAGCTACGGGATTTGCATTATCAAAAAGATATATGTAGAAGTCTATTTCCCGCTTCGGAGGTAAGCCCTTCACCTCTTTAAAGACATCCGGATATTCCCGGACCACTCTAACCGACTGCTAATTCTCAACAGAAGCATCAAGCGACTCTAGATAACTAAGCATAACAGCATTCAAGGGATTACAAGAAATTTCTAGAGTGTTACCGAGCCGAGTCAAGAGCCTAACCACTCTCTTCTTGCAATCAAGAATGGCACCATTACTGGATAACCAATCCATGCCTAAGATCAGTCCATATCCTGAGAAGCCCAAAACAAAGGCACTACATCTAAATTCAACACCTAGAATAGAGATATTTAAATCCAAGCAAACCATCGACAAATAAGTCGAGCCCCAAATTGGAATTGAAACAACCAAGGGATCTTCTACCATACTAGTGTCTAGGTGCAGAGATTCTACTAAAGCAGGTGAAATAAAGGAGTGTGATGCACCAGAATCAAAGAGAGTGCAAACTGGATGATCATAGAGATAAACTAAGCTTTCTACAGAAATATTTCTACCTCGTTCCTGTGGAGGTGCCACCAGCGCATGAACCTATCCTCCTGAGGTGGATCCAGTCCTCTGTCCCTGCCCCCGCTTCTTTGGGCAGTCCTTAGCCAAGTGTCCAGTCTCGCCGCAATTGAAACAACCACCATTCATCTTTGCCTTCTTCTTTCTACAGTCTTTCGCTATATGTCCAACAATGCCACAGAAATTGCACTTTCTCTTTTCACGGGATTTGTTGTTCTTCCCGCCTTTCTTGAAGTCTGTCTTCTTAGCCTGTAAACCCTCTTTCTTTTCTTGAGGCGCTTCCACCTTTGCCTCTTTCTTGTCTTTATCTTCCTCGTGTAGCAGCGCCATGTCCACCAAGCTTTCATAGGTCACTCCCATGGGTATATGGGTCATATCAAGGCTGTGTAGAGGCTCAGTTAGACCTTTGACGAAGCAAAGGGCCTTCTTGTGTTGGGTGTTTACTAAATCCAGCCCAAATCTGGCCAGCTGATTAAACTGATTGACATACTCCTTGATCGTCATACTTCCTTGTTTAAGAGTTAGGAACTTCTCCATTTGCAGGCTTCTTTCAGCTTGGGAGAGGAATTTCATCTCAAACCTTATCCTGAAATCTTCCTAAGTCTCTACTGGCCACTCAGCATGGGTAACTTCCCACCAATAAGAAGCTTCGTCTTTAAGCAACCACACTGCTAGCTATATCTTTTGCCTGTCGTCAACTTCGAAGATGACGTGTTCGGTCTCCTTCAGCCAGTTCCTTACTACCACAAAGGATTCAGTTCCATAAAAGTCCTTCCCACCCATAGCTTTGAAGTCTCTACACGTCTTAGCGAAATTATTTCCACGAGGAGGAGGAGGAGGAACCGCTGCCACTGTAGGAGGAATGTCTGCGGGGCCCGCACCATTGGCCCTAGCCTCTAGGTACCTTCAGAACCAGCCAGGTATTGGTACTCCTTCTGGACGGTTAAGATCTCCAAACATGCTGGAACAAAAAGGAAAGTATTCAAGACAAAGGATAGAGAGATAGTGCATATGGCTTTGGGGAATTATGACTTTTAAAAACAACGCTTTTTCTTGAAAAAAAATGCTTCTTTAAACTTCTTTTTGAAAATAGTTTCAAAAACCTTTATCTAATCTGGTAAACCATGCTCTGATACCAAGTGAAACACCCCACCTCGATCAAGGTCACTCACAAAGGGAATGCCTTAACTTTGGTGGAGGTTTATAAGTAAAAGTCACAGATAAACACAAGACAGATATAAACACATATATAAGCAACGGAAAACAAACAGACTTTTATTTCATAAATACGTGTTCATACAAAACATTTCCATAATTGTCTCACAATAACTCCCAAAACATTACATCATCATTTCTGTCTTGATTATTAAATAAAGAAGCATAAAACATAATTAAAACTGCATAAATCCCCATAGAACGTGTCCAACAGCCATAGCCAAGGAAAGAGAGTCCAAACCATACATCTACTATCTTGAAGCTTGCAAAGAGTCTGACTAAGCTAGGTTGTTTCCTCCCTGTGGACCTGGGGGGGGGGGGGGGGACGGAAAAAAAGAAGATGAAAGAAAAATAGAGTCAGACATAAAGGCTAGTAAGTCTAGTGACTCTTCAGTGTGAGAATAAGAATAAGGGCATGATAGGTATAAACAGGAAAGTATCATAAACTAAGATAAATCAGTTTTGAAACGAATATACTATCGTACCCCACACTATATCTCTGCACCTACTCGAACTGTCTCAACTGGCACCCCATGATCGGGGTGAGGTGATCCCCCTTCTAAAGATCCGATCCTACTCGCAAAATCATATGTGTCATACGGCCCCTAATGATTGTAGATACCTATGCTGGTCCCACCATGGGGTGTATCAAGTCCTATGGTGGTGGCCCGACACAATTCTAGAATGCATAGGTTATACTACTAGTGCCTCCAGTGCCCTGTTTGTCTGCTCCGAAGTGTGTGCACGCCCGTTCTCCGTTAGAACCCACACTGTTGCACCCACCGCCGTCGCTTTTGACTGCTTACAATCAGCCCAGTAATTGTGCCCCACCCTGCCTAATTTCAGGGTACGATGATACCTAATTGGGTTACTGCTGAAAAGGGTCCCCGTTACTAGGGTTTTCTAGTCAAACATGTTAAGTGGTTAAGTGTCTATATTTACCTAACCCCACCCATTAGTTTAATTAACATGTTGATTTGGTTAAGTGTTTTAGTTAATTTAACCCTACCATCTTGATTTGTCTGTCCTTAACCTTAATTAGTTAAAGCACCGACCACTCACATTAGCCAGGTATTGTTACGGTTACTGGATGTGCCGGTCGGTTCCGGGCCGGTTTACACCGTAACTCAGCCTAACCTCAGGTCCTTATTGGGCTCAATGCTCAACTACCCACATTGGATAGGTATTGTAGTGATTACTGGACAGCCGGGCGGGTCCAGGCAGGTTTACATCACAACTCAATCCAACCTCGGGTTAAGCATACTCGTATTTTCTAAATTTACATATTTGTCTCTTTTACTTGTTATATGTAAATTTGTTAACAATTAAATGTTATGGCCAACATTCCAAGTTCATCATTTTTGGTATAAGAATTTATACCATTCAAGTGCCACCAATTTTGGCATGTGACAAACACGCCAATTTCATATATTTTCACCAATTTATGTTAAGTTTCCAATAATTACCAATTTTCCCCAACGTTACCCCCGTCTAAGTATCAGGCTAACAATCTTAGCCTAATTTTTCGTCCACATGATTTTTAACATATAATATTAGACTAAAAACTTAGCCTAATTTAGCGTACACCAGATTGGCATAAAGAAATTCATTAACATAAACATGACATAGGTGTAAACTTGGCATTTTTGGCATAGTCAATATGAACATCATTGGTGTGAACTTGCAACGTAGACTAAATCAACATACATATATGTGAATTTGCAACATAGACTAAATCAAATTACATATATGTGAACTTGCATTGAAATAGGGATCTAACTAAATAGGTGTCACATGAATTAGCATATGATTTAGACAACATAAGCCTAAACATGTTTAGATCTAGGCATAACATCGAACATCACTAGCATATGACAAGAATATGGCTTTTCCATAAAGTATGTACAATTTTATCACATGTGTGAACTAGATCCAATCATGTTTACTACTATAACATGAAACTTGTATTAAAATGGATCTTGGCATGGATCCAATTATGAACTTGCAACTTTTGTATGAACATATGAGCATGTATATGAACTTAATCATTTAGGCATAGAGGTTTTTGCATAAAGTATATACATGAGATCTTAGCATGGACATAACACATACAACCTATATAATCACATAAACATATAGGTGTAGATTATAACATGAACTATACAACTTGCATGTGATGTTGTTTTCATTCTAAATGTACAATAGGATCAACATCATCTCAATTATACCACAAACATCCCAGTACCATTCACAACACAATCATTTCAATACATAGATATGAATTAACATCGTCGTTATACAATAGCACAGTTCCATTTCCATTTTACATCGAATCAAGTCTTAATTCTATTCACATCGGAAAAATCACTATACTTACAACAAACGATGGTCTTGTTTTCTGATTTCTGATTTCTGAATTTGCAATGCTTTCCTTTGGGTAGATAAATGTTGTTTGATTCTTGTTTTACTTTAGTTTTGCTCATCTCTAAGCTTTCTCTAACTGACGGCTACTCTTAGTTTCCTCCCAGCAGCATGACGACTCTAGTTCTATTTTATTTGTGTGAATTTAGGTTGAGTGTTGAGTTGTATTTATAGAATTTCAAATTAATTAGAGCCGTCGATGAAGCTAGAGTTAATCAAGGTCATCCATCCCAAGAGAAGCCAATCAGAAAGTGACAAATCAGCCCTAGTGACACACCAGAGCTCAGGAATTTGACCAGAGCCCGACATGGCTAGCCAGGGCCTGACCAGGTCGATCCCCAGGTCGACCATCAGGAATTTGAACTGTTTGAATTTTAAATTGAATTCTGAAACTTCCGGAGGTCATAACCCCTTCATACGGAGTCCGATTTACGCAAACTCGGACTCTATCTCAAGCAGAATTCCGAGACGAGCGAAATGGCGTAACCCGTTTCCCTTAATTCTTTCATTTAGAATTAATTATACTTTAAATTTGTTAATTTATTGTTAACAGAAAATTCGGGGTGTTACAATGGCGGCGTTGCGAACGGCGCAGCTTCGGGGCGTCGATTCTCGAACTACGTGCGATGATGGTGGTTGAAATGGATTTGGTTTTGAAGAGGGAGAAAAGCTCTACAATAAACTCCAAAGGGGCAGGGTGTTTTATTGATCAAATTTGAAGAAATTAGGAGAAGAAGAAAGGAGCATTTTCAGCTATGGATCAGGAGGTGGCGGCGACTATGTACTGTATCGTATTTGGGTTTCGTATTGTATGGTGTATTTTTATAATATTTAATTACCCATTTTGCAAATAAACTAGTAGATCCATAACAACTCCAATTTTAGTCCAACATGAGTTGTTTATACCCAATTGCCCTTGTTCTGGAACCAATGGGCAAGGTCCCGTCAGCCCAAACGACTGTTTTTGGCCTGATTTCTTTAATTTAAAATTTAAATTCTTTTTTAAATTAATTCGATCGTATATTTAAATTCACCGGGGCCACATACAGACTCCGAAAATTAAATCTAGCTATGTTTTGATGATACGGTCCTAAAAAAATTAATTTCATCGAATTTGGAGACCGTTTGAAAAATGGCCATTTTAACGGTCGATCAAATTCAACAGAAATTATCAAATCAGAGTTTAATTCACTACGTTCACAAATTAATTACAAAAATTCTGGAAAATTTAATTTAGCAATAATTTGACATTCCATATCCGACAAAAGTGGTTTCATCGAAAACAGAGATCGTTTGTAAAATGGCCTTTTATACGGGCTATGAATTATACTATATTCCATAGCTACTATTCTGAATATTCAACTAACCATAACTTTTGATTCCCGCTATAAAATTTCGATTTTCTGGATTCGTTGGAAAGATATTTTTAAACAGATTTAAATATTTTTGGTTTCACTAAAATCCGTTTAATTCAGAATCATGTATATTCAGTCAAAGTTCAGATTTGACTTTTCAAACTACCGTGCTATTTCTAATTCCTTTAGAAATTAAATTAAATATATTCGTTCTAACTTCGATTTAAATAAATTTTTAATCATTTTTATTTAAAATAAATTATTTTAACTATTCAAAATTCATTGAAATAGCCAAAATAAAAATTTTAAATTGGTCCTGATTTTCTGGGTTGTTACAATCTCCCCCACTTAAAAGCTTTTCGTCCCTGAAAAGGAAACAATAGTAAAGTAGGAAACAAAATGGAAAATTCAAGGTATTGTAAATGTACCTCAACACAAGAGTTACTCGGAGATGTCCACTCTGAACTTGGGATAAGCCCGTTTGATGCTATCCTCAGTCTCCCACGTATAGTCTCTAGGATCCCCGCTCCACTGCACTGTAACTAGGTGGATCCTCTTGTTCCTCAGAACTCGGGTCTCTTTGCCAACAATTTTCACTAACTCCCTTCTTACTGCTAAGCTCGGGGTAATCTCCAAATATTGTTGTGCTGCTTTCTCCATAACTAAATCTGGATCATGAACATGCTTCCGGAGTTGAGACACATGGAATACATCGTGAACCCCTGGCAACCAATCAGGCAACTGTACCTTATAAGCGAGGATGTAACGACCGGGAATTTCGCTCGATATGAATCAGTCGCTAAACCGAACAAGACCGTTCGAAACGCCTGATTGTTTTGAGAACACGAAAAATAGAACGCAGACAGAAGAACATTTCATTGTTAATTACAACAATTCCATCAGAATACAAGAATATACAGAGTAAGAATAAATATTACACAGAAAATATCAGAGATTTAAATTACATTTAAATACGTCGTAGCGGAAATAATACAAAACACAACTAGAAGGAGATATACGGATACAAAGCTTTCCGGATATCTTTCCAGCTGTAAATCAGGATCCTGTGAATATAAATCTGCAAAACTACTAGCTGCCTGTGTCAAAATAAGGGCACCCAGAGTTTAGGTTAAAACAATAAACTCCAGGTCAGTCATGTGACTGGTGTGAGAACTAAAACAGTTATTTAAAACTTTACTTTAAATCAGATATATCAAGGGACCACGCCGTATAACACGGAACGGGTTTCCTCCCAAGAATACCAGTGCATATAACAAAACAACGCAATGCTTTTTGAAAAAATGAAGCTATTATAAGACCCAGGTCCTATCACATAATGCAACGCAAGCCGGCGGATAGGGTTTTCCTTTATAGTAGCCAAACATACTTAGTACGTTTAAAACAAATCATTTGATACTATTATAAGTGCATAATGCATAAAACAACTTTAAATCATAAATATTAATCATAGACGGCATGGGTACCATATATCATGTCGCCATACTAGGCTCTACAATCAAAACCGCAAATGTCACGTATTTGGAAATTGGATTTCCTTCTGTGAACCGAGGCAAAAGATAGTCCTCTACCGATTCGAGACTGTCTAGCCCGAGCCTTAGGAAAGTACTCAGTCAAGCCTTTGGAGCGACAGGGCCGGTCCACCGATGTGGATTAAAATGCCTGAACACTGTGTTTCCCCGCCCTTTGGGGCGTAAATGAGCAACGAATGACTCCATCGGCTTCACATAGTCACCGATATATCCGAGGCGCCTCGCAACAACAACAACCACATAAGTCAAACTCGTCAGGGCATGTAAAACCACTGATGCCACTTCTAGCTAGAAAGAAACGCATGTCCTCCCTGAGGTCCTTCTCCCGTTTTTGGTTCACAACAGGGGTGTGAGGCTCGCGAATCAACGCTACACAAAGCTATGCCACACAGGCGGTGCTTTGATCATCAACCACAAGACTTTGCTTTTCAACAGAAGTCTTGATCAATTTCCACTTAGGCATGCCACACAGGCAATTCACTCCATGCGATTAATATCCATCAATATATAACCCCTGAGCTCGTACGTCTCAGAGAAGGGCGTTAAGAAAGAGAATAAATTCTTCTCCGCCAAACAAATATATATTTAATAGAAATCAATCACACAAAATAAAATCCAACGTCAGACACACAGTCCATTTACAAGTTCGTTCTGGGTATGAACGAAACCGGAGGCACCTAGTACCCCGCCTATCCATCGATCTCCAAGTACGTTTGGACGATCACCAACTGTTTCCATCTTCTTGGGTGTACAGCCCAATCAAGATCATTAGTAATCACCCAAACGATGTGAAGACTTCCGGTCTTCAACCACCGTCTTCATCTTCGACTTATCGTCGTATCAGTTATTCAGAATGGGATAAACCCGGTCTTTCCGAATAACTCGCGTATATAATAAACAAGTGTTACACAAACACAACATACGCCTCATTCCAATTCATCAGTCACTAACCCTAAATTAATCAAGAGAATAATTCCCCAAATATTAACCCCGAAGGCCGAAACCAACATCAGATCAATAACCAGGAAGCCATTCTGCTTAGCAAACCAACAGTTAGTTTCTAAATTTCACATTCTTAGGGAGAGGTTCCCATTAATTTTATCAAAGATAAATTTGTTTAAATTTATTCTTTAATCTTCCTTTGAATATCACTTCAAACTAGTCGGGATTAACGAACCTTACTGAAGTAATCGTTTGTTTTAATTTCCCAATCCAACCAATTCATCCCATGAAGTAAAACTAATAATACTTCATATCTAACACCACGGTGTTATCGGTAAATTTCAATTACCATTTCACTTTTAAATCTAATTAAAGATTTAACTATCGCCTGGAGCAAAACTGGTGATACTCCATTCTCGATCTTTTCAATCTAATTAAAGATTCATTAAAACTCCACTTAGTTTTAATCTTTGACTGGCTTAAAGAATCAGTGTCATTTAAAACACGGTTCACGATAAACCCCAAAATCACATCACATTTCAATCAGTCCTTAAGCGTAAATTAGCAAGTGAGCAGTTCCCTAAGTATTAACCCCGAAGGCCGAAACCAACATCAGATCAATACCCCAGAAACCATTCAACTTAACTAATTCTGATTTTCTTAACTCCTTTTTGGGTCTAAGAACAGTATTATTGAAGATACCGTTCACGACAACCCAAAATCACATTTCATTAATTATCGGGTTAAAGAACAAGTGTTATTTAAAACGTTGTTCACGATAAACCTAAAAATCAACACCAATTCAATTCCAATTAAATAATATTTAATTGGTAAACTTCATTAAATCTAAATAAAAAGATTTAATCATTTTCTCAACTGGGCTTAAGAACAGTGTTAATGAAGACACCATTCACGACAAACCCAAATCACATTTGATATTAAATACAAGGCTCTGAATAGAAAATATATCGGCTTATATTCAATATCAAATTCTATGACCAACAAATATCGTATTGGAAATAACGATATATATGTATATATCTTTCAAATTTCCATAACAACATCTGTATAATCACGAAATCCAACATCGAAATATTCCGAAGACAATTTCGATTCAAATCCATTCCAATGCAATTATTGGAAATTCTGGTTATTTTCAAAACCATTTCAAATCCAATTTATTTATTTTAAAAATAAATAAATTATTATTCTAGTTCAAAACTAGTTCATTTCAATAAAAATCTATTTTTATCTTTTCAAATATGTAGTTTTTCATCCCAATTCTTTATAAATCATTTCTTATGATTCCACACAAATTATTGATATTTTTAATAATTTTATCAAGGCCCGTACAGTCGATTTCCATCAACGACCATCGAACTGCACTTACAGCGACCTTTTCCAAATTTGATTTGGACATAATTCCAAATCCAACCGTTAGATTTCAAATTTCTAATATTCATTGGAAAGCTCTTTTCGATACGAACCCAACGTTTCCGGTTTTAGGAGAATCCGACGGTCGGATCTCCCGAAATATCCATTCAAAGTCAATGGTCGAAATTCACGAACTACCGCGACGCGTTCTATTCAGGTCATTATATTATATATATAATATATATATAATACATACTTCGTCAATTTCCTTTTAAAACGTATTTTTTAATCGGTTTAAGTTCGTTTTCAAAATGATTTCAACTTCATTTCAAATTCAAATCAAAAATTGAATTTTCCTTTATAAATTCCTTTTTACATTCATTTCTATTTGATTTCAATTCAATTTCCATTCGATTTGAATTCTATTCAATTCAATTTCAATTCGATTTCAATTCGATTCAATTCAATCTCAATTCGATTTGAATTCTATTCAATTCGATTTCAATTCGATTTCAATTCGATTCAATTCAATTTCAATTCGATTTCAATTCGATTCAATTCAATTTCAATTCGATTCGATTTTCAGTTCAATTTCAACACGTTTTAAATTCAATTCAAAACGATTTCAATTCTATTTCAATCTAATTCGAATTTCAATTCTATTCAGTTTAATTGGAATTTCAATTCTTTTCAATTTAATTCGAATTTCAAAATCACTTTCAATATTCATTGAAAAATGAATAAAATCGATATAAATGTCGTTCGCGTCAAAACGGCGTCAATCTAATCGACATGGCTTCAAATATTTCTATTTTCAAATATTCTATTTCAAATATTTCTATTTCAAATATTTCTTTTTCAAATATTTCTATTTCAAATATTTCTTTTTCAAAACTGGAATGAGGCCCAATCAATTACCAATAATGTTAATTATATGGATTTTCTACAACACATGTATATATCAACAACGACAAATAATCAACCATCATCCAAAGTGCATTCTACACTGTATAAGCATCAAATATAAATATTTCACGCTTATAACAGCCTGCCAATCAATCGATCGACATACAACTAATTATTGGGATTAGTGTACGTCATATCTCATCCCAATACCCGTGTGGGGTTTCAAACAATCAAACACAGATTTTATTTGTGCAGTTGGGCGATGTGTAAAATTTATCGTCCCAATCAATATCAGTCAAATGTGTGTATATAAACAAATCCTTCGATTTGTTTATATTCATTTCATTTTAAATACATGTCAAAAATTCTATTTTCAACTATTAAATATTTTTAACTATATAAATATTTTTAACTATATAAATATTTAATTTCATTTCACATCAAAATCAAACAAACAAGCATACAAGTCGTCCATGGTCTGTGGACGACGGGTGTCGGGTGCTACTAAACACCGTCTGCATCCTAGTATATATTTCTAACAAGAAAAATTAAATTAAAGGTGAGAAGTTCTCACAGAGGGTTCCACTCCGGCAGTTTTAGTTTTGAATTGTCTGGATTCTGTTTTGCTGCCGGTCAATTCCATCGCACTTTTATTCACACTGTTCATAATAAAAATCACATTTTTATTTCAACGCTGCAAAAACCACATTTTTATTCCACTATATATGTAATAAAAAATCAGATTTTTATTTCTCTACATATATAAAAATCGTATTTTTATATTCTTTATCTTATAAAAATCATATTTTCATTATCTCTACTATATAAAAATCATATTTTTATTGTTTCTATAATATAAAAAATCATATTTTTAATCTGCCACTAGTATAAAAATTATATTTTTAAACTTTCTATATTATAAAAATTATATTTTTAATATAAACAAAAATCGTATTTTATCTCTACTTCATATATATAAAAATCTTTTCTTTACCTAGTTAAAAATCTCGACATTCACTAACTAAAAAAAAAATCTAACCTTTCTGTTTTAAAAATCTGACCTTTTCTTTGTTAAAAATCTGACTTTTACTTTGCTAAAAATTCGATCTTTACTTCGCTAATCAAATAAAAAATATTTTTTTATCTTTACATATAATAAAAATTATATTTTTACCCTCTTCATATAATAAAAATCATATTTTTATTATCTCTATAATATAAAAATCACTTCTTTAGTTTCTAAAAATCAAATCTTGGCTATATTAAAATCATACCTTTGATTTGTATGTTGTATATATAAAACATATATTTACTTCGATTTACTCTATACAAAAATAGCATTTTTAAACACAGTATTACATATATTGAAACTGAAAATATAAAATAAATGTAAATCTATGAAAACACTCACTGTTTGGAAGGGAAGGAGGGTTTTCAATCGACCAGGGGGGCACTGGTCGGCCTGAGGTGGCGTTGGAGGAGGCAAAGGGTTGTCAGGCGGTGGCTGCACGATGGGGGGCGGGACTCGCAGTGCTAGCTGGCGGTCTTCGTCGATGGGGGGGTTGCGCGCGTCGCGGTCGATTTGGGGAGACGGGCTCGAGCTCGGATCTGCGGAGGGAGGAAGGGGAGACCTGGAGGCGTAGGGGGCCGACGCGGTGTGGGGGGGGGGGGGGGAGCGGCGACGTGGGCGGCCCGGGGGAGGCGGCTGCGATGGGAACAGAGAGATCGTTTTTTTCTTTTCTAAATCGATTTCAGATCTGAGAGAGGAGGGGGAGGTGAGAGTTTTATATATATAAAATATTAATATATTATTATTATTTCCAATTTAAGTTGACTTTTCATACGATCTCTAAACAACACCCAACGATTGTCGCCCCTAGCTAATTACCCCCATTCCGAACACAATAGGATATGTATCGTAGGCTGATTCGATCGCTTCGATCAGTTTTCGTCAAAATCAACATATAACTTTATATATTGAATTTGAATGCGCATTTCAATTTACCGGGGCCACATACAGTCTCTAATAATTCCAGAAAAATTATTTCTAGCTTCGTATTGATGATACAATCCTAACAAAACTAATTTCGTCAAATTCTGAGACTGTTTGAAAAATGGCCTTTTTCTGGTCGACCCAAATTGAATGAAACTGTTTAAACACGTTTAACTTTGCCACGCTCACATATTGATTCAGAAAATTACGAAATTTGAAACCTAGCGATAACTTGACATCATAGATCCAACAAAAGTGGTTTCGTAGAAATCCAAGGTCGTTTGCAAAATTTCCATTTTTAAGGGCCAGAGTTCCATAGCGACTATTTTGAAATTTCAACTAGACATATCTTTTGATTCCCGCTATGAAATTTTGATTTTTCGAATTCGTTGGAAATATATTATCAATTAGATTCTAATATTTTTGGTTTCGCTAAAATCCCGTTTATTTTGAATCCTGTGCATTCATTTGAAATTTGAAATCGAATTATCGAACTACCGTGCCATTTTCAATTCCTTTTATAAATATAGATAATTATTTATATTCTAACGATGATGTATATAAATATATACATTCTAATTCTATTCAAAATAAATTTCTCGTCGTTATTATTTAAAATAATTCATTTTAACTAATCAAAATTCGCTAAAATTGCCAAATTAAAAATTTTAAATTGGCTCGGATTTCCGGGTTATTACAATCTCCCCCACTTAAAACTTTTCGTCCTCGAAAAGGAACGAAGCCGAAAGTTGTTTTACAAACCAACTCAACTTTCATTATTTTCACTATGTCTTAAGTTCGTCACTTTTCAGTTTCTAAGAACTTTTCAAATTTTTCAAAAATTTGGCTAACACCCTAAATTTTCGAAAAATTTCGCCATAACCTCCCCTGCACCAGGGACTTTGGGATATTTCATATAGCCTCCCATGGCCTTCTTCAATCCAAAAGAAAAAGCCAAGCGGCTAGGCAATCGGCTCATAAAATCATCATCACCCAAACAAAACAGTAAATTATGGTAAACATGTACCTATTTGTCGGGCAAACAATTTTATTCTTCTGCTCTAGCCTCCATGCTATGACCTGTTCAATGTAAGTACATGTATATGCATGCAAATGCGACTGATTTTCAATACAATTCACTATTTGATTTAATTTGGTTATAGGTTCAACTTTTAATTAATCAAACAACACAACCAACAATCAATTAGTTGATTATCGTTTCAATCACATAACTTTAATATATAGTCCAAAAATCAGATTTTTGATGCCAAATCACAATAATAGGCCATATCTAATTTTGGTTCTCACACCAGTCTAATGGAAATATATAGGCATCCCACTTTCGTCACTCGAAAATAAATGCTGGTGATGGCATACTTCATCATCAGGACCATGTCCGGGCTACTAGAGTGCGATTCTATATCTATCCAGTATATTAAAACTTCGAATATACGTTTGCAAGGCGTATATGCAACATCTTTATATACTCGATTGTCCAAATTCAATACAAATAAAATATTCAAATACGTATACTTGAATTCAATTTTCAAAACAAAATTTATTTTATTTTAAAAACATAATCTTCACACTCGTTCTAGGATACTACTGATCCCATCTCTAACGAGTTATTCTAATTGGATATTACTAATCCAATATCTGATGAATTCTTTCGTTCGGTTCTAACGTGTCTTGTTCTCCGAGCTCTGTAAACCAAAGCTCTGATACCACGATGTAACGACCGGGAATTTCGCTCGATCTGAATCAGTCGCTAAACCGACCAAGACCGTTCAAAACGCCTGCTTGTTTTGAGAAAATGACAAATAGAACGTAGACAGAAGAACATTTCATTGTTAATTACAACAATTCCATCAGAATACAAGAATATACAGAGTAAGAATAAATATTACACAGAAAATATCAGAGATTTAAATTACATTTAAATACATCGTAGCGGAAATAATACAAAACACAACTAGAAGGAGATATACGGATACAAAGCTTTCCGGATATCGTTCCAGCTGTAAATCAGGATCCTATGAATATAAATCTGCAAAACCAAAACTACTAGCTGCCCGTGTCAAAATAAGGGCACCCAGAGTTTAGGTTAAAACAATAAAATCCAGGTCAGTCATGTGACTGGTGTGAGAACTAAAACAGTTATTTAAAACTTTACTTTAAATCAGATATATCAAGGGACCACGCCGTATAACACGGAACGGGTTTCCTCCCAAGAATACCAGTGCATATAACAAAACAACGCAATGCTTTTTGGAAAAATGAAGCTATTATAAGACCCAGGTCCTATCACACAATGCAACGCAAGCCAGGGGATAGGGTTTTCCCTTATAATAGCCAAACATGCTTAGTACGTTTAAAACAAATCGTTTGATACTATTATAAGTGCATAGTGCATAAAACAACTTTATATCATAAATATTAATCATAGACGGCATGGGTACCATATATCATGTCGCCATACCAGGCTCTACAATCAAAACCGCAAATGTCACGTATTTGGAAATTGGATTTCCGTCTGTGAACTGAGGCAAAAGATAGTCCTCTACCGATTCGAGACTGTCTAGCCTGAGCCTCAGGCAAGTACTCAGTCAAGCCTTTGGAGTGACATGGCCGGTCCATCGATGTGGATTAAAATGCCTGAACACTGCATTTCCCCGCCCTTTGGGGCGTAAATGAGCCAACGAATGACTCCATCGGCTTCACATAGTCACCGATATATCTGAGGTGCCTCGCAATAGCAACAACCACATAAGTCAAACTCGTGAGGGCGTGTAAAATTACTGACGCCACTTCTAGCTAGAAAGAAACGCTTGTCCTCCCTGAGGTCCTTCTCCCGTTTTTGGTTCACAACCGGGGTGTGAGGCTCGCGAATCAACGCTACACAAAGCTATGCCACACAGGCGGTGCTTTGATCATCAACCACAAGACTTTGCTCTTCAACAGAAGCCTTGATCAATTTCCACTTAGGCATGCCACACAGGCAATTCACTCCATGCGATTGATATCCATCAATATATAACCCCTGAGCTCGTACGTCTCAGAGAAGGGCGTTAAGCAAGAGAATAAATTCTCCGCCGCCAAACAGATATATATTTAATAGAAATCAATCACACAGAATAAAATCCAATATCAGACACACAGTCCATTTACAAGTTCGTTCTGGGTCTGAACGAAACCGGAGGCACCTAGTACCCCGCCTATCCATCGATCTCCAAGTACGTCTGGACGATCACAACTGTTTCCATCTTCTTGGGTGTACAACCTAATCAAGATCATCAGTAATCACCCAAACGATGTGAAGACTTCCGGTCTTCAACCACCGTCTTCATCTTTGACTTATCGTCGTATCAGTTATTCAGAATGGGATAAACCCGGTCTTTCCGAATAACTCACGTATATAATAAACAAGTGTTACACAAACACAATATACGCCTCATTCCAATTCATCAGTCACTAAACGTAAATTAATCAAGAGAATAATTCCCCAAATATTAACCCCGAAGGCCGAAACCAACATCAGATCAATACGTAGGAAACCATTCTGCTTAGCTAACCTACAGTTAGTTTCTAAATTTCACATTCTTAGGGAGAGGTTCCCATTAATTTTATCAAAGATAAATTCTTTTAAATTTATTCTTTAATCTTCCTTTGAATATCACTTCAAACTAGTCAGGATTAACGAAATTTACCGAAGTAATCGTTTGTTTTAATTTCCCAAACCCAGCCTATTCATCCCATGAAATAAAACTGGTAATACTTCATATCTAACACCACGGTGTTATCGGTAAATTCAATTACCATTTCACGTTTAAATCTAATTAAAGATTTAACTATTGCCTGGAGAAAAACTGGTGATACTCCATTATCGATCTTTTCAATCTAATTAAAGATTCATTAAAACTCCACTTAGTTTTAATCTTTGACTGGGTTAAAGAATTAGTATCATTTAAAACACGGTTCACGATAAACCCCAAAATCACATCACATTTCAATCAGTCCCTAACCGTAAATTAGCAAGTGAGCAGTTCCTTAAGTATTAACCCCGAAGGCCGAAACCAACATCAGATCAATACCCCAGAAACCATTCAACTTAACTAACCTCCAGTTAGTTTCTGATTTTCTTAACTCTTTTTTGGGTCTAAGAACAATATTATTGAAGATACCATTCACGACAACCCAAAATCACATTTCATTAATTATCGGGTTAAAGAACAAGTGTTATTTAAAACACTGTTCACGATAAACCCAAAAATCAACACCAATTCAATTCCAATTAAATATTATTTAATCGGTACACTTCATTAAATCTAAATAAAAAGATTTAATCATTTTCTCAACTGGGCTTAAGAACAGTGTTAATGAAGACACCATTCACGACAAACCCAAATCACATTTGATATTAAATACAAGGCTCTGAATAGAAAATATATCGGCTTATATTCAATATCAAATTCTACGACCAACAAATATCGTATTGGAAATAACGATATATATATCTTTCAAATTTCCATAACAACATCTATATAATCACGAAATCCAACATCGAAATATTCCGAAGACAATTTCGATTCAAATCCATTCCAATGCAATTATTGAAAATTCTAGTTATTTTCAAAACCATTTCAAATCCAATTTATTTATTTTAAAAATAAATAAATTATTATTCTAGTTCAAAACTAGTTCATTTCGATAAAAATCTATTTTTATCTTTTCAAATATGTAGTTTTTCATCCTGATTCTTCACAAATCATTTCTTATGATTTTACACAAATTACTGATATTTTTAATAATTTTATCAAGGCCCGTACAGTCGATTTCCATCAACGACCTTCGAACTGCACTTACAGCGACCTTTTCTAAATTTGATTTTGGCATAATTCCAAATCCAACCGTTAGATTTCAAATTTCAAATATTCATTGGAAAGCTCTTTTCGATACGAACCCAACGGTTCTGGTTTTAGGAGAATCCGACAGTCATCCATTTGAAGTCAATGGTCGAAATTCACGAACTGCCGTGGCGCGGCGCGTTCTATTCAGGTCATTATATTATATATATAATATATATAATATATACTTCGTCGATTTCCTTTTAAAACGTATTTTATAAATCGTTTTAAGTTCGTTTTCAAAACGATTTCAACTTCATTTCAAATTCAAATCAAAAATTGAATTTTCCTTCATAAACATCACGGATCCAACAAAAGTGGTTTTGTAGAAATCCGAGGTCGTTTGCAAAATTTCCATTTTTAAGGGCCAGAATTCCATAGCGACTATTCTGAAATTTCAACTGGACATATCTTTTGATTCCCGCTATGAAATTTTGATTTTTCGGATTCGTCGGAAAGATGTTATCAATTAGATTCTAATATTTTTGGTTTCGCTAAAATCCGGTTTATTTTGAATCCTGTACATTCATTTGAAATCGAATTATCGAACTACCGTGCCATTTTCAATTCCTTTTATAAATATAAATAATTATTTATATTCTAACGACGACGTATATAAATATATACGTTCTAATTCTATTCAAAATAAATTTCTCGTCGTTATTATTTAAAATAATTCATTTTAACTAATCAAAATTCGCTAAAATTGCCAAAATAAAAATTTTAAATTGGCTCGGATTTCCGGGTTATTACAGAGAGTTCCAATCCTTTCGAGAATAGGGAATGGACCAATGAATCTCGCGCCAATTTCCCAGTCTTCCCAAATCGAATTACACCTCTCAGTGGGGAAACCCTCAAGTATACAAGATCACCAACAGAGAATTGCAAACCCCTTCTTCGTGAGTCTCCATAGCTCTTCTGTCGGCTTTAAGCAACCAGTAATTGCTTCTTAATAAAATCAACTTTATCTGTTGGTTCATGAATCATGTCTGGACCCAATACTAATCGATTGCCGGGTTCAACCCAACATGCGGGAGATCTGCATGTCCTGCCATATAATGCTTCAAATGGCGACATCTGCAAGCTTGCTTGGTAACTGTTATTATAAGAGAATTCAACCAAGTTCAAATGATCTTCCTATGACCCGCCAAAATCAAGAATGCAAGCTCGCAACAAGTCTTCCAATATGCGGTTCACCCTCTTAGTCTGGCCATTCGTCTGAGGATTATAAGCGGTGCTCATATTCAAATTGGTCCCAAGCTCTTCTTGGAATTCTTCCTAGAATTTGCTAGCAAATATCGGGTTGCGATCACTAACGATGCTATGAGAACTCCGTGTAGTCTGACAATCTCTCTGAAATAAAGCTGCGCCAGACTTCGAGCTGTTCTATTAGATTTGACAGGGATAAAATAGGCAGTCTTTGTGAAGCGATCTACAATCACCCATATGCTGTCATTGCCTTTCTAGTTCGGGGCAAGCCATCAATAATGTCTATAGAAATTTGGTCCCACTTCCAACCTGAAACCTCTAGCGGTTGCAACAATCCTGCTAGCTTTTACTGATCGCTTTTGACTTGCTGGCAGGTTGGACTCTAGCAACATATATAGAAATGCCTCTCTTCATCGTCTTCCACCAAAAAGTACGCTTAAGATCATGATACATCTTGCTTACTCCTGGATGGATGCTGAGCTTAGATTTGTGACATTCATCCATAACGTCTCTTTTTAGCTCGGGAATATCTAGCACACATATTCGCCCTTGCAGTCTAAGGGTTCCCTTGCTGTCTATTTGGAAGCTTGACGCTTCGCCCTTTTGAGCTCGCTCACTAATAATCTGAATAAATTTATCATCTTTCTGAAGAGCAGATATCTTGTCCATTAATGTAGGCGTAATGATAAGACTGGCGATGATGAGATTGGTGTTGGCCGTATTCTTCCTGCTGAGTGCATCAGCTACAACATTGGCTTTCCCTGGAGTATATAAGATGTCCAGGTCATAGGCCATAAGAAATTCAACCCAACATTGTTTCCTCAAGTTCAAATCTCTTTGGATCTCTAGATACTTCAAGGATTTGTGATCAGTATACAGTTCAAACTTCTCACCCAAAAGATAGTGCCTCCATATCTTTAGAGCAAATAAGATGGCCATCAACTCAATATCATGAGTGGGGTATTTCTTCTCATGTGGTTTCAACTGGCGGCTAGCATATGCGACTACTTTGTCCCTTTGCATTAGCACCGCACCAATACCTTAAATAGATAAAAGGATAACATGTTAAAATGAGATTGGTCATTAAAAATGTTATCTCTGACATGTTTGTTTAGATAAAAGGAATAACCTTCAATGGAAGCATCTGCCCAGACTTTCAAATCCCGATTTCCATCAATAATGGTCAACATAGGAGCAGTGGTCAACCTCCGTATCAGCTCTTAGAAAGCTGCCTCACATTCGGGTGTCCAAATGAACTTTGTATGCTTCTTAGTCAGCTTTGTCAATGGACAAGATAATTTTGAAAAATCCTTAACGAATTTCCGATAATAGCCAGCTAATCCTAAGAAACTTCTGACCTCAGTAGGAGTGCTAGGCTGCTTCCAATCTTGGATGGCTGAGATCTTTCCTGGATCTACTAAAATGCCTTCCTTTGATACAACATGGCCGAGGAATTTCACATCTTCTTTCCAGAATATGCGTTTTGAGAATTTGGCTTTCAACACATTTCTTCGCAAAATCTCCATGACTTCTTTCAGATGCTTTTCATGCTCAGTAGTGGATTTAGAAAAGATCAAGATGTCATCGATGAACACCAGCACGAATTTATTTAAAACATCTCGGAATACTCTGTTCATCAGATCAACAAAGTATGCTGGAGCGTTGCATAAGCCGAAGGGAATCACTAGCCATTCATAAAATAAGTCTGGTCCTCTGAAAGCTATCAAGGGAAAACATTCTTCAGCAATGCGTAGTTGGTGGAAACCTGTAGCTAGGTCCATCCTAGAGAATACTTGCGCTCCATTCAAGTGGCCCAACAGATCATCAATACGTGGCAGTGGGTATTTATTTTTCAGCGTTTTTTTATTGAGGTCACGGTAGTCCACACATAGTCTGAGGGTACCGTCTGACTTTGGGACAAACACCACTGCTGTAACCCAATTTGAGAAGCTAGGCCTAATCAGACCCTTCCACAAAAGCTGTTTAGTTTGGTTGCTCAGCTCCTCTTTTTCTTTCAGTGTCATTCTCCGAATAGGATGCACAACGGGCCTTGCATTCAGAACTAAGTCAATCCTGAAGTTGATTTCTCTGCGCAGAGGTAAGGTGTCAACTTCTTCAAACACACCCGCATAATCTCTGACCACAGGAATATCCTCAATAGAAGCAGGAGTAACCTCTAGGGAAGACCAAAATTCTTTCCTATTCGTGGCTGAGCCGTAGCATGGTATAGTCATCATATTTCTGAATTTGGTTTTAATTCTGACTACTCTTTCAGCGCATATTACCTCAGCATCATACTTCGTTAGCCAATCCATTCCAAGTATGATATCATACCCGGAGAAATTCATGATGATCAAATTAAAAGGGAATTGAAAATAGGAATAAGAAACAGGCACTCTACAATACTGATCGAGAATAAGTGAACCTCCTATTGACTATGGGCTCTAATCGGTTCTTTAAGTTTTCTTGGTTTCAATTTTAGCTTTTTAATCATATCACTAGATATGAAACTTCTTGATGCACCTGCATCAAACAAAACTGTAATAGGAATGTTCTTAATATTAAGAGTACCTCCTAAAACATCGGGTTTACCTGCTCCTTCAGAAGAAGCCGGTGCAGCCGCTCCATCATAGACATGCGCCACCTCAGTTTTCTTTAGCAATGGGCAATTTATTATCAGATGCCCTGGCTTGTGGCAATTGAAGCATTCCTTGGGGCCACGAGAATTCTGTCCGCTATTCTGACTCGGTCCAGGTTCATTCCTTCTAGGTTTCTTCGGGGCTCGACATTCATAGTCGAAGTGACCCATCTTCTGGCAATTGAAGCATTTCAACTTGGATTTGTCCCTCTTTTTTTTCTTGGGGCTTGGCGGTTGAAGAGTTGCTCACCTCTGGTTTCCTGTCAGCTTGCTTTCTTTTATTATTACTCTGATTCTTTTCACGCTCTTGCTGTGCATTTCTGTCATTATCCTCATAGCGGCAAGCCATCTCTATTACGTCATTAAAGGGGAGCTTGTTGTGAGTAGTGACCCTGTTCAGGTATTTCTTGGAGAGGCCATTGATAAAACTCCTATTCTTCTGCACTGGTTCCTGAACTAGCTCTGGAGCGTAGCGTGAAAGTTCCACGAACTTCCGCACATATTTTGAAATAGTCACATTACCCTGCTGCAAATTTGCAAATTGATCATGGAGCCTCTCTACTTCCTGTGGAGGGATATACTTATCATTGAAGAGTTCTTTAAATCTGGCCCAAGACATGTCGGCCACATTATTGCCTATTTCGACTGTATCCCACCAATTTTCAGCTTCGTCTTTCAATAGCCATGTTTCCAAAAAGCGCTTTCGTTGATCTTCCAGTTCCAAGTCTTCAAAGATTTTCTCGCAGTTCTTAAGCCATGCCTGTGCCTCAATCACAGTCTCTCGCCCGGTAAATGATACGCCCCCTAAGTTTCTGAACTTCTTGGACATTTTATCAAAGTCAAACGGCTGCGGGGGTGGTGGTGGTGGTGTTACAGCCTCTGGAGTGGGCCGCCCATAAGCTGTGGGAGTCTCATCTCTAACATGTCCCCTAGCCTCACCTCTGCCTCGGGCTCTAGCTCGCGCTTTTGTCCTCATTTTCTAGTTAATTCTGTATCATCAAGGAAAGAGTCAGACTAAAAGAAATGATAATTTTTAAAGGAATGGCTAAAAGTAGAGACATATGATGAGATGATAATGATGTAATGACTGATTAATATGTGCTATTATGCTATGCTCATTCTAGGACATTACTGATACTATCGCTAATAAGCTACTCATCTTAGAATACTACTGATTTTATCTAGACGAATTGCTCTAAAAATGTTATACTCTGAAGCTAAGGTTAACCTTTAGCTCTGATACCAACTGTGACGACCCCAAACTTCCGTAGTACGAAAGCAAGGATAATCATAGGAGCATAACATAATTACAACAATAACAGATCTCAGATAATAGCATAACACATAAATCATTGCAGCAGAAATAAGAATGTCATCACAATATAACATCAGAGACATCACAGTATGCAGTTACAGGATACACTTAGCAAATAGAAGTCTCAACAAAAAGAGAAATAAGTCTCAACTCCATCAAATACATCAAAGATCAATAATGTCCAAATATCTCAAGAAGTAATAAAAAGATAAAAAGAAAAAGGTTCTTCATCTTCTTCCTTAGCAAGCTCCAGTCCAAAATGCATCCATACCTAAACTGTTATTTGGTTGCCCATGTGGAAAGAGGGCAACCGAGTTTACAAAGTGAAACAAACTACGAGTCAGTCATGGGATTGGTATGAGAAATCTTTCTTAACTAACAATATGGTTAATCACAGGACCACGCCGCTAACGCCGAACGGGTTTACTCCATTAGATTGCCAGTGCATATGTTTAATAAATTTTATTTCAAAAACAACGCAATGCATTTTAGAGAATGAAATCATTATAAGATTCAAGTCCCATCACACAATGCAACGCAAACCGGAGGATAGAGTTTTACCTTATAATGATCAAAAATGCTTGATACGTTGAAAATAATATTTTTAATATTATTATTAGTGTCTAATTTGTTTCAAAAATACTTCAAAGTAAATGTATCAATCCTAGATGGCATAGTACCCAATCCAACTATGTCGCCATATATAGGTTAACAATTAAAACCGTAATGTCGTATTGGAGTTTGGGTTTCCATCATGAGTCAAGGCTAGGGACGATCTCCTTACCGATTCGAGACACTCTAGCAATGTCTCAGGGTCCGGACGCTGGCGAACCCTTGGATACTACAGGGCCGGTCCACAAATACTTTAGTGGATTAGTTATGCCTGAACACACGCTTCCCGATCCTATTGGACCTATAAAAATGTTCACAATCGACCAATAAATCTGAGGCGCCTCGTTCCATCAACCACATGAGTAAAATGTCAGGGCTTGCAAAACATTGATACCACTTCTAGCTAGAAAGAAACATGTGCACTCCCTGCGTTCCCTTGTCTCGTTTTGGACTCTTATCGGAGTGTGAGGATCGCCAGGTAACGTTATACACAAAGCTATGCCGAAATAGGCTATGCTTTGATCATCACCCAGAAGGCTCTGCTTTTCAACAAAAGCCTTGATCAATTTCATCTTGGCATGTCACATTGACAATTCACGCCATGCGATCGATAGCTACCAATATATAACCTCTAAGCTCATGCGTCTAAGAGAAGGGTGTTAAGCAAGAGAATAAATTCTCCTCCACCAATAGATATATATTAAATAGAAATCAATTCACGTGGAATGAAATCCAATGTCGGACACACATTCATTTACAAGTCCGTTCTGGGTCTGAACGAAACCGGAGTCACCTTATTCCTCGTCCCGTATGGCCAATACGGAAGAGAGGTGCTCGCATATGCAGACACTCAATAAGTACGTCCGGACAACTACCACTTTAACCCTTTCATGGGAGCTAACCAATGCCAGGCATCAGTAGTTATCCTTTCGATGTGAAGATCGTCGATCTGCAATCGCCGCCTTTAAGATCTTCGATTTTAATCATCATATAATCATTTGAAATGAGATTGAACTCAGTCTTTTCAAATGATCCTCGCATATATATAGTTTAAAACCATTTCATATCGTTAATAGTATTTATTAACGATTTATCGCTATTTTTATTTATATAAAAATAGCTAAATTATTTTAACGATGCCTCGGGTCAATAGGCGGCCTTGGCGCTATTTTTATCAAACTTTTATTTACACGTATCTCAAAATTTAACCATTGGATTTTAACAAAATTTATATCGATGGAAAGATCTTCCCAAAGCGGTCCTAAGGTTCTAGTTTTGGGAAAATCCGATGGTTGGATCTTTTGGTATAATCGTTTAAAGTTATGATTCCGAAATGCGAACTACCGCGCGCGATTCGTTTAATTTTAATTTTTATATATATATATAATTATATATGTATAAACCCTTCGACGATTTCTCTAACGTATTTAACATGTCAAATAAAAGAATGTTTTTATTGGCATATCATATCTATGTACTGTCAAACAGAATACATTTCTTTTCATGAAAATTGATCCAATGACAAATCAACTTTGCATATAAATCCTAATATATGCAAATGTAAATATAAATGCAATTTTGACAATGCATATAAATTCTAATATACATGGTGTAAATATAAATGTAATTTTAGCAACACATATAAATTCTAATATATACGATGTAAATATAAATAAAATTTTAACAACGCATATAAATTCCAATATATGTGTAACGACCCAGCGGTTTTCGGCCTCGAAAATCGATATAAATACCTTTACCGTATCTTATACCGATCCTCCAAACACCGAAACACTGGAGCGTCTAGAAAGAAGTTAGAGGGTGAGAAAAGAAAGAAAGAAATATTAGAATTGAAGAAGAAGAAGTATCAACACATCACAGAGTCTCACATCGCAGTGGAACAAAATATAATACAGAAATAATATTTATTGAGAGCTTTTGAAAATACTTACAATATCAGAGTACAACACACATCTGGACAGTTTCGATAATCTGTCCTCTTATATATATATATATATATATAACACAGCGGAATATCATTCATCTGAACATCTTCAGCTTGTCTCTGGACTTCTCAGTACCTGATAACCTGAACCTGTACATTCCGGGCTAACCCGAGCATTTACAAAACACCGGGTCAGTCTGGTGGACCAGAGTGAGTAAAACTCGCACAACATTTAGGGTATCACACAACTTGAATTTAAATTTAAAATCCTTTTGAAAGATAAAGATAATCGTAAGACCGATCCACACATAAATACGGACGGTTTTTACCTTACGATGACCCAAAACAGTTTACGAAATTTATGTCTTGATCTGATATTATGATAATGTCTAGATACAAATAATTAACAAATCTAGAGGAACGCTTGCATCTCACGCTCCCCGTATATAGTATACAATCGAAAACCGCGGCGCTTATTGGATATCGGATTTCCAACTTGACAAGGTATGGGACCACCTTCCGCACATGTATCTCTAGAGGCGAATACACTGGGTTCAACAAGAACATCTTGCAACCCGGCCCTCACATGACCGACCACTCATTTCGCTTGAGTGTATCGAATGTATATCACCGACGGTTGGACTCAAACCACCGCCTCCCGATAAGGGACAGCATCGAACATAGATTAAGAAGCAATAGGAATTTCTCTAGATAGGTGATCATACATCCTAATGGGAGCGACCCACATAGCCATGCTGCCTGCCCGATTTTTGTCATTTCCCGGTTGATGAGGCTTGAAGTCAGAGCACATCTGGTCATCATATACTTTGAATGCCACATCGTCAGATCCGCCAGATCACACTTGATTGACGTCCACAAACATACTCTAGCTATCTGGCTAGAGAATAACCATTTCTCCGCCATCAACTATGGTACGTTTGGAGAAATCAACGCGTGCAATTCCTTTTGGAAATACTTTGTCAGACATCCGTCCATACAAGTCATCCAGGAACAGGATGAACCGAAGGTACTCTCCTACTGCATCCTAAATAGGAATCACCCCATGGATCAGTAGCGATAGCCCTTGCAAATCCACAGATCCCAACCACGACAGAACCCCAGTATATCTCTGGCACGAATCAGAGATTGTAAGTGGTCCTTCCGCTTAATGAAGATCTATGGTCTTCAATGCTCCATCTCGATCATCTTTCGATTTCTTCACGTATTTGTTGGCCGGAATGGTTTTTGAATATTACTTCGATCCCGGTCTTTCCATACCAACAATCGTATTGGTCAAACTTCGATAGTCGGTGATTTAACTATCGAATAACAATAGTGTGAACACTTGGCACAACTCGACCACTTTTAAAATATACTTAACGATATAAAACAATTTTCTTTGATTAGCTCTGCTTGAATTACTTCGATTGGTTAACTTTACTCAACTAACTCAACCTAACTCAACTCGATTACTCTAATCGATTATTTAAGATTCGACTTAACTCCATTTGCTTGACCCTAGACCGCAGCGATCACAATGGTTACGCCCGATTCCCTCAGGAAACATCCGACCGCCGTAGGCTATCTGCAGCCCTGCAAATTACGCTAGCAGTCGTACGCAATGGAACTTCCCTAGATAACTTGATTTGACTATCTTTAACTATATTCGATCAGTTCTAATTGACTAACCAATGTTACTAAAATTTGAAAACAACATGCTTATTTCCTTTGAACCCATATCGTACTATCATTTAATTTCCAAACCCTTGCATCAGAGTTTGATATTCTAGTATAGGATAAAACCAATTTCAACACTTCACTCGATCTAAACTAATACTATTCCTTGATAATAGTGAAGCCATCAAGTTGGGATATTTTAGTTACCTCTCAGACCTTGATCAACCCGTTCTTACCTCAGAATAATACCAGTTCGACCTACTAACATCAAAATACCATTTCCCCTTTGGGTTTCAAATCTGGGTTTTTAAACCATTCCTTATATTTGAAACTTCGTTCAAGATCTTTTACTTAATTCTTTATTTAAGTAAACATCCCTTTAAAACACCACTAAATCTTCGGGTATTCTTTCACTTATAAAGCCTTTTGATTTATAATGGAAATTCTTCGTCAAATGATTTGATTCCATTTGCTTGGACATTCCATAACAAACCCTTATCGTCTCTTTGGCTAAAACTCATCGTCAGTTAATCACTTGTTAATTTGATTCCCATTTATCAAATCTTGTTTGAAACTTGGATTTTACAATCTCCTTATTAAAATTCTTACTTGGCATTAAATTGACCTCACTACTTCAAATCATTTTAAATTAAAGAATAAATTTGCTTTGACCTCTACTATATTAAAATATAGTTAATTTTAACCTTAACCAAAAATAGCATTGTCATCATGTTTACACGCTTACTCAATAATAATCTAGGTTATTCACAATGACCAATTCACTTATTCCTTTAGATTATAGTTAATCAAGGATTAACTAATATCCAACATTATTCGTTAAACTTTAACTAACATCTAAACCGTTATTTATTTCCTTCGTCCATTTTACTCGAAATGGTGAATTTTACCAATCATACACATCAGTTAACTATTAACTGAATTCCAATTGTCATTTCCCCTTTCTTAAATAAATTAATTAACTTAATTAATTAAAGTCACTTTTTAATTGTTTGAAAACAATTATTTCATTTTTACCACTCTTATGGAAAATTCTCGATTTCTGCTTTCCAAGTTGTCTAAACTATTTAACTCAATTCCTTACTATCTCGATTAAAAATATTTATTTGTGAAATTCCAATTTTAAATCCTGTACAAAATAATTTGAAACTTGAATTCACTTATAAATGAATTTATAACCTTTAAAAATACATCACTTCACCTGTCGGGTCGAATGACGTTAAAACCCCACATTTTGCCATTTACTGCCAATTATCAGATCAACTAACATCCAATTCAAATAAATTCAAACACGTTTACAAACGTGATCAACCCAAGGAGTTACTTTGTTATGGGTCGTCCCCAACAGTTAAATTTAAATGATCGATGATCAATAGCATACATACACCTAATAGTCAACCACTAACAGCCAGAACACGCAAAATAAAGTACCCAGTTTATATAAAATATAACGAGGAGGCTGAGTGAGTTTAACTTACCTGTATTCGAATTCCGTTGATGAATAGTTTATTTTGGTCCAATTTGATTGACGTTTAATCCAACTAAAAATCCCAGTCACTTCAGATCCAGACCAGGCCTGCTCCATCTCGAAGTACGCGTCTTCACGGTCCCAACGCAACTGACCGTGCCTGAATCCGAGGTCGTATGAGTGAGAAAACGTACTACGAACTTTATAAACTAATTAACATGAATTTTCTTTTGAATTTTAAAATTGGGCTTTACCTTTTATTTATCGGCCCAACCACCTCATACCCGACCCGCCTCTCCACTTAAAAACCCTAACCCGTTCTCTTTGATCATTCATACAGCCGCCTTCCAAAATCACGAACCCTAATATCCTAATTCCTCTTTTCTGATTTCAGCCACCGATCGGAATTCATGGCGTCGCCCCCCCTTCCTTCCTTCGATCCATCTTCTCTCGGTCCTTCCCCTGCTTTCTACTTCAATACTCCCTGAAAATCCCTCGTCGAGCAAACCTGGTAGCTGCTGGCGTATGTCCACCACTGCAGATCAGCACGAAACAACGCTGGACCTACCTAGGTCTTCAAACAAGTCGGAGGAATCATCACCAAGTCGAAGCGCCTACATCCCCTAACTTCTCAAAAATGAAGCAACTCCCTACCACATCCATCACAAATCCAAACGACGTCCGAACCCTAGCAGCAGATAAGTCTTCAACTCATCATCATTCATTTTTTTTCCTTACTGTAATTTTGTTCGAAATTATCTTGGTGGTTCCGAACCATTTCTAGTTTACTATGTTGGTTCGATTGTGTTTGGGCTCGTGAAATACTCTATGTGATATCGTATTTATAGTTGCGGTCTGATTAACAGTGGTTGTGAGTTGTTATATCAATCCGTATTTAAATCTGTAGTTGGATTTTGTTCGGATTTTGGTATAGGATTTTTAGCACTAGTTGATGGGTTCGAAATATATCCTGGTCGAGCTATAGATTTGATAGAACGGCTTCTGAATTGTTAAATCAAAATCTGAGATTTCAAAACTGAAGCTTAGATTTTATTTCTAATTTAATTATATGTAGGCAGTGAATTTCCATGTGAGATCTACTGTACCATACATGTGAATTCACTGTTTATCTTGGTTGTACAGCTTTTGTGTATACATAATCCCTTCTTCTTATTGTACCAATGTACATTCCTAGCTGTTCCTACCCTATCCCTTAGTTGTTCCTTGTCAAAACACATGATCTGATGTATGAATTGATTTAGTTGTTTATATAGATTTTGTTGTTCATTAAATCTTGTTTCTTATTTAATTTCCTCTCTTTCTTTCAATTCGGCCATTTTTCTCTTTAGCTATCTCCTATCTGTACATGTACATAGCTAGCTATTAGCTATGACTATAGCTGTTTAACACCTATTTTGCATACATCTTGTGTCAATTCAGCTATGCCTTGTCCCCTTCTTTAGCTGTTGATTTATTTTAGTTGCTATCTTTATAATGTTCATCTCAATTTCATTGAGCTGTATTGATGAGAATAGATACTATGTACTAACCAAAATTTTTCCTTTTCCCCTTTCTTTTTCAGATTCAACTGACTGAGATGATGGATCTTGGCCGAGATTTTTGTTGAATTTTATATTTGGTTGTATCAAATCTGGTATGGGTTATGTATCTGTGAAACTCTGTATTGTTTATTCAATTGATAGATTTTAGATTTGTGTCATATCTTGTCATAGCTGTAAGGCTATTTATTTTCTATTGAGCTGTAACATTCAATGTGTAAATTTGATTTTATATATCTAAGTAAGTTTTCTGCATGTATCTTTTGAATGATGTGGTATAGTTAATATAATCACAACTATTGTTTTCTTTTTCTCTGTGCTTGTTTACATTAGAATTTTACACTTACTTTGGTGGATGATCTCTTTTCCATTAGCTTTGATGTTAGAATAATATATATCTTTTCAGTAAATCCGACGCATCAATTCATTTTGCACATAAATACTTGGATAACAGTTTTAAGACAAAATCTAGAAAGTTGTCTCGACAAATTTAGCATTTGAGCTTTATGTACATATTGGTATTTATGATCTCACATGCCAGCATGTTGGCTTTTGTCTAATTACTCGACCATTCTCTATCTTTATTTCAATATTCAATATTTTGGGTTGTCGTTAGTCAAAAACAATCGTATGTATCCAATTTAAATATGAGGAGCCAACCTTCTTCCAAATGAAGTAATAAATCATTTCGAATTTAACCAATATAGAATTATAATTCATTTTTTATAAAGTTCAAGTTAAACGATATCAAAAATATATTAAAATCCATAAATTTTCCAAATACAATATTTAAAACCAATTTAAATCTTCAGATTCAAATGGTCGAAAAACACGGGTTGTTACATTCCTTCCCCCTTAAAATAATTTCGTCCTCGAAATTGCTAAGTAGGAAGAATATCCCGAACCATATTATTTTAAAATTATTGCTTTCGCATTAAATTCAAAATAAATCCCGAACTTTAAAAATTCTTTATAATTTTGCCAGCACCTTCTCTGCAAGGCTCGATCGACATAACTACAGCTGCTATTCTGGGCCTCAACCTCTTTGAAAATTCAAAATCCAAATGACAATCCACTTTATTTGAATCCCAATTTTATTTATCCAATAAATTTTTAAACCCCAATTTATTTAAATTCAGTTAATTTGAATTTATTCTTAAATTGGTTTTACTTAACCAAGTTACGTTTTTCTTCCATATTCGATTTTATCCAGATTAATAATATTTTAAATTTATTTTCTAATTTTAATTCATCCAATTGTCGATGAATCTGATTATACAAACCATCAACAATCATTCCATATTAACTGATATATTACTTCTGATTTATTTGATTTCTTATTTTAAATTACCAATTCCAATGGTTACATAGACCCTTTATTCAAATTTGAATTCCCATTCTAGTTCATTTAAACGATTCAAATCCAATTTGAATTAAATTCAAATTAATCATCAACCAATATTTCAAAAATTGAGAAAAAATATTTCTTTATATACCAAAATATATTTGGGAAAAATTTATTCTGTTTACTTTTTTTTTTAAAACAATACTGTATCGAATTGTTCTGTTCGAAAGTTTAGGGACACCTATCGATACAGTTGTACACCCTGTATCGACCAGTATCCTTAAACCATTCAACAAAGCAATCAACACAATATAGACAAATTTTATATCAAATCTACAAGTACGCTCTCATATATATATACACTCATACTCAATCTAGGGTATTGCTAACCCCATCTCTATTGAGTCACACCACAGAGCCAAGGTTACTACTCAACCAATAGCTCTGATACCACTGTAACGACCCAGCGGTTTTCGGCCTCGAAAATCGATATAAATACCTTTACCGTATCTTATACCGATCCTCCAAACACCGAAACACTGGAGCGTCTAGAAAGAAGTTAGAGGGTGAGAAAAGAAAGAAAGAAATATTAGAATAGAAGAAGAAGAAGTATCAACACATCACAGAGTCTCACATCGCAGTGGAACAAAATATAATACAGAAATAATATTTATTGAGAGCTTTTGAAAATACTTACAATATCAGAGTACAACACACATCTGGACAGTTTCGATAATCTGTCCTCTTATATATATATATCACACAGCGGAATATCATTCATCTGAACATCTTCAGCTCGTCTCTGGACTTCTCAGTACCTGATAACCTGAACCTGTACATTCCGGGCTAACCCGAGCATTTACAAAACACCGGGTCAGTCTGGTGGACCAGAGTGAGTAAAACTCGCACAGCATTTAGGGTATCACACAACTTGAATTTAAATTTAAAATCCTTTTGAAAGAAAAAGATAATCGTAAGACCGATCCACACATAAATACGGACGGTTTTTACCTTACGATGACCCAAAACAGTTTACGAAATTTATGTCTTGATCTGATATTATGATAATGTCTAGATACAAATAATTAACAAATCTAGAGGAACGCTTGCATCTCACGCTCCCCGTATATAGTATACAATTGAAAACCGCGGCGCTTATTGGATATCGGATTTCCAACTTGACAAGGTATGGGACCACCTTCCGCACATGTATCTCTAGAGGCGAATACACTGGGTTCAACAAGAACATCTTGCAACCCGGCCCTCACATGACCGACCACTCATTTCGCTTGAGTGTATCGAATGTATATCACCGACGGTTGGACTCAAACCACCGCCTCCCGATAAGGGACAACATCGAACATAGATTAAGAAGCAATAGGAATTTCTCTAGATAGGTGATCATACATCCTAATGGGAGCGACCCACATAGCCATGCTGCCTGCCCGATTTTTGTCATTTCCCGGTTGATGAGGCTTGAAGTCAGAGCACATCTGGTCATCATATACTTTGAATGCCACATCGTCAGATCCGCCAGATCACACTTGATTGACGTCCACAAACATACTCTAGCTATCTGGCTAGAGAATAACCATTTCTCCGCCATCAACTATGGTACGTTTGGAGAAATCAACGCGTGCAATTCCTTTTGGAAATACTTTGTCAGACATCCGTCCATACAAGTCATCCAGGAACAGGATGAACCGAAGGTACTCTCCTACTGCATCCTAAATAGGAATCACCCCATGGATCAGTAGCGATAGCCCTTGCAAATCCACAGATCCCAACCACGACAGAACCCCAGTATATCTCTGGCACGAATCAGAGATTGTAAGTGGTCCTTCCGCTTAATGAAGATCTATGGTCTTCAATGCTCCATCTCGATCATCTTTCGATTTCTTCACGTATTTGTTGGCCGGAATGGTTTTTGAATATTACTTCGATCCCGGTCTTTCCATACCAACAATCGTATTGGTCAAACTTCGATAGTCGGTGATTTAACTATTGAAAAACAATAGTGTGAACACTTGGCACAACTCGACCACTTTTAAAATATACTTAACGATATAAAACAATTTTCTCTGATTAGCTCTGCTTGAATTACTTCGATTGGTTAACTTTACTCAACTAACTCAACCTAACTCAACTCGATTACTCTAATCGATTATTTAAGATTCGACTTAACTCCATTTGCTTGACCCTAGATCGCAGCGATCACAATGGTTACGCCCGATTCCCTCAGGAAACATCCGACCGCCGTAGGCTATCTGCAGCCCTGCAAATTACGCTAGCAGTCGTATGCAATGGAACTTCCCTAGATAACTTGATTTGACTATCTTTAACTATATTCGATCAGTTCTAATTGACTAACCGATGTTACTAAAATTTGAAAACAACATGCTTATTTCCTTTGAACCCATATCGTACTATCATTTAATTTCCAAACCCTTGCATCAGAGTTTGATATTCTAGTATAGGATAAAACCAATTTTAACACTTCAGTCGATCTAAACTAATACTATTCCTTGATAATAGTGAAGCCATCAAGTTGGGATATTTTAGTTACCTCTTAGACCTTGATCAACCCGTTCTTACCTCAGAATAATACCAGTTCGACCTACTAACATCAAAATACCATTTCCCCTTTGGGTTTCAAATCTGGGTTTTTAAACCATTCCTTATATTTGAAACTTCGTTCAAGATCTTTTACTTAATTCTTTATTTAAGTAAACATCCCTTTAAAACACCACTAAATCTTCGGGTATTCTTTCACTTATAAAGCCTTTTGATTTATAATGGAAATTCTTCGTCAAATGATTTGATTCCATTTGCTTGGACATTCCATAACAAACCCTTATCATCTCTTTGGCTAAAACTCATCGTCAGTTAATCACTTGTTAATTTGATTCCCATTTATCAAATCTTGTTTGAAACTTGGATTTTACAATCTCCTTATTAAAATTCTTACTTGGCATTAAATTGACCTCACTACTTCAAATCATTTTAAATTAAAGAATAAATTTGCTTTGACCTCTACTATATTAAAATATAGTTAATTTTAACCTTAACCAAAAATAGCATTGTCATCATGTTTACACGCTTACTCAATAATAATCCAGGTTATTCACAATGACCAATTCACTTATTCCTTTAGATTATAGTTAATCAAGGATTAACTAATATCCAACATTATTCGTTAAACTTTAACGAACATCTAAACCGTTATTTATTTCCTTTGTCCATTTTACTCGAAATGGTGAATTTTACCAATCATACACATCAGTTAACCATTAACTGAATTCCAATTGTCATTTCCCCTTTCTTAAATAAATTAATTAACTTAATTAATTAAAGTCACTTTTTAATTGTTTGAAAACAATTATTTCATTTTTACCACTCTTATGGAAAATTCTCGATTTCTGCTTTCCAACTTGTCTAAACTATTTAACTCAATTCCTTACTATCTCGATTAAAAATATTTATTTGTGAAATTCCAATTTTAAATCCTGTACAAAATAATTTGAAACTTGAATTCACTTATAAATGAATTTATAACCTTTAAAAATACATCACTTCACCTGTCGGGTCGAATGACGTTAAAACCCCACATTTTGCCATTTACTGCCAATTATCAGATCAACTAACATCCAATTCAAATAAATTCAAACACGTTTACAAACGTGATCAACCCAAGGAGTTACTTTGTTATGGGTCGTCCCCAACAGTTAAATTTAAATGATCGATGATCAATAGCATACATACACCTAATAGTCAACCACTAACAGCCAGAACACGCAAAATAAAGTACCCAGTTTATATAAAATATAACGAGGAGGCTGAGTGAGTTTAACTCACCTGTATTCGAATTCCGTTGATGAATAGTCTATTTTGGTCCAATTTGATTGAAGTTTAATCCAACTAAAAATCCCAGTCACTTCAGATCCAGACCAGGCCTGCTCCATCTCGAAGTACGCGTCTTCACGGTCCCAACGCAACTGACCGTGCCTGAATCCGAGGTCGTATGAGTGAGAAAACGTACTACGAACTTTATAAACTAATTAACATGAATTTTCTTTTGAATTTTAAAATTGGGCTTTACCTTTTATTTATCGGCCCAACCACCTCATACCCGACCCGCCTCTCCACTTAAAAACCCTAACCCATTCTCTTTGATCATTCATACAGCCGCCTTCCAAAATCACGAACCCTAATATCCTGATTCCTCTTTTCTGATTTCAGCCACCGATCGGAATTCATGGCGTCGCCCCCCCTTCCTTCCTTCGATCCATCTTCTCTCGGTCCTTCCCCTGCTTTCTACTTCAATACTCCCTGAAAATCCCTCGTCGAGCAAACCTAGTAGCTGCTGGCGTATGTCCACCACTGCAGATCAGCACGAAACAACGCTGGACCTACCTAGGTCTTCAAACAAGTCGGAGGAATCATCACCAAGTCGAAGCGCCTACATCCCCTAACTTCTCAAAAATGAAGCAATTCCCTACCACATCCATCACAAATCCAAACGACGTCCGAACCCTAGCAGCAGATAAGTCTTCAACTCATCATCATTCATTTTTTTTTCCTTACTGTAATTTTGTTCGAAATTATCTTGGTGGTTCCGAACCATTTCTGGTTTACTATGTTGGTTCGATTGTGTTTGGGCTCGTGAAATACTCTATGTGATATCGTATTTATAGTTGCGGTCTGATTAACAGTGGTTGTGAGTTGTTATATCAATCCGTATTTAAATCTGTAGTTGGATTTTGTTCGGATTTTGGTATAGAATTTTTAGCACTAGTTGATGGGTTCGAAATATATCCTGGTCGAGCTGTAGATTTGATAGAACGACTTCTGAATTGTTAAATCAAAATCTGAGATTTCAAAACTGAAGCTTAGATTTTATTTCTAATTTAATTATATGTAGGCAGTGAATTTCCATGTGAGATCTACTGTACCATACATGTGAATTCACTGTTTATCTTGGTTGTACAGCTTTTGTGTACACATAATCCCTTCTTCTTATTGTACCAATGTACATTCCTAGCTGTTCCTACCCTATCCCTTAGTTGTTCCTTGTCAAAACACATGATCTGATGTATGAATTGATTTAGTTGTTTATATAGATTTTGTTGTTCATTAAATCTTGTTTCTTATTTAATTTCCTCTCTTTCTTTCAATTCGGCCATTTTTCTCTTTAGCTATCTCCTATCTGTACATGTACATAGCTAGCTATTAGCTATGACTATAGCTGTTTAACACCTATTTTGCATACATCTTGTGTCAATTCAGCTATGCCTTGTCCCCTTCTTTAGCTGTTGATTTATTTTAGTTGCTATCTTTATAATGTTCATCTCAATTTCATTGAGCTGTATTGATGAGAATAGATACTATGTACTAGCCAAATTTTTTCCTTTTCCCCTTTCTTTTTCAGATTCAACTGACTGAGATGATGGATCTTGGCCGAGATTTTTGTTGAATTTTATATTTGGTTGTATCAAATCTGGTATGGGTTATGTATCTGTGAAACTCTGTATTGTTTATTCAATTGATAGATTTTAGATTTGTGTCATATCTTGTCATAGCTGTAAGGCTATTTATTTTCTATTGAGCTGTAACATTCAATGTGTAAATTTGATTTTATATATCTAAGTAAGTTTTCTGCATGTATCTTTTGAATGATGTGGTATAGTTAATATAATCATAACTATTGTTTTCTTTTTCTCTGTGCTTGTTTACATTAGAATTTTACACTTACTTTGGTGGATGATCTCTTTTCCATTAGCTTTGATGTTAGAATAATATATATCTTTTCAGTAAATCCGACGCATCAATTCATTTTGCACATAAATACTTGGATAACAGTTTTAAGACAAAATCTAGAAAGTTGTCTCGACAAATTTAGCATTTGAGCTTTATGTACATATTGGTATTTATGATCTCACATGCCAGCATGTTGGCTTTTGTCTAATTACTCGACCATTCTCTATCTTTATTTCAATATTCAATATTTTGGGCTGTCGTTAGTCAAAAACAATCGTATGTATCCAGTTTAAATATGAGGAGCCAACCTTCTTCCAAATGAAGTAATAGATCATTTCGAATTTAACCAATATAGAATTATAATTCATTGTTTATAAAGTTCAAGTTAAACGATATCAAAAATATATTAAAATCCATAAATTTTCCAAATACAATATTTAAAACCAATTTAAATCTTCAGATTCAAATGGTCGAAAAACACGGGTTGTTACAATATGTGATGCAAATATAAATGTAGAGTAATTTTATTTACATCCACATTATTTGTTAGTTAGTCCACCCTAATTTTTAGGAGTATCACCTATTTTATAGTTGTTTTATATTTCAAAAACAAAAATGCTACTTTGACAAAAAAGTTTTTGTCAAAATATACACCAAAGACAAAAAAAATAGAAGACCCACCACTTGAGTTACACAAATACCCCCCTGAATTCAATGCTTAACCCCTTGAATTTCGGATTTACCCCTATTTCTTAGTTTTTGACAAAATTTTTTTGGGTATTCTAGCATAACTCTTTTAAAAATTTATTAGTTAATCCACTTAAACGTATATCTATTTCTTTTTCTTTTCACGGTTCTCTTTCCATGCTTCTTTTCATCTGAATTTTAATTGTCGCTTCTCTGTGTGCTACTACCTCCAGAATCAAAGTCTCCGGTCCGATCAATTCAAGGACTTGCATCAAAGGACCACTGGATCCACAGAAAGGACAGAGTCCACCAGCAATAGCCCAACTCTCCTACCCCATGGCCACATCAGTGCTGTCCATCCCCTACCTTACGGTGTTCGTGTACTGAATAAGTTATGGTTGATGGAAAAAGGGAAAAAGACAATGCATGCAATGGGATATTTTTGGATATAAAAGCAACGGGAAGTTCTCTGCAGCATCGCATGTTATCCGAGTTTATGTTCCATCATTATATATCTAAGCTTTTCTTCCCAAGTAATATTTAAAAATAATGAGAATTTATAACAAAAAGTTCCTTATTTCAGTACCAGGTTGTTGATGTGATGTGTTTAGATATCTTACAGTAAATTTCAGAATAAAAGGAAGAGAGCAGAGAGAATAAGAAGATGAAACTATACAATGTGTGGATCAACCAATAGAAACAGTGAATAGAGAATATTATTTATTTTTAGTTAATCTAATATTTATTAATTAATCCACGGTGGATCAACTAACAAATAGATTGGTGGATGAACTTAATGAAGTCAAATATGTGGATGAACTGAATAAATTGGTGGATACAAATAAAAGTTCTCATAAATGTAATTTTAACAACGCATATAAATTCTAATATACGTGATGTAAATATAAATGTAATTTTAACAACGCATATAAATTCTAATATACGCGATGTAAATAATAATGTAATTTTAACAGCGCATATAAATTCTAATATATGCGATGTAAATTGTAATGGACCGGGTTTCGCCCGACCCGATCGACTGCAAAATCGACCAAGACCATTCAAAACCCGAACATGTTAACTTTGGGAATACAACAACATCAGAACAATAACAACAGACTTTTATAACATCTCAATAATGTTACATCAGAGTACAGAATATCCGAGTACATCGAATAAAATTACAGCGGAAGATAAATTACAATATTAAATACAATAAAAAGCGGAAGACTTCTATGCTCTGGACACAGCTTTAGGCATCGATCCAGAATCCTGCTCAAGAGATAAATATCTGCAAAAAGCTACTCGACTGCCCATGTGGAAAAGAGGGCACCCGAGTTTGCAAAGTGAAACAAACTACGAGTCGGTCATGGGACTGGTATGAGAATTCTTAACTAATAGTAATAAGGCAAATCTAAGGACCACGCCACTAACGCGGAACGGGTTTATTCCAATGGATTATGGTGCATAACTATAAAGTAAACCGTAAAACAACGCAATGCATTTTAGAAAAATGAAACCATTATAAGACCCAAGTCCCATCACACAATGCAACGCAAACCGGAGGATAGGGTTTTACCTTATAATGGTCAAAAGATGCTTGATACGATAAAAACGGATTTGATATTACTATTAGTGTATATATGTTTCAAAAACATTTCAATCATAATGTATCAATCATAGACGACATAGTACCCCATCCTACTATGTCGCCATACTAGTTCTACAATCAAAACCGCATGGTGTCGTATTGAAAATTGGGTTTCCATCATGAGTCAAGGCTAGGGAAGAGCTCTTTACCGATTCGAGACACTCTAGCTAATATCTCAAGATCCCCCGCAGAGAACCTTGGAAAGATGCAGGGCCGGTCCACACTTGCGGTTTGTGAATTAGTTATTCCTGAACACACGTTTCCCGGTCCTATATGACCTAACATCCGAGGCGCCTCGTTCCATCATCCACATAAGTAAAATATCAGCCAGTTTAAGCACTGACTCTACTTCTAACTAGAAAGAAACGTGCTGCTCTCCCTGCGTTCCCTTCTCCCGTTTTAGACCCAACCGGGTTGTGAGGTTCGCGAAGTAACGTTATAACCACAAGGCCTGCTTTTCAACAAAGCCTTGATCATCTTCATCTTAGCGTGCCACATTGGCAATTCACGCCATGTGATTGATAACTATTAATACACAACCTCTAAGGGTGTTAAGCAAGAGAATAAATTCTCCGCCACCAACGGTCGTATATTAATAGAAATCAATTTACATAGAAGAAAATTCAACGTCAGACACACATCCATTTATAAACTTATGCTCTGGATCTGAGCGAAAGACAAATTCGTACAAATCAACACTACGTCCGGACGGCCTCAACTGTAGCCCCTTCAAGGTAGCTACTCCAATCACGGGCATCAGCAGTCGTCGTCCATTCGATATGAATATCGTCGGTCTTCTATCGTTGTCTTCAAAACTTGAATTTTAAACGTCGCTTAAATTATTTGGAATGAGATAGACTCAGACTTTCCAAATAATTCTCGTATATATATAAGTTGGAAATCATTTCATATCGTTATTAGTAATTTATAATGATTTATCTTTATTTTTATATATATATAAATAATTAAATTCCATTTCATTAACGTAATTATATAACAAGTAGTGAATGTTTTGTTTCACAACCTATCGAAATGTTTATAATGTGTAATGAAATGTATTTTATTTCATTACATTTTTCTAACAAAAAATATTCCTATTCGTATATACAATATTAACGTACAATGTACACACCATTTATTTTCATACACATACATATCTTATACACAACAATATACATTTTCTTGTTTCATCTTTCGAATTACACAAAATGTATATTTTGTTTATCATACCAATTCCAACAAAAATGAGCATTTTTGTGTTTCATTTCAATTTCAGCAAACGAATATTTTTTGTGTTCATTCGTCTTTACTTCTACAAGAATGAGTATTTTTGTTTGTTTATTTCAATGTAACAAAATTGATAATTTTATTATCTTTTCAATGCAAAACAAAAATAATAATTTTATATTACAAACAAAACGATAATTTTGTATGTTAATCTATTTACGTGAAAATATAATTTTCATATCTTTAATCTTTTTAATGAAAACCTAATTCATTAAAATATAAATTTCATATCCTTATTTTTATTTTTATGAAAATCCAATTACATAAAAATGTAAGTTCATATCCTTATTCTTTTTAATTAAAACCCAATTACATAAAACTTTAATTTTTTATATTTAATCTAAATGCATGAAAAATGTAATTTTTCCCTTTTAATCTAATTTACAATAAAAATGTAACTTTTACCTTTAATCTTAATTTCATAAAAATGTATATTTCTTACTTTTGGTTTTAATTACATAAAGATGTAATTTTCTTTCTTTCTCTTCATCTTAATTATATAAAAAATATAATTTTCTTCTTTTAATCTAATTACATAAAAATGTAATTTTCTCTTCTTTAAACATGACGGTGAAAATAATGTAACTTTCTAATTTAACTCATGACGGTGTAAATAATGTCCATTTTCTATTTAACCATTTATATTTTAATATGGGCCAGACCTCTCACATTAGGCCCGCAACTTGTGAATGTTGGATGGGCCGGTCGGTTCCGGGCAGACTTATCCCACAAGTCGGGCTTAACCTCGTGTCTTGCCCCAATTTGTATTGGCGCACTTGGACCTCTCACATTAGGCCCAACATTTGTGGCTGTTGGATATGCTGGTCGGGTCCGGGAAGACTTCCACCACAAATGTGACCTACCCTCATGTCCAAGTACAATTTTAATTAATCATTATAATTGTTCTACTAAAAATATTATTTTACATGTTTCTCATTTCAAAATATCTTAATTTTGGAATATTCCATATTTCCAAAATAACTTGATTTCAAATACTATAACTTACCTGTTCAAATCTTAATAAAACTTAGAACTTTCTCAATTATTATATTAATAACAATAAACCTTTCAAAATGTCTAATTCTGAATCTAATCTTCTTATCTTAGCATATTGACAGTAAAGATGGAATCTTTTTAATTGAATCCCTTTTTATTTATGACTCATATTTCATTTACATTAAAAATGCAAATTCTTATGTTAACAAAATTCCATTCTTCCTTATATACTTTAATGATTCATTCTTATGTTAACACAATTCCATTCTAACATGAATATTTTAATGAATTCCCTTTTTAACATAAATATGTGATTTTCTAATATTTACATTTCTAACACAAAAATGTGATTAATCATTACAGTGAAAATTTCAATCTTTTTAAATTACATAAAAAGGTGATTTTGATTCCAGTGTCAAATTGCTCTTTTTACATATGCTTTAATTACATATAAAATGCAAATTTATTTAATGTAAATTCTTGTTCTTTAATTACATATAATGTGATTCTCTTTCTTTGTAATCTTTACATAAAAATGCAATTCTCTTTCTTTAAATCTTGATTACATAAAAACGTAAATTTTCCTACTTTTAATCTTAATTACATAAAAATGTAATTTTCTCCCTTACCATAATTTAAATGATAAATGTAAAATTTTCACTTGTAATCTAATTCACATGGAAATTGACTTAATTACATAAAATGTAATTTTTATGTTCTTTTATTTCACTACATACAAAAATGACTTTTGTCCTTTTATTTTATTTAGAAACAAAAATTAATATCTTTATTTAACCACAAAAGGTAAAATCTCTTATTCAACAAAGAAAAATAAATTCTTTTAATTCGCAAACAAAAGTTAATGGTTTTCATTTACAAACAAAAGTTAATATCTTTTCATTCACAAACAAAAGTTAAAATCTTTCATCATGTTTACAAACAAAGTTTCAAATCTTTTATTTACAAAGTTACAACCTTTTTATTAATAAAGTTAATATCTTTTTATTAAAAAAACAAGTTTCAATCTTTTTACTAACAAAAACAAGTTTTAATCTTTTTATTGACAAAAAGAAGTTTCAATCTTTTTATTAACAAAAACAAGTTTCAATCTTTTTATTAACAAAAACAAGTTTCAGTCTTTTCATTGACAAAAACAAGTTTCAACCTTTTTATTAACAAAAACAAGTTTCAATCTTTTTATTGACAAAAACAAGTTTCAATCTTTTTATTGACCAAAACAAGTTTCAATCTTTTTATTGTTAAACCAATTCTAACAATTCAACAAAAACAAATAAAAAGATACTTTGTTTATCGTCAATTTTAACACAACAAAGTATATAAAGATGATATATTTTGTCTACTTAACATTTTATATCTAAATTGTTATTATAACCAATCTTATCGTGTTGTAGCTAAAATGTTAATGAACGTTTAGTTTTACATGCCTTTCTATTTAACAAAATAATTACTTTGTTTTACATACTTTCAACAAAGACGTTAAAAATAAGTTTAATTTCATATCTTAACTTGACGCTAAAAATATGTTTAATTTTCATGTTAACACATAACGCTAAAAGTATCCTTATGTTCATATTAACATATAACGCTAAAAATATCATTTTTCCATGAAATCACATATGGTGTACATTTCCATAATACTTCATGTAACACATAATTTTGGTGTAAATATTCATGTCACAACATAGGATAACAATGTATGATTGGGTATCAAGTCTCACGTCAATCTTCTCATTCTATTCTTTTTTATTGAATATAAAATAACAAATAGAATTATAATTTAAAATCTTCTATTTTTTTATTGTATGACAATAAAATTAATACTTATGTTTCAACTCTTTTCGTTTTAACCAATTGAAAATAAAATCTTTATTTCAATACTATCTCATATTGACAAAACTAATGTTATAATTTGTTCTGACTATTCTATTTCATCGCAATAATCCATCACTTCAGATAAATCAACAAACATCATTACAATCAACAATCAACAAATTCCAAACATCACCACAGATCTGATTAAATAAGTATACACACATGAAACTTAAATAATGGGGGATAATTTAATTTTAACTATTTTAAAATATAGAAATCTCACCGAATAATTCAGATCTGAAATTTGTTGAATTTCTAAGATGCTCTGTTTACGCTCTAATCTGTTCCATAGTCTAGATCTTGTCACAAGGATTCCAACGCAATTCGCTTCGTTGAATTTGTTACTTTCTTAATTACTCATATTCTTCGTCGAATACTCCAGGAATAAGGTCACCCTTTTGAACCCATCGTCGCATAGACCAACTCCACCGCGCACCTCCACTCGAACCACCATCCACCGATCAAAGACCATCACCTCGTACCCCTTTGCAACCCCATCTGGCGCCAGTAACGTGGTTGAACTCGGCCTCATCATGGCACTTGAAAAGCCCTTAAACGCCATCACCTCCGTTAAATCTTTAGATCTCATTGTGCTGAAGAGTTTTCGTTTTACAAGTTCTAGGAAATACATTTGGATTGAGGGAAATTTAGGCATTCATTTTGGAGTTTCGTGGCCATTGGTTTGGGTAGATGGCGGCTGGTTTAGTTTTGAAGATTGTAAATACAAAGAGAAGAGAGAACAAAAGGAACAAAAAGGGGGAACAAAGGGAATAGTTTTATATCTAAAAATGAATTTGAGTGATAAATAGAAGAGGAGAGAGAGTAGAGAATAAATGCACAAATTATTTTCCCTATACGCCTCTTTGTATTGACAAACACATTAAATGCTTGCTTTATTTTGTCTAATTGTTCAAACTGTGCAATTTTTTCAAAACATATATTATTAAGTAACATGTATCAAAAAGTTTTACATAAATAATGGACACAAAGTAATATTCTTAAATTTAATATTTTTATACTTACTCTAAAAAAAACATTAACATGCAATAAATAAAAATTAAACAATGAAAATTGATAAAGACTACACATGTTTATACAGAAATGGAACAGAAATGACCACATGAATATATGGACAATTACAATGAAAAGAAACGTAAGTGCAAGATTTAACGTTTCCTTGTCTTTTCCTTATATATATATATATATATATATGAACACTATGGATAATAAAAGGGCAAACATTGCATGGTTCTTTTTGTTTTTAGTATATGAAGAATTCAAAATAAGGGAGCATTTACATACGTTGAAAATAATGAAGGAATATAGAGAGCATGACCTAACGTTTTAAGAAACGCATGCATGTCTCCAACATGACAATTTAATGAAAGGAAGGAAAATGAAAAAAAAGAAAAAAATAATAATTAATGTGCATAGAATTAAATTGCGTGCATACGAAGATATAAAATATTGTGACAAGTCTTAAATGTGCATAATGCATGAAATTTATTGTAATGTGTCATTCTTTATTTAATGCTCATATAAGGTGCGTTGATTAGATAATTATCTATTTCTTTTCAAAATTCAAGGGAACAATTCACATTTTGGAATTTATTAATGAATGATACAATTAGAATAGATTGGGGAAAGTATTAAAAAGAATAGTCAAAAACATATATATATATATATATACACACACACACACATACATATATACATACACATATTTATATATATTATCAGAATTTATTTCATTTACAACCTACACATTATTTTCAATCAATAAATTAATAGATTTTATTAAAATTCCAAAGGCATATTTTTCCCTTGGCATGTAGTCAAAGATTTTAATACAAGGATAACATCCTTGCTATTAACATTTAATTGAGGAAGTATTTTTAAGTTATTATATTTTTTTCCTTTGAATATTTAGAATGTGCATTAAACAAGAGCCTACATGAATTATGTCAATCAACATTTTAAATATTAGGATTTAACTTTTCCATCAATAAATGTAATCTTACAATCAAACTTAAATAATTTTTCCTTCCTTTGTTATTAGTTAAAATAAATTATTTTAAATATTAAAAAAAATCCATTAAAATTTCTAAAATAAACATTTTAAATTGGCCCCAAATTCCGGGTTGTTACAATCTCCCCCACTTAAAATCTTTTCGTCCTCGAAAAGGAACGAGCTAAAAGTGTTTTATTATCCTACTCAATTTTCCACTCTTTATTATTCATTCATTGGTTTAAATAATTTTATAGTTGAACGAATAATTACACTACACAATCATCAATCAATTGGTTGATTAGCTTTTTAAAATATATAACTTTTATATATTCAAAAATCATATTTTCCAAAAATATGATTATAATTACAAATACGTATATTATAGGCTTGTTGCCCTCAACTCATCCTAGGGCATTACTAACCCCATCTCTAATGAGTTTTCTCATTCTAGGATACTGCTGATCCTATCTCTAATGAGTATTCTTATTGGATATTACTAATCCAATCTCTGATGAGTCTTTTGTTCCTTTCTAATGAGTTGTACCCCAAAGATTTGAGCTAACCAAAGCTCTGATACCAACTGTAACGGACCGGGTTTCGCCCGACCCGATCGATTGCAAAATCGACCAAGACCGTTCAAAACCCGAACACGTTAACTTTGGGAATACAACAACATCAGAACAATAACAACATACTTTTATAACATCTCAATAATGTTACATCAGAGTACAGAATATCAGAGTACATCGAATAAAATTACATCGGAAGATAAATTACAATATTAAATACAATAAACAGCGGAAGACTTCTATGCTCTGGACACAGCTTTAGGCTTCGATCCAGAATCCTGCTCAAGAGATAAATATCTGCAAAAAGCTACTCGACTGCCAGTGTGGAAAAGAGGGCACCCGAGTTTGCAAAGTGAAACAAACTACGAGTCAGTCATGGGACTGGTGTGAGAATTCTTAACTAATAGTAATAAGGCAAATCTAAGGACCATGCCGCTAACGCGGAACAGGTTTATTCCAATGGATTGCCGTGCATAACTATAAAGTAAACCGTAAAACAACGCAATGCTTTTTAGAAAAATGAAACCATTATAAGACCCAAGTCCCATCACACAATGTGTAACGACCCAGAAAATCTGAACCAATTTAAAAATTTTAAATTGGCTATTTTAGTGGATTTTAAATATTTAAAATAAATATTTTAAATAATAAAGATGAAAAGTAAGTTTGAATCGACATTTGAAAATGAATATAATTAATTTTAATTATAAACAAGGCCTGAAATGGCGTGGCAGTTTCAAATTTTCGTTTCAAACTTTGACTGACTGTACCGGGTGCAAAACAAAACGGATTTGAGTGAAACAAAAAATATTTAAATCTGTTAGTGAGTACCTTTCTAACGAATCTGAAAAATTGAAGTTTCATAGCGGGAAGCAAAAGTTATGTCCAAATGAATTTTCAGAAATGTCGCTATAAAGTTTATATAGCCCGTGAAAATGGCCATTTTGCAAACGACCTCAGAATTCGACGAAACCACTTTTGTTGGATCCGAGATGTCAAATTATTGCTAGGTTTCAAATTTCATAATTTTTGAAGTTAATATGAGAGCGTGGCAAAGGAAAACGTGTTTTTGTCAATTATAGTTAAATTGGATCGACCAGAAAAGGGCCATTTTTCAAACGGTCTCAGAATTCGATGAAACTAGTTTTGTTGGGACCGTATCGTCAAAACATAGCTAGATTTATTTTCTGGGAATTTTTAGAATTTGTGGCCCCGGCAAATTGAAATGTACGTTCAAATTAAATATTAAATGTTTTATACTTTAATTTGAAGGAAAACTGACTGAAACAGACAAATGGGCCTGCGAAACATATCCCATTGTGTTCGGAATGGGGGTAAAACGCTAGGGACAACAGTCGTTGGGTTTGGATTGGGGTTCGTGTGTGAAGAGGGGTATTTTTGAGAATTTAAAAATTATAAAATAAAATAAAAATTCTGATTGGCCATTCACTCCCAGAAAACCCGATAGAACCCCAAACACAAACGGCGGCTGCTTCTTCCTACTTCTCTCCTCTTTTTCTCTCCAATCACTCAATAAAATCAAGTGCTTCTTTGGGGGATTTTGAAGAGCTTCGAGCCCTCTTTAAACAAGGTTTGGATTTTTTCGTGTAGTGTGTGAAGAGTTACGAGCCCAGGAAGTTCACCGTTTCCTCCCTCCGCCACGACCGCCATCCTCGATCGAAGTGGGCCCCTACCACCATTGGGCGCGCCTTTCAACGCTCTAGGCCGTGGCACAACCCGATCGTCGATCCGCTGCACCATTGGATTGAAAAGTGAAAACCTAGTTTTGAAGATCGAGCTGAGGTAACGACCTATTTTAAATAAACTATATTATAGCAGTTTAAAGCGCTACCGTTTTTGATTTCACTGTAAAAATCATATCTTTTTCGTTTGTTGACGAAATTCAGTGAAACAAGAGACAGTGGACTCGTTTGGACGTCTTCTACATTCTAGAAGAGACCGCATATTTTTCTGAGCCTTCTGCTATTTTTGGTGGAGTGGAACCCAATGTGAGATTTCTAAATTATAAACGATAAGGAAAACGACGATGTATAAATTATATAGTCGATGTATGACTTGTATAAGCGTTGTATACCTCATGTATATGCGTTGTATAGGTTGTACGTTCGATGTATAAGTTATATATGCGTTGTAAAAATTATATATGTGTTGAAATAGAAGTGAAATACTTATATAATATATATATATATATATATATATATATACGCCCCTCGTCCACAAACCATGGACGATATTTATTGTTTGTGAATGGTGTGAAAATTGATTGATAGTGAATGGTTGATTAAAATTCTTTGTGGTTGAAATTGATGGATTGTGGTTGAAAAATACTCGTTTGTGGTTGAGAATTATTTGGTTGAAACCACATAGGATTAGTTTGTGGAAATGAAAAAAAATATACATGCCGCCTGCGTGCGAACTAGATGCATGAAATCCCCATTGTCAAAAGCTGCGAGGCTTTAAGGTAGGGCGAGGAGCCGTACTAGGGACGGCCCCGGTTTTAACTACCCTGTCGTTATGCTGCCGAAATTTTCTGAAATATTCATGTGTTAGAATTATTTTCATTTGTTGAAATTATTTTCATATGTTGAAACCGTTCATGTGTTGGATAGAAATTCATTCGTTGAATAGAAATTCATGTGTTGAATGGTATTCGTGTTGGAAATAAATTGCCTTATAATAAAAATCCTATTTTTATCATCTATATGAACTATATAAAATAGTAGTGTTTTGAAATAAATTGTTTTGCAATAAAAATCACATTTTTACTATATATATACAAACTATAGAAAACCGTTCATGTGTTGAATAGAAATTCATTCGTTGAATAGAAATTCATGTGTTGAATGGTATTCGTGTTTTAAAATAAATTGTTTTATAATAAAAATCCTATTTTTATCATCTATATGAACTATATAAAATAGTCGTGTTTTGAAATAAATCGTTTTACAATAAAAATCACATTTTTGCTATATACATGAGTTGTTAAAAATAGTGAATTGTCGAAGTGAATGTCTGTTGGATAAAAATATCATTTTTATCGAATGTATGAAAAGCATATAGTTTTGAAATCGAAGAATCGATTTTATATATATATATAAATATAATTAAAATATATCGAATAACGAAGCTGCAGTTCGTGTTTTGAAACCGTGATTTCAAACGATTAGTGCGGGAGATCCGATCATCGGATTTTCCTAAAATAGAAACCTTTGGGTTCGCTTTGGAAATATCTTTCCAACGACACCAACTTTGTAAAGATCCAACGGTTGGAGTGTCTGGAATGTTTAATTCAAATCTGAAGAAAAACAACGCCAGAATCGATTATATTTATGTATATATATAAATATAATTAAATTAAATTGAATAACGACGCTGCAGTTCGTATTTTGAAATCGAAACTTCAAACGATTGTACCGGGAGATCCGACCGTCGGATTTTCCCAAAACTGGGACCATTGGATTAGTTTTGAAAAGATCTTTCTAATGATGTAAATTTTGTGAAGATCCAATGGTTAGATTTTCAGAAATGTGTAAATCAAATTTGAAGAAAAACAGCGCCATGGCCGCGTTATGGCCCGAAGCGTCGTTTGGATAAATTGGCTATTTTAAAATAAATAAAAATAGCGATAAATCATTATAAAATATTATAAATGATATGGAATGTGAAATTTAGAAATTAACTGAAGGTTGGCTAAGTCAAATGTTTTCCTGGGTTTTGATCTGATGTTGGTTTCGGCCTTCGGGGTTAATATTTGGGAAATCGTTCTCTTACTTATTTACGGTTAGTGACTAATGAATTGAAATGATGCGTATGTTGTGTTTGTGTAGCACTTGTTTATTATATACACGGGTTGCTCAGAAAGACCGGGTTTATCCCATTCTGAATAACAAAATCGACGATAAGAAATCGAAGATGAAGACGGTGGTTGAAGACCGGAAATCTTCACCTTGTTTGGATGGTAACTGATGTCCTGATTGGGAGGCATCCCGAAATATGGATAATGAGTGGTGATCGTCTAGACGTACGTGGAGATCGATGGGTTTGCGAGGTATATAGTGCCTCCGGTTTCGTTCAGACCTAGAACGGACTTGTAAATGTACTGTGTGTCTGACATTGGAATTCATTCTGTGTGATTGATAACCATCAGTTACATGGTGTGAATTGCCCGTGTGGCATGCTAAGATGCAGTGATCAGGGCTTCTGTTGAAAAGCAAAGTCTTGTGGTTGATGAACAAAGCACCGCCTGTGTGGCGTAGCTTTGTGTATAACGTGAATTCGCGAACCTCACACCCCGGTATGAACCAGAAACGGGAGAGGACCTCAGAGAGGGCATGCGTTTCCTTCTAGTTAGAGGTGGTGTCAGTGCTTAAACCGGCTGACATTTATATTATTTTCACCTATGTGGTTGTTGCTGTTGCGAGGCGCCTCAGATATATCGGTGACTATGTGAAGCCGATGGAGTCATTCGTTGGCTCATTTATGCCCCAAAGGGCGGGGAAACGTAGTGTTCAGGAATTTTAATCCACATCGGTGGACCGACCCTGACGATCCGAGGGTCGATGCGCTCTGACCCTGAGACATGGGCTAGATTGTCTCGAAGTTGGTAAGGACTATATTTTTCCTTGGTTCATGACGGAAATCAAATTTACAAATACGATATCATGCGGTTTTGATTGTGTATATATATGGCGACATGATATATGGTACCCATGTCGTCTACAATTGATATTTATGATTGAAATTGTTTTTGAAACATATACACGCCAGTAATAATATCAAATGTTTTGTCTTATTCGTATCAAGCATATTTTGGCCATTATAAGGTAAAACTCTATCCTCCGGTTTGCGTTGCATTGTGTGATGGGAACTGAGTCTTATAATGGCTTCATTTTTATAAAAAGCATTGCAATGTTTAAAAGATTTAATTGTTTTAAAGCACTGGAAATCCAATGGAGTAAACCCGTTCCGCGAAAGTGGCGTGGTCCTGTGATTAGCCAAATTATAATGTGTTAAGTAGATTTCTCATACCAGTCCCATGACTGACTCGTAGTTTGTTTCACTTGCAAACTCGGGTGCCCCTATTTCTACACGGATAGCCTTGTATTCAGGTTTTAGCTCGCTTTTTCTGGATAGCTGGAGCTGAAGTTGGATTCTATCATTTATCTCCTTTTATGCTGTTCAGCTCCTATTGTACATATTATGTTTGTTTCCGCTGTAGACATTTATGTATAGTTGAACTGTATTTGTACTAAGTATGATCCTGTATACTGTGTAACTCTGATGATTTCGTTTATCCAGTATATTCTATTGTGCATTATCTGGTGTATTTATTTATTTATGTTCTGCTATTATCTGTTTATGTGTTATATTCCAAAGATTACCCTTAACACCGTCAGTACGGGTTTTGGGGTCGTCACATCGTGGTATCAGAGCTTTGGTTAAGCTTGGCTCTGGTATATAACACATTAACGAACTCATCAGAGATAGAACCAGTAGTGTTCTAGGGCGGATAACTCATTACAGATAGGATCAGCAATATCCTAGTATGAGTATAGCAGAATAACTCGTTAGAGATGGGGTCAGAAGTGCCCCAGAACGAGTTGAGAGTTATATATTTCTAAATAACGTATTTGTGATTATATATATAGTCTGATTTTAGAAATATGATTTTGAATGTATAAAAGATATAATTTTGAAAAGTTAAAAACAAATTGATGGTTGTTTGTGTTGTGTGATAGTAGAATTTATTCGATTAAGTCACACATTGAACTGATTTAAAAATAGATAGAAATATATACATGTGCATTATATATGTTTGAATAGGTAACTGGATTGGCTGTTGAGTAGAGGTTTTATTTGCGTGCCCGACAATAGGTAAACCTTAATGAGTTGGATGCGAAATATTATTATATCAACTCCTCTGAATGCCATTGGATGCGGAGTGCTGGTTGTTCTATGTGTAATAATAAATGTCGCCATAGGATAGTAACAATTAATTTTGAACTACACTATATGGCATACTTCTTGAAGATAGGCATACTTCATCATATACCACATAAGCATTTGGAGCTTGTGTGACGAGGTGGAAGATTTACCATACAAGCGAGAGGCTTGTATGGCGATGACTATATATTACAGGTTGAACTGATGACTGATATGGACCATATAAAATTGTAACGATAAATTGCCAGATTAATAAAAACCCCACACGGGTCTGGAGTTGACAATAATTACGTCTCTCTAGTCATTAGATAAGGCACATTGATTATTTATTTCCCACACGGGACGAGGTGACGAGAATTTTTTCTCTGGAGCAATTAAAATACACACTCCCTCAGGCTTTGACAGGGTTACGAGAATTTATTCTCTGGAGTTACTATCTATACACGCTCCCCTGTAAACACCAGAATATATCACTATAAATATGTGTATGCTTTATAGGATTTATTGGGCACCTAATACAGCCCAATAAATTTCCAAACCCTCCCCGTACAAAGGAGGTTATGGCGAAATTTTTCGAAAATTCCGGGTGTTAGCCAAATTTTTGAAGAATTTGAAAATTCTCAGAAACTGAAAAGTTAGAGAATGGAAGCCAGATTGAATGTAGAGTCGATTAATCAAGCCACTTTCGACTTTGTTCCTTTTCGGGGACGAAAAGTTTTAAGTGGGGGAGATTGTAACGACCCGGAAAATCTGAACCAATTTAAAAAATTTTAATTGGCTATTTTAGTGGATTTTAAATATTTAAAATAAATATTTTAAATAATAACGATGAAAAGTAAGTTTGAATCGACATTTGAAAATGAATATAATTAATTCTAATTATTAACAAGGCCTGAAATGGCGCGGCAGTTTCAAATTTTCATTTCAAACTTTGACTGACTGTACCGGGTGCAAAACAAAACGGATTTGAGTGAAACCAAAAATATTTAAATCTTGTAGTGAATACCTTTTTAACTAATCTAAAAAATCGAAGTTTCATAGCAGGAAGCAAAAGTTATGGCCAAATGAATTTTTAGAAAGGTCGTTATAGAGTTTATATAGCCCATGAAAATGGCTATTTTGCAAACGACCTCAGAATTCGACGAAACCACATTTGTTGAATCCGGGATGTCAAATTATTGCTAGGTTTCAAATTTCATAATTTTTGAAGTTAATATGGGTGCGTGGCAAAGGGAAACGTGTTTTGGTCAATTACAGTTAAATTGGATCGACCAGAAAAGGGCCATTTTTCAAATGGTCTCAGAATTCGGCGAAACTAGTTTTGTTGGGACCGTATCGTCAAAACATAGCTAGATGTATTTTTCGGGAATTTTTGAAAAAAGTTTGTGGCCTCGGCAAATTGAAATGTACGTTCAAATTAAATATTGAATGTTTTATACTTTAATTTAAAGGAAAACTGACTGAAACAGTCGAATGGGACTACAAAACATATCTTATTGTGTTCGGAATGGGGGTAATACGCTAGGGACGACAGTCGTTGGGTTTGGATTGGCGTTCGTGTGTGAAGAGGGGTATTTTTGAGAATTTAAAAATTATAAAATAAAATAAAAATTCTGATTGGCCATTCACTCCCAGAAAACCCGATAGAACCCCAAACACGAACGGCAGCTGCTTCTTCCTTATTCTCTCCTCTTTTTCTCTCCAATCACTCAATAAAATCAAGTGCTTCTTTGGGGGATTTTGAAGAGCTTCGAGCCCTCTTTAAATCCATACAAGGTTTGGATTTTTTCGTGTAGTGCGTGAAGAGTTACGAGCCCCGGAAGTTCGCCGTTTCCTCCCTCCGCCGCGACCACCATCCTCGATCGAAGTGGGCCCCTACCACCGTTGGGCGCGCCTTTCCACGCTCCATGCCGTGGCACAACCCGATCGTCGATCCGCTGCACCATTGGATCAAAAAGTGAAAACCTAGTTTTAAAGAATGAGCTGAGGTAACGACCTATTTTAAATAAACTATATTATAGCAGTTTAAAGCGCTACTGTTTTTTATTTCACTGTAAAAATCATATCTTTTTCGTTTGTTGACGAAATATAGTGAAACAAGAGACAGTGGACTCGTGTGGACGTCTTCTACATTCTAGAAGAGACCGCATAATTTTCTGAGCCTTCTGCTATTTTTGGTGGAGTGGAACCCAATGTGAGATTTCTAAATTATAAACGATAAGGAAAACGACGATGTATAAATTACATAGTCGATGTACGACTTGTATAAGCGTTGTACACCTCATGTATAAGCATTGTATAGGTTGTACGTTCGATGTATAAGTTATATATGCGTTGTAAAAATTATATATGTGTTGAAATAGAAGTGAAATGCTTATATATAATATATATATATATATATATATATATATATATATATACGCCCCTCGTCCATAAACCATGGACGATATTTATTGGTTGTGATTGGTGTGAAAATTGATTGATAGTGAATGGTTGATTAGAATTGTTTGTGGTTGAAATTGATGGATTGTGGTTGAAAAATACCCGTTTGTGGTTGAGAATTATTTGGTTGAAACCACATAGGATTAGTTTGTGGAAATGAAAAAAAATATACATGCCGCCTGCGTGCGAACTAGATGCACGAAATCCCCATTGTCAAAAGCTGTGAGGCTTTAAGGTAGAGCGAGGAGCCGTACTAGGGACGGCCCAGGTTTTAACTACCCTGCCGTTATGCTGCCGAAATTTTCTGAAATATTCATGTGTTAGAATTATTTTCATTTGTTGAAATTATTTTCATATGTTGAATAGAAATTCATTCGTTGAATAGAAATTCATGTGTTGAATGGTATTCGTGTTGGAAATAAATTGCCTTATAATAAAAATCCTATTTTTATCATCTATATGAACTATATAAAATAGTAGTGTTTTGAAATAAATTGTTTTGCAATAAAAATCACATTTTTACTATATATATACAAACTATAGAAAACCGTTCATGTGCTGAATAGAAATTCATGTGATGAATGGTATTCGTGTTTTAAAATAAATTGTTTTATAATAAAAATCCTATTTTTATCATCTATATGAACTATATAAAATAGTCGTGTTTTGAAATAAATCGTTTTACAATAAAAATCACATTTTTACTATATACATGAGTTGTTAAAAATAGTGAAGTGTCGAAGTGAATGTCTGTTGGATAAAAATAACATTTTTATCAAATGTATGAAAAACATATAGTTTTGAAATCGAAGAATCGATTGTATTTATATATATATATAATTAAAATATATCGAATAACGAAGCTGCAGTTCGTGTTTTGAAATCGTGATTTCAAACGATTAGTGCGGGAGTTCCGACCATCGGATTTTCCCAAAACAGAAACCGTTGGGTTCGCTTTGGAAATATCTTTCCAACGACATCAACTTTGTAAAGATCCAACGGTTGGATTGTCTGGAATGTTTAATTCAAATCTGAAGAAAAACAGCGCCAGAATCGATTATATTTATATATATAAATATAATTAAATTAAATCGAATAACGACGCTGCAGTTCGTATTTTGAAATCGAAACTTCTGACGATTGTACCGGGAGTTCCGACCGTCGGATTTTCCCAAAACTGGGACCGTTGGATTCGTTTTGAAAAGATCTTTCTAATGATGTAAATTTTGTGAAGATCCAACGGTTAGATTTTCAGAGATGGGTAAATCAAATTTGAAGAAAAACAGCGCCGCGGCCACGTTATGGCCCGAAGCGTCATTTGAATAAATTGGCTATTTTAAAATAAATAAAAATAGCGATAAATCGTTATAAAATATTATAAACGATATGCAATGTGAAATTTAGGAACTAACTAAAGGTTGGCTAAGTCGAATGGTTTCCTGGGTTTTGATCTGATGTTGGTTTCGGCCTTCGGGGTTAATAGTTGGGAAATCGTTCTCTTACTGATTTACGGTTAGTGACTTATGAATTGAAATGATGCGCATGTTGTGTTTGTGTAGCACTTGTTTATTATATACGCAAGTTGCTCAGAAAGACCAGGTTTATCCCATTCTGAATAACTAAATCGACGATAAGAAATCTAAGATGAAGACGGTGGTTGAAGACCGGAAATCTTCACCTCGTTTGGATGGTAACTGATGTCCTGATTGGGGGGCATCCCGAAATATGGATAATGAGTGGTGATCGTCCAGACGTACGTGGAGATCGATGAGTTTACGAGGTATATAATGCCTCCGGTTTCGTTTAGACCCAGAACGGACTTGTAAATGGACTGTGTGTCTGACATTGGAATTCATTCTGTGTGATTGATAACCATCAGTTACATGGTGTGAATTGCCCGTGTGACATGCTAAGATGCAGTGATCAGGGCTTCTGTTGAAAAGCAAAGTCTTGTGGTTGATGATCAAAGCACCGCCTGTGTGGCGTAGCTTTGTGTATAACGTGAATTTGCGAACCTCACACCCCGGTATGAACCAGAAACGGGAGAGGACCTCAAGGAGGGCATGCGTTTCCTTCTAGCTAAAGGTGGTGTCAGTGCTTAAACTGGCTGACATTTATATTATTTTCACCTATGTGGTTGTTTTTGTTGCGAGGCTCCTCGGATATATCAGTGACTATGTGAAGCCGATGGAGTCATTCGTTGGCTCATTTACGCCCCAAAGGGCGGGGAAACGTAGTGTTCAGGAATTTTAATCCGCATCGGTGGACCGGCCCTGACAATCCAAGGGTCGATGCGCTCTGACCCTGAGACATGGGCTAAATTGTCTCGAAGTCGGTAAGGATTATCTTTTGCCTTAGTTCATGATGGAAATCCAATTTCCAAATACGACATCGTGCGGTTTTGATTGTGTATATATATGGCGACATGATATATGGTACCCATGTCGTCTATGATAGATATTTATGATTGAAATTGATTTTGAAACATATACACGCTAGTAATAATATCAAATGCTTTTGTCTTATTCATATCAAGCATATTTTGGCCATTATAAGGTAAAACTCTATCCTCCGGTTTGCGTTGCATTGTGTGATGGGAACTGAGTCTTATAATGGCTTCATTTTTATAAAAAGCATTGCGATGTTTAAAAGATTTAATTGTTTTAAAGCACTGGCAATCCAATGTAGTAAACCCATTCCACGAAAGTGGCGTGGTCCTGTGATTAGCCAAATTATAATGTGTTAAGTAGATTTCTCATACCAGTCCCGTGACTAACTCGTAGTTTGTTTCACTTGCAAACTCGGGTGCCCCTATTTCTACACGGGCAGCCGTGTATTCAGGTTTTAGCTGGCTCTTTCTGGATAGCTGGAGCTGAAGATGGATTCTATCATTTATCTCTTTTTATGTTGTTCAGCTCCTATTGTACATATTATGTTTGTTTCCGCTGTAGACATTTACGTATAGTTGAACTGTATTTGCACTAAGTATGATCCTGTATACTGTGTAACTCTGATGATTTTGTTTATCCAGTATATTCTATTGTGCATTATCTGGTGTATTTATTTATTTATGTTCTACTATTATCTGTTTATGTGTTATATTCCAAAGATTACCCTTAACACTGTCGTACGGGGTTTTGGGGTTGTCACACAATGCAACGCAAACCGAAGGATAGGGTTTTACCTTATAATGGTCAAAAGATGCTTGATACAATAAAAACGGATTTGATATTACTATTAGTGTATATATGTTTAAAAAACATTTCAATCATAGACGGCATAGTACCCCATCCTACTATGTCGCCATACTAGTTCTACAATCAAAACCGCATGGTGTCGTATTGGAAATTGGGTTTCCATCATGAGTCAAGGCTAGGGAGGAGCTCCTTACCGATTCGAGACACTCTAGCTAATGTCTCAGGATCCCCCGCAGAGAACCCTTGGAAAGCTGCAGGGCCGGTCCACGCTTGCGGTTTGTGGATTAGTTATTCCTGAACACACGTTTCCCGGTCCTATAGGACCTAACATCCGAGGCGCCTCATTCCATCATCCACATAAGTAAAATATCAGCCAGTTTAAGCACTGACACTACTTCTAACTAGAAAGAAACGTGCTTCTCTCCCTGCGTTCCCTTCCTCATTTTAGACCTAACCGGGTTGTGAGGTTCGCGAAGTAACGTTATAACCACAAGGCCTGCTTTTCAACAAAGCCTTGATCATCTTCATCTTAGCATGCCACGTTGACAATTCACGCCATGTGATTGATAACTATTAATACACAACCTCTAAGGTGTTAAGCAAGAGAATAAATTCTCCGCCACCAACGGTCGTATATTAATAGAAATCAATTTGCATATAACAAAATTCAACGTCAGACACACATCCATTTATAAACTTATGCTCTGGGTCTGAGCGAAAGCCAAATCCGTACAAATCAACACTACGTCCGGACGGCCTCCACTGTAGCCCCTTCAAGGTTGTTACTCCAATCACGGGCATCAGCAGTCGTCGTCCATTCGATATGAAGATCGTCGGTCTTCTATCGTTGTCTTCAAAACTTGAATTTTAAACGTCGCTTAAATTATTTGGAATGAGATAGACTTGGACTTTCCAAATAATTCTCGTATATATATAAGTTGGAAATCATTTCATATCGTTATTAGTAATTTATAACGATTTATCTTTATTTATATATATATATATAAATAATTAAATTCTATTTCATTAACGTAATTATATAACAAGTAGTGAATGTTTTGTTTCACAACCTATCGAAATGTTTATAATGTGTAGTGAAATGTATTTTAATTCATTACATTTTGCTAATGAAAAATATTCCTATTCGTATATACAATATTAACGTACAATGTACACACCATTTATTTTCATACACATACACATCTTATACACAACAATGTACATTTTCTTGTTTCATCTTTCGAATTACACAAAATGTATATTTTGTTTATCATACCAATCCCACCAAAAATGAGCATTTTTGTGTTTCGTTTCAATTTCAGCAAACGATAATTATTATTTTTTGTTCATTCACCTTTACTTTTACAAGAATGAGTATTTTTGTTTGTTTATTTCAATGTAACAAAATTGATAATTTTATTATCTTTTCAATGCAAAACAAAAATAATAATTTTATATTACAAACAAAACGATAATTTTGTGTGTTAATCTATTTACGTGAAAATATAATTTTCATATCTTTAATCTTTTTAATGAAAACCTAATTCATTAAAATATAACTTTCATATCATTATTTTTATTTTAATGAAAATCCAATTACATAAAAATGTAAGTTCATATTCTTATTCTTTTTAATTAAAACCCAATTACATAAAAATGTAATTTTTCACTTTTAATCTATATGCATGAAAAATGTAATTTTTCCTTTTTAATCTAATTTACATTAAAAATGTAACTTTTACCATTAATCTTAATTTCATAAAAATGTAAATTTCTTACTTTTGGTTTTAATTACATAAAGATGTAATTTTCTTTCTTTCTCTTCATCTTAATTATATAAAAATATAAATTTCTTCTTTTAATCTAATTACATAAAAATGTAATTTTCTCTTCTTTAAACATGACGGTGAAAATAATGTAACTTTCTAATTTAACTCATGACGGTGTAAATAATGTCCATTTTCTATTTAACCATTTATATTTTAATATGGGTCAGACCTCTCACATTAGGCTTGCAACTTGTGAATGCTGGATGGGACGGTCAGTTCCGGGCAGACTTATCCCACAAGTCGGGCTTAACCTCGTGTCTTGCCCCAATTTGTATTGGCGCACTTGGACCTCTCACATTAGGTCCAACATTTGTGGCTGCTGGATATGCCGGTCGGGTCCGGGCAGACTTCCACCACAAATGTGACCTAACCTCGTGTCCAGGTACAATTTTAATTAATCATTATAATTGTTCTACTAAAAATATTATTTGACATGTTTCTTATTTCAAAATATCTTAATTTTGGAATATTCCATATTTCCAAAATAACTTGATTTCAAATACTATAACTTACCTGTTCAAATCTTAATAAAACTTGGGACTTTCTCAATTATTATATTAATAACAATAAACCTTTCAAAATGTCTAATTCTGAATCTAATCTTCTTATCTTAGCATATTGACAGTAAAGATGGAATCTTTTTAATTGAATCCCTTTTTATTTATGACTCATATTTCATTTACATTAAAATTGCAAATTCTTATGTTAATAAAATTCCATTCTTCCTTATATACTTTAATGATTCATTCTTATGTTAACACAATTCCATTCTAACTTGAATATTTTAATGAATTCCCATTTAACATAAATATGTGATTTTCTAATATTTACATTTCTAACACAAAAATGTGATTAATCATTACAGTGAAAATTTCCATCTTTTTAAATTACATAAAAAGGTGATTTTGATTCCATTGTCAAATTGCTCTTTTTATTTATGCTTTAATTACATATAAAATGCAATTTTATTTAATATAAATTCTTATTCTTTTATTACATATAATGTGATTCTCTTTCTTTGTAATCTTGATTACATAAAAATGCAATTCTCTTTCTTTAAATCTTGATTACATAAAAACGTAAATTTTCCTACTTTTAATCTTAATTACATAAAAATGTAATTTTCTCCCTTACCATAATTTAAATGATAAATGTAAAATTTTCACTTGTAATCTAATTCACATGGAAATTGACTTAATTACATAAAATGTAATTTTTATGTTCTTTTATTTCACAACATACAAAAATGTCTTTTGTCCTTTTATTTAGAAACAAAAATTAATATCTTTATTTAACCACAAAAGGTAAAATCTCTTATTCAACAAAGAAAAATAAATTCTTTTAATTAGCAAACAAAAGTTAATGGTTTTCATTTACAAACAAAAGTTAATGTCTTTTCATTCGCAAACAAAAGTTAAAATCTTTCATCATGTTTACAAACAAAGTTTCAAATCTTTTATTTATAAAGTCACAATCTTTTTATTAATAAAGTTACAATCTTTTTATTAAAAAAACAAGTTTCAATCTTTTTATTAACAAAAACAAGTTTCAGTCTTTTTATTGACAAAAACAAGTTTCAATCTTTTTATTAACAAAAACAAGTTTCAATCTTTTTATTGACAAAAACAAGTTTCAATCTTTTTATTAACAAAAACAAGTTTCAATCTTTTTATTTACAAAAACAAGTTTCAATCTTTTTATTGACAAAAACAAGTTTCAATCTTTTTATTTACAAAAACAAGTTTCAATCTTTTTATTGTTAAACCAATTCTAACATTTCAACAAAAACAAATAAAAAGATACTTTGTTTATCGTCAATTTTAACACAACAAAATATATAAAGATGATATATTTTGTCTACTTAACATTTTATATCTAAATTGTTATTATAACCAATTTTAGCGTGTCATAACTAAAATGTTAATGAACGTTTAGTTTTACATGCCTTTCTATTTAACAAAATAATTACTTTGTTTTACATACTTTCAACAAAGACGTTAAAAATAAGTTTAATTTCATATCTTAACTTGACGCTAAAAATATGTTTAATTTTCATGTTAACACATAACGCTAAAAGTATCCTTATGTTCATATTAACATATAACGCTAAAAATATCATTTTTCCATGAAATCACATATGGTGTACATTTCCATAATACTTCATGTAACACATAATTTTGGTGTAAATATTCATGTCACAACATAGGATAACAATGTATGATTGGGTATCAAGTCTCACGTCAATCTTCTCATTCTACTCTTTTTTATTGAATATAAAATAACAAATAGAATGATAATTTAAAATCTTCTATTTTTTTTATTGTATGACAATAAAATTAATACTTATATTTCAACTCTTTTCGTTTTAACCAATTGAGAATAAAATCTTTATTTCAATACTATCTCATATTGACAAAACTAATGTTATAATTTGTTCTGACTATTCTATTTCATCGCAATAATCCATCACGTCAGATAAATCAACAAACAGCATTACAATCAACAATCAACAAATTCCAAACATCACCACAGATCTGATTAAATAAGTATACACACATGAAACTTAAATAACGAGGGATAATTTAATTTTAACTATTTTAAAATATAGAAATCTCACCAAATAATTCAGATCTGAAATTTGTTGAATTTCTAAGATGCTCTGTTTACGCTCTAATCTGTTCCATAGTCTAGATCTTGTCACAAGGATTCCAACGCAATTCGCTTCGTTGAATTCCTTGCTTTCTTAATTACTCATCTTCTTCGTCGAATACTCCAGGAATAAGGTCGCCCTTTTGAACCCATCGTCGCATAGACCAACTCCACCACGCACCTCCACTCGAACCACCATCCACCGATCAAAGACCATCACCTCGTACCCCTTCGCAACCCCACCTGGCGCCAGTAACGTGGTTGAACTCGACCTCATCATTGCACTTGAAAAGCCCTTAAACGCCATCACCTCCGTTAAATCTTTAGATCTCATTGTGCTGAAGAGTTTTCATTTTACAAGTTTTAGGAAATACATTTGGATTAAGGGAAATTTAGGCATTTGTTTTGGAGTTTCGTGGCCATTGGTTTGGGTAGATGGCGGCTGGTTTAGTTTTGAAGATTGTAAATACAAAGAGAAGAGAGAACAAAAGGAACAAAAAGGGGGAATAAAGGGAATAGTTTTATATCTAAAAATGATTTTGAGTGATAAATAGAAGAGGAGAGAGAGTAGAGAATAAATGCACACATTATTTTCCCCATATGCCTCTTTGTATTTACAAACACATTAAATGCTTGCTTTATTTTATCTAATTGTTCAAATTGTGCAATTTTTTCAAAACATATATTATTAAGTAACATGTATCAAAAGGTTTTACATAAATAATGGACACAAAGTAATATTCTTAAATTTAATATTTTTATACTTACTCTAAATAAAATTCATTAACCTGCAATAAATAAAAATTAAACAATGAAAATTGATAAAGACTACACATGTTTATACAGAAATGGAACAGAAATGACCACATGAATATATGGACAATTACAATGGAAAGAAACGTAAGTGCAAGATTTAACGTTTCCTTGTCTTTTCCTTATATATATATATATATATATATATATATGAACACTATGGATAATAAAGGGGCAAACATTGCATGGTTCTTTTTATTTTTAGTATACGAAGAATTCAAAATTCAAGGGAACAATTCACATTTGGGAATTTATTAATGAATGATACAATTAGAATAAATTGGGGAAAGTATTAAAAAGAATAGCCAAAGTTATATATATATATATACACACACACACACACACATACATACACACACACATATATATATTGTCAGAATTTATTTCATTTTGAACCTACACATTATTTTCAATCAATAAATTAATAGATTTTATTAATATTCCAAAGGCATATTTTTCCCTTGGCATGTAGTCAAAGATTTTAATACAAGGATAACATCCTTGCTATTAACATTTAATTGAGGAAGTATTTTTAAGTTATTATATTTTTTTTTCCTTTGAATATTTAGAATGTGCATTAAACAAGCGCCTACATGAATTATGTCAATCAACATTTTAAATCTTAGGATTTTACTTTTCCACCAATAAATGTAATCTTACAATCAAACTTAAATAATTTTTACTTCCGTTGTTATTAGTTAAAATAAATTTTAAATATTAAAAAAATCCATTAAAATTTCTAAAATAAAAATTTTAAATTGGCCCCAAATTACGGATTGTTACATAAATATAAATGTAATTTTAGCAATGCATATAAATTCTAATATATGTGATGTAAATATAAATGTAATTTTAACAACACATATAAATTCTAATATATGCGATGTAAATATAAATATAATTTTATCTGTTTCATTAAAACAAAGTTTTTAATGTAAACATGTTTTATTTTGAAAACATGCATGTTTGTCCAACTTCTATTATTACATTAAAAAGTGAATTTTTAATGTAAAACATATTTTCTTTTTAAAACATGAATCTTTACCTAAATTTCTACTATTACATTAAAAGTGAATTTTTAATATAGAACATATTTTCATTTAAAACATGTTTCTTTTTCTACATTTCTATTATTACATTAAAAAGTGAATTTTAAATGTAAAACATATTTTCATTTTAAAACATGTTTCTTTTCACTAACTTCTAATATTACATTAAAAGTATATTTTTAATGTAAAACATATTTTAATTTTAAAACATGAACGCTTTTCTTAATTTTTAACATTACATTAAAAATGTATATTTTTAATGAAATCATGTTTTGATTTTAAAATATGAACACTTTACTTACTTTTAACATTACATTAAAAATTTATATTTTAATGAAATCATGTTTTGATTTTAAAACATGAACATTTTTCTTATTTCATTCTTGACACTAAAATATGAATTTTTAATGAAATCGTATTTTTATTCAATACGCGAACATTTTCGTGTTTTGATTTTAAAACATGAACACTTTTCTTATTTCATTCTTGACACTAAAATATGAATTTTTAATGAAATCATGTTTTTTATTCAAAACATGAACATTTTCTATTGTCATTAAAAATGTAAATTTTTAATGAAATCATGTTTTTATTCAAAACATGAACATTTTCTATTGTCATTAAAAATGTAACTTTTTAATGAATTCATGTTTTTATTCAAAACATGAACATTTTCTATTTTTTTATTATTGACATTAAAAATGTAAATTTTTAATGGAATCATGTTTTTATTCAAAACATGTACAATTTCTATATTATAACATTACATTAAAAATGTGAACTATTTAATGGAATGTTCTTATCTTTTTTTTTTCTAAAACATGAACATTTCTATTTTTATAATAATTCCATAAAATGATAAAAAATTATATTTCATTTTTGTTGAATATTCTAACTCAACAAAATGACAAAATTTGATATTTCCTTTCGATTGAAAATTCTAACTCTATCAAATAACAAAAGTGTATATTTCATTTTTGACTGATAATTCTATTTCAATCAGACAACAAAAGTGATATTTTATTTTGATTGAAAATTATAATTCAATCAAACAATAACAAAAGTGAAATTTTCTTTTGATTGAAAATTCTAATTCAATCAAACAACAACAAAAGTGATATTTTATTTTGATTGAAAATTCTAATTCAATCAAACAACAACAAAAGTGATATTTTCTTTTGATTGAAAATTCTAATTCAATCAAACAACAACAAAAGTGATATTTTCTTTTTTGTTGCAAATATAATTATAATACAATATCACCCAAACTAACAGATCTATATAACACATCAAATACAGATCAAATCACGTAGCATAGTATGTAGAAATTTACAGCGGATCAATGATAATACAATCATGATTTATTCTAGTTATTTAAAAATAAAAATAAAATGAAATTCTCACTGTCGTTTGAATCTGAATGGTTCAGATCTGCAATTTTGGCCAAAATTTGATCAGCTCAGAATTGGTTATAGTCAGTCCTGGATTGTAGATCTCGAACTCACGATCGTAACGAATCTGAAATCGTTCCGTTTCGAGTTCATATGAGTGAGTTATGATTTGTTTTATATTAATAACATTTAAAATAAATTAATTAAATAATATAATTTAAAATCAACCTTCTTCCTCCTCTTATCAAACACAGGCCGCGACTTTCAGAATTGGGTTGGAAACTAGGGTTGCCTATTACTCAAAACCGAGACACTAGGTGATGATCAGAATCAGCCATGACGAAGGGAGGGTACGGCGCTCAAGGGGGACCCGCGTTTTATATTAATAACATTTAAAATAAATAAATTACATAATATAATTTAAAATCAACCTTCTTCCTCCTCTTATCAAACACAGGCCGCGAGTTTCAGAATTGGGTTGGAAACTAGGGTTGACTATTGCTAAAAACCCGAGACACTAGGTGATGATCAGGATCAGCCACGACGAAGGGGAGTGGGCAGCGCTCAAGGGGGGACCCGCCACGTCAGGTGCGATCGAACCTCTGGGGTACGGCGGCGCTGTGAACGATGCAGCTTCGGGGCGTCGGTTCTCGAACTATGTGCGACGATGGTGGTTGAAATGGATATGGTTTTGAAGAGGGAGAAAAACTCTGCAATAAACTCCAAAAGGGCAGGGCGTTTTATTGATCGGATTTGAAGAAATTAGGAGAAGAAGCAAGGAGCATTTTCGGCCATGGATCAGGAGGAGGCGGCGGCTATGTACTGTATAGTATTAGGGTTTCGTATTGTATGGTGTATTTTTATAATATTTAATTACCCATTTTGCAAATAAACCCGTAGATCCATAACAACTCCAATTTTAGTCCAACAAAAGTTGTTCACACCTAATTGCCCCTGTTTCGGAACCAATAGGCTAGGTCCCGTCAGCCCAAACGACTGTTTTTGGCTTGATTTCTTTAATTTAAAATTTAAATCCTTTATTAAATTGATTTGATCGTATATTTAAATTCACTGGGCCACATACGGACTCGGAAAATTCCCAAAAAATAAATCTAGCTATGTTTTGATGATACGGTCCTAACAAAATTAATTTCGTCGAATTTGGAGACCATTTGAAAATGGCCTTTTTAACAGTCGAGCAATTTCAACAGAAATTATCAAATCAGAGTTTAATTTACTAGGCTCACAAATTAATTCCAAAAATTCTGGAAAATTAAATTTAGCAATAATTTGACATTCTGGATCCGACAAAAGTGGTTTCGTCAAAAACGGAGATCGTTTGTAAAATGGCCTTTTATACGGGCTATAAATTATACTATATTCCATAGCGACTACTCTGAATATTCAACTGGCCATAACTTTTGCTTCCCGCTATGAAATTTCAATTTTTCGGATTCGTTGGAAAGATATATTTAAACAGATTTAGATATTCTTGGTTTCACTAAATCCGTTTAATTTTGAATCCGGTATATTCAGTCAAAGTTCAAATTTGACTATTCAAACTACCGTGCTATTTCTAATTCCTTTAGAACTTAAATTAAATATATTCGTTCTAACGATGATTTAAATAAATTTTTAATCGTTTTTATTTAAAATAAATTATTTTAACTATTTAAAATTCATTGAAATAGCCAAAATAAAATTTTTAAATTGGATCTGATTTTCCGGGTTGTTACACAGAGCTTGGTGTATAGCGTTAATTCGCGAGCCTCACACCTTAGTATGAGCCAAAAAGGGATAAGGGACCCAAGGAGTGCACGACGTTTCCTTCTAGCTATGGGTGGTGTCATGATATGGAGGCAAACATTTATTTATTTTTACCTATGTGGATGATGGATTGCGAGGAGCCTTGGATATATCGGCTACTACGAAGCCGATGGATAGGTCTTATAGAACTGGGAAACTTGTGTCCCGGAATAACCAATCCACTAATGTAAGTGTGGGCCGACCTTGGAGGATCCAAGGGTTCACTACGGGGAACCCTGAGGCATTTGCTAGAGTGTCTCGAAGCTGGCGAGGAGTACATCCCTTTCCTCGACTCATGACGAAAATCCAATTTCCAATACATGACATTTCGGTTTTAATTGTAGTGCCTAGTATGTCGACATAGTAGGATGTGGTACAATGCCGTCTATGATTGATACATTTATATTTGAAGTTTTTTTTGATACTATACACTTATAGTAATATCCAGATGATTTGTTTTACACGTACCTGAGTCTTCATTTTTCCAAAAAGCATTGCGCTGATTGTTTTATGCACTGGTATTCTTGGGAGAAAACCCGTTCCGTGTTTGTAACGTCCCGCCTTTTTGACTGCTTCAAATCGGTAATTAAACCAACTTAAAACGTCCAAATCGACGGATCGTGATTTAGCTTACAGAGTCTAAACACAGAATCAACACAGAAAAAACACAGAATAGAGAATAAGTGAATTGAACAACAAAATAACTTCTATATATAATCAGAGTTTTTATACAAGATTTTCTATACAGCGGAATTTTTTTTTAAATAAAAAAAATAAAAACACTTTAAATACAAATAAAAAGAATCTTTACTGTTTAAAACTTCAGATTGCGCCGTCGCTTGGAATCCCCAGCTTCGCCAATCTTCGGATCCTGAACTGTGATCTTACATCTGTAACACTCAGGGTCTGACCCGAGCGGTTCATGTAAAACATAAAACACTCGGGTCAGGATTAATCATAGTTCAAGTAAATTAACTTCAATAGAAACTGAAGTATATTAGTTAATCCTAACAAATTATTTACTTCGAGCATAACAACTTGGGACAAACAAATCATGATAGCATATGTATTTATATATATGTATGTCGATGACATGTATATACACAAACCATAGTATGTATATACACAAGTGTCCATCGGCCGCCACATATATACCGAGACCAAGTTTCAAGAGACCATGACACGGAAAAAGAAAGTATACATACAGCAATCATGAAAGGGGTGAAACGGGTCAAATATAAATGCCAAATGGGACAGTGCTCACACATTCAATATGATAGCAGTAACCAAGATTTTAGGTTCATGGGTCATGGCAAAACTCAAAGGCCAGCAAACACAAGCCCTGTCAACACATTGGTGCGGCGCAAGTAGTCGCAGCAAGGTGATGATGACAAAGCAGGCCATTGAAATGGCAAGTGAACAAGTTCAAGTTTGCAAGAAAGGGGATTCAGTTTTAAAAGATGTACCCAAAATGTGTCCAGTTTTAAAATAGTGGCAAGACAGTACATAGTTCAGCAACCAGGTAGGCGCTGCATGTATTAATTTAAACAAGGAGAAGTGGTGCTACATATATTGATTTAAACAAGGAAAAGTGGCGCTAAGCAGTTTCTATCCCTCAGGGATCAAATGGTCCCGATATAACATGATTCAATCTCTACTCGACTGGCAATTTATACAGGTCCAATCTCACCTTGGTGTAAATGAACATTATAATAGCTCAATGCTAAGACCGCAACTATGTCTAAATGGAACCTTTAACTCACGAATTTAGATATGTAGGTGAGCAACAACAAGTATCCATACGTGTACATGGGGACAAAACAATTTGAGACAAGTTATTCATTTCATGTTTAAGGCAAAATAGGAAACCAAAACATAATGGACAATGGCAGATTGTACTAATTCACTTCAAGTTATAGGGGTTTCAACGTGCCAAAAATAATACATAATGGACTGGTTAACAACAGTTTTCAAGTACAGTAGATCCAACATGTTCGGAGAATTGCTGTTGGTCTACAATTGATTATTTGATGTTAAGGTGTCATAGTAGCATGAATCTTTGGTCTCACTACATGCATGTATTTCACACGCATCAGGTAGACACAAGTGATAAATTTAAGAACAGGTTGAACTTATAATGAAAGCCAGCTCTTCACACATACTAATACTGCATAAGGATACATGTACAGCCTAAGATTTTACAATTGGGAAATTATCCTAGTTCAAGTATATAGTAATTATCCTGGTTTGGGTATACCATCACCACCACTTTATATTAAATAATATGATCCTAGTTGTATAAGTCCATTATCACCTTCTCCATGTTATCAATATTGAGATCCTATAATACTGAGATGAAAATAAACACAAACAAAGTGAAAAGCAAGACAAGCAACTGAGATGAAAGTAAAAACAAAGTAAAAAGCAAAACAAGCAAACACTTCAGATTTTTAATAATTCAGAAAAATATTCCTTCTAAACCCATTGGGAAATCTCGTTGTTCAAAGGGTACAGGCATGGTAAATAGCAAATACAACAATGATGGCCATATATGTGTTCCTATGGTGCCAAAAAATAAATGCAAGCCAAAACCAACATAACCAGAAATATCAATGTATGATTTTTATTTTATTCTTCAACTTGGGCATATCTATGTAATAACAAATGGTACATGTATACGTACACATAACATATGCATCCACACATGTTAGCCATTCTCATGCATAAACGGTCTGAACTACATTTTCCAATGGCAACTATATGCTCAGATTCAATCATAGGTTTGACAATACAAGGATATATATAAGGTGACCCAACATGAAAGTAATTAAATTCTGCAAGTTGCAGTCCGTGTCAACTATGAGTGAACATTCATATGTATTTCCAGTTTTCATCAAAATGAACTAATGTTCCTAGGAAGTCAAATAATTGTAACAATGTAAATATGGTCGGTGTATGCTCAGGTTTTTCTTTTCTACTTCCAGGTCATTACATAATGAAGTTTAGTTCAATGCATGACAAACATGTATTTCGGTTTATGGAATTAGGCAACATACAGCTAGACCAAAATTAACTTAGCTTAAGCTCATTAAGGTACCTATGGATCACAGCAACCCATATGACCACTCAACTTCAACAAAGCAAACCAACTTAGAACACCCATATACCTATTAGGTCCTCGAATTTAAATGAGTCCAAATTTCAGCATAATAAGGTGTGCCGAAATTTCCAATTAACATAGTTGCTAGGGAACTAAATATCAAGAATGCCACATATACTCAATCAAGGTTCTGAATCACCAACCAATCCGTAACAGAATCATATAGACAGCCAAACATTAACCCAAACAATAAGTCAATCTTACAGTAACACAACCCAAACAAGTCGCTACCAAAACTATCATATTTATTTTCTATTAAAATTAACTACTTGAACTGAGATTAATCAATCGTGAGTTCCCAAATGAAACTCACCTTAAAACAGCCAGAGGAAGGCGCGAGCGTGAATTGGAACTTGCCAAGGTGGAGAAGACTTCGGATCTGGACTGGCTTCAGCTCCAGACTTTGAAGAAGAATTGAAGGTTCGAGGAAAATTGGCTTCGGTCACGTGTGGCCCAGAAGGGTGCTCGAACGATGGTGGGCGGTGGCCATCGTTGGTTACAGCAAGCAAAGATCGGAAACGAGACGAGGGTGAGGACGGTGGCTTCGGCGTTGGTATGGAGGCCGTTGCGACTTACATCAGAAAGACGGTGGCCATGGATTTTATTTGAGAAAACAAAATTCGAATTGGGAACTAGGGATTTCGGCCAACTGAAGGAGGTAGGAAATGATTTGTGTTGAGAGAAAAATAACGAGGCACGTGATTTATAAGAGTAGAACCCGTGGGTAGCAAGGCAACGAAATGGATATTAACCGAGGAAGGTGATTATCTGGGATAGGTAATTTTTGGAGAAAAATTTACTTATGTTAATTTAATATATAACTGCACTGTAAACTGTCGTTGACAATCAATATTTGTACCATAACCATAGTCTCCAAATAAAATAAAAATTATATGTACCCCTACGTTTTAACGTTCTGAATCCGCTAAAACTAATTAAATTGTAAGTCGACTCCGTTTGTGTGCAACGATATTTTTATTATTCATTTGTTCGCTGTTGTTCTGTTTGATTCCGAATTTGAAACATAAAATTCTATTTTCTTTATATACGCTAGTACACACATATCCAACCATATCCAATTCAGATACTCAACGATAAATATTTGATTCTCAACCAACTATTATGAATTAAATGTTGAATTCAATTCAACTCAAAATAGTACATTTGATTTTAAATTCTAACTCCAATATCAATAAAAATGATCATTCATCGTAAAATATTTAATTAATCCGATATTCCAACTGTCAAAATTTCTGGGTCGTTACATTCTTCCCCCCTTTACAACTTTTCGTCCTCGAAAAGGAGAGATTGTTAGAGTTATACAACTGTACACTTCAAATTTTCATCTTTGTGTGAAATTATTCTACGACCGATTTAAATATCGATATTCGAGTCATCGATATCTTTATTTCCATCATATTCAATTTACTCTGATCATTAAATTTCCCTTCAAAACTAAACCTCTTCTTAAATTTCAAAATTTGCATAAGTTGGATTTACGCCTCTCAAATTATCCCAAATTTCCTTATAGACTCCATTTGTCAAAGTTTACTTATCCATCATTGCGAATGAAATAGGTTCAGACTTAGCAGCCCTCAACCCAATTTCCTTACATTCAATCCATTTAATCTTTCTCAACACTCATTGAGGAGAGTAAATAACACCTTGTCTTCAAGTTATCAATTGTCGACTTGGAAATTTTCAAAATCCAAAATCTTTTTATAATTTTTATACATTAAGCAGAAATATCTGTATTATCATTCCAAAGCTATAACTTGAAAATACTTCGAAAAAATTATTATGTACGTTCCAATTTTAAACTATTAATTCAAAAATATCGATAACTCGAAGTTTGACAAGTCTATTATTGTTCTTACAGATGTTAGGCATACGCTGGCCAGGCGCACGACTAAAATCTCTAAGTACTCCATATCCTTGCTTCAACTCCTAGTGAAAATATTTCGAAAATTCTTCTTTTAAAAAAACAGATACGGAAAGTACCAATGTGATATTGATATGTTGATTGTTCATGAATCGCAGATACACAATGGTTCCGTCTGGATCCCCAGAAAACATCTGTACCCGTAGGAAATCACTTCCCTGCGAATTTCGTCATGGACAGATCAACGGAAGATATTTATGAATCAACAGAGAAACTGAGGTCACTGAGCGTTAACTGCTCTATCTCAGAGTCACAAAACAATCATGGAATTATGAAGATACGTCAAGTCACAAGGACAAATCAAGTCATACAGACACATCAGGTCACGGAGACCAATCAAGTCACGAAGACTAACGGCTGCATCAACTGGTGGCTCACTATCAATAAGATATCTCAAATACTGTGGACCGCAGTTACACAATGGTTACGCCTGGGTCCCCCAGGAAACATCCATACCCGTAAGCTTTCACAGCTCTGCGGATTACGCCCATACAATTCGACTGTAGATCGCAGCAGTCACAATGGTTACGCTTGGTTCCCCCAAGAAACATCTGTCTGTTGTTGGCTATCTGCAGCCCTGCGAATTTCGCTACACGGTCGAATTCCAACGACTCTAGATCGCAGCGATCACAATGGTTACACCTGATTCCCTCAAGAAACATCCGACCACCGTAGGCTATCTGCAGCCCTGCGAATTACGCTAGCAGTCGTGCTCAATGGCAACTCATGAGTTTTATGTCCAGACAACCTACTTCCACCAGCAGCATATCTCAACCAAGCTCGAAATTCAAGAGTAGGAAGGTACTTTCCTTATCTTTACTTTGAAAAACATACTATACTATATACATATAGTATTTTATTTCATAAACCATACTTATGTCATTTACATAAGATTTTCTTCCCAAATCATATTTCAAACATCTCGTCTTATATAAATTCCGTTATATAAGATTTTATCTTAATCGATTACCTTTCAATCCAAAAAATTTCAATTCACTATATTTCCCATACAAGTTACGAAATCTTATTTCTCCAATACCCAAAATCAAATATTCTCAAAATTCATTCCGATTTCAAAATTTTAGCTTTGATCTATTAACTACTTCAAATACTTGATGTCCTTTCCAACTCGGATTTATAGATCTATCGGTTATAAACCAATTTTTCTTCCAGATTTCCAATTATTACGTTTATCACCCAAATCTTTGTGTTTTCAAAATTCCAGAATTTTCACTCTTGTAACAAAATTTTCATTCACACAATTACTCTTTCACATCCATCGACTGTAAATTAGCAAGTGAACAATTCCCAAAGTATCAACCCCGAAGGCCGAAACCAACATCAGATCAACACTCAGAAATTTATTCAACTGAACTAATTTCCAGTCAGTTTCTAAATTTTCTTAACTCCCTTTCTTAATTTCTTATCAGATAAATTCTTACAACTCTCAGATTCATTTTGAAAATTTATTTCTCTTACGCTTTGCCGACCTTCGTTCTTGTCGTGCGGCACCTTGTTCTTCTGTTCTTGCTATCGAACCTTAATTATTTCTTAGTCGATAATGGAGTCAATCAAGTTGGGGTATATTTACCTCTCAGACCTTAACTGAACAATATTATTAACTTCGAAATAAATCAAGTTCACAGCAAAGCATCCATTCTAGCAACTTCCGAATTAAAAATTATCTCCTTCTACGAAAATTATTGATTATTACAATAATGTACGCCTTCGAAATATTAGTCTTCAAAATATACTTTATTTATTTATCTGAATACATAAATAATGAATTAACAATATATTAAATTTTAATTAAAACGGAAAGTAATTGGTACTTCCCTGAAATTTGACATAAATGCCTCCTCTAAGTAACTTCCTTCCGAATAATCACTTATCCGTTAATATAAATTCCGAACTTCGGAAAAATCTCATTTGATTTCTATTCTGAACTTCAGAATAACCACACTGTTCTAGTCGACTTCATTTCCTTTACCCCAAATCTACTTGCACAATTTTGCTTTTATACGTTATTTACTTCTAAAAAGCAATTATTATTCCCTTTTTCGAAATCTGAACTCGTCACATCAAATCGGCTTTGATTTATTTAAATATAGGTTCACATTACTTTAAAATCTTTACTCGCTTTTCGTTTCATTCACTTTTTCGTTTACACTTCATTTATAACCCTCGTTTACCATTCACTTATTTGCTATCGAATTCATATATTCGATCATACCTTATTGGTTTGGAACCCATTTATAAATTACCTTGCTAAGTTCTGAATAAATTAGTAATTCCAATTATAAACTTTTTGATTTCCCTTTCATAAATTTATTTTTCGAATATCGAAATAAAACTCATCGTTTCATCTTTGAAACGATTTCGCGTTTCTCCTTTCCATTCAAATTTCCATCTGAATTCATATTACAATAAATTTCAATTATCTCTGGTTGCTAAAATACACGATTTGAGAAATTTATTCATTTATCCCCTTATACTTAGTTACCTTTGATACCATTCGATGAGGGGGTCGAGATTCAAATCTAAGGGGACTTATCAAAGACTAGCTCTGGCAAATTATGGATTCGAAGACTTCCAAAGACTAGGGATTCCGAACAGAATTTTCAAATCTCGAAATAAATTTTTATTTCCGCTATACTAGTTTCAAAATACATAATATTCCAAAATAATTTATCTTTCAAAAATTTATTTTTCCAAAACCTTTTTCTTTCATTTTCAAGATCCTTTTTTCCTCTTCTAATGTTGTTTCTACTCATTTTAAACTCGATAAGCTATGCTTTGAATAAACCAAAGCTCTGATACCAACTGTAACGTCCCGCCTTTTTGACCGCTTCAAATCGGTAATTAAACCAACTTAAAGCGTCCAAATCGACGGATCATGATTTAGCTTACAGAGTCTAAACACAGAATCAACACAGAAAAAAAACACAGAATAGAGAATAAGTGAATTGAACAACAAAATAATTTCTATATATAATCAGAGTTTTTATACAAGATTTTCTATGCAGCGGAATTTTTTTAAAAAAATAAAAAACAAAAACACTTTAAATACAAATAAAAAGCATCTTTACTGTTTAAAACTTCAGATTGCGCCGTCGCTTGGAATCCCCAGCTTCGCCAATCTTCGGATCCTGAACTGTGATCTTACATCTGTAACGCTCAGGGTCTGACCCGAGCGGTTCATGTAAAACATAAAACACTCGGGTCAGGATTAATCATAGTTCAAGTAAATTAACTTCAATAGAAACTGAAGTATATTTGTTAATCCTAACAAATTATTTACTTCGAGCATAACAACTTGGGACGAACAAATCATGATAGCATATGTATTTATATATATGTATGTCGATGACATGTATATACACAAACCATAGTATGTATATACACATGTGTCCATCGGTCGCCACATATATACCGAGACCAAGTTTCAAGAGACCATGACACGGAAAAAGAAAGTATACGTACAGCAATCATGAAAGGGGTGAAACGGGTCAAATATAAATGCCAAATGGGACAGTGCTCACACATTCAATATGATAGCAGTAACCAAGATTTTAGGTTCATGGGTCATGGCAAAACTCAAAGGCCAGCAAACACAAGCCCTGTCAACACATTGGTGTGGCGCAAGTAGTCGCAGCAAGGTGATGATGACAAAGCAGGCCATTGAAATGGCAAGTGAACAAGTTCAAGTTTGCAAGAAAGGGGATTCAGTTTTAAAAGATGTACCCAAAATGTGTCCAGTTTTAAAATAGTGGCTAGACAGTACATAGTTTAGCAACCAGGTAGGGCGCTGCATGTATTAATTTAAACAAGGAGAAGTGGTGCTACATACATTGATTTAAACAAGGCAAAGTGGAGCTAAGCAGTTTCTATCCTTCAGGGATCAAATGGTCCCGATATAACATGATTCAATCTCTACTCGACTGTCAATTTATACAGGTCCAATCTCACCTTGGTGTAAATGAACATTATAGTAGCTCAATGCTAAGACCGCAACTATGTCTAAATGGAACCTTTAACTCACAAATTTAGATATGTAGGTGAGCAACAGCAAGTATCCATACGTGTACATGGAGACAAAACAATTTGAGACAAGTTATTCATTTCATGTTTAAGGCAAAATAGGAAACCAAAACATAATGGACAATGGCAGATTGTACTAATTCACTTCAAGTTATAGGGGTTTCAACGTGCAAAAAATAATACATAATGGACTGGTTAACAACAATTTTCAAGTACAGTAGATCCAACATGTTTGGAGAATTGCTGTTGGTCTACAATTGATTATTTGATGTTAAGGTGTCATAGTAGCATGAATCTTTGGTCTCACTACAGGCATGTATTGCACACGCATCAGGTAAACACAAGTGATAAATTTAAGAACAGGTTGAACTTATAATGAAAGCCAGCTCTTCACACATACTAATACTGCATAAGGATACATGTACAGCCTAAGATTTTACAATTGGGAAATTATCCTAGTTCAAGTATATAGTAATTATAATGGTTTGGGTATACCATCACCACCACTTTATATTAAATAATATGATCCTAGTTGTATAAGTCCATTATCACCTTCTCCATGTTATCAATATTGAGATCCTATAATACTGAGATGAAAATAAACACAAACAAAGTGAAAAGCAAGACAAACAATCGAGATGAAAGAAAAAACAAAGTAAAAAGCAAAACAAGCAAACACTTCAGATTTTTAATAATTAAGAAAAATATTCCTTCTAAACCCATTGGGAAATCTCGTTGTTCAAAGGGTACATGCATGGTAAATAGCAAATACAGCAATGATGGCCATATATGTGTTCCTATGGTGCCAAAAAATAAATGCAAGCCAAAACCAACATAACCAGAAATATCAATGTATGATTTTTATTTTATTCTTTAACTTGGGCATATCTATGTAATAACAAATGGTACATGTATACGTACACATAACATATGCATCCACACATGTTAGCCATTCTCATGCATAAACGGTCTGAACTACATTTTCCAATGGCAACTATATGCTCAGATTCAATCATAGGTTTGACAATACAAGGATATATATAAGGTGACCCAACATGAAAGTAATTAAATTCTGCAAGTTACAGTCCGTGTCAACTATGAGTGAACATTCATATGTATTTCCAGTTTTCATCAAAATGAACTAATGTTCCTAGGAAGTCAAATAATTGTAACAATGTAAATATTGTCGGTGTATGCTCAGGTTTTTCTTTTCTACTTCCAGGTCATTACATAATGAAGTTTAGTTCAATGCATGACAAACCTGTACTTAGGTTTATGGAATTAGGCAACATACAGCTAGACCAAAATTAACTTAGCTTAAGCTCATTAAGGTACCTATGGATCACAGCAACCCATATGACCACTCAACTTCAACAAAGCAAACCAACTTAGAACACCCATATACCTATTAGGTCCTCGAATTTAAATGAGTCCAAATTTCAGCATAATAAGGTGTGCCGAAATTTCCAATTAACATAGTTGCTAGGGAACTAAATATCAAGAATGCCACATATACTCAATCAAGGTTCTGAATCACCAACCAATCCGTAACAGAATCATATAGACAGCCAAACATTAACCCAAACATTAAGTCAATCTTACAGTAACACAACCCAAACCAATCGCTACCAAAACTATCATATTTAGTTTCTATTAAAATTAACTACTTGAACTGAGATTAATCAATCGTGAGTTTCCAAAAGAAACTCACCTTAAAACAGCCAGAGGAAGTCGCGAGCGTGAATTGGAACTTGCCAAGGTGGAGAAGACTTCGGATCTGGACTGGCTTCAGCTCCATACTTTGAAGAAGAATTGAAGGTTCGAGGAAAATCGGCTTCGGTCACGTGTGGCCCAGAAGGGTGCTCGAACGATGGCGGGCGGTGGCCATCGTTGGTTACAGCAAGAAAAGATCGGAAACGAGGCGAGGGTGAGGACGGTGGCTTCGGCGTTGGTATGGAGGCCGTTGCGACTTACATCAGAAAGACGGTGGCCATGGATTTTATTTGAGAAAACAAAATTCGATTTGGGAACTAGGGATTTCGGCCAACTGAAGGAGGTAGGAAATGATTTGTGTTGAGAGCAAAATAATGAGGCATGTGATTTATAAGAGTAGAACCCGTGGGTAGCAAGGCAACGAAATGGATATTAACCGAGGAAGGTGATTATTTGGGATAGGTAATTTTTGGAGAAAAATTTGCTTACGTTAATTTAATATATAACTGCACTGTAAACTGTCATCGACAATCAATATTTGTACCATAACCATAGTCTCCAAATAAAATAAAAATTATACGTACCCCTACGTTTTAACGTTCTGAATCCGCTAAAACTAATTAAATTGTAAGTCGACTCCGTTTGTGTGCAACGATATTTTTATTATTCATTTGTTCGCTGCTGTTCTGTTTGATTCCGAATTTGAAACATAAAATTCTATTTTCTTTATATACGCTAGTACACACATATCCAACCAAATCCAATTCAGATACTCAACGATAAATATTTGATTCTCAACCAACTATTCTGAATTAAATATTGAATTCAATTCAACTCAAAATAGTACATTTGATTTTAAATTCTAACTCCAATATCAATAAAAATGATCATTCATCGTAAAATCTTTAATTAATCCGATATTTCAACTGTCAAAATTTCTGGGTCGTTACATTCTTCCCCCCTTTAAAACTTTTCGTCCTAAAAAAGGAGAGATTGTTAGAGTTATACAACTGTACACTTCAAATTTTCATCTTTGTGTGAAATTATTCTACGACCGATTTAAATATCGATATTCGAGTCATCGATATCTTTATTTCCATCATATTCAATTTACTCTGATCATTAAATTTCCCTTCAAAACTAAACCTCTTCTTAAATTTCAAAATTTGCATAAGTTGGATTTACGCCTCTCAAATTATCCCAAATTTCCTTATAGACTCCATTTGTCAAAGTTTACTTATCCATCATTGCGAATGAAATAGGTTCAAACTTAGCAGCCCTCAACCCAATTTCCTTACATTCAATCCATTTAATCTTTCTCAACACTCATTGAGGAGAGTAAATAACACCTCGTCTTCAAGTTATCAATTGTCGACTTGGAAATTTTCAAAATCCGAAATCTTTTTATAATTTTTATACATTAAGCAGAAATATCTGTATTATCATTCCAAAGCTATAACTTGAAAATACTTCGAAAAACTTATTATGTACGTTCCAATTTTAAACTATTAATTCAAAAATATCGATAACTCGAAGTTTGACAAGTCTATTATTGTTCTTACAGATGTTAGGCATACGCTGGCCAGGCGCACGACTAAAATCTCTAAGTACTCCATATCCTTGCTTCAACTCCTAGTGAAAATATTTCGAAAATTCTTCTTTTAAAAAAACAGATACGAAAAGTACCAATGTGATATTGATATGTTGATTGTTCATGAATCGCAGATACACAATGGTTCCGTCTGGATCACCAGAAAACATCCGTACCCGTAGGAAATCACTTCCCTGCAAATTTCGTCATGGACAGATCAACGGAAGATATTTATGAATCAATAGAGAAACTGAGGTCACTGAGCGTTAACTGCTCTATCTCAGAGTCACAAAACAATCATGGAATTATGAAGATACGTCAAGTCACAAGGACAAATCAAGTCATACAGACACATCAGGTCACGGAGACCAATCAAGTCACGAAGACTAACTGCTGCATCAACAGGTGGCTCACTATCAATAAGATATCTCAAATACTGTGGACCGCAGGTACACAATGGTTACGCCTGGGTCCCCCAGAAAACATCCATACCCGTAAGCTTTCACAGCTCTGCGGATTACGCCCATACAATTCGACTGTAGATCGCAGCAGTCACAATGGTTACGCTTGGTTCCCCCAAGAAACATCTGTCTGTTGTTGGCTATCTGCAGCCCTGCGAATTTCGCTACACGGTCAAATTCCAACGACTCTAGATCGTAGCGATCACAATGGTTACACCTGATTCCCTCAAGAAACATCCGACCGCCGTAGGCTATCTGCAGCCCTGCGAATTACGCTAGCAGTCGTGCTCAATGGCAACTCATGAGTTTTATGTCCGAACAACCTACTTCCACCAGCAGCATATCTCAACCAAGCTCAAAATTTAAGAGTAGGAAGGTACTTTCCTTATCTTTACTTTGAAAAACATACTATACTATATACCTATAGTATTTTATTTCATAAACCATACTTATGTCATTTACATAAGATTTTCTTCCCAAATCATATTTCAAACATCTCGTCTTATATAAATTCCGTTATATAAGATTTTATCTTAATCGATTACCTTTCAATCCAAAAAATTTCAATTCACTATATTTCCCATACAATTTACGAAATCTTATTTCTCCAATACCCAAAATCGAATATTCTCAAAATTCATTCCGATTTCAAAATTTTAGCTTTGATCTATTAACTACTTCAAATACTTGATGTCCTTTCCAACTCGGATTTATAGATCTATCGGTTATAAACCAATTTTTCTTCCAGATTTCCAATTATTACGTTTATCACCCAAATCTTTGTGTTTTCAAAATTCCAGAATTTTCACTCTTGTAACAAAATTTTCATTCACACAATTTGTAACAACCCGTAAAATCTGGGCCAGTTTAAAAATTTTATTTTGGCAATTTTAGCGAATTTTGATTATTTAAAATGAATTATTTTAAATAATATCGTCGAAAAATTTATTTTGAATAGAATTCGAACGAATATATTTATATACGTCGTCGTTAGAATATATAATAATTATATATAATTATAAATAGAATTGAAAATGGCGCGGTAGTTCGAAAATTCGATTTCTAATTTCAAATGAATATACAGAATTCAATATAAGTCAGAATTGAACGAAACAAGAAATATTTGAATCTGTATAACTATATCTTTGTAACGATGTTAACAAACTGAGATTTCATCTTAGAAATGATAAGATATGTCCAGTTTAAAATTAGAAATAGTCGCTGTGGAATTTATATATATTTTTATATATATAAGGCCCTTAAAAATAGCAATTTTGCAAACGACCTCGGATTTCGACGAAACCAGTTTTGTTGGGTCCGTGATGTTAAGTTATTGCTGGATTTCAAATTTCATAATTTTTCGAATCAATATGTGAGCGTAGCAAAGGAAAACGCGTTTGACCAGTTTCAGTTGATTTTAATCGACTGGAAATTGGCCATTTTTCTAACGGTCTCAGAATTCGACGAAACTAGTTTTGTTAGGACCGTATCGTCAATACGAAGCTAGAAAATATTTTTCTGGAATTTTTCGAGTTAGTATGTGACCCCGGTAATTTGAAATGTACGTTTAAAATTCAATATAGTGATTTAAATGTAAATTCAATGGAAACTAATCGAAGCGATCGAATCAGCTTGCGATACATATCCCATTGTGTTCGGAATGGGGGTAAAATGCTAAGGACGTCAGGCGGTGGGCCTCGTTTCGAGTTCGTATTCAAAAGTCAACTTTTTTTCGAATTAAATAATTAAAATAAAATTAAAAAATAAATAAATTACCTCCCTCCTCCCCTATAATCCTTCTGGCCCCCCCCTCATTTCCAATACGATTCAGAAAAAGGAAAAAAAAAAAATTTCGCTGAAGACCCTCGACTGGCCAGCGCCGCCACCGCCCTCCACCCTGCCTCGCACCCTCTCTCCCCGCCTCCTTCTTCTTCCTGCTCTCCTCTTTCACCCAAGACGCCGCGCGACGCCCCCCCCCCCCTGCTTCATTTCAGCGAGCCCCTCCTCCCCTAAATCGAGCCAAAACCGAACCCTAGCCCTCGTTCAGCCTCCGACGCGCGCCACCAGATTCCCCCCCCCCGACCACTCGACAGCGCCCCCTGTAAGTTTTTTTTTTTTTTTTCTTTCTGATTCTTATTTTACTGTTTTTTTTTTTTTCTCTGATTTTTATTTTAAGTATAAACTGATTTTTATTTTAAGTAAAAAAAAACTGATTTTTTATATTTTTATTTTATATTACAGTAAAATTGATTTTATTTTTGTTTAGAAATCTGAATTTTGTTTAGGTAGAAATCTGAATTTTGTTTAGGTAGAAATCTGAATTTTGTTTAGGTAGAAATCTGAATTTTGTTTAGGTTGAAATCTGAATTTTGTTTAGGTAGAAATCTGAATTTTGTTTAGGTAGAAATCTGAATTTTGTTTAGGTAGAAATCTGAATTTTGTTTAGGTAGAAATCTGAATTTTGTTTAGGTTGAAATCTGAATTTTATTTAGGTTGAAATCTGAATTTTATTTAGGTTGAAATCTGAATTTTATTTAGGTTAAAAACTGAATTTTATTTTGTTTAAAATCTGAATTTCATTTTGTTTAAAAACTGATTTTAATTAATGTTTAAAAACTGATTTTGTTTAAAGTAAAATAAAAACTCGATTTTTATATATTGAACTTTGAAATAAAAACTCGATTTTTATATATTGAACTTTGAAATAAAAACTCGATTTTTATATATTGAACTTTGAAATAAAGACTCGATTTTTATATATTGAATAGCGAAATAAAAATTCGATTTTTATATATATAGTGGCTACGGGCGACGAAGCTGACGAAGATGCGAAAACGGCGAAGACTTCTGCAAATGAAGTGCCGTGGAGCTTGGATAGCTTTCGGTGAGAATTTCTCACCTTTCAATTTATTTTTCTAGTTATATATATATATATATACTAGGATGCAGACGGTGCTTAGTAGCACCCGACACAATCGTCCACAGACCATGGACTTGTTTGTTTGGCTGTGTTGTTAGTTAGATTGTTTGGGTTGATTTGAATAGTTTGGTGAAATGAAATTGATATGATTGATGTGTGAATGGCGTGGGCCTTCACTAGACCGGGGATAAGGCTAGGCCTTGTCCCGTTTCTAGTATCGTGCCGTTATGCCGCCGAAATTTTCTAAAATATGTTAGAAAAATAAAAATATCATTTTATTGAATAAATGAATTGAATAGAAATTCATAGGTTGAAATAAAATGTTTTATCGTTAAAAATATAATTTTTAACGAGAATATGAAAATAGTGAAGTGAATAAATAAATATTCATTTACAAACCAGATGGTTTGTTTATGTACACTTATTTGAATGACATTGATTGGGACGATAAATTTTACACATCGCCCAACTGCACAAATAAAATCTGTGTTTGTTTGTTTGAAACCCCACACGGGTGTTGGGATGAAATATGAATTTCACTCATTCTGATTGATTAAATATGTCGATCGATTGATTGACAGGCTGTTATAAGCATTGAATATCTATTTTTGATGCTTATACAGTGTAGTGCACTTTGGTTGATGGTTGATTATTTTCAATGTTATTATACACATGTGTTGTATGAAAATCCATATAATTAATTTTATATGGTAATTGATTGGGCCTCATTCCAATCGTGAAAATAAAGAATATTTTGATAATAACAAATATTTTGATAATAGGAAATATTTGAAATAGAATATTTGAAAATAGAAATTTATGAAGCCGTGTTGATTAGATTGACGCCATTTTGACGTAAACGATATTTATATCGATTTTATTCATTTTAAAATGAATATTGAAAAGTAATCTCGAAATCGACGATTTCGAAATGAATTGAATTGAAAACGATTTCGAAATGAATTGAATTGAAAACGATTTCGAAATGAATTGAATTGAAAACGATTTCGAAATGAATTGAATTGAAAACGATTTCGAAATGAATTGAATTGAAAACGAATTCAAAATGAATTGAAAACGAATTCAAAGTGAATTGAAAACGATTTCGAAATGAATTGAATTGAAAACGATTTCGAAATGAATTGAATTGAAAACGAATTCAAATTGAATTGAAATTTGAATTGAATAGAAATGAATTTTAAAACGAATTTATAAAGAAGAATTCAATTGTGATTTGAATTGAAAAGGAAGTTGAAAATATTTTTGAAAACGAATTCAAAACTATTTATATAATTCGTTTTAAATAGAAATCGATGAAATATATATTATATATATTATATATATAATATAATGGCCTGAATAGAACGCGCCGCGCCGCGGCAGTTCGTGAATTTCGACCATTTATTTCAAACGGACATTACGGGAGATCCGACCGTCGGATTCTCCTAAAACCGGAACCGTTGGGTTCGTATCGAAAAGAGCTTTCTAACGAATATTAGAAATGAGAAATCTAACGGTTGGATTTGGAATTATGTCCAAATCAAATTCGAAAAAGGTCGCTATAAGTGCAGTTCGATGGCCATTGATGGAAATCGACTGTACGGGCCTTGATAAAATTATTAAAAAAAGTAATAATTTGTGTAAAATCATAAGAAATGATTTGTGAAGATTTGGGATGAAAAACTCCATATTTGAAAAGATAAAAATAGATTTTTATCGAAATGAACTAGTTTTGAACTAGAAATATAATTCTATTTATTTTTAAATAAATAAATTGAATTTGAAAGGGGTTTTAAAAATAACCAGAATTTCCAGTGATTGCATTGGAGTGGATTTGAATCGAAATTGTCTTCGGAATATTTCGATGTTGGAATTCGTGATTATACAGATGTTGTTATGGAAATTTGAAAGATATATATTTATATCGTTATTTCCAATACGACATTTGTTAATCGTAGAATTGGATATTGAATATAAGCCGGGATATTTTCTATTCAGGGCCTTGTATTGAATATCAAATGTGATTTGGGTTTGTCGTGAATGGTGTCTTCATTAACACTGTTCTTGAACCCAGTTGAGAAAAGATTAAATCTTTTTATTTGGATTTAATGAAGTGTACCAATTAAATGATATTTAATTGGAATTGAATTGATATTGATTTTTGGGTTTATCGTGAACAGTGTTTTAAATAACACTTATTCTTTAACCCGATAATTAATGAATGTGACTTTGGGTTTATAGTGAACCGTGTTTTTAAATGACACGGATTCTTTAACCCAGTTAACGATTAAAACTAAGTGGAGTTTTAATGAATCTTTAATTAGATTGAAATGATCGAAAATGGAGTATCACCAGTTTTGCTCCAGGCGATAGTTAAATCTTTAATTAGATTTGAACGTGAAATGGTAATTGAATTTACCGATAACACTGTGGTGTTAGATATGAAGTATTACCAGTTTTACTTCATGGGATGAATAGGTTGGGATTGGGAAATTAAAACAAATGATTACTTCGGTAAGGTTCGCTAATCCCGACTAGTTTGAATTGATATTCAAAAATAGATTAAAGAATAAATTCAAGAATTTATCTTTGATAAAATTAATGGGAACCTTTCCCTATGAATGTGAAATTTAGAAACTAACTGTCGGTTAGCCAAGCAGAATGGTTTTCTGAATATTGATCTGATGTTGGTTTCGGCCTTCGGGGTTAATATTTGGGGAATTATTCTCTTGATTAATTTACGGTTAGTGACTAATGAATTGGAATGAGGCGTATGTTGTGTTTGTGTAACACTTTTATAAAATATACGCGAGTTATTCAGGAAGACCGGGTTTATCCCATTCTGAATAACTGATACGACGATAAGTCGAAGATGAAGACGATGGTCGAAGACCGGAAGTCTTCACGTCGTTTGGGTGATAACTGATGATCTTGATTGGGCTGTACACCCAAGAAGATGGAAACAGTTGGTGATCGTCCAGACGTACTTGGAGATCGATGGATATGCGGGGTACTAGGTGCCTCCGGTTTCGTTCAGGCCCAGAACGGACTTGTAAATGGACTGTGTGTCTGACATTGGATTTCATTCTGTGTGACTGATATCGGTTGCATAGAGTGGTTTGCCTGTGTGGCATGCTAAGATGCAAATGATCAAGGCTTCTGTTGAAAAGCAAAGTCTTGTGGTGATGATCAAAGCACGGCCTTTGTGGCGTAGCTTTGTGTAACGTTTACCTCGCGTGTTTCACACCAGGTATGAACCAAAAACGGGAGACGGACCTCAGGGAGGACTTGCGTTTCTTTCTAGTTAGAAGTGGCGTCAGTGGTTTTACACGCCCTGACGAGTTTGACTTATGTGGTTGTTGCTGTTGCGAGGCGCCTCGGTTATATCGGTTTCGGCCGATGCATTCTGGTCGGCTGACGGACCAGACTTACACCCCATAGGGTGGGGAAACGTAGTGTTCAGGCATTTTAATCCACATCGGTGGACCGGCCCTGACGATCCAAGGGCCCACCTGAGTCTGGGTCCTGAGGGGCGGGCTAGAGCGTCTCGAATCGGTTGAGGACTATCTTTTGCCTCGGTTCATAGATGGAAACCCAATTTCCAAATACGTGACTTTGCGATTTTGATTGTATAACCTATATATGGCGACATAGTGGTATGGGGCATTCATGCCGCCTATGATTGATACTTATGATTTGAAGTGTTTTATACACTATGCACTTATAATAGTATCAAATGATTTGTTTTAAAACGTATCAAGCATTCTTTGGCTGTTATAAGGGAAAACCCTATCCTCGACTGCGTTGCATTGTGTGATGGGACCTGGGTCTTATAACAGCTTCATTTTTCTTTATTTAGCATTGCGTTGTTTGTTTATGCACTGGTATTCTTGGGAGGAAACCCGTTCCGTGTTATACGGCGTGGTCCCTTGATTTACCTAATGATTTAAAATAAAGATTAATAACTGTTTTAGTTCTCACACCAGTCCCATGACTGACCTGGAGTTTATTGTTTTAACCTAAACTCTGGGTGCCCTTATTTTGACACGGGCAGCTAGTAGTTTCGGTTTTGCAGATTTATATTCACAGGATCCTGGTTTACAGCTGGAACGATATCCGGAAAGCTTTGTATCCGTATATCTTCTTCTAGTTGTGTATTGTATTATTTTCCGCTGCTATGTATTTAAATGTAATTTAAATCTCTGATATTTCTGTGTAATATTCATTTATACTCTGTATATTCTTGTAATCTGATGCACTGTTGTAATATACAATGAAACGTTCTTCTGTATGCGTTCTGATTTGTCGTGTTCTCAAACGATAGGGCGTTTCGAGCGGTCTGGGTCGGTTTAGCGACTGGTTCGGACCGAGCGAAATTCCTTGTTCGTCACAGTTGGTATCAGAGCTTTGGTTTACAAAGCAGAGAACAAGGCACATTAGAACCATACGAAAGGATTCATCAGATATTGGATTAGCAATATCCAATGAGAATGACTCGTTAGAGATAGGATCAGTAGTATCCTAGAACGAGTGTGAAGGGTATATTTTTAAAGTGAAAACAAATTTTGTTTTGAAAATCTAAATCAATCATTCGTATTTGATTATTTATTAGTATTGATTTGGACAGTTCAGTATATAAAGAATTTGCATATACGCCTTGCAAACGTATATTCAAAGTTTTAATATACTGGATAGATATAGAGTCACACTCTAGTCGCCCGGAGATGATTCTGATGATAGTCTAGACATCATCAGAATTGGTATTCGAGTTTCGAAGGTGTGATTTTCTATATATTTCCATTAGACTGGTGTGAGAACCAAAACTAATATAGCTAGAATACATTGTTATGATTTGGCATCAAAAATCTGATTTTTGACTATATATCAAAGTTATGAATTTGAAACTCTAATTCACTAATTGATTGATATTTGTGTTGTTTGTTTAATTGTTTGATAATTTTGAACCATTTAGCCTAATTGAATCAAATATTGAACTGTATTGAAAATTGGTCGCATTTGCTTGCATATACATATTCTTATATTGAACAGGTCATAGCAAGGAGGCTAGAGCCAGAGAATAAAATTTGTTTGCTCGACAAATAGGTACATGTTTACTACATAATTTCCTGTTTTGTTTGGGTGATGATGATTTTGTGAGCCTATTGGCTAGCCGCTTGGCTTTTTCTTTTTCTTTTTGAGATCTGAAGGACCGAGGAAGCTATTTGAAATTCCCCGATGCTCCCGGTGCAGGGGAGGTTATGGCGAAATTTTTCGAAAATTTAGGGAGTTAGCCAAATTTTTGAAATTTTGAAAATTCTCAGAAACTAAAGAGTTGGAGAATGGAAGCCAGATCGAACGTAGAGCTGAATAATCAAACCACTTTCTACTTTGTTCCTTTTCGGGGACGAAAAGTTTTAAGTGGGGGAGATTGTAACAACCCGTAAAATCTGGGCCAGTTTAAAATTTTTATTTTGGCAATTTTAGCGAATTTTGATTATTTAAAATGAATTATTTTAAATAATATCGTCGAAAAATTTATTTTGAATAGAATTCGAACGAATATATTTATATACGTCGTCGTTAGAATATATAATAATTATATATAATTATAAATAGAATTGAAAATGGCGCGGTAGTTCGAAAATTCGATTTCTAATTTCAAATGAATATACAGAATTCAATATAAGTCAGAATTGAACGAAACAAGAAATATTTGAATCTGTATAACTATATCTTTGTAACGAAGTTAACAAACTGAGATTTCATCTTAGAAATGATAAGATATGTCCAGTTTAAAATTAGAAATAGTCGCTGTGGAATTTATATATATTTTTATATATATAAGGCCCTTAAAAATAGCAATTTTGCAAACGACCTCGGATTTCGACGAAACCAGTTTTGTTGGGTCCGTGATGTTAAGTTATTGCTGGATTTCAAATTTCATAATTTTTCGAATCAATATGTGAGCGTAGCAAAGGAAAACGCGTTTGACTAGTTTCAGTTGATTTTAATCGACTGGAAATTGGCCATTTTTCTAACGGTCTCAGAATTCGACGAAACTAGTTTTGTTAGGACCGTATCGTCAATACGAAGCTAGAAAATATTTTTCTGGAATTTTTCGAGTTAGTATGTGACCCCGGTAATTTGAAATGTACGTTTAAAATTCAATATAGTGATTTAAATGTAAATTCAATGGAAACTAATCGAAGCGATCGAATCAGCTTGCGATACATATCCCATTGTGTTCGGAATGGGGGTAAAATGCTAAGGACGTCAGGCGGTGGGCCTCGTTTCGAGTTCGTATTCAAAGGTCAACTTTTTTTCGAATTAAATAATTAAAATAAAATTAAAAAATAAATAAATTACCTCCCTCCTCCCCTATAATCCTTCTGGCCCCCCCCCCCCCTCATTTCCAATACGATTCAGAAAAAGGGAAGAAAAAAAAAATTCGCTGAAGACCCTCGACTGGCCAGCGCCGCCACCGCCCTCCACCCTGCCTCGCACCCTCTCTCCCCGCCTCCTTCTTCTTCCTGCTCTCCTCTTTCACCCAAGACGCCGCGCGACGCCCCCCCCCCCCCCGCTTCATTTCAGCGAGCCCCTCCTCCCCTAAATCGAGCCAAAACCGAACCCTAGCCCTCGTTCAGCCTCCGACGCGCGCCACCAGATTCCCCCCCCCCCCCCCCCCCCGACCACTCGACAGCGCCCCCTGTAAGTTTTTTTTTCTTTCTGATTCTTATTTTACTGTTTTTTTTTTTTCTCTGATTTTTATTTTAAGTATAAACTGATTTTTATTTTAAGTAAAAAAAAAACTGATTTTTATTTTAAGTATAAACTGATTTTTATTTTAAGTAAAAAAAAAACTGATTTTTTATATTTTTATTTTATATTACAGTAAAATTGATTTTATTTTTGTTTAGAAATCTGAATTTTGTTTAGGTAGAAATCTGAATTTTGTTTAGGTAGAAATCTGAATTTTGTTTAGGTAGAAATCTGAATTTTGTTTAGGTAGAAATCTGAATTTTGTTTAGGTAGAAATCTGAATTTTGTTTAGGTTGAAATCTGAATTTTATTTAGGTTGAAATCTGAATTTTATTTAGGTTAAAAACTGAATTTTATTTTGTTTAAAATCTGAATTTCATTTTGTTTAAAAACTGATTTTAATTAATGTTTAAAAACTGATTTTGTTTAAAGTAAAATAAAAACTCGATTTTTATATATTGAACTTTGAAATAAAAACTCGATTTTTATATATTGAACTTTGAAATAAAAACCCGATTTTTATATATTGAACTTTGAAATAAAGACTCGATTTTTATATATTGAATAGCGAAATAAAAATTCGATTTTTATATATATAGTGGCTACGGGCGACGAAGCTGACGAAGATGCGAAAACGGCGAAGACTTCTGCAAATGAAGTGCCGTGGAGCTTGGATAGCTTTCGGTGAGAATTTCTCACCTTTCAATTTATTTTTCTAGTTATATATATATATATACTAGGATGCAGACGGTGCTTAGTAGCACCCGACACAATCGTCCACAGACCATGGACTTGTTTGTTTGGCTGTGTTGTTAGTTAGATTGTTTGGGTTGATTTGAATAGTTTGGTGAAATGAAATTGATATGATTGATGTGTGAATGGCGTGGGCCTTCACTAGACCGGGGATAAGGCTAGGCCTTGTCCCGTTTCTAGTATCGTGCCGTTATGCCGCCGAAATTTTCTAAAATATGTTAGAAAAATAAAAATATCATTTTATTGAATAAATGAATTGAATAGAAATTCATAGGTTGAAATAAAATGTTTTATCGTTAAAAATATAATTTTTAACGAGAATATGAAAATAGTGAAGTGAATAAATAAATATTCATTTACAAACCAGATGGTTTGTTTATGTACACTTATTTGAATGACATTGATTGGGACGATAAATTTTACACATCGCCCAACTGCACAAATAAAATCTGTGTTTGTTTGTTTGAAACCCCACACGGGTGTTGGGATGAAATATGAATTTCACTCATTCTGATTGATTAAATATGTCGATCGATTGATTGACAGGCTGTTATAAGCATTGAATATCTATTTTTGATGCTTATACAGTGTAGTGCACTTTGGTTGATGGTTGATTATTTTCAATGTTATTATACACATGTGTTGTATGAAAATCCATATAATTAATTTTATATGGTAATTGATTGGGCCTCATTCCAATCGTGAAAATAAAGAATATTTTGATAATAACAAATATTTTGATAATAGGAAATATTTGAAATAGAATATTTGAAAATAGAAATTTATGAAGCCGTGTTGATTAGATTGATGCCATTTTGACGTAAACGATATTTATATCGATTTTATTCATTTTAAAATGAATATTGAAAAGTAATCTCGAAATCGACGATTTCGAAATGAATTGAATTGAAAACGATTTCGAAATGAATTGAATTGAAAACGATTTCGAAATGAATTGAATTGAAAACGATTTCGAAATGAATTGAATTGAAAACGATTTCGAAATGAATTGAATTGAAAACGAATTCAAAATGAATTGAAAACGAATTCAAAGTGAATTGAAAACGATTTCGAAATGAATTGAATTGAAAACGATTTCGAAATGAATTGAATTGAAAACGAATTCAAATTGAATTGAAATTTGAATTGAATAGAAATGAATTTTAAAACGAATTTATAAAGAAGAATTCAATTGTGATTTGAATTGAAAAGGAAGTTGAAAATATTTTTGAAAACGAATTCAAAACTATTTATATAATTCGTTTTAAATAGAAATCGACGAAATATATATTATATATATTATATATATAATATAATGGCCTGAATAGAACGCGCCGCGCCGCGGCAGTTCGTGAATTTCGACCATTTATTTCAAACGGACATTACGGGAGATCCGACCGTCGGATTCTCCTAAAACCGGAACCGTTGGGTTCGTATCGAAAAGAGCTTTCTAACGAATATTAGAAATGAGAAATCTAACGGTTGGATTTGGAATTATGTCCAAATCAAATTCGAAAAAGGTCGCTATAAGTGCAGTTCGATGGCCATTGATGGAAATCGACTGTACGGGCCTTGATAAAATTATTAAAAAAAGTAATAATTTGTGTAAAATCATAAGAAATGATTTGTGAAGATTTGGGATGAAAAACTCCATATTTGAAAAGATAAAAATAGATTTTTATCGAAATGAACTAGTTTTGAACTAGAAATATAATTCTATTTATTTTTAAATAAATAAATTGAATTTGAAAGGGGTTTTAAAAATAACCAGAATTTCCAGTGATTGCATTGGAGTGGATTTGAATCGAAATTGTCTTCGGAATATTTCGATGTTGGAATTCGTGATTATACAGATGTTGTTATGGAAATTTGAAAGATATATATTTATATCGTTATTTCCAATACGACATTTGTTAATCGTAGAATTGGATATTGAATATAAGCCGGGATATTTTCTATTCAGGGCCTTGTATTGAATATCAAATGTGATTTGGGTTTGTCGTGAATGGTGTCTTCATTAACACTGTTCTTGAACCCAGTTGAGAAAAGATTAAATCTTTTTATTTGGATTTAATGAAGTGTACCAATTAAATGATATTTAATTGGAATTGAATTGATATTGATTTTTGGGTTTATCGTGAACAGTGTTTTAAATAACACTTATTCTTTAACCCGATAATTAATGAATGTGACTTTGGGTTTATAGTGAACCGTGTTTTTAAATGACACGGATTCTTTAACCCAGTTAACGATTAAAACTAAGTGGAGTTTTAATGAATCTTTAATTAGATTGAAATGATCGAAAATGGAGTATCACCAGTTTTGCTCCAGGCGATAGTTAAATCTTTAATTAGATTTGAACGTGAAATGGTAATTGAATTTACCGATAACACTGTGGTGTTAGATATGAAGTATTACCAGTTTTACTTCATGGGATGAATAGGTTGGGATTGGGAAATTAAAACAAATGATTACTTCGGTAAGGTTCGCTAATCCCGACTAGTTTGAATTGATATTCAAAAATAGATTAAAGAATAAATTCAAGAATTTATCTTTGATAAAATTAATGGGAACCTTTCCCTATGAATGTGAAATTTAGAAACTAACTGTCGGTTAGCCAAGCAGAATGGTTTTCTGAATATTGATCTGATGTTGGTTTCGGCCTTCGGGGTTAATATTTGGGGAATTATTCTCTTGATTAATTTACGGTTAGTGACTAATGAATTGGAATGAGGCGTATGTTGTGTTTGTGTAACACTTTTATAAAATATACGCGAGTTATTCAGGAAGACCGGGTTTATCCCATTCTGAATAACTGATACGACGATAAGTCGAAGATGAAGACGATGGTCGAAGACCGGAAGTCTTCACGTCGTTTGGGTGATAACTGATGATCTTGATTGGGCTGTACACCCAAGAAGATGGAAACAGTTGGTGATCGTCCAGACGTACTTGGAGATCGATGGATATGCGGGGTACTAGGTGCCTCCGGTTTCGTTCAGGCCCAGAACGGACTTGTAAATGGACTGTGTGTCTGACATTGGATTTCATTCTGTGTGACTGATATCGGTTGCATAGAGTGGTTTGCCTGTGTGGCATGCTAAGATGCAAATGATCAAGGCTTCTGTTGAAAAGCAAAGTCTTGTGGTGATGATCAAAGCACGGCCTTTGTGGCGTAGCTTTGTGTAACGTTTACCTCGCGTGTTTCACACCAGGTATGAACCAAAAACGGGAGACGGACCTCAGGGAGGACTTGCGTTTCTTTCTAGTTAGAAGTGGCGTCAGTGGTTTTACACGCCCTGACGAGTTTGACTTATGTGGTTGTTGCTGTTGCGAGGCGCCTCGGTTATATCGGTTTCGGCCGATGCATTCTGGTCGGCTGACGGACCAGACTTACACCCCATAGGGTGGGGAAACGTAGTGTTCAGGCATTTTAATCCACATCGGTGGACCGGCCCTGACGATCCAAGGGCCCACCTGAGTCTAGGACCTGAGGGGCGGGCTAGAGCGTCTCGAATCGGTTGAGGACTATCTTTTGCCTCGGTTCATAGATGGAAACCCAATTTCCAAATACGTGACTTTGCGATTTTGATTGTATAACCTATATATGGCGACATAGTGGTATGGGGCATTCATGCCGCCTATGATTGATACTTATGATTTGAAGTGTTTTATACACTATGCACTTATAATAGTATCAAATGATTTGTTTTAAAACGTATCAAGCATTCTTTGGCTGTTATAAGGGAAAACCCTATCCTCGACTGCGTTGCATTGTGTGATGGGACCTGGGTCTTATAACAGCTTCATTTTTCTTTATTTAGCATTGCGCTGTTTGTTTATGCACTGGTATTCTTGGGAGGAAACCCGTTCCGTGTTATACGGCGTGGTCCCTTGATTTACCTAATGATTTAAAATAAAGATTAATAACTGTTTTAGTTCTCACACCAGTCCCATGACTGACCTGGAGTTTATTGTTTTAACCTAAACTCTGGGTGCCCTTATTTTGACACGGGCAGCTAGTAGTTTCGGTTTTGCAGATTTATATTCACAGGATCCTGGTTTACAGCTGGAACGATATCCGGAAAGCTTTGTATCCGTATATCTTCTTCTAGTTGTGTATTGTATTATTTTCCGCTGCTATGTATTTAAATGTAATTTAAATCTCTGATATTTCTGTGTAATATTCATTTATACTCTGTATATTCTTGTAATCTGATGCACTGTTGTAATATACAATGAAACGTTCTTCTGTATGCGTTCTGATTTGTCGTGTTCTCAAACGATAGGGCGTTTCGAGCGGTCTGGGTCGGTTTAGCGACTGGTTCCGACCGAGCGAAATTCCTTGTTCGTCGCACAATTACTCTTTCACATCCATCGACTGTAAATTAGCAAGCGAACCATTCCCAAAGTATCAACCCCGAAGGCCGAAACCAACATCAGATCAACACTCAGAAATTTATTCAACTGAACTAACTTCCAGTCAGTTTCTAAATCTTCTTAACTCCCTTTCTTAATTTCTTATCAGATAAATTCTTACAACTCTCAGATTCATTTTGAAAATTTATTTCTCTTACGCTTTGCCGACCTTCGTTCTTACCGTGCGGCACCTTGTTCTTCTGTTCTTGCTATCGAACCTTAATTATTTCTTAGTCAATAATGGAGTCAATCAAGTTGGGGTATATTTACCTCTCAGACCTTAACTAAACAATATTATTAACTTCGAAATAAATCAAGTTCACAGCAAAGCATCCATTCTAGCAACTTCCGAATTAAAAATTATCTCCTTCTACGAAAATTATTGATTATTACAATAATGTACGCCTTCGAAATATTAGTCTTCAAAATATACTTTATTTATTTATCTGAATACATAAATAATGAATTAACAATATATTAAATTTTAATTAAAACGAAAAGTAATTGGTACTTCCCTGAAATTTGACATAAATGCCTCCTCTAAGTAACTTCCTTCCGAATAATCACTTATCCGTTAATATACATTCCGAACTTCGGAAAAATCTCATTTGATTTCTATTCTGAACTTCAGAATAACCACACTGTTCTAGTCGACTTCATTTCCTTTACCCCAAATCTACTTGCACAATTTTGCTTTTATACGTTATTTACTTCTAAAAAGCAATTATTATTCCCTTTTTCGAAATCTGAACTCGTCACATCAAATCGGCTTTGATTTATTTAAATATAGGTTCACATTACTTTAAAATCTTTACTCGCTTTTCGTTTCATTCACTTTTTCGTTTACACTTCATTTATAACCCTCGTTTACCATTCACTTATTTGCTATCGAATTCATATATTCGATCATACCTTATTGGTTTGGAACCCATTTATAAATTACCATGCTAAGTTCTGAATAAATTAGTAATTCCAATTATAAACTTTTTGATTTCCCTTTCATAAATTTATTTTTCGAATATCGAAATAAAACTCATCGTTTCATCTTTGAAACGATTTCGCGTTTCTCCTTTCCATTCAAATTTCCATCTGAATTCATATTACAATAAATTTCAATTATCTCTAGTTGCTAAAATACACGATTTGAGAAATTTATTCATTTATCCCCTTATACTTAGTTACCTTTGATACCATTCGATGAGGGGGTCGAGATTCAAATCTAAGGGGACTTATCAAAGACTAGCTCTGGCAAATTCTGGATTCGAAGACTTCCAAAGACTGGGGATTCCGAACAGAATTTTCAAATCTCGGAATAAATTTTTATTTCCACTATACTAGTTTCAAAATACATAATATTCCAAAATAATTTATCTTTCGAAAATTTATTTTTCCAAAACCTTTTTCTTTCATTTTCAAGATCCTTTTTTCCTCTTCTAATGTTGTTTCTACTCATTTTAAACTCGATAAGCTATGCTTTGAATAAACCAAAGCTCTGATACCAACTGTAACGTCCCGCCTTTTTGACCGCTTCAAATCGGTAATTAAACCAACTTAAAACGTCCAAATCGACGGATCGTGATTTAGCTTACAGAGTCTAAACACAGAATCAACACAGAAAAAACACATAATAGAGAATAAGTGAATTGAACAACAAAATAACTTCTATATATAATCAGAGTTTTTATACAAGATTTTCTATGCAGCGGAATTTTTTAAAAAAAATAAAAACACTTTAAATACAAATAAAAAGAATCTTTACTGTTTAAAACTTCAGATTGCGCCGTCGCTTGGAATCCCCAGCTTCGCCAATCTTCGGATCCTGAACTGTGATCTTACATCTGTAACGCTCAGGGTCTGACCCGAGCGGTTCATGTAAAACATAAAACACTCGGGTCAGGATTAATCATAGTTCAAGTAAATTAACTTCAATAGAAACTGAAGTATATTAGTTAATCCTAACAAATTATTTACTTCGAGCATAACAACTTGGGACGAACAAATCATGATAGCATATGTATTTATATATATGTATGTCGATGACATGTATATACACAAACCATAGTATGTATATACACATGTGTCCATCGGCCGCCACATATATACCGAGACCAAGTTTCAAGAGACCATGACACGGAAAAAGAAAGTATACATACAGCAATCATGAAAGGGGTGAAACGGGTCAAATATAAATGCCAAATGGGACAGTGCTCACACATTCAATATGATAGCAGTAACCAAGATTTTAGGTTCATGGGTCATGGCAAAACTCAAAGGCCAGCAAACACAAGCCCTGTCAACACATTGGTGTGGCGCAAGTAGTCGCAGCAAGGTGATGATGACAAAGCAGGCCATTGAAATGGCAAGTGAACAAGTTCAAGTTTGCAAGAAAGGGGATTCAGTTTTAAAAGATGTACCCAAAATGTGTCCAGTTTTAAAATAGTGGCAAGACAGTACATAGTTTAGCAACCAGGTAGGGCGCTGCATGTATTAATTTAAACAAGGAGAAGTGGTGCTACATATATTGATTTAAACAAGGCAAAGTGGCGCTAAGCAGTTTCTATCCCTCAGGGATCAAATGGTCCCGATATAACATGATTCAATCTCTACTCGACTGGCAATTTATACAGGTCCAATCTCACCTTGGTGTAAATGAACATTATAGTAGCTCAATGCTAAGACCGCAACTATGTCTAAATGGAACCTTTAACTCATGAATTTAGATATGTAGGTGAGCAACAGCAAGTATCCATACGTGTACATGGAGACAAAACAATTTGAGACAAGTTATTCATTTCATGTTTAAGGCAAAATAGGAAACCAAAACATAATGGACAATGGCAGATTGTACTAATTCACTTCAAGTTATAGGGGTTTCAACGTGCCAAAAATAATACATAATGGACTGGTTAACAACAGTTTTCAAGTACAGTAGATCCAACATGTTCGGAGAATTGCTGTTGGTCTACAATTGATTATTTGATGTTAAGGTGTCATAGTAGCATGAATCTTTGGTCTCACTTCAGGCATGTATTTCACACGCATCAGGTAGACACAAGTGATAAATTTAAGAACAGGTTGAACTTATAATGAAAGCCAGCTCTTCACACATACTAATACTGCATAAGGATACATGTACAGCCTAAGATTTTACAATTGGGAAATTATCCTAGTTCAAGTATATAGTAATTATCCTGGTTTGGGTATACCATCACCATCACTTTATATTAAATAATATGATCCTAGTTGTATGAGTCCATTATCACCTTCTCCATGTTATCAATATTGAGATCCTATAATACTGAGATGAAAATAAACACAAACAAAGTGAAAAGCAAGACAAGCAACTGAGATGAAAGTAAAAACAAAGTAAAAAGCAAAACAAGCAAACACTTCAGATTTTTAATAATTCAGAAAAATATTCCTTCTAAACCCATTGGGAAATCTCGTTATTCAAAGGGTACAGACATGGTAAATAGCAAATACAGCAATGATGGCCATATATGTGTTCCTATGGTGCCAACAAATAAATGCAACCCAAAACCAACATAACCAGAAATATCAATGTATGATTTTTATTTTATTCTTCAACTTGGGCATATCTATGTAATAACAAATGGTACATGTATACGTACACATAACATATGCATCCACACATGTTAGCCATTCTCATGCATAAACGGTCTGAACTACATTTTCCAATGGCAACTATATGCTTAGATTCAATCATAGGTTTGACAATACAAGGATATATATAAGGTGACCCAACATGAAAGTAATTAAATTCTGCAAGTTACAGTCCGTGTCAACTATGAGTGAACATTCATATGTATTTCCAGTTTTCATCAAAATGAACTAATGTTCCTAGGAAGTCAAATAATTGTAACAATGTAAATATGGTCGGTGTATGCTCAGGTTTTTCTTTTCTACTTCCAGGTCATTACATAATGAAGTTTAGTTCAATGCATGACAAACATGTATTTCGGTTTATGGAATTAGGCAACATACAGCTAGACCAAAATTAACTTAGCTTAAGCTCATTAAGGTACCTATGGATCACAGCAACCCATATGACCACTCAACTTCAACAAAGCAAACCAACTTAGAACACCCATATACCTATTAGGTCCTCGAATTTAAATGAGTCCAAATTTCAGCATAACAAGGTGTGCCGAAATTTCCAATTAACATAGTTGCTAGGGAACTAAATATCAAGAATGCCACATATACTCAATCAAGGTTCTAAATCACCAACCAATCCGTAATAGAATCATATAGATAGCCAAACATTAACCCAAACAATAAGTCAATCTTACAGTAACACAACCCAAACCAGTCGCTACCAAAACTATCATTTTTAGTTTCTATTAAAATTAACTACTTGAACTGAGATTAATCAATCGTGTGTTCCCAAAAGAAACTCACCTTAAAACAGCCAGAGGAAGGCGCGAGCGTGAATTGGAACTTGCCAAGGTGGAGAAGACTTCGGATCTGGACTGGCTTCAGCTCCAGACTTTGAAGAAGAATTGAAGGTTCGAGGAAAATCGGTTTGGTCACGTGTGGCCCAGAAGGGTGCTCGAACGATGGTAGGCGGTGGCCATCGTTGGTTACAACAAGCAAAGATCGGAAATGAGGCGAGGGTGAGGACGGTGGCTTCGGCGTTGGTATGGAGGCCGTTGCGACTTACATCAGAAAGACGGTGGCCATGGATTTTATTTGAGAAAACAAAATTCGATTTGGGAACTAGGGATTTCGGCCAACTGAAGGAGGTAGGAAATGATTTGTGTTGAGAGCAAAATAACGAGGCATGTGATTTATAAGAGTAGAACCCGTGGGTAGCAAGGCAACGAAATGGATATTTGTAACGACCCGCCATTTTGACCGTGCCGAATCGACAAAACATATCAACTCGAAACGTCCAAAACAACAGATTGTTATTAGCTTCGAGTAAACAGAATAAATCACAGAATCACAGATCACAGATATAGAGCAATATAATATCTCGCAGCGGAAAATACAAAATACAATGGTAGTTCATGAAGCTACTAAATAAATTTACATCAGAGTTTACATAAATAATGCAACGGAAGACTTAAACAATAAATTTCAGATACATAAATAAATGATAATAATTTGAAATAGAAACGACAGAAATAGCTGGATGACTGGACCAACAGAACAGGTAGATACAGATGAGCAATCCAATATAAACTCCAACTCCGAAAGTGAATCTCAAAAGCTGTAATACTCGATCTGACCCGAGCAATAATGCAAACAAAACAACTCGGATCAGGAATAACATTCTCGTGGAAGTAAATCAATTCAAATGAAATGTTCGATGAAATGCAATCAGTAACTTAAAGGATGTTTGGGATCACCATCCTTTAAGGATCCGTCAAACTAATACTATATAGTATAATACGCTATATACAATAGTGTCTATCAGTAAAGTAAAAATATCAAAATAGCGTAAGCGGGATTACCATGATTACCCTTACACAGTTCATATATTCCCATAGTATATACAGTACCGTAATTCCTCCGTAAACTGGAGGTTGATCAGAGGGCACTCCATATAAAACAGTACAAAACAAAATCGTAATGGGCTCGTATAAGGCATGTGACAAGGCACGCAAGGAATGCCAGGGTGGATTCACCGTTAGCAGAGCCGGACTGGTGGTAACGCATAGTAGCAACTACCGCCGACCTCGATACACACTCCCGTAATCAAAAGGGCCCAAATCGAATCTCAACAGTAATAGAATAATATCGAAGAAGTGTGCTCGATAAGAGGTATGGCCTCACTTGGTCTGTGCGTAGCTCCTGTTTTAGCCACATCAAGCTGACTCAAGGTAGTCAGGGTCTCGTAATTAATATGAAATAAAAATGGAGTCGTTCGCCAAATCATCCCCTTCATTCTGGAACTCCACCGCGTACACAGTTGTTAAAGTGGTTTTCGGTATTGGCAGAGAGTATGACAATATCCGATCCCGGTCTCTTTAACAACCAATCGTTCACATTTTTCACACCGTGGTCATATTTTATAAGTCACTTTATAAAATAGTTTATACGAACTCTCATATTCGAATTTTGAATCCAAAATTAAATATCTAACTTCGAATATATTAAAATTTGAAAACAACCCATTTAGTCGATTAATGAAATTCGACACTTAGGTTCAAATTTCCTTTTATATAATGTAAAACGAAATCTTAAACTTCAATATAAACCAAATCGTCTTATAACTATATTTCAAGTTATATAGTTCAAAACTATTACTTCTACATTTCAAATCAAAATCTTATATTTCCATTCAACCAAATTATGATTTAAAACCATTCTTATACATTGATTTAACAAATTCTTAATTCAAACCAAACGATATAAAAATCAATTCCGCATATAACATCTATATATTCCAATTCATAATTAATCACTTAAAATTGAATTTAATTCTTATCGACTATAAATTCAAAATAAATCAATTTACCCAATTCACATTCATTTCTTATCAAGGTTCATAATTTAAACCAAATCAAATTCAATTTCTTAAATTTACCAATTCAAGTTCATCTCTACAAAAATTCGTATCGATTCCAATTCATAACTTAATATGAGTTCATTCGTTATTCAAATATCGTTATATAGATTTACATCTTTAAACTTCGAATTTAAATCGCAAAATATAAACTATCCATCTTGACTTTATTAAAGTTTATCAAATATGTATGTAAGAAAATTAACTTTGAAAATAGATATGTAGATATATATAAGTTTATAAAACTCTAAAATAAATTAGAAATAGATTATAAACATATATAAGTTTAAAATAATATAAAAATAGATTTAAAGAAATGTTTATCATAATATAAAAAGGTTAAAAATACTTATAGGAATCGATTATATGGTTTAAAATAAATTTATAAGTAAAATCTTAAATAAACATTTAAATCCCTATTTACAAATAAATCATTTTAAAACACATAATTTAAAATATACAAAATAATTTATATTTAAATAAAATATAAATATAAATATAAATATAAATATATAAAGTCTTAAGTAAATATTTTAAAATAAAACTCATTTTACTTCGAAAACATGACTGACGGTGTCCGTATATAGTTTTCTACCCTATGGTCAAGTGATACGGATATTTATCATTTCAACCCGCAATTGATAAAATTTCTACGGGTTTATCATTTCAACCCGCGATCCCAAATTCAATAAAAATCGTTCAGATCTATCATTTCAACCAATAATGATTTTTCCCTATTCTAATGTTCGTTCGGGTATGTATCATTTCAACCCTTAGTGATTTTCCTAAAACTAGGGTATCAACAATCACATAGTATCAATCACAATAAATGTATCATCAGTGCAACTACGTGTCATAAGAATATATCGTGTCGCATATGAAATGTACATACATATCAAATCAAACAATTTCTACTAGCAACCTATACATTTCATATAACAGTTCATTATTGATCTAACATCCATGAAAAATGTAAGTCAGGTGTGAGATAAACTCACCTTTCGTGGCATAGAAATGGAGACATAATATGGATTGATACAGGATGAAGCGATGACTTCCAAGCACGATTTAGAACGGATTCAACTTGATACCCACTCAATATATATTATTATAACAGAGGCTAGGGAATTTTTTAATGGATCGGAACGACTATTAGGTTTTGGAATGGTTCGGCTACTGGGTTTTAAATGGTTTCGAAACTCAACACCGAACCCAACTTAAAACATAAAGACAACAAATTTGATTACAAAATATTATATAAATATACACATACTTTGTTTTCAATAAATTAATACACACCCCGTAACGAAGAAGAAAAAAAATAAAAAAAAATCCTTACATAAGCATATATTTTTCACCGACTGATATAATCCATAAAAATAAAATAAATAAATAAAACAAAACTCACGCCCATACATAAACCACACACACAATCATACACCAATATAAACACACATAAATAGACACCAATAATTCAACACACAGGACCAAATTCATACACTAACACAACAATAACATACACTTATACACACTCTCTCAAGTTTCAGATGGGCTCGGTAGTGGGTTCAGGGGATGGCGACTGGACAAGGTGGCAGCAGGGACAGCGGAGCTCGGCTGTTGTTGGCGAGACGGGGTAAAGGCGGATGACTGTCGAATGGAGTAGGGTGCGGCTATTCAAGTGGGCGAGGTGAAGGATCAGCTACAGGAGATGGGACAGCTTAGCTAGTTCGGTTGGAGGTAGAAAACGGATGGGAGAGGAGGACAGTGGAGGGCGGAGGCTATTGGAGGGCTCATGGTGGAGCGGAGCCGAAGAGGGACGGAGCAGTCGGGGTGGTGACGGTCTTGGGCTTGGGCGCGGTATGGTCAGGTGGGAGGATTGCGGAGCAGGGAGGTTTGGTGGCGGACATGGCAGGGGGTCGGAGTGAGTGAGTCGGAGCGTTGGGCGGTTTGGTTTGGTGGCGGCGCCGGAGTCCGGACGGAGGGGCGAGGCTACAGGAGGATGGCGGAGTGGGGAGGGACGGCTTCAGAAAGGTTGAGTTCAAAGAAAACAAAACTGTTGGATTCATTTGTGAAGGAAAAAATAAAATAGGAGGAAACATTAAGAAGAAAGTAAGGTGGAATCATCCCTTTATTATTATATTCGAAACAACGCTATAAAGGTGCATCGGAAAAGGTAAACCGCAGCTGTCATTTAGGAGGATTTTTAACGAACTGTTTAAAATTTGAAAAGATCAAAAGGGGTTTGGCAACCCAAATTGAGCGATAAAACAAAGGGATTTGAAATAAAAGTGAACGAACGGAATAAAAATGATAGTGGGATTGCACACCTTAAAGGAACCAACGTTTCTAACTTTGGAAGCATAGGAGACACATGCTTTTGAAATGGAGACATTTGGAAAATGGAATGCGTGCATTAATTAGCTAGGGAAAACAAAGGACGTGCATGTAGTGCATGTAGTGCATGTAGTATACAAATGAACAAATGTGTCCATACTAAGCCATCAAAATAAAAAAAAATGAAACCGGATGGTTTAGTAAAATAAAATAACGGGTTTTGCAGATCCAAAATAACTAGAAAAATATACAGGATCCAAATAGGGACATGTCGAACTCAAATGTCTTTGTTTCAAAAATGAACTGCGCAAGCCTTTTCGCAATTACAGCGCGAACCGAGCACCGAAACTGACAAATGAATATATTGCATTTATCAGCGCGACGAGACGGACACAACGGTATAAAATTTGCAGTGCCAGGATGCTCCATTCAAAAACGCGTTACGGACCCCTTTAAACGTAAAATTCGGACAGAAAAACAATTAAACGGAGGTCAAAGCGTCTGATTTTTGTGAAATGAAATTTACCGTCGGATTCGTGACATCGAATAGAATACTTTTCATGTTTGTACGAACTGATTTCGGAAAGATTTTAAAATCGTTAAAATTTGAACTGATATGCGCAGCTTTGCACTGAAAAATTGCGCGACCGACAACAGTCACATTTTCCGATGAAATTTTTACAGTTGCTACATCCCACTGTACGTATTACAAATTTTGAATTCCCGTTATGAAAAACAATAGAATAATATCAAAATAAAATTTTGATTTAAATCGGAATTTAAATCGTTTAAAATTACGGGATGTTACAATATTAACTGAGGAAGGTGATTATCTGGGATAGGTAATTTTTGGAGAAAAATTTACTTACGTTAATTTAATATATAACTGCACTGTAAACTGTTGTTGACAATCAATATTTGTACCATAACCATAGTCTCCAAATAAAATAAAAATTATACGTACCCTACGTTTTAACGTTCTGAATCCGCTAAAACTAATTAAATTGTAAGTCAACTTTGTTTGTGTGCAACGATATTTTTATTATTCATTTGTTCGCTGCTGTTCTGTTTGATTCCGAATTTGAAACATAAAATTCTATTTTCTTTATATACGCTAGTACACACATATCCAACCAAATCCAATTCAGATACTCAACGATAAATATTTGATTCTCAACCAACTATTCTGAATTAAATGTTGAATTCAATTCAACTCAAAATAGTACATTTGATTTTAAATTCTAACTCCAATATCAATAAAAATGATCATTCATCGTAAAATCTTTAATTAATCCGATATTCCAACTGTCAAAATTTCTGGGTCGTTACAGTGTTATACGGCGTGGTCCCTTGATTTACTCTATTTTAAAGTAAAGTTTTAAATAACTGTTTTAGTTCTCACACCAGTCCCATTACTGGTCTGGAGTTTATTGTTTTAACCTAAACTTTGGGCGGCCCTATTTTCCACACGGGCAGCTAGTAGTTGGGTTTTTACAGATATTTCTTTTTTAGGATCCTGGATTTACGGCTGGAGTTACATTCGGAAAGCTTTGTATTCGTCTATTTCTTTCAGTTGTGTTATGCATTATTTTTCCGCTGCTAATGTAATTTAAATGTTTGATATTTTTCTGATGTATATTAATTATTCATATTCTGTTATATTCTTGTACTCTGGTGTAATTGTTGTAATAGCAATTAAATGTTCTTCTATTTGCGTTTCGATTTGTCTTGTTCTCAACTCAATCTGAGCTTTCCCGTAAGGGCGAGTTTGGGTCGTTATATTTTTGGTATCAGAGCTTTGGTTTACAGAGCTCGAGAACAAGACACATTAGAACCAAATGAAAGAATTCATCGGAGATTGGATTAGTAATATCCAATAAGAATGACTCGTTAGAGATGGGATTAGTATTATCCTATAATGAGTTAGAAGAGTATTATTTATTAAAAATAAAAATGAAAACGATTTTAATTTTGAAATTATATCAATTATATGTAATTGATTATTTTACTTTAATTTGAATTTGGACTATCGGGTGTATGAAGATTTTGCCATATATATGAAGTCTCAAATATACTAGATGGATATAGAATTACACTCTAGTCGCTCGGGCATGATTCTGATGATGAAGTATACCATAACCAATATTTATTTTTGAGTTTCGAAAGTGGGATATCTACATATTTCCAATTGATTGGTGTGAGAACCAAAACTTAGTTAGAGTACATTGGTTGTAAATTGGCATCAAAAAGGATTTGTGAATATATTAAAGTTATATGTTTGAAAAGCTAATCAGCTAATTGATTGATGGTTGTGTTGTTTGATTATTAGTTCAACTAACAAAATTATTGAAACCAATAAGGGAATGTAAGGTAAAATTAGCCAAATTGAATCAAATATTGAACAGAACCGAAAATTGATTGGAATCGCATATATGTACATGTATATACATTGAACAGGTCATAGGAGGAAAGCTAAGAAAAGGAATAAAATTGTATTCCCGACAAATAGTACATGTTTATTGTATTTATTGGGTTTTGATGATTTTATGAGACGATTGGCTAGCCGCTTGGCTTTTTCTTTTTCTTTTGGATTGAAGAGGGCCCTGTGAGGCAGTTTGCGATTTTAAATATCAACCTGTACAAGGGAGGCTATGGCGAAATTTATCGAAAATTTAGGGTGTTAGCCAAATTTTTGAAGAATTAGAAAATTCTTAGAAACTAAAAAATTGAAGAATGAAAGTTGAGTTAGTTAGTTAAACAACGTTCAACTCCGTTACTTTTCGAGGACGAAATTTTTTTAAGTGGGGGAGATTGTAACAACCCGGATTTTCAAAACCAATTTAAAATTTGTACTTTAGCTATTTTAATGGAATTTGGATATTTAAAATGATTTATTTTAAATAATAACAACTAAAAATTTAGTTTAATTACAAAATGAGTCTGAAATGGCGCATCAGTTTAAAAATTCGATTTCAAATTTTAAATGAATGTACATGATTCAAAATAAATCAGATTTCAGTAAAAAAGAAATATTTGAATCTGTTTAATTAGATCTTTCTAACGAATGCGAAAAATTGAGATTTCATAATATAAATTGAAAGTTATGTCTAGTTTAAAATTCAAAATAGTCGCTATTGAATTTATATATATTTATATTAATATAATAAATAGTCCATATAAATAACCATTTTGCAAACGAGCTCCGTTTTCGATGAAACCACTTTTGTTGGATCCAGAATGTCAAATTATAGCTAGATTACAATTTTCGTAATTTTTGAAAATAATATGTGATCACAGCAACATTTAAATGTGTTTTCAATTTAAATTTGAATTTAATCGACTAGTTAAAAAGGCCATTTTTCAAACGGTCTCCAAATTCAACGAAATTAGATTTGTTGAAACCGTATTTGAAAAACATAGAGGGAATTCCAAATTTCGTAATTTTTGGAGCTAGTATGCGGCCGTATACAATAAATTGTGAATCGATCAGCCATTTAAGCCAAAACAGAGCTTTCTGAGAAAATGGACTCGGAATTTCGACGAATCCAGTTTTTTTGGGACCGTATCGTCAAGACATAGCTGCACGTCAATTTTAGTCGCCAACGGAGTTCGTGTGTGCCCGTGGCATCGATAACTGTCAATCGGGGACAACGTGAACTAAAGAAATCATTAAAATTCATAACCCTCCACTATATGATGCCTTTCTCTCTTCCCAAACCCTCACTAATTCATATTCCCTCAAAAAATATAGCAACCCCCCTTTGAAAATTTTAGAAAAGCCCATGATCACTAAATAATTTATATCTCTCAATCCATACACTACCATGAACTGCTTCTAGGTTTTGAAGATCATCATGGCCTCTACCTACCACAAAAATCGATGGTCAAAGGCTAAAGATGATTTCGGTTTTAGTGAAGTTATGTGTAATGACCCGCATTGGCAGAGGTATTATGGTTAATTTATTTAATTGTATAAATGGTGGGTTAGTGAATTACATGGTCGTTGAATAAAATAATAGTGAATATTTAATTAAAATAATAAATTAAATAATATATTTAATTCTGAAATAAAACAGAATTGGCCGAAATGACGATATGGGGTGAACCGGATCATCTGTAATATTTAATTCAGTTTAGATTTGAATTTGAATAACGAATATATTCAATCGTCGACAATTGAACGTATAGTTTATAATATAATTATAAACGAGCTCGAAATGGCGCTGCAGTTCGCTATTTGGCGATTTGAACTTCAACTGAATATACAGGATTCGTTTTAAATCGGATTTCTGTGAAACAAGAAACGTGTGGAGCTGGTGGAGTATATCTTTCTAGTGGAAGAGAAAAATTGGGATTTTGTCGTGTGGATTTTGAGATATGTCCAAATCAAATATTAAAATAGTCGCTATAGAATCGTTTATCGACCGTAACGGTTTATTCGATATAACTAGTTATCAGATTCGAATTTGAACAAGGTTCTTTTGAGAAGTAGTGATAATATAATTTTTAGAATTTTATTGTAATTTTTAATTAATTAAATATGACACTTTTACTTTGGAGTATTTTGCACCCTGTAATCAACATTTTGAGGTTTCACAATATGAGTTAATCTACCGATGTTATTTTATTTTTGGGACCGTGGTACATCACTGGTCACAACAGTGTTTTTATTTCTGTCATAGCGGGTCATAGGTGGACGGAATTTTTAACAGAGTACTCTAACATTTTAAAACTAACAAATGAACACTTAACATAAAAGTATCTTGTCACCCTATGTATTTGTTCACTCAAAACAAACAAACTGAGAACCACATATGATAGCTGGTAAGGCACGATACTACCGCATCTTTCAAAAATCCACCATAAACAAAAAACAAACTCCACGTCCTCCTCATTTCTAAGCCACCCGTTCAAAGTTATAAACGCTGGAAAATATCCCATTTCCTCAAAGAAAAACCGCAAGTAAGAAATCAAAAAATAAAATCAAATAACATCCTGTAAATCAAAATATATATATGCTTGAATTCCTGTATTCTTTCTCATCTCAATTATATGGAAATTTATGGGATCGGTGTTCGTTCTGGCGCCTTGCTTTTTCGGAGCAGCGACCTAGGGTTAAGATTGTAGGAGGATTTAGGCGATGGGGTGTGAATCGAATGTGGTAATTGTGTTTGTAGTAAGAAGGAGGTTTGTTTGTGGGGTTTTTTGTGGAATCCGAAGTGGAAAGTGTCGCACCTGTGTAGCAGGGGTGTCGACGACGGAAAATGCTGGTGGCGTGCGAGCTTCGTTCTGTGGTGATGGAGGAGTTGTATTCGAGAAGGAGAATCGAATGGTGGTCGTTATTTTTGAATCGATGGAGTAAATGGTGGGATTTTGGGAGGTAAATTTTCGGCCATGGTTTTGAAATGAGAAGAAGCGACGGGTCCTGTGTGCCATCGGGGAAGAAGGCTGATAAAGGGTCGGGTTCTCCAAGGGTATGGGCCGTTTAAATTGTTAAGGCCCAATATTTATTTAAGTGTTTAAGTTTTATTTAATTTAAACATAGTATAAACTTATAAAATGCGTATCTTGGTCATATGAAATCAGAATCACGAACCGTCAGTCACGTTGGGATCGTGTGGACAGACACTACACCATGGAACTGACTGGAAGTCCATCCGAGCTCGTATGAATTTATGGCGAAATAAATTGTCCGTCTGAATCAAGCGACAATTATTGTTATTCAACGATGATCGTCCAATGTGAGTAAATCTCACTAACCCTGAACAGTTTATAAATTCATGTTGTATTTTTAGAACTGTTAGATATTGGCTGATTGACTGTATGTTGACTGTTTGATTGAACTGCTAGTCAGTTAGTTAAATTTTCTATATTGATTCTATTTAACAGAATATATCATATAGAACTGAAAAGTGATGTTATCTATATTGTTTAACATCTGTGATGCAAGGAAACAGGTTGGAGGAATCCAACTGGATTCCTCAACATTTATTTTACTGTTTTCATATATTGTGATATATGATGTGTTATATAATCTGTTATGGATTATGTGTGTTGGAATGATGTTGATCATTGTTATTCGATATTGTAAATATCATAAAAGACCCTGGGATGTAAAAAGAAGTATTTCAATGTATATTGAAATAAAGGAATTTTATAAAATCACAGGATTTTATAAAAGGAATTATTTATAAAACGAACACGGTTTTATAAAAGGGATATTTATTTAGAAAATAAATAAAAATAGAAAAGGTATATTTATTTAGAAAATAAATAGAAGTTATAAATAGGATATATTTGTAACGGTAAGTAAACGTTATAAATAAGGTATATTTGTAACGGTAAGTAAACGTTATAAATAGGATATATTTGTAACGGTAAATAGAAGTTATAAATAGGAAATATTTGTAACGGTAAATAGAAGTTATAAATAGGATATATTTGTAACGGTAAGTAAACGTTATAAAAAGGAAATAGTTGTAACGGAAAACGTAGTTTATCAAAAGAAGTTAATCGATGTTAGTAAATCGATTAGAGATAAAGTAAAAGAAGTTAATCGATGTTAGTTAATCGATTAGAGATAAAGTAAAAGAAGTTAATCGATGTTAGTTAATCGATTAGTGTTAAAGTAAAAGAAGTTAATCGATGTTAGTAAATCGATTAGAGATAAAGTAAAAGAAGTTAATCGATGTTAGTTAATCGATTAGAGATAAAGTAAAAGAAGTTAATCGATGTTAGTTAATCGATTAGAGATGAAGTAAAAGAAGTTAATCGATGTTAGTTAATCGATTAGTGTTAAAGTAAAAAGAAGTTAATCGATGTTAGTTAATCGATTAGTGATAAAGTTAAAAGGAGTTAATCGATGTTAGTTAATCGATTAGAGAATAAAGTTGAAAGGAGATAATCGATGTTAGTTTAATCGATTAGAATAGAAGCAAATGAGTTAATCGAATATAGTTATTCGAATAGAAAGTAGAATGAGTAAATCGAATATAGTTTATTCGAAGAAAGTAAAAGGAGTTATCGAATATAGTTTATTCGAAAGGAGTTAAGTGAAATGAGTAAATCAATAGTGTTAGTCAAATAGAGTTAATCCAATAGTGTTAGTCCAATAGAGTTAAATTGATAAGAGTTAATCGAATATAGCTATTCGAAGGAGGGTTAAGTAAGGAAGTTAGAAAAAGGAATAAAGTGAACTTTGCTAATTTCAAAGTTAGAAATGTTGTTCAGTTAAGGTCTGAGAGGTAGTTCTACCCCAACTTGATTGGCTTCGTTTTTAACTAAGGAATAGTTAAGGTTCGACAGTAAAGGATATGGTTTGAGTTGGCATCGCGATGGTTTGTTTAAACATCTGTCTAAGTCCAATGAAGAAGCTTGGAAATGTTTTCCAAATAAGAAACCAGAAATGTTTTCTAATAAAGAAAACAAGAAATGGAAATGTTTTCCATTGTTAATAACGTATATTTTCCTAATTTAGAAAATAAGAAATATTGAATATAGGGAAACAGGAGATAAGTAGATTTATGAAATAAGGATATAAATGTTAAATGATGTTTGATCGATATAATTTCCATTTGGAAATAATATCGTTGTTTGCACACCTGTTTTTATTCGATAGTTAAATCACAGACTATCAAAGTTTTGACCATTTTAACGTTGTTAATATGGAGAGACCGGTTGGATTATTATCCAAAGAACCACTCTGTATTGGCATAAGCGTTGCGAATCATATATGCCAAAAGAAATTGAAGACGGAGTTATGCATGGGCTATCCTGTTTACAGAATAGTGCCTTCGGTTCATCCTGTTCCTGGGTGACTTGTATGGATGAATGTCTGACAGAGTATTTCCAGACGATCACGTATATTGATTTCTCCAACCGTACCAAGAGTGGAGGCGGAGAAGGAAACTTCTTTTAGCTAACACATAATGTATTGTTGTAGACGTAAATCGGTGATTTGATGGATTTGACGATGTGGCATTCAAAGTGAATCTGGTGTGATGATAAAGCGTAGCTTCTAGCCTCATCATCCGGTAAATGACAGAAATCGGGCAGGCAGCATGGCTAAGTCGGTCGCACCGAAGTAGGGTGTATAATCACCTGATCTAGAGTATCATTCATTTCTAAAAATCTATTGTTGATGCTGTCCCATTCGGGAAACGGTTGCTGATCCCAACTGTTGGTGATATACATTCGATACACTCAAGCGAAATGAGTGGTCGGTCATGTGTGGCCGGGTTGCAAGATGTTCTTGTTGAACCCAGTGTATTCCTCTCTAGAGGTACACGAGCGAAAGGTGGATCCATACCTTGTCATAGTTGGAAATCCATTACCCAATACGTGCTTGCGGTTTTGATTGTATACTATATATGTAGAACGTGAGATGAAAGCGTTTCTGCTAGATGATTATATATATACTGTGGTTGATAGACATTATTATAATATCAAAAGGTTTTTGATATAAAGATATTTTGGATTCTCATAAGGGAAAAACCCGTTCCGTTATGCGGCGTGGTCTTATGAGATATCATTTACTTGTTCAACTGTTTTTAAACTGTTTTACTCATACCAGTCCCATGACTGACCCGGAGTTTATTTTGTTGTTTTCCCTAAACTCTTGGGTGCCTAAATTTGTACGGGCAGTCAAGTAGTCGGGATTTTACAGATATAGTTGAAGAGCTGGAGCAGGAGGCTTCAGAATCATATAGCTATAGTTATTTCCGCTGTGTTGTAAGTGCTGTACTTTGATAATGATGTATATTCAAATACAGATGTATATTTCAAAGTTATGTTACATATATTATATGTTATTCGTTCCGCTGTGAGATTCGTGTTACTCTGATGTTGTGTTCTTCTTCTTCTTCTATTCTAATTTTCTATCTTATCTTTCCTCACCCTCTAATTTCTTTCACTAATTACCAGGATTTTTCGACGTTTTGGTTATCGACATCGTGCTTATGTCGATAACCAAAGTCGCTCGAAATCCGGGTCGTTACAGTTGGTATCAGAGCTTAAGTTATGAATTACTTGGCTCTGTGGCGTGACTCGGTAGAGATAGGGTTAGTAATACCCTAGACTGAGATTGGGTGTATATATACTAGTGGACGTATTTGTTATTGATATAAAAATTTGTTTTATATTGTGGAGATTCATTGGTTGAGTTGTTTATGAGTTCTGGTCGATCAGTTTGATCCACTGTATCGGTAGGGATTTTGTAAACACTTGAATACGATGAACCATCATGGTATGTTTTGAAAAGAGGGTAAATAAAAATAATTTTACCCAAAGTATATTTTGATATATATTGGATATATTGGTTGTTATTATAATCGAGTAAGATTATAAAGTAAAATGGTTATGTAAATAATCAATCAGAATTCATATAAGCGAAAGACGTGAAATCAGATAAGTTAAATCTAAAATTTAAACCAGAATTGAAGTTAAGACTCTGGAGAATTGGATAAGTGTTTGTAAATGGATTGGGATTAAAAAAAAAGGGAAATTTAAGATCCTGGGAGATTTTAAATTGTTTTACAAGCAGTGTGAAATATATTTTGAAATGAATTTCAAAGTGGAAATGTTTAGTAATGGTTTTATAGTATTGAACTCACTTCGATCGCTGGAAAATAGATTCTGATGATGACAGCTGCATCATCAGTATTCATTTTCGAGTTGTAAGTGATGAATTACTACCAAAGATACTATTTTGAATGTGTTTTGGGAAAGACAAGTTGTGTTGAATTTCAAAATGGGATTTATAATAATAGATTTGAAATATTAACTTGTTTTAAAAGAAATAAAACGAGAAGTTCCTTTATAAACGAAGTTTATAAATAGTTCTTTTATAAACGAAGTTTATAAAATGAAGTGAAAAGAATTATCATTGGATAATTCAGAAATAAAAAAAAATATACAAGTATGAAATTGAAAGGGAAATCTATTTTCCAAAGGTAGAAATATCGATTTCAAAAGGAATTGAAACCGAGACTTATTTAAAGGAATTTGAATAAAGGAAGTTCAGATATAGAATTTGAATATAGAAATTCAAATGGCGTTTGTATATAGAAAATATAAGAGATTTCAAATATAGGATTTGAATATCGAAAGTGAAATGAAATTTGAATGTAGAGGATTCAAATAGAATTGAAAACGAAATTTGACTAAAGCAGATTCAAATAGAATTGAATTTGAAATTTGAATATAGAAGATTCAAATAGAATTGAAATGAAATTCAAATACAGAATTTGAATAAGAGAATCGAAATGGAATTTGAATATAGGAAATTCAAATAAAATTGAAATGGAATTCAATTAGTTGATAAACAAGTTAAAATATATTTGAACATGTTATACTCAAATATGAAGGTGAAATGGGAAAACCAGTAATTTGAAAATCACTTAAAGAACTAAGTTAAAATGATTGGATTAAGTTGGAATGAATTAGAAATGTATGGAAATACATGAGATAGGTATGGAAAAGGTATGAAGGTATATAAATAGAATGCTCAACGGAAAGGTATGTATTCAATTCATGTATGAGATTTTATGCGCCGTATCGGCTAGCCGCTTGGCTTTTCTTTCTCTTTTTGATGGGAAAAGGCCTGTGTGGCAGTTTGGGGATTTTCCCGATGCTCCTAGTACAAAGGAGGTTATGGCGAATTTTTCCGGGAATCTAAGGAGTTAGAATATTTTTAAGATAATTTGATAATTAGAAATCAACGTATCGATATATATAGAAGTCGATAAGGAAACGAACTTAGAAATGGAATAGTATAATCAAAAAGGAAGTCTAGAATAAAATCTAGTAAGAATAGAAAGAGAAAGTGTATACGTGTTTAGAAAATAAAGGAAGACGATATTCGGAAATGTTTTCCAATAACATAAAAGGCCAATATGGTTATTGAAAATATTTGGTTACCAAATATTGATAAAGAAATAGAGAAGTGATTTAACTAATGGAATATTGATAATGGGCTCAGTTGGATTTCAAAAAGGAAAATTTGATTTTTGAAAAAGTAAACTGTTTAAAATTCCCAGGAAGAGGCTGTTTGAATTAAGAACAAATTTAAATAGAAGTTTGCGGAAGTAAGCTGAAACTAAATTGAAACAGTTAAGTGAAAACTGAATGGAAATAGAACGATATCAGGAAAAATTTATTCTTGAATAAAATTGGATTGTCGAGATAGGAATCTGAGATGAAAATTGGATTGGGAAGTTAAGAGTTTGAAATCGAGAATGGAACTCGAATTTGAAATAAAATTCGACTTAGGATATAAGCGAATGGTTGTGTCGTGGATAAAAGAAGATGGGGATTTGATTGGGATGACCCTTGTATCCGCTGAATTGATAACAGGTGGAAAGGATAAAATGATATGCCGACAAAAGGTACCAGTTTATATTTCGATTGAATATAAGATTTATGAGCCGAATTGGCAAGCCGCTTGGCTGTTTGATTTTCTTTTGGGATGGAGATGGCCCAGAGAGGCGAGTTGGAGTTTGACGTATTGACCGGTACAAAGGAGGTGCTGGCGAAATTTTTTTCGAAGAGTTAAGGCGTTAGAAAATTTCAGGATTTTTTTTTGAAAATTTTCGTTGATAAGAATTGATTAATGATTTAATTGAAATTAAATTCGTCCAGTTGAAACTGAAGATTAAGAAGTGAACAAATATGTTCTAACCCGTCGATGGGGTCGTCCCCTACCTTTTAGCAATTTCGAGGACGAAATTATTTTAAGTGGGGAAGATTGTAATGACCCGCATTGGCAGAGGTATTATGATTAATTTATTTAATTGTATAAATGGTGGGTTAGTGAATTACATGGTCGTTGAATAAAATAATAGTGAATATTTAATTAAAATAATAAATTAAATAATATATTTAATTCTGAAATAAAACAGAATTGGCCGAAATGACGATATGGGGTGAACCGGATCATCTGTGATATTTAATTCAGTTTAGATTTGAATTTGAATAACGAATATATTCAATCATCGACAATTGAACGTATAGTTTATAATATAATTATAAACGAGCTCGAAATGGCGCTGCAGTTCGCTATTTGGCGATTTGAACTTCAACTGAATATACAGGATTCGTTTTAAATCGGATTTCTGTGAAACAAGAAACGTGTGGAGCTGGTGGAGTATATCTTTCTAGTGGAAGAGAAAAATTGGGATTTCGTCATGTGGATTTTGAGATATGTCCAAATCAAATATTAAAATAGTCGCTATAGAATCGTTTATCGACCGTAACGGTTTATTCGATATAACTAGTTATCAGATTCGAATTTGAACAAGGTTCTTTTGAGAAGTAGTGATAATATAATTTTTAGAATTTTATTGTAATTTTTAATTAATTAAATATGACACTTTTACTTTGGAGTATTTTGCACCCTGTAATCAACATTTTGAGGTTTCACAATATGAGTTAATCTACCGATGTTATTTTATTTTTGGGACCGTGGTACATCACTGGTCACAACAGTGTTTTTATTTCTTTCATAGCGGGTCATAGGTGGACGGAATTTTTAACAGAGTACTCTAACATTTTAAAACTAACAAATGAACACTTAACATAAAAGTATCTTGTCACCCTATGTATTTGTTCACTCAAAACAAACAAACTGAGAACCACATATGATAGCTGGTAAGGCACGATACTACCACATCTTTCAAAAATCCACCATAAACAAAAAACAAACTCCACGTCCTCCTCATTTCTAAGCCACCCGTTCAAAGTTATAAACGCTGGAAAATATCCCATTTCCTCAAAGAAAAACCGCAAGTAAGAAATCAAAAAATAAAATCAAATAACATCCTGTAAATCAAAATATATATATGCTTGAATTCCTGTATTCTTTCTCATCTCAATCATATGGAAATTTATGGGATCGGTGTTCGTTCTGGCGCCTTGCTTTTTCGGAGCAGCGACCTAGGGTTAAGATTGTAGGAGGATTTAGGCGATGGGGTGTGAATCGAATGTGGTAATTGTGTTTGTGGTAAGAAGGAGGTTTGTTTGTGCGGTTTTTTGTGGAATCCGAAGTGGAAAGTGTCGCACCTGTGTAGCAGGGGTGTCGACGACGGAAAATGCTGGTGGCGTGCGAGCTTCGTTCTGTGGTGATGGAGGAGTTGTATTCGAGAAGGAGAATCGAATGGTGGTCATTATTTTTGAATCGATGGAGTAAATGGTGGGATTTTGGGAGGTAAATGTTCGGCCATGGTTTTGAAATGAGATGAAGCGACGGGTCCTGTGTGCCATCGGGGAAGAAGGCTGATAAAGGGTCGGGTTCTCCAAGGGTATGGGCCGTTTAAATTGTTAAGGCCCAATATTTATTTAAGTGTTTAAGTTTTATTTAATTTAAACATAGTATAAACTTATAAAATGCGTATCTTGGTCATATGAAATCAGAATCACGAACCATCAGTCACGTTGGGATCGTGTGGACAGACACTACACCATGGAACTGACTGGAAGTCCATCCGAGCTCGTATGAATTTATGGCGAAATAAATTGTCCGTCTGAATCAAGCGACAATTATTGTTATTCAACGATGATCGTCCAATGTGAGTAAATCTCACTAACCCTGAACAGTTTATAAATTCATGTTGTATTTTTAGAACTGTTAGATATTGGCTGATTGACTGTATGTTGACTGTTTGATTGAACTGCTAGTCAGTTAGTTAAATTTTCTATATTGATTCTATTTAACAAAATATATCATATAGAACTGAAAAGTGATGTTATCTATATTGTTTAACATCTGTGATGCAGGGAAACAGGTTGGAGGAATCCAAATGGATTCCTCAACATTTATTTTACTGTTTTCATATATTGTGATATATGATGTGTTATATAATCTGTTATGGATTATGTGTGTTGGAATGATGTTGATCATTGTTATTCGATATTGTAAATATCATAAAAGACCCTGGGATGTAAAAAGAAGTATTTCAATGTATATTGAAATAAAGGAATTTTATAAAATCACAGGATTTTATAAAAGGAATTATTTATAAAACGAACACGGTTTTATAAAAGGGATATTTATTTAGAAAATAAATAAAAATAGAAAAGGTATATTTATGTAGAAAATAAATAGAAGTTATAAATAGGATATATTTGTAACGGTAAGTAAACGTTATAAATAAGGTATATTTGTAACGATGTAAACGTTATAAATAGGATATATTTGTAACGGTAAATAGAAGTTATAAATAGGAAATATTTGTAACGGTAAATAGAAGTTATAAATAGGATATATTTGTAACGGTAAGTAAACGTTATAAAAAGGAAATAGTTGTAACGGAAAACGTAGTTTATCAAAAGAAGTTAATCGATGTTAGTAAATCGATTAGAGATAAAGTAAAAGAAGTTAATCGATGTTAGTTAATCGATTAGAGATAAAGTAAAAGAAGTTAATCGATGTTAGTTAATCGATTAGTGTTAAAGTAAAAGAAGTTAATCGATGTTAGTAAATCGATTAGAGATAAAGTAAAAGAAGTTAATCGATGTTAGTTAATCGATTAGAGATAAAGTAAAAGAAGTTAATCGATGTTAGTTAATCGATTAGAGATGAAGTAAAAGAAGTTAATCGATGTTAGTTAATCGATTAGTGTTAAAGTAAAAAGAAGTTAATCGATGTTAGTTAATCGATTAGTGATAAAGTTAAAAGGAGTTAATCAATGTTAGTTAATCGATTAGAGAATAAAGTTGAAAGGAGATAATCGATGTTAGTTTAATCGATTAGAATAGAAGCAAATGAGTTAATCGAATATAGTTATTCGAATAGAAAGTAGAATGAGTAAATCGAATATAGTTTATTCGAAGAAAGTAAAAGGAGTTATCGAATATAGTTTATTCGAAAGGAGTTAAGTGAAATGAGTAAATCAATAGTGTTAGTCAAATAGAGTTAATCCAATAGTGTTAGTCCAATAGAGTTAAATTGATAAGAGTTAATCGAATATAGCTATTCGAAGGAGGGTTAAGTAAGGAAGTTAGAAAAAGGAATAAAGTGAACTTTGCTAATTTCAAAGTTAGAAATGTTGTTCAGTTAAGGTCTGAGAGGTAGTTCTACCCCAACTTGATTGGCTTCGTTTTTAACTAAGGAATAGTTAAGGTTCGACAGTAAAGGATATGGTTTGAGTTGGCATCGCGATGGTTTGTTTAAACATCTGTCTAAGTCCAATGAAGAAGCTTGGAAATGTTTTCCAAATAAGAAACCAGAAATGTTTTCTAATAAAGAAAACAAGAAATGGAAATGTTTTCCATTGTTAATAACGTATATTTTCCTAATTTAGAAAATAAGAAATATTGAATATAGGGAAACAGGAGATAAGTAGATTTATGAAATAAGGATATAAATGTTAAATGATGTTTGATCGATATAATTTCCATTTGGAAATAATATCGTTGTTTGCACACCTGTTTTTATTCGATAGTTAAATCACAGACTATCGAAGTTTTGACCATTTTAACGTTGTTAATATGGAGAGACCGGTTGGATTATTATCCAAAGAACCACTCTGTATTGGCATAAGCGTTGCGAATCATATATGCCAAAAGAAATTGAAGACGGAGTTATGCAAGGGCTATCCTGTTTACAGAATAGTGCCTTCGGTTCATCATGTTCCTGGGTGACTTGTATGGATGAATGTCTGACAGAGTATTTCCAGACGATCACGTATATTGATTTCTCCAACCGTACCAAGAGTGGAGGCGGAGAAGGAAACTTCTTTTAGCTAACACATAATGTATTGTTGTAGACGTAAATCGGTGATTTGATGGATTTGACGATGTGGCATTCAAAGTGAATCTGGTGTGATGATAAAGCGTAGCTTCTAGCCTCATCATCCGGTAAATGACAGAAATCGGGCAGGCAGCATGGCTAAGTCGGTCGCACCGAAGAAGGGTGTATAATCACCTGATCTAGAGTTTCATTCATTTCTAAAAATCTATTGTTGATGCTGTCCCATTCGGGAAACGGTTGCTGATCCCAACTGTTGGTGATATACATTCGATACACTCAAGCGAAATGAGTGGTCGGTCATGTGTGGCCGGGTTGCAAATGTTCTTGTTGAACCCAGTGTATTCCTCTCTAGAGGTACACGAGCGAAAGGTGGATCCATACCTTGTCATAGTTGGAAATCCATTACCCAATACGTGCTTGCGGTTTTGATTGTATACTATATATGTAGAACGTGAGATGAAAGCGTTTCTGCTAGATGATTATATATATACTGTGGTTGATAGACATTATTATAATATCAAAAGGTTTTTGATATAAAGATATTTTGGATTCTCATAAGGGAAAAACCCGTTCCGTTAGGCGGCGTGGTCTTATGAGATATCATTTACTTGTTCAACTGTTTTTAAACTGTTTTACTCATACCAGTCCCATGACTGACCCAGAGTTTATTTTGTTGTTTTCCCTAAACTCTTGGGTGCCTAAATTTGTACGGGCAGTCAAGTAGTCGGGATTTTACAGATATAGTTGAAGAGCTAGAGCAGGAGGCTTCAGGATCATATAGCTATAGTTATTTCCGCTGTGTTGTAAGTGCTGTACTTTGATAATGATGTATATTCAAATACAGATGTATATTTCAAAGTTATGTTACATATATTATATGTTATTCGTTCCGCTGTGAGATTCGTGTTACTCTGATGTTGTGTTCTTCTTCTTCTTCTATTCTAATTTTCTATCTTATCTTTCCTCACCCTCTAATTTCTTTCACTAATTACCAGGATTTTTCGACGTTTTGGTTATCGACATCGTGCTTATGTCGATAACCAAAGTCGCTCGAAATCCGGGTCGTTACATTATGGCCAATCCATGAAGAATTTTATGATGGCACCAAATGGAAAGTGGTAGAGGAGGGGAAGGGCTACGACTTTTTGTCTTTGGGTGGTTAGCCTGAAAGTGCTTGGGGTAGCCGGAAAATCAAGATGAACGGAGGGGGTACTGTTTTCGAAAGTAGCAAATGGGTTTGGCCGATTTCCGGCCAATCGATGATGAACTAGCAGGTGGCGATCGAAGGTGGACGGCGAGGCATGGCACGGCGGTTCGATTGGTGGCGGTCCGCGACCGTGGTTCGGTGTGGCGGCGGCGCAATCACCGTCGAACTAGATTTGGGGGTTTTTTGGTTTCTGGCGTGGTGGTGGCGAATTGGGGGGAGCAGCTGGAGGAGGAGGGTCGTGGTGGAAGTGGCTTGCCGGCTGTGGGCCTAGGTCAGCCTCCGGCAGTCCAGATCAGTGGCGATGAGCTTCAGGTCACGGTGAACAAATGATGAACGGTTTTGAAAAGGAGGTTAGGTTTTTAATTTTAATTAATTACTTAATTTAATTTATTTAAACTTTGTACATCAATAACTTTTTTCTACGAACTCCAAATTGCATGAAATTGGATCCGCTGCGATCGTGGAGTCGAGAGCTTCGTAACAACACTAACTAGGTTCAATTTGGAGCTAGTTAGAATTTGAGGAAAATTCAAACTCAAACGGTACCAAAATCATTAGATAAGGACTGGCAGAGTGGAACCCAATGTGAGAACTCCTTCTCACTCTAATTGTTTTACAGTTACATATATGATAGGATGTAGATGGGGCTTAGAAGCCCCCAACACTACTTATTGTACAAACCATGTTTGTTGTTTGGATTGTATTGTGGTTTTGTGATTGATTGGATTAATTGTGTATGGCACGAGCCAGTATCAGGAGAGGGGTAATGCTAGACATTACTTCGGTTCTAATATCGCGTCGTTATAATGCCGAAATTTTCTGAAATAAATATATATTCATTAAAAATATAATTTTTAATGTGTATATGAACTGTATAAAATATTCATGTGTTGAATAAAATGTTTGAACAATAAAAATATTATTTTTATTGAATGTATGAACTATTAAAAATATTCATGTGTTGAAATAAATATTTAATCGTTAAAAATATAATTTTTAATGTTTAAATGAATGGCATAAAATTCTCCTGAAATGAAAATAAATATTCATTCACAAATCAAATGATTTGTTTATGTATACCTATTTAACTGACACTGATTGGGATGATAAATTTTACAATTCGCCCAACTGCACAAACAATATTCAGTATTTGTTGGTTAAAACTCAACACGGGTATTGGGATGATATTTGACGTACACTAATCCTAATTGTTTAGTTGTATGTCAATCGATTGGTTGACAGACTATTGTAAACATTAATTATTTATATTTAATGCTTATGCAGTGGTGTAACGCGCTCTGGATGATGGATTATTGTTTATCATTGTTGTACTATACATGTGTTGTATGAAATCCGTATAAATAACATTATATGGTAATTGACTGTGTCTGATTCCAATTGAGGAAGAATGAACATTTTAAAATAACTAATATTTTAAAATGACGAATATTTTAAAATAATTTTCTCTAAAGGATAAAAATGTGAATTTGATGTCCGATTTTGGATGGAAACGAAAATATTTAAATATATAAAGCCGTCTTGATTAGATTGGCACCATTTTGACGCGAATGATATTTATATCGATTTTTTTCATTTTTATAATGAATTTCGAAAAGGAAATGATTTCAAAATCAGATATTTTGAAAATATTATCATTTAAATATTATAATGATAAGGAGTATTCAATTTTGATTTAAAATTGAAATGAAAGTCGGATTCATTTTAAAAGAATTTATTAAACACGTTTTAAATGGAAATCGACGAAATATATAATATATATATTTAATGGCCTGAATAGAATGCGCCGCATATGGACTATTCTCGAATTTTGACCATTGACTTCGAATTAACATTACGGGAGATCCGACCGTCGGATTCTCCTAAAACCGGAACCATTAGGTTCGTATCAAAAAGAGATTTCCAATGAAAAGGATAGAATTGAAATCAAATGGTTGGATTTAGAATTATTTCCAAATCAGATTTGGAAAAGGTCGCTGTAAGTGCAGTTCGATGACCATTTATGGAAATCGACTGAATGGGCCTTAATAAAATTATTAAAAATATTAAAAATTTGTGTAAAATCATAATAAATGATTCGGAAAGAATTGGGATGAAAAATTCCGTGTTTGTAAAGATAAAAATATATATTTATCAAAATGAACTAGTTATTAACTAGATTTGAAATCCAATAATTTTTAAATAAATAAATTGGATTTATAAAGGGTTTTAATAAAACCAAAAATTTCCAATATATAAATTGGAATGGATTTGAATAGAAATCATCTTCGGAATATTTCGATATTGGATTCCTTGATTATACAGATATTGGTGAGGAATTTGGAAGACAGATATATATATTGTTATTCTTCATACGATATGTGTTGGTTTCAGAATTTGATATTGAATATAAGACGATATAATTTCTCTTTAGAGCCTTATGTTTAATATCAATGTGGATTCTGGGTTTGTCATGAATAGTGTCTTCAGTAATACTGTTCTTAAACCCCATGTGAAAAGAATAAATCTTTTTAATTATGATTATTAGAGTTTCCAGTTATATTTAGTAATTGGAATAAAATGGAATGTGGATTGGGTTTATTGTGAATTGTGTTTTTAATGACATTCGTTCTTTAACCCGACTAACAATGAAATGTGATTTGGAATTTATAAATCTTTTATTAAGACTTAATGGAAATTTTCCAAAGTAAAGTTTTCCAATTTAATAAAATAAATTGGGATTGAATGGAATTCGATTTGGTGATAATCGAAGTGAGCTTCTGTGGAGGAAGACTGTTAATATATATGGAATTTAAAAGGCTTTGTCGTTATTCCATTTATATTATTAGTCGGATACGGAAATTGATATCGATTATATATTGATTTATTTCCCGTGAAGATTCCATAGTAATTGGAATGTGATTTTGGGTTTATCGTGAACTATGTTTTAAATGACATTGGTTCTTTAACTCAGTTAAAGACATGATTACTTGTCTAAAATTGTATTTCGAACCGTATTGTTGATCTCTACTAAATATATATTTGTTTGGTGGCGAAGAATTTATTCTCTTGCTTAACACCCTTCTCTAAGACGTACGAGCTTAGAGGTTATATATCAGCAGAAATCAATGGTACGGTGTAGATTGTCGATGTAGCATGTTTGATTTCCCAAAGTTAAATATTCATTAACAATGATTTTAGGGAAGATTAAAACTAAGTGGGGTTTTAATGAATCTTTAATTAGATTGAAATGAGAATGTGACAATTTAAATTATCAAATTCAGGAAATGATCGAGAATGGAGTACCCCCAGTTTTACTCTAGGCGATAGTTAAATGTTTAATTAGATTTGAACATGAAATGGTAATTAATTTTACCGATAACACTGTGGTGTTAGATATGGAGTATTACCAGTTTTGCTCCATGGGATGAATAGGTTGGGATTGGGAAATAAAATAAATGATTTCTTCAGTAAGGTTCGCTAATCCAGACTAGTTTGGAAAACCTTAATTTGGTTTGAATTGTGAAAAGAATATTTGAATAAAAGAATATTCTATATTGCAATGAGGTGTATGTTTTGTTCTTATAGCACTTGATTATAAGATACGTGAATTATTCGGAAAGGCCGAGTTTATACCCATTCTAAATAATTGATTCGACGATAAGTCGACGATGAAGACGGTGGTTGAAGACCGGATTTCTTCACATCATTTGGATGATTACTAATGTCTTGATTGGGCTATACACCTAATACAAGGTAATAAGTGGTGATCGTCCAGACGTACTTGGAGATCGACCGAATATGTGAGGATCTCTCTCCTGGATTGGACATATGGGACGAGGAATAAGGTGCTTCTGGTTTCGTTCAGACCCGTAACGAACTAGTAAATGGATGTGTGTCTGACATTGGATTTTATTCTGTGTTGATTGATTTCTATTAAATATATATCTGTTTGGTGGTGGAGAATTTATTCTCTTGCTTAACACCCTTCTCTAAGACGTACGAGCTTAGAGGTAATATATCGATAGACATCAACCGCACGGCGTGAATTGTCAGTGTGGCAAGATGAGATGTAAATGATCAAAACTTTTGTTGAAAAGCAGAGTCTTCTAGTTGATGATCAAAGCACGGCTTTAAATAGCATAGCTTTGTGTATAACGTTAATTCGCGAGCTTCACACCTCGGTATGAGTCAAAAACGGGATAAGGGACCCAAGGAGTGCACGGCGTTTCCTTCTAGCTATGGGTGGTGTCATGGTATAGAGCCCAGACATTTATTTATTTTTACCTACGTGGATGATGGATTACGAGGCACCACAGATATATCGGTTACTACGGAGCCGATGGAAAGGTCTTATAGGATCGCGAAAAGGTCCTATAGGACCGCTAAACGTGTGTTCAGGAATAACCAATCCACTAACGTAAGTGTGGACGGGCCTTGGAGGATCCAAGGGTTCATTGCGGGGAACCCTGAGGCATTTGCTAGAGTGTCTTGAAGCTGGCGAGGACTACATCCCTTGCGTAGACTCATGACGAAAATCCAATTTCCGATACGTGACATTTTGGTTTTAATTGTAGAGCCCAGTATGGCGACATATTAGGATGGGGTACTATGCTGTCTATGATTGATACATTTATATTTGAAGTTATTTTTGATACTATACACTTATAGTAATATCAAGATGATTTGTTTTTAAATGTATCAAGCATATTTGGCTATTATAAGGGAAAACTCTTTCCTCCGGCTTGTGTTGCATTGTGTGTTGGGACCTTAGTCTTATAATAGCTTCATTTTTCCAAAAAGCGTTGTGCTGTTTGTTTTATGCACTGGTAGTCTTGGGAGAAAACTCGTTCCGTGTTATACGGCGTGGTCCCTTGATTTACTCTATTTTGAAGTTAAGTTTTAAATAACTGTTTTAGTTCTCACACCAGTCCCATGACTGATTTGGAGTTTATTGTTTTAACCTAAACTCTGGGTGCCCCTATTTTCCACACGGGCACCTAGTAGTTGGGTTTTTGCATATATTTCTTTTCTAGGATCCAGGATTTACAGCTGGAGCTATATTCAGAAAGCTATGTATCAATGTATTTCTTTCAGTTGTGTTATGCATTATTGTTTTGCTGCTAATGTAATTTTAATCTCTGATATTTTTCTGATGTATATTAATTATTCATACTCTGTTATACTCTTGTATTCTGGTGTAATTGTTGTAATAACAATGGAATGTTCTTCTGTTTGCATTCTGATTTGTTTTGTTCTCAACTCAATCCGGGCTTTCCCGTATGGGCGAGTTTGGGTCGTTACAGATATGTACTCCAAGCTCCGCCTCTCTACGAATAGAGGACTCATCCTCTGCCTACTCAACGATACTGCCATCATATTACCCTTACCAGGGGTATAAGCAATCTCAAAATCATTGGATGATAGTAAATCCATCCATCTCTGTTGTCTTAAATTGATATCCCTTTGCGAAAACAGATACTTGAGCGACTTATGGTCCGTGTATAATTCGAACCTCTCTCCAAGCAAATAGTGTTGCCAAGTCTTATGTTCGAATACTATAGCAGCCAACTCTAGATCATGGGTGGGGTAGTTCTTCTCGTGAACTCTCAGTTGTCTTCCACCTTAACATAGTACCCTTCCCTCTTGCATCAGGACGACACCAAGCCCTGTACCACACGCATCAGTGTATATTGTGAACACTTTGTTCCCATCAAGCAAAGTAAAAACTGGGGCTATTGTTATAGCCCTCTTCAGTCGCTGAAAAGCATCCTCACGGTTAATGCTCTAAGAAAAGGTCAGATTCTTCTTCATTAGTCTAGTGAGTGGGGCTGATATCTTATCGAAGTCCTTAATAAACTTTCTATAGTAGCCCGCTAAACCAAGAAAACTCTTCACCTCCATTGCATTCTTTGGAACCTTCCAATCTCGAACTGCAACTACTTTCACAGGATCCACTGCTATCCCTTCCTTGGAGACTACATGCCCTAGAGATCTCACTTCCTCTCTCCAAAAATAACATTTAGAGAATTTTGCCTTAAGCCTGTGCGCTCAGAGAGTCTTCAAAACCTCATCTAAATGTAGGGCATGCCCTTCCTTACTCTTTCAGAAGATCAGAGCGTCATCTGCAAAGACCACTACGAATTTATTCAGAAACTCCTGAAATACCCTACTCATTAGATCCAAAAAATACATGATTGCATTTATCAACCCAAATAACCACTCGAAGAAACCATCTGGAGTTCTGAAAGTGGTCTTGTCTATGCTGTCCTCGGCCACCCTCAATTGATGAAAACCCGTGGCCAAGTCTAACTAGGAGAAAACAGACGCACCAACAAGTTGGTCAAATAGATCATCTATCCTCGGAAGTGGGTGCCTATTCTTCTTAGTGAGCTTATTCAACTCCCGGTAATCCACACACAAGCGAAGCGAGCCATCCACCTTAGTTGCAAAAACGACTGGGGCACCCCATTCCGATATGCTTCGCTTAATAAACCCCTTCTTAAGTAGCTCCCCTACTTGCTTTCTGAGCTCCCTCCTTTCCCTAGGAGCCATGTGGCGCACAGGCAGTGCTATTGGCTTCACATTATCCACCAAATATATTTAGAAATCATTCTTGCGCCTTAGAGGTAAGCCCCTAACCTCCTCAAAAACATCTGACTATCCACATACTATCGGTATGGATCGAAAATCATCGACAAAATCATCAAGTGATTTAGGAAGCTAAGCATGACATACCCCCTTGGGTAACAAGAAATTTCGAGAGTTCTCCCATCGCAAGTCAAAAGTATAATGACCCTCCTCTCACAGTCTAGAATGGAACCATAAATGGCTAGCTAATCCATCCCTAGGATCAAACCATAGCCCATAAAACCAAGCACATATGCATCGCACTCAAACTTGACGCCCAATATAGATATCCTTAAACCTCGACAAATCATAGACAGATGAGCCGTTCCCCCAATGGAGTTGGAGACAACAACATGATCTGAAACAATACTAGTACTGAGGTGTAGAGACTGCACCACAGAATCAGATATAAAAGGGTGCGGAGCTCCATAATCAAAAAGAGTCCTAACAGGATGATCAGAAAGAGAAATTAAACCTTCAGCAGAAACTTTCCTACCTCAGTATGGTACACTGGCCTCGAGAGCATGCACCTGCCCTCTAAAAGATCCTGCCCTTTGGCCCTATCCTTGCTTCTTCGGGCACTCGCTAGAGTAGTGTCCGACCTTACCACAGTGGAAACAAGCATTCTTCCTTTTTCTTCAATCTTTGATCAAATGACCCACACAACCACAACCATGACATTTATTTTTTCCTTGTTCTTTGTCGTTCTTTACACCCTTCTTTTGTTATTCTTTCTCGGGCCACACTTTCTTGTTTTGTGCCTCATCAGTTTTAGCCTCTTTATTTTCACCTTTATCTTCTTCGTGCATCAATGCCATATCAACGAGCTTCTTGAAAGTTGGCCCCATCGGAATATGAGACATAGACAATCCATGGAGGGGTTCATTCAATCCTTTTACAAACCTCAAAGCTTTCTTGTATGGGATATTCACCAGCTCCAAACCTTTCCAACTGATTGAACTTATTGACATACTCTTTGACAGACATGCTTACTTGCTTAAAGGGAAGAAACCTTTCCATGTTCATACTCTATTCTGCCTGAGTAAGAAACTTCAGCTCAAATCTCTATCGGAAATCATCCCAAGTCTCAATTAGACACCCTACTTACGTTGCCTCCCACTAGAATGAAGCCTCATCCTTCAGCTGCCAAGCGGACAACTGAATCTTCCTACGGTCGTCAACCTCAAAAATCCCAAACAAATCCTCCATCTCTTTAAGCCAATTCCTTGCTTCCACAAAGGTCTCAGTTCCTCGGAAAGGCTTTCCTTCCATAGCACAAAAATCCTTACATATCTTGGAGAAATTATCCACTAGCAGAGGAGGAGGGACAGCGGCTGTAGCCGGGGGAGGAGCGTTTTCTTGGCCTCTGGCAGGTGTCGTAACCTCGAGATATCGACGGAACCAAGCCGGTATCTGAACACTCTCGGGAATATTCGATTCCCCAGACATGCTGAAAAGAAAAGGAAAAGGGACTCAAATAAAGAATCGAAAGATATTTCGTAAGGGATGGGGAATATGTTTTTCAAAACAGACTTTTCTTTTGAAAATACTTTCTTTGTGAAACCTTTTGAAAATAATTTTCAAAACCTTTTGTCCGATCTTGTGACCTTCAGCTCTGATACCAAATGTAACACCCCATGTCCGTTAATGTCACTCTTTAAAAGAATGCATCAAGTTCCGTGAAGTGTTATAGGTAAATAGAACAAAATATCACAAGATAGATATATAAAATAGTAGCGGAAATTTAAAACTTTATTTTCTAATAGAAAACATCGTGGTCCAAAAATCCAGTTACAACATCAAATTGAAATACTGGAATAAAAAACATCAAATAAAAGCATCTGTCTTGCGTTAAAAACCATCAGAGTACAGAAGTAAAAAGCCATAATCCCCATAAGTAGCCATAAACAAGTAGATAGATAGTCAAAGCGGTACATCTAAGCAATATCCAAAATCCAGGCTGAAACAGAAGAGAGAGAATCCTAATCAAGCCTGAACGTTCCCACTCTGAGAACCTGGGAAGAAAGGAAGAGAGAGAAAAGGAAACAAAATGGGTTAGACATGAAGTCTGGTGAGTCCAGTTACTTTTAAAATATAAATAAGTAAAAGCATCATGACTGGCATATAAACTGGATGAGAGATAACAATATCATAAAATAGGTATGAATAGGATAAGTAGAATGAACTGAACAAATTACAGTTCTCAAATACTTTTCTCTGCACCAATACTAGTATAATCGATATGTTCCCAATAGAAACATAATGCTAGACTTAGGTGCAATTCTAGTAACGGGTTTTACCAAACAATAATAACAAGTACCTAAACAGAAATAACGGGTGTTACCCCAACCAGAAACAATGGGTACCTAAATAGACATGACTAGATGTACCCTAATTACTACCCCCAATCGATCGTCTCCCTATCCTATAAATACCCTGTGCTGACTCCATAGCAAGACGTATCACTTCCTACTGTGGCAACCTTTAGAAGGACATAGACCTATTTACTGGTGTTATAGAGGCCTATTTTCACAAGCAAACCGGACCCATGCACGCACATAACTCCATTGGAACGCGCTACCAGAACACCTTCACCCATATAAACCTCTTATAATCATCTCAGTAAGCGTGCCCTAACCCTTACCAAGTTTGGGGTCCCCTTTTTGATACCAGAATGGGTTACTGACTGATACAGGTCCCACACAACAGATGACACAAACCACCCCCTCCACAACTACTAGGATTTTGATAGATTATCCCCAACAGATTAACAAGCATGCATAACACTAACAGACAAAATAGGTTAAATTTATCAGGTTCGTATAACTCCCCACATATTTACTTAACCCCCACAGAATCAAACAAGTTTACTTAACCCTCACTATTTAATAGGTTCATATAACCCCTACAGATTTTACCAGGTTAAGTATTACAGGTTAACAAGTTCATATAACCCCCATAGATCTAAACAGTTTTCACATGTCGTTTACAGATCCATTACATGTTCCGCTTAATTTATAAATTAAGCATATAGATTTACATGCCCCAACCCTCAAGTCATAATTCACAGTATAAGATATGCCCCAAATTCTAGTCGTACATCACAGTATATATTATGCCCCCAAACCCCAGTTATGATCCATAATGCAAGGTATTCCCCAATTTATCTTTCCCAACCATTCCCAATTTCATTTGTTCGCATATTTCAGCGATAGGCCAAGGCTCGAAGGTAGCCTAGGCTATAAAAATAAAAATGGAAAGAGGGAGAGAGAAGAACAGAAATAGGCATAACAACGGAATAGGAATATGATAACAGAAATAAGCATATAAGTACTGAACAGTAGATCATGTGTACATGTAATATCAGATCTGTTTATATATGAATTAGATTCTTAACAGACATAGGTTTAGATCCAAATTTATAAACATGTCAGGATTACTTGTTAAATGTTTATATATAAAAATAACATGAATACGTAGAGATTAGATCTAAAGAATAGATAATAACAAGTAGATGTTGCAAAAGAAGTTCTTGTATGCGAATAGGCTGTTATTGAAGAAAAATAGGCTAGCCCGATCCAAGCAGCGACAACATCTCGTTGTTTCTATTTTTTTGGTGTGTAAAAACAATAGAAATGACGCCTTATTTATAGCCTAAAGCCAACAAATCTCGCTCAGAAATAGGTCCAGGTTCAGGAAATGAACCTAGATGGATCTGGGGTAGGTCGACCCTAGGGTCGACACCCCTTTGAGTGGGTAGACCGATGGGTCGACCTCTAATGGGTCATAATCCCATGTCTTTCTCTCGATTGTTTTTTGACTAATTTTGAATTTCTGGACTTGGTTTGTATGTGTGTGTGTGTATATATATATATATATATATATTTCTCATATATATGTATACAAACTTCTAAGCTTAATAACTTACTCATACATTGTCCGTTTTATGCAAACTCGGAGTCTATCTTAAACGTAATTCTGAGATGAACGTAATGGTGTAGTCTGTTTTTCTTAATTCCCAATTTTTAATTAAGTATTGTTATGTTTATCATTATAGTGTTCTTTATTATTACGGGGTGTTACACAATGAACCCAAAATCAACCTCCATTTAATTCCAATTATATTTATTAATTGGAAAACTTCATTAGTCTTAATTAAAAGATTTATTCCTTTCTCAACTGGGTTTAAGAACAGTGTTATTAAAGACACCATTCACAAAAGACCCCAAAATCCAATTTAACATTAAATACGGGGCTCAAAATAGAAATCATATCGGCTTATATTCAATATCAATTTTTGAAACCAAGAAATATCGTATTGAGAATAACGATATCTTTATCTTCCAAATTCCTCAACGATATCCATATAATCACGGAATCTAATATCGAAATATCTGAAGATAATTTCCATTCAAATCCATCCCAATTCATATGTTGGAAAATTTTGGTTATATTAAAACCATTCGCAATCCAATTTCTTAATTTAAAAACATTGGATTCTTATACTAGTTGTTTACTAGCCTACTCAGATAAAATATCGTTTATCATTTCAAAACAAGAATATTTCGTCTAGGAATCCCTTCAAATCATTTATTATGATTTAACATAATTTTTCCTTATTTTTAATCATTTAAAAATAGGCACTTTCAGTTTAATGACGTTTCATGTCATTTAGCTACATTGGCTTTGTTTTTATTCAAATTTGAGTTAGACATTTCTCAAAATCTAGCTATTAGATTTTAGATCTCTTATTATCATTTGAAAGATAATTTCGATACGAACCAAACGGTTTTGATTTCAGGAGAAGCCGATGGTCGGATCTCCTGTAATGTCAATTTGAAGTTAATGGTCGAAATACAACGGTCGCTATGCGACTTGTTCTCTTCGCACCATTTAAATATATGTAATAAACTTCGTCGATTTCCATTCAATACATATTTTATAATGTTTATAATCTCATTAAAAAAGAAGAATTCGACTTCCCATTCAATTTTAAATCAAAATTGAAAAATCCATATTATTATAATCTTAAAATAATAATATTTTCAAAATGTCAAATTTTGAAATCCATTTCCTAAATATTCAATATATAGATGAATAAAATCGATAGAAAAATTAATTTGATTTAAAATGGCGTTTATTTTCTTAACTCGGCTTCATATTTTAGTATTTTTATGTCCATACAAAATCGAGCATCAAAAATCATATTTTGATTCTTTCCTGATATTATATTAAAATATTCTTTATTTTCGAATTGGAATGAAACTCAATCAATTACCACATAATTTTAATTATATGGTTTTCGTGCATTACATGTATTCAACAATAGTTATAAACAAATATTAAACATCCAATTCACATTTAGAGTGCATTGTGACGGGCAAGAAATTTCGCTCGATCCGAACCAGTCGCTAAACCGATCCAGGCCGTTCGAAACGCCCTATCGTTTGAGAACAGGACAAAACAGAACACATACAGAAGAACATTTCATTGTATATCGCAACAATGCATCAGATTACAAGAATATAAACAAATAAATAATACACAGAAATATCAGAGATTTAAATTACATTTAAATACATCGCAGCGGAAAATAATAAAATACACAACTAGAAGAGATATACGGATACAAAGCTTTCCGGATATCATTCCAGCTGTAAACCAGGATCCTGTGAATATAAATCTGCAAAACCAAAACTACTAGCTGCCCGTGTCAAAATAAGGGCACCCAGAGTTTAGGTTAAAACAATAAACCCCAGGTCAGTCATGGGACTGGTGTGAGAACTAAAACAGTTATTAATCTTTATTTTAAATCATTAGGTAAATCAAGGGACCACGCCGTATAACACGGAACGGGTTTCCTCCCAAGAATACCAGTGCATAAAACAAACAGCGCAATGCTAAATAAAGAAAAATGAAGCTGTTATAAGACCCAGGTCCCATCACACAATGCAACGCAGCCGAGGATAGGGTTTTCCCTTATAACAGCCAAAGAATGCTTGATACGTTTAAAACAAATCATTTGTTACTACTATAAGTGCATAGTGTATAAAACAACTTCAAATCATAAGTATCAATCATAGGCGGCATGAGCGCCCCATCCCACTATGTCGCCGTATATAGGTTATACAATCAAAATCGCAAAGTCACGTATTTGGAAATTGGATTTCCGTCTATGAACCGAGGCAAAAGATAGTCCTCAACCGATTCGAGACAATCTAGCCCATGTCTCAGGAACAGCCGCAACTGCCCCATGGAGCGACAGGGCCGGTCCACCGATGTGGATTATTATGCCTGAACACTACGTTTCCCCGCCCTTTGGGGCGTAAATGAGCCAACAAATGACTCCATCGGACCCGGATCGTCCGATCAAACCGAGGCGCCTCGCAACAGCAACAACCACATAAGTCAAACTCGTCAGGGCGTGTAAAACCACTGACGCCACTTTTTAGCTAGAAGGAAACGCATGCCCTCCCTGAGGTCCGTCTCCCGTTTCTGGTTCATACCGGGTGTGAAACTCGCGAATTCACGTTACACAAAGCTGTGCCACACAGGCTGTGCTTTGAACATCACCACAAGACTTTGCTTTTCAACAGAAGCCTCGATCTATTGCCACTTAGGCATGCCACACAGGCAATTCACTCTATGTGTTTGATATCCATCAGTATATAACCTCTGAGCTCGTATGTCTCAGAGAAGTACGTTAAGCAAGAGAATAAATTCTCCGCCGCCAAACAGATATATATTTAATAGAAATCAATCACACAGACTAAAATCCAATGTCAGACACACAGTCCATTTACAAGTCCGTTCTGGGTCTGAACGAAACCGGAGGCACCTAGTACCTCGCATATCCATCGATCTCCAAGTACGTCTGGACGATCACAAACTGTTTCCATCTTCTTGGGTGTACAGCCCAATCAAGATCGTCAGTAATCACCCAAACGACGTGAAGACTTCTGGTCTTCGACCACCGTCTTCATCTTCGACACCACGTCGAATCAGTTATTCAGAATGGGATAAACCCGGTCTTTCTGAATAACTCGCGTATATATTATAAAAGTGTTACACAAACACAACATACGCCTCATTCCAATTCAGAATATTCTTTTATTCAAAATTTCCTATACTTTGGGAAAAGTTCCCATAAATTTGATCCAAGATAAATTCTTTAAATTTATTCTTTAATCTCCTTTGAATATCAATTCAAACTAGTCGGGATTAGCGGACCACACCGAAGTAATCATTTATTTTATTTCCCAATCCCAACCTATTCATCCCATGAAGTAAAACTGGTCATACTTCATATCTAACACCACGGTGTTATCGGTAAATTCAATTACCATTTCACGTTCAAATCTAATTAAAGATTTAACTATCGCTTGGAGTAAAATTGGTGATACTCCATTCTCGATCTTTTCAATCTATTTAAAGATTCATTAAAACTCCACTTAGTTTTAATCTTTAACTGGGTTAAAGAATCAGTGTCATTTAAAAACATAGTTCACGATAAACCCAAAACCACATTCATTAATTATCGGGTTAAAGAACGAGTGTTGTTTAAAACACTGTTCACGATAAACCCAAAAATCAATATCAATTCAATTCCAATTAAATATTATTTAATTGGTACACTTCATTAAATCTAAATAAAAAGATTTAATCTTTTCTCAACTGGGTTCAAGAACAGTGTTAGTGAAGACACCATTCACGACAAACCCAAATCACATTCGATATTCAATACAAGGCTCTGAATAGAAAATATATCGGCTTATATTCAATATCGAATTCTACGACTAACAAATGTCGTATTGGAAATAACGATATAAATATATATCTTTCAAATTTCCATAACAACATCGGTATAATCACGAATTCCAACATCGAAATATTCCGAAGACAATTTCGATTCAAATCCACTCCAATGCAATCATTGGAAATTTTGGTTATTTTCAAAACCCTTTTCAAATTCAATTTATTTATAATTCTAGTTCAAAACTAGTTCATTTCGATAAAAATCTATTTTTATCTTTTCAAATATGGAGTTTTTCATCCCAAATCTTCACAAATCATTTCTTATGATTTTACACAAATTATTACTATTTTTAATAATTTTATCAAGGCCCGTATAGTCGATTTCCATCAATGGCCATCGAACTGCACTTACAGCGACCTTTTTCAAATTTGATTTGGACGTATCTCCAAATCCAACCGTTAGATTTCAAATTTCTAATATTCGTTAGAAAGCTCTTTTCGATACGAACCCAACGGTTCCGGTTTCAGGAGAATCCGACGGTCGGATCTCCCGAAATGTCCGTTTGAAATAAATGGTCGAAATTCACGAACTGCCGCGGCGCGGCGCGTTCTATTCAGGCCATTATATTATATATATAATATATTTCGTCGATTTCTATTTAAAACGAATTATATAAATAGTTTTAAATTCGTTTCAAAAGCAATTTCAACTTCCGTTTCAATTCAAATCAAAATTGAATTCTTCTTTATAAATTCGTTTTAAAATTCCTTTCTATTCAATTCAAATTTCAATTCAATTTGAATTCATTTCAATTCGCTTTCAATTCAATTTGAATTCGTTTTCAATTCATTTCCTTTCGAAATCGTTTTCGATTCATTTCCTTTCGAAATCGTTTTCAATTCAATTCATTTCGAAATCATTAAAATCGATATAAATATCGTTCACGTCAAAATGGCGTCAATCTAACCAACACGGCTTCATACATTTCTATTTTCAAATATTCTATTCAACCAATGAATATTTATTTTCTAAATTAGAATGAGGCCCAAACACTTACCATATAAAGTTAATTATACGGATTTTCATACAACACATGTACATAATAGCATTGAAAAATAATCAATCATCAACCAAAGTGCACTACACTGTATAAGCATCAGATATAGATATCTAACGCTTATAACAGCCTGTCAATCAATCGATCGACATATTTAATCAATCAGGATGAGTGAACTTCAAATTTCATCCCAACACCCGTGTGGGGTTTCAAACAAACAAACACAGATTTTATTTGTGCAGTTGGGCGATGTGTAAAATTTATCGACCCAAACAATGTCCTTCAAATAGGTGTACATAAACAAACCGTCTGGTTTGTAAATGAATATTTATTTTTTCACATTCACATTAAAAATTATATTTTTAACGACAAAACATTTTATTCCAACATATGAATTTCTATTCAGTTCATTCTTTAAATAAAATGATATTTTTATTTTTCTAACTTATTTTAGAAAATTTCGGCGGCATAACGGCACGATACTAGAAACGGGACAAGGCCTAGCCTTATCCCCGGTCTAGTGAAGGCCCACGCCATTCACACATCAATCAAATTCACCAAACAACCAAATTCAAATCAAATCATATAACTAAGCTATGCAACCAAACAAACAAGTCCATGGTCTGTGGACGATTGTGTCGGGTGCTACTAAGCACCGTCTGCATCCTAGTATATATATATAACTAGAAAATGAAATTGAAAGGTGAGAAATTCTCACAGATAGCTATCCTAGCTCCACGGCACTTCATTGATAGAAATCTTCATCGCTATCGCATCCTTGTCATCTTCGTTGCTGTAGCCACTACATATGTAAAAGTCGAATTTTTAATTCGCTATTCCATATATAAAAATCATATTTTTATTTCGAAGTTCAATATATAAAAAATCATATTTTTACTTCACTATTCCCTATATAAAGATCTCGCCTTTTCACATAAAAAGATTTTAGCTTTTCAAATATAAAGATTGAACTTTTTCATATACATCATTATAAAAATCACATTTTTATTTTTCTACACATATAAAGATGCTATTTTTAATATTGCTATCATGTAAAAATTATATTCCTAACTCTCTATATAAACGAAAATCATATTTTTACATCATCAATATAGTAAAGACTATATTTTTAATACTTTAAAAATATAAAGATCATATTTTTATCTTGCCACTCGTATAAAAGTTATATTTTTATTACTTTACAACATAAATAAAATTCAGTTTATATAATAAATAAATTTCAGTTTATATAATAAATAAAATTCAGTTTCGAAATCTTTAAAAAAAAATCAGTTTAAAATTCAAAAAAAATCAGTTTATTAATCCTAAAAAAAATAGTTTATTTTCTGTTAATGTAAAATAAAAATAAAATAAACTAATAAAATAAAAAATAAAAAAAAAACTTACATGGGGGGGGGGGCGCTGGTGGTCATCAGAAGGCGGAAGGGAGGAGGAATCGAGTGGGAGGTGGAGGGTCGGGCGGAGGGGTCCTTGCAGTGGTGGCGGCTGGCCATTCGCGGTGGAGGGGCGGTAGGGTTTTGGGACATGGGGCTTTGGGGGTTTCCGGCATCTCGAGGGGATTTGGCGAGGGCGGAGCAGCCGAGGGGCTCGTCGGAGCTGGCATCGACCGAAGGGGGGGTTCGGCGAAGCATCGCCGCCGGCGGGTGGGGTTGCGATGGGAGGCGGCGGGCTAGGGCTCGATCATATATATATATATATATATATATTTTTTTGGTAATCGGTTTTCGATTATGACCGAAGGAAGGGGGCTTTGACCGGTCAAGGGAGGGAAGAGAAAAGGGAGTGTATATATATAATTATATTATTTTAATTCGTTTAATTTCAAAAAAGCAACTTTTAATTTCGAACTCGAAACGAAACCCAACGACTGTTGTCCCTAGCGTTTTACCCCCATTCCGAACACAATGGGATATGTATCGTAGGCTGAATCGATCGTCATAATCAGTTTCCGTTAAAATCAACATATAACTCTATATATTGAATTTAAACGCGCATTTCAATTTACCGGGGTCAGATATTAACTTGAAAAATTCCAGAAAAATATTTTCTAGCTTCGTATTGACGATACGGTCCTAACAAAACTAGTTTCGTCGAATTCTGAGACCGTTGGAAAAATGGCCAATTTCCAGTCGATTAAAATCAACTGAAACTGGTCAAACACGTTTTCCTTTGCCACGCTCACATATTGATTCGAAAAATTATGAAATTTGGAATCTAGCAATAATTCGACATCACGGACCCAACAAAACTGGTTTCGTCGAAATCCGAGGTCGTTTGCAAAATTGCTATTTTTAAGGGCCTTATATATATATAAATATATATAAATTCCACAGCGACTATTTCTAATTTTAAACTGGACATATCTTATCATTTCTAAGATGAAATCTCAGTTTGTTAACTTCGTTACAAAGATATAGTTATACAGATTCAAATATTTCTTGTTTCGTTCAATTCTGACTTATATTGAATTCTGTATATTCATTTGAAATTAGAAATCGAATTTTCGAACTACCGCGCCATTTTCAATTCCTTTTATAATTATATATAATTATTATATATTCTAACGACGACGTATATAGTATATACGTCGAATTATATTCAAAATAAATTTCTCGTCGATATTATTTAAAATAATTTATTTTAAATATTCAAAATTCGCTATAATCGCCAAAATAAAAATTTCAAACTGGCCCAGAATTTCCGGGTTGTTACAATCTCCCCCACTTAAAACTTTTCGTCCCCGAAAAGGAACAAAGTCGAAAGTGGTTTGATTAATCAACTCTACGTTCGATCTGGCTTTCATTCTCCAACTTTTCAGTTTCTGAGAATTTCCAAAAATTTCAAAAATTTGGCTAACACCCTAAATTTTCGAAAAATTTCGCCATAACCTCCCCTGCACCGGGAGCATCGGGGAATTTCAAATAGCTTCCCCGGTCCTTCAGATCTCAAAAAGAAAAAGAAAAAGCCAAGCGGCTAGCCAATAGGCTCACAAAATCATCATCACCCAAACAAAACAGGAAATTATGTAGTAAACATGTACCTATTTGTCGGGCAAACAAATTTTATTCTTCGGCTCTAGCCTCCTTGCTATGACCTGTTCAATGTGAGTATATGTATGCAAGCAAATGCGACCAATTTTCAATACAATTCAATATTTGGTTCAATTAGGCATAATGGTTCAAAATTGTCAAACAAATAAACAAACAACACAATCATCAATCAATTAGTGAATTAGAGTTTCAAATTCATAATTTTGATACTTAGTCAAAATCACATTTTTGATGCCAAATCACAACAATAAGCCCTATCTAATTTTGGTTCTCACACCAGTCAATAGGAAATATATAGAAATCTCACTTTCGTCACTCGAATATAAATACTGATAATGCGATCACAATTATCAGCATCATCCCCGGGCGACTAGAGTGTGATTCTATATCTATCCAGTATATTAAAACTTCGAATACACGTGGATCAGACGTATACCCAAAATCTTTATATACTGCATTGCCCAAATCAATATAAATAAATAATCAAATACGAATAGTTGATTTAAATTTTTAAAACAAAGATTGTTTTCATTTTTATTTATCAAAAACACTACTCTTCACACTCGTTCTAGGATACTACTGATCCCATCTCTAACGAGTCATTCTCATTGGATATTACTAATCCGATATCTGATGAATTCTTTCGTATAGTTCTAATGTGCCTTGTTCTCTGCTTTGTAAACCAAAGCTCTGATACCAAATGTGACGGGCAAGAAATTTCGCTCGATCCAAACCAGTCGCTAAACCGATCCAGGCCGTTCGAAACGCCCTATCGTTTGAGAACAGGACAAAACAGAACACATACAGAAGAACATTTCAATGTATATCGCAACAATGCATCAGATTACAAGAATATAAACAAATAAATAATACACAGAAATATCAGAGATTTAAATTACATTTAAATACATCGCAGCGGAAAATAATAAAATACACAACTAGAAGAGATATACGGATACAAAGCTTTCCGGATGTCATTCCAGCTGTAAACCAGGATCCTGTGAATATAAATCTGCAAAACCAAAACTACTAGCTGCCCGTGTCAAAATAAGGGCACCCAGAGTTTAGGTTAAAACAATAAACTCCAGGTCAGTCATGGGACTGGTGTGAGAACTAAAACAGTTATTAATCTTTATTTTAAATCATTAGGTAAATCAAGGGACCACGCCGTATAACACGGAACGGGTTTCCTCCCAAGAATACCAGTGCATAAAACAAACAGCGCAATGCTAAATAAAGAAAAATGAAGCTGTTATAAGACCCAGGTCCCATCACACAATGCAACGCAGCCGAGGATAGGGTTTTCCCTTATAACAACCAAAGAATGCTTGATACGTTTAAAACAAATCATTTGTTACTACTATAAGTGCATAGTGTATAAAACAACTTCAAATCATAAGTATCAATCATAGGCGGCATGAGCGCCCCATCCCACTATGTCGCCGTATATAGGTTATACAATCAAAATCGCAAAGTCACGTATTTGGAAATTGGATTTCCGTCTATGAACCGAGGCAAAAGATAGTCCTCAACCGATTCGAGACAATCTAGCCCATGTCTCAGGAACAGCCGCAACTGCCCCATGGAGCGACAGGGCCGGTCCACCGATGTGGATTATTATGCCTGAACACTACGTTTCCCCGCCCTTTGGGGCGTAAATGAGCCAACAAATGACTCCATCGGACCCGGATCGTCCGATCAAACCGAGGCGCCTCGCAACAGCAACAACCACATAAGTCAAACTCGTCAGGGCATGTAAAACCACTGACGCCACTTTTTAGCTAGAAGGAAACGCATGCCCTCCCTGAGGTCCATCTCCCGTTTCTGGTTCATACCGGGTGTGAAACTCGCGAATTCACGTTACACAAAGCTGTGCCACACAGGCTGTGTTTTGAACATCACCACAAGACTTTGCTTTTCAACAGAAGCCTCGATCTATTGCCACTTAGGCATGCCACACAGGCAATTCACTCTATGTGTTTGATATCCATCAGTATATAACCTCTGAGCTCGTATGTCTCAGAGAAGGGCGTTAAGCAAGAGAATAAATTCTCCGCCGCCAAACAGATATATATTTAATAGAAATCAATCACACAGACTAAAATCCAATGTCAGACACACAGTCCATTTACAAGTCCGTTCTGGGTCTGAACGAAACCGGAGGCACCTAGTACCTCGCATATCCATCGATCTCCAAGTACGTCTGGACGATCACAAACTGTTTCCATCTTCTTGGGTGTACAGCCCAATCAAGATCATCAGTAATCACCCAAACGACGTGAAGACTTCTGGTCTTCGACCACCGTCTTCATCTTCGACACCACGTCGAATCAGTTATTCAGAATGGGATAAACCCGGTCTTTCTGAATAACTCGCGTATATATTATAAAAGTGTTACACAAACACAACATACGCCTCATTCCAATTCAGAATATTCTTTTATTCAAAATTTCCTATACTTTGGGAAAAGTTCCCATAAATTTGATCCAAGATAAATTCTTTAAATTTATTCTTTAATCTCCTTTGAATATCAATTCAAACTAGTCGGGATTAGCGGACCACACCGAAGTAATCATTTATTTTATTTCCCAATCCCAACCTATTCATCCCATGAAGTAAAACTGGTCATACTTCATATCTAACACCACGGTGTTATCGGTAAATTCAATTACCATTTCACGTTCAAATCTAATTAAAGATTTAACTATCGCTTGGAGTAAAATTGGTGATACTCCATTCTCGATCTTTTCAATCTATTTAAAGATTCATTAAAACTCCACTTAGTTTTAATCTTTAACTGGGTTAAAGAATCAGTGTCATTTAAAAACACAGTTCACGATAAACCCAAAACCACATTCATTAATTATCGGGTTAAAGAACGAGTGTTGTTTAAAACACTGTTCACGATAAACCCAAAAATCAATATCAATTCAATTCCAATTAAATATTATTTAATTGGTACACTTCATTAAATCTAAATAAAAAGATTTAATCTTTTCTCAACTGGGTTCAAGAACAGTGTTAGTGAAGACACCATTCACGACAAACCCAAATCACATTCGATATTCAATACAAGGCTCTGAATAGAAAATATATCGGCTTATATTCAATATCGAATTCTACGACTAACAAATGTCGTATTGGAAATAACGATATAAATATATATCTTTCAAATTTCCATAACAACATCGGTATAATCACGAATTCCAACATCGAAATATTCCGAAGACAATTTCGATTCAAATCCACTCCAATGCAATCATTGGAAATTTTGGTTATTTTCAAAACCCTTTTCAAATTCAATTTATTTATAATTCTAGTTCAAAACTAGTTCATTTCGATAAAAATCTATTTTTATCTTTTCAAATATGGAGTTTTTCATCCCAAATCTTCACAAATCATTTCTTATGATTTTACACAAATTATTACTATTTTTAATAATTTTATCAAGGCCCGTATAGTCGATTTCCATCAATGGCCATCGAACTGCACTTACAGCGACCTTTTTCAAATTTGATTTGGACGTATCTCCAAATACAACCGTTAGATTTCAAATTTCTAATATTCGTTAGAAAGCTCTTTTCGATACGAACCCAACGGTTCCTGTTTCAGGAGAATCCGACGGTCGGATCTCCCGAAATGTCCGTTTGAAATAAATGGTCGAAATTCACGAACTGTCGCGGCGCGGCGCGTTCTATTCAGGCCATTATATTATATATATAATATATATATAATATATTTCGTCGATTTCTATTTAAAACGAATTATATAAATAGTTTTAAATTCGTTTCAAAAGCAATTTCAACTTCCGTTTCAATTCAAATCAAAATTGAATTCTTCTTTATAAATTCGTTTTAAAATTCCTTTCTATTCAATTCAAATTTCAATTCAATTTGAATTCATTTCAATTCGCTTTCAATTCAATTTGAATTCGTTTTCAATTCATTTCCTTTCGAAATCGTTTTCAATTCATTTCCTTTCGAAATCGTTTTCAATTCAATTCATTTCGAAATCGTTAAAATCGATATAAATATCGTTCACGTCAAAATGGCGTCAATCTAACCAACACGGCTTCATACATTTCTATTTTCAAATATTCTATTCAACCAATGAATATTTATTTTCTAAATTAGAATGAGGCCCAAACACTTACCATATAAAGTTAATTATACGGATTTTCATACAACACATGTATATAATAGCATTGAAAAATAATCAATCATCAACCAAAGTGCACTACACTGTATAAGCATCAGATATAGATATCTAACGCTTATAACAACCTGTCAATCAATCGATCGACATATTTAATCAATCAGGATGAGTGAACTTCAAATTTCATCCCAACACCCGTGTGGGGTTTCAAACAAACAAACACAGATTTTATTTGTGCAGTTGGGCGATGTGTAAAATTTATCGACCCAATCAATGTCCTTCAAATAGGTGTACATAAACAAACCGTCTGGTTTGTAAATGAATATTTATTTATTCACATTCACGTTAAAAATTATATTTTTAACGACAAAACATTTTATTCCAACATATGAATTTCTATTCAGTTCATTCTTTAAATAAAATGATATTTTTATTTTTCTAACTTATTTTAGAAAATTTCGGCGGCATAACGGCACGATACTAGAAACGGGACAAGGCCTAGCCTTATCCCCGGTCTAGTGAAGGCCCACGCCATTCACACATCAATCAAATTCGCCAAACAACCAAATTCAAATCAAATCATATAACTAAGCTATGCAACCAAACAAACAAGTCCATGGTCTGTGGACGATTGTGTCGGGTGCTACTAAGCACCGTCTGCATCCTAGTATATATATATATAACTAGAAAATGAAATTGAAAGGTGAGAAATTCTCACAGATAGCTATCCTAGCTCCACGGCACTTCATTGATAGAAATCTTCATCGCTATCGCATCCTCGTCATCTTCATTGCTGTAGCCACTACATATGTAAAAGTCGAATTTTTAATTCGCTATTCCATATATAAAAATCATATTTTTATTTCGAAGTTCAATATATAAAAAATCATATTTTTACTTCACTATTCCCTATATAAAGATCTCGCCTTTTCACATAAAAAGATTTTAGCTTTTCAAATATAAAGATTGAACTTTTTCATATACATCATTATAAAAATCACATTTTTATTTTTCTACACATATAAAGATGCTATTTTTAATATTGCTATCATGTAAAAATTATATTCCTAACTCTCTATATAAACGAAAATCATATTTTTACATCATCAATATAGTAAAGACTATATTTTTAATACTTTAAAAATATAAAGATCATATTTTTATCTTGCCACTCGTATAAAAGTTATATTTTTATTACTTTACAACATAAATAAAATCCAGTTTATATAATAAATAAATTTCAGTTTATATAATAAATAAAATTCAGTTTCGAAATCTTTTAAAAAAATCAGTTTAAAATTCAAAAAAAAAATCAGTTTATTAATCCTAAAAAAAACAGTTTATTTTCTGTTAATGTAAAATAAAAATAAAATAAACTAATAAAATAAAATAAATAAAAAAAAACTTACATGGGGGGGGGGGGGTGCGCTGGTGGTCATCAGAAGGCGGAAGGGAGGAGGAATCGAGTGGGAGGTGGAGGGTCGGGCGGAGGGGTCCTTGCAGTGGTGGCGGCTGGCCATTCGCGGTGGAGGGGCGGTAGGGTTTTGGGTCATGGGGCTTTGGGGGTTTCCGGCATCTCGAGGGGATTTGGCGAGGGCGGAGCAGCCGAGGGGCTCGTCGGAGCTGGCATCGACCGAAGGGGGGGGGGGGGGGGGTTCGGCGAAGCATCGCCGCCGGCGGGTGGGGTTGCGATGGGAGGCGGCGGGCTAGGGCTCGATCATATATATTTTTTTTTATTTTTTTTGGTAATCGATTTTCGATTATGACCGAAGGAAGGGGGCTTTGACCGGTCAAGGGAGGGAAGAGAAAAGGGAGTGTGTATATATAATTATATTATTTTAATTCGTTTAATTTCAAAAAAGCAACTTTTAATTTCGAACTCGAAACGAAACCCAACGACTGTTGTCCCTAGCGTTTTACCCCCATTCCGAACACAATGGGATATGTATCGTAGGCTGAATCGATCGTCATAATCAGTTTCCGTTAAAATCAACATATAACTCTATATATTGAATTTAAACGCGCATTTCAATTTACCGGGGTCAGATATTAACTTGAAAAATTCCAGAAAAATATTTTCTAGCTTCGTATTGACGATACGGTCCTAACAAAACTAGTTTCGTCGAATTCTGAGACCGTTGGAAAAATGGCCAATTTCCAGTCGATTAAAATCAACTGAAACTGGTCAAACACGTTTTCCTTTGCCACGCTCACATATTGATTCGAAAAATTATGAAATTTGGAATCTAGCAATAATTCGACATCACGGACCCAACAAAACTGGTTTCGTCGAAATCCGAGGTCGTTTGCAAAATTGCTATTTTTAAGGGCCTTATATATATATAAATATATATAAATTCCACAGCGACTATTTCTAATTTTAAACTGGACATATCTTATCATTTCTAAGATGAAATCTCAGTTTGTTAACTTCGTTACAAAGATATAGTTATACAGATTCAAATATTTCTTGTTTCGTTCAATTCTGACTTATATTGAATTCTGTATATTCATTTGAAATTAGAAATCGAATTTTCGAACTACCGCGCCATTTTCAATTCCTTTTATAATTATATATAATTATTATATATTCTAATGACGACGTATATAATATATATGTCGAATTATATTCAAAATAAATTTCTCGTCGATATTATTTAAAATAATTTATTTTAAATATTCAAAATTCGCTATAATCGCCAAAATAAAAATTTCAAACTGGCCCAGAATTTCCGGGTTGTTACATGCATCTACAACTATATAAGCATTAAATAATAAAATAACACTTACAACTGTCCGTCAATCAATTGATTGACAAAAAATTAAACACAAGGGAGATGTGTGAATTAATTATCATTCCAAGACCCGTGTGGGGTTTTCAACCAATATATAATAATTTATAAATTCTTTATTTATTCCAATCGTTTTACTTAAATGGGTTAACATAAACAAGTCGTTCGACTTGTAAATGGATGTTTAATCCAATTTAAACTACCATAAATATTTTAACAATGTTTTTAACATGTTAATTAACTCAGAATTACATTCACAACATATCACAATAAATCATCCATTCATCCATATGGTTTTCAAACAATTTGTGATGTGAGCTACCATATACCGCATAACAAATTTGTGATAATTTAATCAAACATTGCAATAACAGGAAATCAATATATATTCAGTTATAAAATATAATAACTATACAAAATAATTGAGTAAGAGAGTTCTTACATTGACTGGCTCTGAAATCGTTAAATATAACAATTGTTTAACAAAATTAAATGGGCGTTTAATTTTATCAAAAATTCCAATTGCTTCTGAATCTGTTTTGGTTTGTTTTATGGTGTAGCGGTCGATGACGTGATTCCAACACACCCAAGTTTGTCAAATTCTGTAGTCGTATGAATGAGATACGAACGTTTAAAATTTTATCACTTTAATTAATTTACTAAAATTAATAAATAAACTTAATTGACTAATTATTATTCCTAATCACCTTCACTAAGTTCTCTTCCACTCGTAACCTTCAGAGAAAACTCGAACCTATCATCGCGATAATCAACCTCCACCCGCACGCACCCCAAGGCGCTTGGACTCGATTAGAGGCCACCACGAGGCCGGCCTTGGCTAGAGCCTCCGCCGCCATAAGTGGCGTCGAGTTCAGTCCCTCCATCAGCCTTGAAATCCGCCATGTACATGCTGTCTTTGATCCACGATTTCATACAATTCACGAATTTAAAAATGATCTTGACTGATAGAATTGAAGATCTCCCATAGTCGAACAATTTTGCAGTTGACCTAGCCACCTGAAGCTATGCCGTGGAGGAGATCAAAGGGATATAATTTTGGATAATTTCAGCTATATATGAGGAGGGTGGCGGTTGGTCTATTTAGGTTTAGGGTTAGAGATTTTTAAGGCCTTTTATACCCAATTTATTCTATTATTTAATTTTTGTATTAATTCATTGCGACGTTTTGCGCCCAAACTCCAAACAAATCCCAACATCTTCCGCCCTAAGCCAAATACCCCCATTACGAACACAATGGGATATGTCTCGTAAGCTAATTCAATTGTTTTGATCAGGTTTTATCAAAATAATATATATCAATATAACATTCAAAATTGATTTTCAACGTACGTTTCAAATTGCCACGGCGACACACTGACTCCAAAAATTACGAAATTTTGCTATATTTCAAAAATATGGTTCTAATGAACCTGGTTTCGTCGAATTTGGAGACCATTTGAAAAAGGGCCTTTTTATTAGCTTATTAAATTTACAACTAAAATTGACCATGCTTACATATGAATTCTAATTGACTTGAAATTTTAAACCTAACAAAAATCCGACGTTACGGATCCAACAAAATTGGTTTCGTCAAAAACAGAGGTCCTTTGCAAAATGGCTATTTTAAAGTCGTATATAATATCGATAAAATGTTATTAATTTCTATAATGAGTATTTTAAATTTTGAATTCGACATATCTTCCAATTTATAATATGAAATCTCATTTTTCACATTCGTTAGAAAGATATTATTAAATTAACCCTAATGTTTATTGTTTTAATGAAATCTGATTTATTTTGAATTTTGTACATTCACTTAAAGTTCAAGCTAAAATTTCAAACTACCACGACTTTACGTGTTCATTTTATTTAAATTTTAAATTTATTGGTTCAAACTTCATTTTTAATTTATTCTAAGTCGTTAACACTCGAAATAAATCATTTAGAAACATTTAATTTCCATTAAAATCAATTAAAAATAAATTTTAGATTGGTTCCAAAAATCAGGGTTGTTACAAGATAACTAACGGTGAAGCCTCCTGCTTCAAGCTCCTCCAAACGTATCTGTAAAAGCCTGAACACTAAAAGAGGCTATATGATAGTAGGATCGTGTAGAATGGAGAATAGGATGTAATGTATATTTTAGAGTAGAAAACAATAAATCACACAGTCGATTTATACTGGTTCGGACCACTGTCCTACATCCGGTCCCAGACTCACTTCTGGTATTTCACTAACACTAATAGCCTCACTTTACCCGAAGGAATAGGTACATAATTACCCGAACTGCTGAACTCGAATTCTTGCCTCAACCACTGAAGAGGACTTCTATAATACAGAATAATTGATGAGTTGCTTGTGTTCTTGTTAACACTGATATGTCGATATATAGTACACCCTTCCTTTTGTCTTTCCTTGATGATAAACGTGAAGCTTTGTGAAAGATTATAGAGAATAATATTGAATATAGTATGCTTTTTGAAACATAGAGTGCTTTGAATAAAATAGAGAAAGATAGAATGAAATTAGGTGTTTGACAAGTTAAACAAGCCTCTATTTATAATGTATGAATAGTTGTAACCAATCATTAAGAGTTTCCATCGAGAGAAACATTTTAGAGAGTTGTGACTCTTCATAATAGGTTGCAACTTTTCATAATCAGAAGTCTGAAAGTTTTAAATAGATGTCTGTTTTAATTTGAAAAATGAAAAATCAAAGAAATAATATATATCGTTCCAGATTCAGACGTCTGAATTTTTCAGAACAGACGTCTGAATACTATTTTAATTTTAAATTTTGTCTCAGCAAACAAACGTCTATCTGATTTAAGTTAGACGTCTATTTTCTAGGAAAAATATATTTTTTGCCTTCTTTTTTAATATCAAAATATATGTATGTGATATGTGTGTGTGTATCATCATCAAGGAAGACTTTAACATAAATTTCTAGTACTAACAAACCTATACAACATATTTAATCTACATTTTGGTGTTCTTGAATCTACTTGTCGAATAGCTTCCTGCAAAATAAGGTTAGATGATAGTATATATGCTTATGTATAGTTGTCATAATCAAAACGCTATGTAGCGAGATTCAACATTCTCCCCTTTTTTGACTAATGACAACTATATAAGCTTCCCCTGTCAATATGCGTACAATGCCACTTATTTCTCCCCCTTTGTCATTCGACAAAAAGGAATACTTAATAAAGAACTTAAGCACGTACATAATTCACACAAAACATACATACAGAAGCAGACAAGAAAAACATAGATAAATATACCATCGTACATAACATAGAGCAGCACATATTAAAGTTTTTGTGCGTAATGGAAAGAAGTACCAAAAAATATTACAAACAATGGAAATAGTTTAAGAGTTGTGAAGCAAAATACTTATGCTAGCATACTGTGAACCACGCTTACCATTCTTCTGAAGTAGATGCCACAACTGTCGTTCCACCATCTTCCGGAGAGCCTTCTTCATAATCGGGAACCTCTTCGAAGCTTGAAGACCATTGGAATGGAGCTGGAGCTTGAGCTTGGCTCAAAGAAGTGCCAGTGCATGAAACTTTTTCCCAAATTTTATTCAAGAATCCTTTGATGGACTCAAACTTCTTGGTTGTTTGTTTCTGATAATTCTTTAATTCTTTATGAAGTTTGGCTTGGTTTTGGGATAGCATTATAACGGCTTGTTTGGAAGAGGTTTCAGGAGAAATAATATGAATATCGCTATCTTCTTCTTCTTTTCTAGTTTGGCGGCGATGAGAAGGCTCAGAAATGATTGATTCTAGATTGGAGGCTACATGTTCAGTCCATGTTTCGAACGACATAAAGTCTAATGTAGCAAGATTTTGAGGGATATCCATAAGCTTCAAGTTTTTGGGACCAATTTCTTTGATGGTAAAGGAAGGGATGTTGTTTGGTATATTGATTTCACAAGCGGCAAGAATGCGAGTAAAGAAGGCGCCATAGTGTAGAGTCTTGTAATTGCGCTTATACGTGATGTCCGCCCATTTGTACATGATAATTTTGGCCCAATTGATTTGTTTGTTGGAGTATAAAGCATAGAGAGCTTGAAAATCCCTTTTGTAAACCTGTTCATAACCTTTTCGAGGATGGATGGTGCGTACAAGAATACGATTAAGTAGACGAGCTTGTGGTCGGAGATGAGTGGAGGTAAGGTCTTGCATGTTAATGAGATTATCGAACAGAAATTGATGTGAAACCTCATCTCGTGTATTCATATCTACTTCTATTGTGTCTATATCCAATCCTTACCATGCACATTCTAGAATTTGGCCTGATCGTTGCAAAGTTATAAGCACATGCTTTCCACATACCCATGACCAAATCGTATCCTTTTTAACTTGAGGCTTGGTATGATCAAGATTTAGATTTGCTAGAAATAACTTGACTAAAAGAGGGTAGATTTTGACATTCTTTTTGTTATAATCAACAAGAGATTCAAAGTGAAAGTGTTTAGCATAGTGTAGTAGATGATAATTTGAAAAAGCATCAAATTTTACGAATGCACCTTAAAAGAATTTTGAATCCTTCATTGCTTTATACCTAGATTTTGCAGTATCATCCCAAAGGTATTTTTGAATCATTTCTTCGGAAGGTGGAAGAGATTCTTCTTCGCGTGTTCGTTTGCCTCTATGTGCCATGAGTTTGTTGTTGGAGAAAGGTGATTTTTTTGTGGTAAAATTTTAATTTGGGGGCTAGGGTTTATAAAGGAAGTAAAAGACGAAGAGGTAAAAAGTAGAAGATGAAATAATGAAGGGTTGTGATGATTGGGAGGAGTCACATGTCTATTTAAAAAACACGTCAGGTTCGGTTCAGACGTCTGGTAGAAGTAAAACAGACGTCTAGTTTTGTGTTGTTGCGAACACAAGAAGAATTAGTTAAAAATATGAGTATTTCAGACGTCTGTTATTTTTGTGTCAGACGTCTGATTCTGGAAGTGAAATAATTATACAGATGGAAACAGACGTCTAAAAGTTTTTGTCAGACGTCTGTTTTAGGAATATTTTTAACCTGCAAGCATATAGTTTATTTCATAACCATTTCAGATGTCTGGTTTATTTGAAGCATACGTCTGTTTTGTTTTACTCAGACGTCTATTTTGGAAGATGTTTGCATAATCAATTTTCATATATATAAGAAGTAAATAACAGGTTAGAAAAGTTATATAAAATAAATGACACATTCAATTCTTAGAAGGTGGAGTCTTCCTTGGTGTTGATGGACTCTTTCCTTCGTTAGCTTAGTAATTTCTATCCCATGAATTTGGATCATATGATGGTCGTGGAGGTGAGAAAGTGTAATACTTCGTCGTTGGATTTACTGGATCATTCTCAGTTCGGTAAGAGGAAGATGGATCTATAGGATTTGGCAGAGTTGGTAAAGGTAAGACAACATCTTTTTCTTTTGAATAACAAAACTTGTGTGTCATTTTTTCAAGAAGACTCAAGCGATTCGATGTCACTTTCTGTTCGAAATATAACTCCTTTTGTAGCGCTATTTGTTCTATCTGGTAGTGATGGAGATCATCAATTTTACGTTTCGTATCCGAAGATGAGAATAAGGCACGTTTAGCTTTCTTTGCTTTTGGCGTAAATCCGGTGTGATAGTTCCCCCAATGGTATTGAGGTTCATTTCTAGGTGCAAGTATTGGAAGTTGAGGAGAATCGAAAGAGCTGTTTGATGTGAAGGTTATACTGATTGAGGAGTTGGAGTTACTTGACGACATAGTTTTTTTTTAAAAAAAATTGTTTGTAAGTTTGTAGGTTTTCATAGGTTTATATACAAAAGTAATTAAGGAATTTGTGGTTCAAAAGTCTGTAGCCATAAAGAATTTGAGTGGTGAGAGGGATTTTAGGAAATGGCTAAAAATAGGTAAAAAATTTGTCTTTAAAAACGTATTGGGTTTTAAGAGAAAGAATTATGTTGAGTTATATATCTGTTACTGAAACAATTCCTAGTTCTCGTCGTAATTTAATAAACAAATTTTCTAACAAAGGTTTAGTAAAAATATCTGCAATCTGGTTATCAGTTGAAACATATTATAAGTTAATAATATCTTTTTCTATATTATCACGTAAGAAATGATGTCGAATATCTATATGTTTAGCTCTAGAGTGATTTATTGGATTTTTAGATAAGTTTATAGCACTTGTATTGTCACAATATATTGTTGATTTAGTTAAACTAATTCCAAAATCTTTAAGTGTTAGTTGCATACAAATTACTTGTGCACTTGCTAAAGCAGCAGATATGTATTCTGCTTCACATGTAGACAGTGAAACACAGTTTTGTTTATTACTAAACCAAGATACAAGTGATTTTCCAATGAAATGGCATGTACCACTTGTACTTTTTCTATCCGTCCGTGATCCACCAAAATCAGCATCACTGTAGAATACTAATTCAAATGGGTAACCTTTCGGGTAGAATAGACCGAAGTTCTTAGTATATTTAAGATACCTTAAAATCCGTTTTACTGCTCTTAGATGTGATTCTTTGGGATCTGATTGAAATCTTGCACACAAGCATACACTCATCATAATATCAGGACGACTTACAGTTAAATAAAGTAGTGAACCTATCATACTTCTATATAATTTTTGATCAATAATTTTTCCTTTTTCTTCTTTTTCAAGATGAATTGATGTACTTATTGGAGTTGGTTTTCCTGAAGTATTGTCTAAACCGAAATTTTTAATTAAATTATTACACTATTTTCTTGAAAAATAAAAATACCACTTGAAACTTGTTTAATTTGTAATCCTTGAAAATATGATAATTCACCCATGTTAGACATTTCAAATTCATTTGTCATTATTGTTGAAAAAATCTTTACATAAATTTTCATTTGTTGAATCGTAAATTATTACATCTGCATAAGTTTGTACAATTAAAATATCTTTATTTGCATTTTTAATAAATAGAGTTTGATCTACTTTTCCTACTCGAAAACCAGAATTTGTTAAATATTTTTTAAGTCATTCATACCAAGCACGAGGTGCTTATTTAAACCATACAATGCCTTTTTGAGTTTATAGACGTAATCTAGATATTTTTTATGTATGAATAGCGGTGGTTGTTCTACATAAACATTTTCTTTAATAAAGCCATTTAAGAAGGCGCTTTTAATGTCCATTTGATAAAGTTTGAACTTATGAAAACTTGCATATGCTAATAAAATTTGTATGGCTTCTAGTCTTGCTACAGGTGCGAAGGTTTCTTCGTAATTGATCCCTTCTTCTTGATTGTACCCTTGAGAAACTAATCTAGCTTTATTTCTTGTGATATTCCCAAGTTCATCTGCCTTGTTTTTATATACCCATTTTTTATCAATAACCGATTGATCGTTTGGTCGAGGTACTAGCTCCCAGACATCATTGCGTTCGAATTGGTTTAGCTCTTCTTGCATAGCAATAATCCAGTAATCATCTGTAGAAGCTTCTTTGGATTTTTGGGTTCAATAGTTGAAAGAAAAGCTACATGACCCATTTGATTTAATTGACTTCTTGTTCGAACGTGCGTGTCAATTTCACCAATAATATTTTGTATAGGATGATCTCTTAAGATTCTAGGAGGTGATCTGATATGTTCTAAGGTATTGTTTTCCATATTTTCAAGACTTATATTTTCAATGATTTCATCATCATCTTTGTTCTTTATATTTCTATTAAAATTTTCATCAAAAGATACGTGTAAGGATTCTTCTATAACATTAGTATGTTTGTTGAAAATACAATATGCTTTACTACGTTCTGAATATCCAACAAAATTTCCGTGATCAGCTATTGCATCAAATTTTCCAAGTTGATCTTTAGTGTTAAGAATGAAACTTTTAGAACCAAAAATTTTAAAATATGAAATATTTGGTTTTCTTCCATTGAAAAGTTCATAAGGTGTATTTTTAGTTAACGATCGAATAAAAATTCTATTTAATACATAACAAGCAGTCGCTACAGCTTCTGCCCAGAATTGTTTAGGTAAAGTGCTTCCATTAAGTAGAGTTCTTGCACATTCTTGTAAAGTTATATTCTTTCTTTCTACAACTCCGTTTTGTTGTGGAGTTCTAGGAAAAGAGAAATTATGATTTATTCCTTTCGTTTTACAAAAACGTTCAAAAGATTCATTCTCGAATTCTCCACCGTGATCACTTCGAATGTTTTTAACTTTTAAATCTTTAGAATTTTGAATCTTTTTGATGAAATCTTTGAAATTCCCAAAAGTATCACTTTTATTTTTCATAAAAATAGTCCATGTATATCTTGAGAAATCATCAATTATTACAAAAACATAACGATTGTGATTTAATGATTGAACTTGAGTAGGACCAAATAAGTCCATATGTAATAGTTCTAACGGTTGTAAAGTTGAAATAACCTTTTTCGATTTAAAAGAAGATTTGGCTAGTTTACCTATTTGACAATCTTCACATAGATTATTTACTTTAAAATTTATTTTAGGTAGACCTTTTACTAACTCATGTTTTGAAAGTCTTTGTATAGCTTTTAAATTTATGTGACAAAAACGCTTGTGCCATAACCAAGAATCGTTGTTATTGGCAATTAAACACATTTCTTTATTATTATTTACTTTCATATTTAAAACATAAATATTTCTATCTCTATTTCCTTCAAAAAATAATATTTTGATCTTTATCAAAAATTCTATATTTGTTTTCAGAAAACGTTATTTTAAAACCTTTGTCACATAATTTACTAATACTGAGTAAATTATGTTTTAAATTTTTAACTAAAAAAACATTAGTAATAAGAGGTAGATTTGAAATACCATAGTTGCACACATCTCCTTTGCCAATGATAAATCCTTTTGAATTATCTCCGAAGGTAACTGAGCCACCATCAAAGTATGAAATATTGGTTAGCATATCTTTGTCTTCGGTCATGTGTTTTAAGCAACCGCTGTCTAATATCCATTTTCTCTTTTTGAGTGGGACTTGCAAAAAATATTAATAAGCACATTGGTACCCACGTTTTTTATAGGGTCCTAAGAGTTAGGTCTTAGGAAGCCAAACCCAAATGGGTTTAGTATCTCTTTTATATAAATAATTCTCATTATTATGCACAAATTTCATAAATGAGTTAATGTGCTTGTTCCTGATCAAATTATTGTTAGTTTTTGGAACACATATTTTAATTCTAATAATCTTTTTTTATAGATTTTGGTTTATCATTAATTTTTGAATCAATTTTCCTCTCTAGCTTTGTAAGTTTCTTTGGAGGAAATTTTGATTCCTTTTTAAATCCTAAACCATTCTTGTTTGAAGAAGGTAGAGAGTTTTTTATGATTCTTGACAAATTCTCTCTTTCCTTATTAAAATTTGAAACATTTTTAGAAATGTTTTCTAACTTAGTTTGAATACTTTTATTTTCTAATTCTAATTCTTTTACTTTAGATTTCAACATGTGATTTTCAGAACTAATTTCATCATTCTTTGTCTTTTGAGTTTCAATTTCTTGACTCAAAAGAAAAAGTTGCATATCTGAATTTGCAAGAGTGTATTGAACCTTTTCAAGTTCTTCTTCCATAATTATTTTTTCGTCTTTCAACATGTCTCTTTCAAATTCTGCTTTATTCCCATTTTCACGAGTTTCTTTAATCTTTTTCTTAAGAGTTCTTATAATATTTAAAATTTCATCATTAACATCTATTAATTCTTCATAAGATAATTCACTTACTTCAGATTCTTGTGCCATGAAACACACATTTGCTTGTTCATATTCGCCTTCACTATCACTGTCACTACTTGATGAATCTGAGTCTGAGTCATCCCATGTAACAAAAAAAGCTTTCTTCTTGAATTTTTCTTTTTTGCTTTTGTTGAAGTTTTTCTGATTTTCTTTCATTTTTGGACAATCTTTTACCATATGACCCTTCTTATGACAATTGAAACATTCCAATTTTGAGGATGAAGGTTTGTTTGAGATATTCTTTTTGAAATTTCTTTTTCTATATTTTAGAAATTTCTTAAAATTTGGCAATAAAAGCTAGATCTTCGTCTTCTGATTCAGATTCCTCTTTATCAGCGTGAAAAGCTACAGTTTTCTTTTGTTGAGCTAAATCCTTCTTCGCTTGAAGATTTACTTCATAAAAATTTCCTATTAGCTCTTCAGGTTTCATAGCTGATAAGTCATTTGCTTCTTCAATAGCTAGTAGTTTTCTTTCCCAATCATCAGTTAGAGAATTTAGTACTTCTAAAATGATGTCAAAGTAACTATATTTTTCTCCTAGTCCTATCAATGCATGTAAAATGTCTTGGAATCTTGAGTACATTTCATTGATAGTTTCATTTTGTTTCATCTTGAAGTTCTAGAGCTAATTTTTGAGCATTGAAATTTTAGTTTGCTTGACTTTGTTTGTTCCTTCATGGATAGTCTTGAGTGTTTCCCATATTTGATATGCTGATGTACAAATGCTAACACGATTGAATTCATTTCTATCTAGTGCACAGTATAGCATGTTCATAGCTTTTGCATTTGCATCTGCCTCTTCTTTTTGAACCGTTGTCCAAGTTGAATATTCGGTAGTAGGTGCCATAAATTAATTTTGAGTAGCATTCCATGCACTAAAACCACTTGCTTGCATATAAATCCTCATTCTTGTAGCCAAGTAGTTGTAGTGTAGTCCATTAAATAAAGGTGGTCTCTGAGTAGATTGTCCTTTGGCAAAAGTAGTTGAGCTAGTACTTGGGTTATTCTCCATTTTATCAAAGTATCGAATAACGGTGTTACGGTTATAGGATGGCCTTGCTCTGATACCAATTGAAAGAGGCTATATGATAGTAGGATCGTGTAGAATGGAGAATAGGATGTAATGTATATTTTAGAGTAGAAAATAATAAACAGTCGATTTGTACTGGTTCGGACCAATGTCCTACGTCCAGTCCCAGACTCACTTCTGGTATTTCACAACACTAAAACCCTCACTTTACCCGGAGGAATAGGTACACAATTACCCGAACAGCTGAACGGGATTTCTTGCCTCAACCATTGAAGAGGTCTTCTATAATACAGAATAATTGATGACTTGTTTGTGTTCTTGTTAACACTGATATGTCGATATATAGTACACCCTTCCTATAGTCTTTCCTTAATGATAAAGGTGAAGCTTTGTGAAAGATTGTAGAGAATAATATTGAATATAGTATGCTTTTTGAAAGATAGAGTGCTTTGAATAAAATAGAGAAAGATAGAATGAAATCAGGTGATCTGACAAGTTAAACATGCCTCTATTTACAATGTATGAATAGTTGTAACCAATCATGAATAGTTTCCATCAAGAGAAACAATTTAGAGAGTTGTGACTCTTTATAATAGGTTGCAAATTTTCGTAATCAGAAGTCTGAAAGTTTTAAACAGATGTCTGTTTTAATTTGAAAAATGAAAAAGCAAAGAAATAGTGTATTTAGTTCTAGATTCAGACGTTTGAAATTTTCAGAACAGACGTCTGAATACTATATTAAATTTAAATTTTGTCTCAGTAAACATACGTCTGTCTGATTTAAATCAGATGTCTGTTTTCTGGGCAAAATATATTATTTGCCTTCTTTTTGAATATGAAAATATATGTATGGGATATGTGTGTGTATCATCATCAAGGAAGACTTTAACATGAATTTCTAGGACTAACAGACCTTTACAACATATTTAATCTACATTTTGGTGTTCTTGAATCTATTTGTCGAATAGCTTCCTGCAAAATAAGGTTAGATGATAGTATATATGCTTATGTATAGTTCTCATAGTCAAAACACTATGTAGGGAGATTCATCAAATACTTTACTACCCATACAAATTTGGGCACCCAAGAGTTTAGGGTAAAACATATTGTTTAACTTTGAAAAATCCTTTGAAAGAAAAGGATAATAGTAAGACCAGCCTACACATAAACATGGACGGTTTTTACCTTACTATAATCCAAAACATTTTTGATATCAAAATCCGGTGATATTATAATAATGGCTAATCAAATAAATAACCATCCACTAGAACCTTGGATCTCACGCTCTACATACATAGTATAAAATAAAAAACCGCAGGGCGCTTATTGGAGTTTGGATTCCAACTTTGACAGGGTAAGGGACAACCTTTTGATCAGTGTACTCTAGAGGTGATACACTAGGGTTAAACAAGAACATCTTGCAACCCGGCCACGCTTGACTGGTCGCTCATTCAGCTTGAGTGGACCGAATGTATTATCACCCCCAGTTGTCAACCGTCCAACCTTAACCCATAAGAAGTAGAAGCGAAAGAAAAAAAATGAATTTTTCTCTAGATCGAAGATAATGCACCTTACTTGGGGACGACCCAACAAGCCATGCTGCCTGCCTAATTTTTGTCATTTCCTGGTTGTGAGTCTTGAGGCTACGTTTACCTTTTTAAAACATTTGGCCACTATCCACTTTGAATGCCACATCATCAAACCCGTCAAATCACTAGTTGATCTTTCCAAACGTAATACCAGTTTAGTCACTATCCGGTACCAAATGTAATACCTTGGAAAGATCGTCTTATTTGATCTGTTAGGAATACTCTGTCAGACATTCATCCATACAAGTTGTCCTGCGAATGGACAAACCTAAGGCACTATCTTTTAAACAGAACAACCCGTTCATTTTACTCTGTCTTCAATTATCTTCAGCATAGTCTAATCCGCAATGCCTATACCAATACAAAGTGGTTTTTGGATAATAATACAACCAGTCTCTCCGTATTGACAATGATGGTCAAAAACGTCGATAGTCGATTATTTAACCATCGAAGAAAAACAACATTCATCCAAATTTCCGAATTCCTCTCGATATTTTATATATATTAATATATTGATTTCTAGTTAACAAAACTTCTTAAAAATATTCTAATTCCCTAATTTTTCAGAAAATTTTGCCAACGTCTCCTTTGTATGGCTCAATCGGTACAACTACAACTCGCCTCTCTAGGCCCTTTCCATTCAAAAAGAAAATCAAAAAGCAAAGTGGCTTACCCAAAAGGCTCATAAAATCTCATGTGGAATTTAAATATGTACCTTTTGTCGGGCACTCAAATTATAATCTTCATTCTTTTCATTCTATACCAGCCCATTCCCAATTTATTTCAATCAATTCAATCGTTTTTGCTTTCCATTCGCTAATTAATTTTCTAATTTGCTTAATCTGCTTTTAATTTAAACGTGTCACGTTCTAATATATTTGTATTCACTTACACATAGATCAAACTCAAACTCCTTGCTCACTTCCACATTCTAATCCAAGTTTCATATTCAAGTTTCCAATTTCAGTTTACAAATTCAATTCACTTAAATAAAGTTAAGTTCGATCCAAAACTCTATTAACTAATTAGTCAACTTCATTCGATAATTCAAAATCTGATTTTTGTTCCAACGATTAATCCATTTACTCCACTTGAATTCACATTTGTTTTATAACCTAAATTTGGATTTTTAAAATGAAACAATTAAATTTCATATACCTAAATCTTTTGATTTTATTAAATAAATCGTTAGTATTATAAACGATTATAGCGTTGTTTTCTAGAAAATTGTTTTTGACATAACTGAAATTCTATAATACAAAATCAAGACTTTTCTCTTTCATTAGAAAATTATCATTCAATAGGTCTTGGCACTTCTTGTTTCATTGAATTCTGACTTATATTGACTTCTATATACTCAATTGAAGTTCGAATCGTCTTACGAACTACCGTGCTGGGGCTAGGTTCATTTTTAGTTAAGATAGATTATAAACGTTTAAACTTCGTAATTAATAAAATTATGCGCCACTTCTTCACTATTTTAATATAAATTAACCCAATTTTCCCATATCTAACCTACAAACTCCTATTATCCAAAATCATTTGTTTCTCTATTCAAAATTCATAACTCGGTTATAAATTTATTCACAACTCAACTTCTATATTAAATACCAATTTGGGCATTAATTATTTTATAAAAATTCTATACAATCGAATTCCAATTATAAATTTCTTTTTGGGAAAAATCAATTAGTTCAACATCCTGTACCATTACCAACTAATATCATCCATAGATAATAGTAAAATCGTTAAAGTTGGGGTATTTTATTTATCTCTCAGACCTTGACCGTCAACGTTCTTATCTTGGGATAGATAAAAGCTTGTAATACAAAAAATTGGCTAAAATCTCACCCTCTAGTCCATTAAAAATATGGTTTCATAAGCTATATTTACTTTAGAAAAATATATTTCCAAATTTTCTAATGAAAATAACTTTATCACATTTATAAATATTTTTTATAAATTAACTTCCTTATTTCATATCTTAAAAAAACTTCCAATTTAAACTCCATTTGAAACTTGACTCCCGTTTTATTCATCGGTATAATCGAATTTAGTTTATAAATCTCTTGGATTTACCTCAATTTAGTATATGTTCCGAAGGTCGGAATAAATTCATCGTTTCCCTAGAAAATGATTCCCAATCTCATTTATAAATTTAAACTTGAATTTACATTTCTAAATTATCCTACGATTATTTTTCTATTCATTTATAAACATTGTTTATAAATTCAGCTACTTGTTTTTATTACTGGAAACAAGCTAATATTTTCCAACCCACTCGAAATTCAATTTCTATTCTGAACAAATAAAATTTTCCTTTCTAAATTTAAAAATTCCTTTATGATATTTGTAAATATCAATATCTAATGCCAGTGATATCCAAACATCCAGAACACCCAATTATCAATTCATTTCAACACATCACACATATATTAATATGTAAAAACAATAAATAAATTTAGAGGAATCCAGTTGGATCCCTATAACCTATTTTCGTGCATCCACAGATGTTAGACAACATAAATAATACCAATCCTGCATCAAAGCTGGATATCGCGATATAGAAGGTCATCCACTCAATATATCGTGGGGCGATAGGGTCATCCGCTAATGGTACTGCGGGAAATATCCAATATATGTATAATAGCGACAACCACCAAGCCTAAATATAACTAATATATATCATATATAATAGCCATAATTCATCAACAATTATTCAATGCATCCAATCAATCAACAAACAACATATAAAAATTATTTTAAATTAAAATTCGTTTATAATAAAATTATAAACGAATTCTAAAGAGTGAGTTTACTCACCTTATCTGCCGAATATCCGATTAAATTTCTATATCATCACAGCTACAGACCTACTCAACGAATTTAGATAGCACATACGATTATTAAACTTTAATTTATTGGTTAACATTTATTTATTTAAATTAACTTAATAAATAAATATATTAATCTATGTATTTTTAAATTTAATAAAAACGTATACATCATTGTCTTCGACCAACTTTGAAGTCAACTCAACAATCACTAATCATCTCTTTTGAAAACGGTCCAAAATAACAACCATCCCCACTTTGGCATTTCTATAAACACTACACAACCAGTCCACAATCCATTTTAACACCTACCACCAATTTTCCTCAACACCTCTGCAATCCCTGTTGAAGTCAATTTGATTATTACCAGCATCAATCATCACTACATTGCCTCAAAATCCCTCAACCTTAACTCCATCAGTCCTGCTTCAAACCATTAGACAACGCACAAAAAAATAGTATGACCACCTCATATCAACAAATCTGATATCCTCCAATACTCCACTTTCAAATACAACATACCCAGTTCGAACTCCATCGTGCATCGCACCATCTTCCCCAATCAAAAATTGTTTCATCTCCATTTTAATAATCTGAAAATTAAACTATCCCATTCAAGAATGCAACCCCTACTGACATGTTGAAGTTGTCATTTGCCTCCCTTCTCGTCGCGTCTTCGACACCTTGAAAACCCCTAAAATCCCAAACCCTAAACACTAGCGAACCCCATCCCCTACTTACGGTTGTTCGAGTTGAAATCGAAAACTCGCATGCACCCTGACGTTGCTGAACATTGTGCTGCTTTAAATTGGAAACTTGCTTGCACCTTGACGTTGCTGAACAATGTGCTGCCTTAAATCGGAAATCACAACCTGAACGAGGATTTTAATTTCATTATGGAACCCTCTTTTTTTTCTAATTTAATCGATGGACTCGATTTAGTGTTGAGAAGGCAAAAGGAATCAAACGGTTTAGACCGGAAGAAAGGAATACAAGGGAAAGAACTGAATTAGTTTTCGTGGGTTTGAGAAATGGGGAAAAACGAAGATGATGTATCCATTATATAGAGAGTGAAAAGAAGACAATCGTATCATGCCATTAATTTCATGTTTCTTTGATATTAAAGTGGGGAGGTAGATTGAACGTGAAAAGAAAAGGCAGCGTGAATCCTAGGTCTGTGTATAGTTTAGGTTGACTCCCCTATATTATTATTATTTATATATTTGAATTAATAAGAATTTATTTAATTTAAATATCCGTTGATTTTGATTTTTGTTTATAGCGTAGCGACTGACAATCATAGGGCTATACCACTCTTCTGGACAAATTGGAATGGGTTTCAAAGCCTAGCCCAATCATCTGAAAAAGATATCAATTTAAACCGATGATTTAAAATTAAATTCAATATAAAAATCTACTTATTATTCCAACGCAACATTGAAAACAAATTTAAATGTTTAAACTTAGCTGACTAAAAATCCGGGATGTTACATTCCTTCCCCCTTAAAAGAATTTCGTCCCCGAAATTACTAAAGCAGAAGAAATGCTATAGACCCATTGACTTTTCAAAAGTCCACTTTATTATAACTCAATATTTCATATTATATAACTCAAGTCTTAAGTTTTCATCGAAAATATTGAATCTCCTATTTCCCACTAAAAAACCTTCAAATTGAATTCAGTTTGAAAATCATCTCTTTTACCTTTACCAAAAAAATTAATAACTTTTGAAATTCTTTCTAACTCCCAAAAATTTGGAAATTTTTTGGCAGAGTCTCCCCTGTACGGAGGAGCTTTTCTAATATGCTAAAAGAGATGAAAAAGTATACATCGACCTACCCAGTCGGAAAACAGTTCATGTATCCTAATTTGATATTTTTGAGTAGGTGTACCTCATATAAGTATTTATTAAGCACGCATGCGTGGCATTAAGAATTTTGCATATTCAAAATCAAGCTAGCAAGCTCTATGTACCTGTACTTAATTTAAAACCATAAGTTTCATAAATATAAAGTTTCAATATATTTTATTTACTAATAAGTGGCATATAGATTTCAACCAAAACATGCTGTTGCATGCATTTGTCCATAGCCACAAATTTCCAATGCCCGATTACTTATTACAATCGATTTATATACCATTTTAATTCAGCTCCAAGTGTTTTGCTTACCCATTTACATGCGTTCTATTTATATTTCACTTATATTGAATTTATACCATTGTAACCACACACGATATATTTTCCCACTTCAAATTAATTCAAAATCAATTTATTCATTTCAATCCATTTAACTTGCTTAAGTTAAACATCAAAATTCAAATTCCCGGGTTTTATTTCAAATTCCTTAAAAATCATATAAATATGTACGTAGACATATTTATAACCATCACAAATTGAAAACATTTGAAATTCCCAAGCAACCAATTTTTTAAAAGTAAATTCCATTGGAAATGGTAGTAATCCATCACCTAAAAACACGAAAATGAATACTGATGATGTCCGGATCATCATCGGAATTATTTTCCAACGACTAAAGTGAGTTCAATTCTTTATTACTTTCAAAATCCATTCGAAATGATTTTATTCGAAAGTCCTTTTAAAATAAAACTATATTATTTTAATATACTTTTAAAAAAATATTTACCAACTTTTCAGGATTTAAATTCCAATTCTGGTTTTAAATCCAATTTTGATTTATCATATATGTATATATCATTCATATTCAAGTTCTATTTGATTATATATGTAATGATCCATAATTTTTAACCAATTTAAAATTGGAATTTTAATTACTTAATTTGAATTTAAATTTGAATTTGACGTAAATATATATGGTTAAGAATATTTAATAATTTTGATAAGCTATATGATAGATTTTATTAGAATTATGAATGAGAATGATTATTAATAAGTCTGGATTGTCGTTCGATTGGATTTTCAAAACATAACATGGATTAATAGCGTTAGAATTAAATGTTTGCCTTAGTTTTCATAGCATCTAAAGGAAAATGCTACCAAAAATTCACTTTCCTCCTTAAGACAAGTGCTAGGGCACTTGTCATTTTGCATGCTTCCTTTCATGCATGCTTACCACTTGCCACCTTAGGTGTCACACTCTCCTTACTCCGTCTTTCCTATAAATACCAACCTTTTCCTTCCCTTTTTTAATTCATTCTCACTTCTCATTTTTTTCTCTTCTTCTCAAAAGCTTAACGCCATGGTTTCCATGGCATAAATCTTCCTCTTTTTCACCATTTTTCCTTCACCACCACCTTGCTAAAGTTCTCCATCCTCCTCCTCCTCCTCTTATAATAGGGAGAGATATTAGTATATATTCCATTATATATTTTTTGGTGAAGAAGACGGTGCGCTGAAATACTGTCCGACGGTTCACTCAACTAGGCTCGCCTACCGTGAAGACTGGAAAGCTGTTTGCTGAGAACTCTTTAACCACAATTTATATATTCGATTAGTAGTTAGACTAATTTAAATATAGTGATGAATTATTAGTGGTTAATGATGGTTGATTTTGTTTGTGATGGATAATAGTTTCATAGTTTAGAACACACACTATTAAGTGTTAGCGTTATAACGCTTATGCACAGTTATTATTTATTTAATTATGTTGACGATGGTTGCTATGGATGTTTATAATGGTTGTTGATGTTATTTCACACACACTATGATGCAGCAATTACGGTATCACATTGGTGATCGACAAATCTCCTTCGTAATTAGAAGCAATACTATTATTGAAATTGAAGGTTAATAATTGGATAAGACACATATGTATGAATTCATGTATATTGATAAAGTTTCTTTAAATGAATAAATAAATACCGAAACATTCTTTGATGACAGAGAGGATAGTGTATAGGTTTGGTTTGGAAAATATAGTTTCCTGCTCTCATTGGCTATCCCTAATTGATCCGACGGATTAGATGGTTACTTTAAATTAATTGAATTTAGAAATTAACTGGAATTTGATTTAAGTGAAGAATAAAAGTTGAATTTTAAACCTGAAATAATTTGGAAAGTCAATGTAAATTACTTTAAATGATTTTAAATGGTTTATATAAGTATATAATGGTTTTCTTAGATATTTTGAAGTATCGCAGAGTAGTGTTTATTGTAATCAAAATAGAGCTTGTCGCACAATGGCAAGTCACGTATTTTAGTAAAAAACTTTAAATGCTTATATCTTTTGCAATTTAAATAGGATTTCCACAAAACAGAAAATATTTGATTCCTATTAACAAAAGCTTTCAAATGAGTGAAAGTAGATTTTAATTTCGAGTTATAATTTTCAAGTTATGTTCAAAACCATTTTGGAAAAGGTCACTATAAGAGCAGTTGTCGACCATAACTATAAACAACTATTTTAAATGTTTTAAAAATATGGAATTGTTTTGTAAAATCATTTTAAATTATTTAAAAGTGTTTTGAATTGGAGAATTATGGTTTTGGACAATATAAAGGTTGTTTTGACCAAGTTAGCCAAAATAACTATTTTATAACGCTTTTGTAACATTTTTGGAATGTTGTTACAACATTTTCTTTGAAATCAATCTATTTTGAATTTTTTTTAATTGCAAACTATTTTCCGAACTATAAGTAATCATTTTTAATGATTTGTGGAATGCTTCGAAGGTTTAAAAATTTGGGAAATATTTTATATGGAATTAAAATTGATTTATTTAATATTAAAATGGGTTTTTAAATTTTAAATAATTGGATATGGTTGGAGATAAATCTTCGGATGCTTGATATTAATTCGGCAGATGATGACTATTACTATTTGAGGAATTTAAAAGGTAGTTCACTATTATTCCGCTTATTGTGTGAGTTGGAAACATAGATTAATATTGAGGATAAGTTGATGATATTTTTTATCTCGATCTAATGTCAAAGAGTTGGATAAATATTTTAATTAAGGTATGTGTTTCCTAATTTGATTGAGATAAGTTGGATAGAAATAATCTTCGGATATTTGATATGAAATTCTGTGGTGTAAACGTATACTATATGAGGAATTTGGAAGATATTATTATTATTGTATCGTTATTCCGCTTATTGTATTCGTTGATTATGAGAATTGATATCGAATATAAGTAGATACAATTTCTGTGTAACTTATATTCAATATTGATTGATTTGCGTTTTATCATGAATCGTATCTCCAATAATATCATTCTAGAAAACCCAATGAGATTGAGTTATGGAAATTCATATCGTAATTTGGGGATTTAATCAAATCTTTGATTGAGGAAATTTAAAGTAAGGAACTAGCAAGGAAGTATAATCTTTTAATTAAGATTCAAGAATTGAATATTGGGAAATTGTTAATTGATCTATGATTGAAATATGGATTAAAGGATTTTGAAAGGAAACTGGATTTCGATAACGAGCTATCAAACTGAAAATTAACTAAAGTTTTGAGGCTAAATAATCTTTGATTTAAAGAATGTGTTTTAAAGGAGAAAAGTTAAAATATGGATTTTGAGAATGGCTTTAAAAAATTTAAATTTGAAAAATCTAATATGGAAGGAGATTGGTTAAAAGCCTATGTGTTCTAAAATTATATTTTTAAATTTGCGCTTATTATTTGGAAAAACCGGGATAGGATGTATGTCCAAAAACCATTCCAAGTAATAGTACGATGTTGTGGAGTAATTGAAGACACTGAAGACGGTACTGAAGACCGGAACCCTTCATATCGTAAGGACGACTTACTGAATGTCTCAAATGGGTAGCTCCAATTTGCAGATGGTTTTATATCAGCTAAGTGGCAAGAATCTCAAACGAATGTGAAGGAATTCCGGATTGTGGTTTCGTTCAGACCCAGAACGAACTTGTATGGATTGTGTGTCTAACATTGTAATTGACTACGTATTATTGATCTTTGTTAAATATATGTCTTCTTGGTGGCGGAGAATTATTCTTTTGGTTACCTGAAACGACCCAAACTAGCCCATACGGGAATGCCCAGATTGAGTTGAGAATACGACAAATCAGAACATAAATGACAGAACAATTCATTGTTATTACAACAATTTGCATCAGAGTAAAAGAATATAACACAGTATGAATAAATATTATACATTGGAAAATACCAGAGATTTGAAATTACAATGCAGCGGAAAAATAATACATAACACAACTGAAAGAAATACACGGATACAGAGCTTTCTGAATATAGCTCCAGCTGTAAATCCAGGATCCTGTGAATATAATATCTGCAAAATCAAACTACTAACTACCCGTGTGGAAAATAGGGGCACCCAGAGTTTAGATTAAAACAATAAACTCCAGGTCAGTCATGTGACTGGTGTGAGAACTAAAACAGTTATTTAAAACTTTACGTTAAAAATAAAGTAAATCAGGGGACCACACCGTATAAGACAGACCGGGTTTCCTCCTAAGAATGCCAGTGCATAAATCAAACAGCGCAATGCTTTTTGGAAAGCTGAAGCTATTATAAGACTCAGGTCCCATCACATAATGCAACGTAAGCCGGAGGATAGAGTTTTACCTTATAATAGCCAAACATGCTTTGTACGTTTTAGAACTAATCATTTTGATATTTCTATAAGTGCATAGTGTATCAAACAACTTCAAATATAAATGTATCAATCATAGACGGCATAGTATCCCATGCTACTATGTCGTCATATAGGTTTACAACTAAAACTAAAAAGTCACGTATTGGAAATTGGATTTCCTTCAAAAGTCGAGGCAAGGGATGTACTCCTCACCAGCTTCGAGACACTCTAGCAAATGCCTAAGGGTTCCCCCATAGTGAACCCTTGGATCATGCAGGGTCGGTCCACACTTACGTTAGTGGATTGGCAATTCCTGAACACACGTTTCCCGGTCCTATAGGACCTATCCATCGGCTCCGTAGTAACCGATATATCCGAGGCTCCTCGCTATCCATCATCCAGATAGGTAAAAATATAATAAATATCTGGGCTCCATACCATGACACCACCCATGGCTAGAAGGAAACATCGTGCACTCCATGTTGTCCCTTATCCCGTTTTCGACTCATACTGAGGTGTGAGGCTCGCGAATTAACGTTATACACAAAGCTATGCTATTTGAAGCCGTGCATTGATCATCAACCACAAGACTCTACTTTTCAACAGAAGCCTTGATCATTTGCATCTCAGCATGCCACACAGGCAATTCATGCCATACGACTGATGTCTATCTATATATAACCTCTAAGCTCATACGTCTCAGAGAAGGGTGTTAAGCAAGAGAATATATTCTCCGCGACCAAACAGATATATATTTAATAGAGATCAATCAACACAAAATAAAATCCAATGTCAGACACACATCCATTTACTAGTTCTTCTGGGTTTGAATGAAACCGGAGACACCTTATTCCTCGTCCCATATGTCCAATACAGGAGAGAGGTCCTCGCATATCCGGTCGATCTCCAAGTACGTCTGGACGATCACCACTTATTACCTTGTCTTGGGTGTACAACCCAATCAAGACATCAGTAATCATCCAAACGATGTGAAGAACTCCGATCTTCAACCACCGTCTTCATCATCGACTTTTTGTCGAATCAATTATTCAGAATGGGTATAAACCCGACCTTTCTAAATAGTTCACATATCTTATAATCAAGTGCTATAAAAACACAACATATGCCTCATTCCAATTCTGAATATTCTTTTATTCAAATATTCATATCCTAAGGGAAAGGTTCCCATTAATTTTATCAAAGATAAATTCTTTAAATTTATTCATTAATCTTCCTTTGGATACCAATTCAAACCAAATTAAGATTTATCCAAACTAGTCGGGATTAGCGCACCTTACCTAAGTAATCGTTTGTTTTATTTCCCAATCCCAACCTATTCATCCCATGGAGCAAAACTAGTAATACTCCATATCTAACACCTCGGTATTATCGGTAAATTTAATTACCATTTCACGTTCAAATCTAATTAAAGATTTAACTACCGCTTGGAGTAAAGCTGGTGGTACTCGATTCTCGATCATTTCCCAAATTGGATAAATTTAAATTATCACATTCATATTTCTATCTAATTAAAGATTCATTAAAACTCCACTTAGTCTTAATCTTCCAACAATCATTATCAATGATTATTTAACTCTGGGAAATCAAACATGCCGCATTGACAATCTACACCGTACTATTGATTTCTGTCGATATATAACCTCTAAGCTCGTACGTCTCAGAGAAGGGTGTTAAGCAAGAGAATAAATTCTCCGCCACCAAATAGATATATATTTAGCAAAGATCAACCATAAGTTCGAAATACAATATTAGACATGTAATCCTGTCTTTAACTGTGTTAAAGAACTATTGTCATTTAAAACCCAGTTCACGATAAACCCAAATCCTCTTCCATAAAAATGGAACTCTCACGGGAAAAAGATCAGTATATAATCGATATCAATTTCCGTATTCGACAAATAATATAAATGGAATAACGAAAAAGCCTTTTAAATTTCATATATATTAACAGTCTTCCTCCACAGAAACTCACTTCGATTATTACCAAATCGTATTCCATTCAATTCCAATTTAATATATTAAATTGGAAAAATTACTTTGGAAAATTTCCATTAAATCTTAATTTAAAGATTTATAAATTCCAAATCACATTCCACTGTTAATCAGGTTAAAGAACGAATGTCGTTAAAAATACAGTTCACGATAAGCCCAGTTCACATTCCATTCTATCCCAATTACTAAATATATTATTCTTTTCACACGGTAAGAGCAGTGTTATTGAAGGCACCATACACGACAAACTCAAAATCCAGTTCTTTTATTCAATTCCAATTAAATATTAATTAATTGGAAAAATTTACTGAATCTTAATTAAAAGATTTACGCTTTTCTCAACTAGGTTTAAGAATAGTGTTATTTAAGACACCATTCACGACAAACCCAAAGTCCATTTTAATATTAAATAGAAGGCTCTAAATAGAAATTATATCGGCTTATATTCAAAATCAAATTCTGAAACTAATGGATATCGTATTTGGAATAACAATATCGGTATCTTCCAAATTCCCGTAACAATATCCATATAACCACGAAATCCAATATCGAAATATTCCGAAGATTATTTCCATTCCAACCCATTCCAATTTGTTTATTGCAAAATTCTGGTCATTTTTAAAACCTTTTCAAATCCAATTTATTTCTTTTAAAAATATCGGATTATTATTCTAGTTAATAAATAGTTCATTTTTACAAAAATATATTTTTATCTTTACAAACGTGGAATTTTTCATCCAAATTCTTTCCAAATCATTTATTATGATTTTACACAAAGTATTAATATTTTTAATAATTTTATTAAGGCCCTTTTAGTCGATTTCCATAAACAGTCAACGAACTGCACTTACAATAACCTTTTCCAATTTAGATTTGGGCATAATTCCAAATCCAACCTTTAGATTTCAAATCACTTATATTCGTTGGAAAGCTCTTTTCAATACGAACCCAACGGTTCTGGTTTTAGGAGAATCCGACGATCAGATCTCTCGTAATGTCAATTCGAAGTCAATGGTCAAAATTCATGAATGGTCGCGGTGCGGCGCGTTCTATTCAGGCCATTAAATATTTATATGTAATATGAATATTATATATATTTCATCGATTTCCATTTAAAACGCATTTTACAAACTGTTTATAAATTCATTTTAAAATGATTCTAGCTTCATTTTCAATTTTAAATCAAAATTGAATATTCCTTATCATTATAATATTTTCAAAATATATGATTTTGAAATAATTTCCTTTTCGATATTCATTATAAAAATGAATAAAATCAATACAAAAATCTTCGCGTTAAAATGGGGCAAATCTAATCAACACGGCTTCATATATTTCAATATTTTCGTGTCCATCACAAATCGGACATCAAAATCATATTTTAATCCTTTATTGAATATTATTTTAAAATATTTGTTATTTTAAAATATTTCCTTATTTTAAAATATTCGTTCCTTTTTGAATTGGAATCAGACCCAATCAGTTACCATATAATTTTATTTATATGGATTTCATACAACACATGTATATAACAACAATCAAAACCAATCAACCGTCATCTAGAGTGCATCACACAACTGCATAAGCATTAACTATAAATAATTAACCCTTATAACAGTCTGTCAACCAATCGATTGACATATAACTAAACAATTGGGATTAATGTACCCAAATATCATCCCAATACCCGTGTGGGGTTTCAATCAACAAACGTAGATTTTATTTGTATAGTTGGACGATGTGTAAAATTTATCGTCCCAGTCAATATCAGTTAAACGTATGCACAAAAAAAAAATCGTCCGATTTGTAAATGAATATTTATTTTCATTTCCGGAGAATTTTATGTCGTTGATATATGCGTTAAAAATATAATTTTTAACGATGAAATATTTATTTCAACACATGCATATTTTATGTAGTACATTCATCAACAATACAGTCAATTTCACAACAATTCAATCCAAACAAACATCCATGGTTTGTACAATAAATAGTGTCGGGGGCTATTAAGGCCCCTTTGTATCCTAGTATATATTTAACTGTAAAATAATTTGAGTGAGAAAGAGCTCTCACATTGGGATCCACTCCGCTGTGCTTTTTTGACGTTCTATATTTCTATTCTGGCTCCAAACTTCGCAAGCGAGCTCCAATCTTCATGCCGCCATTTTTTTCAAGCCTAAACACGCCATTCCGGGCAACTTTCGCCTAGGGGGCCTTCTCCCGAAAATGCTCCAATTCGCCAGAATTCGCGAAATGACACGAATTGGACATCAGACTTTACATGCGTTTTCCAGGCGGCTACGCAATCTAAAATATGGCTTCCATATAGTCAAATCAAAGAGAAAATCATGCTCTTTGATTTTGGCAGTGTGGAGTATTGCCAAAAGTGCACGATTTGGGAGATATGGGCTAAAATAGGTCAGCGTGTTAAATATACACTCGAAAAATTAAAAACCGGATTTTTAAGTGGTGGAGGGGCCCACGGCGGTGCTGGAGGCCGGAGGAGGGTGGCTCTGGGGTCGGAGGTTGTGACGACCCCAAAACCCCGTACGACGGTGTCAAGGGCAATCTTTGGAATATAACACATAACCAGATAATAGCAGAACAGAAATAAATAAATACACTAGATAATGCACAATAGAATACACTAGACAAACGTAATCATCAGAGTTACACAGTATACAGGATCATACTTAGTACAAATACAGTTCAGCTATACATAAATGTCTACAGCGGAGAACAAAACATAATGTACAATAGGAGCTGAACAGCATAAAAAGAGATAAATGATAGAATCCATCTTCAGCTCCAGCTATCCAGAAAGAGCCTGCCAAAACCTGAACACAAGGCTGCCCATGTAGAAAAAGGGGCACCCGAGTTTGCAAGTGAAACAAACTACGAGTCAGTCATGGGACTGGTATGAGAAATCTACTTAACACATTATAATTTGGTCAATCACAGGACCACGCCACTTTCGCGGAACGGATTTACTCCATTGGATTGCCAGTGCTTTAAGACAAGTAATTCTTTTAAACATCGCAATGCCTTTTATAAAAATGAAGCCATTATAAGACTCAGTTCCCATCACACAATGCAACGCAAACCGTAGGATAGAGTTTTACCTTATAATGGCCAAAATATGATTTATACGAATAAAACAAAAGCATTTGATATTATTACTAGTGTTTATATGTTTCAAAAACAATTTCAATCATAACTATCAATCATAGACGGCATGGGTACCATATATCATGTCGCCATATATATACAATCAAAACCGCACGGTGTCGTATTTGGTAATTCGATTTCCATCATGAACCAAGGCAAAAGATAGTCCTTACCGAATTCGAGACTGTCTAGCCCGAGTCTTAGGATCAGAACGCATCGACCCTTGGATCGTCAGGGCCGGTCCACCGATGTGGATTAAAATGCCTAAACACTACGTTTCCCCGCCCTTCGGGGTGTAAATGAGCCAACGAATGACTCCATCGGTCCCGGATCGACCGATATATCTGAGGCGCCTCGCAACAGCAACAATCACATAGGTGAAAATAATATAAATGCCCGTCAGTTCAAGCACTGACACCACCGCTAGCTAGAAGGAAACGCATGCCCTCCCTGAGGTCCTCTCCCGTTTCTGGTTCATACCGGGGTGTGAGGCTCGCGAATTCACGTTATACACAATGCTACGCCGCACAGGCGGTTCTTTGATCATCAACCACAAGACTTTCCTTTTCAACAGAAGCCTTGATCACTGCATCTTAGCACGCCACACAGGCAATTCACACCATGCAACTGATGGCTATCAATCGCACAAAATGAATTCCCATGTCAGACACACAGTCCATTTGCAAGTCCGTTCTAGGTCTGAACGGAACCGGAGGCACTATATACCTCGCTTACCCATCGATCTCCACGTACGTCTGGACGATCACCACTCATTATCTATATTTCGGGATGCCTCCCAATCAGGACATCAGTTACCATCCAAACGAGGTGAAGATCTCCGTTCTTCGACCACCGTCTTCATCTTCGATTTCTTATCGTCGATTCAGTTATTCAGAATGGGATAAAACCGGTCTTTCTGAGCAACTCGCGTATATAATAAACAAGTGCTACACAAACACCACATACGCTTCATTCCAACTCATCAGTCACCAACCGTAAATCAGTAAGAGAACGATTTCCCAAATATTAACCCCGAAGGCCGAAACCAACATCAGATCAAAATCCAGGAAACCATTCGACTTAGCTAACCTTCAGTTAGTTTCTGAATTTCACATTACATATCGTTTATAATATTTTATAACGATTTATCGCTATTTTTATTTATTTAAAAATAGCCAATTAATTCAAACGACGCCTCGGGCCATAACGCGGCCGTGGCGCTGTTTTTCTTCAGATTTGATTTACACATATCTGAAAATCTAACCATTGGATCTTCATAAAATTTATATCATTAGAAAGATCTTTTCAAAATGAATCCAACGGTTCCAATTTTGGGAAAATCCGCCAGTCGGATCTCCCGGTACAATCGTTTGAAGTTTCGATTTCAAAATACGAACTGCAGCGTCGTTATTCGATTTAATTTAATTATATTTATATATATATAATCGATTCTGGCACAGTTTTTCTTCAGATTTGAATTAAACATTCCAAACAATCCAACCGTTGGATCTTTACAAAGTTGGTGTCGTTGGAAAGATATTTCCAAGGCGAACCCGACGGTTTCGGTTTCAGGAAAATCCGATGGTCGGATCTCTCGCACTAATCGTTTGAAATCACGGTTTCAAAACATGAACTTCAGCTTCGTTATTCGATATAATTTAATTATATTTATATATATATATATATATAATCTATTCTTCGATTTCAAAACAATTTTCCTTTCATACATTTGATAAAAATGATATTTTTATCCAACAGACGTTTATTTCAACAGGTCACTATTTTTAACAATTCATGTATATAATAAAAATGTGATTTTTATTGAAAAACAATTTATTTCAAAATACGACTATTTTATATAGTTCATATGGGTGATAAAAATATGATTTTTATTATAAAACAATTTATTTCAAAACCTGACTATTTTATATAGTTCATATAGTTGATAAAAATATGATTTTTATTATAAAACATTTTATTTCAAAACACACTATTTTATATAGTTCATATAGGTGATAAAAATATGTTTTATATTATAAAACAATTTATTTCAAAACACGACTATTTTATATAGTTCATATAGGTGATAAAAATATGATTTTTATTAGAAAACGATTTATTTCAAAACACGACTATTTTATATAGTTCATTTGGGTGATAAAAAATATGATTTTTATTGTTAAAAAATTAATTTAAAACACGAATACCATTCAACACATGAATTTCTATTCAACGAATGAATTTCTATTCAACACATGAATGCGGTTTCAACATATGAAAATAATTTCAACGAATGAAAATAATTCAAACACATGAATATTTCAGAAATTTTCGGCAGCATAACGGCAGGGTAGTTAAAACCGAGGCCGTCCCTAGTACGACTCCTCGCTCTACCTTAAAGCCTCGCAGCTTTTGACAATGGGGATTTCATGCATCTAGTTCGCACGCAGGCGACATGTATATTCTTTTCTTTTCCACAAACTAATCCTATGTGGTTTCAACCAAATAATTCTCAACCACAAACGGGTATTTTTCAACCACAATCAATCAATTTCAACCACAAACAATTCTAATCAACCATTCGCTATCAACCAATTTTCACACCAATCACAACCAATAAATATCGTCCATGGTTTGTGGACGAGGGGCGTATATATATTTATATAAATAATTTCACTTCTATTCAACACATATATTATTTTTACAACGCATATATAACTTAAAAATCGACCGTACAACTTATACAACGCTTATACAAGAGGTGTACAATGCTTATATAACTCGTACATCGACTATATAATTTATACATCGTCGTTTTCCATATCGTTTATAATTTAGAAATCTCATATTGGGTTCCAGTCCACCAAAAATAGAAGAAGGATCAGAAAAATATGCGGTCTCTTCTAGAATGTAGAAGACGTCCACACGAGTCCACTGTCTCTTGTTTTACTGAATTTCATCAACAAACGTAAAAGATATGATTTTTACAGTGAAATCAAAAACCGTAGCGCTTTAATGTGCTATAATATAGTTTAAAATTAAACCAGTCGTACCTCAACTGAAAGGTTCGAAACTAGGTTTCGATTTTACTTGAAATCCGTGAAGCTTGAAGAGGATCGGGCTACGCAGTGTCGAAGGGGGAGGAGAGGCGCTCAGGCGCCGGTGGAAGTGGGCCCACTCGGTGGTGCCAGCTGACGGCGGCGACGGCTGATAGCCCCGAACTTCCCGAGCTCGATTCAAGCTCTACAGGTCACCAAAAAATCCAAACTTCATATCGATGTGAAGCTCATGAGACGATCTACAAAAACTTCAGCTAGGGCATGGGTTTTTATTGAGTGGATTTGAAGAAAAAGAAGAGAGATGGTTTGAATGCAATCCGCTGTCGCCTGGAGCAATAGCCGAGGAGAGAGAATATGCGTGGACCAATAGGATTTTTTATTAAATTATATATTTTTAAATTTCTAAAATACCCTCTTTCACACACGAACCCCAATCCAAACCCAACGACTGTCATCCCTTAGCTAAATACCCCCATTCCGAACACAACGGGATATGTTTTGTTGGCCCATTCGACTGTTTGAGTCAGTTTCTCTTCAAATTAAAATATAAAACATTCAATATTTAATTTGAACGTACATTTCAATTTGCCGGGGCCACATACTGATTCTAAAAATTCCCGAAAAATAAATCTAGCTATGTTTTGACAATACGGTCTCAACAAAACTAGTTTCGTCGAATTCTGAGACCGTTTGAAAAATGGCCCATTTCTGGTCGATCCAATTTAATAGAAATCGACCAAACACATTTTCCTTTGCCACGCTCACATACTAGCTTCAAAAATTATGAAATTTGAAACTTAGCAATAGTTTAACATCTCGGATCCAACAAAAGTGGTTTCGTCGAATTCTGAGGTTGTTTGCAAAATGGCCATTTTCACGGGCTATATAAACTCTATAGCGACCTTTCTGAAAATTCATTTGGCCATAACTTTTGCTTCTCCCTATGAAACTTCGATTTTTCAGATTCGTTAGAAAGATATTCACTAACAGATTTAAATATATTTGGTTTCACTAAAATCCGTTTTGTTTTGCACCCAGTACAGTCAGGCAAAGTTTGAATTCAAATTTGAAACTACCGCGCCATTTCATGCCTTGTTTATAATTAGAATTAATTATATTTCTCTTCAAACGTCGATTCAAACTTACTTTTCATCGTTATTATTTAAAATATTTATTTTAAATATTTAAAATCCACTAAAATAGCCAATTTAAAATTTTCAAACTGGTTCAGATTTTCCGGGTCGTTACAATCTCCCCCACTTAAAACTTTTCATCCCCGAAAAGGAACAAATTCGAAAGTGGTTTTATTAATCAACTCTACTTTCAATCTGGCTTCAATACTCCAACTTTTCAGTTTCTGAGAATTTTTAAATTCTTCAAAAATTTGGCTAACACCCTAAATTTTCGAAAAATTTCGCCATAACCTCCTTTGTACGGGGAGGGGTTTGGAAATTTATTGGGCCGTATTAGGTATCCAATAAATCCTATAAAGCATACACATATTTATAGTGATATAATCTGGTGTTTATAGGGGAGCGTGTATAGATAATAACTCCAGAGAATAAATTCTCGTCACCCTATCTAAGCCGGAGGGAGTGTGTATTTTTAATTACTCCAGAGAATAAATTCTTGTCACCTCGTCCCGTGTGGGAAATAAATAATCCATGTGCTGTATCTAATAACTAGAGAGACGTGATTATTGTCAACTCCAGACCCGTGTGGGATTTTTATTAATCTAGAAATTTATCGTTACATTTTATATGGTCCATATCAGTCATCAGTTCAACCTGTAAAATATAGTCATCGCCATACAAGCCTCTTGCTCGTACGGTAAATCTTCAACCTCGTCACACAAGCTCTAAATGCTTATGTGGTATATGATGAAGTATGCCTATCTTCAAGAAGTATGCCATGTAGTGTAGTTCAAAATTAATTGTTACTATCCTATGGCGACGTTTATTATTACACACAGAACAACCAGCACTCCGCATCCAATGGCATTCACAGGAGTTGATATAATAATAAAATTGCGCATCCAACTCATTAAGGTTTACCTATTTGTCGGGCATGCAAATAAATTCTTTACTCTACAGCTAATCCATTAACCTGTTGAAACATATATAATGCACATGTATATATTTCTATCTATTTTTAACTCAGTTCAATGTGTGATTTAATTGAATAAATTCTACCCTTCATTCTCTTGTTGATTAAATTAACTATTGTTCTAATAATTTAATTAATCAAATCCACTATCACACAACACAAACAACAATCAATTTGTTTTTAACTTTTTAAAATCATACAAATTAATTCATACACTCTTTTTAAATTAATCAGACTATAGAATTAAAAGTGCACATCCATGGAAAGAAAATAACAACATAGTAGAGAACTAAATGGTAATGCAAAGTATGCTAAATGTACCTTGCACCGGAGTCAATCAGAGATATCTATTCGACACTTAGGATAGGCTTTCTGAATGCTCTCCTCAGTTTCCCAAGTACAATCTCGCGGATCTCCACTCCATTGCACTTTGACTAAGTGAACCTTCTTGTTCCTCAGTTCTTTGGCTTCTTTGCCAATGATCTTTAGTGGCTCTCTTCTCACAGCCAACTCTGGAGTAATTTCAATATCCTGTTGCACTGTTTCTTCCACGATCAAGTCTGGATCATGAACGTGCTTTCTAAGTTGAGATATGTGAAATACATCATGCACTCCAGGCAACCAATCCGGCAATTGAATTCTATAAGCGAGAGTTCCAATCCGTTCAAGAATAGGAAACGGACCAATGAATTTGGGCGCCAATTTCCCTGTTTTACCGAACCGGATAACTCCTCTCATCGGCGATACTTTCGAATATACATAGTCGCCAATAGCAAATGATATATCTCTTCTTCTCTTATCGGCATAGCTCTTATGTCGGCTTTGAGCAGCGAGTAATCGTTTCTTAACGAAATTGACTTTGTCGGCAGGCTCGCGGATCATATCAGGTCCCAATACAAGTCTATTACCGGGTTCGACCCAACAAGCAGGAGATCGGCACGGTCTACCATACAATGCTTCGAATGGCGACATTGTCAGGCTTGCTAGGTAGTTGTTGTTATATGAGAACTCAGCCAAATGTAAATGGTCTTCCCATGATCCACCAAAATCTAGAACACAAGCCCGCAATAAATCTTCTAGCATACGATTCACCCTCTCAGTTTGACCATCTGTCTGAGGATGATAGGCGGTGCTTAGATTCAGCTTCGTTCCCAGTTCTACTTGAAATGCCTCCCAGAATTTGCTAGTGAATATTGGATCTCTATCACTAACTATATTGATCGGCACTCCGTGTAGTCTAACAATTTCCTTGAAATATATCTGCACCAGACTCTAAGCAGTTCTGTTTGATCTGACAGGTATGAAATGGGCGGTCTTCGTGAAGCGATCTACGATCACCCATATACTGTCATTTCCTTTTTTGGTTCTGGGCAAACCATCTATGAAGTCCATGGAAATATGTTCCCACTTCCAACCTGGAACGTCCAGCGGTTGCAACAATCAGCAAGTTTTTGTTGGTCGCTTTTGACTAGTTGGCAAGTAGGGCATCGGCTAACATATAAAGAAATGTCTCTCTTCATCGACCTCCACCAGAAAGTGCATTTGATGTCATTATACATTTTGCTTAATCCTGGATGGATACTAAGTTTTGACTTGTGGCATTCATCCAGCACTTCCTTTTGGAGCTCAGAAATGTTAGGAACACAGATTCGACCTTTTAGCCTTAGAACCCCATCATTATCAACCTGGAAACTCGAGGGCTCGCCTTTTTGAATTATCTCTCTGATCTTCTGAATGAAGTGATCATCCTTCTGAAGAGCAGATATTTTATCTATCAATGAAGTTGTGATAATAAAACTGGCGATTATTACATTCTTTCTACTTAACGCATCGGCCACGACATTGGCTTTCCCTGGAGTGTATAGAATCTCAAAATCGTATACTGCAAGGAACTCTAGCCAATGTTGCTGCCTCAGATTCAAGCCTTTCTATGTGAACAGATACTTTAGCGACTGGTGATCTGTAAACAACTCGAATTTCTCACCCAGAAAATAGTTTCTCTAGATTTTCAAAGCGAATACGATAGTCAACAACTCAAGAACATGAGTAACGTAGTTCTTTTCATTTGGCTTCAGCTGGCGGCTTGCATAAGCAACAACTTGACCTCTTTGCATTAATACTGCACCAAGGCCTTCTGTAGAGGCATCTGTCCAGACTTTCAAGTCCTGATTGCCGTTGATTATCGTTAACACTGGAGCCGTTGTTAATCTTAACTTTAGCTCCTCAAAAGCCTCCTCACATTCTGGAGTCCACTTGAATTTTGAGTGCTTCTTTGTAAGCTTCGTTAAGTGACTAGATATCTTTGAAAAATCTTTAACTAACTTCCGATAATAACTAGCCAATCAAAGAAAACTTCGAACTTCTGTGGGAGTACTAGGCTTTTTCCGATTTTGAATAGCGGTGATTTTACTTAGATCCACAGCAATTCCCTCTTTTGATACGACGTAGCCAAGAAACTTTACTTCATCTTGCCAGAATATACATTTGGACAGTTTGGCTTTCAATACATTCCTTCTCAGAATTTCCAGAACTTGTTCCAAATGCTTTTCATGTTCGGCCTTTGACTTAGAGAAGATTAGAATATCATCAATAAAAACTAGAACAAACTTATTCAAGACTCCTCTGAACACTCGATTCATCAAATCGACGAAGTTAGCTGGAGCGTTACATAAGCCGAACGGTATTACTAACCACTCATAGAATAAGTCAGGACCTGTGAATGCTGTCATAGGAACACACTCTTCGGCAATACGAAGCTGATGGAAACCTGTAGCTAGGTCCATCCTTGAAAATACTTGTTCTCCATTCAGACGATCCAATAAATCATCAATTCGCGGCAATGGATATTTATTCTTTATGGTCTGCTTGTTCAAATCACGATAATCCACACATAGTCGCAGAGTACTGTCAGACTTTGGGACAAACACCACAGCTGTTCCCCAATCAGAGAAACTAGGTCTGATCAGACCCTTCCATACTAGCTGTCGGGTTTGATTGTCTAGTTCTTCCTTCTCCTTTAGAGTCATTCTCCGAATAGGGTGCACTACTGGCCTTGCGTTCGGAATTAAAGCAATTTTGAAATCAATTTCTCTCTGCGGTGGTAAGCTGACAACCTCTTCGAACACATCTGCATAATTCTTTACGACAGGATTATCTTTGATGAGGTCCGGAATATTCTCTGTGACTACAGGGATATTTTTTATTTGAGCAGGAGAAACATCGAGAGCTGCCCAGAAGTCTTTTCTATTTGAGTTCGGACCTTCACAGGGAAAGGTTATATAATCACCTGATTTAATCTTCGCCTTAACGACTCTGTCAGCGCATTTAACCTCAGCTTCATATTTGGTCAACCAGTTTAACCCCAAGATAAGATCAAACTCTGTAAAATTCATGACGACCGCGATGGTAGGGAACCGATAACGAGAAAAGGAAACTAGCACCCCACAAACCCAACTGAGATCGAGGGAATCCCCAACCGGATTATGGACAGTCACTGGTTCTTTGAGCTTCTTCAAATTCAAGTCTAGTTTCTTAACCGCATTCTTTGCAACAAAGCTTCGCGACGTGCCGATGTCAAACAGTACTTTAACTGGAATATCTTTGACAGTAAGTGTGCCTTCTAAAACATCTGGCCTTTCCTGAATAGCTAAGGTCTCAGAAGTTTCCGCTACTTCATTTACTTGTACTGCCTTGGATTTCTTATATAGCCGGCAGACCTTTTCAAGATGACCAATCCAACAACATTGACTGCATTTTCTATTCTATCGAAACTGGTTATCGGGTTTAAACCCCTTTTTTTGTTTCTTCGAGGATTTACAATTCCTGGTCAAATGCCCCGGTTTCTTGCAGTTAGAGCATGTAGTCGTCGTCACTGGTCCTTTCTCCGATTTAACCCTTTTCCTCTTGGCTTGGGGCTTCTTACTGACCTCAGGCATCTTACTGGCCTCAGGACTATCAGTTTCAGGCTCACCTTTATTACTAGAACTGACTTCCTCTTCGTAGCGTAACATGCCTTTCTTGTCGAGATCCTCATACTGGTAAGCCATGTATATCATTTCAGAAAAAGGAAGCTTCACATTCCTCATTACACTATTCTGATATTTTCTTTGCAGGCCATGAATAAACCTCAGATTCTTCCTCTTTGGATCTTGAATCAGATGAGGGGAAAAATGAGAGAGTTCAATGAATTTCTTATGATATTCTGGAATGGTCATATCTCCTTGTATCAGATAAGAGAATTCATCACATAACCGCTCAGTTGCTTCAGGAGGAGTAAATCTTTCTAGGAAAATCACTTTGAATCTATCGCAGGTGATATCACCTTCTAGATTATCCTTAATAATTGAATCCCACCAGAACAAGGCTTCATCTTTGAATGCCCAGGAGGCCAGTAATCTCTTCTGGTCATCTCTCAACTTTAATCCTTCAGAGATTTTCTCAGCCGAACGAATCCATGCTTGTGTTTTCATAATAGATTCTTCCCCCGAGAACGGTTTCCAACCTAGATTTCTATATTTCATAAATAGAGCTTCTATATCCGGGTCAGTATTACTTCTTCTGCCTCTGGCACTCATTTTCTAGTACGTCTGCAAATGGCAGACAAAGTGTCAGGTCAACAGAAAGAATATTTTAAAGCATAGAAACATATACTTGAATGTAAATGCATCTATCGAGGTGTTATTTCATTCTGCTACTCATACTAGGTTATTACTGATCCTATCTATAATGAGTTATTCGTCCTAGAACACTACTGGTTCAATTTCTGACGAGTTCGTTAATATGTTATATTCCAGCACTAAGCTTAACCAAAGCTCCGATACCACGTTGTGACGACCCCAAAACCCCATACGACGGTGTCAAGGGTAATCTTAGGAATATAACACATAACCAGATAATAGTAGAACAGAAATAAATAAATACACCAGATAATGCACAATAGAATACACTGGATAAATGTAATCATCAGAGTTACACAGTATATAGGATCATACTTAGTACAAATACAGTTCAGCTATACATAAATGTCTACAGCGGAGAACAAAACATAATGTACAATAGGAGCTGAATAGCATAAAAAGAGATAAATGATAGAATCCATCTTCAGCTCCAGCAATCCAGAAAGAGCCTGCTAAAAATCTGAATACACGGCTGCCAGTGTAGAAAAAGTGGCACCCGAGTTTGCAAGTGAAACAAACTACGAGTCAGTCATGGGACTGGTATGAGAAATCTACTTTACACATTTTAATAATATGGCCAATCACAGGACCACACCACTTTCAAGGAACAGGTTTACTCCATTGGATCGCCAATGCTTTAAAACAATTAAATCTTTTAAACATCGCAATGCTTTTTATAAAAATGAAGCCGATATAAGACTCAAGTCCCATCACACAATGAAAGGCAAACCGGAGGATAGAGTTTTACCTTATATCGACCAAAATATGCTTGATACGAGCAAAACAAATCATTTAAAATGTAAACTTTGTCATTTAATTCTTAATCAGACTCCAACCGTAAAATAGTAAGAGAACGATCCCCTAAGTATTAACCCCGAAGGTCGAAACCAACATCAGACCAATACCCAGGAAACCACCCATCTTAGCTCGTTTGCAGTTAGTTTCTAATTTTATACACAATCATAAATATCAATCGTAGACGACTTGAGCGTCCCATGCCACTATGTCGCCAAATATAGGTTTACAATCAAAACCACATGATGTCGTATTTGGAAATTGGGTTTTTGTCATGAACCAAGGCAAAAGATAGTCCTTACCGACTTCGAGACGCTCTAGCCCGCCCCTCAGGACCCAGACTCAGGTAGGCCCTTGGATCGTCAGGGCCGGTCCATCGATGTGGATTAAAATGCCTGGACACTGCGTTCCCCCGCCCTTTGGGGCGTAGATGAGCCAACGAATGACTCCATCGATCCCGGGTCGACCGATATAACCGAGGCGCCTCGCAACTACAACAACCACATAGGTGAAAAATAGTATAAATGTCAGCCAGTTTAAGCACTGACACCACCTCTAACTAGAAATGAACGCATGCCCTCCTTGATGTCCTCTCCCGTTTCTGGTTCATACCGGGGTGTGAGGCTCGCGAATTCACGTTATACACAAAGCTACGCCACACAGGCGGTGCTTTGATCATCAACCACAAGACTTTGCTTTTCAACAGAAGCCTTGATCAATGCATCTTAGCATGCCACACAGGCAATTCAGACCATGCAACTGATGGCTATCAATGACACAGAATGAATTCCAATGTCAGTCACACAGTCCATTTATAAGTCCGTTCTGGGTCTGAATGAAATCGGAGGCGCTATGTACCTCGCATATCCATCGATCCCCACGTACGTCTGGACGATCACCACTCATTATCCATATTTCGGGATGCCTACCAATTAGGACATCAGTTACCATCCAAACGAGGTGAAGATCTCCGGTCTTCGACCACCGTCTTCATCTTCGATTTCTTATCGTCGATTCAGTTATTCAGAATGGGATAAACCCGGTGTTTCTGAGCAACTCGCGTATATAATAAACAAGTGCTACACAAACACCACATACGCTTCATTCCAACTCATCAGTCACCAACCGTAAGTTAGTAAGAGAACGATTTCCCAAATATTAAACCCGAAGGCCGAAACCAACATCATATCAAAATCCAGGAAACCATTCGACTTAGCTAACCTTCAGTTAGTTTCTGAATTTCACATTCCATATCATTTATAATATTTTATAATGATTTATCGCTATTTTTATTTATTTAAAAATAGCCAATTTATTCAAATGACGCTTCGGGCCATAACGCGGCCATGGCGCTGTTTTTCTTCAGATTTGATTTACACATATCTGAAAATCTAACCGTTGGATCTTCATAAAATTTATATTATTAGAAAGATCTTTTCAAAACGAATCCAATGGTTCTAGTTTTGGGAAAATCCGACGGTCGGATCTCCCGGTACAATCGTTTGAAGTTTCGATTTCAAAATACGAACTGCAGCTTCGTTATTCGATTTAATTTAATTATATATATATATATATATATAATCGATTCTGGCACTGTTTTTCTTCAGATTTGAATTAAACATTCCACACAATCCAACCGTTGGATCTTTATAAAGTTGGTGTTGCTGGAAAGATATTTCCAAGGCGAACCCGACGGTTTCGGTTTCGGGAAAATCCGATGGTCGGATCTCCCGCACTAATCGTTTGAAATCACGGTTTCAAAACACGAACTGCAGCTTCGTTATTCGATATAATTTGATTATATTTATATATATATAAATATAATCTATTCTTCGATTTCAAAACCATTTTCTTTTCATACATTTGATAAAAATGATATTTTTATCCAACAGACGTTTATTTCAACACGTCACTATTTTTTACAATTCATGTATATAATAAAAATGTGATTTTTATTGAAAAACAATTTATTTCAAAACACGACTATATTATATAGTTCATATGGGTGATAAGAATATGATTTTTATTATAAAACATTTTATTTCAAAACACGACTATTTTATATAGTTCATATAGGTGATAAAAATATGATTTTTATTATAAAACAATTTATTTCAAAACACGACTATTTTATATAGTTCATATAGGTGATAAAAATATGATTTTTATTATAAAACAATTTATTTCAAAACACGACTATTTTATATAGTTCATATAGGTGATAAAAATATGATTTTTGTTATAAAACAATTTATTTCAAAACATGACTATTTTATATAGTTCATATGGGTGATAAAAATATGATTTTTATTGTAAAACCATTTATTTAAAACACGAATTCCATTCAACACATGAATTTTATTCAACGAATGAATTTCTATTCAACACATGAATGCGGGTTCAACATATGAAAATAATTTCAACGAATGAAAATAATTCTAACACATGAATATTTCAGAAAATTTCGGCAGCATAACGGCAGGGTACTTAAAACCGGGGTCGTCCCTAGTACGGCTCCTCGCTCTACCTTAAAGCCTTGCAGCTTTTGACAATGTGGATTTCATGCATCTAGTTCGCACGCAGGCGGCATGTATATTCTTTTCTTTTCCACAAACTAATCCTATGTGGTTTCAACCAAATAATTCTCAACCACAAACGGGTATTTTTCAACCACAATCAATCAATTTCAACCACAAACAATTCTAATCAACCATTCGCTATCAACCAATTTTCACACCAATCACAACCAATAAATATCGTCCATGGTTTGTGGACGAGGGGCGTATATATATATAAATAATTTCACTTCTATTCAACACATATATTATTTTTAAAACGCATATATAACTTATACTTCGACCGTATAACTTATACAACGCTTATACAAGAGGTGTACAATGCTTATATAACTCGTACATCGACTATATAATTTATACATCATCGTTTTCCATATCGTTTATAATTTAGAAATCTCACATTGGGTTCCACTCCACCAAAAATAGCAGAAGGCTCAGAAAAATATGCGGTCTCTTCTAGAATGTAGAAGACGTCCACACGAGTCCACTGTCTCTTGTTTCACTGAATTTCGTCAACAAACGAAAAAGATATGATTTTTACAGTGAAATCAAAAACTGTAGCACTTTAAAGTGCTATAATATAGTTTAAAATTAAATCAGCCGTACCTCAGCTGAAAGGTTCGAAACTAGGTTTCGATTTTACTCGAAATCCGTGAAGCTTGAAGAGGATCGGGCTACGCAGTGTCGAAGGGGGAGGAGAGGCGCTCAGGCACCAGGGGAAGTGGGCCTGCTCGGTAGTGCCAGCTGTCGGCGGCGGCGGCGGTGGCTGAAAGCCCCGAACTTCCCGAGCTCGATTCGAGCTCTACAGGTCATGAAAAAGTCCAAACTTCATATGGATGTGAAGCTCATGAGACGATCTACAAAAACTTCAACTGGGGCATGGGTTTTCATTGAGTGGATTTGAAGAAAAAGCGGAGAGAAGGTTTGAATGCAATCCGCCGTCGCCTGGAGCAATAGTCGAGGAGAGAGAATATGCGTGGACCAATAGGATTTTTTTATTAAATTATATATTTTTAAATTTCTAAAATACGCTCGTTCACACACGAACCCCAATCCAAACCCAACGACTATCGTCCCTAGCTAAATACCCCCATTCCGAACACAATGGGATATGTTTCGTAGGTCCATTCAACTGTTTGAGTCAGTTTCTCTTCAAATAAAATATAAAACATTCAATATTTAATTTGAACGTACATTTCAATTTGCCGGGGCCACATACTGATTCTAAAAATTCCCGAAAAATAAATCTAGCTATGTTTTGACGATACGGTCTCAACAAAACTAGTTTCGTCGAATTCTGAGACCGTTTGAAAAATGGCCCATTTCTGGTCGATCCAATTTAATAGAAATCGACCAAACACATTTCCTTTGCCACGCTCACATACTAGCTTCAAAAGTTATGAAATTTGAAACTTAGCAATAGTTTAACATCTCGGATCCAGCTAAAGTGGTTTCGTCGAATTCCGAGGTCGTATGCAAAATGGCCATTTTCACGGGCTATATAAACTCTATAGCGACCTTTCTGAAAATTCATTTGGCCATAACTTTTGCTTCCCACTATGAAACTTCGATTTTTCGGATTCGTTAGAAAGATATTCACTAACAGATTTAAATATTTTTGGTTTCACTAAAGTCCGTTTTGTTTTGCACCCGGTACAGTCAGGCAAAGTTTGAATTCAAATTTTGAAACTACCGCGCCATTTCCGGCCTTGTTTATAATTAGAATTAATTATATTTCTTTTCAAACGTCGATTCAAACTTACTTTTCATCATTATTATTTAAAATATTTATTTTAAATATTTAAAATCCACCAAAATAGCCAATTTAAAATTTTCAAACTGGTTCAGATTTTCCGGGTCGTTACAGAGGTAGTCGGTGGTCCCGTCAGGTGGCGGCAGCGGCAGCCCATTGACCGGAGGCGGTGGTTTCAGGTAAAAAGTGGCGGTGGAGTTTTTGGGTTCACGAAATGGGGTGAGGAGTCGTCGGTGGAAGAGGATGGGGTGGTCGGGCATGTCGTGGCGGAGGCGGGGGTTGCGCGTCGAGCGTGGTGGAGGTGGGTGGCTGTTACGCGGTGCGACGCCTTTTTTTAGAGAAATGAAATCGACGAGTAGAAAAGGGTTTGGGATTTTAGGGTTTTATAAAGAATTTAATTATTATTTTATTTTCCCAAAAAATAACTTTTTAGAACGAACTCCAAATCGAGCCCAACGACTGTCGCCCCTAGCCAAATACCCCCATTCCGAACATAATGGGCCATGTCCCGTAAGCCAATTTGACTGTTTTGATCAGTTTTCATCAAAATTAAAATATAAATTAATTTAACGTTCAAAATTGATTTCAACGTACTTTTTAATTTACTGGGGCCACATACTGGCTCCAAAAATTCCAGAAAAATAAATCTAGCTATGTTTTGACGACACGGTCCCAACAAAACTAATTTCGTCGAATTTGGAGACTATTTGAAAAACGGTCATTTTCCAGTTGATTAAATTCAAACTAAAAGTACCAAATGCGTTTAAATTCACCACACTCATATATTAATTCCAAATATTGTAAAAATTGGAATCTAGCAATAATTTTACATTCCGGATCCAACAAAAATGGTTTCATTGAAAATGGAGGTCGTTTGCAAAATGGCTATTTTTAAGGGCTATATATTATATTAAAATATATATATAAATTCCATAACGAGTATTCTGAATTTTAAACTGGAGATAACTTTCAATTTATATTATTAAATCTGAATTTTTTACAGTCATTAGAAAGATATAATTAAACAGATTCAAAAATTTCTTGCTTCGTCCAATTCTGATTTAAAACGAATTCTATACATTCAGTTGAAATTAGAAATCGAATTTTCAAACTACCGTGCCATTTCAGGCTCCTTATATAATTAAAATAATTTTATTTGTTCTAACTGCGATTTAAATAAATTTTTAATCGTTATTATTAAAAATAAATCATTTTAAATATTCTAAGTCCATTAAAATTGTCAAAATAAAAATTTTAAATTGGTTCTGAAAATCTGGGTTGTTGCAATCTCCCCTACTTAAAATCTTTTCGTCCTCGAAAAGGAATGGAGCTGAAAGTTGTTTAACTTACCAACTCAACTTTCATTCTGGCTTCCATTCTTCAACTTTTCAGTTTCTAAGAGTTTTTTAATTCTTCAAAAATTTGGCTAACTCCCTAAATTTTCCAAAAATTTCGCCATATGCTCCTTTCTACGGGGAGACCTTTAAAACCGCAACTTACCTCACAGGCCCCTCATCAATCCAAAAGAAAAAGCCAAGCAGCTAGCCAATCGTCTCATAAAATCATCAAAACCCAAGAAATACAGTAAACATGTACCTATTTGTCGGGCATACAATTTTATTCCTTTTCTTAGCTTCCATGCTATGACCTGTTCACACATATATATGTACATGTATGCAATTCTAATGAAATATCAATTCGGTTCAATATTCGATTTGATTTGGCTTAAATTACCTTACATTCTCTTACTGGTTCCAATAATCTCATTAGTTGACTAATAATCAAACATAACAACCAACAATCAATTAGTTGATTAGAATTTCAAATTAATAATTTTTATATACTCAAAAATCATATTTTTGATGCCAAATCACAACAATAAATTCTAACTATGTTTTGGTTCTCACACCAATCAATTGGAAATATATAGATATCACACCTTCTAAACTCGAACATAAATACTGATGATACTCGAGTAATTATCAGGATCATCTCCGGGTGACTAGAGCATGATTCTATATCTATCCAGTATATTTGAGGCTTCTTATATACGTTCATGACACATATATGCAAAATCTTTATATACTGGATTGTCCAAATTAAAATAAAATAATATCCTCAAATACGTATAATAAGATAAAATTTTCAAAACTAAAAACGATTTCATTCTTATTTTTAATAAATAATACTCTTCCAACTCATTCTATGATACTACTGATACCATCTCTAATGAGTCATTCTTATTAGATATTACTAATCCAATCTCTGATGAATTCATTCATTCGGTTCTAAACTGTCTTGTTCTCGAGCTCTATAAACCAAAGCTCTGATACCATAATGAAACGACCTAAACTCGCCCTTACGGGAATGCCCGGATTGAGTTGAGAACACGACAAATCAGAACATAAATGACAGAACAATTCGTTGTTATTACAACAATTTGCATCATAGTACAAGAATATAACAGAGTATGAATAAATAATACACATTGAAAAATATCAGAGATTTGAAATTACAATGCAACGGAAAAATAATACATAACACAACTGAAAGAAATACACGAATGCAGAGCTTTCCGAGTATAGCTCCAGCTATAAATCCAGGATCCTGTGAAGATAATATCTGCAAAACCAAACTACTAACTGCCCGTGTGGAAAATAAGGGCACCTAGAGTTTAGGTTAAAACAATAAACTCCAGTCAGTCATGTGACCGGTGTGAGAACTGAAATAGTTATTTAAAACTTTACTTTAAAAATAAAGTAAATCAAGGGACCACGCCGTATAACACGGAATGAGTTTCCTCCCAAGAATACCAGTGCATAAATCAAACAGTGCAATGCTTTTTAGAAAGATGAAGCTATTATAAGACTCAGGTACCATCACACAATGTAATGCAAGCCAGAGGATAGAGTTTTACCTTATAATAGCCAAACATGCTTGATACGTTTTAAAGAAAATCATTTTGATATTACTATAAGTGCATAGTGTATCAAACAGCTTCAAATATAAATGTATCAATCATAGATGACATAGTATCCCATGTTGCTATGTCGCTATATAGGTTTACAACTAAAACCGAAAAGTCATGTATTGGAAATTGGATTTCCATCATGAGTCGAGACAAGGGATGTACTCCTCGCCGGCTTCGAGACACTCTTGTAAATGCCTCAGGGTTCCCCATAGTGGACTCTGGGAACATACAGGGCCGATCCACACTTACGTTAGTGTATTGGCAATTCCTGAACATACGTTTCCCCATCCTATAGGACCAATCCATCGGCTCCGTAGTAACCGATATATCTGAGGCGCCTCGCTATCCATCATCCAGATAGGTAAAAATATAATAAATGTCCAGGCTCCATACCATGACACCACCTATAGCTAGAAGGAAATGTCGTGCACTCCCTGCTGTCCCTTATCCCGTTTTTGACTCATACCGAGGTGTGAGGCTCGCAAATTAATGCTATACACAAAGCTATGCTATTTAAATCCGTGCTTTGATCATCAACCACAAGGCTCTGCTTTTCAACAGAAGCCTTGATCATTTGCATCTCAGCATGCCACACAGGCAATTCACGCCATGCGACTGATATCTATCGATATATAAACTCTAAGCTCGTACATCTCAGAGAAGAGCGTTAAGTAAGAGAATAAATTCTCCGCCACCAAACAGATATATATCTAATAGAGATCAATCAACACAGAATAAAATCCTATGACATACACACATCCATTTACTAGTTCGTTTTGGGTCTGAACGAAACTGAAGGCACCTTATTCCTCGTCCCATATGTCCAATACAGGAGAGAGGTCCTCGCATGTCTGGTCGATTTCTAAGTACGTCTGGACGATCACCACTTATTACCTTGTCTTGGGTGTACAGCCCAATCAAGACATTAGTAATCATCCAAACGATGTGAAGAACTCCGGTCTTCAACTACCGTCTTAATCGTCGACTTATCGTCGAATCAATTATTCAGAATGGGTATAAACCCGACCTTTCTGAATAATTCACGTATCCTATAATCAAGTGCTATAAAAACACAACATACGCCTCATTCAAATTCTGAATGATCTTTTATTCAGGTATTCATATCCTTAGGGAAATGTTCCCATTAATTTTATCAAAGATAAATTCTTTAAATTTATTCTTTAATCTTCCTTTGGATATCAGTTCAAACCAAATTAAGGTTTATCCAAACTAGTTGGGATTAGAGCACCTTACCGAAGCAATCATTTTTTTATTTCCCAATCCCAACCTATTCATCCCATGGAGCAAAACTGATAATACTCCATATCTAACACCCCGTTGTTATCGGTAAATTTAATTACCATTTCACGTTCAAATCTAATTAAAGATTTAACTATCGCATGGAGTAAAACTGGTGGTACTCCATTCTCGATCATTTCCCAAATTGGATAAATTTAAATTATCACATTCATATTTCTATCTAATTAAAGATTCATTAAAACTCCACTTAATCTTAATCTTCCAACAATCTTTATCAACGATTATTTAACTTTGGGAAATCAAACATGCCGCATCGACAATCTACACCGTAGTATTGATTTCTGCCGATATGTAACCTCTAAGCTCGTACGTCTTAGAGAAGGGTGTTAAGAAAGAGAATAAATTCTCCACCACCAAACAGAAATATATTTAGCAGAGATCAACCATACAGTTCGAAATACAATGTTAGACATGTAATTATATCTTAAATGTGTTAAAGAACTAATGTTATTTAAAACATAGTTCACGATAAACCCAAATCCTCTTCCATAAAAATGGAACTTTCACGGGAAACAGATCAATATATAATCAATATCAATTTCCGTATCCGACTAATAATATAAATGGAATAACAACAAAGCCTTTTAAATTCTATATATATTAACAGTCTTCCTCCACAGAAGCTTACTTCGATTATTACCAAATCGAATTCCATTTAATTCCAATTTAATATATTAAAATGGAAAACTTTACTTCGGAAAATATCCATTAAATCTTAGTAAAAAGATTTATAAATTCCAAATCATATTTTACTGTTAATCGGGTTAAAGAACGGATGTCGTTAAAAACACAGTTCATGATAAACCCAATTCACATTCCATTCTATTCCAATTACTAAATATAATTGGAAACTCTAATAATCTTAATTAAAATACTTATTCTTTTCGCACGGGGTTTAAGAATAGTGTTATTGAAGATAGCATTCACGACAAACCCAAAATCTAATTCTTTTATTCAATTCCAATCAAATATTTATTAATTGGAAAACTTCACTAAATCTTAATTAAAAGATTTTCTCTTTTCTCAACTTGGTTTAAGAATAGTGTTATTTAAGACATCATTCACAACAAACCCAAAATCCAATTTAATATTAAATACAAGGCTCTGAATAGAAATTATATCGACTTATTTTCAATATCAAATTCTGAAACAAACAGATATTGTACTGGGAATAACGATATTGGTATCTTCTAAATTCCCATAACAATAACCGTATAACCACGGAATCCAGTATCGAAATATTCTGAAGTTTATTTCCATTCCAACCCATTCCAATTTGTTTATTGGAAAATTCTGGTTATGTTTAAACCGTTTCAAATCCAATTTATTTCTTTTGAAAATATTGGATTATTATTCTATTTAATAACTAGTTCATTTTTACAAAAATATATTTTTATCTTTACAAAAGTGGAATTTTTCATCCAAATCATTTATTATGATTTTACACAAATTATTAATATTGTTAATAATTTTATTAAGGCCCTTTCAGTCAATTTCCATAAACGGTCATCGAACTGCACTTACAACGACCTTTCCAAATTTGATTTGGACATAATTCCAAATCCAGCCATTAGATTTCAAATCTCTTATATTCATTGGAAAGCTCTTTTCGATACAAACCCCACGGTTCCGGCTTTAGGAGAATCTGACGGTCGGATCTCCCATGATGTATATTCGAAGTCAATGGTAGAAATTCACGAATGGTCGCGGCGCGTTCTATTCAAGCCATTAAATATATATATAATATAAATATTATATATATTTCATCGATTTCAATTTAAAACGCATTTTATAAACCATGTATAAATTCGTTTTAAAATGATTCTAACTTCATTTTCAATTTTAAAACAAAATTGAATATTCCTTATCATTATAATATTTAAATGATAATATTTTCAAAATATGTGATTTTGAAATAATTTCCTTTTCGATATTCATAATAAAAATGAATAAAATCGATACAAAAATCATTCGCATTAAAATGGCGCAAATCTAATCAATACGGCTTCATATATTTCAATATTTTCGTGTCCATCCCAAATCGGACATCAAACTCATGTTTTAATCCTTTATTGAATATTATTTTAAAATATCCGTTCCTTTTTGAATTGGAATCAGACCCAATCAATTACCATATAATTTTATTTATGTGGATTTCGTACAACGCATGTATATAACGACATCAAAACCAACCCACCATCATCCAGAGTGCATCACACAACTGCATAAGCATTAAATATAAATAATTAACACTTTCAACAGTCTGTCAACCAATCAATTGACATATAACTAAATAATTTCCCTATACCCGTGTGGGGTTTCAATCAACAAACACAGATTTTGTTTGTGCAGTTGGGCGATGTGTAAAATTTATCGTCCCAATCAATATCAGTTAAATGTATGTACATAAAAAAATCGTCCAATTTGTAAATGAATATTTATTTTCATTTCAGGCGAATTTTATGCCATTCATATATGCATTAAAAATTATATTTTTAATGATAAAATACATATTTCAACACATGCGTATTTCATGTAGTACATTCATCAACAATACAGTCAATTTCACAAGAATTCAATCCAAATACACATCCATGGTTTGTATAATAAATAGTATCAGGGGCTACTAAGCCCCGTCTGCATCCTAGTATATATTTAATTGTAAAATAATTTGAGTGAGAAAGAGTTCTCGCATTGGGATCCACTCCGCCGCGCTTTTCTAACATTGTGAATTGCTATTCTGGTTCCAGACTTCGCAAACAAGCTCCAATCTTCGCGCCGTCTTTTTATCCAGCCTAAATGTAACACCCCACCTCCGTTAAGGTCACTCACAAAGGGAATGCCTTAACTTTGGTGGAGCATTTTAGTAAACAGAACAGAAACTTACAAGACAGATAAAACAGTACTTGAAATTTTTTAACTTTATTACAGCGGAAACAGAAATCAATATGGTTACATCCTTTCAAATCTCAGAATTCAAGTACAAAATATCAGTCTTGTACAAAAGCCTTCAAAATGCATGGTTTAAAATCATAATCCCCATAGAACGGAAGCTATACAGAGCCAAGCCATACTTTAAGCACTTCAATCAAAGAGAAATCCGGATCAAGCTAAAGTATTCCCTCCTTGGATAACCTGGGGGGGAAACGGAAGAAAGGAGGCGAAACAACAAGGGTCAGACAAAAAGTCTGGCAAGTCCAGTGACTTTTAGCATATGAACAGATAATAATAATATGATATGAACATGAAACTGGATGTGAGATAACTGTAACAGGTGTAGCAGATATAACAGAAGAACAGAATGACATAAACTATTGCTTCACACTTCTCTGCACTAATACTAGTATAACAGAATTAGGTGTCACCCTAATGTCTAAACTGAAGCAGGAACGGGTACAGAATAATTTAACAGAAACAGAATGCTAATAATGGGCCTTTACTACCCGATCAGAAACAGACAGAAGCAGAAACAGATTAATCCCTACGGAAACAGAATGTAGAATTAGGTGTACACTAGTAATGGGCCTTTACCACCCGAACAGACGGTACCACACAGAAACAGACAGGTGTTACCACCCAACAGAAACAGACGGTACAACCAGAAACAGACAGAACTAAGTGTACCCTAAAACCCTACCCCAAGCGATCGGCTCCCTAATACATAAATATCCTGTGTCGGCCCCACAGTAGGGTGTATCACTCCCTAAAGTAACAACCAATTGGCACAGACATATTTACAGATGTCACGGCGTCTTACATCCTCAGAGGCAGACCGGGATCCATGCACGCACACAACCCGGTTGGAACGCACCATCAACACCCCTCGCCATTATCAGAATGAACCACCTATAATTAGTTCAGTAAGCATGCCCGGACCCTACCTACTGTTGGGTCAAAGTTTTGATACCAGAAAGGGTTACTGACTTATATGGGTCCCAAACAACAGATGACACAAGTAATTCCCCTCCTAACCTTGTGTCCCCAGACTAACAGATCTCAGATTAACTTGTTTACCAGTTCAGACATACAGAATTCAGATTTACTAGTTCACAGATTAAGTTAACAAGTTTTCAGACTAACAGATCAGATGTACAAATTTTTCAGATTTGTCTAACTTTGTATTGGGCCTACAGATTCATGGACGGGTTTACTACACCTATTAATCCAGTTGGTTTAACCCTATTTCCCCCAATACGTTTTAGACGTCATTCTTATCTTAGATTTGCATTAATTAATTATTAATGCCCAGACCTCTCACATTAGGTCGCTAGCTTGTGGCCGCTGGATGGGCCGGGCGGTTCCGGGCAGACTTCTGCCACAAGCCAGACCTAACCTCGTGTCTTAAGCAGGTTATGACTAACTTCTCACATTAGAACCTATTGTTTGCGGTCATTGGATGTGCCGGGCGATTCCGGGCAGAATTACGCCGAAAACTCATTCTAACCTCGAGTTAGTCATGTTTATCTTTGCGGCCAATTAATTAATAATTTACCGTTTATGCGCACGCCCAATATATATGCCAATTCAGATTATATCAATAACAGGATGATTATATCAACACAGCAGATAACAAATTTTAGCAGATAACAGATTTTCCAGATTATATGACTTAACGGATTTAACAGATTTAGCAACTTAGCAGATTTTGGCATATAACAGGTTAGGCATTTCAACCGACAAATTTAACAGATTAGGCACTTCAATCTAATTAGCAGTCTAGGCAATATAACAAAACTAGCAGTTTAGGCAACTTGGCAAATTAGCAGATTTAGCAAATTTAATATATTTCTAAAGGTTCTATTTACATTCCTTGCCTAATCATAAATTAGGCCTAAATTCATATGCCTACATAATTGTCATGATTCACAATATGAACATATACTCCATGTTTGCATAAATTTACATAGCGCAGAATATGGACATAATTTACCATATAACATATATTCCAATTTTTTTGTTAAACTAGCATTTTACAGCAGATTCACATATAAATTATACCAAATATAACCGTTAATTACAATGCATGCCATATATCCAAAAATCCCTATTTAGGTGTAATCACAATAATAGATATCCTAATTAATGCAAATCTTTACACCTAAGTTTCCATATCTTCTTCTTTTTAAGTCATGAATCATTATGCAAACTATACCCAACAATCTAAATCTTTAAATCATATCTTCTAAAAATCAGATCTTGACTTTTATATGCATTTTGTCCAAAGTCTCAAATCATATGTAATCTTACAATGGTTCCTCTCTTCTTTTATCACAGAATATGCATAGGTCTAAAACTAGTTTACAACATATGCTTATTTTTCTAATTAATTACAGATCTAAATAACATATGTTCATTTCTCTAATTAGTTACAGATCTAGATTACAACGTACACTATGCATACAACATATATAAATTACATGTTTACAGTCAAATTCATGCATCCAATCCCAAGTCATATGTCAATATATTTTATGCCTCAGATCTAAAGTCATACGTTCAATTCAGTCTTGTCAAATTTCGCATCATTCATTATTTGTCCCAAAATTTGCGTTCATACGTTAATCTCTTATGAGATTAGGCACAGGCTCGTGGTAGCCTGGCTATAGAAACAGAAAGGAAGCAGAAAGGGATACAGAACAGTCACAGAAAAACAGATCTGACAGATATACAATCTCAGATTCAGATTTAAAAGCATATCAGAATTATAATTAATGTTTATAGCAGAAAATAACTGTACTTGCCTTGATTGGATTAAAGAACTTTAGTTGTTACAGAATTGTTGCAGAAGCTTTTATCTCAAATTTGAATTTAGGATGATGTTGATTGTCTTCAACAGAGTAGCAACGCCATTTTTATTTTTAATTTAGAACAGAGGCAGAGTAGAAGCAGAATAGAATTGTATGCAGAGAAGGCTGGGTTTGGGACTGTTGAAATAGGTTTAGGCAGACGAATCTAGACAGAAAACGAGACCAGATACACCAGAACGCACCCAGGCAGAAAAACAGATTCGGAAGGCAGGTCGACCCCCAGGTCGACACTAGGGTCGACTCTAGGGTCGACCCCCTGGGGCAGGTCGACTCTAGGGTCGACCTCCTGGGGGCAGGTCGACTCTAGGGTCGACTCCCCAGTCGACCTGGTCTGTGCTGTTTAATTTTTTTTCTAAACTTTGGGAGGCCATAACTTGGTCATATGGACTCCGATTTACGAAATTTCGGACTCTATTTCGCGTATTTTTCCGAGACGAACGCTATGGCACAGCCCGTTTCCCTTGATTATGATTTTATATTTTAATTATACTCAGATTTGTAATTATTAAGTTCACAGAAAATACGGGGTGTTACACTAAACACGCCATTCCGGACATCTTTCGCCTATGGGCCTTTCTCCCGAAAATGCTCCAATTCACCAGAATTCGCAAAATGACATGAATTGGATAGCAGACTTTACATGCGTTTTTCGAATGGCTGCGCAATCCAAAATATGGCTTCCATATAGTCAAACCGAAGAGAAAATCATGCTCTTCGATTTTGGCATTGTGAAGTTTTGGCCAGAAGCGTGCGGTTTGGGAGATATGGGCTAAAATAAGTCAGCGTGTTAAATATACGCTCGGAAAATTTAAAACCAGATTTTCAAGTGGTGGAGGGGCCCACGGCGGTGTTGGAGGTCGGAGGAGGGTGGCTCTGAGGTCAGAGGTGGTCCGGTCAGGCGGCGGCGACCCATTAGCTGGAGGCGGCAGTTTCAGGTAAAAAGGGGCGGTGGAGTTTTTGGGTTCATGAAATGGGGCCAGGAGAAGGCGGTGGAGGAGGAGGGGGTGGCCGCTCAGTCGCGGCGGAGGCCGGGGGGTACGCGTCGAGCATGGCGGCGGTGGGTGGCTATTGCACGGTGCAGCGACTTTTTCTTTATTTTTCTAAGAAATGAAATCGACGGGTAGAAAGGGGTTTGGGATTTTAGGGTTTTATAAATTATTTAATTATTATTTCATTTTGCCAAAAAGTAACTTTTTAAAACGAGCTCCAAATCGAGCTCAACGACTATCGCCCCTAGCCAAATATCCTCATTCTGAACACAATGGGCTATGTCTCGTAAGCCAATTCAACTATTTCGATCGGTTTTCGTCAAAATTAAAATATAATTTAATTTAAAGTTGAAAATTAATTTCAACGTACATTTTAATTTACCGGGGCCACATACTGACTCCAAAAAAATAAATCTAGCTATATTTTGATGACACGGTCCTAAAAAACCTAATTTCGTAGAATTTGGAGAGCATTTGAAAAACGGTCATTTTCTAGTCGATTAAATTCAAATTGAAAGTATCAAAAGCGTTTAAATTCACCATGCTCACATATTAATTCCAAAAACTCTGAAAATTGGAATCTAGGAATAATTTGACATTCCGGATCCAATAAAAGTGGTTTGTTCGAAAACGGAGGTCATCTGCAAAAGGGCTATTTTTAAGGGCTATATATTATATTAAATATATATAAATTCCATAGCGACTATTCTGAATTTTAAACTGGACATAACTTTTAGGTTATATTATGAAATCTGAATTTTTGCAGTCATTAGAAAGATATAATTAAATAGATTCAAATATTTCTTGTTTCGTTCAATTCTGATTTAAAATGAATTCTATACATTCAATTGAAATTAGAAATCGAATTTTCAAACTACTGTGCCATTTCAGGCTCGTTATATAATTAAAATAAATTTATTCGTTCTAATTTTAATTTAAATAAAATTTTGTCATTATTATTTAAAATAAATCATTTTAAATATTCCAAATCCATTAAAATTGCTAAAATAATTTTTTTAAAATTGGTTTCGAAAATCCGGGTTGTTACATTAACACCCTTCTCTAAGACGTATGAGCTTAGAGGTTATATATTGATAGAAAATCAGTGATACATTGTGAACGGACAATGTGACATGCTTAAGTTTTGTGATGAGCTATGAATGATCAAAGCATGGCTTATTGAAGCGTAGCTTTGTGTATATCATGACCTCGGCAAGCCTCACACCCTGGTAAATGGCCAAAACAGGAAGAAATGCAGCAAGGTAATGGGGTGTTGTCTACTTTTAGATAAAAGGTGTACTATGGTATGGCGCCCAGATATTAACCTATGTTCTAAAAACATCTGCTTTTGTGGTTGTTGTTGGCGCATGCTTGGAAAGGTCGGTAATGACCAAGAGATGATATACCCAGGCATACTCTAAGTTACCTAGTTACAGAGGTAACCAGGCCTTGTGTTGGCTGAGGAGCATCAGTTAATCCTCGGACATACCTCTAGAGGTGTTCAAAATTCAGTTCGGAAGGAAGATCCTTTGCTTGGTCATTGTTGGAAACTCAATCTCCACTACGTGCCCGTACGATTCTGATCGTATGCCATATGTCAGTATAGTATATGGTACTTATGCTGGCTATAATAATGCATTTACTTTTGAAAGTTTTTTCACACTATCTTATGGTATTGAAAGGGGATTTCCGCTTATCAAAGGCACTTTTAGCTGCATAAGGAGAAACCTCGCCCAAGTGTGCATTTGCATTGTGTGTGTGTTGCGAGACCTTATGTTATTTTCATTTTTCGAAAATTCATTGCGAATTTCTATGCACTGGTATTCACATGGAGTAAGTTCGTTCCGCATTAACGGCGTGGTCCGGTGAATTACCTAACTTTAAAAAATAAACCATAAAAACTACTGTTTTTAGTTCTCACACCAGTCCCAACACTGACCTGGAGTTTATTGTTCCCACACGTAAACTCTGGATGCCCCAATATCGAGGTGCACCCCATGGTATTCCATTCACACGGTCTCCACCGTAACGCCACCGAAATGCTCGTTGTCCCCATCCTACACCGGGGTGACGTACGGATCTCTATATAACAATGTTACGATTAGCATATATCTTCCATCACTACGCTACGTAAGCGTACGGACTGCCACCCTTGATCGAATCAGATCTCATACCGGAGTAATGCCCTCAAGTCTACGATACACCACCTAGAGCGGATATGCATGTATGTCCCTCATACATACTGTTAATTGTAGCTCGATGCCTCAATCGCACGTCCTCTAATGTGCACCGAGTTTTGTGGCAGGGCAATACAAGAAATACGTAACTCGGTCAGGAGCTTTTCCATATCTGTACAGGTCCGTCTTTAAAGAGGCTCTATATACAGATATACCTAGGGTCTGTTTTCACGGTGGCTATGGCCCCACCCCTGCCCCTCCCTCAACTATAAAGATTACAAGAGCTAAGCGACATGCCCCTAATAACAAACAATCTAAACATCCATTGGCGTCTCCCCTCAACTCCTTACCCCGATAGTAAAGGGTGAATGGTATCTTGGGTTTAGCTCTAGCCTTTTCGCATCCCACTGGTTGGCGATGACGGATATACGATGGTCTACTATCCTTGTTGGTCGTGACCCACGGCCTCCCCATTGAGACAACCGCCGAATCACCCTAGTGTCACCGCGTCACAACATTTTGACTGCATAGCTACTTCTGCAGTCAAGGCCCACCCACCTAGTAGTTACGTGCAGACCCAACCTCTGCGAGCACAGCCTAAGACATCTGTCACCGCACAGAGGACTACTAGGAGCACCTTATGTACCTCAGGAAGCCGCGTGCTTCCCCTTCCAGTCCTTTGGAGCCGTTAGAACAATCAGATGAATATGTGCTCCCTTTATGCCATATAACACCTTGGTGATCTACCCTGTTGGGTTATTCACCCTCAAACTACAGATTGGTCCAAGCGCCTCACTTTAATATGTTGTTAGACTCTATGTATAAACATTCTTTTACACGCTTGCTTTTACTTACCTAGTTTCCTTTTAATTTGGTTATTACCATTCACATTGATTTCTTCATCAGTTACCAAGTTCCTCTTGCTTATTAATTTCATTTATAACTTAACCCATTTAAGTTTATTAATAAGCCTACAACATGTTATTCTCCAGATTGTGGCCCAAGGTCTGTAATCCACAATCTATTTTATATTCTTGTTTGATTTCATCATTACACTAACATTTTTTACTTAATATGTAATTAAGTATATCTCAATTCACATGTTTTCCAATTAACATGTCACTTACCATTTATGGTTAAATATAACTTATTTCATTTCATAAGTTTTCCTCATCCTTTCTCATTTAATCATAATTTCTACTTTACAACGTGAATACTACTTATCTTCGTTTACTTATTATCTTAGTTCTATTAACTAAGGCCCATTAGTAAGTTTCTCTACCCATTTATTATAACCTATGTTAAAATTTCCCCTTGTCCCTAGGACAAGTCTGAACATGTTATTCTTATCAGCGGGTTTCAAACCTCCAAGTTTACGGATTACTTAATTTATAATTAAGTACAATATATTTTCTCCCTTCCCTTAACTGGTTTCAGGTTTTCCCCTCTACTGATTACTTAATTTACCATTAAGTGTCCCTTAACTCAATTCACCAGTTATCCCATTCCCTTACTAGTTTATTATAACCAAAGTCATAATATTCACTTGTCCCTAGGACAAGTCTTCCTATTATACAACATATTCATTAATGTTATTTATTTATAATAGGTTATTATCATTCCCTATTTAAACCATTTACTGATGTAAACCATTATTCTTCATTCACCGTAGTATATACTCCTTATTATATCAAGGAAAACACTTCATGCACCTTATCAGTTTGATATAAGGAATCAATGATTTATTTTCATAATGTATCTGTAGTAGCAAGTAATTTCTTTACTTTTCTTTATTTACTGTGGCTTACTTGCAACAGCTTTCTCAGAAATAGGTCATTATATCACTTTTCCTTCGTATCACACTAACCCAGTTCATTACATCCCCTCCTTTCTTATTTTCTGAGTTAGACATGTAATTACCATCATTGCCATTTATTCATATCTTGTTATATACATATATTTATATATATGTACATACATATGCCTAGAGACCTCTCACATTAAGCCAACATTTGTGGACGCTGGATTTGCCGGGGGGTCCGGGCAGACTTCTACCACAAGTCGACTTAACCTCGTGCCTTAGCACCATTTTTACTTATGCACTTGGACCTCTCACATTAGATTTACCACTTGTGAATGCTGGATATGTTGGGCGGGTCCAGGTAGACTTCTATCACAAGTGCAATCTAACCTCGTTTCTAAGGCGTTACATTTCCAAATTACTATGTACTTAGGCAAGTTCATATTTTAATAATTATCCTCTTTTTCCATGTAAAATTTTGGCATATTACCCTCTTCATATATCTACTATAATCCAATTTACATGCCGTCAAGTTATGCCTATATTTTGGTGCATGTCCTTTGCAATATGTATTTAATTCTAATTTTTGATATGTAAGCATTTAATCGGGTAATTGTTTAGATCTCACAAGTTACATGTCAATTACTCAATAATATGCCACAAGTAAATCATGTAGTTACAATCACTGAATTGGCTATTCATATCCTAACAAGTTTATTTTCTCCAACATGTAAACATTCAATACTTTAGCCAATTTAACATAGGAATTTCCTGACATGTTCATATTAACATTTTAACTCATTACAACAGCAATTTATAATTAATCTGGCAATTTCACAATTAATAAAAAGCGGAATGCTAAACGATTATGTACCATTTTCTAAAATAATATGGCTTAAATCCACTCACCTCGTAAGCTTTCCAAATCCTGAATCTGGTCCAGATATAATCTTCCATGATTTTCCCTAATTGAACTCAGAACCTAATAATCATGGATTTACTATTTTTACTAAAAGAGAAAGGGAAAAGAAAGAGAAGGAAAAATTGAATATATTGAATCTGGAATGTTACCTTGCTTTTCAAGTAATTCCGAATGCCTAAAAAAAAGATTAATCTCTTCCCTCCAGATCTTAGATTAATATTTTCTAATTTATAAATCTAAATTTATGAATATATATGAGCTGAGGGAAAGAGAGAGAGTAATGGAAGAGCTCCAGCGTAGCCGCCAAATTATGAGATTTAGGGTTAGGTCTAAAATCTTATTTATAGGTGTAGATGAGGAACCAGACCCTCAGATTTAATTTAAAAACATCAGAATCGTCCACGTCAAAAAAGAACTTTCCAGATTCGTGGGTGGGTCGACCCCTAGGTCGACCCCCATATTGGTGGGTCGACCCCCAATTGTCTAATTTCCCTCCAGATTTTCCCGCTCGTGAATTTTGATTTTTGAACTGATTTTTGAGTATTCTGGATATATTTATTTAATATTTATATACGTATAAGCTCCTTATATGTATACAAACTTCTAACACTCATAACTTCTTTATATGGTGTCCGATTTACGCAAACCAAGTGTCTATCTTGACCACAATTTCGAGACGGTCGCAATGGCGTATTCCGTTTTACTTAATTCTGAATATTTAATTAAGTTATCCTTATTTTATTATCTTGAATTAAAAATGCGGGGTGTTACAGGTACCATTGTAGTGCTACGACGAACCATAGCCGTTGTCCGATGGTTGAAAAAGACCAGATCGTTACAATTGGTATTAAAGCTTTGGTTTATACAAAGTTATAGGGTACAACATACTTGAACAAAATTAAAGACTCATCAGAGTCATAATATCTCATTAGAGATAGGGTTAGTAATACCCTATAATGAGTTTCTGGAGTACTACGTTCAAGAGAGCACTTTTCACGTACAATTAATTAAGTTTGGAATTATAATATATTAGAATTCATGTTAAGAGATAAATTTGGGTAAAATTTGTTAAGGTAATTCTCCTCTAAAGAAACTAATCAATATGGTTACAAACCAAAATAAATAACAAGAGTTTGAGTATTTTAGGATGTTGAATTTGGACTATCAAGTATAAGAAGATTTTGCATATACACATGATCACCGTATATACAAAGACTTAAGTATACTAGATAGATAAAGAATCACACTGTAGTCGCTTGAAGATGATTCCGTTGATGACTGTAGCGTCATCAGTATGTATTTTCGAGTTTCGAAAGTGGGATGACTATACGATTCTGATTAAAACATCAATATATACTTGAACCCATTAGATAAGTGTTTAAAAATATTTGGTAAATTGATGTGAATTTGGATAAGTAAGCGAGATCTCGAAAATTTGATAGAGTTATAAGAATTATACAAGGTAAACCTGTAATAAGGAAAAGCCAATAAATTAAGTAGAGAGTATATGTGAAAAAGTATTTGTAATACAAAAATTGGTTTGGAAAAGATATATAGTTTGAAAACTCAAATCAACATTTTGAGTAAGATTTGGCAGTTAATTTGAAATTGACTTTTTTGAAATTTATTTTGAAAGAAAATATTTTGAATATAAAAGAAAAAGATCTTTGAAAATATTTGAAAATTAAAACTTGAGCACAGACATTTTGTGATTAGAATTTCAAAGTCAATTAGAAGACGTTTATGTAAAGTTGTAATTTACATAAGCAATCCAGTATAGAAAAAGTAGTTCGGGAAATGATTTAAGGGCTGAGTTGGAATTAAGCAATTAGGATATTTTATAATTAGTCCTCTCCAACTGATTAAACGTAAAATGCAAATATCTTGTGAATTCAGTTTCACAGTACGACGGTAAGATATTTGACGATATTTTGGTTAAGGACTACATTGGTTAAAGCTGTTAATAAAGATATATCTAAACGGTTCCTCTAAAGTTTGAAAGAAATAAGTTTTGTAACCTTAAATTTCAAATAATTACTGAGGATAGCCAAACTTAAATAATATAAGGAATTAAAATCTGAAATTATTGGCAATGCTGTTAAGTTCTAAAGTATGTTGTGGTAATAAAAGGAGCTTCTTAAGTAAGCATGAATGCCTTGTGAATTAAGTTTCACAACTTTATTGAAGGATATTTGGCAAGTGGGAATAGTAAGAAGAAGAAAAAACCTAAACTTAAATGTTTAGATAAGCCGAGTCCGGAGATGATCAAGTTTTCCGTGTAAAGAATAATAGTAATTTTGGGGAACTGAAAGGGAGTAAGTTTCATAACCATTGTATTTGCAAGATAAGATCAAAGAGAAAAAATTATATATCTGAATTTTCTTAAAAGCAGTAAATTGATGAGTATATGTAATTGGTCCAGTAAATGATGAATCGAATATAACGGGTAATTGGAAGTTATCGCAGGAGGACATGGTAAATATGGTTATCTGTAAATATGTGTGTTAGAATATTCTACCCAACATATTCATTATAAGAACAAGGAGCCTTGGTATAAAGAATTTTAATCTTAAGTTTGAAAATCTACAAAATGTTGAATGGATAGTTACGATTCCTTTTCCTTTTCGAGGACAAAAAGTTTTAAGGGGAGGTAAATGTAACGATCCATATTTTTTAACCAATTATAAAATTATAATTTTTATTACTTAATTTAAATTTGAATTTGATATAAATATATATATGGTTAAGAATATTTAATAACTTTGATAAGCTATATGCTAGATTTTATTTGAATTATAAATGAGAATGATTATTAATAAGTTTGCATTGTCATTTGATCGGATTTTCAAAACATAACATGAATTAGTAGCGTTAGAACTAAGTGTTGCCCTTAGTTATCATAGCATTTAAAGGAAAATGCTACCAAAAGTTCACTTTCCTCATTAAGACAAGTGTTAGGACACTTGTCATTTTGCATGCTTCCTTTCATGCATGCCTTCCACTTGCCCCCTTAGGTGTCACACTCTCCTTACTCTATTTTTCCTATAAATACCACTGTTTCCTTCCATTTTTTTCACTCATTCTCACTTCTCTCTCCTTCTTAAAGCTTAAAGCCATGGTTTTCATGGTATAAATCTTCTCGTTTTCACAATTTTTCCTTCACCACCACCTTGAAAAAGTTCGTCATCCTCCTCTTATAATAGAAAGAGAGATAAGTATATATTATATATTATATATTTTGGTGAAAAATACGATGCGTCGAAATACTATCCGACAATTCGCTTTACTAGGCTCACCTACCTTGAAGATTGGAAAGTTGTTTGGTGAGAACTCTTTAACCACGGTTATATATTTAATTAGTAGTTAGACTAATTTAAATATAGTGATGAATTATTAGTGGTTAATGATGGTTGATGTGATTTGTGATGGATGATGGTTGCATAGTTTAGAACACACACACACTATTAAGCGTTAGTGTTATAAAGCTTTTGCATAGTTATTATTTATTTAATTATGTTGATGATGGTTGCTAGGGATTTTTATAATGGTTGTTGATGTTGTTTCGCACACACTATGACACAACAATTAAGGTATCACATTGGTGATCGACAAATCTCCTTCGTAACTAAAAGAAATATTATTATTGAAATTGAAGGCAAATAATTGGATAAGATACATATGTATGAATTCATGTATATTGATAAAGTTTCTTTAAATGAATAAATAAATACCGGAACGTTCTAGGATGATAGAGAGGATAATGTAGGTTTGATTTTGGAAAATATAATTTCCTGCTCTTCTTGGCTATCCCTAACTGATCCGATGGATGAGATGGTTAATTTGAAATTATTTGAATTTTGAAATTAATTTGAAATTGATTTAAGTGAAAAATAAAAGTTGAATTTTAAACTTGAAATAATTTGGAAAGTCAATGTAAATTACTTTAAATGACTTTAAATGGTTTACGTAAGTATATAATGGTTTTCTAAGGTATTTGAAGTATCGTAGAATAATGTTTATTACGGTCAAAATAGAGCTTGTCGCACAATGGCAAATCGCATATTTTAGTTACAAACTTTAAATGCTTATAGCTTTTGCAATTTAAATCGGATTTCCACGAAACAGAAAACATTTATTCCTATTAACAAGAGCTTTCAAATGAGTGAAAGAAGATTTTAATTTCGAGTTATAATTTTCAAGTTATGTTCAAAACTATTTTTGAAAAGGTCGCTATAAGAGCAGTTGTCGACCATAACTATAAATAGTTATTTTAAATATTTTAAAAATATGGATTTTTTTGTAAAATCATTCTAAATTATTTGAAGTGTTTTGAATTGGAAAATTATGGTTTTGGACAATATAAATGTTGTTTTGATCACGTTAGCCAAAATAACTATTTTGTAACGCTTTTGTAACGTTTTTGGAACGTTGTTATAACGTTTTCTTTAAAAACAATCTATTTTGAATTTTTTAAACCGTGAATTGTTTTTCGAACTATAAGTAATCATTTTTAAATGTTTTATGGAATGTTTCAAAGGTTTAAAAATTTAGGAAACATTTTACATCGAATTATAATTGATTTATTTATATTAAAACGGCTTTTCAATTTTAAATAATTGGATATGGTTAGAGATAAATCCTCGGATGTTTGATTTTAATTCGGTAGATGATGACTATTACTATTTGAGGAATTTAAAAGGTAGTTCACCATTATTCCGCTTATAGTGTGAGTTGGATACAGAGATTAATATTGAAGATAAGTTGATGATATTTCTATTCCAATGTAATGTCAAAGAGTTGGATAAATCTTTTAATTAAGATACGGATTTCCCAATTTGATTGAGATAAGTTGGATAAAAATAATCTTCTGATATTTGATATGAAATTTTGTGGTATAAATGTATACTATATGAGGAATTTGGAAGATATTATTATTATATCGTTAATATTCCAGTTATAGTATTCGTTGATTATGAAAATTAATATCGAATATAAGTGGATACAATTTCTATGTAACCTATGTTCAATATCGATTGATTTGGGTTTTGTCATGAATCATATCTTCAATAATATTATTCCTGAAAAACCAATGAGATTGAGTTATGTAAATTCATATCGTAGTTTTGGGATTTAATCATATCTTTGATTGAGGAAATTAAAAGTAAGGAACTGGGAAGGAAGTATAATCTTTTAGTTAAGATTCAAGAATTGAACGTTGAGAAATCGTTAATTGAAATTTGTTGTTGAAATATGGATTAAAGGATTTTCAAAGGAAACTAGATTTCGATAACGAGTTGTCAAACACAAAATTAATTAAGATTTTAAGGATAAATTATCTTGATTTAAAGGATGTGTTTTAAAGGAGAAAAGTTAAAATATGGATTTTGAGAATGGCTTTAAAGAAGTTTAATTTAACAAAATCTAATATGGAAGGTGATTGGTTGAAAGCCTGTGTGTTCCGAAATTGTGTTTTTGAAATTGCGCTTATTATTTGGAAAAACCGGGATCGGATGTATATCAGAAAACCATTCCAAGTAATAATACAACGTTGTGGAGTAATTAAGGACATTGAATATGGTGTTGAAGACCTAGACCCTTCATATTGTAAGGATGACTTACAGAATGTCTCAAATGGGTAGCTTCCATTTGCAGATGAATTTTATATCATCTAAGTGGCAAGAAGCCCAAACGTATGTGAAAAAATTATGGATTGTTGTTTTGTTCACACCAGAACGGACTTGTATGGATTGTGTGTCTGACATTGTAATTGACTGCATATCACTCATCTCTGTTAAATATATATCTTCTTGGTGGTGGAGAATTTATTCTCTTGCTTAACACCCTTCTCTAAGGCGTATGAGCTTATAGGTTATATATTGATAGAACATCAGTGATACGCTGTGAACGGACAATGTGGCATGCACAATTTATGTGATGAGCTATGGATGATCAAAGCATGACTTATTGAAGCGTAGCTTTATGTATATCGTAACCTCGGCAAGCCTCACTACTCGGTAAATGGCCAAAACAGGAAAAAATGTGGCAAGGTTATGGGGTGTTGTCTCCTTTTAGATAAAAGGTATACTATGTTATGGAGCCCAGGTATTACCCTTTTTGCGGTAAAAACATCTGCTTTTGTGGTTGTTGTTAGCGCGCGCTCAGAAAGGTCGGTAATGATCAGGAGGTGACATACTCAGGCATACTCTAAGTTACCTAGTTACAGAGGTAACCCGGCCTTGTGTTGGCATGAGGAGCATCAGTTAATCCTCGGACATCCCTCTAGAGGTGTTCAAAATTCAGTTCGGAAGGAAGATCCTTTGTTTGGTTATTGTTGGAAACTCAGTCTCCACTACGTGCCCGTACGATTCTGATCGTATGCCATATGTCTGTATAGTATATGGTTTCTATGCTGGGTATTTTAATACATTTACTTTCGCAAGGTTTTTCACGCTATATTATAGTATTGAAAGAGGATTTTCGCGTATCAAAGGCATTTTTAACTGCATAAGGAGAAATCTCGCCTAGGTGTGCATTTGCATTGTGTGTGCGCCGCGATACCTTATGTTATTTTCATTTTTCAAAAAGTCATTGCGAATTTCTATGCACTAGTATTCACATGGAGTAAATCCGTTCCGCATTAACGGCTGGTCCGGTGAATTACCTAACTTTAAAATAAACCATAAAAACTACTGTTTTGAGTTCTCACACCAGTCCCAACACTGACCTGGAGTTTATTGTTCCCACACCTAAACTCTAGATGCCTATAATCTTTAGATAGGCAACCTAGTAGTTTAGTTTGCAGTTTTAAACTTGGATTGGTTGGAGCAGGATTCTGGTTTTAGCTAGAGCTATTATATTTTGAGCAATCACATTCTTCCACTGAGTTTAGTGTCCTTTCCGCTGTGTAATCAATGTACTCTGATGTATCTCTTATAACTCTGATATAATATTATTGTAATAATGATGTAAAAGTTCGTTTTATTTTGTGCAAATATGTAAGTACTCCTAACAATCCGTCTTTATGAATGGTTTAAGTTGGTTTAATTACCAGGGAAAACCAAGCAAAAAGGCGGGTCGTTAGGTTATATAACCATTCCAACCAACTCATCCATATACAAAAAATTATAGAAAATTATTCATTTTATATCAAAATATAATTTTGGGTAAAATTATTTCATTTTCTAACTTCAAAACAAGATTATGTCGAACTATATTGTTCAAGTGTTTAGAAACTCCTATCGACATCGTGGCGTCCCATGATTCGACTGGAATTCATAAACCATTCAATCGACAAACCAACATAATATAAAACAATTTTATATCAACTTACAAATATGCTCTCTCATATATATACACTCAACTCATTCTATGGTACTACTGACCCTATCTCTAATGATTAAACCCCCACCAAGGCCTAGGTGTTCGCTTAACTTAAGCTCTGATACCACTGTATTGGCCCGCAAATCTGTACTATCTAGGTTGACTAATACAACACACGTCCAACCCAAATTGTACATAAATACGAGTCTTTAGGGGTAAAGAAAAAGAAATAGATAGAAGATTTAACAAAGAGAACATCAGAATCTCATAGCAGAACGAACAAAATATAATATCATATATAATAACTTTGAAATATAAATATGAATTTGTATATACATACTATATCAGAGTACAACACGTATATATCACAACAGAAATAACTCTAAATAACTAACGATGAAGCCTCCTACTTAATACTCCTCCAAGTGTATCTGTAAAAGCCTGAACATTTGGCTACCCATACAAATTTAGGCACCCAAGAGTTTAGCGTAAAACAAACAAAATAAACTCTTGGTCAGTCATAGGACCTGTGTGAGTAAACTCCAACCATATTGTTTAACATTGAAAAAATACCTTTGAAAGAAGAGGATAATAGTAAGACAAGCCCACACATAAACATGGACGGTTTTTACCTTACTATAACCCAAAACATTTTTGATATCAAAACCAGGTGATATTATAATAAATTAATCAAATAAATAACCATCTAGCAGAACGCTTGCATCTTATGCTCCACATACATAGTATAAAGCCAAAAGCCATGGGGTGCTTATTGGAGATTGGATTTCAACTATGACAAGTTATGATACCACATTCTAATCAGTGTACTCTAACGGGAATACACTGGGGGTTCAACAAGAACATCTTACAACCCGACCACGCACGACCGGTTACTCATTCGGCTTGAGTGGACCGAATGTATTATCACCACCGATTATCGGCCGTCTAACCGTAATCCATAAGATATAGAAGCGAAAGAAGAACAAATAAATTTTTCTCTAGATCGGTGATAATACATCCTGCTTGGGGTCGACCCAACTAGCCATGCTATCTGCCCGATTTTTGTCATTTCCCGGTTATGAGGCTTGAGGCAACGTTTACCGTTTTAAAACACCTTATCACCTTTCACTTTAAATGCCACATTGTCAAAGCCATCAAGTCACTAGTTGATCTTCCCAAAAATATTACGGGTATAACCGCAAAGAGGAACAAATTTCTCCACCACCAAATGTAATACCTTGAAAAGATCCTCTTATGTGATCTGTTAGGAATACTCTATCATACATTCGTCCATACAAGTTGTCTTAGGACTGGAGAAACCTAAGGCACTATCTTGTAAACAGAACAACACTTGCATTTTACTTCATCTTCAATTATCTTCAGTATAATCTAATTCGCAACGCTTATGCCTATATGTAGTGGTTTTCAGATAATAATCCAATCGGTCTCTCCGTATTGACAACAATGGTCAAAAACTTCGATAGTTGGTTATCTAAATATCGAAAAAAAATAACATCCATCCAAATTTCCAACTAGAAATATTATTGACTAAGAATCAAACAATAACCGACCCTTTATAATATTTCATTAGTAAAATCAACTCCCGAATTCCTTTCGATATTCTATATATATTAATATATTGATTTCTAGTTGTCCAAATTTCTTAAAAATATTCTAACTCCCTAAATTTTTGGAAAATTTCACCAGCGTCTCCTTTGTACGGCTCAATCGGTACAACTACAACTCACCTCTCTAGGCCCTTTACATTCAAAAAGAAAAAAGCCAAGCAGCTTGCCCAATAGGCTCATAAAATATCATACGGAATTTAAACATGTACCTTTTTGTCGGATACTTAAATTATAATCTTAATTCTCTTTATTCCATACCTATTTAATATATATACCCCTCGTCCAAATTTATTTCAATCAATTCAATCCTTTTTGCTTTCCATTCGCTAATTATTTTCTAATTAGCTTCTTTGCTTAATCTGCTTTTAATTTGAACATATCACGTTCAAATATATTTGTATTCACTTATACACAAATAAAATTCAAACTCCTTTCTTGCTTCCACATTCTGATCCAAGTTTCATATTCGAGTTTCCAATTTCAATTTACAAATTCAATTCACTTAAACAAAGTTAAGTTTGATCCAAAACTCTATTAACTAATTAGTTAACTTCATTCGATAATTAAAAATCTGATTTTTGATCAAAAAATTAATCCATTTACTCCACTTGAGTTCATATTTATTTTATAATTCAAATCTAGATTTTTATAATGAAACATTTAAATTTCATTTGCCTAAATCTTTTGATTTTATTAAATAAATCGTTGCAGTTTATAAACGATTATAGTATTGTTTTTTTGGAAATTTGATTTTGACATAATTGAAAATCTATAAGATGAAATCAAGATTTTTCTCTTTCATTAGAAAATTTCATTCAATAGGTCCGGGCGCTTCTTGTTTCATTGAATTCCGACTTATATTGACTTCTATGTACTCAATTGAAGTTCAAGTCACCAAATTACAAACTACTGTGCTACGATGAGTTCATTTTCAATTAAATTACAAACGTTTGAACTTTGTTATTAATAAATTTCAACTCTACTTCTTCACTATTTTGATATAAATTTACCTAATTTTCCCAAATCAAACTTAAAAACTCCGATTATCCAAAATCGTTTATTTCTTTATTCAAAATTCATAACTCAGTTATAAATTTATTCACAACTCCACTTCTATATTAAATTCCAATTTCCTTGGACATAAATTTATAAAAAATCGATATAATCGAATTCCAATTATAAATTTATTTTATGGGAAAAATCAATTAATTCAACATCCTTTACCATTACCAAATAATATCATCACTTGATAATAATGGAATCGTTTAAGTTGGGGTATTTTATTTACCTCTCAGACCTTGACCGACAACAATCTTTTCTTGGGGTAGATAAAAGATTGTAATACAAAAACTTGATTAAAATGTCACCCTCTAGTCCATTAAAAATATGGTTTCATAAGCCATATTTACTTTAGAAAATTCTATTTCCAAATTTTCTGATGAAAATTACTTTATCACATTTGTAAACGTTGTTTATAAATTAACTTCCTTATTTCATATCCTAAAACAAACTTTCAATTTAAACTCCATTTGAAACTTGATTCCCATTTTATTTTATAACATCGATGTAATCGAATTTAGTTTATAAATCTCTTTGATTTACCTCAATTCAATATATGTTTTGAAGATCGAAATTAATTCATCATTTCCCTCAAAAATGATTCCTAATCCTCTTTCTAAATTTATACTTGAATTTACATTTCTAAATTATCTGACGATAATTTTACTATTCATTTATAAACATTATTTAGAAATTCAGCTACTTGTTTTTATTACTGGAAATAAGCTAATATTTTCCAACCCATCCGAAATTCATTTCTATTTCAAATAAATAAAATTTCCTAATTAAATTTAAAAATCCTTTTTTATGATATTTTTAAATATCAATATCTAGGGCCAGTGATATTTAAACATCCAAAACACCCAATTAGCAATTCAATTCAATACATCACACATATATTAAATTGTAGACAACAATAAATAAATTTTGAGGAATCCAGTTTGATCCCTCTAACCTGTTTCCCTGCATCCGCAGATGTTAGACAACATAAATAATACCAATCCTGCTTCAAGGCAAGATATCACGGTATAGAAGGTCATCCACTCAATATATCATGGGGCGAAAGGGTCATCCGCTAATGGTACTGCGGGAAATATCTAATATATGTATAATTGCGACAACCACCAAACCTAAATATAACTAATATATATCATATATAATAGCCACAATTCATTAAAAATTATTCAATGCATCCAATCAATCAACAAACAACATATAAAAATTATTTTAAGTTAAAATTTGTTTGTAATAAAATTATAAACTAATTCCAAAGAGTGAGTTTAATCACCATATCTGCCAAATATCTGATTAAATTTCTATATCGTCACAGCTACGGATCTACGCAACAAATTTACATAGCACCTATGATTATTAATTTTTAATTTATCGGCTAACATTTATTTATTTAAATTAACTCAACAAATAAATAAATAAATTAATATATGTATTTTTAAATTAACGTATACCACGTTGTCTTCGACTAACTATGAAGTCAACTCAACAATCACTGATCATCTTTATTGAAAACAGTCCCAAATAATGTCCCATCCCCACCTCGACATTTCTATAAACACTACACAATCAATCCACACTCCTTTTTAACACCCAAAACCAATTGTCCTTAACACCTCTGCAATCCCTGTTGAAGTCACTACGATTATTACCAGCATCATTCATCACTACAATTTCCTCAAAGTCCCTCAACCTTAACTTCACCAGTCCTGCTTCTAACCATTAGACAACACACAAAAAACCAGTCTGAACACCTCAAATCAACAGATCTGATATCCTCAAATACTCCACTTTCGAACACTACATTACCCAGTTCGAACTCCATCACGCATCGCACCATCTTCCCCAATCAAAAACTGTCGCACCTCCATTTTAATAATCAGAAAATCGAACTAAACCATTCAACAACGTAACCCCTACTAACATGTCGAACTCGTCCTTTTCCTCTCTTCCCATCGCATCTTCGATACCCAGACAACCCTTAAAATCCTAAGCCCTAAACACTCGTGAACCACATCCCTCACTTACGGTTGTTCGAATTGAAATTTGAAACTTGCTCGCACCTTGAAGTTGTTAAACATCGTGCTGCCTTAAATCGAAAATCGCAACCTGAACGAGGATTTTACTTTCATTTCAGAACCCTATTTTTTTTAATTTAATCAACGAATTCGATTTGGTGTTGTGAAGGAAAAAGGAATAGAATGGTTTGGACTGGAAGAAAGGAATATAAGGGAAAGAGATGAATTAGTTTTCGTGGGTTTGAGAAATGGGGAAAAAACGAAGGCGGTGGATCCATTATATAGAGAGTGAACATAAGACAATCGTACAATGCCATTAATTTCATGTTTCCTTGATAATAAAGTGGAGACACAGATTGAACGTGAAAAGAAAAGGCAGTGTGAATCCTAGGTCTATGTATAGTTTAGGCTGGCTCCCATATATATATATATATATATATATATATATATTTGAATTAATATGAATTATTTTATTTAAAATACGTGTTGATTGTGATTTTTTTTTTAGCATAGCGAACGGCAACCCAGGGTTATACCACTATTCTGGACACATTGGAATAGGTTTCGAAGCCTCGTTCGATCTTCTGAAAAAGATATCAATTTAAACTGACAATTTAAAATTAAATTTAATATAAAAATCCACTTATTATTCCAATTCAATATTTAAAATAAATTCAAATGTTTATACTTAGACGACTAAAAATCCAGGACGTTACAAAAACTCTTCCTATCTTTTGAAAGATCTTTTCATTATGAACCCAATGGTTCTAGATTCAGGAAAATCTGACGATCGGATCTTTCGGTACATTAGCTTAAAGTTATAAGTCGAAGTTCGTGAACTACTGCTGCGCGACATGTTTTATTCTGACCATAATTCGACGTATATAATAAACTACATCTAATTACCTTAAAAACATTTTATTTATTATATAAAAAATATATAATAATTTCCAGAAGCTATACTTTAATTTTCCCAACTTCAAAATCAATTATTTCAATATTAAAGTTTTATTATAATATTTAAATCATTAAAATTATATTGCTGTTCAAACTTCATTATTTGTAATTTAATTTTTTTTGACATTCATTATAAAAGTAAATTAGAAAGTTTTGTAAAGGAATTCTTTTAAAACTCACCTTAGATATCCTAACTGAACTTCACTTTTATTAGTTATTATTTATTTCTAAAATAAAACTTGAACAAGCCATAACTATATTAAAATTAATTCAAATCAATTCATTTTAGTTTTGAATACTCACCGTAATTTTATGTACTTGGTGTCCATCCAAAATTGAACATCAAATTCAAACTTTTATTTTCAGCCTATTATTAGATTAATAAAATATTCATTTAAATCCATTTTTATTTGATGGAGACTTAACCAATGGACCAATAATCACATGTATTAGTCATATCAATCAGTGTACCACATAACACTATACTAATCATCAAATAACATCCAATCCATATATATAGTGGAATACACCATATAAGCCTTAAACTATTAACGCTTATATGAGTTTGTTAATCCATAGATTAACTACAATATTAATCTATGGGGTATATATCAATCAATTATCATTTCAATAACCAAATAAGGTTCAAATCAATAATTTATAAATTACTTTCTCATGACCAATCATGGTTCAAACAATTTCCCAAGTCGACACTATTAATTATAAGTGTCACATACCCAAGCAACTACACATATATCACTAAAAATGATATTTTTATCATGTTAATCATCATTAAACATCATAATAAACTTGTATTATCAACCAATAGTCATCACATCACTCAAACTAATTAACTATCATTAGTTAATTATAAACTAGCCTTTTTCATGTTTCGGTATCTCACTATGGGTTCCACTCCATCAAATTTTCAAGTGAATGGAATGCAAACACTCCCGTATGATTCCGAAAGCCTCCTGGCATCTACAAAGATTTCTAAACGCAAATAGGGTGGAGTTTTAGTGTGATGGGGTTCTAAACTCAACAGAAGAACAAACAAATAGGGATCTTGGTATTCGGGGTAAGCGGGACAGGGTATGGGGGTCCAGAGGGTTCGACCATTGGGAGTGGGGGATGTAGGGGTGCTTATGGGGCTTTGGTGGTGATGTGGGGATACGACGCATTAGCACAAGATGAAAAGAATCACCAGAGATAGGAATAGTAGCATCCTATAAGAGTAACTCATTAGAGATAGGGTTAGTAATGCTCTATAATGAGTTTAAAGAGTGTTATACGTAGGAAAGGAATGAAGTTGTGTGTTCATAAAAATGAGTTTGATTTTGAAAAAAAATTATATCTTGTAATAAGAATTTGAGTATTTTGTTTGGTGATTGAGTTTGAAATATCGAGAATAAGAAGATTTTGCATATGTGTTTACCCGACATATAGACGAAGTCTCAAATATATTGGTTAGATATAGAACCACTGTCTAGTCGCTCGGGGATGATTCTGGTGATTGTTGCAACATCATCATTGTTTATTTTCGAGTTTTGAAAGTGGGATGTCTATATAATTCCAATTGACTGGTGCGAGGACCAAGAATTTAGTTAGAGTTTAATATTTGTAATTTGACTTTGAAAATATACTTTGAGTATATAACATATTTATGTTTTGACAACATATAAATTTGGAAATTTAATCAACCAATTGATTGCTGGTTATGGTTTGTGATAATCAGTTTAACTAATAAAAATATTGGAATGATAAAACCAATATGAGAATGGAAGGTAAATTGAGCCAAGTCAAATTTGATGTCAAATAGACTTAGAAATTGATTGGAACAGAAAATATATTTGTTGAACATGCTATGGTATGGAAGCTAAGAAGAGGAATAAAATTGCATGTCTAACGCAAAGGTACTTGTTTAATGTATTGACTGGGTTTGATGATTTTAGTAGGCGATTGATAAGCCGCTTGGCTTTTGGATTTTCTTTTTGATCGATGAGGGCCTTGAGGCAAGTTGTAGTTGTACCGATTGATCCATATAAAGGATGTCATGGGGAATTTTTTGAAAATTTAAGGGGTTAGCCAAATTTCGAGAAATTGGGAAGTTATTAGAAACTGAAAAGTTAAAGAACTTAATTTTGAAAGAAGGCTGAGTTGGTTAAGTAACTGACCTTTTGTTCGGTCTTCAATTTAGAGGATGAAATCTTTTTAAGTGGGGGAGATTGTAACGACCCATATTTTTAGTCAATTTAAAATATGGATTCAAAGATGTTTAAAAGGATTTTTACATGGATAAGTCTGATTTAAATTTCAAAATCTCAGTAAGTACTAAATCTAGACTGAAAAAAACTGAAAAGTAAATTCTAAACTTGGTTTTGTATGTTATTAGGATTAAAACAAGTTTCGTAAACTTTTAAAATCAATTTAAAAGGGAAATTTTGAAAATCAATAATTTAATATTAGTGGAAATTAGAATCGCATCCTTCTTTTGAAACATAATGTAAAGCGGCTCCTTCTTTCAAGTTTTATGTAAATCGGTGTCCTTATTTTTACTGTAGCAACGTGTTTTCATTATTTTTTGGCGCTAGCGTATAAAAAATATCAAAAATTGCAAATATTCACCAAAGTAATCTACAAAAAAAAAAGCAAAATCCGAAATTATAGTGAATAATCACTGATATATCAGCAATTATTCACCCACAATTTTAATTGAAAATCAGATGAACAATTGCTTATATCAGCAATTACACATATATTCTTGCTGATATATCAGCAATTATACTTATTTAATTTTTTTGCAAGGCATTTGAATTATTACCGATATATCAGCAATTATGTTAAAGGTGCTGAAAAGCTTATAAATAATTGCTGATATATCAATAAATATTGTATATATTTGCTGATATATCAGCAACTATTTTATACTTCATGTAAAACTGACTGAATATAAGGTGGAATGAAAAAGTGCAGCAAAATTTGCAATTATTACCATATATCGCTAATATAACAACAATTGTTTTGCAGTTGATGCAAATATTTGGAAAAGTTGCTGAAATATCAACAACAATCCCAAATAATTGCATTATTTCCTGCAATTTACCATAGCGTGCATGTTTTTTTTTGAATTGTATTTTTTGTAGTTTTAATGCATGAATATGATGATGATTACATGTTGAATTTAATTTTGATTTTTCATAAATTTTTTTGTTTATTTTTTGATAATTTTTGAAAAATAGGGCCCTAATTTATATTAGATAGGGAGTTTTTTTGTATCTTGAAACATAATAGGGACCTGAGCAAAACTGTTCCTTAATATTATTTTGATGACTCAGAAATAGACAAACTCTGAGACAGTCTCATAATCCAATGAAATCGATTTTATTGGATCCGTAATGTCAAAATATGATAAGGTTTAAAATTTTAAGTCAACCAGAGTTAATATTTAAGCATACGTAATATGAATGCTTATTGAAAAACTAGTTAAAATTCGGCAAAAGCTAGAAATAAAGTCATTTTTCGAACGGTCTCCGAAATCAACGAAAACACTTTTTTTGGATTCGTATTAGTGAAATATAATGGGGATTCAAATTTTGAACTGACCAAACTTATGGTTTGATCAAACGAACTGAAAACGTATAAGGAATCGTTCAATTGAATTTTGACTTGAAAATAAGCAATTTCGGGTAATACGAATCCAAAAATGTTGATTAAATGGTAAACAATAACCTAAAGGATATATTAACATGTGTTAATGGTTTTATAAGGTTTAAATAAATTACAAAGGAAGTTACCACCTTCCTAAGATAACCCTTAAAAATAAACAAACCATTTTCTTAAATTCATACTTGTCTCTTCCAAATTAATTCCCACCTTTCCCACCTGTAACAACCCGAAATTTTGGCGACATAAATTAAATATTAGAATTTCCAAAATCGGTGTTTTCGCAAATGATTGAATTTTCCTATGAAATTTAACCAATGCGTTTGTCTCGGAATTCCGATTAACTTTCATGTTTGGAGTTTCGCGAACGGAGTCCGTATGAAAAAGTTACGAACAAAATACGAAAGTGTATGAAAAATAAATAATCCAAGATTTATAATTTACCTAATTTTACCAAGCCAACTTGGGCATTCTGATGCCCAGGCGGTCGACCGTCACAATTGACCTTCTGGGCATCAGACTACCCGGTGACGGCTAGGTTTTGAGAGATTAGTTTAAAATATTTATATAATGAATGGACGGATATAACTTAAAACTAACCTAATGGCTCTAGGCCATTTACACCCCTATAAATAAAGGGGTAAGGCCTCATTCTTTTTCCACATAAATCTGCAGAGGCAAGGGAGCTCTGCCATTTTCCTCCCTCCCAAAACCTAATTTCTAAAATAAAAATATATTCATACGTATCAAATCAAATCCAATTCATATGAAAATGATGGGATAAGCAGATCTAATGGAAAAGAATGCACAGTGACGCTCCAAATCATATTTTCCCCTCTCTTCCTGTTTTCTTACATTTCTATAGATCTGGAATTTTCTCCTTTCCAGATAATTGTAGATTTATAAGAATTTAGGGATTGCAGGCCTAAAGAGTTCAAACTTTGGAATTGGAGGCTATAAGGTGAGTGCGAAATTTATGAATATAGTTAAAATGACTTATCTATTTCGTTTGAATTAAATCTATGTTTTTATGCCTATCAGATCTGTTCATTTAAATATTGCAAATTTCTTGGCAACCATCAGATCTGATTATAAATATGGTTAAAACTTGTGAATTATAAGTTGTGGTTATGCATAACATGAATTGCAGGATTCTTAAACTTGTAAACAAATGTTCCTACAGTTATGTCATAAAATATGTTGTACATGTTGCATAGCATTGTGGATCTGGAAATCTATCCCACTAAACACATATTAGATGTAGTAACATTCCAATTCTTTAGTTTAGTGTTGAATAATGAAATATATGAAATTAGGTAAAAAAGATGAAATCGATGAATTATGTGATTTTAAGAATAAAAGAAACATTCCTGTTTGTATTCAATATTTTTGGGATTTTGGCTTAATCATTGTAAACATGTCATTTTCTTCCTTTTGAATAAAAAAACATTATTTTGAAAACACACTGGGCATGATAAAAAGGGAAAAGTGGTGCAAATGTATGTATAAATATAAATACATATATCTGTATGTAATTTGCATCGACTATTCCAAAATATATATATTCGCATACATTTCTTGTAATTTGGAAATATGTCAATTCCACTAATTAGGCATTATTTACAATGACTTTGGCTAACGGCCTTTTATGAGATTTGAAACCTTTTTGGAAAAATTGAATATAAAAGGGAAATGTTTGGTTAATTGATTAGACCAAATCATTAAATTAAGAATAATAATAAAAATAACAAATGCGTTGACCGCACGAAAATATAAAATAAATATATACATGTTATCCATCCAAATCAGCGTAGAACGGTAAAATACACATTGCATGGAATGTTTGGATAAGGTTCGATTATGGAATTATATGTAATTGTAATCCATATTGAATTAATATATTTGTCATGACCATTTGTAGGGATCTATATAATTGATTGTCATAAATAGGACCGCAATTCAATAATAAAAATTGTAACCAATATTGATTGGGGGAAATAGATGTGATAGGAAAATGGTTACAATTTCTAAAATCAATTAGGATAAATGTGGTAAACCCCAACTAGGAAATTTGAATTATAGCTGCATTTAGACATAAGAAGAAGCTCAATTTGTGGTTAAGCATGCCCGTAACCGACCGGCAAATCCAGCAACCATAGTTAGTCAACTTAATGCGAGGGGTCTAAAGCGTAAATATAATCGTATTAAGGCACGAGGTTAAGTTTAACTTATGGTAGAAGTCTGCCTAGAACTGACCGGCAAATCCAGCATCCATAAGTTGTCAACTTAATGTGAGATGCCTGGTACGTAAATATATATATATATATATATATATATATATATTAATAAAGGAATAAGAGTAGAAATTGCCTGTTGGGGTATAACAAATAGATAACTTGGGACTGATAAATATTTGCCTTAGGAAAATATGACTGTTATAGCCATAAAGGGTAATAAAAAGAAAATAAAAGGAAATGGGTGTCATAAGGGAATTTATGATTATTGTTTAAACACTAAGTCCAAATTAGGGAAGGTATCAAATAAATATCCTAGGAAAAAAAATATAACCTTCCTTATTTATATCAATGGAAATTGAAAATACAGTTGGACTTAGGAGGTTAATAGTATAAAATATTTTTAGCCATATATACCCGTGACGAAAATGAACCGTAAGTATAGTATTTCTGTGTATATGGACTAAAAAGTTAATGACTTAATAACTTAGCCCGCCTTATCCCAAATAGGGAAATGTATAGTAGGCTAATAGGGTACGAACCAGTAACCTTCGCGTCTAGTCCATTTCCTGGGTCTTAAGCGGCTAGGGTTGAAGAGTCCATCCGGGAATAGGTCTTTCAGTTTAGGGGTCTTAAATGATAGGTGCGTATGTGCCTACCCGAACCTGGAAACTAAAACTTCAGATATGGCTACCTATCATATGGGAAGTAATAAGTGATTAAGGAGGTTATCTAATAAGGTTAGCTGGAAGGTATAGCGAATGATATATTACAATTCCTCACCTTATGTGGGGTAAGGGTATATGCGTGAATGACAGAAGCCTTAACTAGTAGGGCCCGAAGCTAGTTCCCTCTAGTTCATGTTAACGTTAAGTAAATTATCGAGAAATGATAGGTGACTAATCGGTCCGCCTAGGGTCTTAAGAGATTAGGAAGAATTCAACCTATCTATTAGTGATAGTTAGACAATAAATGATAAAGGATAAGCAAATGAAAGTGTATGAATATAGAAACTCTGTAATTGGGGGTCTAATCTCAATATAGTAACCGTCCAAGTTTTGGTATAAAAGCTTCTCAAAAATATGTGTAAATATCCTATCTCGGTATACTACTTTGGGAATACTAGTAAAGTCATGCATAAAAATTTACAAGGTTGGGATAGAACCACTAACCTTGCTGGGCATACAACTTGAGTTGAACCAAAAAGGATATATCTATGTATTATAGTCTGTGTTGTACATTTCTTAGTCACCAGAACTTGTTGTTCTTACTCCCTCCTCATTACAACCTCTCAGGTTTCTTAGAGAAGGTCGGGTCCTCATAGATGTTTAAGTCTGGCCTTCGGTTCTTGTTCTCTCTAATGCTCAGTATTGGCAAAGTGGCTTACTTTGAAAAAGTAGTTACTTGAGTTAATACTAGTTATCCTATTATGTTTCCGCTGTGAGTTCTCTTTTATTATACTCTGATTATGCTCATGCTCATTTATTGCAGGTACCAGATAGACACACTCCATGCTTGGAAGTGTTCAAGTTTTGATTTTTTTCAAAATTTGGGCGCAGAAAAGTGTAGGGTGTCACACCACCCATTAGACAACTCAATGTCCACGCCTACCATATGCCATGCTCTTCCAAAACCACTCCCCTTCTACTAATTCACATGTTATAAAGAAGATAAATCATTTCTCCCTTTTTCCATTTTCCCCAAACTTTCCCTTTTCTACATTAAGTCCATCTTCCCCTCCTTGTCCTAACCATGGCTGCCACACCCCTCCTCCACTCCAGCCCCTTGCCACCACTTCCATCCCTCCTCCCTACCTGTGCCACACCCCAAAACCTCCTCCGCTTGAGTTGAGTCCCCACATCTTCCAAAAAACCCAAAATCCCTTTTTTAAAACTCTAATCTCCACCTTAGCTCCAAAATACACCCAAATCTCCACCTCTAAGACCTCTTATACCCCACACTTGGGCTCTATAGCCCTTAACAGACCCTTATGCCCCCACCAGCATGATGACGACCCAAAATTCTCTAACCATGGATTGACCATATGCCACATAGGTGCGATCCAAAAGGTAGATGTCCTTGAACCGTTACGGGATACAACACATCAGAACACAAAAGAATATTCCATTTCTATTACAACAATTTACATCAGAGTACATGAATATAGCAGAGTACATCACAAATACAATACAATATATAGCGGAAACATAATTACATTCAGCGGAAGACTATCGAATGCTCTGGACATAGCTTTAGCTTCAATCCAGAATCTTGCTCAATAAAATATCTGCAAAACCAAAACAGCTAGCTGCCATGTGGAAATTATGAGCACCAAGAGTTTTGGTGGGAAACAATGAACTCCGAGTCAGTCATGGGAATGGTGTGAGAACCAAAACAGTTATTTACTTTATTTTAAAGTTGGGTAAATCACGGGACCACGTCGTATAACACAGAACGGGTTTTCTCCACATTAATACTAGTCATAAAAACCCACAATGCTTTTTGAAAAATGAAGCTATTATAAGACTCAAGTTCCATCGTACAATGCAAGAACAAACCGGAGGATGGAGTTTTACCTTATAATAGCCAAACATGCTTGATACGCGAAATTTCTCTTTTATTATTACTAGTGCAAAGTGTGAAAATCAATTTCAAAAATAATTGTATCAATCTTAAACGGCATGACACCCCATCCTATTATGTCTACATATAGGTTTACAACTGAAAACACAAGGTTCATATTGGAAGCTGGATTTCCATCAATGACCAAGGCAAAGGATCTTCATTATCCGATTTAGAACAATCTCTAGTAAGATGTCCAACAATCACACACATGTGTCCCTTGATCGGTAGAGTCTGCCCACCACTTCCCGTAGGATTAGAGTCACTCCTGAACAATATGTTCCCTGGTCGTATTTGACTATCGTCCTGGTTGTATTTGACCATTATCCGAGGAGCCTCAATTCCAACATCCACATAAGTAAATTGCCTAGGCTCCATATCATGGCATCAATTTTAGATTGAAGGAAACATATGACCTTACTCTGCGGTCTTTCATCCTATTTTCATCCACTCCCGGGCTGTGAGGCTTGTCGAAGTCACATTTCAACACAAAGATACATTATATCAGCCATGCTCTGATCATCATCCATAAAGCTCTTCTTTTCAAAAAAAAAAAGCTTTGATCCATTAGCATCTTAGCATGTCATATTGTCAATTAACACATATGATCGGTTTCTATTAATAATATAACCTTTGAGTTCGTATGTTTCAAAGAAGGGTGTTAAGCTAAGATAATAAATTATCCGCCACAACGGATATATCATCATTAGCAACTAATCGGTTATATTATGAAATACAACATCAGACACATATCCATTTACAAGTTCGCTCTGGGTCTGAATGAAACCAAAAGCACCTTATTCATTGTTCCCTAAGGGGGAGAGGCCCTTGCATATCTGGTCATTATAGCGGGTGTTACCCAAGGCATTAGCAATAATCAAATCGGTCTTTAACCACAGTCTTCAATATCTTCGACAATTGTCGTATTAGTTATTCAGAATAGGTTGAAGCCCGATCTTTCCGAATAACTATCGCATCATTAAAATCAAGTGATATATAAACATATCATAAGTGTCATTCCAATTTAGAATATTCTTTTATTCAGATATCATTTACATTAGGAATTACTCACATAAATCTTATCAATGATTTATTTAATCTCTTTTTACAAGTTTAACTCAAATTAAGGTTTATAAGCCTTATCGGGATTATTGAGCCTTACAAAAAGGTAATTTCTCATATCGGTATCTCATTCCCATCCCATTCACCCCATGGAGCAAAAATTGTAGTACTTCGTATCTAACACCCTTCATGTCTTGGTAAATTTAATTACCTTCTACCATTTCAAATCTAATTGAAGATTGATTAAAACTCTAACTTAGTTTTAATCTCCATTTTATTCAATCAAATCTTTATTGAAAGATTAATTAAAACTCAAATTTGAGAAATCATCTTTCCTTTACCTAGGTTAAAGAACAAATGTTATATAAAACATCGTTCACAATAAACCCAACATCATACTTCCATTAGAAATGGAATTTTCACGGAAATCATACCAGTTCACAATCGATATAAATTTCCGTATCAGAGTAATATTATAAGTGGAGTAACGATAAAGCCTTTTAAATTCCTTATTAATAAAGGTCTTCCTCCATGGAGGTTCATCTCGATTATAATTAAATCAGTTCCATTCAATTCCAATTTAATTCATTAATTGGAAAATTAACTTCGGAAAATTGCATAAAAACTTAATTAAAATATTTGCAAATTCCAAATCATATCTTCACCTTCAACTAGGTTAAAGAACAATGTTGTTGAAGACACCATTCACGATAAACCTAAATGATATCAAATATAAGATTTAAACAGAATTTATATCAACTTATATTCAACGCCAGTTCTCGTAATCAACTGATACTAAGTGGAATAATGATGTAAACATCTTCCATATTCCTCAATATAGTAGTCTAGATAATGGTAATAAATACCAAATATTCGAAGATCATTTCCATTCAAACCCAATAAACTTATGTTTGAAACATTTAGTTTAGTCAAACATTGATTTACTATGTTAAGTAAATCAGGACAAAAGCCCAAAAATTCATATGTAGTTCAAAACTTCACAATTCTTACTTAAATGCTTTCAAAACCATTAATTATGATTTATCATAATTTTTTCCTTTTTATAATAATTTTTATAAAGTAGTTTCATTCGATTTCCAATTTCGGTCACCGAACTGCGTTTATAGCGACCTTTTCAAAAATAGATTTGAACTTGTCTTAAAATCTAACTGTTGGATTTTAACACTTTCTATTTAATTTGAAAACTAGTTTCATTTTAAACACAACGTTTTCCATTTCGGGAGAATCCAACGGTCGGATCGCCCGGTATGTCAATTCAAAGTTAATGGTTGAAGTTCACGAACTATCGCTGCACGACAAGACCTATTCAAACCAAATTCGATTTATAATTAAAATTAAATCGAAACCCTTCCAGAATAATTTATTAATTATATAAAACATATAAAATTATTTTTGGAAACCATATTTCAATTCATTTCTCTCAAAAATCCAATATTCCATTATTTAATCATTTTAGTATTTTCTTTATCATTAAAATAATATAATTTTTCAAAACTTATTATTTGAAGTACAAATTTTCCTGACACCCATTATAAAAATAAATAAGACGGTTCTGAAAAGAAACTTGTTTTAAAACTTTCTTGCATATTATAACTGAGCTTCACTTTTGAAAGTTGCTATTCATTTAAAAATAAAACTTGAATAGGCCATAACTATATGAAAATAAATTCAAATTAATTTATTACTGTTACGAATATTCATTGTAATAACATAAACTTTGTGTCCATCCAAAATCGGACATCAAATTTAGACTTTTAATTTTCACCAAATATTTTATTAATAAAATATTCAAATTAATTCCGAATTGTAATGAAGTTTAACCAATCACCATATAATTTAATTTATACGGATTTTACACATTATTAACAACAAAGAATGGTTATTACTAACTATTAACATCCAATCACCACATATCGTGGTATATACCATATAAGCATTGAACCATTAACCCTTATATGAGTTTGTCAATCAACAGATTAACCGCAATATCACTTAGTGAGGTATATTTCAACCATCAGTGTCAACCAATTATCCAAATAAGATTCATGTCAATATATAAACCAATAGTTAGTTAATTACTTTCTAATGACCATTTAAGGTTTAATCAAATTCCAGGTTAAAACTATAGTTCTAGGTATCACATATCTAAGCAGCTACATGTGTATTGCTTAAAAACTACATTTTTATCATGCTAAACATCATTAAACCCTACCATAAACCCAAATCGTCATTATAATATGAATATTATAAATAATAACTAATTTCCCAAACATAGTAAACTAGTTATATTCACTAAACTAGTTAACAAAAACTTCAGTGAGGGATTCTCACCGAGGGATCCACTCCTCCAATATGCTATGTAGGGCTTCTCTCAATCTATTACCATTTCACTACCACCCCCAAATCATCAATTATTAACAATATGTACAATTATACTTGTACTTGAAATTGAAAGAGGAAAAAACAGATTTTTAGGGGATTTAAGGGCTCGGAGGCTTAGTGGGGCCCACGACCCAGGTATGTGGGGTCCACCATGTTAATTGGCTGGAGTGAGGTCGTAATTGATTGTGTGGGGCTAAGGGTGGCTGTTGCGGGGGTAAGAGAGCGGAGGATTTGGGGTTAATTTGGGTTTAGATGGTGATTTAGGGTTTATAAAACGGAAATTAGAGGTTTTTGGAGGAGGTGGGGCCATGGTTAAGGGGAGGAGGCTTGTGGAGTGGTGCATAGGTAGGGAATAAATCAGGGGTGGGGGATGGGGAAGGAGGGGTGGAGGAAGATGGTGCCATGGCTATGGTGGCAGGAGAAGAGTAAGGAAGGTTAAGGAAGAAAAAACAAAAAAATGGAAAAGAGAAGGAGAAATGGATTTTTTTTAATAAAAAGAAGGAAGGTTAGGATTGATGAGTTGTTGGAAGATGAAGGAGGAGGATAAAACACATTATGGTGGTTTGGTTGGGTGGCACATCAAAAGAAGCACATTTGTGCTTTTGGACTTATTTAGGGATAAAGCCCATTTCATTCTTTTTTTTTTTTGCGTTTATCGCTCGTATGATCGAGCGATTTGTCTGATTGATACGAAATTTTGAAACCTAACATTTTTTATATTTACAGATCTACTGGAATAGGTCTTGTTAAACTTGGATTCCGTTGGACTATCCATTTTATTGTTTATTATGTTTTCACTTAATTTTGAACAATTCACCCGGTACGCGTTTATTTTTTGTATGCTCACATACTAACTCCAAAAATTATGAAATTTGAAACATTACCACTTTTCAATGTTATGGATTTGATAAAATTGGTTTCTATGTATTCCAAGATCATTTGAAAAATGTCTCTATTTAAGCTATTGAATTCTAACTAATTTCTCAATATGTGTTTATATTGCGTATGCTTACATATTAACTCCGATTGACTTGAAATTTTAGAATTAACAATAATTTCCTATTCTGGATCTAATGAAAGTTGTTTCATCATAATCCGAGGCTATCTCAAAATTGGTTTATTTTTAGGTCATCAAAATAATATTAAATTATTGGTTTTCAATATTTCACTTTTAAATTGATTTTGAAAGTTTACTAATCTTGTTTTAATTCTAGTAAAACTTAAAACCAATTTGAATTCATTTTCCAAATTATTTTCATGTCTAGATTCAGTATTTACTAAAATTTTGAAATTTAAATCAGACTTATCCATGTAAAAAATCTTTTAAACATGTTTAATTCCATATTTTAAATTGACTAAAAATATGGGTCATTACAGGAGGAAGAGGCAGGTTTCCTCTTTTTGACCGGTTATTTTAGGAGTATTGAGGAAGAGACAGGTTTCCTGTTTCAGACCAGTTATTTTAGAAATATATTCCTAAAATATATTCTAAGGGGAAAATTGGATATTTTTCCTAGGTCTTCTGCTCTATATTAAGAGCTTTCTGGATTGGATTAGGGCATGGACGAATTGAGTTGGGAGATAGAGAGGTTGTGTGCCTCCAGGGATTGTGCCCTGGAAAGGAAGATTAGGAATTAGGGATGAGAGAAGCTATTCCTATTGGTGCCTACAAGTTGTCCAAGGGTTGTCGTCATTCTTCATTGTTCTTCTTCTCCAAGTATATTGTAGTGATCTTGATATTCTTTTCCTTTCTCAATAAGTTTATTGATTCAATTATAGTTTGTTTACTTTTGGTTTTTGGTCCATTAAGTATAAACAAAAGTTGTTTTTGTGAATCAGTAAAGAGGGTGGTTTGGTGTAATATCTTGTGTTTGTGCACGTAATTTCATATCTATGTTGTTTTTCCATTGAATCATCTTTAAGTAATTGGCTGAATAAGATCCTGGTTGCTTCCACAAAGGCGCAATTTTCCTAACAATTGGTATTAGAGCTAGATCATCGCAAAGTTTAGAGTGATTTTGGATTGGAATAAACTGATTTTTGTTATGTCGCGTATGATGGCGTTTCCGAAGATGACTAATTTTGATGGAAGAAATTGGGTGAGTTGGAAGCCTAAGATGGAGGATGTGCTTTACCTTAATGTATTTCATGATTTGATTGATGTAGATGGGAAGAAGCTCTCGAATGTGGATAAGGAAAGTGGAAGAAGACGAATGAGTTGGCAATCGGTTTGGTTTGCCCATACGTTGGTGATTCGCTTCATGTTTTCGACTTAGGTCTAAACGTTGATAGTGCTTGGTTTCTGCATGGTGCAGTTCATGGTGGAAGATGCATCTTTTGTAGGCGGTGGGTTGAGGTGTATTAAGAAGATGTGGTCATAGCCCATTTAAACCGACTGGGTGTGATTGTAGCTCGAAAATCAATTGAGTAATCCATTGGATGTGACTATATCCCAGAAATCAATTGAGTCTTACTGTACTATGGAAACAAGCGGGGTGTGTCTCGTAGCCTTGAAATCAAGGGTTGTATTAATTGAGAATAGGCGATTGTTGAAAGAGCTAGGTTGACTTGTTTGGTGATTGTTAGAGGGTTGATATGATTTCAGATTAAGGTGGAGTAATTTGTGAATTGTGATACATGTCCATGGTAGTCGTACGACTTGTTTGATGATGTGATTTCATATCAAGGTGGAGTGTTGTTATTTTTGATATTTAATCACATGGATGTTGAAGACGACGTGAGAATCAAGGTTCGAAGGAAGAGGTAGGATTCCCTTTTTGTAGGAATACCGAGGAAGAGGCAGGTTTCTAGTTTTTGGCCGTTTTTAAAGGAATATATTCCTAAAATATATTCTAAGGGGAAAATTGGATATATTGCCTAAGTCTTCTATTCTCCTGTATAAAGAGCTTTCAGAATTGGAATATGGCATGGCCGAATTGAGTTGAGTGACTGAGAGGTTGTGCGTCTCAAGGGCTTATGGCCTGGAAAGGAAGATTAGGAATTAGGACTGAGAGAAGCTATTCCTATTGGTGCCTCCAGGTTGTCCAAGGGTTGTCATTGTTCTTCATTGTTCCCTTCTCCAACAATATTATATTCATCTATATATTATTTGCCTTTCTGACAATAAAGTTATTGATTCAATTGTTGTTTGTTTACTTTTGGTTTTTGATCCATTAAGTGTAAACAAAAGTTGTTTTTGTGAATAAATATACAGGGTGGTTAGGTGGAATATCTTGTGTTTGTGCATGTAATTTCATATATGTGTCGTTTTTCCATTGAATCATCTTTAAGTAATTGGGTGAATAAGATCCCCGTCACTTCCGCAAAGGCGTTGTTTTCCTAACAAGAACTACTAGAATTTAAAAGAGACTAAATCCATCTAATCCATCTATTTCTAAAACCTTTAGCCATCAAGAGGTCCTTAATAAATTACCAATTAGTGGAATCAAAAGGTTTAGTGAAATCAAGTTTAAGAACAGCACAGGTCACATTATTCTTGCAACGATAATTAATGTATTCCTGAACTACAACAACCCCATCAGTATATTTCTGCCCTTAATAAAAGCAAACTGAGAATTATCGATTAATTAATTAATTTTGGAGCTTAATCTATTTGATAAAACTTTAGAAATAGTTTTAATAAAGTAATTTTGTAACAACCCGTATTTTCAGGTAACCGGGAAGCACAGATTTAATGTGTTTTGTGATTTTGAAAATAATTTGTTGGTGCTACGGGCTTGCGAGATCAACTCGCATCGTACATAAATAAGAAAATTGGGTGTTGTGCATTTCTAAATTGAGTAATTGGAATAATTATATAACTTGGTTTAGTAGGGGATTAATTACAACATATAAATTCAACATTTATAATTAAATGGTTCTTGAGATATTGAAAATATATAATATTGATTGCGAATCAATATTCAAGGAAAATATATTTTCAATATCAATGGATAAATTGTTGGTTGAAATTATTAAATTACTAATTTGAGGTTTTAATTACAAGGTGTATTTTGATAATAATGTTAATTGAGAAATTGTGTTTAAACTGAATTTGTGGCTTTGAATAATAATCAATAAATTAACTAAATTCGAAATATTGATTATAAATCAATATTTGTGGATTGAGAATACTTTATTATCATTGATAAACTTAAGTTGTTAAATTAATGAAGCGTGCAACAATCTTGTTGTACAAATATAAGTGTGTTTTAAAAGATAAAGTGATTATTTTAGTTAAACATATTATTAGTGCATTTTTGTTAGACTAATATTTAAATTTGGGATACATGTGCTTGTTTATTTTATTTGGGTATTGAATTATAAAATTTAACATAACTTGATTAGTGTTTATATTTGTGTGTGTTAAGTGGATTATGTTGTGTTGTATATGCTTAATTAAGTGTTAAATATGTGTTTAATGCTTAAAAGAGTGTCATTATGGAAATTAATATAATTAAGCATGGTTTTGGGCTAAAATGGATGCTAGCCCACTTGCCTTTTTATTTATTTATTTAGGGTTTTCTGGAGATTTTTGGGGGAAGATATGTATTTTTCTCCTTTCTTTCCTCTTCTTCCCCGTTAAAGCTAGGAATTGCTCCCTTTTCCAAAATCCATGAAACTTTAAATCAAGCTTCTCAAGACATATATACTTCACTAAAAATTGTCAAAGTTCTATTTTGATCAACTTTGGAGGTTTAAACAATTGTTAGATTAAGCTTTTTTTTTTTTTTTTTTGGTTGATAATCCATGGAGATGAGGCAAGATTGAAGAGGGTTTTCAAGTGATAAATCAAAATTATTTGCCTTCAAAATTTCCAGGTGAGTTCATTAGTCTCTTAACTTTGTTTATAATGAGTAGCTCGGATTAATATTATGGAAAACAAGATTTGTGATGATAATTAATGAGGATATTGTGTATTGCCAAATTCTGAGATCTCAAACTCTCTTCACCATAATATTCGAATTAAATTCATATTATGCTTAAAAATTCCCAAATTTTTATATTTTGTTCATGACATGTTCCAGCACCTCCGCGCAAAATATCATAATTTTTTTTGAGGTTTTATATGTTATTTGATGTGATTTTCAAAAGATTTTACTAGCAAATCTGAACAGAAAACGTATGATGATTAGAAAGTCATAATAAATTATAGAAAAATTATTTAATACTGAAATTTTGGTAGCATTTTCCTGACATATTCCAGTACCTCCCTACCAAATTTCATGGATTTTTGTCATGATTTTATATGTTAAACATAATGATATCCAAGAACGTTACTGTTACATTTGGACAGAAAGATGTATGTTGGTGAAAAAAATCATAAGTCATTGTGGACATATCGGAAAAATCCAAAATTTGTGTATGTTTATCTTAACTCGTACATTCACCTTTGGAAAAAAATTCGTAATAAAATATTAAAGTTTACTATGCTGAATTTACTCTACTCCAGGGATGAAAATCTAGCACGTTTTTGTTATTGGCGTGAGGTTGATTTTTATAGTTGTGAGCTTTTGGATATCAAGGAGACTTAGTCCACGCAAGATGAGTCGACAGACTCGCTCTCTCTAGTTTAATGTATTTTTTTATCAATAAAAGTTTGTTTTCCATCGAATGGAAAATAAGTAACTTTCCTTACCTGTGTTTAGTATGCTTCTGAGCTGAAATCACATACAAAGTTCAATTTTGGGTTGTCATAACTTTTTGGTCCTTGATTATTTGAATGAAATTCTATTTTCGGTATATTCACAATTTCTCTAGTTGTTGCATTCCAATTTCCATATATAGGTTCTTTTGGTCACCATATTCAATCCCGATAGTTCGTCAAGATAATACCATTTCTGAGCTGAAATCTTGGTGAAAGCTTATGTTCAAAGTTGTGTATCTTCTTCAATCTTAACGAAATGAGGGAATTCTTTTTGAATTATGTTCAAAATTTTCTTTAGTTATTGTATACCAATTTGCATGAAATTCTGGGTTGTTTTGTTCATGGGAATCCAAGATCAAAGTTGACAGTTTGTCAGGATAACACATTTCTGAGCTGAAATCCTGATGAAAGCTCATGTTCATAGCTACATAACTTCTTCAATTCTTAATGAAGTGGAGAAATACATTTTCCATTGTTTTCAAAATCTTCTCTAGTTATTGTATACCAATTTTCTAGAAATACTGGGATATTTTGTTCATCGAAATTCGACTTCAAAGTTGATAGTTCATCGGGATAAGTCCATTTCTGAGCTGAAATCCCGATGAAAGCTCGTGTTCAGAGTTGTGTATCTTTTCCGATTCATAATGAAATGGATAAATTCATTTTTCATTGTGTTCATAATGTTATCTAATTGTTACGTACCAATTTTCATGTAATTCCGACTTAATTTGTTTGCCAGAATTTTCCCTTGAAATTGATGGTTCATCAAGATTTAAGCCTGTTTATATTTGTGACAATTCTCGTGTGTTTTGTCACTCGTCCTACTACATTTTAAGATAAATTTCTGACATTGGTTTCTATGTTTAAGACACTATGTCTATACTTACTATAATAACCAAGATTTTCATGAATTCAAATGTGGAATTAGTTATAGTTTTAACAGTAAGGAATCAAGGTTTCTTAATGCTTCTAATAAAATTGCTGACCTTGTGTGAATACAATTTGAGTGATATTTTTAGTGTTTCTGATACACATGCATGATTTTTATGAACAATTTTCGAAATGTTTTGAATAAAAGAATATGGTTTTGAAAATAAATATTTTTTTAACTAAATATATAAATTTATTGATATTATTATTTACACAAGGATTTTCAAACCCTTTGATTTTCAAAAAATTCCCAATAAATTATGGTTTGAAAAACTATTTTCTTAAAGTATGTTTTTAATTATAAATTGTACACATTTTCATCCTTCGAGAAGGCGTGTTGGTGATCGAATCGTACTGGATACCCCGTAGTATGGGACGTGGCGGTATACAGTATTATTTAATCCCATATCTGTCCAATCGAAGCAGCGAATCTCAGTAATACTCAGTGTGCACTTATTTTTATGATTTAATGAATCTCAGTGATTTTCTTCATTATAGTGATTTTCTGTGATCCTCTGAGATATTCTGGTGATTTTGTGATTTCTTGTGAATTTTTTTGTTATCTTGTGGAGTGTATAAATCATTAAGTGGGAAAGTGTGTGGTATGGGAAGCACGATTACCACTTTTCGAATTATTGTCTAAGGGTCTATGACACATTCCTTTGTGATCGCGAGTACTAGACCTTCGGGTCAATCCTGTGTGAACTCTGTGTACTCTATGTGGACCTTTGGGTCAACCCTATGTGGCTTTGTGGATCTTCGGGTCATTCGGGTACCCAGTCTGTGTGATATAGTATTGGCTATGACTTCATGCTATCCTGTGTGATAGCACATGTTGGCATAGCTTCTGCTTCCCATCCTGTGATGGATCCATAATTTGTGTTTTGGTGTTTTGTGTTTATCACTGATTTCACCATAGTAATTATTTTCATTATTTGTGATGATTTCATTAGTGGTTTTGTACTCTTAATAGAGTTTCAGTGATTCCGTGTTTGTTTGGTTCAGTGATTTCGTGATTTTTTGTTTTAAAGATTCTGTGATATCGCATTTTGTGATTATATGAATAGTGAATTTCTTGGGTTATGATTTCACCTTGTGATTTCTGTAATTGCTGAATCTTCCACTCGTGTTATGTGATTCCAGGTGTTGATTACCCAATCGTGGAGTTGGGTAATTCGTGCTAAGGCCGTGTTTAAATGCACTTTTGTGTTCTCGCTCGTACTTCCTTATTCTAATCCTATGCACTTATGAATACGTATTTCATTGATCTTTGTGTGCAACCTTCCTTTCTGATGGAAAGGAAACCATTGTATTGGAGTTTCCTTGTAAACCGTGTCTTGATACTCTTTTCTTAAGGAAATAAATTAGTATTTGGCTGATATTTCACCTTTATAATACTGATTAACTGTAATCTAAACTGACTCGTGCGTGTATTCCTCGAGTCAGACCGAGTTTTTTCAGGTGTAGTTGTTGAGCTTGGGATTAGCGGTATCTTGTTTGGGATCTCTTCCCCATAGCTACTTCCATTCGAGTTCATGTAGACGAGTTCTTATTCATTGTTGTATCACGCAGTTTAAGTGTTAGTATTGTATCTATTACTTGTGTAGCACATGTATTTTTTGTCCTCTAACGATGTAATATTGTGTAACTGTTCGGTAAACTGTGATTGTGCTTTTATATGTACTACGTTCTGTGATAATCCTGTAGCCACCATGGAATTGTCTCAAGTAAGTAGTAAGTATGTCGAGCCACTGGAAAAAAAATATAGAGATCATTTTACTGACATATTTAAGACTTGCTGATGCAAATCTACAGGTGGTCACCCACAACCATCCCTAGTCTCCGCTTTAATAGACAATATTACCTAGTAATGCTCTTTATTTGGGTGGGTTTCGGGGTGGAGCGTTACAAATTTAGTAAACTGAATAGGTCTAAAGTCTTTTAAGAGATTAACCCCAATTTTCTTATGAATTAAAACAACATTAGCAGAATAAAATCTACTCAGTCGTAAATTTTCATTATAAAACTCATTAAAAAGAGAAATAAGTTGTCTTTTAAAACATCCCAAAAGGTAATATAGAACAGAATAGGAAAACATCAGACCCCGGGGATTTGTCCGAGGGTCATATCTTTAATAGCTTTTAGAATCTCTGATTCAGTAAATGGAATATCTAAACCATTTAAGTAAACAAAATTACTCTCATTATACAATAGGCTCTAGTTAGCCTTTACTCTATGATAATTAGATTTACCAAAAATACGTTTACAATAGTAAGTAAAATCTCTGTTAAGATCTACTTGATTGGAAATTTCAATATCACTAACTAAAATAGAATTAATAGTGTTACATCTTTTTCTATCATTAGCAACTTTATGAAAAAAAATTAGTATTTTTATCACCGTCGTCCATCCAATTAACCCTAGACCTTTCCTTCCACATAATTTCCTCTTGAAACAAGATTTTGTTAAGTTCTTCTTTGAGATTATGAAGAATATTTTTCTCTTAAATATTTAATAATTTTTTTCTTCAATTTTATTTAAACATAATATTTCACTTAATTTTTTTTTCTTTTTTAATTTTAATATTAACAAAAACATCTCATTCCATTTTTTAGACAAAACCAAAGTTCTTTAAATTTGCAAACCAAAATTTTAGCAATATTGTTTAAAAAGGTAATATTGTAATCATCCATGAAGCCATTTATTAGAAATTAATTTTTTAAAATTATTCTCCAATAAGCTCATTTTCTCAAATCTAAATAGTTTAACGTTAAAGCTAGGAGTAGAACAGGAGAGAATAATGGCACAATGGTCTGATAGAAGAGTAGGTAAACTAGCAAAGTTACACGAAGGATATTTATCTTCAATTCGTCACAAATGAAACCCTGTCTAAAACGGCAGTGGAAGGTATATCTCTCCAATGATACCATGTAAAAAAAGCCTATTACTAAGCTTAATTTCAATTAAATTACATCTTATAATAAATTGACCAAATTCTTCCATTGCAAAAAAATCTCCTTGCCTAGAAGCTCTCTCTCCTAAGAATCTAGTAACCTTAAAATCACCACCTAAAACCCAAGGACCAGGAGCAAGTGATCTAAACTCAAGATACTCACTCCAAAGTAACCTACGACTACCTTATCACAAGGACCATATACATTAGAAATTTTTAATATAGAGTCATCGCTAATATCAGAAAAAATAATATGAATATAATGATTTTTAATGATAGTTTAATATAAAATTAACACTAATTTATTATGAATGTAAATTAATTATTTAACGTTAGCTAAATCTTCAATTATAAACACATAATTATTTCAAATTTTGGAATTCAATTCTTATAATTTATTTTTCCATTAGAATTCAAATTTAAACCAGATAAATTCAAAATGGAAAACTTCAATTGCTTATAAATTTTGCATATTAAATCCATTTTCAACATATTATATATGAAAAAAAATTAGAATTTCGCCACGAACACAATGGAACCACTTAGATGGCGAAAGTATGAATTGTAAAAATCACATATTTAGCCTTTTATTATTTTAATTTATTTTACTATGTTTATATAACGTTGATTTTAGGAGTGTGACAACCACCTTTTCAATACTTTTGTTCCATCTCCCTGGAGTGCTTTCGGAATAGCTAATGCTTTCACTGCCATCATATCCACCACCACCACTATGATTTTAGGAAGAACTATTGTTAACGCGAAGAACACACATTATTCTTTTCATTTTTGGGTAAGTGCTTGGGAAAGTAATGCAAATTCTAGTTTTAAAGGTTAATTTTAATTTTTTATTTATGTTCGAGATTTATCGATTGAGTTTGATGGGAAATGTCCAATTAAAGAAGCCAGATATGTGTGTCAATTTATCCGACATTATAAATACTAGATAAATTGATGGTCATGATTTGGTCGATTCCTCCATGCGGATCACCACGTTACGGAATTTTATTTGATTTCAAGCGATCTGGGATTTATAATGCTAAATAACTTGATTTATTTTATTTTATTTATTTATTTCACTATCCATCTGCTTGAGAGCGACATTTCTAAATTTTTGTAACTACTGGAGTCAAAAACTCCATTGTGCGCCTGAAGAGTTTTCTATATATAGCTTATTGGATATGAAATCAATATAATGTGAGCAACTTTTTAGGATTTGCATATTTACGTTATTTCCAATAATTGCAATAGTAAACATCCCCATTCTATATAATATATAATCTATGTTCCTTTCATGCTTCAACTTTTCTGATCATACAGTACTAACATTTTAATATTTTGCCTAACAATGCAAATAGGATATCTACAAACATATGTGCAAGAATGATGCACCAGTTGATCATTCCCAACCCACTATATTTGCAATGTTCTTAGCAACAAAAATAGTTGAAAGCTCTTTACCAATTTGTAAAATTTCAAGGTTGAAGCAACTATAGTCAACGACTAAAATATGGCTTTCATAAGTAAATTCTAAAAATTATATGTTTTGGTAGCAAGAAGCACTGTGCATATGAGCAAGGGACGGAACTATGTGGGGGGAAGTGGGGGAGGCTCCCCCCCCCCCCGATTTTAAAATTATATATATATATATATATATATATATATATAAATTACCATCTTGGTACAAAAGTAACCATTTTTATTAGTATTTATGCAATATTTTTGTCTAAAACTTAGCAATATGAAACATTAAAGGTTGAAATTATGATAAATTCAGGTTAAACTGGTATAAAAAAAAATTGGCCCCCCTTCGAATCCGCCCCCCGCTGAGCGGATTCCTGGTTCCGTCCCTGCATATGAGCTCTATTTATTATAATGAAAAAGATAAATGATAAATAAGTTAAATATTTCAAATGTTCATAACATAAAAAACCAAGAAAAATAGCATGTATGGTGTGTTGATTACAGTAACCATATTATCGGTTCATTGCATTTATACCACTTAACGTTTGTTCTACATATCATGTAAAATAATTTTTAGTGTCATCTAAGTTTATTAAAGGCTGTCACCAGGAAATTACCAAAGAAAAAGAAACCACTGATTATCATACAATACCACTCAAATCAATTTAAATTTTAAGTTGACCATTAACCGTAGCGGTTTATAGTTAAAACAATATTTAATACAATTAAATTATTGGATTATTTTCAAGTACAAAAAACATTTGAGAATACTTAAACTTCCATGGAAAATAGAGCATATCCACAATGAAATACTTTCACTTGCTACCAAAACGACAATTGTCTAGAATGCTAAAAACATGCAAATTAAACATGCCATGATGTCATGTTAGGCAACCGTACGAACGAATGTGAATTCAAAGGAAGGATTTGGAATAAATATTGTGTCCTTTTCCCATCAAAACCATAAATAACAAATTAACGTACTAAAAAAAAGTGAATGGGCGGTTTGGAAATATAAATATTAAATGCCCACCAAATAATTAAAATAGATCACAAAAACTTTATGCTCTAGCAGCGTTCAACCTAGCAACGTCACTACACTCACTTACATTCACCTATGTCGACCCACAATCTCCCTTGAATTGTCTGGTGGACAATGCTTTGGAATCTCCAGTTCACATATTTGAAACTACTGTAAATAATAGCTATTTGTTCAGTGGTATAAAACTTATCTCTCAACCATAAATAAAAACAAATCCTAGTTATACATACACTGATACAACATTTTCCCCTCCCTCTTCAAAGCATAAAAAACATCCATGGCAGTCATCGTCTACCTTATTCCATGCTTAGCGTAAGTAACAACATCATGAAACATATTCTCTAGGAAAAATTTCAAAGGAACCCTAGTCTCTTCATGGATCTAACTCCTAATTCTTTTCCTGGCGGATGACAGATTGCAGGCTTAGTGATTTCCTAGATATTTTCACGGAGAAGTTTATGTAGTTAGTGGTTCAGGTCTTCAAAACCTGATATTGATAAAGTCTGCAAATCCATCCAAAAAGTACTTAGAAACTAAACAAAAATTGTTCTTCTATTATAGATATATAATGATTCTATCTAATAAAATAACATATGTTTTGAACTAAATTACAATGATTATCCAACAGGATAAACAATGTAGGATTACTAGCATATTTGTTTCTATGAAAGTTTCATATGTACTTATTAAATGGCATGAATGTGTGCATATATATATATATATATATATATGTATATAAAAGAAAGTTTCGAAGTACAAACCGTGTGTAGGGTAACAAAATACGCAAATGAATCCACTTCAAGTCATACAATTAATGTCAAAGTTTTTGAAATATAATTTATTATGTCAAGTTGATTTTCAAAGATTATAATAAATTATAGAATAGTGAGTGAGTGGTTTACTAAATAACATACACAGACAGCCATATGTAAAAGTTAGTTTTATGTTCGTGGTTAGAAAATCAGGTGCCTTTCCATCAAACTAATCTAGTATCTATCATAATTGTTGGGAAACAATGGCTGAGTCGCGGACTAGGTCGCTCTCTTGAAGACGATTCGGCGATCTGGTCGATGGTGCAAAACCAGTTCGTACTTCCGCCGCCGCCTCTTGGATAAAACAGCCTCTCTAAAATTAATAACTGATTTGCTTTGCACAACAAATCAGTGCAGATTTGCACTTTCGAAATTAATAACTGCTCGAAAAATTCTGTAAGAAAATTTTAATGGCTGAGGAGAGAAATAGTATATTTTTTTCTGTGTTAATCTCGTCTACAACTGAAGATAATATATAGACGGAGATTAGGGTTAATCAAAAGTACTGGGCAGAGGAAGAAAAATAGGATCTGCTGAAAATACTGGGTCAAGAGTTTACAGCTTCATAAATAAAAGTCGGCTCAGAAATATTTTCTGTATTTAAAAAATAGTTCGAAAAACACAGTGTTTTCTGGACCAAAAATATAAGTGTCTACACCACAAATCCAAGGCCCAGGCCCAAGCCCGAAACGGGCCGGGACGGGTCTAGTCGAGTCGGTCGGTCGCGCGCACATGTGTGATGGTCATGATGCATGGTCTCCCTCCTTACAACAAAGCATGCATTGGGAGCCCAAGGCCCCAACAAGATTTCTTAGAAACAAATATAAATACTTGCCTCTTCCATATAATCCCATGATGTGGGACTATTCACATAAGGGAGCCATCCACACACTTGTCTCAATATTTTAATAATTCACATAAAATTTCCAACAATACCCCACTTGAATTTTTAAAATGTTATCGAGCAGTTTCTAAAAACGTAAGACTGTGCATAAACAAAAGTGTCATCCGACTTGAAACTTTGCATAGTGAATAAGATCCAGTTTTTACTAGAGTGACACGTAGTCTTGAACTCTATTCCTGACATCAAACCACACACAATCTTTTCTATAGTGCAATCAAATAAGCCCGTGCGTTTATGGCCATGCACATCTATCCCAGTTTAGTGAACGCTCTAGAAGTTTTGCCCAAAACTTCATAGGAAACGACCACATTTCCACATTCACAAAGGTGAGTCTATCAAGAGCACTCCTGAAGGTAGGTACTCCACTACAAATAGAGTATAGATCTCATTAAGAGTTTTTATTAACTCATCCTCTAATCACTTCAGGAATACATGCTTCTTAATCTAAAATTTAGCATGTTCATCTACTATCACTACACAACTTGTTTTTACCCATTGAACCTAGTTCTTGGGATCTCCAGTCATTTAGGTCGGGTTACCATTGTGCGTGATTCCACAATCATAGGGCAATAGTCTCATTCTTTTAGAATTATTAAGGACTTTCTTTCTGGACAGTCCTTTCGTCAAAGGTTCTGTCAAATTATCATCACCTTATATGTGATGTTCTCTAGCAATACTGTGCATACGACTGTCAATTCTTACCGTTATAATATTGGTTCTGTTTTTCTTTCAATAGTCGTCAAATTTTTCATCACTATATATGTGATGTTCTTTTACAGTATTGTGCTTACGATGTCGTTTTCTACCATTGTTATAATGGTTCTATACTTTTTGCAATAGCCGCGGAACTATCACAATCGATTACACCACTAGTGTCTATTTTTTCCCATATAGGGATCTCAACTAGCAGATTTCTTTAGTTCTCTGCTTCTTCACTAGCTGTTGCTAGTGCTATTATCTCAGTCTCTATAGTAGACTAAGTCAAAATAGTCTGTTTCTTGGATTTTCAAGAGACAGCTTCTCCAACGATGCTAAATATATAGCCGCTGGTCGTTTTTGAATCAATAGATAAAGTATTCCAGTCTGTATCAGAATATCCTTCAAGTACAGCTGGAAATTTTTCGTAATGTAATCCAAGGTTCATGGCTCGTTTAAGGTATCTTATGACCCTTTCAATAGCATGTCAATGCTCTATACTAGGTCTATTAGTTAACATGCATAATAATCCCACGACATAGTCAATGTCGGGTCTAATACAATCAGTGGCATCCGAAGGCAGCTAATGATGCTCGCTTACTTTGACTGTCTTACACCTTCACAAGTGTTCTTAAATATCTTTGCACTGGTATCGTATGATGTACATGCAGATTTACTGTCAAAGTAATTGTCTTTCTTTAGAGACTTCTCAATATAATGAGATTGATCCAAAGAAAATCACTTTTTCGGACCTAGTAATTTTAATATCAAGGATTACACTCGCCTCACCTAGATCATTCATATCAAAACTGGTACTTAATAAGGATTTACTGAGTTTATGGCATGAATGTTTGACCCAAAAATGAGTAGGTCATCTACATAAAGGCATATAATAGTGCAAATGTCATTCTCAGATTTGTAATAAATGCATTTGTCACTTTCATTAACTTTAAAACCATGTGAAATGATTAAAGTTATCAAATTTTTCATGCCATTGTTTAGGTGCTTGTTTTAAACCATATAATGATTTATCTAATTTGCATAGTTTATGTTCTTGATCATGTACTACAAATCCTTCAGACTGGTCTATATAAATTTATTTGTCTAATTCACCATTCAAAATGCGGTTTTCACAACCATTTAGTGTATTAATAAATTATGAATAGAGACAAGTGAGATTAATACCCGAATGGATGTAATTCTAGTTACAAGTGAAAAGTGTCGAAGAAATATATTTTTTCTTTTTGTTTAAAACCATTAGCTACTAGTCGCACTTTATATTTATCAATAGTGCTATCAGGTTTTTAATTTCTTTTTAAGTACCCATATACAGCCTATAGATTTACAACCAGGAGGTAAATCTATCAAATGCCAAGTCTTATTGGATTCCAGAGAATCCATCTCATTATTTATAGCCTCTTGCCAAAAAAAGGCATCTAAAGAAGATAAGGCCTCTTGGAGGTAAAAGCACAAAAATATGAACCAAAATCTTTTACGGTTCTTGCTCTTTTACTTTTTCTAGGTTCAGTTTCAGAACTTTTATTAAGTTCTGTTCTAATAGGCATACTTGATGTGCCCCAACTATTCCTTAATTTAAAAGGAAATTTTGTTTCATAAAAATTAGCATCATTAAATTCAAAATATATTATGTGTATTTAGGTCATAAATTCCGTATGCTTTGCTATTAACAGCATAGCTTATAAATACACATTCGTATGATTTACTTGCGAATTTTATTCTCTTAGGGTCTGGAATGCGAACATATGCTAAGCAACCCCAAGTTCTAAAGTATGACATATTGGATTTATATTCTCTAAAATTTCATAAGGCGAAATTTTATTCTTAGATTTGGGGATTCTATTCAGAACATAACATACAGTCTCTATAAAATATGCCCCCACTAATGTGTTGCTGCACCGAAATTTAATAAAATGACAATTACTAATTCGGTAAAGGTCCTATTTTTTCAGCTTTACCGTTCATTTCAGGTGAATAGGGTGCAATTCTCTTATGTACAATATATCACATAAAAAATCCAGAATAGAATTTGATTCGTATTTTGTTCCTCTATCACTATGTAGTCTCTTAATTTTCCTATTTTCTTGGTTTCAATTTTGAATGTTTCAAACATATCAGATGCATCACATCTTTAAGAATTAATGTCTTTCCAATCATATGCTTTATTTTCATTATTACCAATCTCTACAGCTTAAGTGGTATGAGGATCTCACAACACACTTTCTGATCGTCAGCAACCGTGTATATGGTGAATATATCACGATCATAGCAAACATGGCGAGAAACACCAATGTCTACCCACCAACCCTCTGATTCACAAACAAGGTGAATCTCAGTAATCATAACCGTTAGAGGCTCCTCAGTCAGGTCTGCCTGCGGTGCAGGGTCTGGCCTGTTCCGACACTTTTGTGCCATATGACCTGGTTTTCTACATTTGCATTATAGAATAACTGCCCAGAATCATTCATTTGGGTTGGTTGTTGCTGTCGTGTATGGTTTCCTTGCGGATTCCATTCTATTATTTACTGGCCGGTTGTGGATGCTTACTATTTTAAATGTTCATATGTTTGAGAATTTATATTTTCTCATAGGAAAATATTCATAAACTCAGAGACTACCATAATTGAATCACAGAAAAAATTAATTTCTGCATTTTTACTTATCAGTCTTAATAGATACTTAGAACTCAATCTCGATCTAAGTCAGAAAATCAAAATCTGCATAAGCATTCTTTACGCTATGTATCTCACAGAGGAAATCTAAAAAAAGGCAGTGATATCTAGCATTAGTCGCCTATTGGTAATGAAAACTTTGATTTTAATTCAGTATGGAACCATGTTCGGTCAAATTCTTTGATTTGGGATTGTACATGTGCTCCCAGAATGTCCTTAAACGCATTGCTGGTTTCAAATAATAAGTTCAGCACCAAAGATAAAATTATCACTTGAAATGTATCTACCGATCCTAAGTATAATTTGTGCTCAACACCTTCATGAAGACATAAAACTTCTTTATCTTAACTGCTCGTATTCCAAGCAAATTTGGAACTATCTTAGGTGTAACTTGAAAATTCCTAGATCTAACAATTATGAGCAGCATCCTGTTTAAAAATTGTCTACCATTCATGGTTCCATATTTGTTTTATTGTACATAATCAGCATAGAGGATAAATCCCGTTAATAGAATGTACCTTCATGAAGTCTGATTCTCCAAGTGATTACTCTTTTTTATTATCCATCTTTTTCTACCACTTGCGGCAGATCTTTGTTGGAAAATAATGCACCTGTCCGATTGCAATTTGATGAGCAGTCTCTCTAACAGGTCCAATTTGTTCTGCTCTCCAATTCCAGCTCTTCACTATCCAATCGTTTGTCACGATGAATCATCATCGACAACTACCATGGGGTCCAGATCTCCGACCCCTACCGCTGGCTCGAGGATCCAGATGCTGATCAAGTTGACTGAATTTGTTCTTAAGCAGTGCGATTTGAGATTAGGTCGCCGAGACTGAATGGAGCAGCAGACAAAGCCATTGTTTCGTTAATCGTCTTCAAATTGTTCGGAAACAATGGCTGAGTCACGGACTAGGTCGCTCTCTTGAAGACGATTCGGCGATCTGGTCGGTGGTGCAAAACCAATTCGTACTTCTGCCGCCGCCTCTAGGATAAAACAGCCTCTCTAAAATTAATAACTGATTTGCTTTGCACAACAACTCAGTGCAGATTTGCACTTTCGAAATTAATAACTGCTCGAAAAATTCTATAAGAATATTTTAATGGCTGAGGAGAGAAATAGTATATTTTTTTCTGTGTTAATCTCGTCTACAACCGAAGATAATATATAGACGGAGATTAGGGTTAATCAAAAATACTGGGTAGAGGAAGAAAAATAGGATCTGCTGAAAATACTAGGTTAAGAGTTTACCGCTTCATAAATAAAAATCGGCTCAGAAATATTTTTTGTATTTAAAAAATAGTTCAAAAAACGCAGTGTTTTCTGGACCAAAAATATAAGTGTCTACACCACAAAGCCAAGGCCCAACCCCAAGCCCGAACCGAACCGGGCCGGGTCGAGTCGAGTCGGTCGGTCGGTCGCGCGCGCGTGTGATGGTCATGATGCATGGTCTCCCTCCTTACAACAAAGCATGCATTGGGAGCCCAAGGCCCCAACAAGATTTCTTAGAAACAAATATAAATACTTGCCTCTTCCATATAATCCCATGATGTGGGACTATTCACATAAGGGAGCCATTCATACACTTATCTCAATATTTTAATAATTCACATAAAATTTCCAACAATAATGAACTAACAAAAGAACTTATGTTGCCTTGTTCTATGCGACAACAAATAAAAGCATGAAGATAAGTCGGTCGCTTGGATACACAGGTTGAATATTGAATCATAATGACCTTCTGAAGGAGAAACTCTATAAATAATATTATTAACAAATCCATTTGATTTCTTTGGTTCTTCGATTTAAGAGTTTGCGTACAAAATGAATTTGAAATGGAATCGCAATTGAAAAGACTGGTTTAGATCTAAGTGAAAATATCTTTAAATAGTTGGAAAAATATGGGATTCATCTCATTTTATTGAAACGAAAAGGAACGCATTTTTTTGGTTGTGACATTCTGTAAATAAATTAAACCAAGAAAATAGTTCCATTAACAATGAAAATGTAATAATGATTGAACATAAATAAAATTTGATGAGTACTCACCCATTTCGAGGTAAATATTGACGAGTGCCTCCTTTCTTCTTAGATAAGTTCCTCACCCTTCATTTGGATTTCAGTAGTAATTTTGGTTTTGTAGCTTTTGTGATAGCATGGTCAGCCATATCTTTCTTTTTACTTATATTTTGTTTTTACGAACTGCAATAAAAATGAGGACCCATTAACACGACATTGTCTTAGTTATTATAGGGGAAAATCGTTTAAATCAAACCTTCTGATGGAGGAACGGAGGATGATGATGCTTTTCCCTTCATTTTTTTTTCAAACTTTTTCATTACTTGATCATTTGACTTGGTCGAATTGTTGATAGCGACATAATTAGATATAGAAATTAAAACCTGAGTAACTTTATTCTCTAACACTAGTAAATCTTTCATTCAATAGAACAGAACAAAAATTAAATACACAACCAAAATTAATTGAGGTGTTGAATATATTCCAACAGCCCCAACACAAAAAAAGAATTTGAAAGAAAAGCCCTTAGCCAGGCATTACAAAAATATGAAAACTCATCATTTGAAAAACATATATGCTCATCATATCTACTAAAAATTGAAAAAATAAGTGCATAAAGATAGTGTATAATGCAAGGTTTAAAAAGCGAATCTCATTGTGGAAGTTACTTTATGAACTTGATTGCAATAAATCTGCATCACAAAGAACTGCCATTAACTATGGTGAATCATATCTTTCATTTGTAATCTTCAAAACCATATGACCCTGTCAAAGCCTACATCAAAAGTTGACTGAACAAAACAAAATTGGTAACATATAAATACCTAGTATAAAAGTGAGTTCTAGATCTACCACTAGAAATGACAATATATATCGACTGAAAACCCCCTAACATGGTACTAATCACAACCTTATAGCTGTAATAACAAAGAAATCCACCTATATGTCGACAAAGAAATCAATCACTCGAAGTGGCCAAACTGAAGAATAACTATAATAATTATTTGGCTTTGGTGTATTACAGATTCAAAACGAGAAAATAAAAGAAAACTTGCTGGGGATATTGTGAGGAGGAATATAATAGAACCACCACACAAAAAAGTGGTGAAAGAGCTCAGATCTTGAAATAGAGGGACAAAATTAGGAGGGGGCAAATGATTTTAAGATTAAAATTTGTTTTAGTTCAACCAACTTGCTCGTTTTTTGGTAGAAATAGAAATTTCATTATGAGGAAGCATAAGAGAAATTTGTTCACGTCCTATGTTGGCTGATAAAGAAAAGGGTTCGGTTATTGACACCCCGTTATTTGCTCTTCACACCCCGACTGAAATTTTAAAATTTTATTTCTACTTATGCCCTTTAATAATTGATTTAATAACTTGTCTAATGTTATATGATGATTAAAAATAATAATAAAGTCATCTATATACAATTATGGATGTTTGAGGTTAAATTGCACACAATAATTAAAATCAAAAAACAAAATATGTGAATTTTTTTTTAAAGTTAAGACAAGAATTACAAACAACGATTAAGAATTATCAAAACAACCATTAAATTACAAATAATGATTAAAAATTTGAAAAATGTAAAGTCAGCAGTTTATATGATTATGTATTTTAGGACTGAGTAAGTTAATAGTGTACAAGAATTACAAAGGCTTGAATAACAAGTATGCAACGTTAATTTTCATAATCAATACCAGAAAATAATGATGTCGCCTAGAAACGTTAATTAATTTGATCAAGATTTTAAAGAGCAGCACTAACAATTTGCAAGTTGGAGAAAAGAAGAAAAATGAAGAAAAAAATAAACTAGTAAGAATGAAAATAAAATAAGGGCATTTTTGGGGAAAAACAAGTTAGGAAAAGAAAACGAAGGGGTATGCATTTTATTTTCAAATCAACGGGGTGTGAAGAGCAAATAGTGGGGTGTGTTAATAGACAAATCCTAAAAAAACATACGAATATGTAAAGTAAATAACAAGAATGAGATGAGAATTACAGAAAAGTTCCCCAAAATGACAATAAATAAAATAGGATGAAAAATGGAATGATAAGAAAATGGAGAAAAAGCCTCCTTATATAGGAATGGAGAGTTAAGGAGATAATGACACCTAAGGGGGCAAGTAGAAGACATGCATGGAAGGAGGCATGCAAAAACTCAAGTGCAAGGACACTTGTCTTATGGAGAGAAGGTGAACTTTTGGTAGCATTTTCCCTTAAATGCTATGAAAACTCAGGGCAACAATTTATTCTAATGCTACTAATTCATATTATGGTTTGCCAAATCCGATCGAACGACAAATAATATCAATTAATTCAAACATGTTAATAATCATTCTCATTTATAATTCAAATAAAATCTATCATCAAACTTATCAAAATTATTAAATATTCTTAACCATATATATTTATGTCAAATTCAAATTCAAATTCAAATTAAGCGATAAAAATTCCAATGTCAAAAATTCTGGATCGTTACAATTTGTGATCATTCTTCTTCTTTTAAACCATTTGAAAAAGTTGATCAATTACAAACGATGGGACCTGAGATAGAGTCATGGATTACTAACATCAAGAATTTTCTACAACACAGATTCTTGATATTTCAGCTAAATACGAAACTTGGTTGCAGACATTCAACATCAATCAATACAACATTCTCAATGCTTAATGGTTAGCAAAATTTATGAAAATGGTTTAATAGTATAGTTTATATAATTATTTGTAACGACCCGGATTTTCGAACAGTTAATTTTAAATATTTAATATGGTTTCAAATATTGAGTTTATAATATGAATCAAATTTCATAGTTGAAACTGAATCAAAACAATCCAGATGACCGATATAAATTCTATTTGAATATACGATGATAATATTAATTTATTTTCGAAGAATTTATTTGTTTTGAATTTAAATTATATTATATCGATTTATTATGATTATTTTATATAATTTCAAATTAAAATTCAGAATATATTCTGTTGAGTTCAATATAACGCTACAATGTTGAAACAACAGTGGTTACGCTAAAATAGCGGTTTATGATTTAAATTAATGTACCCCGAGATATTTGATTGTGGATAGGTTCGAAATCAAATCAGAATCTGTTTTAAAAGAGTAAAGATCTCTTTAATCAAATCGATATCTATTTAAAAAGGGTAAAAATCTCTTTATTTCAAATTGCTTTAAATATAAATCAAATCGAAATTTATTACATTGTACCTTACCCTACTATTCCTTCCTCCTGAAGTATCCACCATTGTATAAACGCGGTCCCTCTCCTTACATCTCGTCTTTATTTTTGGGTTCGTCTCATTTTCTATTCAAAGGAAGCCCATGTTTCCCTTTTCAATTTTCATTTTTTCTTCAGCATTCAAAAAAACAAAATTCAAAGGGCCGATCCTTTCTGTTCTTTCATTCCTTCATTCGAAACAAAATTGATCTGTATAAAATAAAATACAAAGAGAGGGAGAATTAAAATCATGGATTGCGATTCCATCAAGTCATCGCGCAGACCGAGTTCAACAGCTGGAGGCGCTCGCGTTACAGGAGTTGGCGATGTCATGGGTTGGACTGAGATGTGAAGGGGATTCCGATCTTTAAAGTATGTGATGTGGATGTGGTATTGTGATTTCAGGTAGAGTGATGCAGGTAGTGTCTGTGATTATGGTTCAAAGAGGGGGGCGCCGTGACCAGAGATTTGTATCGTGATTTTTACAGTAAGCTTTGTTGATGATCGAATGGAAAGCTAAGCGGTTTTAAATTCAAGTTAGTGGTGGAGCATGCTTGGTACTTGGGGGAAGCGGTTGTGACACTAGTCGCACACCTGTAGCAATCGATGCTAGAGCTCAAGTCTTGTTCATGGTTAGGGTTGTGAGGTGATTTCGAAGGTGAAGCCACTGGTGATGATGGTTTCGACGTTCGTGACTTAGAAAAGGAAAGGTAAGGAATAAGTGATCAGTTATAATAAAAAGTTGAGGTCTGTAGCGTGAATTAGCTACAAGAAGCAGTAAGGAGTCGAACTCTAAAAAGTGGGGTTCAATGGAAAGACTGGAGGATGAGCAATTCGATAATATTTTCAGTTTTGGTTTTCGCTAAGATTTGGGGAGTGAGATATGAAGAAAAATCACGGCTGTAGGCTTCAAATGATATGGGATGTGGTTCTTCAATTAGAGAAGAAACAAAAATAATGAAAATGGGAATAATGGTAATTATTTAATTTAGTAATTTTATTGCATCTAAAATTTATTCGATAGCTTAAGTAATAAAAGTTATATTAAAATATATACAAGATTGTATCAAATGGAGTAGGTCGAGGAATTCAGGGATGTAGATTACATGAGCTGAAATTAAAATCAGAACAGATTAGACAAATAAAAGCAAGGTGAGTAAATCTCACTCGATTTATTTATTTTGAATTATTTTTGGCCGTTAAAAATATATTATTGGTTGTTTGGATTACTTGAAATATTATTGTGGCTATATAATATATATTAGTTATTTAGGATTGGTTTTGTGGTTATTTTTATAAATATATATTGGTGATTGGTTGGATTCCCGCAGTACCATTAGCGGATGCCTACAGTATCATTAGCGGATGACCCTATACGCCCCACGCTATGATAGTGGATGACCTTCATACCGCGATATCCTGCCACGAAGAAGGATGGGTATTATTTCTGTTGGCTAACGTCTGTGGATGCAGGAAACAGGTTGGAGGGATCCAACTGGATTCCTCAAAAATATTATTATTTGTTTGCTTTCACATATATTATCATATGTAATGTGTTGATTGATAATTGAGTGGTTTAATTGTTTGAATATCACCAGGCCCAAAATGTTGATTTATAAAAATACGGTGAAAAGGATATTTCGAGATTTATAATGGAAAATCTATTTTTCAAAAATAGAATTTGAATTACGAATGGGCTATAAAGATATTGACTTGTTTAAAATAAATAAAACAAGTATTGGATGTATAAACGATGTTTATAAATTAAATAATACATGAAACTGAAGTGGTGAATTTATAAACGATGTTTATAAATTGAATAACACGGGAAATTGAGATAAATTTATAAACGGTGTTTATAAATAAATTGGAATGATTTTCATTGGATAATCAGGGAATAAAAATGAATTTATAAACGGTTTTTATAAATGAAACGGGAAAAATTATCACTGGATAATTTGAATATTTAAATTCGAATGTGAATTTAAAAATAGAAATGGGGAAATCGTTTTAAAGAAGTAAACGATGAAATTTATTCTAATATTCAGAATGTAAAATGAACTAGAAATAAATCCGTATGGATTTATGATTTGAATTCGATTAGAACGAATTTATTTAAATAAAATATTCTTTTAGAAAAGGTATTGGAATTTTATTAGATAGAAACCAAAATAAAATATGTAAATTAGTTATATGTATAAGTTAAAATAAATATAATATTCCAAAATAAGCTTTTGGTTTTTGAACAGATTTCGAAATGGAACTTGTTAAACATATATAACAAGTAAATTTATAAACTATGTTTATAAATTTGGTGCAATAAATTATCATTAGATAATTCAAAAGTTTAAATTCAAGTATGAATTTAACAAGTGAATTGGGAAAAACTGTTTAAAATAGAACAATTAATTATATTACGGAATTTAGAATATAAACTAAATTGAGAAAGTCCAAAGGGTTGTAATTGGAATTCGATTATATCGAATTTTATAATTTATTTATAAAGGGAACTGGGATTTTTAATTTATCAAATTGAGTATAAACAAGTTTATAACCGAGTAAGGAAAAATCGATGATTATAGATAATCAAAATTATTGAGATGAATTGGGAAAATTGGTTTGATATATATTAAAAATATATTAGAATGGAGTTGAATTTTTTATGAACAAAGTTTAAATGTTTATATATATAAATATAATTGAATCAAACTCGCCGTAGCGCGGCAGTTCGTAAATTGGCGTTTCGAACTTTAATTGAGTATATGGAACTCAATTTAAGTTGGAATTCTTTGAAACAAGAATCGTCAGGACCGGTTGAATAATAGTTTTCTAATGAAAGAGAAAAATATAGATTTCGTCTGATAGATTTTGAGTTATGTCAAATTTTCAGAAAAGCAGTGCCAAAATCATTTAAAAACCATAATGGTTTATATAAATAAATATAAGGATTTTTAAGCAAATAAAATCTGAATTTCCATTTGAAAATCTGGACTTGAGTTATAAAATAAATATGAACTCGTGTGGAGTAAATGGATTGATTTTTGAAACAAAATCAGTTATTTATTTTTGAATAGAATTAACTTAGTGGAAGAATAATTTGTTAATCGAATTTTACATCGAGATATTTCTTTTGATAAGTAAATGAGACTTGTGAATTTCATATTCGAAATCGAATATGAAACCCAAAATGAAATTGGGATTCAATTGATTTATAAGCAAATTAAATACATGCGAACATGATATGTTCAAATAACAAGTGAAATAGGCTAAGAAGAAAATTAAAGAATAAATGGGTGAAACTGAATTCAAACGATTGGATTGAGTTGAATTGAAAACAGGTGAACATGTGCTAAACAGGTATGGAATGAAGAGAATGAAGTTTATAAATTTAGTGCCCAACAAAAAGGTACATGTTTAAATTCCATATGAGGTTTTATGCGCCGAATCGGCAAGCCACTTGCCTTTTTGATTTTCTTTCTGAATGGAAAGGGCCTAGAGAGGCGAGTTGAGGTTTGAACTGTTGACTGGTACAAAGGAGGTTATGGCGAAATTTTCCGAAAATTTAAGGAGTTAGAATATTTTTAAGAAAATTGGATAACTAGAAATCAATGTATCGATATACATAGAATTCGATAAGGTAACACAATTATTAACAGAATATTGTAAACAAAAAGGAAATCTATATATTAGATTTGTCAAAAATAGAAAGCGAACCATATACATGTTTTTAAAATGAATAATTGGTTATTATGGTGTGTTTATTCGAGGTAAGTGGTCATGTCTATTTTGAAGTAAACGATGTTTTCAGTCAAGGTCTGAGAGGTAGTTATACCCCCAACTTGATTGATTCCATTATTAACCGATAAGTAACAAGATTCAATCTCAAAGAGAGATGTTTAAAGAAATTTAGCTGAATGAAATATTTGTGGTTGTTGTAACAATATTTTATACAACATTCGTTTTAACCCAAGGAAGTGGAATTGTGGAAATATAATAAATAATTATTTCCTGAGTGTAGAAATGAGTGGGCGTGAAAGAGATAAGTAATTGGAATGTTTTCCAATTATAAATAGAAGATATTTCAACGTATAGGAAATAAACGAAGGTGATACATGGATATGTTTTCCAAAATAATGTAAAAGGCCAAGATGATTATCGAAAATATTGTGTTAATGAATAAGGATAAGGAAATGGAGAAGTGTTTTTATTAATGAAATATTAATTAAATGGCCCAGTGATTTGTTGGATGCTTTGAATGAATGTTTGTTTTCTTCGATAGTTAAATAACCGACTATCGAAGTGTTTGCCAATATCGTTGACAATATGGAGAGACCGGTTGGTTTGTTATCCGTGAACCACTCCGTATTGGCAGTAGCGTTGCGAATCAGATTATATGAAGATAATCAAAGATGGAGTAAAGTGTAAGGACTTTTTCTATTAATAGAAATTGTACCTTCGGTTTCGTTCAGTCCCAGAACGAACTTAAATGGACGAATGTCTGACAGAGTATTTCCAATGATCATATATGTTGGTTTGTATAGATATATATGATGGCGGAGAATTTATTCTCTTAGCATAATATCCAAAATATATTTTTGCAAATTAATTAATGATTTACGGATCTGACAATGTGGCATTCAAAGTGATTGTGCTATCAAGGAATGATAAGAAATCGTAGCCTCAGGCCTCAACAACCGGGAAATGACAAAAATCAGGCAAGCCGCATGGCTATGTGGGTCGCTCCCATTAGGGTGTATAATCACCTATCTAGAGAAATTCCTTTTACTTATTTAATCTATCGATGTTGTCCCTTTTCGGGAAACGGTTGCTGATCCCAACCGTTGGTGATATACATTCGATGCACTCAAGCGAAATGAGTGGTCGGTCATGTGTGGGCCGGGTTGCAAGATGTTCTTGTTGAACCCAATGTATTCCCCTCTAGAGATACGGTATCGGAAGGTGGTTCCATACCTTGTCATGTTGGAAATCCAATCTCCTATAAGCGCCACGCGGTTTTTGGTTTTATATTATATATGGAGCGTGAGATGCAAGCATTTCGCTAGATTCTATTTATTTGATGTAGACATTATTATAATATCACTGGATTTGATATCAAAAAAATATTTTGGGTTATCGTAAGGTAAAAACCATCTGCGTTTATGTGTGGATCGATCTTACGATTATCATTTCTTTCGAAAGGATTTTCAAAGTTAAACAAATGATTGGAGTTTACTCACACCAGTCCCATGACTGACCCAGAGTTTATTTTGTTTTCCCTAAACTCTTGGGTGCCCAAATTTGTACGGGCAGTCAAGTAGTCAGGATTTTTCAGATTCACTTGGAAGAGCTGGAAGCAGGAGGCTTCACCAGTTGGCTATAAACTATCATATTTCCGTTGTGTACTATATTGTATCTGGAAACAGGTGTTTATAACTGTTCCAGGAATAACTGTTGTGCTCTGATAATGGTATGTATATACAGTTACTGATTTGTATTTCAAAAGTTATGTTATTTAATATATTTTATTCGTCCCCTATGAGTCTGTGATCTTCGTTTCCTTTTATTCTAATATTTCTTTCTTTCTATTTCTCATCCTCTAACTTCTTTCTAATAATGATTCGTATTTCTGTGCAATTTGGGTTGGACGTGTGGTGTTATTAGTCGACTCAAAGGGTACGGATTTGCGGCCTGTTACAGCTGGTATCAGAGCTTAGGTTCAGCGAACACCTAGGCTTTGGTGGGATGTGCTCATTAGATATATGGTCAGTAGTACCCTAGAATGAGTTGAGTGTATATATACGAGAGAGCGTATTTGTTAATTGATGTAAGAAAATTTGTTTTTATATTATGTTGGCTAGTCTGTTGAGTGATTTATGAATTCTGGTCGAATCGTGGGACGCCACGGATTCGATAGGAATTTCTAAATACTTGAATAGAAAATTTCGACACGGTATTGTTTTAATGTGGGTAAATGAAATAATTTTACCCAAAATTCTATTTTGACATAGAAAGAATAATTTTCCGAAATTATTATAATATATGGATGCGTTGGATGTTAATATTATAATCAAATAAGATTATAAAATTGGATTGGTTATCTATAACAAAATAAAATTTGTATAAGAATAATATATACAAATGAGATGAACTGGAGTTAAATTCAAACCGTAAATTGGAATTAAAACCTGGGAAGTTTGAAAATATTTTCTGAAGTATATTAAAATAATATAGCTTGTTTTGGAAGGATTTTTGAATAAAAATCATTTTTAATGGATTTTAAAAGTGATAAAGCACTGAACCCACTTCAGTAGCTGGAAAATAATTTTGATGATGACTGCAACATCATTAGAGTTCATTTTCGAGTTTCTAAGTAATGGATTGCTACCTTAGAAATGTTTTGAATGGAAATTTGTTTGAAAGAAAACAAGGTTCGAAAATAAATTCAAATGTTTTGAATTTGGAATGGAAATAAATATATGTATATATTTATGCGGTTTTGAAAGGATTTGAAATAGAAACCCGGGAATTTGAATTTTGGAATTTAAATTTAACTTAAACATGCTAAATGGATCGAAGTGAATGAATTGATTAAAATCAATTTGAATAAATTTGAGTGCACATAAATTAAATGTGAATATATGTGTTGTAAATCATTCAGAATTAAATGAATGAAAGCATATATAGTGTGATATAAATAAAAACCAAAAAGTTTTGGTAGAACTAAAGTAGAAATGTGAAGAGTTGAGTTCAACATAAATGAGTTTATGAAAAGATAATGGTTCTAAAGCATTTTCCTACCTTAGTAATTTTGGGGACGAAATTCTTTTAAGGGGGGAAGAATGTAACGACCCGGATTTTCGAACAGTTAATTTTAAATATTTAATATGGTTTCAAATATTGAGTTTATAATATGAATCTAATTTCATAGTTGAAACTGAATCAAAACAACCCAGATGACCGGTATAAATTCTATTTGAATATACGATGATAATAATAATTTATTTATGACGCATTTATTTGTTTTGAATTTAAATTATATTATATCTGAAACACCCCTCCCTCAGTTAAGGTCACTCACAAAGGGAATGCCTTAACTTTGGTGGAGGTTTGTAAGTAAAAGTCACAGATAAAACACAAGACAGATATAAACACATATATATAAGCAACGGAAAACAACAGACTTTTTATTTCATAAATACGTGTTCATACAAAACATTTCCATAACTGTCACATAATAACTTCCAAAACATTACATCATCATTTATGTCTTGGTTATTAAATAAAGAAGCATAAAACATAATTAAAACTGCATAAATCCCCATGATTGTGTCCAACGACCATAGCCAAAGCAAGAGAGTCCAAACCGTACATCTACTATCTTGAAGCTTGCAAAGAGTCTGACTAAGCTGAGTTGTTTCCTCCTTGTGGACCTGGGGGGGGACGGAAGAAAAGAAGACGAAAGAAAATAGGGTCAGATATAAAGCCTGGTAAGTCTAGTGACTCTTTAGTACGAGAATAAGAGTAAGAGCATGATAGGTATAAACTGGAAATAGGAAAGTATCATAAACTAAGATAAAGAAGTTTGAATCGAATATACTATCGCACCCCATACTATATCTCTACACCTACTTGCATTGTCTTAACTGGCACCTCATGCAGGAGGTAAAGTGATCACCTCTTTCTAAAGATCGGCTACTACTCGCATAATCATCTGTGTCTTACTACCCCCAATGAGTGTAGATACCTATGTTGGTCCCACCATGGGGTGTATCAAGTCCCATGGTGGCGGGCCGACACAATACTTGAAATGCATAGGTTATACTACTGGTGCCCTGTTTGTCTGCTTCGAAGTGTGTGCATGCCCGCACACCGTTAGAACCCACACTGTTGCACCCACCCCCGTCGCTTTTGACCGCTTACAATCAGCCCAGTAATCGTGCCCCACCCTGCCTAGTTTCAGGGTGCCATGATACCTAATTAGGTTACTTCTGAAATGGGTCCCCGTTACTAGGGTTTTCTAGTCAAACATGTTAAGTGGTTAAGTGTCTGTATTTACCTAACCCCACCCATCAGTTTAATTTAACATGTTGAATTGGTTAAGTGTTTTTGGTTAACTTAACTCTACCATCTTGACAGTCTGTCCTTAGCTTTTTAAAGCACCGACCACTCACATTAGACAAGTGTTGTTACGGTTACTGGATGTGTCAGTCGGTTCCGGGCAGATTTACACCGCAACTCAGTCTAACCTCGGGTCCTTATTGGGCTTCATGTTTAACCACCCACATTGGATAGGTATTGTTGTGACTACTGGACAGTTGGGCGAGTCCGGGTAGGTTTACATAACAACTCAATCCAACCTCGTGTTAAGCATACTCGTATTTTCTAAATTTACATATTTGTCTCTGTTACTTAATATATGTAAATTTGTCCACAATTAAATGTTGTGGCCCACTTTCCAAGTATAACATTTTTGGTATAAGAATTTATACCATTCAAGTGCCACCAATTTTGGCATGTGACAAACATGCCAATTTCATATATTTTCACCAATTTATGTCAAGTTTTACCAATATTCCCAACGTTACCCCGTTTAAATATTAGGCTAACCATCTTAGCCTAATTTTCGTTCGCATGGTTTTTAACATATAATATTAGGCTAAAAACATAGCCTAATTTAGCGCACAAAAAATTGGCATAAGGGAATTCGTAAACACAAACATGACATAGGTGTAAACTTGGCATTTTTGGCATAGTCAATATGAACATCATAGGTGTGAACTTGCAAAATAGTCAACATACATATATGTGAATTTGCAACATAGACTAAATCATGGGTTTCTACTTATCATGTGAACTTGCATTAAAAAGGGGAATCTAACTAAACAGGTGTCACATGAATTAGCATATGATTTAGACAACATAAGCCTAAACATGTTTAGATCTAGGCATAACATCGAACATTACTAGCATATGACAAGAATATGAAATGTTCAGTATGTATAATTTTATCACATGTGAACTAGATCCAAATCATATGTCTAACCACAACATGAAACATGTACTAAAGTGGATCTTAGCATGGATCCAATTAGGAACTTGCAACTTTCTTATAAACAAATTAGAATGTATATGAACTTAGGCGTAGAGGTTTTAGCATATATATATACATGAAATCTTAATCACATACAACCTATATAATCACATAAACATATAGGTGTCGATTACAGCATGAACTATACAACTTGCATGTGATTCTAAATGTACAATAGGATCAATATCAACTCAACTATACCACCAACATCACAATACCACAATCATTTCAATACATAGATGTGAATTAACATCGTTGTTACACAATAACACAATTCCATTTCCATTTTACATCGAATCAAATCCTAACTTTTATTCACATTGGAAAAATCACTATACTTACAACAAACGACGGTCTTGTTTTCTGATTTCTGAGTTCTGAATTTGAATTGCTTTCCTTTGGGTAGACAAATGTTGATTTGATTCTAGTTTAACTTTAATTTGGCTCGTCACTAAGCTTTTCTACAAGTGGAGGCTCCTCTCAGTTTTCTACCGACAGCATGGCGGCTCCATCTCTAATTTCTTATGTGAATTTAGGTTGGAGTCTTAGGTTGTTTATATAGAATTTCATATTAATTTGATCTGTCAGATGATCATAGATGAATCTAGACCATTCACTTAGAGAGGAGCCAACAAAAATGCGACAAGTCAGCTCTAGTGACACAGCCAAGCCTCAGAAATCGACCAGAACCCGACCAGGCTAGCCAGGGCCAAACCAGGTCGACTGGGCAGGTCGACCCTATGGTCGACCTGGTGCCTGGGCGGGAATTTTCCCGCCCAGCCCAGTTTGGGTCTGAATTCGAAATTTGAACTGAATTTTTAACCGTTTTGAATTTTTATTTGAATTCTGAAACTTCCGGAGGTCATAACTCCTTCATACGGAGTCTGATTCACGCAAACTCGGACTCTATCTCAGGAAGAATTCTGAGACGAGCGCAATAGCGTAACCCATTTCCCTTATTCTTTCATTAAGAACTAATTATACTTAAATTTGTTAATTTACAGTTAACAGAAAATTCGGGGTGTTACATTCTCCTCTCCGTAAAGGATTTTGTCCCCGAAAGCTTCAAGTCTACAAGAACGTAAGTCCTAACATCCAATCGTCCATCTACTCAACCATTAAACATAGACGTCCATTGTCCTTAAAAGACTTCTAGTGCTTCATGATCATATGCACAGTGTGTGTATATGTCCTTAACTAATGCAAAATCAGGCGGTCTACTAATCCAGTTGACCTCCTTAATGCAAATCATGGAAGTGTCATGAATCCATTACGTATGCAAATTTGTTCTTGCTCATAATTCTACATGAGTGCTCAACCATTCATATAAATGCGACATCCATATGACAACATATCAATTTTCAACCACATACAAATATGAATACATATATGCATATGCAATATGGAAGTGACTGAGCCGATCTAAAACCTAGGTTGTGTGTGTATATGCATCCACGAGCAACCACTAGCAACCACTTGCAACCACTTGCAGTCATCAACCATAACATGTTTCAAATACATGTTTACATCCAAAGGGGTTCCTACCTAAGGATAAATGATAATATCGAGGAAATATACCTAAAAAGATAGATTCAAGCACAACTTAAGGAAAAAGAGAGATCAAAGATATACCATCAAAAAGAAAAGGGCAGGACGCGCGTATTTTGTCCTCAGTTTCCCAAGTCGCGTCTTCCTCGGCGTCGCTCCACTGAACTTTAACAAGCTTGACTTCGCGATTGCGTAGCTTTTTGATTTCAGTTCCTACGATTCGAATTGGAACTCTCCTCACAGTTGCTTCGCGTTCCACTTCGGCTTCTTCTAGAATGCTTGGCTCCACCACTTCCGCAGATTCACGTAGACATTTTCGGAGATGAGAAACGTGAAAGACGTTGTGAATCCCAGCCAACCATTCAGGCAGCTCTACTCTATAATCCATTTTCCCAATCTTCTCGATGATAGGGAACGGTCCTACAAATCTTGGTGCTAGCTATCCTGCAGATCCAAAGCGAACGACGTTCCTTAAAGGGGATACCTTAAGGAAAACCTTGTCCCCAACCTCAAATTCAAGGTCGGTCCTTCTTTTGTCGGCGTAGGATTTCTGTCTGTCTTGGGCTGTCTTCATTCTCCTTCGTATCAAGTCCACTTTCTCTGAAGTCTCTCGAATCATGTCCGGCCCAAGTATAAGTTTGTCAGTAGACTCCCACCAACAAGTTGGTGATCGGCACGGTCTTCCATACAAAGCTTCGAAGGGCGCCATACCGATGATGGCTTGGTAGCTGTTGTTATAGGCGAATTCCACTAAAGGAAGATGATCCTCCCAAGTCCCTCCGAAGTCAAGAACGCATAGTCTCAAAAGTTCTTCCAATACTCTATTCACCCTTTCTGTTTGGCAATCAGTTTGGGGGTGATAGGCCATGCTCAAGCATAACTGTGTGCCTACAGCTTCTTGCAGACTCCGCCAAAATTCGCTCGTAAAGATGGGATCTCTGTCACTCACTATGCTGGAGGGTATCCCATGAAGTCGAACTATTTCCTTGAGATAAAGAGAAGCTAGAGACAAGGCAGTCCTTCTACTCTTGATAGGTATAAAGTGGGCGCTTTTAGTGAGCCTGTCCATTATTACCCAAATGCTAGTATTGCCCATTCTTGACCTAGGCAACCCATCAATGAAGTCCATTGAAATGCTATCCCACTTCCATTGCGGGACTTCTAGAGGATGAAGCAATCCTCCAGGCTTCTTCTATTCCGCCTTGACCTGTTGGCATATCATGCACTTAGAAACGAAATCTGCCACGTCCTTCTTCATGCCGTCCCAAAAGAAAACTCTCTTTACGTCCTTGTACATCTTGTCCCCGCCTGGGTGTATTGTCATCTTGGAATGATGTGCTTCCTCGAGAACCTTCTTTACCAACTCCCTTGCTTGTGGGACGCACAGTCTTCCATCTCGCCTCAGCCAACCCTTATCATCGATGGAGTACCTATTGAGGTGACTGGAAGTTTTACCCCTAATTAGCTTATCAATCACATCCACAAGCTGAGGGTCTTCACGTTGTGCGGCCCCTATTGAGTCTAACAGAGTGGGTCGTACTTCTAGGGATGCCAATAAACCAGGTACAAAATCAGAGGAAGGCCTAAAGTCAAAACTGGCTATATACTCCAAGCTTTGGCTTTCCACAAAGAGAGGGCTTAAGATCAGTTTCTTTCTGCTCAACGTGTCTGCTACTACGTTGCCTTTGTCGGGAGTATAGGAAATCTCAAAGTCATATGAGGCAAGGAACTCCATCCATCTTTGCTGCCTTAAGTTAAGATCTTTCTGCGAGAAGAGATATTTCAACGATTTATGGTCAGTATATAATTCGAACTTCTCACCTAGGAGATAACGGCGCCAAGACTTAAGCGCAAAGACGATGGCGGCCAACTCAAGATCGTGGGTTGGCAGTTCTTTTCATGCACTTTCAATTGTCTTCCACCATAAGCTACTACCCTCCCTTCTTGCATTAGAACAGCGCCTAGTCCCGTACCACAAGCATCAGTGTATACGGTGAACATCTTGCTTCCATCTGGCAAGGTCAGAACTAGGGCTGTTGTGAGAGCCCTTTTTAATCGTTGGAAAGCAAACTCGCAATTCAAATCCCAAGCGAAAGCCATATTCTTCTTTGTTAGCCTTGTGAGTGGAGCTGAGATTTTCGCAAAATCCCTAATGAACTTTCAGTAAAAACTTGCTAGCCCGAGAAAGCTTCGGACTTCGGTTGCATTTCTTGGTGTCTTCCAATCTTGCACTGCCACCACTTTCGCGGGGTCTACAGCTAACCCCTCTTTGGACACTATATGTCCAAGAAATCTGACCTCTTCTCTCCAAAAGTGGCATTTGGAAAATTTTGCTTTTAGCTGATGTGCATGGAGAGTATTCATGATTTCTTTCAGATGCCGAGCTTGCTCTTCCTCATTCTTCGAGAAGATCAAAATATCATCTACGAAGACCACCATGAACTTTTTGAGGAATTCTCTGAACACCCTGCTCATTAGGTCTACGAAATTAGCGGGTGCGTTTGTCAAGCCGAAAGGCATGACAAGCCACTCAAAGAAACCGTCTGGGGTTCTGAACGCCGTTTTATCAATGCTATCTTCAACTACCCTTAGCTAATGGAACCCAGTAACTATCAAGTTGGGAGAAGACCGACGCCCCTACAAGCTGATCAAACAAATCGTTTATTCTAGGAAGCGGGTGTCTATTCTTTTTAGTCAGCTTGTTTAGCTCCCTATAGTCCACACAAAGACGTAGTGAACCATTTGCTTTGGTGGCGAACACCACTGGAGCACCCCATTCCGAGATACTTCTCCTTATAAACCCCTTCTCGAGAAGCTCCTTAACTTGCTTACTGAGTTCCTTTCTCTCCTTTGGAGCCATGTGTCTAACAGGCAGAGCTACAGGCTTTGCATTATCAACAAGATATATGCGGAAGTCTATTTCCCGCTTCGGAGGTAAGCCTTTCACCTCTTCAAAGACATCCGGATATTCCCGAACCACTCTAACCGACTACAAATTCTCAACAGAAGCGTCAAGGGACTCTAGATAACTAAGCATAACAACATTCAAGGGAATACAAGAAATTTCTGGAGTGTTACCGAGCCGAGTCAAGAGCCTTACCACTCTTTTCTCACAATCAAGAATGGAACCGTTACTGGATAACCAGTCCATGCCTAAGATCAATCCATATCCTGAGAAGCCCAAAACAAAGGCACTACATCTAAATTCAACACTCAGAATAGAGATTTTCAAATCCAAGCAAACCATCAACAAATAAGCCGAGCCCCCAATTGGATTTGAAACAACCAATGGATCTTCTACCATACTAGTGTCTAGGTGCAGAGATTCTACTAAAGCAGATGAAATAAAGGAGTGTGATTCACCAGAATCAAAGAGAGTGCGAACCGGATGAACGTACAGATAAATTAAGCTTTCTACAGAAATATTTCTACCTAAGGTTCTCAAAATAGGATTGAGAAGATAAGCAAGATAAAACAAAGCATCTAGAAGAAGAAGTTAAAGATGTACCCCCAGAAGGTCCTGCTTGCGGGCCTTGCCCTTGCTTCTTAGGGCAGTTCTTGTGGATATGTCCAGTATCACTACACTGAAAGCATGTTCCTCTCTTCCTCTTCTTCTTTCTACAATCCTGGACTATATGCCCGACAATGCCACAGAAATAACATTTCCTTTTCTCACGTTTCTTGTTATTATTGTTGTGGTCCTTTCCTCCTTGACTATTATCCGTCTTCTTGTTCTGCGATTCTTCCGCTTGCTGTTTCGTGTAGAGGAGGAGGAGGAGTAAAAGCGTCTGCAGCTGGGGAGTAAGGTCCCCAGACATGCTGGAACAAAAAGGAAAGTATTCAAGACAAAAGGATAGAGAGATAATGCGTTTGGCTTCGGGGGACTATGCCTTTTAAAAACAATGCTTTTTCTTGAAAAAGATACTTCTTTAAACTTCATTTTGAAAATAGTTTCAATTTTTTTTATCTAATATGGTAAATCTATGCTCTGATACCAAGTGAAACACCCCACCCTCCATTAAGGTCACTCACAAAGGGAATGCCTTAACTTTGGTGGAGGTTTGTAAGTAAAAGTCACAGATAAAAGATAAGACAGATATAAACACATATATATAAGCAGCGGAAAACAACAGACTTTTTATTTCATAAATACGTGTTCATACAAAACATTTCCATAACTGTCACATAATAACTTCCAAAACATTACATCATCATTTCTGTCTTGGTTATTAAATAAAGAAGCATAAAACATAATTAAAACTTCATAAATCCCCATGATTGTGTCCAACATCCATAGCCAAAGCAAGAGAGTCCAAACCGTACATCTACTATCTTGAAGCTTGCAAAGAGTCTGACTAAGCTGAGCTGTTTCCTCCCTGTGGACCTGGCGGGGGGGGGGGGGGAACGGAAGAAAAGAAGACGAAAGAAAATAGGGTCAGACATAAAGCCTGGTAAGTCTAGTGACTCTTCAGTACGAGAATAAGAGTAAGGGCATGATAGGTATAAACTGGAAATGGGAAAGTATCATAAACTAAGATAAAGCAGTTTGAATCAAATATACTATCGCACCCCATACTATATCTCTGCATCTACTTGCATTGTCTTAACTAGCACCCCATGCAGGAGGTAAAGTGATCCCCTTTTTCTAAAGATCGGCTCCTACTCGCATAATCATCTGTGTCTTACGGCCCCCAATGAGTATAGATACCTATGTTGGTCCCACCATGGGGTGTATCAAGTCCCATGGTGGCGGGCCGACACAATACTAGAAATGCATAGGTTATACTACTGGTGCCCCAGTGCCCTGTTTGTCTGCTCCAAAGTGTGTGCACGCCCGCACTCCGTTAGAACCCACACTGTTGCACCCACCGCCGTCGCTTTTGACCGCTTACAATCAGCCCAGTAATCGTGCCCCACCCTGCCTAGTTTCAGGGTACCATGATACCTAATTGGGTTACTGCTGAAATGGGTCCCGGTTAATAGGGTTTTCTAGTCAAACATGTTAAGTGGATAAGTGTCTGTATTTACCTAACCCCACCCATCGGTTTAATTTAACATGTTGAATTGGTTAAGTGTTTTTGGTTAACTTAACCCTACCATCTTGACAGTCTGTCCTTAGCTTTTTAAAGCACCGACCACTCACATTAGACAGGTATTTTTACGGTTACTGGATGTGCCGGTCGGTTCCGGGAAGATTTACACTGTAACTCAGTCTAACCTCGGGTCCTTATTGGGCTTCATGCTTAACCACCCACATTGGATAAGTATTGTTGTGACTACTGGACAGCCGGGCGGGTCCGGGCGGGTTTACATCACAACTCAATCCAACCTCGTGTTAAGCATACTCGTATTTTCTAAATTTACATATTTGTCTCTGTTACTTAATATATGTAAATTTGTCAACAATTAAATGTTGTGGCCCACTTTCCAAGTTTAACGTTTTTGGTATAAGAATTTATACCATTCAAGTGCCACCAATTTTGGCATGTGACAAACATGCCAATTTCATATATTTTCACCAATTTATGTCAAGTTTTACCAATATTCTCAACGTTACCCCGTTTAAATATTAGGCTAACAATCTTAGCCTAATTTTCATTCGCATGGTTTTTAACATATAATATTAGGCTAAAAACTTAGCCTAATTTAGCGCACACAAAATTGGCATAAGGGAATTCATAAACATAAACATGACATGGGTGTAAACTTGCCATTTTTGGCATAGTCAATATGAACATCAAAGGTGTGAACTTGCAAAATAGTCAACACACATATATGTGAATTTGCAACATAGACTAAATCATGGGTTTCAGCTTATCATGTGAACTTGCATTAAAAAGGGGTATCTAACTAAACAGGCGTTGTGACGGCCCGCCCCGCATCAGCCTACATTTCCTCCGAAGGTGCGCTGTACACATGCCCGACTAGCACGGGACGGTCGTGAGAAGAAAGGAAAGAAGGGAATTAACTAAACGAGGAACCTGTAGAATGTCTCACAGCGCATGGAATAAAATATAATAATAACATACTTGACATAAAATAGGTGTGACAGTGTATAAGCTGACAACTAAAATCAACATCAATCATCAGAGCAGCGGAAATCCAAATACAGCTTATTACAACTTTTCAAATTTACTGTCTCTTAACAAAAGAAAGCTAAAGTAGAAGATGCACCACCAATGCCCAAGCAGTGATCTTCAACAACACAGGGAGGATACTATATATGTTACGTGGGAGCCTCCTGCTCGTCTCCGGATCATCTACCCGTGCATCACCAGCTAACCTGTCTCTAGTCTGCTCGTGTGAGCACCCAGAGTAATAAGAGGAGACATAAAACTCTGGGTCAGACATAAAGCCTGGTTTGAGCGATAAGCATCTAAACAGAATAATAACAGGTATACTAAACCATACCTGAACCTGGACCTGCAACCAAAGAGTTAGTACCACATACCGTACAATACTCTAAGGTGCCATAATAAATAGTGTAAGAATACGGGGGTGGGATGTCCATGTCATAATGATAGCAAACAAATCATCCATGGCAACCATCCTCACATCTCTCACTCAGTGCGTAAAGCATACGATGTCCACCACTGTCAATCACTAGACCCATTGAAGTAGTGACGGAGTTCGACTTGTACAACTACTGCTACTACCAAGCTTACCACATGGAGTCATGACCAAATCTTTACAAATGACCCCACTTCATTGGTTTATAGCCCTTTAGTCGTACCTAGGCCATTTCAGCCCTGAATCCGTTCACGTACTTCCCATACATTGTGATCCAAAGTCATAAACATCGACTGCCCCTTGGCACACGTCCCGCAGCAAAGCCCAACTCATGAAGTGAACTCGTCGGTTCCCAACTGGATCCTGAGCTCTAACTTCCATTTGGACTACCTTTGCATCTCGGGTTTCTGTCATCACCGGATCGGTTCGGATCCCCTCTTAGCCATCGGTTCGGTTCGGCCTTTAGCTCCCCTTCATCAACGCAGTGCGGTTCGTGGCGTCCATCTGGTAGCGGTTCGGATCGGCCTCATCCAAGCACACCGGTTCGGGTCGCACTTTCTGCTCACGAATGGTTCGGATCGTGGTCACCTCACTGGGTCGGTACGGGTCACACTTTCGTGAAGCAACACGGGTCGTCTCGCGAAGTCTTGATCGGATCGGCACCATCGGATCGGAGTCCCCCACAAAAGCAGGTCAGATCGGTCGCTATCATCGGATCGTGGTCTTCAAGCATCGACGGATCGGATCGCTCCATCGGTTCGGATCGCCCTTACTTCCACCGATCCGGTCCGGTTCGGGTTGATTTCCTGCAGTTCTTCCAGCAAGCAGTTTACGCCATTCGACGGCGTTTTTGACAAATCTAACACTTCTAATCAATTATAAAACACACCATAGAGTCATAGCAACATGTAATAGCAACCACAAACACCAAACAACAATTCAAATGAAGCAAAATGGATCAAAAGTGGCCAAAACTCCTTATTTTCCCTTAAGCATGTTTAAGTAAAACTAATCATAGGGTTAACGAAACTTAATCAAATCGAACCAAACTTCTATCAGACGTTTAAAATAACATTTCAGAATTTTAGAATATTTTTCCAAGATTTTATGGTGTAAGAATTTACTAATTATCACTAATCACCCTGATTAACTGTAATTTGTGTCAAAACTAGGCAAATCACTCACCTTTGCCACAATAAAACTTTCAGATCTGAAGTGAACCTCTGATTTGCACGAATTCCAATATATAACAGCAGCTCTACCTCGGTCCTTGTGCTAATCCTCCTTGATTTGATGCCTCTAGGCCTTAATCCTTGATTAGGAAGTGATTTTGGGTGTTTTAGAGAGATTTAGAGAGTGAAGGCCATGGCTAGGTCAAGAGGGATGGAAAGTGACGGCTGAAAAATAAGAAAAAGGTATTCTCCAAACCCTAACAGCCCTTTTAAACTCCTAATCCCGAAATTCCCCTTTGGGCCTAGCTGTTAATCACCCGGTTAAGCCCAATTAAGCTGTTTTTCACCATCTAAAACTTGTTTCAGCCATATCTTCCAAACGGTGAGTCCGTTTGGCTAATGTGACCACTCTACGGAATCGTAAACCATCATCCGGAGCCAATGGAAGTGGTTTCAGGTCAAAATTCCTTTCCAGTCAAAAGTTATGGCCAAAACAGTGCCAACTAGGGGTAAAATGGTCATTTAAAAATCGGGAAAAATCATGAACATGGGAAATGACCCCAATAGTCCTCTCCCAAAGTTACATGACCATACGACTTCGTATGTGAAGGAAATAAATATCCTACGATCCTATGATGCGCAGAATACGGGTCGTTACACTCTTCCCCCCTTAAGAAATTTCGTCCCCGAAATTCCTTAACCCAAAACATACAAAGGATCCCGCATGCCTAACAACCACATACAACAATCAAACATGCAAAACAAGCAAACAAGCCTATCCTAGCATGCGGAAAACTAAATCGAAGTCAAAATCTTACCAGGCAAAGAGTTCTGGGTGTGTCTTCCTAATGTTCTCCTCTGTCTCCCAAGTACAATCATTCTTTTCCTCGCCCCACTGAACCTTGACTAGCTTCACCGCCTTCCTGCGAAGTTGCTTCATGTCGTGCTCGACAATACGGGCCGGCTTGCGGTTCCCAACCGCCTCGGGTTCTACTTCGAAGTCCTCTAACTGATCAGGTGAAATAGTCATATCTGAGTCGTGAACGAACTTCCTTAGTTGGGAAACATGAAATACGTCGTGAACTCCCGCCATCTTCTCCGGTAAGTCAATTCTGTATGCCAAATTCCCGACTAGTTCAAGAACAGGGAATGGGCCAACAAATCTTGGTGCCAACTTGCCTCTCCTGCCAAATCGTATTACGCTCTTCAACGGAGAAATCTTGACAAACACCAAGTCACCAACGGAAAATTTTAAGTCTCTTCTCCTCTTATCAGCATAACTCTTCTGCCTATCTTGGGCAGCCTTCATTCGTTGTTGAATGGTCTTGATTTTATTTGAAGTTTCCCTCACCACATCTGGTCCAAGCATTAACTTCTCGCCAGTCTCTATCCAACATGATGGTGAGTTGCATGGTCTTCCATACAAAGCTTCAAACGTAGCCATACCGATACTGGATTGGTAGCTATTATTATATGCAAACTCTACTAGATGCAAATGGTCATCCCATGATCCACCAAAATCCAATATACATGCTCTCAAGAGATCTTCCAAAATACGGTTCACCCTCTCCGTCTGACCGTCGGTCTGAGGATGATATGCGGTACTGAGATGTAACTCTGACCCTAGAGCCTCTTGTAAGCTCTTCCAAAACCCACTAGTGAACAACGGGTCTCGGTCGCTCACAATGCTTTTAGGTACTCCATGAAATCTCACTACCCACTTCATATACAATTCTGCTAACTTAGCTGCCGTTCTGGTCGATTTGACTGGTATAAATCTTGCACTTTTAGTCAGTCGATCCACAACTACCCAAATGCTATCATGTCCCGATCTAGTCCTTGGCAAACCATCAATGAAATCCATCGAGACTTGCTCCCATTTCCATTCGGGAATTTCTAAGGGCTGTAACAACCCACTAGGCTTCTTTTGCTCAGCTTTAACTAGCTGGCAATTCATGCACTTGGATATAAACTTCCCAACGTCTCTTTTCATCCCTTCCCAGTAGTAAGTCTGTCTCATGTCTCGATACATCTTATTACCACCGGGGTGTATAGTCAGTTTTGAGTGATGGCATTCTCTAAGCACTTCATCTCTCAATCCATTGACATTGGGTACAACAAGCTTTCCATTCTTTCTAAGCCATCCATCTCGATCAAGCCCATACTTGTTCATCTCCTCATCGATATCCATCTTTAACTTGGAGATGATTTCCAATAAGTTAGGATCGTCCTTCTGACTAGAGCCGATCCGCTCAATTAAAGTGGGTCTGATCGTCAAACTTGCTAACATTTCGGGATCCAATTCGCACTTTGGTCTGAAATCAAACCCCGCGATATACTCCAGTTGCTTCCATTCGAGGAACATAGCCCCTAAGCTGACATGTCTTCTACCCAATGCATCAGCCACCGCATTACCCTTTCCCGGTGTATATGCGATGTCGAAATCATAGGAAGCTAAGAATTCTAACCACCTTTGTTGCCGGAGATTTAGATCCTTCTGGGAGAAGATATACTTCAACGACTTATGATCTGTAAACAGCTCAAATCTTTCTCCCAAAAGATAGTGTCTCCACATCTTTAACGCGAACACGATCGCTGCCAATTCTAAATCATGGGTAGGGTATCTTCTCTCGTGCGGTTTCAATTGCCGACTTGCATAAGCTACAACCTTACCACCCTGCATCAACACAGCACCCAGTCCGGTACCACAGGCATCCGTGTATACCGTCATCTCTTCATTCCCCTTAGGAATGACTAACACTGGTGCGCTTGTCAACTTGTCCTTCAGACTCTTGAACGCATTCTCGCACCTTTCATCCCAGACAAAAGCTTGATTCTTCTTAGTCAACTGGGTCAATGGTGCTGCTACCTTGGAAAATCCTTGGATAAACTTACGATAATATCCAGCTAATCCCAAGAAACTTCTTACATCTGTTGCATTCTTGGGCGTAGGCCAATCCTGTACCGTAGCCACCTTCGCCGGGTCCACGACAATACCATTCTCTAAAACAACATGGCCCAAGAACCTCACTTCCCTCTTCCAGAAGTGACACTTAGAAAACTTTGCTTTCAACTGGTGTTTCCTCAACACCTCCATCACTACTCTTAAATGTTCCTTGTGTTCTTCCTCTGTCCTCGAATAGACCAAAATATCATCAACGAACACAAGGACAAACTTATTCAACTGATCTCCGAATACCCTATTCATAAGATCCACAAAATATGCTGGGGCATTGGTCAGCCCGAAGGGCATGACCAACCATTCATAAAATCCAGACGGCGTTCGAAATGCCGTTTTAGCTATACTCTCAGCTTCCACTCTAAGCTGATGAAAACCTGTCGCGAGATCCAACTGAGAAAATACTCTCGCGCCACTCAACTGATCGAACAAATCATCTATCCATGGTAGAGGATACTTGTTCTTCCTCATCACTTTATTCAACTCGCGGTAGTCTACACACAAACGAAGGGAACCATCCGCCTTGGTAGCAAACACAACTGGTTCTCCCCATTCAGAAACACTCCTTCTGATAAATCCCTTCTTCAAAAGATCGCTGACTTGCACCTCGAGCTCTCGCTGCTCTCTTGGTGCCATATGACGAAGTGGCATCACTATAGGCCTGGCATCCTTTACCAAATCAATACAAAACTCAATCTCTCGGTGTGGTGGAAGTCCGGTCACTTCTTCGAAAACATCCGGATACTGGCCAACCACGGGAAAACCTGACAGCTCACTATGCGGAATGTCGAGGGAGTTTAGAAAACTAGCCAATACCCCCTTACTGGGTAGACCACCAAACACTATCCTCCGTCCATCATCCGCTCTAGCTGTCACCAACAAGCCCTCACAGTCTACCACCACCCCGTATCTTTGGAGCCAATCTACTCCCAAAATAATGCCAAACCCAGTAAATCCCAAAACAAAGCAATCACAAACAAACATGCATCCATGACTCGATAGGACCACATTACGACAAATCATGCTAAGGCTAGTCGAACCACCAATCGGGTTCGTCACAACTAAAGGTCTATCAGCGATCTCGGGCTCCAATCCTAACCTATCTACCAGGTCACTAGATATGAAAGAACTGGAAGCTCCGGTATCAAACAAAACTCTAACAGGAACATCATAAACAGAAAGCATACCTTGAATGACGACATTCTTTCCCTTCTCCGCCGCAGTTGGGGCATTCGACGAAGAAGGAATAGCATTGAGAGCATATGCTTTCACCATTTGCTTTTCTTTAGGGGGTTGCGGACACTTGTCCTTGTGATGTCCCATTTGGCCACAGTTGAAGCACTTCCTATCCGCTGGCTTGGCCCGACAATTACTAGCATAATGGCCCTTCTTACCACAGCTGAAGCACTCAACATCTTGCTTATTTTTTTTCTTCTGGCCATCCTTAGTCTGACTCTGCTTTCTTTTATTCTGGGAACCACCCTTGCCTCCACCACTTGCTTTTGGCTTTGGCTCATCTGCGGATGCAACCTCAGTCTTCAGCTTAGGGTAGAGACTTTCTGATCTTAATGCTTTCCCCACAATCGACTCAAACGTCTCATCGATGTGGTTAATAAGCTTTTCCCCCAAGTACTGATCCAAACCAGTTATGAATTTCTCATTCTTCTTCTCGGCAGTATCAATAAGAGATAACCCATACTTTGACAAAGTGTCGAATTCAGCAATATACTCTGAGACAGCCCTGCCATTCTGTTTGAGCTCCAAGAATTTCTTAAACAGCACTGACTTCTGAGCAGCTGGAATGAACTTCTCGCTAAAGCGAGCCTTAAACTGCTCCCAAGTAATCTGATCTTCGGGAGTAGCTGCCTTTATAGCATTCCACCAATTCATTGCCCGTCCTTGCAGCTGACGGGACGCTAGCTTTCTCTTCATCGCATCCCCGATACCCAAATCCTCAAAGATACGTTCGCAACTATCCAACCAATCCTGAACATCTGTGGCCGACTCCGTTCCGTGGAACGGCTTCCCACCAAGACTAGTATAATACTTATTCAGCTTGGCGAAGTCGACTCTTGGCGCCTGCACTATTGGACCACCACCATTTCCACCATTGGGAGCTACCCTCTGTACATCTCTAAGCATCTCTCTCATGAGGTCGGTAAACATCGTCCTCATGTCAGCAGTATTCCCATTATTGGCTCCTCTACCAGCACCTCTAGTATATCGGCTCATCGTCAATCTGAAAAAGGAAACGATTAACGACCCCATAGTGGTGCTAGTGCAGCACGACTTCATTCTTATACTACTAATAGTATATATATATATATATATATATATATATAGCTTTTGAAAACCAAAATAATCACAAATACGCTCTCTCGTATACGTATATTATCTCTCCCTGATAACTTCCCTAGGTTAACTACGCAACCTAGAGCTCTGATACCAAGTGTTACGGCCCGCCCCGCATCAGCCTGCATTTCCTCCGAAGATGCGCCGTACACATGCCCGACTAGCACGGGACGGTCGTGAGAAGAAAGGAAAGAAGGGAATTAACTAAACGAGGAACTTGTAGAATGTCTCACAGCACATGGAATAAAATATAATAATAACATACTTGACATAAAACAGGTGAGACAGTGTATAAGCTGACAACTAAAATCAACATCAATCATCAGAGCAGCGGAAATCCAAATACAGCTTATTACAACTTTTCAAATTTACTGTCTCTTAACAAAAGAAAGCTAAAGTAGAAGATGCACCACCAATGCCCAAGCAGTGATCTTCAACAGCACAGGGAGGATACTATATATGTTACGTGGGAGCCTCCTGCTCGTCTCCGGATCATCTACCCGTGCATCACCAGCTAACCTGTCTCTAGTCTGCTCGTGTGAGCACCCAGAGTAATAAGAGGAGACATAAAACTCTGGGTCAGACATAAAGCCTGGTATGAGCGATAAGCATCTAAACAAAATAATAACAGGTATACTAAACCATACCTGAACCTGGACCTGCAACCAAAGAGTTAGTACCACATACCGTACAATACTCTAAGGTGCCATAATAAATAGTGTAAGAATACGGGGGTGGGGTGTGCATGTCATAATGATAGCAAACAAATCATCCATGGCAACCATCCTCACATCTCTCACTCAGTGCGTAAAGCATACGATGTCCACCACTGTCAATCACTAGACCCATTGAAGTAGTGACGGAGTTCGACTTGTACAACTACTGCTACTACCAAGCTTACCACATGGAGTCATGACCAAATCTTTACAAATGACCCCACTTCATTGGTTTATAGCCCTTTAGTCGTACCTAGGCCATTTCAGCCCTGAATCCGTTCACGTACTTCCCATACATGGTGATCCAAAGTCATAAACATCGACTGCCCCTTGGCACACGTCCCGCAGCAAAGCCCAACTCATGAAGTGAACTCGTCGGTTCCCAACTGGATCCTGAGCTCTAACTTCCATTTGGACTACCTTTGCATCTCGGGTTTCTGTCATCACCGGATCGGTTCGGATCCCCTCTTAGCCATCGGTTCGGTTCGGCCTTTAGCTCCCCATCATCAACGCAGTGCGGTTCGTGGCGTCCATCTGGTAGCGGTTCGGATCGGCCTCCTCCAAGCACACCGGTTCGGGTCGCACTTTCTGCTCACGAATGGTTCGGATCGTGGTCACCTCACTGGGTCGGTTCGGGTCACACTTTCGTGAAGCAACACGGGTCGTCTCGCGAAGTCTTGATCGGATCGGCACCATCGGATCGGAGTCCCCCACAAAAGCAGGTCAGATCGGTCGCTATCATCGGATCGTGGTCTTCAAGCATCGACGGATCGGATCGCTCCATCGGTTCGGATCGCCCTTACTTCCACCGATCCGGTCCGGTTCGGGTTGATTTCCTGCAGTTCTTCCAGCAAGCAGTTTACGCCATTCGACGGCGTTTTTGACAAATCTAACACTTCTAATCAATCATAAAACACACCATAGAGTCATAGCAACATGTAATAGCAACCACAAACACCAAACAACAATTCAAATGAAGCAAAATGGATCAAAAGTGGCCAAAACTCCTTATTTTCCCTTAAGCATGTTTAAGTAAAACTAATCATAGGGTTAACGAAACTTAATCAAATCGAACCAAACTTCTATTAGACGTTAAAAATAACATTTCAGAATTTTAGAATATTTTTCCAAGATTTTATGGTGTAAGAATTTACTAATTATCACTAATCACCCTGATTAACTGTAATTTGTGTCAAAACTAGGCAAATCACTCACCTTTGCCACAATAAAACTTTCAGATCTGAAGTGAACCTCTGATTTGCACGAATTCCAATATATAACAGCAGCTCTACCTCGGTCCTTGTGCTAATCCTCCTTGATTTGATGCCTCTAGGCCTTAATCCTTGATTAGGAAGTGATTTTGGGTGTTTTAGAGAGATTTAGAGAGTGGAGGCCATGGCTAGGTCAAGAGGGATGGAAAGTGACGGCTGAAAAATGAGAAAAAGGTATTCTCCAAACCCTAACGGCCCTTTTAAACTCCTAATCCCGAAATTCCCCTTTGGGCCTACCTGTTAATCACCCGGTTAAGCCCAATTAAGCTGTTTTTCACCATCTGAAACTTGTTTCAGCCATATCTCCCAAACGGTGAGTCCGTTTGGCTAACGTGACCACTCTACGGAATCGTAAACCATCATCCGGAGCCAATGGAAGTGGTTTCAGGTCAAAATTCCTTTCCAGTCAAAAGTTATGGCCAAAACAGTGCCAACTAGGGGTAAAATGGTCATTTAAAAATCGGGAAAAATCATGAACATGGGAAATGACCCCAATAATCCTCTCCCAAAGTTACATGACCATACGACTTCGTATGTGAAGGAAATAAATATCCTACGATCCTATGATGCGTAGAATACGGGTCGTTACAGGCGTCACGTGAATTAGCATATGATTTAGACAACATAAGCCTAAACATGTTTAGACCTAGGCATAACATCGTACATTACTAGCATATGACAAGAATATGACATGTTCAGTATGTATAATTTTATCACATGTGAACTAGATCCAAATCATATGTCTAACCACAACATGAAACATGTACTAAAGTGGATCTTGGCATGGATCCAATTAGGAACTTGCAACTTTCTTATAAACATATTAGCATGTATATGAACTTAGGCATAGAGGTTTTAGCATATATATATACATGAAATCTTAATCACATACAACCTATATAATCACATAAACATATAGCTATCGATTACAACATGAACTATACAACTTGCATGTGATTCTAAATGTACAATAGGATCAATATCAACTCAACTATACCACAAACATCACAATACCACAATCATTTCAATACATAGATGTGAATTAACATCGTTGTTACACAATAACACAATAGCATTTCCATTTTACATTGAATCAAATTCTAACTTTTATTCACATCGGAAAAATCACTATACTTACAACAAACGACGGTCTTGTTTTCTGATTTCTGAGTTTTGAATTTGAATTGCTTTCCTTTAGGTAGACAAATGTTGATTTGATTCTAGTTTTAAATTTAATTTGGCTCATCTCTAAGCTTTTCTACAAGTGGAGGCTCCTCTCAGTTTTCTACCGACAGCATAGCGGCTCTGTCTCTAATTTCTTATGTGAATTTAGGTTGGAGTCTTAGGTTGTTTATATAGAATTTCAGATTAATTTGAGCCGTCAGATGATCATAGATGAATCTAGACCATTCACTTCAAGAGGAGCCAACCAAAATGCGACAAGTCAGCCCTAGTGACACAGCCAAGCCTCAGAAATCGACCAAAACCCGACTAGGCCAGCCAGGGCCAAACCAGGTCGACTGGGCAGGTCGACCCCTAGGTCGACCTGGTTCCTGGGCGAGAATTTTCCCGCCCAGCCCAGTTTGGGTCTGAATTCGAAATTTGAACTGAATTTTGAACCGTTTTGAATTTTAATTTGAATTCTGAAACTTCCAGAGGTCATAACTCCTTCATACGGAGTCCGATTCATGCCGGACTCTATCCCAGGCAAAATTCCGAGACGAGCGAAATGGCGTAACCCGTTTCCCTTAATTCTTTCATTAAGAATTAATTATACTTAAATTTGTTAATTTACAGTTAACAGAAAATTCGGGGTGTTACAATATCGATTTATTATGGTTATTTTATATATAAGTTCAAATTAAAATTCAGAATATATTCTGTTGAGTTCAATATAACGCTACAATGTTGAAACGACGGTGGTTACGCTAAAATAGCGGTTCGTGATTTAAGTTAATGGACCCCGAGATATTTGATTGTGGATAGGTTCGAAATCAAATCGGAATCTATTTTAAAAGAATATAGATCTCTTTAATCAAATCGATATCTATTTAAAAAGGGTAAAAATCTCTTTATTTCAAATCACATTAAATAGAAATCAAATCAAAATTTATTACATTGTACCTTACCCTACTATTCCTTCCTCCTGAAGTATCCACCATTATATAAACGCGGTCCCTCTCCTTACTTCTCGTCTTTATTTTTGGGTTCCTCTCATTTTCTATTCAAAGGAAACCCATGTTTCCCTTTTCAATTTTCATTTTTTCTTCAGCATTCAAAAAACAAAATTCAAAGGGCCGATCCTTTCTATTCTTTCATTCCTTCATTTGAAACAAAATCGATCTGTATAAAATAAAATAAAAAGAGTGGGAGAATTAAAATCATGGATCGCGATTCCATCAAGTCATCGCGCAGACCGAGTTCAATAGCTGGAGGCGCTCGCGTTACAGGTGTTGGCGATGTCATGGGTTAGACTGAGATGTGAAGGGGATTCCGATCTTTAAAGTATGCGATGTGGATGTGGTACTGTGATTTCGGGTAGAGCGATGCAGGTAGTGTCTGTGATTATGGTTCGAAGATGGGGCGCCGTGACCAGAGATTTGTATCATGATTTTTACAGTAAGCTTTGTTGATGATCAAATGGGAAGCTAAGCGTTTTAAATTCAGGTTAGTGGTGGAGCGTGCTAGGTACTTTGGGGAAGCGGTTGTGAAACTTGTCGCACACCTGTAGCAATCGATGCTGGAGCTCGAGTCTTGTTCATGGTTAGGGTTGTAAGGGGATTTCGAAGGTGAAGCCACTGGTGATGATGGTTTCGATGTTCGTGACTTAGAAAAGGAATGGTAAGGGATAAGTGATCGGTTATAATAAAAAGTTGAGGTCTGTAGCATGAATTAGCTACAAGAAGCAGTAAGGAGTCGAACTCTAAAAGATGGGGTTTAATGGAAAGACTGGAGGAAGAGCAGTTCGATAATATTTTCAGTTTTGGTTTTTGCTAAGATTTGGGGAGTGAGATATGAAGAAAAATCATGGTTGTAGGCTTCAAATGATATGGGATGTGGTTCTTCAAATAGAGAAGAAACAAAAATAATTAAAATGGGAATAAAGGTAATTATTTAATTTAGTAATGTTATTGCATCTAAAATTTATCGATTGCTTAAGTAATAAAAGTTATATTAAAATATATACAAGATTTTATCAAATGGAGTGGGTCGAGGAATTCAGGGATGCAGATTACATGAGCTGAAACTAAAATCAGAACAGATCAGACATATAAAATCAAGGTGAGTAAATCTCACTCGATTTATTTATTTTGAATTATTTTTGTTCGTTAAAAATATATTATTGGTTGTTTGGATGCCTTGAAATATTATTGTGGCTATATAATATATATTATTTATTTAGGATTAGTGTTTGTGGTTATTATATATATATATATATTGGTGATTTGTTGGATTCCCGCAGTACCATTAGCGGATGCCCGCAGTATCATTAGCGGATGACCCTATACGCCCCACGCTATGATAGTGGATGACCTTCATACCGCGATATCCTGCCACGAAGCAGGATGGGTATTATTTCTGTTGGCTAACGTCTGTGGATGTAGGAAACAGGTTAGAGGGATCCAACTGGATTCCTCAAAAATATTATTATTTGTTTGCGTTCACATGTATTATCATATGTGATGTGTTGATTGATAATTGAGTGGTTTGATTGTTTAAATATCACTGGACCCAAAATGTTGATTTATAAAAATACGGTGAAAATGATATTTCGAGATTTATAATGGAAAATCTGTTTTTCAAAAATAGAATTTGAATTGCAAATGGGCTATAAAGATATTAACTTGTTTTAAATAAATAAAACAAGTATTGAATTTATAAACGATGTTTACAAATTAAATAATACATGAAACTAAAGTGGTGAATTTATAAACGATGTTTATAAATTGAATAACGCGGGAAATTGAGATAAATTTATAAACGGTGTTCAGAAATAAATTGGAATGATTTTCATTGGATAATCAGGGAATAAAAATGAATTTATAAACGGTTTTTATAAATTAAGTGGGAAAAATTATCATTGGATAATTTGAATATTTAAATTCGAATGTGAATTTAAAAATAGAAATGGGGAAATCGTTTTAAAGAAGTAAACAACGAAATTTATTCTGATATTCAGAATGTAAAATGAACTAGAAATAAATCCGTATGGATTTATGATTTGAATTCAATTAGAACGAATTTATTTAAATAAAATATTCTTTTTATGATTTGAAATAAATTCGTTTTGTAAATCGGAGTCCGTATGACCCGGTTAAGGCCCAAAGAAGTTTTCGGGAAATTTGAATTTCGAAACATGCAGAAATGGGGGCCAGGCGGGAAAACTCCCGCCCAGCCAAGTCGACTTGGCTGTCGACAGGGCTATCGACTTGCCTGTCGACATGCCTATCGACTTGGCAGCCGATAGGGCTGTCGACTTGCCCTGTCGGCTGATTCTGGCCTGGGTGCACCTGGTTGAGTTTTGGGCTGGGTTAGAGGGCTTGGGACGAAATCTGACGGGCCTAAACTAACCTAGGGTTAATCTAAGGGTCTAAAACACATCCTAATCCTATAAATAAGACCCTAAGCTAGCCCTAAATGATCTTAATCCTATCCTCTAACTAAACTATGCCAAAATTTTCTATGATCATGGCCTCCACTCAAAACCCTAGCCTCCATCCTCTTTCTAAACTATTTCTATGAAGGCTTTCATGTTCATACAAGCATTTTTAAGTTGTATGAGTGATCATTAGCTTGCATTCATCATCAAGTTGCAAGCTTTATTTTCAAGGCTAGAGTTTTTGGGTGATTTTTGGCAAGGGTTTGCTTATTGGAGTTTAGTGGTGAGTTTCTATAGCCTTGATAATCAATTGTTAAATTGATTATGATAGGATATGATAAGATATGGCTATGTTTGTGGATCAATGTGTTTATGCAAGTTTAGTATAGTGTATGTTGTGTGTTTTGCGAGTTTTATGCTATATGTTATGCAAGTTTAATGATATGTTTTATGATGCTCATTATGAAAAACACTATGTTGAACATTGATTCATATGTAACATGTTATGCAAGCTATATATGAGATTATATGCAAGTTCATATGTAACATGTTATGCAAGCTATATGTGAGATTATATGCAAGTTCATATGTAACATGTAATGCAAGTTATGTGCATGATTATATGCAAGTTCATATGTTACATGTTATGCAAGTTATGTGTTTGGTTATATGCAAGTTATGTGCATGATTATATGCAAGTTCATATGTAACATGTTATGCAAGTTATGTGTTTGGTTATATGCAAGTTATGTGCATGATTATATGCAAGTTCATATGTAACATGTTATGCAAGTTATGTGTTTGGTTATATGCAAGTTAACATGTGACATGCTATGCAAGTTCACACCTTTGTATGACATAAGAATCATATGCAAGTTACCCCCTTTGTGACATATGTGCTTCATGCAAGTTTGGGTTAAATGCTAGTTGGGTTTAATGTATGCTCATATATGCAAGTTGACACCTTTTAAACCCATGATAAAGTTATATGCTATGATTGGTTAAACCCATGGCATTTGTGATGAATCTTCCCTTTATTATGTCATGTTATGAGAACGAATTACGTGGGGAACGATGGGGTTAATATGCATGTTAATAAAATGGTGTGAAATGGGTATGCTTAAGCATAACATCAAGTGAATGGACATAATTGGGAATTTACCTATTAAGTTAGGTCTACCCATATTATGGAATTGGGAATTTACCTATTAAGTTAGGTCTACCCATATTATGGAATTGGGAATTTACCTATTGAGTTAGGTCTACCCATATTCTTGAAATTGGTAATTAATTAGGGATAATTAATACAAATTATGGGGGTGATTAATTAGGTGTAATTAATCGACTAAGACACAAGGTTGGACCCTTTTGTAGCATAAGACTGCCCGGAACCAACCGGCAAATCCAGCGGCTACAAATGATTGGCCCAATGTGAGAGGTCTTAGTCATAAACTAAATACGTGACAAGTGTAAAGACACGAGGTTAGACTCTGTTATGGTGTAAGGTTGCCCGGAACCAACCGGCATATCCAGCTGCCATAAAAGACAGTCTAATGTGAGAGGTCTTTACAAAGGTTACGATCTTAATTAATCAAGAAACACTTAACCAAATTAGCATGTAGTGGGGCATGAGGGGTTAAGTGGGTGCCTTGGGTGGCATGTAGTAACTAGTGGGGGTGCCTTGGGTGGCATGAGGAAACTAGTGGGTTGCCTTGGGTGGCAATAGAAAATACGATTAGAATACTTAACCAAAGTGGAACATGTAATTAAACATGATTAAAGGGTTAAGTAAGTGCCTTGGGTGGCATGTGGGAATCAAGTAAGTGCCTTGGGTGGCATGTGGAAATCTAGTGGGTGCCTTGAGTGGCAATTAAAATATGATTAAAAGACTTAACCAAAATTTATAACATGTAAGTGGACATGGTTAAAGGGTTAAGTGGGATTCGCTAGAAATGACAAGCTTAGGTGGGTAGCTTGTGGGGGCCCATTTCAACCAATATCCCAAACGTATCTTTGTGGGCTCGACCCAAGTCGAGGACGGGACACGCATATTGGGCTTGACTGTAAGAGGCCAAAACGGGTTAGCGGTGGCAACGCAAGTCCAACGGGTTTCATATGCGTGTGTGGACCCGGGCTGGTAAGTAAGACGTTGTTGCATCGAGTAGGTATAAGCCGTGCACCGTTGATATTATCAGGTTGCCACTTTGGGGAATGATACACCCCACTGTGGGGCCAGCACGGGTATCTACGTTAGGGAGCCGATCGCTTGGGGAGTAGTGGGTACACCTAGTGGAGATAGGGGCAGACGGCACCTATGTAGTCAGCTAGGGGTACACGAAACTACTATTAAAAATTACTAAGTACACTTAGTGGGATCAACCTTAAGTAGGAATTACCCTTGGGTGGGTAGAACTGGTGTGGTGCAGTGTAGGAATTACCCTTGGGTGGGTAGATCTGGGGTGGTGCAGTGTAGTAATTATCCTTGGGTGGGTAAATGCGTCTTTTCGGTTATCTTAGTACATCTTGTGTTTAGTTGGCTACTTAGTGTAGTCATTATCCCCAGAGGTACCGTACCTTGTTTATATCATACCCTAATTACTTTAATGATTGTATTGTTAAGGTTATAGGACTCGCTCAGACTTATGTCTGACCCCGTTGTTTTTTTATCTTTTTCCCAACCCTCAGGTTTTCAGAGTGGGCCTAGCACTAGTGGGCTTTGATCAGACTGCTTTATCTATCTTTTGGAGCTTGGACCGTGGATGTAAAGCTCAGTTTATCTTTTCTATTATGGCTATTAAGTTATGTAGTGGGATTATGTACTTTTGTTTTATCAGGATGGATATTATGTACTTGACTCTTGTTTATGGTTTTGGTGTAACCAAACATGTTTTATTTTCCGCTGCAATGAAATGATGTTTTAAATTCTCAAGTATTACTTATATCTGTCTTGTTGTAATTTTTCTGTTCTATATTCACTTAAAATACTCCACCGATGTTATGGCATTCCCTTAGTGAGTGACCGTAGCGGGTGTGGGGTGTTACACGTGGTATCGGAGCTTAAGGTTACCAGAACAGATAAAATTTTTAGAAAAACTATTTTCTAAGAATATTTTTGAAAGGAGTATTTTTAAAAACATGTCTTTTAAGAGAAAAGTTTTTGAAAGAAAAGCATAATCCCCGATAGCCATATCTTTATCTTTCGAATTCTCCGTTTTGAATCTCTTCCTCTCTCGTTTTGAGTTTCCCCTCCGTGTATAGATGATCTTTCTAAGATAGATAAGAATGGAAAATCACTTCAAGGGACTTAGACGTTAGTCGGATTAGAAGTTGGTTCAAGAAGGAGGAGGACTGGTAGGTACCTATTGGATAGACGATGGGAGGAAGGCTCAAATAGTTGTTTGGTTAATGAAGGATGAAACCTCATTGGTGGGAGGTTACGAGTGGAGAATGGGAAGAAGAAGGCGAGTAGTTATCCTTTTGGGAGGAATAGGACACCTTATTAGGGTTGTCCAAAGGGGCAAGGGCAAGGTATGGAATCTTCTGGAGGGTAGTTGTATTCCCTCACGGCTAGTGTACCAGATGGGGATAAGACCGTCTAGGTTGGAATTTGGATTTCTTTATTATCCGGTTCGAACTTTATTTGATTCTGACGCATCGAGTTCGTTTATCTCATCGTTGTTAGTTGAGTCACTGCACTTAGACACCAGTTTAGTAGATGATCCCTTAGTTGTTTCAAACCCAATTGGGGGCTCCATGATGTGTTTGGGTTTGAAAGTTTCTATACTTAGCGTTGAGTTTAGATGTGATGCTTCTTGGGCTTCACGGGCTATGGGCTAGTTTTGGGCATGGACTGGTTATCCAGTAATGGTGCCGTTCTTGTTTGTGGAAGGAGAGTTGTTAGGCTTACGACCCGCTTGGGTAACACTCTCGAGATCTCTTGTAATCCCATGGAATCTGTTATGCTAAGTTATCTAGAATCGCTTGACACGTCGGTCTAGAGTTTGCGATCTATTAGAGTGGTCCGGGAATACTCGGATGTGTTTGAGGAGGTGAAGGGCTTACCTCCGGAGCGGGAGATTGACTTCCGAATATATCCGGTAGACAATGCCAAACCAGTATCTTGGCCAGTGTGCCACATGGCTCCTCGTGAGAGGAGGGAACTCCATAAGCAAGTAGGCGATTTGCTTGAGAAGGGGTTTAGAAGACGAAGTATATCGGAGTGGGGTGCTCCAGTAGTTTTTGCTATGAAGGCGGATGGGTCCCTCAGACTTTGTGTAGATTATAGGGAGTTTAACAAGATAACAAAGAAGAATAGACACCCATTGCCGAGGATTGATGATCTCTTTGATCAGTTGGTTGGCGCCTCAGTGTTTTCGTAGTAGGACTTAGCCACGGGGTTTCATCAGTTGAGAGTGGATGAGGATAGTATAGAGAAGACTACCTTTAGGACTCCGGATGGTTTTTATGAGTGGCTAGTGATGCCATTTGGTTTGACGAACGCCCCCGCATACTTTGTTGATTTGATGAGAAGGGTGTTCAGGGAGTACCTAAATAAGTTCGTGATGGTCTTTGTAAATGACATCTTGGTCTTTTCTAGGAGCGAAATAAGTTTTCGTATGTGCTCAATAGGTTGAGCAAAGCCAGTTATGGGATAAACGGTGGTTTTGGAGCAAGACTGGCGAGGACATCCAGAGTTGGACAAGGGCCTAATTATTTAGCCGTTTTTACTAGTATCATCTCACGTAGGTCGTCTGAATTCGAAGGAGGTATCCCTTGGGTGTTTGTCTGATATTGGTTTAGGCCTTTGGGGCTTGCATTTGGGGGATGTCGAGTTCGACTAGGGTGGTCTGCGTGAGAGATGGACAGTTGTGATGATTTTGGATGGGGTAATATCCTGGTTTTCTCTAAAGGTGGAGAAGAGCATGCCCTACATCTTAGGGAAGTGTTGGAGACTCTTCGAGCGCATAGTATTAGGACAGCAAAAGTGGATGGGATTCTTAGCATCCTATGAGTTTGAGATAGCGTATACCCATGGCAAGGGTAACGTGGTAGCGGACGCCTTAAGTAGAAAAAGGTTGTCCTTGAGTTCATTGTTCGTTGAACGACGGAGCTTAGAGTTTATTTCTATGTTTGACTTTGTACCCGGTTTGCTAGCCTCCTTGGAGGTTAGGCCTACTCTTTTGGGGCGGATTGGCGGAGTGCAGCGAGACGACCCACAGTTGGTTGAGTTAGTAGAGAAGCTCATGAGGAGGGGGAGTCGTCCAGCCATTTGAGTAGGTACACCCTAGATGGTAAGGGGTGGTTGCGTAGAGACGGTAGACTTTGTGTACCGCAAGACGAGGGTTTGAGGAAGGCTATACTTGATGATGCACATCGTTCGAAGATGACCATTCATCCCGGTAGGGACAAGATGTACCAAGACATGAAGCGAGTTTTCATCTGGGCCGGTATGAAGAAAGACGCGGCCGAGTATGTCGCTAGATGCTTGGTGTGCCAACAAGTAAAAGCGAAGCAAAAGAAACCCGGTGGGTTGCTTCACCCATTGGAGGTTCCGCTATGGAAGTGGGATAGTGTCTCGATGGATTTCGTCAATGGATTACCAAGATCGAGGAAGGGTAATACGGGAATTTGGGTTGGGGTAGACAAACTTACTAAGAGTGCCCATTTTATACCCGTGAAGAGTAAGAGGACTGCTCAATGGCTAGCTTCAATCTACATTCGAGAGATTGTTAGATTGCATGGTGTACCTTCCAGCATAGTGAGTGATCGAGATCCTATCTTCACCAGCGAGTTTTGGAAGAGTTTGAAAGAGGCGGTAGGGACTCAGCTGTGTTTGAGCACCGCAAATCATCCTCAGACGGACGGCCAGACCGGGAGGGTGAATCGCATTTTAGAAGACCTTTTGAGGCTATGTATCTTAGATTTTGGAGGTACATGAGAAGATCATCTTCCATTGGTGGAGTTCGCATATAATAACAGCTTTCAGTCTAGTATTGGCATGGCTCCTTTCGAAGCTTTTTATGGAAGGCCTTGTCGATCACCTACATGTTGGTGGGAATCTACGGATAAGATCTTGCTTGGGCCCGATATGGTTAGGAAGACTTCGGAAAAGATTGATTTGATTCGAAGAAGGATGAAAGCGGCGCAAGACAGACAGAAATCTTATGCGGACAAGAGGAGAACAGAGCTTGAGTTTGATGTTGGGGACATGGTCTTTGTCAAAGTATCTCCGTTACGGAATGTGGTTCGCTTTGGATCTGTTGGGAAGTTAGCACCAAGGTTTGTTGGACCGTTTCCTATTAAGGAAAGGGTTGGAAAGATGGTCTATAGAGTGGAGTTGCCTGACAGACTTAGTGGTGTACATGATGTATTCCATGTGTCACATTTGAGGAAGTGCCTACATGAGACCGTAGAGGTGGTAGAGCCGAGCTTGCTTAGAGAAGTAGAGATAGAGCGTGATGCGACTATTCGACGAGCTCCTACACGCATCCTTGGGTCAGAGATTAAGAGGTTGAGAAACAGGGAGGTTCAACTAGTCAAAGTGCAATGGGGAGAAGATGAGAGCAACGCTACTTGGGAGACGGAAGCGAAAATGCGTTCATTATACCCATTCCTTTTTGAGGGTATGTCTTTTAACTTCTCCTTTATCGTTTGTCTAGTACTTATCTTATCTTTAGTATGTCCTCTTGTTAGTGCCTTTGACCTTTAGATAGGGTAAACCTATGGTTGAAACATGTGTTTGAGACATGTTATGATTGATGGATGCATGTGGATGCAAGTGTTTGCTAGTGGTTGCTCGTGGATGCATATACACACACTCTAGACACTAGATCGACTCAATCACTTCATATTGCATATTGCATATAATTGTGTGTAGGTAGCTATATTTATGGATGTATAATGGTTGTGTTATCATATGGATGATGCATTTTGGTGAATTATTGTGCACTCATGTAGATATGGTATGTGTCGATAGGGTTCTTTCGCATACACATTGGATGCATGGCACTATCACGGTTTGCATATGTTCATACATTAGATAGGGAACATATACACACACTTTTTGCATATGCTCATACATCAGTAGAAATTGTTTTAAGGACAATGGATGCCCGTGTTTGATGGATTGAGTGGATGGTTGTTTGGATGGTAGGATATGCATTCTCCTTAACTTGGAGATTTCGGGGACGAAATCCTTTAAGGAGGGGAGAATGTAACACCCCGAATTTCAGTCAACACTGATATTCACTAATTACAGAATTAATAATCTCAGATGTGAGAATCAGGGGAAACGGGTTACGTCATTGTGTTCGTCTCAGAAAAATACGCGAAATAGAGTCCGAAATTTTGTAAATCGGAGTCCGTATGACCCGGTTAAGGCCCAAAGAAGTTTTCGGGAAATTTGAATTTCAAAACATGCAGAAATGGGGGCCAGGCGGGAAAACTCCCGCCCAGCCAAGTCGACTTGGCTGTCGACAGGGCTGTCGACTTGCCTGTCGACATGCCTGTCGACTTGGCAGCCGACAGGGCTGTCGACTTGCCCTGTCGGCTGATTCTGGCCTGGGTGCACCTGGTTGAGTTTTGGGCTGGGTTGGAGGGCTTGGGACGAAATCTGACGGACCTAAACTAACCTAGGGTTAATCTAAGGGTCTAAAACATATCCTAATCCTATAAATAAGACCCTAAGCTAGCCCTAAATGATCATAATCCTATCCTCTAACTAAACTATGCCAAAATTTTCTATGATCATGGCCTCCACTCAAAACCCTAGCCTCCATCCTCTTTCTAAACTATTTCTATGAAGGCTTTCATGTTCATACAAGCATTTTTAAGTTGTATGAGTGATCATTAGCTTGCATTCATCATCAAGTTGCAAGCTTTATTTTCAAGGCTAGAGTTTTTGGGTGATTTTTGGCAAGGGTTTTCTTATTGGAGTTTAGTGGTGAGTTTCTATAGCCTTAATAATCAATTGTTAAATTGATTATGATAGGATATGATAAGATATGGCTATGTTTGTGGATCAATGTGTTTATGCAAGTTTAGTATAGTGTATGTTGTGTGTTTTGCGAGTTTTATGCTATATGTTATGCAAGTTTAATGATATGTTTTATGATGCTCATTATGCAAAACACTATGTTGAACATTGATTCATATGTAACATGTTATGCAAGCTATATGTGAGATTATATGCAAGTTCATATGTAACATGTTATGCAAGCTATATGTGAGATTATATGCAAGTTCATATGTAACATGTAATGCAAGTTATGTGCATGATTATATGCAAGTTCATATGTAACATGTTATGCAAGTTATGTGTTTGGTTATATGCAAGTTATGTGCATGATTATATGCAAGTTCATATGTAACATGTTATGCAAGTTATGTGTTTGGTTATATGCAAGTTATGTGCATGATTATATGCAAGTTCATATGTAACATGTTATGCAAGTTATGTGTTTGGTTATATGCAAGTTATGTGCATGATTATATGCAAGTTCATATGTAACATGTTATGCAAGTTATGTGTTTGGTTATATGCAAGTTAACATGTGACATGCTATGCAAGTTCACACCTTTGTATGACATAAGAATCATATGCAAGTTACCCCCTTTGTGACATATGTGCTTCATGCAAGTTTGGGTTAAATGCTAGTTGGGTTTAATGTATGCTCATATATGCAAGTTGACACCTTTTAAACCCATGATAAAGTTATATGCTATGATTGGTTAAACCCATGGCATTTGTGATGAATCTTCCCTTTATTATGTCATGTTATGAGAACGAATTACGTGGAGAACGATGGGGTTAATATGCATGTTAATAAAATGGTGTGAAATGGGTATGCTTAAGCATAACATAAAGTGAATGGACATAATTGGGAATTTACCTATTAAGTTAGGTCTACCCATATTATGGAATTGGGAATTTACCTATTAAGTTAGGTCTACCCATATTATGGAATTGGGAATTTACCTATTGAGTTAGGTCTACCCATATTCTTGAAATTGGTAATTAATTAGGGATAATTAATACAAATTATAGGGGTGATTAATTAGATGTAATTAATCGACTAAGACACAAGGTTGGACCCTTTTGTAGCATAAGACTGCCCGGAACCAACCGGCAAATCCAGCGGCTACAAATGATTGGCCCAATGTGAGAGGTCTTAGTCATAAACTAAATACGTGACAAGTGTAAAGACACGAGGTTAGACTCTGTTATGGTGTAAGGCTGCCCGGAACCAACCGGCATATCCAGCTGCCATAAAAGACAGTCTAATGTGAGAGGTCTTTACAAAGGTTACGATCTTAATTAATCAAGAAACACTTAACCAAATTAGCATGTAGTGGGGCATGAGGGGTTAAGTGGGTGCCTTGGGTGGCATGTAGTAACTAGTGGGGGTGCCTTGGGTGGCATGAGGAAACTAGTGGGTTGCCTTGGGTGGCAATAGAAAATACGATTAGAATACTTAACCAAAGTGGAACATGTAATTAAACATGATTAAAGGGTTAAGTAAGTGCCTTGGGTGGCATGTGGGAATCAAGAAAGTGCCTTGGGTGGCATGTGAAAATCTAGTGGGTGCCTTGAGTGGCAATTAAAATATGATTAAAAGACTTAACCAAAATTTATAACATGTAAGTGGACATGGTTAAAGGGTTAAGTGGGATTCACTAGAAATGACAAGCTTAGGTGGGTAGCTTGTGGGGGCCCATTTCAACCAATATCCCAAACGTATCTTTGTGGGCTTGACCCAAGTCGAGGACGGGACATGCATATTGGGCTTGACTGTAAGAGGCCAAAACGGGTTAGCGGTGGCAACGCAAGTCCAACGGGTTTCATATGCGTGTGTGGACCCGGGCTGGTAAGTAAGACGTTGTTGCATCGAGTAGGTATATGCCGTGCACCGTTGATATTATCAGGTTGCCACTTTGGGGAATGATACACCCCACTGTGGGGCCAGCACGGGTATCTACGTTAGGGAGCCGATCGCTTGGGGAGTAGTGGGTACACCTAGTGGAGATAGGGGCAGACGGCACCTATGTAGTCAGCTAGGGGTACACGAAACTACTATTAAAAATTACTAAGTACACTTAGTGGGATCAACCTTAAGTAGGAATTACCCTTGGGTGGGTAGAACTGGTGTGGTGCAGTGTAGGAATTACCCTTGGGTGGGTAGATCTGGGGTGGTGCACTGTAGTAATTATCCTTGGGTGGGTAAATGCGTCTTTTCGGTTATCTTAGTACATCTTGTGTTTAGTTGGCTACTTAGTGTAGTCATTATCCCCAGAGGTACCGTACCTTGTTTATATCATACCCTAATTACTTTAATGATTGTATTGTTAAGGTTATAGGACTCGCTCAGACTTATGTCTGACCCCGTTGTTTTTTTATCTTTTTCCCAACCCTCAGGTTTTCAGAGTGGGCCTAGCACTAGTGGGCTTTGATCAGACTGCTTTATCTATCTTTTGGAGCTTAGACCGTGGATGTAAAGCTCAGTTTATCTTTTCTATTATGGCTATTAAGTTATGTAGTGGAATTATATACTTTTGTTTTATCAGGATGGATATTATGTACTTGACTCTTGTTTATGGTTTTGGTGTAACCAAACATGTTTTATTTTCCACTGCAATGAAATGATGTTTTAAATTCTCAAGTATTACTTATATCTGTCTTGTTGTAATTTTTCTGTTCTATATTCACTTAAAATACTCCACCGATGTTATGGCATTCCCTTAGTGAGTGACCGTAGCGGGTGTGGGGTGTTACAGTTGGCTTGTTTGTTTGATTGATATGTTGTGAGAAATGATTGTGTGTAGTGGATTGAATAAATATTTTATAGTAAAAAAAATAATTTTTAACGTGTATATAAAATAAAGATTTATAAACAAATCGGACGATTTATTTATATACACTGATTTGACTGATAATGATTAGGACGATAAATTTTACACATCGCCCAACTGCACAAATAAAATCTGTGTTTGTTGATTTGAAACCCCACACAGGTATTGGGATGATATTTGACGTACACTAATCCTGATTCTTTAGTTGTATGTCAATCGATGGGTTGACAGACTGTGTAAGCGTTAATTATTTATATTTAATGCTTATGCAGTTGTGTGGTGCACTCTGGATGATGGTTGATTATTTATCATTGTTATTATATACATGTGTTGTATGGAATCCATATAATTAACATTATATGGTAATTGATTGGGCCGCATTCTAATTTGGAAAATAAAGAATATTATAAAATGAAAATTCATGTGTTGAATAAAATGAAAATTCATGGGTTAAATAGAATAAATATTCATGTGTTGAATAAAATAAATATTCATGTGTTGAATAGAATAAACATTCATGTGTGAATAAAAGCCGTGTTGATTAGATTGACGCCATTTTGACGTGAACGATATTTATATCGATTTTATTCATTTTTATAATGAGTATAGAAAAGGAAGTGATTTCAAAATATAATGTTTTGAAAATATTATCATTTATAGATTAATGATATGGAATATTCAATTTTGATTAGAAATTGAATATGAAGTTGAAATCGTTTTGAAAACGAATTTAAAACGATTTATAAAATACGTTTTGAAAGGAAATCGATGATATATATATATATATATATATATATATATATATATATAATGGCCTGAATAGAATGCGTCACGCTGCGGCAGTTCGTGAATTTCGACCATTGACTTCGAATGGATATAACAGGAGATCCGACCGTCGGATTCACCTAAAACCGAAACCATTGGTTCGTATCGAAAAGAGCTTTCTAACAAATATTAGAGAGTTGAAATCTAACGGTTGGATTTGGAATTATGTCCAAATCAAATTTGGAAAAGGTCGCTGTAAGTGCAATTCGACGGCCGTTTATGGAAATCGACTGTACGGGCCTTGATAAAATTATTAAAAATAGTAATAATTTGTTTAAAATCATAGGAAATGATTCGGACAAAATTGGGATGAAAAATTCCATATTTGAAAAGATAAAAATAGTTTTTTATCGAAATGAACTAGTTTTGAATTAGAATTATAATCCATTTCTTTTTGAAATAAATAAATTGGATTTGAATTAGTTTTAAAGATAACCAAAATTTCTAATATATAGATTGGAAATGGATTTGAATCGAAATTGTCTTTGGAATATTTCGATGTTGGATTTCGTGATTATATAGATATTGTTATGGAAATTTGAAAGATATATTTATATCGTTATTTCCAATACGATATTTGTTGGTCGTAGAATTTGATATTGAATATAAGCCGATATATTTTTTATTCATAGCCTTGTAATTAATATCAAATGGGATTTGGGTTTGTCATGAACGGTGTTTTAAAAAACACTTGTTCTTTAACCCGATAATTAATGGAACGTGAATTGGGTTTATCATGAACTGTGTTTTAACGACATTCGTTCTTTAACCTGATTTACAGTGAAATGTGATTTGGAATTTATAAATCTTTTGTTAAGATTTAAAGGAGATTTTCCAAAGTAAAGTTTTCCAATTTAATAAAATGAATTGGAATGGAATGGAATTCGATTTGGTAATAATCGAAGTGAATTTCTATGGAGGAAGACAACTAATATATCTGGAATTTAGTAGGCTTTGCCGTTATTCCATTTATATTATTAGTTGGATATGGAAGTTTATATCGATTATATATATCGATTTGTTTTCCATGAAGATTCCATTGTAAATGGAATGTGAGTTTGGGTTTATCGTGAACCGTGTTTTAAATGACATTGGTTCTTTAACCAAGTTAAAGACAGGATATGATTTCCCAAGTTAAACAATCACTAATATTGATTTTTGGGAAGATTAAAACCAAGTGGAGTTTTAATGAATCTTTAATTAGATTGAAATGATCGAGAATGGAGTCTCACCAGTTTTACTGCAGGCGATAGTTAAATCTTTAATTAGATTTGAACGTGAAATGGTAATTGAATTTACCGATAACACCCTGGTGTTAGACATGGAGTATTACCAGTTTTGCTCCATGGGATGAATAGGATGGGATTGGGAAATTAAACAAATGATACTTCGGTAAGGTGCGCTAATCCCGACTAGTTTGGATAAACCATAATTTGGTTCGGATTGATATCCAAAGGACGATTAAAGAATTTATCTTTAATAAAATTAATGGGAACCTTTCCCAAAGTATAAGAATATTTGAATAAAAGACTATTCTAAATTGGAATGAGGCGTATGTTGTGTTTGTGTAACACTTGTTTATTATATACGCGAGTTATTCAGAAAGACCGGGTTTATCCCATTCTGAATAACTGATTCGACGATGTGTCGAGGATGAAGACGGTGGTCGAAGACCGGAGGTCTTCACATCGTTTGGATAATTACTGATGATCTTGATTGGGCTGTACGCCTAAGAGGAGGGAATCAGTTGGTGATCATCCAGACGTACTTGGAGATCGATGGATATGCGAGCTACCAGGTGCCTCCGGTTTCGTTCAGACCCAGAACGGACTTGTGAATGGACTGTGTGTCTGACATTGGATATCATTCTGTGTGATTGATGGATATCGATTGCATGGAGTGGTTTGCCTATGTGGCATGCTAAGATGCAAATGATCAAGGCTTCTGTTGAAAAGCAGAGTCTTGTGCTTTGAGATAGATTATCCAACCCCGAGCAATCTTAGTTATTGGTGGGAGTTCGGTTCGTTAGCTGGTATTTGTTTAGCCATTTAGATAGTGACTGGCTTTTTTTAGCTATGCATTACACACCTCATGTAGATCTAGCTTTCAACAGCGTAAAACACGTTATGAGAGATGTTGAAGGGGATTGGTTGCTCCGTTATATGCATGCTAATGGGGCAAGTATGTTTCTCATTGTGGTTCACCTTCATATTTTTCGTGGTCTATATCATGCGAGTTATAGCAGTCCTAGGGAATTAGTTTGGTGTCTCGGAGTTGTCAAATTTAAGCACCGCCTGTGTAGCATAGCTTTGTGTAACGTTAATTCGCGAGCCTCACACCCCGGTTGTGAACCAGAAACGGGAGAGGACTTCAGGGAGGGCATGCATTTCCTTCTAGCTAGGGTGGTGTCAGTGACCTACCAGCCCTGACATTTATATTATTTTCACCTGTGTGGTTGTTGGATTGCGAGGCACCTCGGATATATCGGTGACTATGTGGAGCCGATGGGGTCATAGGACTCATTTACGCCCCCAAAGGGCAGGGAAACGCAGTGTTCAGGCATTTTAATCCACATCGGTGGACCGGCCCTCATGATCCAAGGGCTCACCTGTGGCTGGGTCCTGAGACATGGGCTAGATTGTCTTGAATCGGTGAGGACTATCTTTTGCCTCGGTTCACAGATGGAAATCCAACTTCCAATACGACATTTTGCGGTTTTGATTGTAAACCTATATATGGCGACATAGTGGTATGGAGCATTTATGCCGTCTATGATTGATACTTATGATTGAAATTGTTTTGACATTATACACTTATAGTAATAATAAAAGATGAAATTTAGTGTATCAAGCATTCTTTGGCTATTATAAGGTAAAACCCTATCCTCCGGCTTGTGTTGCATTGTGTGATGGGACTTGGGTCTTATAATAGCTTCATTGTTCTTTATTTAGCATTGCGTTGTTGTTTTATGCACTCGTATCCTTGGAAGGAAACCCATTCCGTATTATACGGCATGGTCCCTTGATTTACCTAACTTTAAAATAAAGATTAATAACTGTTTTAGTTCTCACACCAGTCACATGACTGACCTAGAGTTTATTGTTTTAACCTAAACTCTGAGTGCCCCTATTTTCGACACGGGCAGCTAGTAGTTTTCGTTTTGCAGATTTATATTCACAGGGTCCTGATTTGCAGCTGGAACGATACTCCGAAAGCTCTGTATCCGTGTATTACTTTCAATTGGGTTTTGTATTATTTTTCCGCTGCTATGTAATGTATTGTAATCTCTGATAATTATCAATTGTATATTATTTGTTTATACTCTGTATATTCTTGTATTCTGATGGAATTGTTGTCATAAATAATGAAATGTTCTTCTGTTTGCGTTCCAGTTTGTCGTGTTCTCAAAACAATCAGGGGTTTCGAACGGTCTTGGTCGGTTTAACGATCGATTTGGATCGAGCGAAATTCTTTATCGTTTCATTTCCTAATTTTTAACCCTTAGGATCCTAACGGAAGAAGTGGGAACCAGTGAAATTTTCAAATTATTTTTTGTAGGTCCCAATCAACAAAAATAGAGGAAAATTGCTACTAATTAGTGGTTGCTCAAAACATATGACAGGAGACAAGGATATGCTAACAAATATCATTTACTCAAAAGGAGGAACTGTCACGTTTGGAGGTAATTCCAAAGGATACATCATCGGCAAAGGAGATGTGAGCAATTATGATATATCTTATTCACCTCTTATTTCGGATGTTTTATTGATTAAGAATTTAAAACACAATTTATTAAGTATTAGTCAATTATGCGATAAAGGATTTAAAAAATCATTTTCTGAAAATAAATGTAGTATTTTTGACTCAAATCAAAATCTTATTTTTGAAGGAAATCGATACAAAAATATTTATATTTTAAATATGGCAGTTAATAATAATCCAAGTATGTGTTTATTAGCCCAAGACAATGATCCTTAGTTATGGCACAAACGATTTTGCCATATTAATTTAAAACAATAAACAAAATATCTAAAAATGATCTTGTAAGAGGATTACCAAAATAAAATTCGAAACTGAAAATTGATGCGATGCTTGTCAAATCGGAAAGTTAAACAAATCTTCTTTTAAATCGAAAAAGGTTATATCAACCTTACAACCACTTGAATTACTACATATGGCTTTATTCGGACCAACTGAAGTTCAGTCCATAAATCATAGTAGACATGTGTTTGTAATTGTTGACGATTTCTCAAGATATACTTGGACTATGTTTTTAAAGAATAAAAGCGATACTTTTGATATCTTTAAAATTTTCATCAAAAAAATTCAAAATTTAACTAATCTAAAAATAAAGAACACAAGAAGTGATCATGGAGGAGAATTTGAAAATGAAAATTTTGATTTATTTTGTCAAACGGATGGAATTTTTCATTATTTTTCCATTCCTAGAAGAGTTATAGAACGTAAAAAAACAAAACTCTACAAGAATGTGCTAGAACGTTATTAAATATAAGTACACTGCCAAAACATTTTTGGGTTGAAGCAGTTGCAATAGCTTGTTATGTTTTGAATCGTGTTACCATTCGACCTCTTACTAAAAACACTCCATGCGAACTTTTTACTAGTAGAAAACCAAATATATCTTATTTCAAAGTTTTTGGTTCAAAATGTTTCATTTTAAATATAAAAGATCGGCTTGGGAATTTGACTCAAAATCTGACGAAGGAATATTCTTAGGATATTCTGAGCGTAGCAAGGCTAAAAAAACTAGCAAAATAGAAGAATCACTTCATGTGTCATTTGATTAAAATGTTATTCAAGATTTATTTAATTCAGATATTATGAAAAATAATTCTTCACATGATGATGATATTGATACATTTAGAGAAGATGAAAACATTGTTCATATTAACATAGAGAATAATACTACAGAAACTCAAGTTAACATCAATAATCAAAATGCTCCTATTAATGAAGTTCGATCTCCACCAAAAATATTATGAGACCATCCAACTCAAAATATTATTGGAGAAATAACTTCAAACGTAAGAACTAGAAGTCAACTTAATTTAGTAAGTAATGCAGCAAACATTAAAAGATTTGAACTTAAATTTATTTAATTCCATAATTTATTGTGACAATACAAGCGCAATAAATTTATCTAAGAATCCGGTAAACCATTCTAGAACTAAACACATTGATATCAGACATAATTTCTTAAGAGAAAATGTTGAAAAACAAACAATTAATTTAAAGTTTGTAACTTTAGAAAATCAAATTGTTGATATCTTTACTAAACCCCTTTTAGAGAACTCATTTATAAGACTCCAACGAAAGCTAGGAATTGTATCTGTCAAAGATCTCTAAAAAGTTATTCGATTACTTTGTGTTCATCATGGTTATTTACTTTTTAATCGATGACAAAGGGGGAAAATATCTCTCATGCTATATATGTTATATACCCTTCTTATGTTTCCATGTTAATATATTCTTATGTTTCTAGGCTGTCGGAAAATTTGTGCTAACATATTTTGTTGCATGAATGAAATGGTAAGGTTATAAAAATTATGAACCAACAAAATGTTGCAGAAATTCATAGGGAGCTAAACATTTAGGGGGAAAATCCAAAGTGTTGTCATCAATCAAAAAGGGAGGAATGTTGATAACAAGATTTTGATCGATGCCAACAAATAAAGTTGCAATGGGAATCATGTCATAGAGATAAGGTTGTATATATATATATATATACACACACACATACATTGAGTCTTATTAGAATTATGTTAAAATCTATCCTCAATTATACACGTACGTGCAAAACAAAGTTATATATATATATATAAGCCTGTAAAAAGTCAGGAATATATAAAAACTGGTCTACCAGTCGACTGGTTGAAAAAGGACCAGTTGATTGGTCAGCCTGTTTTTGTATATAATGGCTAGTTTTGAAATTTTTTCTATATATAATTTAATTTAACCAGTCAACTAATGATTTTTAACCAGTCGACTGATTCGACCCATAAACTATTTTATGAAGAGTCACCATCTTTTATGAAGAGATTCCTCTTCAATAATCAATGGAAATGGACATAACATTTTATAGAAACACTTCATGAAGGAATGCTACTCTTAAACTATTATATAGACAACTTCAAACATGTTTTACATTCATCAATTTTACAAATTACATTTCTATTCTCTCCATTCTCTGAATTTACATTATTTGCAAACAAAAATTCTCCTAATTCAAATACTTGTTGAATCCTTGATTTGATTTTTTATATCACTTGATTCAACAAGTAATCTTCTTCCTTAAATCTTCATATTCGAATCATATATTCGAGGATCAGATTATAGGAAGGTTGAATTTAAACCATTGACTATCTGTGTTGATTCAATAATACAAAGCAAAAGTCAAAACACTTGTAATTGTTGAAGTGCTATGTAGTTGCTCAGGCGAGGGGCATCCTTGTTGGGGATCGTGTGACGACCCCAAAACCCCATACTACGGTGTCAAGGGTAATCTTTGGAATATAACACATAAACAGATAATAGCAGAACAGAAATAAATAAATACACCAGATAATACACAATAGAATACGCTGGATAAACGTAATCATCAGAGTTACACAGTATACAGGATCATACTTAGTACAAATACAGTTCAGCTATACATAAATGTCTACAGCGGAAAACAAACATAATATGTACAATAGGAGATGAACAACATAAAAAGAGATAAATGGTAGAATCCATCTTCAGCTCCAGCTATCCAGAAAGAGCCTGCTAAAAATCTGAATACAAGGCTGCCAGTGTAGAAAAAGGGGCACCCGAGTTTGCAAGTGAAACAAACTACGAGTCAGTCATGGGACTGGTATGAGAAATCTACTTTACACATTTTAATAATATGGCCAATCACAGGATCACGCCACTTTCAAGGAACGGGTTTACTCCATTGGATTGCCAGTGCTTTAAAACAATTAAATCTTTATCGCAATGCTTTTTATAAAAATGAAGCCGATATAAGACTCAAGTCCCATCACACAATGCAACGCAAACCGGAGGATAGAGTTTTACCTTATATCGACCAAAATATGCTTGATATGAGCAAAACAAATCATTTAAAATATAAACTTTGTCGTTTAATTCTTAATCAGACTCCAACTGTAAAATAGTAAGAGAACAATCCCCTAAGTATTAACCGCGAAGGTCGAAACCAACATCAGACCAATACCTAGGAAACCACCCATCTTAGCTCGTTTGCAGTTAGTTTCTAATTTTATACACAATCATAAATATCAATCGTAGACGACTTGAGCGTCCCATGCCAATATGTCGCCAAATATAGGTTTACAATCAAAACCACACGATGTCGTATTTGGAAATTGTGTTTTCGTCATGAACCAAGGCAAAAGATAGTCCTTACCGACTTCGAGACGCTCTAGCCCGCCCCTCAGGACCCAGACTCAGGTGGGCCCTTGGATCGTCAAGGCCGGTCCACCGATGTGCATTAAAATGCCTGGACACTGCGTTCTCCCGCCCTTTGGGGCGTAGATGAGCCAACGAATGACTCCATCGGTCCCGGATCGACCGATATAACCGAGGCGCCTCGCAACTACAACAACCACATAGGTGAAAAATAGTATAAATGTCAGCCAGTTTAAGCACTGACACCACCTCTAACTAGAAAGGAACGCATGCCCTCCCTGATGTCCTCTCCCGTTTCTGGTTCAAACCGGGGTGTGAGGCACGCGAATTCACGTTATACACAAAGCTACGCCACACAGGCGGTGCTTTGATCATCAACCACAAGACTTTGCTTTTCAACAGAAGCCTTGATCACTGCATCTTAGCATGCCATACAGGCAATTCATACCATGCAACTGATGGCTATCAATCACACAGAATGAATTCCAATGTCAGACACACAGTCAATTTATAAGTCCGTTCTGGGTCTGAATGAAACCGGAGGCACTATGTACCTCGCATATCCATCGATCCCCATGTACGTCTGGACGATCACCACTCATTATCCATATTTCGGGATGCTTACCAATTAGGACATCAGTTACCATCCAAACGAGGTGAAGATCTCCGGTCTTCGACCACCTCTTCATCTTCGATTTCTTATCGTCGATTCAGTTATTCAGAATGGGATAAACCCGGTATTTCTGAGCAACTCGCGTATATAATAAACAAGTGCTACATAAACACGACATACGCTTTATTCCAATTCATTAGTCACTAACCGTGAATTAGTAAGGGAATGATTTCCCAAATATTAACCCCGAAGGCCGAAACCAACATCAGATCAAAATCCAGGAAACCATTCAACTTAGCTAACCTTCAGTTAGTTTCTAATTTCACATTCCATATTGTTTATAATATTTTATAACGATTTATCGCTATTTTTATTTATTTATTTATAGCCAATTTATTCAAACGATGCTTCAGGCCATAACGCTGCCGTGGCGCTGTTTTTCTTCAGATTTGATTTACACATATTTGAAAATCTAACCGTTGGATCTTCACAAATTTTATATCATTAGAAAGATCTTTTCAAAACGAATCCAACGGTTCCAGTTTTGGGAAAATCCGACGGTCGGTCTCCCGGTACAATCGTTTGAAGTTTCGATTTCAAAATACGAACTGTAGCGTCGTTATTCGATTTAATTTAATTATATATATATGTATGTTTATGTATGTATGTATGTATGTATGTATGTATAAATATATTCGATTCTGGCGCTGTTTTTCTTTAGATTTGAATTAAACATTCCAGACAATCAAACCGTTGGATTTTTACAAAGTTGATGCCGTTGGAAAGATATTTCCAAAGCGAACCCAACGGTTTCGGTTTCGGGAAAATCCGATGGTCGGATCTCCCGCTTTAATCGTTTGAAATCACGGTTTCAAAACACGAACTGCAGCTTCGTTATTCGATTTATTTTAATTATATTTATATATATATAAAAATACAATCTATTTTTCGATTTCAAAACCATATTCTTTTCATACCTTTGATAAAAATGATATTTTTATCCAACTGACTTCTATTTCAACACTTCACTATTTTTAACAATTCATGTATATAATAAAAATGTGATTTTCATTGTAAAACTATTTATTTCAAAACACGACTATTTTATATAGTTCATATAGATGGTAAAAATATGATTTTTATTATAAAACAATTTCTTTCAAAACACGACTATTTTATATAGTTCATATAGATGATAAAAATATGATTTTTATTATAAAATATTTTATTTCAAAACACGAATACCATTCAACACATGAATTTCTATTCAACGAATAAATTTCTATTCAACACATGAATGTTTTCTATAGTTTATATATATAAATAAAAAGGTGATTTTTATATTTAAAACAGTTTATTTAAAACACGAATACCATTCAACACATGAATTTCTATTCAACGAATGAATTTCTATTCAACACATGAATGTTTTCTATAGTTTATATATATAATAAAAAGGTGATTTTTATTGCAAAACAATTTATTTCAAAACACGAATGTCGTTCAACACATGAATTTCTATTCAACACACGAATATAGTTTCAACACATGAAAATAATTCTAACACATGAATATTATTAAAAATTTCGGCAGCATAATGGCAGGGTTGTTCAAACCGGGTCGTCCCTAGTATGGCTCCTCGCTCTACCTTAAAGCCTCGCAGCTTTTGACAATGGGAATTTCATGCATCTAGTTCACGTGCAGGCGGCATGTATATTTTTTTTCTTTTCCACAAACTAATCCTATGTGGTTTCAACCAAATAATTCTCAACCACAAACGGGTATTTTTCAACCACAATCAATCAATTTCAACCATAAACAATTCTAATCAACCATTCGTTATCAACCAATTTTCACACCAATCATAACCAATAAATATCATCCATGGTTTGTGGACGAGGGGCATATATATATATATAAGTATATTTCACTTCTATTCAACACATATATAATTTTTACAACACATATATAACTTATATATCGAACGTACAACTTATACAACGCTTATACATGAGGTGTACAATGCTTATATAACTAATACATCGACTATATAATTTATACATCGTCGTTTTCCATATCGTTTATAATTTAGAAATCTCACATTGGGTTCCACTCCACCAAAAATAGCAGAAGGCTCAGAGAAATATGCGGTCTCTTCTAGAATGTAGAAGACGTCCACACGAGTCCATTGTCTCTTGTTTCACTGAATTTTGTCAAGAAACGAAAAAGATATGATTTTTACAGTGAAATCAAAAACCGTAGCACTTTATAGTGCTATAATATAGTTTATTTTAAAATAGTCGTTCCTCAGCTGATTTGTTCAAAACTAGTTTTGGATTTTTCTTCCAATCCGTGTAGCTTCGTGTCGATCGGCCGACGCCACGTGAGAGAGCTCGGAGAGGTGCACCTGCGCCTGGTGGTTGCACGCAGTTCAATACTGGGTTGAGGAGAATCGGCGGTGCAAAGTGGCGCACTTCGGGGGCTCGAAACTCAAGAAATACTGCACGATAATTGGCAAACTTCACATGGATTTGAAGCTCGTTCTGAGATCTTCAAAAAGTTCCAAAGGAGGGGGTAGTTTCGTTGAGAGATGGAAGAGAAAAGGAGGAGGGAAGAATCGAAGTAGTGCCGCCGTTTATTGTGATTGCGAGGGAGAAGACGGGGAGAGAGAAAAGTGAGGTGGACCAATTAGATTTTTTTATTATTTATATATTTTTAAATTTCGAAAATACCCTCTTTCAGACACGAACCCCAATTCAAACCCAACGACTGTCGTCCCTAGCTAAATACCCCCATTCCAAACACAATAGGATATGTTTTGTAGGCCCATTCGACTGTTTTAGTCAGTTTTTCCTCAAATTAAAATATAAAACATTCAATATTTGATTTGAACGTACATTTCAATTTGCTGGGGCCACATACTGGTTCTAAAAATTCCAAAAAAATAAATCTAGCTATGTTTTGACGATATAGTCCCAACAAAACTAGTTTCGTCGAATTCTGAGACCGTTTGAAAAACGGCTCATTTCTGGTCGATCCAATTTAACTGTAATTGACCAAAACACGTTTTCCTTTGCCACGCTCAAATACTAGCTTCAAAAATTATGAAATTTGAAACCTAGCAATAGTTTAACATTCCGGATTCAACAAAAGTGTTTTCATCGAATTCCGAGATCGTTTGCAAAATGGCCATTTTCACGGGCTATATAAACTCTATAGCGACCTTTCTGAAAATTCATTTGGCCATAACTTTTGCTTCCCACTATGAAACTTCGATTTTTCAGATTCTTTAGAAAGATATTCACTAACAGATTTAAATATTTTTGGTTTCGCTCAAATCCGTTTTGTTTTGCACCTGGTACAGTCAGTCAAAGTTTGAATTCAATTTTTGAAACTGCCGCGCCATTTCTGGCCTTGTTAATAATTAGAATTAATTATATTTATTTTCAAACGTTGATTCAAACTTACTTTTCATTGTTATTATTTAAAATATTTATTTTAAATATTTTAAATTCACCAAATTAGCCAATTTAAAAACTTTGAATTGGTTCAGATTTTTCGGGTTGTTACAATCTCCCCCACTTAAAACTTTTCGTCCCCGAAAAGGAACAATCGAAAGTGGTTTGATTAATCAACTCTAATTCTGATCTGGCTTCCATTCTCCAACTTTTCGGTTTTTTAGAATTTTCAAATTCTTAAAATAATTGGCTAACACCCGGAATTTTCGAAAAATTTCGCCATAACCTCCTTTGTACGGGGAGGGGTTTGGAAATTTATTGGGCCGTATTAGGTACCCAATAAATCCTATAAAGCATACACATATTTATAGTGATATATTCTGGTGTTTACAGGGGAGCGTGTATAGATAATAACTCCAGAGAATAAATTCTCGTCACCCTATCTAAGCCTGAGGGAGTGTGTATTTTTAATTACTCCAGAGATTAAATTCTCGTTACCTCGTCCCGTGTGGGAAATAAATAATCCATGTGCCGTATCTAATAACTAGAGAGACGTGATTATTGTCAACTCCAGACCCGTGTGGCGTTTTTATTAATCTGGCAATTTATCTTATAATTTATATGGTCCATGTCAGTCATCAGTTCTACCTGTAAAATATAGTCATCGCCGTACAACCCTCTCGCTCGTATGGTAAATCTTCAACCTCGTCGCACAAGCTCCAAATGCTTATGTGGTATATGATGAAGTATGCCTATCTTCAAGAAGTATGCCATGTAGTGTAGTTCAAAATTAATTGTTACTATCCTATGGCAACATTTATTATTACACACAGAATAACCAGCACTCCGCATCCAATGGCATTCACAGGAGTTGATATAATAATATTTCGCATCCAACTCATTAAGGTTTACCTATTTGTCGGGCACGCAAATAATTTCTTTACTCAACAGCTAATCCTTTAACCTGTTCAAACATATATAATGCACATGTATATATTTATATCTATTTTTAAATCAGCTCAATGTGTGATTTAATCGAATAAATTCTACCATTCATTCTATTATTGATTAAATTAACTATCATTCTAATAATTTAATTAATCAAATCCACTATCACACCACACAAACAAAAATCAATTTGTTTTTAACTTTTCAAACATACATCTTTTATATATTCAAAAATCATATTTCTAAAACCAGACTATATATATAATCACAAATACGTTATTTGTAAACATATAACTCTCAACTCGTTCTAGGGCATTTCTAACCCCATCTCTAACGAGTTATTCGGTTTCTGCTATACTCATACCAGGACATTACTGATCCCATCTATAATGGGTTATTCGTCCTAGAACACTACTGGTTCTATCTTTGACGAGTTCGTTAATATGTTTTATTCCAGAGCTAAGCTTAACCAAATCTCTGATACCACGATGTGACGACCCCAAAACCCCGTACTACGGTGTCAAGGGTAATCTTTGGAATATAACACATAAAAGATAATAGCAGAACAGAAAGAAATAAATACACCAGATAATGCACAATAGAATACACTGGATAAACGTAATCATCAGAGTTACACAGTATACAGGATCATACTTAGTACAAATACAGTTCAGCTATACATAAATGTCTACAGCGGAAAACAAACATAATATGTACAATAGGAGCTGAACAGCATAAAAAGAGATAAATGGTAGAATCCATCTTCAGCTCCAGCTATCCAGAAAGAGCCGGCTAAAAATCTGAATAAAAGGCTGCCCGAGTAGAAAAAGGGGCACCTGAGTTTGCAAGTGAAACAAACTACGAGTCAGTCATGGGACTGGTATGAGAAATCTACTTAACACATTTTAATAATATGGCCAATCACAGGACCATGCCACTTTCGCGGAACGGGTTTACTCCATTGGATTGCCAGTGCTTTAAAACAATTAAATCTTTTAAACATCGCAATGCTTTTTATAAAAATGAAGCCGATATAAGACTCAAGTCCCATCACACAATGCAACGCAAACCGGAGGATAGAGTTTTACCTTATATCGACCAAAATATGCTTGATATGAGCAAAACAAATCATTTAAAATGTAAACTTTGTCGTTTAATTCTTAATCAGACTCCAACTGTAAAATAGTAAGAGAACGATCCCCTAAGTATTAACCCCGAAGGCCGAAACCAACATCAGACCGATACCCAGGAAACCACCCATCTTAGCTCGTTTGCAGTTAGTTTCTAATTTTATACACAATCATAAATATCAATCGTAGACGACTTGAGCGTCCCATGCCACTATGTCGCCAAATATAGGTTTATAATCAAAACCGCATGATGTCGTATTTGGAAATTGGGTTTCCGTCATGAACCAAGGCAAAAGATAGTCCTTACCGACTTCGAGACGCTCTAGCCCGCCCCTCAGGACCCAGACTCAGGTGGGCCCTTGGATCGTCAGGGCCGGTCCACCGATGTGGATTAAAATGCCTGAACACTGCGCTCCCCCGCCCCTTGGGGCGTAGATGAGCCAACGAATGACTCCATCGGTCCCGGATCGACCGATATAACCGAGGCGCCTCGCAACTGCAACAACCACATAGGTGAAAAATAGTATAAATGTCATCCAGTTTAAGCACTGACACCACCTCTAACTAGAAAGGAACGCATGCCCTCCCTGAGGTCCTCTCCCGTTTCTGGTTCATACCGGGGTGTGAGGCTCACGAATTCACATTATACACAAAGCTACGCCACACAAGCGGTGCTTTGATCATCAACCACAAGACTTTGCTTTTCAACAGAAGCCTTGATCACTGCATCTTAGCATGCCACATAGGCAATTCACACCATGCAACTGATGGCTATCAATCACACAGAATGAATTCCAATGTCAGACACACAATCCATTTACAAGTCCGTTCTGGGTCTGAACGAAACCGGAGGCACTATGTACCTCGCATACCCATCGATCCCCACGTACGTCTGGACGATCACCACTCATTATCCATATTTCGGGATGCCTCCCAATCAGGACATCAGTTACCATCCAAACGAGGTGAAGATATCCGATCTTCGACCACCGTCTTCATCTTCGATTTCTTATCGTCGATTCAGTTATTTAGAATTGGATAAACCCAGTCTTTCTAAGCAACTCGTGTATATAATAAACAAGTGCTACATAAACACGACATACGCTTTATTCCAATTCATTAGTCACTAACCGTGAATCAGTAAGAGAACGATTTCCCAAATATTAACCCCGAAGGCCGAAACCAACATCAGATCAAAATCCAGGAAACCATTCGACTTAGCTAACCTTCAGTTAGTTTCTAAATTTCACATTACATATCGTTTATAATATTTTATAACGATTTATCGCTATTTTTATTTATTTATTTATAGCCAATTTATTCAAACGACGCTTCAGGCCATAACCCGGCCGTGGCGCTGTTTTTCTTCAGATTTGATTTACACATATCTGAAAATCTAACCGTTGGATCTTCACAAAATTTATATCATTAGAAAGATCTTTTCAAAACGAATCCAAAGGTTCCAGTTTTGGGAAATCCGGCGGTCGGATCTCCTGGTACAATCGTTTGAAGTTTCGATTTCAAAATACAAACTGCAGCGTCGTTATTCGATTTAATTTAATTATATATATATAAATATAATCGATTCTGGCGCTGTTTTTCTTCAGATTTGAATTAAACATTCCAGACAATCCAACTGTTGGATTTTTACAAAGTTGGTGTCGTTGGAAAGATATTTCCAAATCGAACCCAACGGTTTCGGTTTCGGGAAAATCCGATGGTCGGATCTCCCGCACTAATCGTTTGAAATCACGGTTTCAAAACACGAACTGCAGCTTCGTTATTCGATTTATTTTAATTATTTATTTATATATATATAATCTATTTTTCGATTTAAAAACCATATTCTTTTCATACCTTTGATAAAAATGATATTTTTATCCAACTGACTTCTATTTCAACACTTCACTATTTTTAACAATTCATGTATATAATAAAAATGTGATTTTCATTGTAAAACTATTTATTTCAAAACACGACTATTTTATATAGTTCATATAAATGGTAAAAATATGATTTTTATTATAAAACAATTTCTTTCAAAACACGACTATTTTATATAGTTCATATAGAAGACAAAAATATGATTTTTATTATAAAACAATTTATTTCAAAACACGAATACCATTCAACACATGAATTTTTATTCAACGAATGAATTTCTATTCAACACATGAATGTTTTCTATAGTTTATATATATAAATAAAAAGGTGATTTTTATATTTAAAACACGAATACCATTCAGCACATGAATTTCTATTTAACGAATGAATTTCTATTCAACACATGAATGTTTTCTATAGTTTACATATATAATAAAAAGGTGATTTTTATTGCAAAACAATTTATTTCAAAACATGAATGTCGTTCAACACATGAATTTCTATTCAACACACGAATATAGTTTCAACACATGAAAATAATTCTAACACATGAATATTATTAAAAAAATTGGCAGCATAATGGCAGGGTAGTTAAAACCGGGGTCGTCCCTAGTACGGCTCCTCGCTCTACCTTAAAGCCTCGCAGCTTTTGACAATGGGAATTTCACGCATCTAGTTCGCGCGCAGGTGGCATGTATATTATTTTCTTTTCCACAAACTAATCCTATGTGGTTTCAACCAAATAATTCTCAACCACAAACGGGTATTTTTCAACCGCAATCTATCAATTTCAACCACAAACAATTCTAATCAACCATTCGTTATCAACCAGTTTTCACACCAATCACAACCAATAAATATCGTCCATGGTTTATGGACGACGGGCGTGTGTGTATATATATATAAGTATATTTCACTTCTATTCAACACATATATAATTTTTACAACACATATATAACTTATATATCGAACGTACAACTTATACAATGCTTATACATGAGGTGTACAAAGCTTATATAACTCATACATCGACTATATAATTTATACATCGTCGTTTTCCATATCGTTTATAATTTAGAAATCTCACATTGGGTTCCACTCCACCAAAAATTGCAGAAGGTTCAGAAAAATATGCGGTCTCTTCTAGAATGTAGAAGACGTCCACACGAGTCCACTGTCTCTTATTTCACAGAATTTCATCAAAAAACGTAAAAGATATGATTTTTACAGTGAAATCAAAAACCGTAGCGCTTTAAAGTGCTATAATATAGTTTATTTTAAAATAGTCGTACCTCAGCTGATTTGTTCAAAACTAGGTTTGGATTTTTCTTCCAATCTGTGTAGCTTCGCGTCGATCGGCCGACGCCACGTGAGAGAGCTCAGAGAGGCTCACTTGCGCCTAGGGGCTGCACGCAGTTCGGTGCTGGGATTGAGGAGAATTGGCGGTGCAAAGGGGCGCACTTCGGGGGCTCGAAACTCAAGAAATACTGCACGATAATTGCCAAACTTCACATGGATTTGAAGCTCGTTCTGAGATCTTCAAAAAGTTCCAAAGGAGGGGGTAGTTTCGTTGAGAGATGGAAGAGAAAAGGAGGAGGGAAGAATCGAAGCAGTGCCGCCGTTTATCGCGATTGCGAGGGAGAAGACGGGGTGAGAGAAAAGTGAGGTGGACCAATCAGATTTTTTTATTATTTATATATTTTTAAATTTCGAAAATACCCTCTTTCACACACGCACCCCAATTCAAACACAACGACTGTTGTCCCTAGCTAAATACCCCCATTACGAACACAATGGGATATGTTTTGTAGGCCCATTCGACTGTTTTAGTCAGTTTTCCTCAAATTAAAATATAAAACATTCAATATTTGATTTGAACGTACATTTCAATTTGTCGGGGCAACATACTGATTCTAAAAAATCCAGAAAAATAAATCTAGCTATGTTTTGACGATACGGTCCCAACAAAACTAGTTTAGTCGAATTCTGAGACCGTTTGAAAAATGGCCCATTTCTGGTCGATCCAATTTAACTGTAATTGACCAAAACACGTTTTCCTTTGCCACGCTCACATACTAGCTTCAAAAATTATGAAATTTGAAACCTAGCAATAGCTTAACATCCCGGATCCAACAAAAGTGGTTTCCTCGAATTCTGAGGTCGTTTGCAAAATGGTCATTTTCACGGGCTATATAAACTCTATAGCGACCTTTCTAAAAATTCATTTGGCCATAACTTTTGCTTCCCGCTATGCAACTTCGATTTTTCAGATTCGTTAGAAAGATATTCACAAACAGATTTAAATATTTTTAGTTTCACTCAAATCCGTTTTGTTTTGCACCTGGTATAGTCAGTCAAAGTTTGAATTCAATTTTTGAAACTACCGCGCCATTTCAGGCCTTGTTTATAATTAGAATTAATTATATTTATTTTCAAACGTCGATTCAAACTTACTTTTCATCGTTATTATTTAAAATATTTATTTTAAATTCACCAAATTAGCCAATTTAAAATTTTTAAATTGGTTCAGATTTTCCGGGTTGTTACAGATCAGATGTACTGACCTATTCCACCAGATTAAGAGAGGACGTGATAGTGAATTCCGGAGAGGAGCTTCGGGACTGGACATAGGGCAGGAAGACCAAACCCGAACTTCCCCGGTCTCCGAAGAGAAGAGAAAGAGCAGATTGCTTTGAGGACAAGACGAATCAGAACACAAACAGAAGAACATTTCATTGTATATTACAACAATTTCATCAGATTACAAGAATATACCAGAGTATGAATAAATATTACACATTCGATAAATATCAGAGAATAAAATTTACAATGCAGCGGAAAATAATACAAAACACAACTGAAAGGAATTTACGGATACAGAGCTTTCCGAATATCATTCCAGCTGTAAACCAGGATCCTGTGAATATAAATCTGCAAAACTAAAAATACTAGCTGCTCATGTGGGAAATAGGGGCACCCAGAGTTTAGGTTAAAACAATAGACTCCATGTTAGTCATGTGACTGATGTGAGAACTAAAACAGTTATTTAAAACTTTGTTTTAAAATGGAGTATATCAAGGGACTACGCCGTATAAGACAGAACGGGTTTCCTCCCAAGAATACCAGTGCAAATAACAAACAACGCAATGCTTTTTGGAAAAATGAAGCTATTATAAGACTCAGGTCCCATCACACAATGCAACGCAAGCTGGAGGATAGAATTTTACCTTATAATAGCCAAACATGCTTGGTACTTTTAAAACAAATCACTTTGATACTATTATAAGTGTAACGTGTATAAAACAACTTCAAATATAAATGTATCAATCATAGACGGCATAGAGCCCCATCCGACTAGGTCACCATACTAGGCTCTACAAATAAAATAGAATGTCACGTATTGGAAGTTGGATTTCCATCTGCGAACCAAGGCAAGGGATCGTCCCTCCCACTTCGAGACTCTCTAGCCCGAGCCTCAGGAACAGCCGCAACTGCACCTTGGATCGTCAGGGCCGGTCCACATGAAGTGGATTAAAATGCCTAAATAATGCGTTTCCCCGCCCTATGGGGCGTAAATTGGTCATATCCCAAACAAACCATCCATCGGCCCCGTAGTGACCGATATAACCGAGGCACCTCACTATCCATCATCCACTTAAGTAAAACATCTGGGCGTGCAAAACCAAGACACCACTCCTAGCTAGAAGGAAACGCATGTCCTCCGTGATGTCCTCTCCCGTTTCTGGTTCACACCAGGGTGTGAGGCTCGCGAATTAACGCTATAAACAAAGCGGCGCTTTATTAAAGCTATGCTTTGATCATCAACCACAAGGCTCCGTTTTTCAACAGAAGCCATGATCATTTACATCTCAGCATGCCACACAGGCAATTCACACTGGTGATACTAGTTAAAGATTTAACTATCGCTTGGAGCAAAACTGGTGATACTCCCTTCTCAATCATTTCTTGAATTTGATAATTTTAGTTATCAAATTCACTTATCAATCTATTTAAAGATTCATTAAAACTCTAATTCAGTCTTAATTTCTAAAATCATTACTTAATGATCATTCAAAGTTAAGAAATTAATCTTATCTTTAACTGGGTTAAAGAACTAATGTCATTTAAATCATTTAAAACATAGCTCACGATAAACCTAAAATCACATTCCATTAACAATGGAATCTTCACGGAATACAGATCAATATATATATAATCTATATGAGCTTCCATATCCAACCGATAATATAAATGGAATAACGGCAAAGCCTTTTAAATTCCATATATATATTAACAGTCTTCCTCCACAGAAATTCACTTCGATTATTATCAAATCGGATTCCATTCTAATATATTAAATTGGAAAACTTTACTTTGGAAAATCTCCACTAAATCTTTAATAAAAAGATTTATAAGTTCCAAATCTCATTTCACTGCAAATTGGGTTAAAGAACGAATTTCGTTAAAAACACAGTTCACAATAAACCCAATTCACATTCCATTTAAAATCTAATTAAATGTTAATTAATTGGTAATTCTTCTCTACATCTTAATTTAAAGATTTATCCTTTTCGCACGGGGTTTAAGAACAGTGTTACAGAAGACCCCATCCCATCAGTCTCTAACCGTAAATTAGTAAGAGAACAATTCCCTAAGTATTAATCCCGAAGGCCGAAACCAACATAATATCAATACCCAGTAAACCATTCAACTTAGTTAATCTCCAGTTAGTTTCTAATTTTCTTAACTCCATTGGGTTTAAGAACAGTATTATTAAAGATACCATTCACGACAAACCCAAAATCCAATTTGATATTAAATACAAGGCTCTGAATAGAAAATATATCGGCTTATATTCAACATCAAATTCTGAAACTGACAAATATCGTATTGGGAATAACGATATATATATCTTCCAAATTCCTCCACAATGTCCGTATAATCACAGAATCCAATATCGAAATATTCCGAAGATAATTTCAATTCAAATCCAATCCAGTTCGTATATTGGAAATTCTGGTTATTTTTAAAACCATTTCAAATCCAATTTATTTTATTTAAAAATATTGGATTTATAATTCTAGTTCATAACTAGTTCATTTCGATAAAAATATATTTTTATCTTTTCAAATATGGAATTTTTCATCCTAATTCTTTCCAAATCATTTATTATGATTTTACACAAGTTATTGCTATTTTTAATAATTTTATCAAGGCCTGTACAGTCGAATTCCATAAACGGCCATCGAACTGCACTAACAGCGACCTTTTCCAAATTTGATTTGGATTTAATTCCAAATCCAACCATTAGATTTATAATTTCTTATATTCGTTAGAAAGATCTTTTCGTTATGAACCCAATGGTTCCAGTTTTAGGAGAATCCGACGGTCGAATTTCCGGTAATGTCCATTCGAAGTCAATGGTCAAAATTCGTGAACTTCCGCAGCGCGGTGCATTTTATTCAGGCCATTATATTATATATATATATATATATATATAATATATATATATTTTGTTGATTTCCATTTAAAACGTATTTTATAAATCGTTTTAACTTCGTTTTAAAAACGATTTCAACTTCATATTCAATTTTAAATCAAAATTGAATATTCCATATCATTAATATATAAATGATAATTTCTCAAACATCAGATTTTGAAATCACTTCCTTTTCGATATTCATTATAAAAATGAATAAAATCAATATAAATATCGTTCACGTCAAAATGGCGCATAACTAATCAACACGGCTTTATATATTTAAATATTTTCGTGTCCATCCCAAATCGGACATCAAAATCAGGTTTTGATCTTTTAATGAATATTATTTTAAAATATTCCTTATTTTAAAATATTCGATATTTTAAAATTTTCGTTCGTTCTGAATTGGAATCAGACACAGTCAATTACCATATAATGTGATTTACATGGATTTCATACAACAATGTACATAACAGCAATGATAAACAATCAACCATCATCCACAGTGCACTACACAACTGCATAACCATTAAAGATATATAATTCACGCTTACACAGTTTGTCAACCAAACGATCGACATACCACTAAAGAATTGGAATTAGTGTATGTCAAGTATCATCCCAACACCCGTGTGGGGTTTCAATCAACAAATACAGAATTTATTTGTACAGTTGGGTGATGTGTAAAATTTATCGTCCCAATCCATATTAGTAAAAATGGGTGTACATAAACAAATCATCTGATTTGTAAATGAATATTTATTTTATTCATGTACACGTTAAAAATTATATTTTTAATGATAAAATATTTATTCCAACACATGAATATTCTATACAGTCCATTTATACCATAAAAATGATATTTTTATTATTCATATGTTTTATTCAACTCATGAATATTTTATACAGTCCATTTATACCATAAAAATGATATTTTTATTATTCTTATATTTTATTCAACTCGTGAATATTTTATACAGTCCATTTATACCATAAAAATGATATTTTTATTATTGATATATTTTATTCAACTCATGAATATTTTATACAATCCATTATCACTTCACAAACAATTTTCACAACACAATCAAGAAAACAAGTCGTCCATGGTCTGTGGACGACTGGGACAGTTCATATATGCACTTATAAAATAGGTAACTGTAAAAGAAAATTATAGTGAGAAGTTCTCACATTGGGATCCACTCCATCGGTTTTTATCTGAATTTCAGTACAGTCTGGGTTTGAATTTGCCTAAATTTGTAACTAGCTCTAAATCGAACCCGGTCAGTTTCATTGTGAAACTCTCGTCTCCACGATCGCAAGGGATCTAGTTTCGTCGGATTTGGACCTCATATGGAAAAGTTATGGTGTTTAATCGTTCATGACATTTTCAAAGTAAATAAATAAATTAATTAAAATTTACACCTTCTTCCCTCAGAAATGAATTGCCGCTCTGAAACCCAACCCATCGATGTTGGGGTTTCCAAATTCCGACCACGTTGAGCCTCCGGACGACGATCAGACGCCGCTACCTCGACCGTCGTGCTCCCACGCCCTAGTGTCGCTCAACCCCCTCGAACTCGCATGACCTAACGCTCCCCAAATCTCCTGCGAACAGCGGTCCTATCCAGGTGGAAATCGAAGCAAATACAAACCCATTTCTAATCATACCTATATAAAATTAGGGTTCGCCCATTCCTCTTCGATTTTGTCTTCATGGGTATTAATTAATATTGTGCAGATTCGAATTGATTTAGGAAAGAAATTCTGAGTGTTTTCGTGCGTTTGTTCTTTGATGGCGGCGGCAGACGAAATGAATGGGATTAGGTTTTTTTTATAATATATATATATTAATTTATTTAATTTTGAAAATACCCTTGTGTTGATACGAACTCAAAATCAAACCCAACGACTGTTGCCTCTTGCTAAATACCCCCATTTCGGACACAATGGGATATGTTTCGTAAGCTCATTCGGTTGTTTAAATCAGTTTCCATTTAAATTTCAATTGAAATCAATATATATTTAATTTAAACGTACATTTCAATTTACTGGGGCCACATACTGAATCCAAAAATTCATGAAAAGTAAATTAAGCTATGTTTTGACAATACGGTCCTAACAAAACTAATTTCATCAAATTTGGAGACCGTTTGAAAAATGGTCATTTTCTGCTCGATCCAAATTGACTGAAACTGTTAAAACACATTTTCTTTTGCCACGCTCACATATTGATTTAGAAAATTATGAAAATTGGAATCTAGCAATAATTTGACATTCCGGATTCGACAACAGTGGTCTCGCCGAAAATAGAGGTCGTTTGCAAAATTGCTATTTTTAAGGGTTATATTTCTATAGCGACTATTCTGAATTTTCAACTGGGCATAACTTTTTATTCCCGCTATGAAATTTCAATTTTTTGGATTCGTTGGAAAGATATTTCCAAAAAAATTCAAATATTTCTGGTTTCACCAAAATCTGGTTTATTTTGAAATCCTGTACATTCATTTGAAATTTGAAATCGAATTTTCAAACTATCGTGTCATTTCCAATTCCTTTTATAATTAAAAGTAAATATATATATTCTGACTTCGATTCAAATAAATATATACGTTCTAATTCTATTCAAAATAAATTTCTTGTCGTTATTATTTAAAACAATTCATTTTAAATATTCAAAAATTCATTAAAATGCCAAAATAAAAATTTTAAATTGGTTTTGATTTTCCGGGTTGTTACAATCTCCCCTACTTAAAATCTTTTCGTCCTCGAAAAGGAACGGAGCTGAAAATTGTTTAACTAACCAAGTCAACTTTCATTCTAGATTTCATTCTTCAACTTTTTAGTTTCTAAGAATTTCTAATTTTTCAAAAATTTGGCTAGCACCCTAAATTTTTTATAAATTTCGCCATAACCTCCTTTGTACGGGGAGCATCGGGAAAATCCCCAAACCGCCACACATGCCCTCTCATCTCAAAAAGAAAAAGAAAAGGCCAAGCGGCTAGCCAATCGGCTCATAAAATCATCCAAACCCAATAAATTAGTAAACATGTACCTATTTGTCGGGCATACAATTTTATTCCTCTGCTTAGCTTCCCTGCTATGACCTGTTCAATGAATACACACGTATATGCATGCAATCTCAAACAATTTTCAAGCTAGTTCAATATTTTGATTCGATTTGGCTAATGGTTGAAAATTTTAATTAATCAATACAATAATCATATAACACAACCAGCAATCAATTAGTTGATTAATTTTCAAAGTCATAACTTCGATATACACATACACAATCATGTTTTTGATGCCAATTCACAACAATAAACCCTATCTAGTTTTGGTTCTCACACCATTCGATTGGAATATATAGAAATCTCACTTTTGAAACTCGAACATAACACTGATGATGGGTACCCATCATCAGAATCATTCCCGGGCGACTAGATTGTGACCCTATATCTATCCAGTATATTTAAGGCTTCAAATACACATGGGTCAGACGTATATTGAAATCTCTATATACTTGATTTTCCAAATTCAATATAAAATAAAATATTCAAGTACGGGTAATAAGGTTTAAATCTTCAAAACAAGATTGGTTTTCATTTTAAAATAACACTCTTCCAACTCATTCTAGGACACTACTGATCATATCTCGAACGAGTCATTCTTATTGGATATTACTAATCCAATCTCTAATGAATTCTTTCGTTCGGTTCTAATGTGTCTTGTTCTCAAGCTCTGTAAACCAAAGCTCTGATACCAAATGTAATGACCCGAACTTCCCCGGTCTCCGAAGAGAAGAGAAAGAATGGATGGCTTTGAGGACAAGACGAAACAGAACACAAACAGAAGAACATTTCATTGTATACTACAACAATTTCATTAGATTACAAGAATGTACCAGTGTATGAATAAATATTACATATTTGATAAATATCAGAGAATAAAATTTACAGTGTAGCGGAAAATAATACAAAACACAACTAAAAGGAATATACAGATATAGAGCTTTCCGAATATCATTCGAGCTGTAAACTAGGATCCTATGAATATAAATCTGCAAAACCAAAACTACTAGCTGCCCGTGTGGGAAATAGGGGTACCCAGAGTTCATATTAAAACAATAAACTCCAAGTCAGTCATGTGACTAGTGTGAGAACTACAACAGTTGTTTAAAACTTTTCTTTAAAACGGAGTATATCAAGGGACCACGCCGTATAACACAGAACAGATTTCCTCCCAAGAATACTAGTGCATATAATAAACAGTGCAATGCTTTTTGGAAAAATGAAGGTATTATAAGACTCAGTTCCCATCACACAATGCAACACAAGCCGGAGGATAGAGTTTTACCTTATAATAGCCAAACATGCTTGGTACGTTTAAAACAAATCACTTTGATACTATTATAAGTGTAAAGTGTATAAAACAACTTCAAATATAAATATATCAATCATAGACGGCATAGAGCCCCTTCCCACTATGTCGCCATACTAGGCTCTACAAATAAAACCGAATGTCATGTATTGGAAGTTGGATTTCCGTCTATGTACCCAGGCAAGGGATCGTCCTTCCCGCTTCGAGACTCTCTATCCCGAGCCTCAGGAACTGCTGCAACTGCACCTTCGATCATTAGGGCCGGTCCACAGAAGTGGATTAAAATGCCTAAACAATGCGTTTCCCCGCCCTGTGGGGCGTAAACTGGTCATATCCTGACCAAACCATCCATCAGCCCCATAGTGACTGATATAACCGAGGCGTCTCACTATCCATCATCCACATAAGTAAAACGTTTGGGTTTGCAAAACCCAGACACCACTCCTAGCTAGTAGGAAACGCATGTCCTCCCTAATGTCCTCTCCCGTTTCTGGTTCACACCGGCGTCTGAGGCTCGTGAATTAATGTTATACACAAAGCGGCGCTATATTAAAACTATGCTTTGATCATTAACCACAAGGCTCTACTTTTCAACTGAAGCCTTGATCATTTGCATCTCAGCATGCCACACAGGCAATTCACGCTTTGCAACCAATGTCTATTAATCACACTGAATGAAATCCGATGTCAGACACACATCCATATACAAGTTCGTTCTGGGTCTGAATGAAACCAGAGGCACCTTTTTCCTCGTCCCATATATCCAATACAGGAGAGAGGTCTTCGCATATCCGATCGATCTCCAAGTACGTCTGGACGATCACCACTTATTACCTTATCTTGGGTGTACAGCCCAATCAAGACATCAGTAACCATCCAAACGATGTGAAGACCTCCAGTCTTCAACCACCGTCTTCATCGTCGACTCATCGCCGATTCAGTTATTCAGAATGGGATAAACCCAGTCTTTCTGAATAACTCGCATATATAATAAACAAGTGCTATAAAACACAGCATACGCCTCATTCCAATTTTGAATATTCTTTTATTTAAATATTCATATCCTTTGGGAAAGGTTCCCATTAAAGATAAATTCTTTAAATTTATTCTTTAATCTTCCTTTCGATATCAATTCGAACCAAATTATGGTTTATCCAAGTAGTCGGGATTAGCGCACCTTACCGAAGTAATCATCTGTTTGATTTCCTAATCCCAGTATATTCATCCCATGGAGCAAAACTGGTAATACTCCATATCAAAACCGGTAAAATTAATTACCATTTCACGTTCAAATCTAGTTAAAGATTTAACTATCGCTTGGAGCAAAACTGGTGATACTCCATTCTAGATCATTTCTTGAATTTGATAATTTTAGTTATCAAATTCACCTTTCAATCTATTTAAAGATTCATTAAAACTCTAATTCAGTCTTAAAAAATCATTACTTAATGATTATTCAAAGTTAAGAAATTAATCTTATCTTTAACTGGGTTAAAGAACTAATGCCATTTAAAACACAGCTCACGATAAACCCAAAATTACATTCCATTAACAATGGAATCTTCACGGAATACAGATCAATATATATAATCGATATGAGCTTCTATATCCAATTGATAATATAAATGGAATAACGGGAAAGCCTTTTAAATTCCATATATATTAACAGTCTTCCTCCATAGAAACACGCTTCGATTATTATCAAATCGGATTCCATTCCATTCCAATATACTAAGTTGGAAAACTTTACTATGGAAAATCCCCACTAAATCTTTAATAAAATGATTTATAAGTTCCAAATCTCATTTCACTGTAAATCTGGTTAAAGAACGAATGTCGTTAAAAACACAGTTCACAATAAACCCAATTCACATTCCATTTCAAATCCAAACACATGGGGTTTAATAACAGTGTTACTGAAGACCCCATCCCATCAGTCTCTAACCGTAAATTAGTAAGAGAACAATTCCCTAAGTATTAATCCCGAAGGCCGAAACCAACATAAGATCAATACCCCGGAAACCATTCAACTTAGCTAATCTCCAGTTAGTTTCTAATTTTCTTAACTCCTTTGGGTTTAAAAAAAGTATTATTAAAGATACCATTCACGACAAACCCAAAATCCAATTTGATATTAAATACAAGGCTCTGAATAGAAAATATATCGGCTTATATTCAACATCAAATTCTGAAACCGACAAATATCGTATTGGGAATAACGATACATATATATATATATATATATCCTCCAAATTCCTCCACAATGTCCATATAATACGGAATCCAATATCGAAATATTCCGAAGATAATTTCAATTCAAATCCATTCCAATTCATATATTGGAAATTCTGGTTATTTTAAAAACCATTTCAAATCCAATTTATTTTATTTAAAAATATTGGATTTATAATTCTAGTTCATAACTAGTTCATTTCGATAAAAATAAATTTTTATCATTTCAAATATGGAATTTTTCATACTAATTCTTTCCAAATCATTTATTATGATTTTACACAAATTATTGCTATTTTTAATAATTTTATCAAGGCCCGTACAGTCGATTTCCATAAACGGCCATCGAACTGCACCTACAACGACCTTTTCCAAATTTGATTTGGACATAATTACAAATCCGACCATTAGATTTCTAATTTCTTGTATTCATTAGAAAGTTATTTTTGATATGAACCCAATGGTTTTGGTTTTAGGAGAATCCGACGGTCGGATCTCCCGTAATGTCCAATCGAAGTCAATGGTCGAAATTCGCAAACTACCGTGGCGCGACGCGTTCTATTCAGGCCATTATATTATATAATATATGTAATATATATTTCGTCGATTTCCATTTAAAATGTATTTTATAAATCGTTTTACCTTCGTTTTAAAAACAATTTCAACTTCATATTCAATTTTAAATCAAAATTGAATATTCCATATCATTAATATATGAATGATAATTTTTCAAACAACTGATTTTGGAATCACATCCTTTTCAATATTCATTATAAAAATGAATAAAATCGATATAAATATCGTTCGTGTCAAGATGGCGCATAACTAATCAACACGGCTTTATATATTTAAAAAAATTCGTGTCCATCCCAAATCGGACATCAAAATCAGATTTTGATCTTTTACTGAATATTATTTTAAAATATTCCTTATTTAAAAATATTCTATATTTTAAAATATTCGTGCGTTCTGAATTGGAATCAGACACAGTCAATTACCATATAATGTGATTTACATGGATTTCATGCAACAATGTACATAACAGCAATGATAAACAATCAACCATCATCCAGAGCGTACTACACAACTGCATTAGCATTAACGATAAATAATTCACGCTTACACAGTCTGTCAACCAAACGATCGACATACCACTAAACAATTGGGATTAGTGTACGTCAAATATCATCCCAACACCCGTGTGGGGTTTCAATCAACAAATACAGATTTTATTTGTACAGTTGGGTGATGTGTAAAATCTATCGTCCCAATCCATATCAGTAAAATGGGTATAAATTAACAAATCGTCTAATTTGTAAATGAATATTTATTTTATTCATATACACGTTAAAAATTATTTTTTTAATGATAAAATATTTATTTCAACACATCAATATTTTATACAGTCCATTTATACCATAAAAATGATATTTTTATTATTCATTTTTTTTTTCAACTCATGAGTATTTTATACAGTCCATTTATACCATAAAAATGATATTTTATTATTCATATATTTTATTCAACTCGTGAATATTTTATACAGTCCATTTATACCACAAAAGTGATATTTTTATTATTCATATATGCAGTTATAAAATAGATAATTGTGCGAAGAAAATTATAGTGAGAAGTTCTCACATTGGGATCCACTCCATCGGTTTTTATCTGAATTTCAGTACAGTTCAGGTTTTAATTTGCCTAAATTTGTAACAAGCTCCAAATCAAACCCGGTCAATTTTGTTGTGAAACTCTCATCCCTACGATCGCAACGGATCAAGTTTCGTTGGATTTGGAACTCGTATCGAGAAGTTATGGTGTTTAATCGTTCATGACATTTTTAAAGTAAATAAATAAATTATTTAATTAAAATTTACACCTTCTTCCCTCAGAAATGAATTGCCGCTCTGAAACCCAACCCGTCGATGCTAGGGTCTCCAAATTCTGACCACGTCGAGCCTCCAGACGACGATCAGACGCCGGTACCTCGACCGCCATGCTCCCAGGCCCTAGTGCCGCCCAACCCCCTTGAACTTGCATGCCCTAACGCCCCCCAAATCACCTGCGAACGGCGGTTCTATCCAGGCGAAAATCGAAGCAAATTCAAACCCATTTCTAATCATACCCATATAGAATTAGAGATCACCCCTTCCTCTTCGATTATCTCTTCATGATTATTGATTAATATTGTGTAGATTCGAATTGATTTAGGAAAGAATTTCTGAACGTTTTCGTGCGTTCGTTATTTAATGGCGACGGCAGACGAAATGAATGGGATTGGTTTTTTTATAATATATATATATATATATATATATATTAATTTATTTAATTTTGAAAATACCATTGTGTTGATACGAACTCGAAATCAAACCCAACGATTGTCGCCTCTAGCTAAATACCCCCATTTCGGACATAATGGGATATGTTTCGTGAGCCATTCGATTGTTTAAATCAGTTTTCGTTTAAATTTCAATATAAATCAATATATATTTAATTTAAACGTACATTTCAATTTACTGGGGCCACATACTGACTCAAAAAATTCCCGAAAAATAAATCGAGCTATGTTTTGACGATATGGTCCTAACAAAACTAATTTCGTCAAATTTGGAGACCGTTTGAAAAATGGTCATTTTCTTGTCGATCCAAATTGACTGAAACTGTTAAAACACGTTTTCTTTTGCCACGCTCACATATTGATTTAGAAAATTATGAAAATTGGAATCTAGAAATAATTTGACATTCCGGATTCGACAAAAGTGGTCTCGTCAAAAATTGAGGTCGTTTGCAAAATTGCTATTTTTAAGGGCTATTTGTCTATAGCGACTATTCTGAATTTTCAACTGGGCATAACTTTTTTTTCCCGCTATGAAATTTCAATTTTTCGGATTCGTTGGAAAGATAGTTTCAAACAAATTAAAATATTTATGGTTTCACTAGAATCCGGTTTATTTTGGAATCCTGTACATTTGATTGAAACTCGAAATCGAATTTTCAAACTACCGCGCCATTTCCAATTCCTTTTATAATTAAAAACAAATATTTATATTCTAATTTCGATTCAAATAAATATATACGTTCTAATTCTATTCAAAATAAATTTCTTGTCATTATTATTTAAAATAATTCACTTTAAATATTCAAAAATTCATTAAAATGCCAAAATAAAATTTTTAAATTGGTTCTGATTTTCCAGGTTGTTACATATATCATCTTTTACATATATCATCTATATCCATACAGATCCTGCTTAAGTCGTACACACCGAATTTTCAGAACTCACGCCATAAACACTCACGCAAAGCACAAAGGTTATACACATAAAATACACACAAAATAATTACACACCACGCAAGAACTAAACTCACCCATGCACACATGCAGGAATACACCATATACACATACAAATACATGCATACAACACATGACACAGTTATACACATGCACACAGCACAAATGGAAACACGCACACACCAGCACTAACTCACACGAAGAGATCAAACACACACGCAAGGGGAAGAGGAGGCTCGATAGTCAGGTGATGGAGGCTTCGGGAAGGCTTGATTCGAGAGGAGCACGGGCAGCGTGGATGGCCAGCTTCAGGCCGAAGCGAGCTAGAGGGTGTGGGAACAGTCAGCTTATGTAGTAGGTAAACTCAGCTACATGGTTCAACAGCTGATCAAGGCAAGAGGGGAGCAGGTCTTTGTGGATGTCTTGGTGGGTTGATCGGTGGGAGGGAGTCACGGTTGAGGGGTGAGCATGGTCGGAGCTCGGGAAGCAGGCTTCAGGGGAGAAGAGAGGGCGGAGGCCTTGAGGTAGCGTGGGAGGCTCGCGATGGAAAGAGAAGGTGATGAACGATGGGAAAAATGGCAATAGAATGGGTGATGGAAGGAAGCTGTGTTGGGAATAAAATTAGGTAACTGTGCGTTTATATTTTCTTTCCATCAAACGGTGACATTCTTGGTGAATTTAAATGGGGAGACGAAAATAAAGAGTTTGGGAAAATTGAAATGTGAAAAAGGCAAAACGAACGGGTATATTTGCTCTGTGGAAAATGAAACAAAAAAGTGGCTTTTGGAATTTTGAAAGATGCCTTTTGGAAACCACAATGAACGTGTAGAAAGAAATATTCTTAGCATTGGGAACAAATTGAAGTAATGGAACAAAATTAACGCTTGCATGATAAAATGAATGATCTTGAAATATAAATATGTCCTTTCACATTTTTGACCTTTCGAGTGCCATGTGAAGGTTATACATCGGTTTTGCAGACCCAAAATGACAAGAAAAAAATATGTTGAACCCGAGTAGGGACACTCGAACTAAAATGACTTTGTTTCGAAAATGAATAGCACAAGCCTTTTCTCAATTTTGTCGCGAATAGAATACTGAAACTGACAAATGAATATATTGCAGTAATCAGCTCGATGAGACAAATACAAAGGTACATAGTTTGCAGCGTCACGATGCTTCGTTCAAAAACGCGTTACGGGCCCCTTTAAACGAGGAATTCACATGGAAAAACAATTAAACGGAGGTCAAAATGTCTAATTTTCATGAAAAAAAATTGTAGATTAAAAAATAGAATGAGAAAGGAAAACCTTTTCATGTTGGGACATTTTGGTTTTGGAAAGTTTTTTGTTGGTGCAAATTTTGCATCTGAAAATATTTTTTATGAAGCTTGAAACTTTTGATTTGCGTGAAACGGGTTATGTCATTGGATTTGTGATAATAAATAGAATATTTTTCATGTTTGTCTGAACTGGTTTCAGATAGATTTTACAATTGCAAAATTTTGAACTGTTATGCGCAACTATGAATTGAAAATTGCGCGACTGATAAACATTCAAATTTTACAATGAGATTTTCACAGCTGCTATGCCTTATTGAACATGTTTAAAATTCTAAATTCCCATTACGAGAAATTATAAAATATTTTCAAGATAAAAATTCGATTTGAACCGGAATTTAAATCGTCAAAAATTGAGGGTTGTTACAACATGCACAACACCTCTTCCTAAAGCGCACACCATTTAAAATTTAATCATAAATAAACATTTGATTAAAAAAACTATCTATTTTTGCAAAACTATACAAATTATCTTTTTTGGGAGACTATAGATTATAGTAAAAAGATAAACTTCTGATCCCTGTTTAGAAATCATAAACATATAGTAAAATAGTATTAAATTGTGACAGTGCCTTTCTAAGCATACAATAAGCCAAATTATGCCAAAAATGAATAGATTCTAGTTTAGAAATAAAGAACTAAAATAGTAATAATTAAATAATAAAATTGCTTCATCAAGCAACTAGTCCCCACCTACTTTCAAGTGATTACATAGCCAGTTTCTATATGACAAAGTCTAAATATATTTATAATGCTGGAGATTGATACTCTTTGTAAGACAAATATGCATCATATGTAAATTTAACTGAATCGCACTGCCGAAGAACAATAAAAAAATGAGATCCCCATATTAATTTCTAAAATGCTTTATGTGGCAAGGCCCAAAAAACACAATATTGTGTATCGTACCATTCAAAACCATAATGGGTGCATTCCGTCTTTTACGCTCCCTTCCGGACTCCTCACTCGAATACCCAACATCCACCACAATCTCTACTCCACCTCTTATTAGAATATTGCTCTTTTTGACCTGCTTTTCATGCAGTTCATTCAAAACATAGGATGTAAATTATAAAGCACATAAAGTTATAACAATAATCAAATTCCAAGGAAAATATCCAATAGGAAAACATCATTTGAAGTTTATGACTGATGTGCGCATGTGGTGACAAACTAATTAAAAGTAAAATATCTAATGCAAACTATAGCTAATGCTTGTTTGAGCATCTGACAGTCAGTGAACAAATCTTTTATACCTGGTTTAAAATACAAAAGCTCTCAAATAATGTCAATTAAAAACCAATCAACCTAAGGGGCGGTTTTCTATAAAACATATAACTTTAACAGAAATATTTCGAGTATAAAGCCTGTAAATTTTCCGCCTGATATAAAAGAAAATTTGACATTATTTTCTCATGTATATTGTAACGGCTGGAAATTTCCGACTCCTCGAGAGTCGGAAATTCCGAGACGTTAGTGAAAGAATTTAGAAGGTGAGAAAGAAAAGATAGAACTAATAGAATAGAAGAAGAAGAACATCAGAATCATCAGAGTAACACGAATCTCACAGCGGAACGAATAACATATAATATATAACATAACTTTGAAGTACACAGTTATATATATACAATAGCACTTATCAGAGTACAACACTTACAACACAGCGGAAATAACTATAGCTATCAAATCTTGCAGCCTCCTGCTCCAAGCTCTCCAAGTATATCTGTAAATCCCGACTACTTGACTGCCCGTACAAATTTAGGCACCCAAGAGTTTAGGGAAAACAACAAAGTAAACTCCGGGTCAGTCATGGGACTGGTATGAGTAAAATAGATTAAAACAGGTATAGGATATCTCATAAGACCACGCCGTGAATACGGAACGGGTTTTTCCCTTATGAGTATCTGAACAACTTTGACAAGCAATATCATTGTGATATTATAATAATGTCTAAGTACAAATAGATATCAATCTAGCAGAAACGCTTGCATCTCACGTTCTACATACATAGTATAAAATCATAAACCGCAGGGCGCTTATCGGAGAATGGATTCCAACAGACAAGGTATGGGAGCACCTTCTGATCAGTGTACTCTAGAGGTGATACACTGCAGGTTCAACAAGAACGTCTTGCAACCCGGCCACACATGACCGCTCACTCATTTAGCTTGAGTGTCGCGAATATATTGCCACCACGGTTATAGGCCATCAAACCGTCATCCGAAGATACAGAATCAAAAAGAAGTAATAATATGAATATTCTCTAGATCGGTGACAATACACCCTGCTTGGGGATGACCCAACTAGCCATGCTGCCTAGCCCAACTTTTGTTACTTCCCGGTGTGAGGCTAGAAGCTACGTCTATCTTCATAACATCTGATCATCATTCGCTTTGAATGCCACATTGTCATACCCGCCAAATCACAAATTGACTTATTCAAAAATAACACGGGTATACAGCTAAGAGAAACGAATTCCTCCGCCACCAAACGTGAATACGTTTGAACAGATCAACTTACGCGATCCATTGGATATACTCTGTCAGACCTTCTTCCATATACGTTGTCCTGGGACTGGACAAACCGAAGGCACTATTCAGTATATCCATCTTAGTCATTGTTATCTAAGACTTATACAACAGCCCTTGCACTTTACTCCGTCTTCAATTTATCTTTGGCAGATATTGCTCGCAGCGCTTATGCCAATACAGAGTGGTTCTTTGGATAATAATCCAACCGGTCTCTCCATATTAACAACGTTAAAATGGTCAAAACTTTGATAGTCTGTGATCTAACTATCAAATGAAAACATGTCGGTGTACAAACAACGATCTTATTTCCAAATGGAAATTCGATCGATCAATCATCATATGTTCATATTTCCTTATTTCATATATTTAGAAAATATATGTTATTAATCATTGGAAAACATTTCCATAGCTTATTTTCACATCACTATTATTTCGCAACTATCAGTCCCTAACTGTAACTAGTATGAGAACAATTCTCTAAGTATCAATCCGGAAGGTCGAAACCAACATCAGATCGTCACTTAGGAAACCGTTCAACTTACCCTCTCCAGTTAGTTTCTGAATTTGCTTAACTCTATTTCTTAAATTCTTATCATGAAAACATTTCATTTTCTATGTTTAGAAAACATATCTGGCTATATTTGGAAAACGTTTCCAAAACTCATCTACGGATTTCAAATGAACGTTGTATAAAACATCGTTACGCTTAATCCATTTATCGCTTATTCCTTAACTTTATTCCTAATCAACCTTTTAGATCGAACCACAACTATTCCTTTGTCAATTCTGAAGTCAATCAAGTTGGGGTAGAATTACCTCGCAGACCTTAATTGGACAACGTCCTTTACTGTGAAATAGATGAAGTTCATCACTCACTTTTTTACAATCATCTGTTTACGCAAATTCTCGGATTCAGGTTACGAATCCACTTCTTATATGACAGTGTTTGATTATAACTATAACGTTATAATTCCTGCCCCTATATATTTTATTTCCTAACTCGAATAATTTAACAGACACCTAATTTCTAAATCAATAACTTAATCTTGATTTAAACCCTGGGAAGTAAATAGTACTTTCCCGAATTCGCTATAATCGAATTCGACGTATAACTCTCTTTCGAGTAATCTCTATTTGATTAACTCTTCTTCGAATAACCTATATTCGATTATCTCTCTTCGAATAACTCATATTCGAAATCTCTCTCTTTCGAATAAACAATATTCGATCTCTTTCTTTCGAATATGCTATATTCGAAAATCTCCTTTTGATTTACTAATCGATAATTCCTTTCGATCAAACTAAAATCGATAACTCCTTTAACTCTATTCGAATAACTAATATTCGACTAACTCCTTTGGATCAACTCATTTGATTAACTTCTTCGAATAACTAATTCGAATAACTTACCTTCGAATAACCAATATTCGATTTACTCTAACTCGATTAACTTAATTCTAATCGATTTACTCCATTTCGATTCAACTTAATTCAAATCGATTAACTTAACTCAAATTGATTAACTCCTTTCGAATAACTAAATTCGATTTAACTCTTCTCGAATAACTACATTCGATTAACTCAAATTGAATAACTAATATTCAATTAACTCTTCGACTAACTCCTTTGGATTAACTAACTTCGACTAACTCCTTTGGATTAACTAACTTCGAATAACTCCTTTGGATTAACTAACTTCGAATAACTCCTTTGGATTAACTGACTTCGAATAACTCCTTTGGATTAGCTGACTTCGAATAACTCCTTTGGATTAACTGACTTCGAATAACTCCTTTGGATTAACTAACTTCGAATAACTCCTTTGGATTAACTAACTTCGACCAACTCCTTTGGATTAACTAACTTCGACCAACTCCTTTGGATTAACTAACTTCGAATAACTCCTTTGGATTAACTGACTTCGAATAACTCCTTTGGATTAACTAACTTCGAATAACTCCTTTGGATTAACTAACTTCGAATAACCAATATTCGATAACTACTCTTCGAATAATTAATATTCGATAACTCTTCTCAAATGAATCACATTTGATTTCTCCACTCGAATAAACGATATTCGATAACTCTTCTCTCGAATACACCATATTCAATAACTCTACTTCGGATAAGTGATATTCGACAACTCTACTCGATTAACTCTACTTGGATAACTCTAACTGATCAACTCTAACTGATCAACTCTAACTGGTCAACTCTAACTGGTCAACTCTAACTGGTTAACTCAACTGGTTAACTCTAACAGATTAACTCTAACTGGTTAACTCTAACTGGTCAACTCAACTGGTTAACTCTAACTGGTTAACTCAACTAGTTAACTCTACTGGTTTAACCTAACTGGTTAACTCGTCTTGATTAACTGAACAAATCCACTTAGTTTAACTTAGCTAATCCACGTTGATTAACTCTAACTGATTCACTTAGTTTAACTCAACTAATTCACTTCGATTAACCACTTAGTTAACTTAACTAATTTACTTCGATTAACCATTTAGTTAACTTAACTAATTTACTTCGATTAACCACTTAGTTTAACTTAACTAATTCACCTCGATTTATCACTTAGTTTAACTTAACTAACTTACTTTGGTTAACCTAACCAATTACTTTGCTTAACTCGACTAACTTGCTTTGATTTACTTAACCAATTACTTTGTTTAACTCGACTAACTCGCTTTGGTTAACTTATGGTTTTTAACACATCATCTAACAACGGTGAATATTTGTCCAAACACGCATAATCACAACGGATTATATACATCACATTATATGTCACAATATATAAATCACAGTAAAAATAACTGTTGAGGAATCCAGTTGGATTCCTCCAACCTGTTTCCCTGCACCACAGATGTTAGACAACAACAGTATAATATTCTGATAAACAGAATCAACATATAACTATTTGACGGTTTATATATATATATATATACGTAAATATATATATATAACCTCTACTAACTGACTAGCAGTTCAATCAAACAGTCAACACACAGTCAAACAGTCAAACAGATAATATTTTAACAGTTCTAAGAATACAACGTGAAAATAAAACTGTTTAGAGTTTGTGAGATTTACTCACATTGGCGCGTTAATCGTTAAATAACGGTTTGCGTTATTCGACTCAATCGGACAATTTATTTCTCCATAAATTGTAACGTGCTCCAATCGACTCGCGGTCAGTCCCATTGTGTAGTGTCCGTCCATACGGTCCCAACGCAACTTACGGTTCTCGATTCTGACCTCGTATGGATGAGATATTGCTTTTACAAGTCCGTACATATTTGAATTTGAACAAAACTTTAAATTTACTAAGCCCCGGGCCTTTACCAAATTATTGGGCCCAAAACCCCTTGAATCCAGCCCACCCGATCACTACTTCTTCCCCAAATCTACTTCTCACGCTCCAGAATAACAACGCACAGTATTTCCCACTTCTTGCTCCTCGTTCTCCCTTTTGTAGGCCACCGAATTCGACACAAATCCCACCGATCCCTTGCTGGTTCCGACCTCAACTACCCCACCTCGGTCCACTCGAACTCGGCTCCATCTGGTCGTCGCGACGTTGACCCCTCAGAGCTCGGCTACAGGAAAAGAGCGACGGCTTTTATCACGAAACTTGCCAAAAACCCCACAAATCACTCCACTCGATCTCACCAATCCAAAGCAAACTACCACAATACGTATTATAGCCTCAAAGACCCATTTGCCTCAACCCTAGAACGGCGCTGTGGTGAATGTCGAACCCATGTATGGGTGTCGAACCATACGAAAATGATACGAGAGTGGAGAGAATACCACCTGCAATCCATACATAAACATATATTGATTTATAAAATTTTATTTGGATTCTTCTTGATTTTAGAAGATTGAAACTTTTACTGGAGATGGAAAAAAGACTTGCGGCGCAAATTTGCTTTCCAGAGAATGAATTCGGTTATAACGATTGGTTGAGGTCACTATATGGGTATTTTAATTTATGGACGTGGCCTTAGTTTGTCCATGTACATTGTGTGGTGTAGAGGAATGGGACGTGAACTCCTGTTGATCACTGAATGAAGGGGTTAGGTTCTAGTGGTAGAATATTTAAGTTACACATTTTCGTGACCCCTCTATATGAAATTCTGTTCTCATCCGAATGGCCAACGACAGAAATAAATATACCGTTGTGATGAGCTCGATGTCACGATCCCAAAAATGTAATAATACCGGTAGATGAACTCATATTGTGAAACCCCGAAATGTCGATACAGGGTGCCAAATACTCCAAATAAAAAGTTGCTTATTTAATTAATTCAAAATTACCATAAAATTCTAAAAATTAAATTATCACTACGTCTCAAAGGAACCCTATCCAAATTCGAATTCGATATTTAAATATACTCAAATAACTGTTATGCCCATAAACGAATATGCCGCTGCTTTTCTGAATATTTGATTTGGACATAAATCAAAATCTACCCGACGAAATCCCGATTTTTCTCTTCCACTAGAAAGATATACCCCACCAGCTCCACACGTTTCTTGTTTCACAGAAATCCGGCTTAAAATGAATCATGTACATTCAGTTGAAGTTCAAATCGTCAAATAGCGAACTGCCGCGACGTTTCAGGTTCGTTTTAATTATAATTATAAATTATAAGTTCGAACGTTGCACTTTAAGTTATCGATATTGCCAAATCGATATATAAATAATTAAATAAATTAATTATTCGACAGCTAACAAAACGCGCCATTACAGACTTCCCCCCTTAAAATAATTTCGTCCTCGAAATTGCTAAGCTAGGAAAATGCTACCAACTTTACTAACTAGATTCAAATATCTTTTAGTTTACTTCTCAACTCCAGTTTCAACTGAACCATTAAATTTTCAATTAAATTATTTATTCATTTCCAACCAACTAAAATTTTCAAAAATTCTGAAAATTTTCTAACACCTTAAATTTTCGAAAAATTTCACCATAACCTCCTTTGTACGGCTCAATACGTCAAACCACAACTCGCCTCTCTAGGCCTCCTCCAACCCAAAAGAAAATCAAACAGCCAAGCGGCTTGCCAATTCGGCTTATAAAATCCAAACTCATATATAATATAAACTTGTACCTTTTTGTTGGTCGTATCATTATATCCTTTTGATCTGTTATCACTTCTGCATATATCATGGTCATTCCACTCAGTTTATATCCTCAAATCCAAATCGAATTCCATTCGAACGCTAATATCAAATTCCGAATTATTGACTTATCAATTTGGTTCCATTCTAGATTATCTCTAATCCCATTTCAATTTTATTTAACTGGGTTCAAGTTAAATTTCAATTTATTTTTACCATCTCATTTTATTTAACTTCATTAGTTAAATTTTAATTCCAGAACTTAAGTTTCTGGGTTCCTTTCAAATCAATTTGAAATCATAATGCCAATTCAAAACCTTTGAATTTCTAAACAACTTGTTTTCTCAAAACAATTCAAAAACAAAACCTTTGGTAGTAATCCGTCACTTAGAACTCGAAAATGAACACTGATGATGTCTAGATTCATCATCAGAATCTATTTTCCAGCTATCGAAGTGAGTTCAATACTATATCATTTTCAATTTGAAAAAAACATTTTCAAAATCTCCCAGGAACTTAAAATTTCCTTATTTTAATTCCAAATCTGATTTAACTTCAGATTTACTTCTATTTCATATATTACATTCATATGAATTCTGATTGGTCATTTATAACCATTTCACCCTTTTATAATCTTTTTCGATTATAATAACAATCAACACAATCAATATACTATATTAATTTCAAGATGTATATTTCTTCTACAAACAAATATATTTTGGGAAAAATTATTTCATTTACCCTCTTTCAAAACATACCATGACGGTTCATCGTATTCGAGTGTTTAGTAACCCTTATCGATACAGTGGATCAAAACCGATCGACCAGAATTCATAAGCCACTCAACCAATGAGTCTCCACAATATAAAACCATTTTATATTGAATAACAAATACGCACTCGTATATATACACTCAAACTCAATCTAGGATATTACTAATCCCATCTCTATCGAGTTATGCCACAGAGCCAAGGTAATCACTTAACTTAAGCTCTGATACCAACTGTAACGGCTGGAAATTTCCGACTCCTCGAGAGTCGGAAATTCCGAGACGTTAGTGAAAGAATTTAGAAGGTGAGAAAGAAAAGATAGAACTAATAGAATAGAAGAAGAAGAACATCAGAATCATCAGAGTAACACGAATCTCACAGCGGAACGAATAACATATAATATATAACATAACTTTGAAGTACACAGTTATATATATACAATAGCACTTATCAGAGTACAACACTTACAACACAGCGGAAATAACTATAGCTATCAAATCTTGCAGCCTCCTGCTCCAAGCTCTCCAAGTATATCTGTAAATCCCGACTACTTGACTGCCCGTACAAATTTAGGCACCCAAGAGTTTAGGGAAAACAACAAAGTAAACTCCGGGTCAGTCATGGGACTGGTATGAGTAAAATAGATTAAAACAGGTATAGGATATCTCATAAGACCACGCCGTGAATACGGAACGGGTTTTTCCCTTATGAGTATCTGAACAACTTTGACAAGCAATATCATTGTGATATTATAATAATGTCTAAGTACAAATAGATATCAATCTAGCAGAAACGCTTGCATCTCACGTTCTACATACATAGTATAAAATCATAAACCGCAGGGCGCTTATCGGAGAATGGATTCCAACAGACAAGGTATGGGAGCACCTTCTGATCAGTGTACTCTAGAGGTGATACACTGCAGGTTCAACAAGAACGTCTTGCAACCCGGCCACACATGACCGCTCACTCATTTAGCTTGAGTGTCGCGAATATATTGCCACCACGGTTATAGGCCATCAAACCGTCATCCGAAGATACAGAATCAAAAAGAAGTAATAATATGAATATTCTCTAGATCGGTGACAATACACCCTGCTTGGGGATGACCCAACTAGCCATGCTGCCTAGCCCAACTTTTGTTACTTCCCGGTGTGAGGCTAGAAGCTACGTCTATCTTCATAACATCTGATCATCATTCGCTTTGAATGCCACATTGTCATACCCGCCAAATCACAAATTGACTTATTCAAAAATAACACGGGTATACAGCTAAGAGAAACGAATTCCTCCGCCACCAAACGTGAATACGTTTGAACAGATCAACTTACGCGATCCATTGGATATACTCTGTCAGACCTTCTTCCATATACGTTGTCCTGGGACTGGAAAAACCGAAGGCACTATTCAGTATATCCATCTTAGTCATTGTTATCTAAGACTTATATAACAGCCCTTGCACTTTACTCCGTCTTCAATTTATCTTTGGCAGATATTGCTCGCAGCGCTTATGCCAATACAGAGTGGTTCTTTGGATAATAATCCAACCGGTCTCTCCATATTAACAACGTTAAAATGGTCAAAACTTTGATAGTCTGTGATCTAACTATCAAATGAAAACATGTCGGTGTACAAACAACGATCTTATTTCCAAATGGAAATTCGATCGATCAATCATCATATGTTCATATTTCCTTATTTCATATATTTAGAAAATATATGTTATTAATCATTGGAAAACATTTCCATAGCTTATTTTCACATCACTATTATTTCGCAACTATCAGTCCCTAACTGTAACTAGTATGAGAACAATTCTCTAAGTATCAATCCGGAAGGTCGAAACCAACATCAGATCGTCACTTAGGAAACCGTTCAACTTACCCTCTCCAGTTAGTTTCTGAATTTGCTTAACTCTATTTCTTAAATTCTTATCATGAAAACATTTCATTTTCTATGTTTAGAAAACATATCTGGCTATATTTGGAAAACGTTTCCAAAACTCATCTACGGATTTCAAATGAACGTTGTATAAAACATCGTTACGCTTAATCCATTTATCGCTTATTCCTTAACTTTATTCCTAATCAACCTTTTAGATCGAACCACAACTATTCCTTTGTCAATTCTGAAGTCAATCAAGTTGGGGTAGAATTACCTCGCAGACCTTAATTGGACAACGTCCTTTACTGTGAAATAGATGAAGTTCATCACTCACTTTTTTACAATCATCTGTTTACGCAAATTCTCGGATTCAGGTTACGAATCCACTTCTTATATGACAGTGTTTGATTATAACTATAACGTTATAATTCCTGCCCCTATATATTTTATTTCCTAACTCGAATAATTTAACAGACACCTAATTTCTAAATCAATAACTTAATCTTGATTTAAACCCTGGGAAGTAAATAGTACTTTCCCGAATTCGCTATAATCGAATTCGACGTATAACTCTCTTTCGAGTAATCTCTATTTGATTAACTCTTCTTCGAATAACCTATATTCGATTATCTCTCTTCGAATAACTCATATTCGAAATCTCTCTCTTTCGAATAAACAATATTCGATCTCTTTCTTTCGAATATGCTATATTCGAAAATCTCCTTTTGATTTACTAATCGATAACTCTTTTCGATCAAACTAAAATCGATAACTCCTTTAACTCTATTCGAATAACTAATATTCGACTAACTCCTTTGGATCAACTCATTTGATTAACTTCTTCGAATAACTAATTCGAATAACTTACCTTCGAATAACCAATATTCGATTTACTCTAACTCGATTAACTTAATTCTAATCGATTTACTCCATTTCGATTCAACTTAATTCAAATCGATTAACTTAACTCAAATTGATTAACTCCTTTCGAATAACTAAATTCGATTTAACTCTTCTCGAATAACTACATTCGATTAACTCAAATTGAATAACTAATATTCAATTAACTCTTCGACTAACTCCTTTGGATTAACTAACTTCGACTAACTCCTTTGGATTAACTAACTTCGAATAACTCCTTTGGATTAACTAACTTCGAATAACTCCTTTGGATTAACTGACTTCGAATAACTCCTTTGGATTAGCTGACTTCGAATAACTCCTTTGGATTAACTGACTTCGAATAACTCCTTTGGATTAACTAACTTCGAATAACTCCTTTGGATTAACTAACTTCGACCAACTCCTTTGGATTAACTAACTTCGACCAACTCCTTTGGATTAACTAACTTCGAATAACTCCTTTGGATTAACTGACTTCGAATAACTCCTTTGGATTAACTAACTTCGAATAACTCCTTTGGATTAACTAACTTCGAATAACCAATATTCGATAACTACTCTTCGAATAATTAATATTCGATAACTCTTCTCAAATGAATCACATTTGATTTCTCCACTCGAATAAACGATATTCGATAACTCTTCTCTCGAATACACCATATTCAATAACTCTACTTCGGATAAGTGATATTCGACAACTCTACTCGATTAACTCTACTTGGATAACTCTAACTGATCAACTCTAACTGATCAACTCTAACTGGTCAACTCTAACTAGTCAACTCTAACAGGTCAACTCTAACTGGTTAACTCAACTGGTTAACTCTAACAGATTAACTCTAACTGGTTAACTCTAACTGGTCAACTCAACTGGTTAACTCTAACTGGTTAACTCAACTAGTTAACTCTACTGGTTTAACCTAACTGGTTAACTCGTCTTGATTAACTGAACAAATCCACTTAGTTTAACTTAGCTAATCCACGTTGATTAACTCTAACTGATTCACTTAGTTTAACTCAACTAATTCACTTCGATTAACCACTTAGTTAACTTAACTAATTTACTTCGATTAACCATTTAGTTAACTTAACTAATTTACTTCGATTAACCACTTAGTTTAACTTAACTAATTCACCTCGATTTATCACTTAGTTTAACTTAACTAACTTACTTTGGTTAACCTAACCAATTACTTTGCTTAACTCGACTAACTTGCTTTGATTTACTTAACCAATTACTTTGTTTAACTCGACTAACTCGCTTTGGTTAACTTATGGTTTTTAACACATCATCTAACAACGGTGAATATTTGTCCAAACACGCATAATCACAACGGATTATATACATCACATTATATGTCACAATATATAAATCACAGTAAAAATAACTGTTGAGGAATCCAGTTGGATTCCTCCAACCTGTTTCCCTGCACCACAGATGTTAGACAACAACAGTATAATATTCTGATAAACAGAATCAACATATAACTATTTGACGGTTTATATATATATACGTAAATATATATATATATAACCTCTACTAACTGACTAGCAGTTCAATCAAACAGTCAACACACAGTCAAACAGTCAAACAGATAATATTTTAACAGTTCTAAGAATACAACGTGAAAATAAAACTGTTTAGAGTTTGTGAGATTTACTCACATTGGCGCGTTAATCGTTAAATAACGGTTTGCGTTATTCGACTCAATCGGACAATTTATTTCTCCATAAATTGTAACGTGCTCCAATCGACTCTCGGTCAGTCCCATTGTGTAGTGTCCGTCCATACGGTCCCAACGCAACTTACGGTTCTCGATTCTGACCTCGTATGGATGAGATATTGCTTTTACAAGTCCGTACATATTTGAATTTGAACAAAACTTTAAATTTACTAAGCCCCGGGCCTTTACCAAATTATTGGGCCCAAAACCCCTTGAATCCAGCCCACCCGATCACTACTTCTTCCCCAAATCTACTTCTCACGCTCCAGAATAACAACGCACAATATTTCCCACTTCTTGCTCCTCGTTCTCCCTTTTGTAGGCCACCGAATTCGACACAAATCCCACCGATCCCTTGCTGGTTCCGACCTCAACTACCCCACCTCGGTCCACTCGAACTCGGCTCCATCTGGTCGTCGCGACGTTGACCCCTCAGAGCTCGGCTACAGGAAAAGAGCGACGGCTTTTATCACGAAACTTGCCAAAAACCCCACAAATCACTCCACTCGATCTCACCAATCCAAAGCAAACTACCACAATACGTATTATAGCCTCAAAGACCCATTTGCCTCAACCCTAGAACGGCGCTGTGGTGAATGTCGAACCCATGTATGGGTGTCGAACCATACGAAAATGATACGAGAGTGGAGAGAATACCACCAGCAATCCATACATTAACATATATTGATTTATAAAATTTTATTTGGATTCTTCTTGATTTTAGAAGATTGAAACTTTTACTGGAGATGGAAAAAAGACTTGCGGCGCAAATTTGCTTTCCAGAGAATGAATTCGGTTATAACGATTGGTTGAGGTCACTATATGGGTATTTTAATTTATGGACGTGGCCTTAGTTTGTCCATGTACATTGTGTGGTGTAGAGGAATGGGACGTGAACTCCTGTTGATCACTGAATGAAGGGGTTAGGTTCTAGTGGTAGAATATTTAAGTTACACATTTTCGTGACCCCTCTATATGAAATTCTGTTCTCATCCGAATGGCCAACGACAGAAATAAATATACCGTTGTGATGAGCTCGATGTCACGATCCCAAAAATGTAATAATACCGGTAGATGAACTCATATTGTGAAACCCCGAAATGTCGATACAGGGTGCCAAATACTCCAAATAAAAAGTTGCTTATTTAATTAATTCAAAATTACCATAAAATTCTAAAAATTAAATTATCACTACGTCTCAAAGGAACCCTATCCAAATTCGAATTCGATATTTAAATATACTCAAATAACTGTTATGCCCATAAACGAATATGCCGCTGCTTTTCTGAATATTTGATTTGGACATAAATCAAAATCTACCCGACGAAATCCCGATTTTTCTCTTCCACTAGAAAGATATACCCCACCAGCTCCACACGTTTCTTGTTTCACAGAAATCCGGCTTAAAATGAATCATGTACATTTAGTTGAAGTTCAAATCGTCAAATAGCGAACTGCCGCGACGTTTCAGGTTCGTTTTAATTATAATTATAAATTATAAGTTCGAACGTTGCACTTTAAGTTATCGATATTGCCAAATCGATATATAAATAATTAAATAAATTAATTATTCGACAGCTAACAAAACGCGCCATTACATATATTTCATAAAAAAATCGGATTTAAAAAAAATAGTGTACCTTACCAGATGCATTTAGTATCTATGTAAATATTTCTAGCTCAAGATTATTTAGTACACCGTACAAGACATACTTCTTGGAAGCTCTATAACATTGACTCAACGTAAAGTAGATTTCCTATCCATGAAGAAATTGTTTCGTGTGAATCTGTGCAACATGCCATGACAAAGAAAAATACTACAAACTATCATCATATACAAATGATTGATAGTATAAGTGGATAATATTATGGTGTATATCACATGCTAAATAAGAAAAAGCATAGTCTGGTTGTATCTGTTTGATCTGTTTTTAGTGGTAAGCAAAGAGTTTGTCATGATAATAGTTTGTATAGTTTAGCTGAATCAAAAATAGGAGTGCAAAGCATAAAGTTAAATGTACTAAAAACCAATCATGACTTCAAATAAATTTTGGCAATTATTACTAGCATTCTTAATAGCTCTTGGTTTCGGTACCGCTAGTGCTTCTTTTTTTCAATGTTGTGTTATCGGTTTCGACCCACTTTTATGCCCCATGTTTTTGGTGCCAAAGTTATAGAGGTACTAGTTACGGCTTAGTTGTTCTTCCCCTTATATCTGGATTTGCCTTTAACGGTACTGGTTCTCTAGTATCAGGCTCCACCTTTACTGCTTATGCTAACGGATGCCGCCCTTGCACGTTGGTATCGATAGCTCTTCTTTTGATCTAGTATGCTTGTTTCCACTTTTCTTTTCCTTTATGAGCTTGAATATGGTCTTGAGCTTTCATCCTAGGCATCTAGTATCGATCTAGTTGCTTTCATTGCTTTGTGCTTGGCACCATCTCCTACAATACTGATTCCTAGCTTTTTGCTTTGCCTTTGTTGTTTTCCCGTTTTGAATATCGAACCATTGTCTTCACCTTTAAGTCCCTGGTTTCGTGTCTCCTTATCTGATGCTTTCATTATTTAGATATCATCCCATGTTTTTACCTCAAATCCCTTTTTGTATTGTCTCTCCATGTGCTGGCTGTATAAACTTGCCCCCTATCTCATTATCAACACCAAGCTAATTGCTTATTGCAACTTAGTGTCAACTCCATGTATTTATTCACTGGCAATTTTGGTGTTGTTGCTTCTGTTTCTTTTGTTATTGGTGTCGATTCTATTGGATCCCTTTGAATCATTTTCCATCGATACCGTCTTTGGCTCTTCCTTAGCTTTTACTTTGGTGTCGATCATTTTGGCCTTCTCTTTATACCTTTTGGTATCAGTATTAGTTACGTAGCTTTTATCCTTTGCTTTTGGTGTCGATACGGCCTTTCTTTCTTGGTTTTCATTCCTACTGTCTCAAGTTACATGTTCTCTGTGTTGTCTTCTAATCTTGGAGCTTTCACCCATTTCCATTAAGTCAATGAAAATTTGGTGTTAACAATGAGATATTGGAGTTTGAATTAGAAGATAACGAGGGCTAAATAGTATCTAGTAATTATTGCAATTATCCAAGTTACATCTTTTCTCATTAATATTAGTTTTAAACATTTTTTGTATCATTGTATCGCATTTATCCAAGTTATACCATTTTGATGACTTGAAAATACGTGCACACACAATATAGAAACTAAGTCACAAATAAGTGTAAACTCACACACATGGAGCATACACATAGCCTGACACATATATACATGTATTAGAGGTTTTCATGGTTCATCGTATCATAATTATTATGAATTATACATATGTCCTAACATAATAAGATGATATATATGTATGCGACAGGTTGGTTCTCAACGTTGTAGCTCTTCTCGCTTGGGTGGTGAGAGTAGTGGTGACCCACTAGCTCGCCTAGTTGTATATTTGCATCCTTAGGCTAATCAGGCGTAAGTATCAAAATTGGTAGCATAGTAGTACAATATTTTCATATATGTATATAATTATCTAAAGCTATGTTTTATATTTAACACATAGGATTCGAGTTAGAGCCATTTGGATTGGTTCTTGGCACTTCTAAGTGGGCATATATGAGTAGGATGCCATGTTTCTTGCCCATGTGGAGTAAGTTGCCTGGCCCTGTCAAGGAGGCCATCTAGCAAGATTTTTTTGTGAGATTATACTGCTTTATAACATGGTTAATTATAAATGAAACATTAGTAATACTTTCTCATTGTACAAGGGTTGTAGATCTATAGGAGGTTGACATCAAGCCAGTTCAACTCCATTGGAATTCCAAGATTGCAAAGAATTACTAGGAGATAATGTCAGAGCTTAAGCAATCGGACAAGAAACCAAACTAGATGGGCGCGACTATATGAGATAAATGGTTTAACTGGTGGAACAGTGAAGAGTTCAAGATAAATCTACCAAATATCTCATTACTTATTTTTTAATTATTAAATTTATTATTCAGTGTAAATTTGTAGGCAGTGTGGGAAAGGAACTCAGCAAACAGAAGCAAGAACCTTGTAACTCATTGTGGAGGTTCTAAGTCTTTCCAGGATCACCGCGAAGACTTGGTAAATTTATCAGTTATTACAATTGTATATTGATCTGTTTGGTAATTAGTTAAGTAGAATTCAAATATATAAATTATCTACTATAGGAAAGAGCTCATGGATAAACGATTAAGGCAAAGAAACGATGCTGGCAACATTACATACCAGTGGGATGATGACGATAGGGCAAGAGCTGCATATATATGCATATTTTAGATCCTATTTTAATAATATCGTTAAGTTTAGTAATTTGCTGTGTAAATAATAATAATATTTTGCTAATTTTCAACTGTAATTGTTTTTGAATTATAGGCAAAGTTTCAGGAGTCACAAGCATAGCTTCTTGCGAAATTTGATTGCAATAAGTTGATGCAGGATGAGGAAGATGCTCTGTTCAACTGTGCTATGGATCCGACACAACGGAATAAATGTTATGGCTACGGGAAAGAATATTATATTTATTGTGAATATGTACAAAACTGACTATTATAAAACTATTTAATGTGCCTTAAATATTATTGCTCACGTCTAGATGTTAATTATTTTACGTAGTTTACATGATAATCACTCCAACTGCATTTACGTTTCTATATTTGAAACATACATTGCTTAGTAAGAAAAAAAATATAATATAAATCTGAACATTTTTCATTCTATTTGCAGGCTAGAGCAGTTCAAAAGGTATATGAAAAAGATTAGGACAAAGCCAAAATAAAAGAGCTTGGAGCAATGGTTGAACAACTGCAGAAGGAAAACCGTCTTTGAGCTATGCAAATGTAACAGCTAAATAAAAATCTAACGGAGTATGTGCAACAACATTGTTCCTTTCCTTCATCGTCGGGTGCGTCCGGAGGAGACAAAGATACATAAGAGGTATGTTTTATTGTGTTTGTGCTTGCAGTATGTACATATTGACTTGGAGTTGGTAAGGTTTGTATTTGATTTTGCATGCATTGGTTTGGAGTTGGTAAGGGTGATATTTTGGATGTATTTTAATGGTATACACTTGATTTGTTGATGTATGAGGGTGGTGATTTGGTTTGAGATATTTGCATGGCTTATTATATATATGTTGGTGTTGATTTGATTTACGTTGGATATTTATATTTCTATTGTTATATATGGGTTACGTATGTGTGAAATGGAATGGAAATGGATAGTGTGTAGCTGGAAGGTTAACAAATTGCTGTTAAAAAAATATATCCAAATTGCCAATGTCTTCCAGTAATGCAATGACTTATTGGTCACACATTTGCTACAGCTCTAAACAGTTGCCAATAACCTACAGGTCATTTTGGCCTAACAGCTCCGTACGGTTTCCAAGGGCTAAGGATGTTAGTAGCCATTGGTATAGCTGTCAGAAATGATATGTTGCTTCCGTTGGAAACCGTAAGAAGTCGTGAACTCTATAGCAACGACTATTCCAACGGCTCTTAAAGGCCGCCAACGGCTCTAAGCCATTGGAATAGTTATATTATCTTATACGTTGGAATTGTAATAACTCGGAAAATTTGAGCCAATTTAAATTTTTTATTTTGGCAATTTTAATGAATTTTGAATATTTAAATTGAATTATTTTAAATAATAACGATAAGAAATTTGTTTTGAATAGAATTAGAACGTATATATTTATTCGAGTCATCGTTAGAATATAAATAAATATTTTTAATTATAAAAGGAACTAAAAATGGCGTGGTAGTTTGAAAATTCAATTTCAAATTTCAAATGAATGTACATAATTCAAAATAAACTGGATTTTAGCGAGTCCAAAAATATTAGAATCTATTTGAGAATATCTTACTAACGAATCCGGAAAATCAAAATTTCATAGCGGGAATCAAAAGTTAGGCCCAGTTGAAAATTCGGAATAGTCGCTATGGAATTTTTGGCCCTTAAAAATGGAAAATTTGCAAATGATCTTCGTTTTCGACGAAACCACTTTTGTTGGACCGTGATGTCAAGTTATTGCTATATTTAAAAATTCGTAATTTTCTAAATCAATATGTGAGCGTGGAAAAATAAAACGTGTTTTGTCAATTTCAGTCAATTTCGATCGACTTGAAAATAGCCTTTTCTCAAACGGTCTCGGAATTTGGCAAAATTAGTTTTGTTAGAACTGTATCGTCAATACGAAGCTAGAAAATATTTTTCGGGAATTTTTTGAGTCCGTATGTGGCCCGGGTAAATTGAAATATGCGTTCAAATTATATATATATATATATATATATATATATATATATTTTGATTTTGACGGAAACTGATCGAGGCAGTCGAATCGGCTTGCTGTACATATCCCATTGCGTTCGGAATGGGGGTAATTAGCTATGGACGACAGTCGGTGGGTTCGATTTCGAGTTGAAAATAAAAAGTTGCTTTTAGAATTTAAAATAATTAAATATATATATATATATATATATATATATATTATATTATATTATATAACCCCTTCTCTCCTCATTCACAGTCAACCCCCCTTCACTTATCTCGTTCAAATCAGAAAATAGGAAGAAAAAAACCGCAACCACGAGATCCGTCGTTCCCTCTTGGCCAGCGCCACAAGGCCGTCGCGGCCCCTCCCTCCACCTCCGGCGATCGGTCGCTCCTCCCCACCCAGCTCTCCCTCTCTCCTTCGATAACCACGAGTCCCACGCCCCCTTTCTCAAATCAAACCCCGCGCCCCCTTCCACCTCCAACCGCCACCAAATGGAAGCCGCGACCACCACCCACCACCTGCGCGACACCCCCTCTGACCTCTAGAGCTCCGGCGACAACAACCTTACCCTCTCGCTGAAAAAAATACTATAACTTCTTTTATTTAATTTCCTTTTCAGTGTTTGCTTTTTTTTTACAGAATAAAGAATAGATTTTTATGGCAAGAAAGTTTAGATTTTTATGATTATAAAAATTAGATTTTCCTTATGTAAAGATTAGATTTTCCTTATGTAAAGATTAGATTTTTAATAACGTAAAGTTATAATTTTTATAATGAGAAAGATTTCATTTTTAATTAGAGAAAGATTTCATTTTTAATTTGAGAAAGATATCATTTTTAATTTGAGAAAGATTTCATTTTTTAATTTGAGAAAGATTTCATTTTTAATTAGAGAAAGATTTCATTTTTTAATTAGAGAAAGGTGAGATTTTTATATGAGGAAAGGATTTTTATTTATGAAATAAAGATAAAAAAAATCGATTTTTATATATATGAAGTGAAGATAAAAATTAGATTTTTATATATATGAAGTGAAGATAAAAACTCTATTTTTATATATATGAAGTGAAGATAAAAATTCGATTCTTATATATATATATAGTGAAGTTATAAAAATGTGATTTTTTAATATAAACTTCGTGAAACAGACTGCGTTGGAAATATGACGAAGATTTCCTACATAGAAGAGTCGTGGCGTTCGGTTTAGCTTCTCGATGAGAACTTCTCACTTTAATTCTTGTTTTCTAGTTAAAAATATATACTAGGATGTAGACGGTGCTTAGCAGCACCCGACATCCGTCGTCCACAGACCATGGACGACTTGTTTGATTTTGTTGTGTTGTGAAAATTGATTGTGATGTGGAATAGATGGAAATATAATCATGTGTTGAAATAAATTATTTATCATTGAAAATATAAATTTAACGTGAATGTGAATAAATAAATATTCATTTACAAATCATACGATTTGTTTATGTACACTGGTTTGACTGATATTGATTGGGACGATAAATTTTACACGTCGCCCAACTACACAAATAAAAATCTGTGTTTGTTGACTGAAACCCCACACGGGTATTGGGATGATATTTAACGTACACTAATCCTGATTGTTTAGTTGTATCTCAATCGATAGGTTGACAGACAGTTGTGTGGTGCACTTTAGATGATGGTTGATTATTTGTCATTGCTATTATATACATGCGTCGTATAGAATCCATATAAATAACATTATATGGTAATTGAGTGGGTCTTATTCCAATTTAGAAAATAAATTATATTCATGTGTTGAATAAACAAAATAGTCATGTGTTGACAATACTCATGTGTAGAGAATATTTATGTGTTGAAAATATTCATGTGTTGAAAATATTCATGTGTTGAGTAAAATCTTTAAACAATAAAATTTACATCTTTATCATATATAAAATTAGAAATCAACTGGAAACGAGCTAAGATGAGTGGTCTCCTGGGTATTGATCTGATGTTGGTTTCGTCCTTCGGGGTTAATATTTAGGGAATCGTTCTCTTACTAATTTACGATAAGAGTCTGATTAAGAATTAAATGATATAAAACACAATTTTATCAAATATATAAAATAACAAAAATAGTCATGTGTTGACAATACTCATGTGTTGAGAATATTCATGTGTTGAAAATATTCATGTGTTGAATAAAATATTTATACAATAAAATTTACATTTTATTATAAATAAGAATGAATAAATATTCATGTATTAGATAAAATATAAATTCATGTGTTGAAAAAAAAAATCATTGTTGAATAGAATAACGAAGTTATTGAAATATATAAAGCCGTGTTGATTAGATTTGCGCCATTTTGACGCGAATGATATTTATATTGATTATATTCGTTTTTATAATGAATATAAAAAAGGAAGTGATTTCAAAATATAATGTTTTGAAAATATTATCATTTATATATTAATGATATGGAATATTCAATTTTGATTTAAAATTGAATATGAAGTTGAAATCGTTTTTAAAACGAATTTAAAACGATTTATAAAATACGTTTTGAATTGAAATCGATGAAGAATATATAATATATATATTATATATATTAAACGGCCTGAATAGAACGCGCCGCGGTAGTTCACGAATTTCGACCATTGACTTCGAATTGATGTTACGGGAGATCCGACCGTCGAATTCTCCTGAAACCGGAACCGTTGGGTTCGTATCGAAAAGAGCTTTACAATGAATATTAGAAATTTGAAATCTAACGGTTGCATTTGGAATTATGTCCAAATCAAATTTGGAAAAGGTCGCTATAAGTGCAGTTCGACGACTATTATTGGAAATCGACTGTACGGGCCTTGATAAAACTATTAAAAATATAAATAATTTGTGGAAAATAGTAATAAATGATTTAGAAATAATTGGGTTGAAAAATCCCATATTTAAAAAGGATAAAAAAATTATTTTTATCGAAATGAATTAGTTATGAACTAGAATTACAATCCAATGTTTTTGAATAAATAAATTGGATTTGAGGTGGCTTTAAAATAATCAGAATTTCCAATATACGAATTGGAATGGATTGGAATCGAAATTATCTTTGGAATATTTCGATGTTGGATTTCGTGATTATACAGATATCGGTGTGGAAATTTGAAAGATATATTTATATTGTTATTTCCAATACGATATTTGTTGGTTTCAGAATTTGATATTGAATATAAGCCGATATATGTTCTATTCAGAGCCTTGTATTTAATAGCAAATGGGATTTTGGGTTCGTCGTGAGTGGTGTCTTAAGTAACACTGTTCTTGAACCCAGTTTAGAAAAGAATAAATCTTTTAATTAAGATTTAGTGAAATTGTCCAATTAATAAGTATTTAATTGGAATTGAATCTAAATTGGTTTTGGGATTTATCGTGAGCGGTGTTTTAAATAACACTGGTTCTTTAACCTGATTAACAATGGAATGTGATTTTGGTTTTATCGTGAACCATGTTTTAGATGACATTAGTTCTTTAACCCAGTTAAAGACAGGATATGGATTTTTGGGAAGATTAAAACTAAGTGGAGTTTTAATGAATCTTTAATTAGATTAAAGTGATCGAGAATGGAGTATCACCAGTTTTGCTCCAAAGCGATAGTTAAATCTTTAATTATATTTGAACGTGAAATGGTAATTAATATTTATCGATAACACCGTGGTGTTAGATATGGAGTATTACCAGTTTTGCTCCATGGGATGAATAGGTTGGGATTGGGAAATAAAATAAATGATTACTTCGGTGTGGTTGCTAATCCCGACTAGTTTGGAAAACCTTAACATGGTTTGAAATGATATCCAAAGGAAGATTAAAGAATAAATTTAGAAGAATTTATCATTGATAAAATTAATGGGAACCTTTCCCTAAGAATGTGAATATTTGAATAAAAGAATATTCTGAATTGGAATGAGGCGTATGTTGTGTTTGTGTAGCAATTGTTTATTATATACGCGAGTTATTCGGAAAGGCTGGGTTTATACCCATTCTGAATAACTGATTCGACGATATGTTGAAAATGAATACGGTGGTTGAAGACCGGAGGTCTTCACATCGTTTGGATGATTACTGATGATCTTGATTGGGATGTACACCCAAGAGGAGGGAATCAGTTGGTGATCGTCCAGATGTACTTGGAGATCGATGGATATGCGAGGAATAAGGTTCCTCCAGTTTCGTTCAGACCCAGAACGAACTTGTAAATGGACTGTGTGTCTGACATTGGATTTTATTCCGTGTGATTGATTTATATTAAATATATATCTGTTTGGCGGTGGAGAATTTATTCACTTGCTTAACGCCCTTCTCTGAGATGTACGATCTTAGAAGTTGTATATCGATGGACATCTGTCGCATGGAGTGAATTGCCTGTGTGGCATGCCTAAGTGGCAAATGATCAAGGCTTTTGTTGAAAAGCAAAGTCTTGTGGTTGATGATCAAAGCACGGCCTATGTGGCTTAGCTTTGTGTATAGCGTTGATTCACGAGCCTTACACCTCGGTTTGAGTCAAAAACGGGATAAGAACCCAAGGAGTGCACGACGTTTCTTTCTAGCTATGGGTGATGTCAGTGACCTACCAGCCCTGACATTTATATTATTTTTACCTGTGTGGTTGTTGGATGTGAGGCGCCTCGGATATAGGTCCTATAGGACCGGGAAACGTGTGTTCAGGAATACTAATCCTCAAAAGTAAGAGAGGACCGGCCTTGGATGTTCCAAGGATCGCTGTGTGTGGTCCTGAGACATTTGCTAGAGTGTCTCGAACGGAGAGGAGCTTGCCCCTTGCCTCGACTCATGATGGAAATCCAATTTCCAATACGACCTTTGCGGTTTTAATTGTAGAACTAGTATTGCGATATAGTGGTATGGGTCACTTATGCTGTCTATGATTGATACTTATGATTGAAATTGTTTTGATTCTATACACTTATAGTGATAATAAAAGATGAAATTTAGCGTATCAAGCATTCTTTGACTATTATAAGGTAAACCCTATCCTCCGGCTTGCGTTGCATTGTGTGATGGGACCTTGGTCTTATAATAGCTTCATTTTTTTTATTTAGCATTGTGCCGTTTGTTTTATGCACTGGTATTCTTGGGAGGAAACCCATTCCCTGTTATACAGCGTGGTCCCTTGATTTACCTAACTTTAAAAATAAAGATTAATAACTGCTTTTAGTTCTCACATCAGTCACATGACTGACCTGGAGTTTATTGTTTTAACCTAAACTCTAGGTGCCCTTATTTTCCACACGGGCAGAGAGTAGTTGGGTTTTGCAGATTTATATTCACAGGATCCTGGTTTACAGCTGGAACGATACTCGGAAAGCTCTGTATCCATGTATTTCTTTCAGTTGTGTGTTGTATTATTTTTCCGCTGCTATGTATTTAAATGTAATTTAAATCTCTGATAGTTATGTAATGTGTAATATTTATTCATACTCTGTATATTCTTGTATTCTGATGGAGTTGTTGTAATAAACAATGAAATGTTCTCTTGTTAGTGTTCTGATGTGTGTTGTCCTCAAAGCAATCCGGGGTTTCAAACGGTCTTGGTCGGTTTAGCGATCGATTAGGATCGAGCGAAATTCCCAATTATTACATTTGGTATCAGAGCTCTGGTCTGCAGAGCTCGAGAGCAAGACACATTAGAACCGAACGAAAGAATTCATCAGAGATTGGACTAGTAATGTCCAATAAGAATGGCTCGTTAGAGATGTGATCAGTAATATCCTAGAATGAGCCAGAAGAGTGTATTTTTAAAGTAAAAAAAAACGAAAATAAGTTTTGTTTTGAAAATTTAAATCATTTTGTATTTATTGTAATATTTTATTTGTATTGAATTTGGACAATCGAGTATATAAAGATTTTGCATATACGCGTCATGAACGTATATTCGAAGTTTTAATAATTGGATAGATATAGAATCATGCTCTAGTCGCCCGGAGATGGTACTGATAATTGTCATGACATCATCAGTATTTATGTTCTAGTTTCGAAGGTGTGATATTTATATATTTCCAATTGACTGGTGTGAGAACCAAAACTAGATAGGTTTATTGTTGTGATTTGGCATCAAAAACATGATTTTCTGTATATGTACCAAAGTTATGAATTTGAAATGATAATCAATTAATTGATTGATGGTTGTGTTGTTTGATTATTGGTTTGATATTTTTAACCATTTAGGCCAAAATGAATCAAATATTGAACTGTATTGAAAATTGGTTGCATTTGCATATATGTACATGTATATACAATTGAACAGGTCATAGCAAGGAAGCTAGAGCAGAGGAATAAAATTGCTTGCCCGACAAATAGGTACATGTTTACAAATTTATTGGGTTTGGATGATTTTATGAGCCGATTGGCTTTTTCTTTTTCTTTTGGATTGGTGAGGGCCCTGGGAGGCTATTTGAAATATCCCCAAGCTCCCGGTGCAGGGGAGGTTATGGCGAATTTTTTCGAAAATTTAGGGTGTTAGCCAAATTTTTTGAACAGTTCTTAGAAATTGAAAAGTTGAAGAACTTAGCTGTAAAGAAAATAATGAAAGTTGAGTTGTTGGCTGAACAACTTTCAGCTTCGTTCCTTTTCGAGGACGAAAAGATTTTAGGTGGGGGAGATTGTAACAACTCGGAAAATCTGAGCCAATTTAATTTTTCTATTTTGGCAATTTTAATGAATTTTGAATATTTAAATTGGATTATTTTAAATAATAACGACGAGAAATTTGTTTTGAATAGAATTAGAACATATATATTTATTTGAATCGTCGTTAGAATATAAATAATTATTTTTAATTATAAAAGGAATGGAAAATGGCGTGGTAGTTCGAAAATTTGATTTCAAATGAATGTACAAGATTCAAAATAAATCGGATTTTAGAAAAACCAAAAATTTTAGAATCTATTTGAGAATATCTTTCCAATGAATCCGAAAAATCAAAATTTCATAGCGGGAATCAAAAGTTATGCCCAGTTGAAAATTCGGAATAGTCGCTATAGAATTTTTAGCCCTTAAAAATGGAAATTTTGCAAACGACCTTCGTTTTCGACGAAACCACTTTTGTTGGATCCGTGATGTCAAGTTATTACTCGGTTTCAAAATTCATAATTTTCTGAATCAATATGTGAGCGTGGCGAAATAAAACGTGTTTTGTCAATTTCAGTCAATTTCGATCGACCAGAAAATAGCCACTTTTCAAACGGTCTCGGAATTTGGCGAAACTAGTTTTGTTAGAACCGTATCGTCAATACAAAGCTTGAAAATATTTTTCGGGAATTTTTAGAGTCCGTATGTGGCCCTGATAAATTGAAATATGCGTTCAAATTCAATATATAGATTTATATTTTGATTTTGACGAAAACTGATCGAGACAGTCGAATCAGCTTGCAGTACATATCCCATTGCATTCGGAATGGGGGTAATTAGCTATGGACGACAGTCGATGGGTTCGATTTCGAGTGGAAAATAAAAAGTTGCATTTAGAATTTAAAATAATTAAATATATATATATTATATTATATAACCCCTTCTCTCCTCATTCACGGTCAACACCCCCCCTTCACTTATCTCGTTCAAATCAGAAAATAGGAAGAAAAAAAAAACCACAACCAAGAGATCCGTCGTTCCCCCTTGGCCAGTGCCGCCAGGCCGTCGCGGCCCCTCCCTCCACCTCCGGCGATCAGCTGCTTCTCGCCCTCAGCTCCCCCTCTCTCCTTCGATAACCGCGAGCCCCACGCCCCCTTTCTCTCAAAACAAACCCCGCGACCCCCTTCCACCTCCAACCGCCACCAAATGGAAGCTGCGACCACCACCCAGCACCTGCGCGACACCCCCTCCGACCTCCAGAGCTCCGGCGACGACACCCTCCCCCTCTCGCTGAAAAAAATACTGTAAACTTTTTTTTATTTAATTTCCTTTTCAGTGTTTGCTTTTTTTTACAGAAAAAAAAGGAATAGATTTTTTTGGAAAGAAAGTTTAGATTTATGATTATAAAAATTAGATTTTTAATAACGTAAAGTTATGATTTTTATAATGAGAAAGATTTCATTTTTAATTAGAGAAAGATTACATTTTTAATTTGAGAAAGATTTCATTTTTAATTAGAGAAAGATTTCACTTTTAATTAGAGTAAGATTTCATTTTTAATTTGAGAAAGATTTCATTTTTAATTAGAGAAAGATTTCATTTTTTAATTAGAGAAAGGTGAGATTTTTACACGAAGAAAGGATTTTTATTTATGAAGTGAAGATAAAAAATTCGATTATTATATATATGAAGTGAAGATAAAAATTCGATTTTTATATATATGAAGTGAAGATAAAAATTCGATTTTTACATATATGAAGTGAAGATAAAAATTCGATTCTTATATATATAGTGAATTTATAAAAATGTGATTTTTAATATAAACTTCGTGAAATAGACTGCATTGGAAACATGACGAAGATTTCCTACATACGAAGAGTCGTGGCGTTTCGTTTAGCTTCTCGGTGAGAACTTCTTACTTTAATTCTTGTTTTCTAGTTAAAAATATATACTAGGATGCAGACGGTGCTTAGCAACATCCGACACCCATCGTCCATAGACCATGGACGACTTGTTTGATTTTTTTGTGTTGTGAAAATTGATTGTGATGTGGAATAGATGGAAATATATTCATGTGTTGAAATAAATTATTTATCGTTGAAAATATAAATTTAACGTGAACGTGAACTAATAAATATTCATTTACAAATCAGATGATTTATTTATGTACACTGATTTGATTGATATTGACTGGGACGATAAATGTTACACATCGCCCAAATGCACAAATAAAAATCTGTGTTTGTTGACTGAAACCCCACACGGGTATTGGGATGATATTTAACGTACACTAATCCCGATTTTTTAGTTGTATGTCAATCAATAGGTTGACAGACAGTTGTGTGGTGCACTTTGGATGATGGTTGATTATTTGTCATTGCTATTATATGCATATGTCATGTAGAATCCATATAAATAACATTATATGGTAATTGAGTGGGTCTCATTCCAGTTTAGAAAATAAATTATATTCATGTGTTGAATAAACAAAATAGTCATGTGTTGACATACTCATGTGTTGAGAATATTCATATGTTGAAACCATTCATGTGTTGAAACCATTCATGCGTTGAAAATATTCATGTGTTGAGTAAAATCTTTAAACAATAAAATTTACATCTTTATCATATATAAAATTAGAAACTAACTGGAAACGAGATAAGATTTGCGGTTTCCTGGGTATTGATCTGATGTTGGTTTCTGCCTTCGGGGTTAATATTTAGGGAATCGTTCTCTTACTAATTTACAGTTAGAGTCTGATTAAGAATTAAACGATATAAAACACAATTTTATCAAATGTATAAAATAACAAAAATAGTCATTTGTTGACAATACTCATGTGTTGAGAATATTCATGTGTTGAAAATATTCATGTGTTGAATAAAATATTTATACAATAAAGTTCACATTTTATTGTAAGTAAGAATGAATAAATATTCATGTGTTAGATAAAATATATATGCATGTATTGAAAAAAAAATATTCATTTGTTAAATAGAATAACGAAGTTATTGAAATATATAAAGCCGTGTTGATTAGATTTATGCCATTTTGATGCGAACGATATTTATATCGGTTATATTCGTTTTTATAATGAATATAGAAAAGGAAGTGATTTCAAAATATAACGTTTTGAAAATATTATCATTTATATATTAATGATATGGAATATTCAATTTTGATTTAAAATTGAATATGAAGTTGAAATCGTTTTTAAAACGAATTTAAAACGTTTTATAAAATATGTTTAGAATTGAAATCGACGAAATATATATAATATATATATTATATATGTTAAATGGTCTGAATAGAACGCGCCGCGCCGCGGCAATTTGCGAATTTCGACCATTGACTTTGAATTGATGTTACGGGAGATCCGACCGTCGGATTCTCCTGAAACTAGAATTGTTGGGTTCGTATCGAAAAGAGCTTTACAATGAATATTAGAAATATGAAATCTAACAGTTAGATTTGGAATTATGTCCAAATCAAATTTGGAAAAGGTCGTTGTAAGTGCAGTTCGATGACCGTTATTGGAAATCGACTGTACGGACCTTGATAAAACTATTAAAAATATTAATAATTTGTGAAAAATAATAATAAATGATTTAGAAAGAATTGGGGTGAAAAATCCCATATTCAAAAAGGATAAAAAAAATGTATTTTTATCGAAATGAATTAGTTATGAACTAGAGTTTAATCCAATGTTTTTGAATAAATAAATTGGATTTGAGGTGGCTTTAAAATAATCAGAATTTCCAATACACGAATTGGAATGGATTTGAATTGAAATTATCTTCGGAATATTTCGATGTTCGATTTCGTGATTATACAGATATCGGTGTGGAAATTTGAAAGATATATTTATATTGTTATTTCCAATACGATATTTGTTGGTTTCAGAATTTGATATTGAATATAAGACGATATATTTTCTATTCAGAGCCTTGTATTTAATATCAAATGGAATTTTGGGTTCGTCGTGAGTGGTGTCTTAAATAACACTGTTCTTGAACCCAGTTTTGAAAAGAATAAATCTTTTAATTAAGATTTAGTGAAATTGTCCAGTTCATAAGTATTTAATTAGAATTGAATTTAAATTAGTTTTGGGGTTTATCGTGAGCGGTGTTTTAAATAACACCGGTTCTTTAACCTGATTAACAATGGAATGTGATTTTGGGTTTATCGTGAACCGTGTTTTAGATGACATTGGTTCTTTAACCCAATTAAAGACAGGATATGGATTTTTGGGAAGATTAAAACTAATTGGAGTTTTAATGAATCTTTAATTAGATTAAAGTGATCGAGAATGGAGTATCACCAGTTTTGCTCTAAAGCGATAGTTAAATCTTTAATTATACTTGAACGTGAAATGGTAATTAATATTTACCGATAACACCGTGGTGTTAGATATGGAGTATTACCAGTTTTGCTCCATGGGATGAATAGGCTGGGATTGGAAAATAAAATAAATGATTACTTCGGTGTGGTTCGCTAATCCCGACTAGTTTGGAAAACCTTAACATGGTTTGAAATGATATCCAAAGAAGATTAAAGAATAAATTTAGAAGAATTTATCTTTGATAAAATTAATGGGAACCTTTCCCTAAGAATGTGAATATTTGAATAAAAAAATATTCTGAATTGGAATGAGGCTTATGTTGTGTTTATGTAGCACTTGTTTATTATATACGCGAGTTATTCGGAAAGGTCGGGTTTATACCCATTCTGAATAACTGATTCGACGATAAGTCGAAAATGAAGACGGTGGTTGAAGACCAGAGGTCTTCACATCGTTTGGATGATTACTGATGATCTTGATTGGGCTGTACACCCAAGAGGAGGGAATCAGTTGGTGATCGTCCAGACATACTTGGAGATCGATGGATATGCGAGGAATAAGGTTCCTCCGGTTTCGTTCAGACCCAAATCGAACTTGTAAACGGACTGTGTGTCTGATATTGGATTTTATACTGTGTGATTGATTTCTATTAAATATATATCTGTTTGGCTGCGGAGAATTTGTTCTCTTGCTTAACACCCTTCTCTGAGACGTACGAGCTCAGAGATTGTATATCGATGGACATCTGTTGCATGGAGTGAATAGCCTGTGTGGCATGCCTAAGTGGCAAATGATCCAAGCTTTTGTTGAAAACAAAGTCTTGTGGTTGATGATCAAAGCACGGCCTTTGTGGCACAGCTTTGTGTTTAGCGTTGATTCGCGAGCCTCACACCTCGGTTCGAGTCAAAAACGGGATAAGGACCTAAGGAGTGCACGACACTTCTTTCTAGCTATGGGTGATGTTAGTGACCTATCAGCCCTGACATTTATATTATTTTTACCTGTGTGGTTGTTGGATGCGAGGCGCCTCGGGTATAGGTCCTATAGGACCGTGAAACGTGTGTTCAGGAATACTAATCCTCAAAAGTAAGAGAGGACCGGCCTTGGAGGTTCCAAGGATCGCTGTGTGTGGTCCTGAGACATTTGCTAGAGTGTCTCGAACGAAGAGGAGCTTGCCCCTTGCCTCAACTCATGACGGAAATCCAATTTCCAATACGACATTTGCGTTTTTAATTGTAGAACTAGTATGGCGACATAGTGGTATGGGGCACTTATGCCATCTACGATTGATACTTATGATTGAAATTGTCTTGACACTATACACTTATGGTAATAATAAAAGATTAAATTTAGCGTATTATTGACACTTTTTTTGGTAAAAGCTGTCACACATGGAGTTCCTGAATGATAACATGCTCAAGCGATGGAAACATCATCAGAAAACAGGCAGCGATTTGGTCAAAGTTGCATCACGAACAAAGAAAGGCCCGAAACTCCTATCAAACGACCTTTTTTGGGCCCGAAAACAGCAATTACGGAGCTGAGCTCTATAACTTTTGTAGATCTCTGAGTTAGCTTCAGTTTGAGCTTCGGTTTGGCTCAATCGGACTTACGGTTTGAAAGTTATGCCCATTTGGGTGTAATCTAGCATTGAAGACTCAGAACCATCGCACTGGATCGCTCCCATCAGCTCGCCCACGATTGGATCACCCCCTCGGATCGCACTCCTGCATCACGATCCGATCCGTACTGCGTCACCTTCAGCACTCGAGTACCACGACCGGATCGGCTCGCCTTATCTCCTCACGATCCGATCCCATGAACATGAACCGACCTTCAGACCTGCTGATACGCGCACTGTTTTGACCTGTTCTCAAGGCTATTTATACTCCTACTTTCTTGGATCGCCTGCCACGTGCCCAGTCACGAACCGGTTCTCCTAGAAGCTCTCCTACAGCTATAAAAACACCATTTGAGGGCATTTTCAAGGGACTTTTTGCCATTCTTCTTCACTGCTTCCACCATTATTGAAGTGCAAGGACTTTGAACTTTCCTACAGCCAAATTCTTCTCTTTTCTACACAATTAACACGTGGATTACGTGTATAAACCCTTGTAACCTCAATTAACACACGGATTGTGTGCTTGCATGTAACTGATTCTTGTAATCTGTCAGTATAACAATAAGATTATAAAGTGGACGTAGGCTACATCTACAGCCGAACCACTATAAAAACTTTGTGTGTCTCCTCTTTATTTACTGTTTTCTGCATTCCGTGATCTGTGATATGCATTTGGGTGTTAGGCCCAGATTTTGGTCTAACATGTATCAAGCATTCTTTGGCTATTATAAGGTAAAACTCTATCCTCCGGCTTGCGTTTCATTGTGTGATGGGACCTGGGTCTTATAATAGCTTCATTTTTCTTTATTTAGCATTGCGCCGTTTGTTTTATGCACTGGTATTCTTGGGAGGAAATCCGTTCCGTGTTATACGGCGTGGTCCCTTGATTTACCTAACTTTAAAAATAAATATTAATAACTGTTTTTAGTTCTCACACCAGTCACATGACTGACCTGGAGTTTATTGTTTTAACCTAAACTCTGGGTTCCCTTATTTTCCACACGGACAGCTAGTAGTTGGGTTTTGCAGATTTATATTCACAGGATCCTGGTTTACAGCTGGAACGATGCTCAGAAAGCTCTGTATCCATGTATTTCTTTCAGCTGTGTGTTGTATTATTTTGCCGCTAGGTTTGGGGCTGTTTAAATAGGTTTAGGAAGATGAATCTGGACAGAAATCGGACTGGAAACATCAGAACGAACACTGGCCCAAAAATGGGCTCGGGGACCAGGTCGACACCCAAGTCGACTGCCCAGTCGACCTGGTCTGGAGGGGTCGACTGCCCAGTCGACTCCCCAGTCGACCTAGGTCTGGGCGGGAAATTTCCCACCCAGTCTGTTTTGGGTTTGAAATTCGAATTTTGAATTCGAATTCGAGCTGTTTTGAACTCTGAATTTTTCTGAAACTTTGGAGGGCCATAACTTGGTCATACAGACTCCGATTCTCACAAACTCGGACTCGTTTTCAAGTTGAATTTCGAGATGAACGCAATGGCGCAACCCGTTTTCCCTGATTCTTATTTTATATTTTAATTACACTCAGATTTGTAGTTCTTAAATTCATAGAAAATACGGGGTGTTACATTCTCCCCTCCTTAAAGGATTTCGTCCCCGAAATCTTCAAGTTAAGAAGAATGTGTCCTACCATCCAATCACTCATCTACTCAACCATCATCCACAAGCACCCAATGTCCTTAGAAATTTCTAATGTTGTATGAACATATGCAAAAATGTGTGTATATGTTTCTTATCTAATGCAAAGATCAGGCGATCTACTGATTCAGTTGACCTCCTTAATGCGAATTATGTCAGTGCCATGAGTCCAACATGTATGCAATTTTCCTATTTGATACTTATCATTTCTATATGAGTGCACAACCATTCAGTCATATGCAACATCCATGTGCTGAGTCAATCATTTTGCATCCACAAAAATTGAAAATGCTCACACATCCATATGCAGTATGAGAGTGTTTTCGAGCCGATCTAGTGCCTAGTGTGTGTATATGCATCCACGAGTAACCACTAGCAACCACTTGCATCCACTTGGAACCATCAAACATAACATGTCTCAAACACATGTTTACACCCATTAGTTTCTACCTAAAGTTCAAAGATTCGATCGATAGGATACAGTCGAATGATGGAAGCGAGTACAGATAAAACAAAAAACTTGGTTCCCATTAGACATGGGTCCTAAGTATCGGCCCCGAAGACCGAAACCAACATCAGATTGACACCCAAAGGATTACCCTTTTTAGATAATATCAAAACAAGAAATCTTAACCTTATCAGAAATATTCAGATATTTACAGATTACTGGTATAGATCAGATTACCGAATGATTCTTAGGAAACTAAGCATGATAAATCCCAGAATGTATGTGTCCTACTTGACGCCTAACACGAATATCTCTCAAACACCAATCACAAACGGATGAGTCATAACCCTTATGGATTTGGGTCTACAGCGGAATCAGAAACAATACTAGTATTAAAGTGCAGAGTATCTATTACAGAATCAAAATGCCAGAATCAGAAAAAGTTTTAACTCAACAATCAGATAAGAAAATTAAACCTTCTACTTAAATTTTCTTATTTCTACCCTATCTACCAGTCCCTTGAGAATTTGCCTGTCCTCCAGAAGTGGGTTCTGCCCTCTACCCTTGCCCCCGTTTCTTCGGGCAGTCCCTAGTGAAGTGTCCCATCTCACCACAGTTGAAGCAAGTGCCCTTCCTTTTTCTGCAATCCTTGTTCAGATGAGTCGAGCTTCCACAAGTAAAGCACTTTTTCCCCTTCTTATCTTCAGACTTCTCATCCTTCTTTTGTGTTTCCTTTTTGGGCCATGCTTTCTTATTCTGTGTTTCTTCCTTCTTTGTCTCTTTCGGGCCCTTGTCTTCCTCGTGCAGTAGTGCCATGTCCACCAATTTCTCGTAAGTCACTCCCATGGGTACATGGGTCATGGCTAGACTGTGCAGTGGCTCGTTCAATCCTTTAACAAAGCGGAGAGCCTTTTTATGCTGAGTGTTGACTAAATCCAATCCGAACCTAGCCAGTTGGTTGAACTGGTTGACGTATTTCTTGACCGTCATACTTCCTTGCTTAAGAGATAAGAACTTTTCCAGTTGTAAACTTCGTTCAGCTTGCGAGAGGAATTTTGTCTCAAACCTTGTTCTGAAATCCATCCATGTTTCAACCGGCCTCTCGGCGTTAATGACTTCCCACCAGTAGGAAGCTTCGTCCTTGAGCAACCATACTGCCAATTGTACCTTCTGCCTATCGTCCACCTCGAAGATAACAAACAGATCCTCAGTTTCCTTGAGCCAGTTCCTCGCTCCTACGAATGATTCAGTTCCCTTGAAATCCTTTCCACCCATGGCCCTAAAATCTCTACAGATCTTTGAGAAAGCAATTGCATGAGGAGGGGGCGGAGGAGGGGGATCATTTGCTGGACCTGAGGCGGCGGTCCTAGCCTCAAGATATTGACGAAACCAACTGGGTACATGAATACCCTCTGGTATCTCAGATGCTTCAGACATGCTGAAACGAAAAAGGAAAGATTCAATACAAAAAGGACAGAAGGAAAGATATATGGCTCTTGGAGACCATGTCTTTCAAAATAAGCTTTATTTTTGAAAATACTTCCTTTCAAAACCTTTTTGAAAATAGTTTTCAAAAACTTTACCCAATCTGGTAACCTTCGGCTCTGATACCAAGTGTAACACCCCACCTCCGTTAAGGTCACTCACAAAGGGAATGCTAACTTTGGTGGAGCATTTTAGACAGAAACTTACAAGACAGATAAAACAGTACTTGAAAAATTTATAACTTTATTACAACAGAAACCGAAATAAGCTTGGTTGCATCCTTTCAAATCACAATATCAGAATTCAAGTACAAAATATCAGTCTTGTACAAAAGGCTTCAGAATGCGTAGTTTAAAATCATAATCCCCACAGAAGAAGACAAGCCATAGTTTAAGCACTTCAAGCGGAAGAAATCTGGATCAAGCTAGAGTACTCCCTTCTACAAAACCTGGGGGGAACGGAAGAAAGGAGGCGAAACAACAAGGGCAGACAAAAAGTTTAGCAAGTCCAGTGATTTTCAATTATGAACAGATAATAATAACATGACATGAAAATAAAACTAGATGAGAGATAACTGTAACAGGTGTAGCAGATATAACAGAAGACTAGAATGATATAAGCTATTGCTTTACACTTCTCTGCACTAATACTAGTATAACAGAATTCGGTGTCACCCTAATGTCTAAACTGAAACAGAAACAGGTACAGAATAATTTCCACAGAAGAGAATGCTAGTAATGGGCCTTTACCACCCCAACAAAAACGGACAGAAACAGAATGCTAATAATGGGCCTTTACCACCCGAACAGAAACAGACAGAAACAGAATGCTAATAATGGGCCTTTACCACCCGAACAGAAACAGACAGAAACAGAATGCTAATAACGGGCCTTTACCACCCGAACAGAAACAGACAGAAACAGAATGCTAATATTGGGCCTTTACCACCCGAACAGAAACAGACAGGAACAGAAACAGATTAATCCCTACGGAAACAGAATGTAGAATTAGGTGTACACTAGTAAATGGGCCTTTACTTCCCGAACAGACGGTACCACGCAGAAACAGACAGGTATTACCACCCAATAGAAACAGACGGTACCAACAGAAACGGACAGAACTAAGTGTACCCTAAAACCCTACCCCAAGCGATCGGCTCCCTAATACATAAATACCTTGTGTCAGACCCACAGTAGGGTGTATCACTCCCTAAAGTGACAACCAATTGGCACAGACCTATTTACAGATGTCACGGCGTCTTACATCCACAGAGGCAGGCCGGGATCCATGCACGCACATGACCCGGTTGGAACGCGCCATCAACACCCCTCGCCATTATCAGAATGAACCGCTTATAATTAGTTCAGTAAGCGTGCCCGGACCCTACCTACTGTTGGGTCAAAGTATTGATACCAGAAAGGGTTACTGACTAATATGGGTCCCAAACAATAGATGACACAAGTAATTCCCCTCCTAACCTTGTGTCCCCAGACTAACAGATTTCAGATTAACTTGTTTACAAGTTTCAGACATACAGAGTTTAGATCAACTAGTTCACAGATCAGACAATCAAGTTAACAGGTTTTCAGACTAACGGATCAGATGTTCGGATTAACAGGCTTACAGATTAACTGGTTACAGATTAACAGACTTACAGATTAACTAGTTACAGATTAACAGACTTACAGATTAACCGGTTACAGATTAACCGGTTACAGATTGTCTAACTTTGTATTGGGCCTACAGATTCAAGAAACGGGTTTATCAGATTCATTGGTCCAATTGGTTTAACCTTACCCACCCAACACGTTTTAGACATCATATTTATCTCAGATTTTCATTAATTAAATATTAATGCCCATACCTCTCACATTAGACTGACAGTTTGCGGCTACTGGTTAGGCCGGTTAGTTCCGGGCAGGTTTCTGCCACAAACTGAGTCTAACCTCGGGTTTCAAGCACGTTATAACTAATTTCTCACATTAGAACCTATTGTTTGCGGCCACTAGATGTGCCGGGCGGTTCCGGGCAGGATTACGCTGCAAACTCATTCTAACCTCGAGTTAGCCATATTTATCTTTACGGCCAATTAATTAATAATTTACCATTTATGCCCACGCCTAATATATATATATATATATATATATGTCAATTATTCAGATTATGTCAATAACAGACTAATCAACTCAACAGATATAGCATATAACAGATATAGCAGATAACAGGTTTTGCGGATTAGGCGACTTAACGGATTTAGCAAATTAAGTAAACTAGCAGATTTAGCAGATAACGGATTAGGCATCTCAACAGATTTAGTTTAGCAGATTTGGCATTTTCAACAGACTTAGCAGATGATAGATTTAGCAGATTTAATATTTCTAAAGGTTCTATTTACATGCCTTGCCTAATCATAAATTAGGCCTAAATTCATATGCCTAAATAATTGTCATGATTCACAATATGATCATATACCCCATGTTTGCATAAATTCACATAGCACAGAATATGGACATAATTTACCATATAACATATGTTCCCATTTTGGTTAAACTAGCATTGTACAGCAGATTCATATATAATATACCAAATATTACAATGCATGCCATATATCCAAAAAAAAATCCCTATTTAGGTGTATTCACACTTAATAGTCCTCAAATCTTATTATAGATTTTAATTTCTACACCTAAGTCACATATCTTCCTCTTCTTAAAATGTGCCACAAATCTAGGTTTTAATCATGTATCATATTCTTAAAATCAGATATTGAATTATGTCCCCAAATCACAGATTATCATACATAGCTTGCTCAGATCCAGATCTAGTTTACAACATGTAATATGTATCTAAACTAATTACATGCCTACGGTCAAATTTATGCCCCAATTCCTAAGTCATATGTCCAATTTTATGCCTCAAATCTCAAGTCGTATGTTCAATATTCTTTATGCCACAAAACTCAAGTCATAGGTTCAATTATATGCCTTAGATTTATGTCCTAGGTTCCAAGTTCAACCTATGTTCTTTCCTCAGATCAGTCACATATCGGTCATGCCCATTTTATGCATCATTCATTTTATTGTCCCAAACATTTTAGCGTATGTTAATCTTTTATGAGATCTGGCTTAGGCTTGTGGTAGCCTGGATATAGAACAGAAAGCAGAAAGAAATACAGAATAGCCACAACAATACAAATAAGAGAGATTCACTGATTTCAGAAACAGATCTAATCGTGATTACCATAAATCTCAGATTCAGTTTTATTAGCGATGTCAGAATTAAGATTAGATTTCATATCGGAAAATAACTGTGCTTGCCTTGGTTGGATTAAAGAAAGAACTTTAATTGTTGTAGAATCGTTGCAGAAGCTTTAATCTCTAGTTTGAATTGAGTTGCTTAGGTTGATGTTGATTAGCTTCTAGTTTTGATTCCAGCAGAGTAGCGACGCCATTTTTATTTTTATATAGAACAGAGGCAGAGCAGAAGCAGAACAGAATTGTGTGTAGAGAAGGCTAGGTTTGGGGCTGTTTAAATAGGTTTAGGCAGATGAATCTGGACAGAAATCGGACTGAAAACATCAGAACGAACACTGGCCCAAAAATGGGCTCGGGTACCAGGTCGACACCCAGGTCGACTGCCCAGTCGACCTGGTCTGGGGGGGTCGACTGCCCAGTCGACTCCCCAGTCGACCTGGGTCTGGGCGGGAAATTTCCCGCTCAGTCTGTTCTTGGTTTGAAATTCGAATTTTGAATTTGAATTCGAGCTGTTTTGAACTTTGAATATTTTTGAAACTTTGGAGGGCCATAACTTGGTCATACGGACTCCGATTCTCACAAACTCAGACTCGTTTTCAAGCAGAATTTCGAGACGAACGCAATGTCGCAACCCGTTTTCCCTGATTCTTATTTTATATTTTAATTACACTCAGATTTGTAGTTCTTAAATTCACAGAAAATACGGGGTGTTACAATTAGAACGTATATATTTATTTGAATCGACGTTAGAATATAAATATTTATTTTAATTATAAAAGGAATTGAAAATGGCGCAGTAGTTTGAAAATTTGATTTCAAACTTCAAATGAACGTACAGGATTCAAAATAATCCAGATTTTAGCGAAACCAAAAATATTTGAATCTATTTGATAATATCTTTCCAACGAATCCGAAAGATTGAAATTTCATAGCGGGAATAAAAAGTTATGTCCAGTTGAAAATTCGGAATAGTCGTTATGGAAAATATAGCCCTTAAAAATAGAAATTTTGCAAACGACCTCCGTTTCTGACGAAACCACTTTTGTTGGATTAGGGAAGTCAAATTATTGCTAGATTCCAATTTTCATAATTTTTGGAATCAATATGTGAGTGTGGATAATTTATATGTGTTTTGACAGTTTCAGTCAATTTGGATCAACTAGAGAATGGCCATTTTTCAAACGGTCTCCAAATTCAACGAAATTAGTTTTTCTTAGGACCATATCGTCAAATCAAAGCTGGATTTATTTTTCGGGAATTTTTGGAGTCAGTATGTGGCCCCAATAAATTGAAATGTACGTTTAAAATCGAATATATTAATTTATGTTTTATTTTAAATGAAAACTGATCGTAACAGTCGAATCGGCTTATGAAACATTTCCCATTATGTTTGGAATAGGGGTAATTAGCTAGCGGCGACAGTCGGTGGGTTCGATTCAGAGTTCGAATGTGAAATGCACTTTATAGAATTTAAAAGAATTAAATAATAAAATAATTTTATATAACCCCATTTCCCTCTTCTCTCTCCTCTTTCAAAAGAAATCTATTTTTATAAAAAAAGGGGCGGAGCCCCGTCCACCGCCGTCGTGCACCGCCAGAGGCTGGCCTCCCCAGCGCCGCCTCTCCCCCTTCCTTCTCCACCCCTCTCGCTCCATCTCCTCCTCCTGAAAGCTCCCGCCGCGAGACCCCCTGTCGCGTAACCCAAGAACCGCAACACCCACCCAAAAACCCGATGCCTTGAGCGCCTGAAGCCTACTGCCGCTATTCGCCCCTCCAACGATCGGAAATCCTCCCCTTCCTCCGATTAGCACAGTAAGTTTTTACTTTATTTATTTAGTTTAATCCATTTAAAAATATGATTTTTGTTAAAGTAAATAGCCTACTTTTTATATATATAACTTCATGATGAAAAAGCGATTTTTATTCATGTAGTTATACAATTTTTAGTGTTGAAAGGTAATATAAAAATATGATTTTTCCTTATGAAAAAATTATATTTTTAATAATGAAAAGTTTGTATTTTCATTACGAAAAGATTAAATTTTTAATTAATATAAAGATTTGATTTTTAGAATTGTAAAGATTCGATTTTTATATGGAATGTAGCAATGTAAAGATACAATATTTACATACATAAAGATGTTGTTTTTGGAACATGAAAAGATAATATTTTTGAACATGAAATAAAAATATGATTTTTATATTATATAGATAATAAAAATATGATTTTTATATTATAGAGATAATAAAAATATGATATTTATAATGTTGTAGCAAAATAAAAATTCGATCTTTGAATAAGAAGTAGAGATATAAAAATATAATTTTTATACAGAAAGAAGCGTTGTAAATGTAACGACCCGTATTCTACGTATCATAGGATCGTAGAATATTTATTTCTTTCACATACGAAGTCGTATGGTCATGTAACTTTGGGAGACGGCTATTGGGGTCATTTCCCATGTTCATGATTTTTGTCGATTTTTAAATGACCATTTTACCCCTAGTTGGCACTGTTTTGGCCATAACTTTTGACTGAAAAGGAATTTTGACCTGAAACCACTTCCATTGGCTCCGGATGATGGTTTACAATTCCGTAGAGTGGTCACATTAGCCAAACGGACTCACCGTTTGGGAGATATGGCTGAAACAAGTTTCAGATGGTGAAAAACAGCTTAATTGGGCTTAACCGGGTGATTAACAGCTAGGCCCAATGGAGGATTTCGGGATTAGGGTAAGGAGGAGGCTGAAATCAGTTAGAGAACGATCTTATCCTCATTTCCCAGCCGCCACTTTCATTCTTGAACCCTAACAATGGCCGCCAACATCTTGAAACATCCCCAAATCACCTTCTAATCGAGTTTTGGCTTAATCTACATCAAATTAAGAATAGGAAACACGAAAGCAAGATTAGAGCTACTGTTAGACGTTAGAATTCTCCCAAATCAGCGAGGTTTCAGTTCTGAGAATTTCATTTGTGGCCAAGGTGAGTGATTTGCATAGTTTTTGCACTAATTACGGTAATTAAGGGTAATTAGTGAAGATTAGCGAATTTATACACTAATAAATTCTGGAAAAATATCTAAAAATTCGAAAATAATATTTTATGTCTCTGGTAGAAATTTGGTTTAATTTGATTAAGTTTTGTTAACCCTATGATTAGTTTTGCTTAAACATGCTTAAGGGAAAATATGGGGTCTTGGGTATATTTGATCCATTTTGACACGTAAATTCATTGTTTTTGGTGTTTGTGGTTAGTTTGCTATGTTGTTATGACTGTTTGAAATGATTTGTGATTGATTAGAATAGTTAGATTGGTCGAAAACGTCGTTGAATGGCGTAAACAAGTTGCTGGAAAAAGTTGCAGAAAGTTGTGTAGGGTTTCGGATCGGATCGGATATGGGCTCGGATAGGAGAGCTGGGCAAGGAATCCGACCCGAACTGGAACCTGGCACAAAAAAAATTTGGCAAGAAGGAAGGCCACTACTTAAAGTTGGAGTTGGACGGAGGATCGGATCGGAGCTATGGAGCAGGATCGGATCGGAGTAGGCTAGAGAGCGGATCGGATCAGAGTAGGCTAGGGAGCGGATCAGATCGGAGCAAGCAAGCGAGTGGGATCGGATCGGGCAAATGGAGAAGAACAGGATCGGATCGGGGAACTTAGAAGGGGGCAACCACTGAACGAAGCAGAGGATGGGCACTACACTTCCGAACCGAACCGAAAAGAGATGGAGCACTGATCCAGACATGGACTAGGACCACCAAACCGAACCGAGCAGGAAGGTTACACCGAACCGAACCGAGCTAGACGAGGAGCACCGAACCGAACCGTACGTGGGCTATTACTACTACGCGATGGCTTTTCTGAAGACCAACTCCAATTCGATCAAAACCCGATATGCAAAGGAAGTCCAAATGAGGAGCTTTGACTCAGGATCCAGCTGGGAACCAGTGAGTGAGCTTCATGATTGGGCTTTGCTGCGGGACGTGTGCCAAGGGGCAGTCGATGTCTGTGACTTTGGATCACTATGTATGGGAGGTACGTGAACGGATTCAGGGCCGCAGTGGCCTAGGTACGACTAAAGGGCTATAGACCAATGAAGTGGGGTCATTTGTAAAGATTTGGTCATGACTCCATGTGGTAAGCTTGGTAGTAGCAGTAGTTGTACAAGTCGAACTCCGTCACTACTTCGTTGGGTCTAGTGATTGACAGTGGTGGACATCGTATGCTTTACACACTGAGTGAGAGATGTGAGGATGGTTGCTATGGTTGATTTGTTTGCCATCATTACGACATACACACCCCACCCCCGTATTCTTTACACTATCTATTATGGCACCCTAGAGTATTGTACGGTATGTGGTACTAACTCTTTGGTTGCAGGTCCAGGTTCAGGTATGGTTTAGTATACCTGTTATTGTTCTGTTTAGATGCTTATCGCTCATACCAGGCTTTATGTCTGACCCAGAGTTTTATGTCTCCTCTTATTACTCTGGGTGCTCACGCGAGCAGACTGAGACAGGTTAGCTGGTGATGCACGGGTAGATGATCCGGAGACGAGCAGGAGGCTTCCACGTAGGATATATATAGTATTCTCCCTGTGTTTTTGAAGATCACTGCTTGGGCATTAGTAGTGTATCTTCTACTTCATTTTCCTTTTGTTTTAGAGACAGTAAATTTGGAAAGTTGTAATAAGCTGTATTTGGATTTTCGCTGCTCTGATGTTGATGTTGGTTTTAGTTATCAGCTTATGCACTGTCTCACCTGTTTTATGTCAAGTATGTTATTATTATATTTTATTTCATGCGCTGTGAGACATTCTACAGGTTCCTCGTTAGTTAATTCCCTTCTTTCCTTTCTTTTGGCGACCGTCCTGTGCTAGTCGGGCATGTGTACAGCGCACTTTCGGAGGAAATACAGGCTGGTGCGGGGCGGACCGTCACACTTGGTATCAGAGCCAGGTTGCGTTGTTAACCTAGGGAAGTTATCAGGGAGAGATAGTATACGTATATGAGAGCACGTATTTGTGATTATTTTAATTTTTAAAAGCTATATATATATACTATTAGTATATCTAAGGATGAAGTTGCACTGCACTAGCACCACTATGGAGATGGTTAATCGTTTTCTCTTTACAGATTGAACGATGAGCCAATACGCAAGAGGTGCCAGTAGAGGAGCCAATAATGGGAATGCTGCTGACATGAGGACGATGTTTACTGACCTCATGAGAGAGATGCTTAGGGATGTATAGAGGGCAGCTCCCAATGCTGGTAATGGTGGTGGTCCAATAGTGCAGGCGCCTAGAGTCGACTTCGCCAAGCTGAATAAGGATTATACTAGCCTTGGTGGGAAGCCGTTCCACGGAACGAAGTCGGCTACAGATGTTCAGGATTGGTTGGATAGTTGCGAACGTATCTTCGAGGATTTGGGCATCGAGGATGCGATGAAGAGAAAGCTAGCGTCTCGTCAGCTGCAAGGGCGGGCAATGAATTGGTGGAATGCTATAAAGGCAGCTACTCCTGAAGATCAGATTACTTGGGAGCAGTTTAAGGTTCGCTTTAGTGAGAAGTTCATTCCAGCTGCTCAGAAGTCAGTGTTGTTTAAGAAGTTCTTGGAACTCAAGCAGAATGGCAGAGCTGTCTCGGAGTATATCGCTGAATTCGACACTTTGTCGAAGTATGGGTTATCTCTTATTGATACTGCCGAGAAGAAAAATGAGAAATTTATAACTGGTTTGGATCAGTACTTGGGGGAAAGGCTTATTAACCACATCGATGAGACGTTTGAATCGATTGTGGGGAAAGCATTGAGGTCAGAAAGTCTCTACCCTAAGCCGAAGACTGAGGTTGCATCTGCAGAAGAGCCAAAGCCACAAGCAAGTGGTGGAGGCAAGGGTGGTTCCCAGAATAAGAGAAAGCAGAGTCAGACTAAGGATGGCCAGAAGAAAAAGAATAAGCAAGATGTGGAGTGCTTCAACTGTGGTAAGAAGGGCCATTATGCTAGTAATTGTCGGGCCAAGCCAGCGGATAGGAAGTGCTTCAACTGTGGCCAAATGGGACATCACAAGGACAAGTGTCTGCAACCCCCCAAAGAAAAGCAAATGGTGAAAGCATATGCCCTTAATGCTATTCCTTCTTCGTCGAATGCCCCAACCGCGGCGGAGAAGGGAAAGAATGTCGTCATTCAAGGTATGCTTTCTGTTTATGATGTTCCTGTTAGAGTTTTGTTTGATACCGGAGCTTCCAGTTCTTTCATATCTAGTGACCTGATAGATAGGTTGGGATTGGAACCCGAGATTGTCGATAGACCTTTAGTAGTGACGAACCCGATTGGTGGTTCAACTAGCCTTAGCATGATTTGTCGTAATGTGGTCTTATCGAGTCATGGATGCATGTTTGTTTGTGATTGCTTTGTTTTGGGCTTTACTGGGTTTGGCATTATTTTGGGAGTAGATTGGCTCCAAAGATACGGGGTGGTGGTAGACTGTGACGGCTTTTTGGTGACAGCTAGAGCGGATGATGGGCGGAGGATAGTGTTTGGTGGTCTACCCAGTGAGGGGGTATTGGCTAGTTTTCTAAACTCCCTCGACATTCCGCATAGTGAGTTGTCAGGTTTGCCCGTGGTTGGCCAGTATCTGGACGTTTTCGAAGAAGTGACCGGGCTTCCACCACATCGAGAGATTGAGTTTCGTATTGATTTGGTGAAAGATGCCAGACCTATAGTGATGCCACTTCGTCGTATGGCACCAAGGGAGCAGCGAGAGCTCGAGGTGCAAGTCAGCGATCTTTTGAAGAAGGGATTTATCAGAAGGAGTGTTTCTGAATGGAGAGCACCAGTTGTGTTTGCTACCAAGGCGGTTGGTTCCCTTCGTTTGTGTGTAGACTACCGCGAGTTGAATAAAGTGACGAGGAAGAACAAGTATCCTCTACCGCGGATAGATGATTTGTTCGATCAGTTGAGTGGCGTGAGAGTATTTTCTTAGTTGGATCTCATGACAGTTTTTCATCAGCTTAGAGTGGAAGCTGAGAGTATAGCTAAAACGGCATTTCAGACGCCGTCTGGATTTTATGAGTGGTTGGTCATGCCATTCGGGCTGACCAATGCCCCATCATATTTTGTGGATCTTATGAATAGGGTATTCAGAGATCAGTTGAATAAGTTTGTTCTTGTGTTTGTTGATGATATTTTGGTCTACTCGAGGACAGAGGAAGTACACAAGGAACATTTAAGAATAGTGACGGAGGTGTTGAGAAAACACCAATTGAAAGCAAAGTTTTCTAAGTGTCACTTCTGGAGGAGGGAAGTGAGGTTCTTGGGTCATGTTGTTTCCGAGAATGGTATTGCCGTGGACCCTGCGAAGGTGGCTATGGTACAGGATTGGCCTACGCCCAAGAATGCAACAGATGTAAGAAGTTTCTTGGGGTTAGCTGGATATTATCGTAAGTTTATCCAAGGTTTCTCCAAGATAGCAGCACCATTGACCCAGTTGACCAAGAAGAATCAAGCTTTTGTCTGGGATGAAAGGTGCGAGAATGCATTCAAGAGTCTAAAGGACAAGTTGACATGCGCACCAGTGTTAGTCATTCCTAAGGGGAATGAAGAGATGACGGTATACACGGATGCTTGTGGTACCGGACTGGGTGTTGTATTGATGCAAGGTGGTAGGGTGGTAGCCTATGCAAGTCGGCAATTGAAACCGCACGAGAGAAGATACCCTACCCATGATTTAGAATTGGCAGCGATCGTGTTCGCATTAAAGATGTGGAGACACTATCTCTTGGGAGAAAGATTTGAGCTGTTTACAGATCATAAGTCGTTAAAGTACCTCTTCTCTCAGAAAGATCTGAATCTCCGTCAGCAGAGATGGTTAGAGTTCTTGGCTTCATACGATTTGGATATCGCATACACACCTGGGAAAGGTAATGCGGTAGCCGATGCCTTGAGCAGGAGGCATGCCAGTTTAGGGGCAATGTTTCTAGAATGGAAGCAACTGGAATACATCGCTGGGTTTGATTTCAGACCAAAGTGCGAATTGGATCCAGAAATGTTAGCAAGTTTGATGATCAGACCCACTTTGATTGAGCGGATCGGCTCTAGTCAGAGGGACGATCCTAACCTATTGGGAATCATCTCCAAGTTAGAGATGGGTATCGACAAGGAGATGAACAAGTATGGGCTTGATCGAGATGGATGGCTTAGAAAGAATGGAAAGCTTGTTGTACCCAATGTCAATGGATTGAGAGATGAAGTGCTTAGAGAATGTCATCACTCGAAACTGACTATACACCCCGGTGGTAATAAGATGTATCGAGATATGAAGCAGACCTACTACTGGGAAGGGATGAAAAGAGACATTGGGAAGTTTATATCCAAATGCATGAATTGCCAGCTAGTTAAAACTGAGCAAAAGAAGCCTAGTGGGTTGTTGCAGCCATTAGAAATTCCCGAATGGAAATGGGAGCAAGTCTCGATGGATTTCATCGATGGTTTACCAAGGACTAAGTTGGGATATGATAGCATTTGGGTAATTGTGGATCGATTGACTAAAAGCACAAGATTTATACCAGTCAAATCGACCAGAACGGCAGCTAAGTTAGCAGAATTGTATATGAAGTGGGTAGTGAGATTTCATGGAGTACCTAAAAGCATTGTGAGTAACCGAGACCCGTTGTTCACTAGTGGGTTTTGGAAGAGCTTACAAGAGGCTCTAGGGTCAGAGTTACATCTCAGTATCGCATATCATCCTCAGCCCGACGGTCAGACGGAGAGGGTGAATCGTATTTTGGAAGATCTCTTGAGAGCATGTATATTGGATTTTGGTGGATCGTGGGATGACCATCTGCATCTAGTAGAGTTTGCATATAATAATAGCTACCAATCCAGTATCGGTATGGCTCCATATGAAGCTTTATACGGAAGACCGTGCAACTCACCATCATGTTGGATAGAGACTAGCGAGAAGTTTATGCTTGGACCGGATGTGGTGAGGGAAACTTCAGACAAGATCAAGATCATTCAACAACAAATGAAGGCTGCTCAAGATAGGCAGAAGAGTTATGCTGATAAGAGGAGAAGAGACTTAAAATTCTGCATTGGTGACTTTGTGTTTGTCAAGATTTCTCCGTTGAAGAGCGTGATACGATTTGGCAGGAGAGGCAAGTTGGCACCAAGATTTGTTGGCCCATTCCCTGTTCTTGAACCAGTCGGGAATTTGGCATATAGAGTTGGCTTACCAGAGAAGATGACGGGAGTTCACAATGTATTTCATGTTTCCCAACTAAGGAAGTTCGTTCACGACCCAGATATGACTATTTCACCTGATCAGTTAGAGGACTTCGAAGTAGAACCCGAGGCGGTTGGGAACCGCAAGCCGGCCCGTATTGTCGAGCACGAAATGAAGCAACTTCGAAGGAAGGCGGTGAAGCTAGTCAAGGTTCAGTGGGGCGAGGACGAGAATGATTGCACTTGGGAGACAGAGGAGAGCATTAGGAAGACATATCCAGAATTCTTTGCCTGGTAAGATTTTAACTTCGATTTAGTTTTCCGCATGCTAGGATAGGCTTGTTTGCTTGTTTTGCATGTTTGATTGTTGTATGTGGTTGTTAGGCATGCGGGATCCTTTGTATGTTTAGGGTTAAGGAATTTCGGGGGCGAAATTTCTTAAGGGGGGAGAGTGTAACGACCCGTATTCTATGTATCATAGGATCGTAGAATATTTATTTCTTTCACATACGAAGTCGTATGGTCATGTAACTTTGGGAGACGGCTACTGGGGTCATTTCCCATGTTCATGATTTTTGTCGATTTTTAAATGACCATTTTACCCCTAGTTGGCACTGTTTTGGCCATAACTTTTGACTGGAAAGGAATTTTGACTTGAAACCATTTCCATTGGCTCTGGATGATGGTTTACAATTCCGTAGAGTGGTCACATTAGCCAAACGGACTCACCGTTTGGGAGATATGGCTGAAACAAGTTTCAGATGGTGAAAAACAGCTTAATTGGGCTTAACCGGGTGATTAACAGCTAGGCCCAATGGAGGACTTCAGGATTAGGGTAAGGAGGAGGCTGAAATCAGTTAGAGAACGATCTTATCCTCATTTCCCAGCCGCCACTTTTCATTCTTGGACCCTAACAATGGCTGCCAACATCTAGAAACATCCCCAAATCACCTTCTAATCGAGTTTTGGCTTAATCTACATCAAATTAAGGAGAGGAAACAAGAAAGCAAGATTAGAGCTGCTGTTAGACGTTAGAATTCACCCAAATCAGCGAGGTTTCAGTTCTGAGAATTCATTTGTGGCCAAGGTGAGTGATTTGCATAGTTTTTGCACTAATTACGGTAATTAAGGGTAATTAGTGAAGATTAGCGAATTTATACACTAATAAATTCTGGAAAAATATCGAAAAATTCAAAAATAATATTTTATGTCTCTGGTAGAAATTTGGTTTAATTTGATTAAGTTTTGTTAACCCTATGATTAGTTTTGCTTAAACATGCTTAAGGGAAAATATGGGGTCTTGGGTATATTTGATCCAAGTTGACACGTAAATTCATTGTTTTGGGTGTTTGTGGTTAGTTTGCTACGTTGCTATGACTGTTTGAAATAATTTGTGATTGATTAGAATAGTTAGATTGGTCGAAAACGTCGTCGAATGGCGTAAACAAGTTGCTGGAAAAAGTTGCAGAAAGTTGTGCAGGGTTTCGGATCGGATCGGGTATGGGCTCGGATAGGAGAGCTGGGCAAGGAACCCGACCCGAACTGGAACCAGACACAAAAGAAATTTGGCAAGAAGGAAGGCCACTGCTTAAAGTTGGAGTTGGACGGAGGATCGGATCGGAGCTATGGAGCAGGATCGGATCGGAGTAGGCTAGAGAGCGGATCAGATCGGATCGGATCGGAGTAGGCTAGGGAGCGGATCGGATCGGAGCAAGCAAGCGAGTGGGATCGGATTGGGCAAATGGAGAAGAACAGGATCGGATCGGGGAACTTAGAAGGGAGCAACCACCGAACCAAGCAGAGGATGGGCACTACACTTCCGAACCGAACCGAGAAGAGATGGAGCACTGATCCAGGCATGGACTAGGACCACCGAACCGAGCAGGAAGGTTACACCGAACCGAACCGAGCTAGACGAGGAGCATCGAACCGAACCGTACGTGGGCTATTACTACTACGCGATGACTTTTCTGAAGACCAAATCCAATTCAATCAAAACCCGAGATGGAAAGGAAGTCCAAATGAGGAGCTTTGACTCAGGATCCAGCTGGGAACCAATGAGTGAGCTTCATGATTGGGCTTTGCTGCGGGACGTGTGCCAAGGGGCAGTCGATGTCTGTGACTTTGGATCACTATGTATGGGAGGTACGTGAACGGATTCAGGGCCGCAGTGGCCTAGGTACGACTAAAGGGCTATAGACCAATGCAGTGGGGTCATTTGTAAAGATTTGGTCATGACTCCATGTGGTAAGCTTGGTAGTAGCAGTAGTTGTACAAGTCGAACTCCGTCACTACTTCGATGGGTCTAGTGATTGACAGTGGTGGACATCGTATGCTTTACGCACTGAGTGAGAGATGTGAGGATGGTTGCTATGGTTGATTTGTTTGCCATCATTACGACATACACACCCCACCCCCGTATTCTTTACACTATCTATTATGGCACCCTAGAGTATTGTACGGTATGTGGTACTAACTCTTTGGTTGCAGGTCCAGGTTCAGGTATGGTTTAGTATACCTGTTATTGTTCTGTTTAGATGCTTATCGCTCATACCAGGCTTTATGTCTGACCCAGAGTTTTATGTCTCCTCTTATTACTCTGGGTGCTCACACGAGCAGACTAGAGACATGTTAACTGGTGATGCACGGGTAGATGATCCGGAGACGAGCAGGAGGCTTCCACGTATGATATATATAGTATTCTCCCTGTGTTGTTGAAGATCACTGCTTGGGCATTAGTAGTGTATCTTCTACTTCATTTTCCTTTTGTTTTAGAGACAGTAAATTTGGAAAGTTGTAATAAGCTGTATTTGGATTTCCGCTGCTCTGATGTTGATGTTGATTTTAGTTATCAGCTTATGCACTGTCTCACCTGTTTTATGTCAAGTATGTTATTATTATATTTTATTCCATGCGCTGTGAGACATTCTACAGGTTCCTCGTTAGTTAATTCCCTTCTTTCCTTTCTTCTGACGACCGTCCTGTGCTAGTCGGGCATGTGTACAATGCACTTTCGGAGGAAATGCAGGCTGGTGCGGGGCGGGCCATCACAGTAAAAATATATGTTTTTTATATATGAAGTGCCATTGTAAAAATGTGATTTTTTAAATAAACATCATATTAAAAATGTGATTTTTACTATGAACAGCGGGAAAGGATCGTATAGGAATTTCGGGCAAATCCAAGCCATTCAAAAATTCAGAAATGAAACGACGGAGAGGATACCCAAGGTGAGAACTCCTCACTTTAATTTTATTTTCTAGTTAAAATATATACTAGGATGTAGACGGTGCTTAGCAGCACCCGACACCCGTCGTCCACAGACCATGGATGACTTGTTTGTTTGTTTGATTGTGTTGTGAAAATTGATTGTGTGAAGTGAAGTCGAATAAAATATTTTGTAGTTAAAAATATAATTTTTAACGTGTATATGAATAAAATAAATATTCATAAACAAATCGTCAATGTACACACATTTGGCTGATACTGATTGGGACGATAAATTTTACACATTGCCCAACTACACAAATAAAATTCATTATTTGTCGATTGAAACCCCACATGGATATTGGGATGATATTGGACATACACCAATCCCAATATTTCGTTGTATGTCAATCGATTGGTTGAAAAGCTGTGTAAGCGTTGAATATTTATATTTAATGCTTATGCAGTGTGGAATGTACTTTGGATGATGATTGACTGTGTTTGATTGTTGTTGTGTATATGTGTTGTATGAAATCCATATAAATAACATTATACGGTAATTGGCTGTGTCTGATTCCAGTTCAGAAAGAATGAATATTTTAAAATAATGAATATTTTAAAATAATATTCAGTAAAAGATCAAAATCTGATTTTGATGTCCAATTTGAGATAGATACAAATATATTTAAATATATAAAGCCGTGTTGATTAGATTAACGCCATTTTGACGTAAATGATATTATATCGATTTTATTCGTTTTTATAATGAATATCGAAAAGGAAGTGATTTCAAAATCTAATGATTTGGAAAATACTATCATTTATATATCGATGATAGGGAATATTCAATTTTGATTAGAAATTGAATATGAAGTTGAAATCGTTTTGAAAACGAATTTAAAACGATTTATAAAATACGTTTAAATGGAAATCGACGATATATATATATATATATATATATATATATATATATAATTGCCTGAATAAAACGCGCCGCGCCGCGGTAGTTCGCAAATGTCGACCATTGACTTTGAACGGACATTACGGGAGATCCGACGGATTCTCCTAAAACCGGAACTGTTGGTTTCCTATCGAAAGGAGCTTTCCAACGAATGTTAGAGATTTGAAATCTAACGGTTGGATTTGGAATTATGTCCAAATTGAATTTGGAAAAGATCGTTGTAAGTACAGTTCGACGACCGTTTATGGATATCAACTGTACAGGCCTTGATAAAATTACTAAAAATATAAGTAATTTGTGTAAAATCATAATATATGATTCAGAAAGAGTTGGGATGAAAAATTCCATATTTGAAAAGATAAAAATATATTTTTATCGAAATGAACTAGTTACGAACTAGAATTATAATCCAATATTTTTAAATAAATAAATTGGGTTTGAAGTGGTTTTAAAAATAAACGGAATTCCCAATATATAAATTGGAATGGATATGAATCGAAATTATCTTCGGAATATTTCGATATTGGATTCCGTGATTATACGGATATTGTGGAGGAATTTGGAAGATATATATATCGTTATTCCAATACAATATTTGTTGTTTCAGAATTTGATATTGAATATAAGCCGATATATTTTCTATTCAGAGCCTTGTATTTAATATCAAATGGGATTTTGGATTTGTCGTGAATGGTATCTTTAATAATACTGTTTTTAAACCCAATGGAGTTAAGAAAATTATAAACTGACTGGAGATTAGCAAAGTTGAATGGTTTACTGGGTATTGATCTGATGTTGGTTTCGACCTTCGGGATTAATGCTTAGGGAATTGTTCTATTACTAATTTACGGTTCGAGACTGATGGGATTTTGGGTTTGTCGTGAACTATGTTTTAAATGATACTGTTTTTAAACCCCGTGTGAAAAGAATAAATCTTTTAATTCTGATTTAAAGAAGAATTACCAATTAATTAACATTTAATTGGAACTGAAAATGGAATGTGAATTGGGTTTATTGTGAACTGTGTTTTTAATGACATTCGTTCTTTAACCCAATTTGCAATGAAATGTGATTTGGAATTTATAAATCTTTTTATTAATATTTAACGGGAATTTTCCAAAGTAAAGTTTTCCCAATTTAATATATTAAATTGGAATTGAATGGAATTCGATTGATAATAATCGAAGTGAACTTCTGTGGAGGAAGCCTGTTAATACATATAGAATTTAAAAGGCTTTGCCGTTATTCCATTTATATTATTAGTCAGATACAGAAATTGATATCAATTATATATTGATTTGTTTTTCCGTGAAGATTCCATAATTAATGGAATGTGATTTGAGTTTATCGTGAACTGTGTTGTAAATAACATTAGTTCTTTAACCTAGTTAAAGGCAGGATTACATGTCTATCATTGTATTTCGAACTGTATGGTTGATCTCTGCTAAATATATATCTGTTTGGTGGTGGAGAATTTATTCTCTTGCTTAACACCCTTCTCTGAGACGTACGAGCTTAGAGGTTATATATCGGCTTAAATCAATAGTACAGTATAGATTGTCGATGCGACATGTTTGTATTTCCAAAGTTAAATAATCATTAATATTGATATTTGGGAAGATTAAAACTAAGTGGAGTTTTAATGAATCTTTAATTAGATTGAAATGGAAATTGATAATTTAAATTATCAAATTTGGGAGATGATCGAGAAGGTAGTATCACCAGTTTTGCTCCTAGAGATAGTTAAATCTTTAATTAGATTTGAACGGGGAATGGTAATTAAATTTACCGATAACACCTGGTGTTAGTTATGGGGTAATACTAGTTTTGCTCCATGGGATGAAAAGGTTAGGATTGGGAAATTAAATAAATGGTTATTTCGGTAAGGTGCGTTAATCCCGACTAGTTTGGAAAACCTTAATATGGTTTGAATTGATATCCAAAGGAAGATTAAACAATAAATTTAAAAGAATTTATCTTTGATAAAATTAATGGGAACAAATCCCTAAAGATGTGAATATTTAAATAAATGAATATTCATAATTGGAATGAGACGTATGTTGTGTTTTATAACACTTGTTTATTATATACGTGAGTTATTCGGAAAAACCGGGTTTATACCCATTTTGGATAACTGATTCGACGATAAGTCGACGATGATGACGGTGGTTGAAGATCATAGGTCTTCACATCGTTTGGATGATTACTGATGTCTTCATTGGGCTGTACACCCAAGACAAGGTAATAAGTGGTGATCGTCCAGATGTACTTGGAGATCGAAGGATATGAGAGGGACTCTCTCCTGTATTGGACATATGAGACGAGGAATAAGGTGCCTCCGATTTCGTTCAGACCCAGAACGAACTTGTAAATGGATTGTGTGTTTGACATTGGATTTTTATTCTGCGTTGATTGATTTATATTAAATATATATATCTGTTTGGCAGTGGAGAATTTATTCTCTTGCTTAACACCCTTCTCTGAGACATACGAGCTTAGGGGTTATATATCAATAGATATCAGTCGCATGGCATGAATTGCCTGTGTGGCATGCTGAGATGCAGTGATCAAGGCTTTTGTTGAAAAGCAGAGTCTTGTGGTTGATGATCAAAGCACAACTTTAATATAGCATCGCTTTGTGTTTAGCGTTAATTCGCGAGCCTCACACCTCGGTATGAGTCAAAAATGGGATAAGGACCGTTGGGAGAACACGACGTTTTTGTCTAGCTATAGGTGGTGTCAGCGTTTCACAAGCCCTGACATTTATATTATTTTTACCTATGTGGTTGTTGGAATGCGAGGCGCCTTGGATATATCAGTCTCTACGGAGCCGATGGATGGGTCCGATAGGACCGAGAAACGTGTGTTGAGGAATAACTAATCCTCAAACGTAAGGGGGGACCGGCCCAACCAATTCCAAGGGTCTTCTGCGGGAGATCCAAAGGCATTTGCTGGAGTGTCTCGAAGCCGACGAGGAGTATATCCCTTGCATAGACTCATGACGGAAATCAAATTTCCAATACGTGACATTTCGATTTTGATTGTAGAGCCTAGTATTGGCAACATGATATATGGTACCCATGTCGTCTAGGATTGATACATTTATATTTGAAGTTGTTTTCATACACTTTACACTATAATAGTATCAAAATGATTTGTTTTAAACGTACCAAGCATTATTTGGCTATTGTAAGGTAAAACCCTATCCTTTGGCTTGCGTTGCATTGTGTGATGGGACATAGGTCTTGTAATAGCTTCATTTTTTCAAAAAGCACTACGCTGTTTGTTCTATGCACTAGTATTCTTAGGAGGAAACCCGTTCCGTGTTATACGGCGTGGTCCCTTGATTTACCTTATTTCTAAAGTAAAGTTTTATATAACTGTTTTAGTTCTCACATCAGTCACATGACTGACCTGGAGTTTATTCTTTTAACCAAAACTTTGGGTGCCCCTATTTTCCAAACGGGCAGCTAGTAGTTTTGGTTTTGCAGATTTATATTCACAGGATCCTGGTTTACAACTGGAGTGATATTCGGAAAGCTTTGTATCCTTTTATCTCTTTCAGTTGTGTTTTGTATTATTTTCCACTGCATTGTAATTTAAATCTCTGATATTTCTCTGATGTATAATACTTATTCATACTCTGTATATTCTTGTACTCTGATGTGAATTGTTGTAATAAGCAATGAAATGTTCTTCTGTTTGTGTTCTGATTTGTCTTGTCTTCTAATAAATCCGCCTTCTTGTTCGGTTTAGGCTGGCCAGGAAGTTCGGGTCGCTTCATTTGGTATCAGGGCTTTGGTTTATAGAGCTCGAGAACAAGACACGTTAGAACGAAACGAAAGAATTCATCAGAGATTGGATTAGTAATATCCGATAAGAATGACTCGTTAGAGATAGGATCAGCAGTATACTAGAACGAGTGTGAAGAGTAGTGTTTTTAAAATAAAAACATTTTTTTTTTGTAAATTTAAACCATTTCATGCGTATTTGAATATTTATTTGTATTGAATTTGGACAATCTAGTATATAAAGGTTTTGCATATACGCCTTGCAAACGTATATTCGAAGTTTTAATATACTGCATAGATATACAATCAAACTCTAGTCGCTTAGAGATGATTCTGATGATTGAGTACTCATCATCAAAGTTTATGTTCGAGTCTCGAAGGTGGGATATCTATATGATTCCAATTGACTGGTGTGAGAACCAAAACTAGATAGGGTTATTTGTTGTGATTTGGCATCAAAAATATGATTTTTGAATATTTATATCAAAGTTATATGATTGAAAAGTAAACCAACTAATTGATTGCCGGTTGTGTTGTATGATTATTGATTTGATTAATTAAAATTTTGAACCATTAGCCATATCGAATTAAAATCTTAAAAGGATAAAATATAATTTTTTATCATGAATATGAAGTGCTAAAAATAGCTGTGTGGTGAAATAGATGTTTGTTCGCTAAAAATATTATTTTTAGCTTAAATGTGCATATACACACACATACACACACATTGTTAAATAGGTAAATGGATTTGCTGTTGAGTAAAGAATTCATTTGCGTGCCCGACAAATAGGTAAACCTTAATGAGTTGGATGCGCAATTTTATTTATTATACAAACTATTGTGAATGCCATTTGATGCGGAGTGTTGGTTGTTCTGTGTGAGATTATAAACATCGCCATAGGATAGTAACAATTAATTTTGAACTACACTACATGGAACACTGCGAGAAGATAACATATTCTATCATAGACCATATAAGCATTTGGAACTTATGTGTGACGGGGTTGAAGATTTACCGTACAAGCGAGAGGTTTGTATGGCGATGACTATATTTCAGGTTGAACCGAAGATTGATATGGAATATATAAACTATAACTGTAAAATTTACAGATTAATAAAAACACCACACGGGTCTGGAGTTGACAATAATCACGTCTCTCTAATCATTAAGGCACAAAAACTATTTATAGGGTGACGAGAATTTATTCTTTTGAGTTATGATCTATACACACTCCCCTGTGAACACCGGAATATATCACTATAAATATGTGTATGCTTTTTAGGATTTATTGGGTGCCTAATACATCCCAATAAATTTCCAAACCCCTCCCCGTACAAAGGAGGTTATGGCGAAATTTTTCGAAAATCTAGGGTGTTAGCCAAATTTTTGAAGAATTGGAAAATTCTTAGAAACTGAAAAGTTGAAGAATGAAAGCCAAACTGAAAGTTGAGTTCATTAGTAAAACAACTTTCAGCTCCGTTCCTTTTCGAGGACGAAAAGATTTTAAGTGGGGGAGATTGTAACAACCGGAAAATCAGAACCAATTTAAAAATTTTATTCTGGCAATTTTAATGAATTTTGAATATTTAAAATGATTTGTTTTAAATAATAATGACTAGAAATTTATTTTGAATAGAATTAGAACTTATATATTTATTTGAATCGACGTTAGAATATAAATATTTATTTTAATTATAAAAGGAATTGAAAATGGCGCGGTAGTTTGAAAATTCGATTTCAAACTTCAAATGAATGTACAGGATTCAAAATAAACCGGATTTTAGCGAAACCAAAAATATTTGAATCTGTTTGAAAATATATTTCCAATGAATTTGAAAGATATAAATTTCATAGCGAGAATAAAAAGTTATGTCCAATTGAAAATTTGGAATAGTCGTTATGGAAAATATAGCCCTTAAAAATGGAAATTTTGCAAATGACCTCCGTTTTCAATGAAACCACTTTTGTTGGATCCGGGATGTCAAGTTATTGCTACATTCCAATTTTCATAATTTTTGGAATCAATATGTGAGCGTGGCGAAGTTAAACGTGTTTTGACAGTTTCAGTCAATTTGGATCGACCAGAAAATGGCCATTTTTCAAACGGTCTCCAAATTCGAAGAAATTAGTTTTATTAGGACCATATCATCAAAACAAAGCTAGATTTATTTTTCGGGAATTTTTGGAGTCAGTATGTGGCCCCAATAAATTGAAATGTACGTTTAAAATTGAATATATTAATTTATATTTTATTTTAAATGAAAACTGATCGTAACAGTTGAATCAGCTTACGAAACATATCCCATTGTGTCTAGAATAGGGGTAATTAGCTAAAGGCAACAGTCGGTTGGTTCAATTCAGAGTTTGAATGTGAAATGCACTTTATAGAATTTAAAATAATAAAATAATTTTATATAATCCCCCTTCCCTCTTCTCTCTCCTATTTCAATAGAAATCGATTTTTATGAAAAAAAGGGGTGGATCCCCGTCCACTGCCGTTGTGTGCCACTAGAGGCTGGCCTCCCTAGCGCCGCCTCTCCCCTTCTTTCTTCCCCCCTCCTCGCTCCATCTCCTCCTCCTGAAAACTCCTGCCGCGTAACCCAAGAACCGCGACACCCACCCAAAAACCCGATGACTTGAGCGCCTGAAGCCCGCCGCCACCATTCACCTCTCCAACGATCAGAAATCCTCTCCCTTCCTCCGATTAGCATAGTAAGTTTGTACTTTATTTATTTAGTTTAATCCATTTAAAAATATGATTTTTATTAAAGTAAATAGCCAACTTTTTATATATTTAACTTCGTGATGAAAAGGCGATTTTTATTCATGTAATTATACGATTTTTAGTGTTGAAAGGTAATATAAAAATATGATTTTTCCTTATGAAAAGATTATATTTTTAATAATGAAAAGGTTGTATTTTCATTATGAAAAGATTAAATTTTTAATTAATATAAAGATTTGATTTTTAGAATTGTAAAGATTCGATTTATATATGGAATGTAGCAATGTAAAGATACGATATTTACATACATAAAGATATGGTTTTTGGAACATGAAAAGATAATATTTTTGAACATGAATATATGATTTTTATATTATAGAGATAATAAAAATATGATTTTTATATTACAGAGATAATAAAAATATGATTTTTATATTATAGAGTTAATAAAAATATGATTTTTATAATGTTGTAGCGAAATAAAAATTCGATCTTTGTATAAGAAGTAGAGATATAAAAATATAATTTTTATATAGAAAGAAGCATTGTAAAAATAAATAATTTTTATATATGAAGTGCTATTATTAAAATGTGATTTTTTTTAAATAAACATCATATAAAAAATGTGCTTTTTACTATGAATAGCGGGAAAGGATCGCCTAGGAATTTCGGGCAAATCCAAGCCATTCAAAAATTCAGAAATGAAACGACGGAGAGAAAACGCAAGGTGAGAACTCCTCACTTTAATTTTATTTTCTAGTTAAAATATATACTTGGATGCAGACGACTCTTAGCAGCACCCGACACCCGTCGTCCATAGACCATTGACGACTTGTTTTTTGTTTGATTGTGTTGTGAAAATTGATTGTGTGAAGTGGAATGGAATAAAATATTTTGTAGCTAAAAATATAATTTTTAACGTGTATATGAATAAAATAAATATTCATAAACAAATCTGAAACCCCACACAAATAAAATTCATTATTTGTTGATTGAACCCCCACATGGGTATTGGTATGATATTGGACATACACTAATCCCAATATTTAGTTGTATGTCAATCGATTGGTTGACAAGCTGTGTAAGCGTTGAATATTTATGTTTAATGCTTATGCAGTGTAGAATGCACTCTGGATGATGGTTGACTGTGTTTGATTGTTGTTGTGTACATGTGTTGTATGAAATCCATATATATGACATTATATGGTAATTGGTTGTGTCTGATTCCAGTTCAGAAAGAATGAATATTTTAAAATAATGAATATTTTAAAATAATGAATATTTTAAAATAATATTCAGTAAAAGATCAAAATCTGATTTTGATGTCCGATTTGGGATGGACACGAATATATTTAAATATATAAAGCCGTGTTGATTAGATTAACGCCATTTTGACGTAAACGATATTTATATCGATTTTATTCATTTTTATAATGAATATCGAAAAGGAAGTGATTTCAAAATCTAATTATTTGGAAAATACTATCACTTATATATCGATGATATGGAATATTCAATTTTGATTAGAAATTGAATATGAAGTTGAAATCATTTTGAAAACGAATTTAAAATGATTTATAAAATACGCTTTGAATGGAAATAGATGATATATATATATATATATATATATATACACAGAGAGAGAGAGAGAGAGAACGCGCCGTGCCGTGGTAGTTCGCGAATGTCGACTATTGACTTCGAACGGACATTACAGGAGATCCGACCATCGGATTCTCCTAAAACAAAACCGTTGGGTTCGTATCGAAAAGAAATTTCCAACAAATATTAGAGATTTGAAATCTAACGGTTGGATTTGGAATTATGCCCAAATCGAATTTGGAAAAGGTCGCTATAAGTGCAGTTCGATGACCGTTTATGGAAATCGACTGTATGGGCATTGATAAAATTATTAAAAATATTAATAATTTGTGTCAAATCATAGTAAATGGTTCGAAAAGAGCTGAGATGAAAAATTCCATATTTGAAAAGATAAAATTATATTTTTATCGAAATGAACTAGTTATAAACTAGAATTATAATCCAATATTTTTAAATAAATAAATTGAATTTGAAGTGGTTTTAAAAATAACAGGAATTTCCAATATATAAATTGGAAGGGATTTGAATCGAAATTATCTTCGGAATATTTAAATATTGGATTCCATGTTTATACGGATATTGTGGAGGAATTTGGAAGATATATATATCGTTATTCCAATACGATATTTGTTGGTTTCAGAATTTGATATTGAATATAAGCCGATATATTTTCTATTCAGAGCCTTGTATTTAATATCAAATGGGATTTTGGGTTTGTCGTGAATGGTATCTTTAATAATACTGTTATTAAACCTAATGGAGTTAAGAAAATTAAAAACTGACCGGAGTTTGGCTAAGTTGAACAGTTTCCTGGGTATTGATCTGATGTTGGTTTCGGCCTTCGGGACTAATGCTTAGGGAATTGTTCTCTTACTAATTTACAGTTAGAGACCGATGGGATTTTGGGTTTGTCGTGAACTGTGTTTTAAATGATACTGTTCTAAAACCCGTGTGAAAAGAATAAATCTTTTAATTAAGATTTAAAGAAGAATTACCAATTAGTTAACATTTAATTGGAACTGAAAATGGAACGTGAATTGGGTTTATTGTGAATTGTGTTTTTAACGACATTCGTTCTTTTAACCAATTTACAGTGAAATGTGATTTGAAATTTATAAATCTTTTTATTAAGATTTAACGGAAATTTTGCAAAGTAAAGTTTTCCCAATTTAATATATTAAATTGGAATTGACTGGAATTCGATTGATAATAATCGAGGTGAATGGAGGAAGACTGTTAATACATATGGAATTTAAAAGGCTTTGCCGTTATTCCGTTTATATTATTAGTCGAATACGGAAATTGATATCGATTATATATTGATTTTTTTCCCGTGGAGATTCCATAATTAATGGAATGTGATTTGGGTTTATCGTGAACTGTATTTTAAATAACATTAGTTCTTTAACCCAGTTAAAGGCAGGATTACATGTCTGTCATTGTATTTCGAACGGTATGGTTGATCTCTGCTAAATATACATCTGTTTGGTGGTGAAGAATTTATTCTCTTGCTTAACACCCTTCTCTTAGACGTACGGGCTTAGAGGTTATATATCGGCAGAAATCAATAGTACGATGTAGATTGTCGATGATACATGTTTGTGTTTCCAAAATTAAATAATCATTAATATTGATATTTGGGAAGATTAAAACTAAGTGGAGTTTTAATGAATCTTTAATTAGATTGAAATGGGAATTGATAATTTAAATTATCAAATTTGTGAAATGATCGAGAAGGGGGTATCGCCAGTTTTGCTCCTAGCGATAGTTAAATCTTTAGTTAGAATTGAACGGGGAATGGTAATTAAATTTACCGAGGAAACTGTGGTGTTAGTTATGGGGTAATACCAGTTTTTCTCCATGGGATGAATAGGTTGGGATTGGGAAATTAAATATATGGTTACTTGGGTAAGGTGCGTTAATCCCGACTAGTTTGGAAAACCTTAATATGGTTTGAACTGATATCCAAAGGAAGATTAAAGAATAAATTTAAAAGAATTTATGATTAATAAAATTAATGGGAATAAATCCCTAAAGATGTTAATATTTAAATAAAAGAATATTTAGAGTTGAAATGAGACGTATGCTGTGTTTTATAACACTTGTTTATTATATACGTGAGTTATTCGGGAAGACCGGGTTTATACCCATTCTGGATAACTAATTCGATGATAAGTTAACGATGAAGACGGTGGTTGAAGACCGGAGGTCTTTACATCGTTTGGATGATTACGGATGTCTTGATTGGGCTGTACACCCAAGACGAGGTAATAAGTGGTGATCGTCTAGACGTACTTGGAGATCGACGGATATGCGAGGGCCTCTCTCCTGTATTGGACATATAAGACGAGGAATAAGGTGCCTCCGGTTTCGTTCAGACCCAGAACGAACTTGTAAATGGATTGTGTATCTGACATTGGATTTTATTCTGTGTTGATTGATTTCTATTAAACATATATCTGTTTGGCGGCGGAGATTTATTCTCCTGCTTAACGCCCTTCTCTGAGACGTACGAGCTCAGAGGTTATATATCGACAAATATCAGTCGCATGGCATGAGTTGCCTGTGTGGCATGCTGAGATGCAGTGATCAAGGCTTTTGTTGAAAAGCTGATTCTTGTGGTTGATGATCAAAGCACAACTTTAATATAGCGCCACTTTGTGTTTAGCGTTAATTCGCGAGCCTCACACATTGGTATGAGTCAAAACGGGATAAGGACTGTTGGGAGAACACGATGTTTCGGTCTAGCTATGGGTGGTGTCAGCATTTTACAAGCCTGACATTTATATTATTTTTACCTATGTAGTTGTTGGAATGCATGGTGCCTCGGATATATCGGTCTCTACGGAGCCGATGGATGGGTCCGATAGGACCGAGAAACGTGTGTTCAGGAATAATTAATCCTCAAACATAAGGGAGGACCGGCCCAACCGATTCCAAGGGTCTTCTACGGGAGATCCCGAGGCATTTGCTAGAGTGTCTCGAAGCCAAAGCGCGGAGTATGTCCCTTGCCTAGACTCATGATGGAAATCCAATTTCCAATACGTGACATTTCGGTTTTGATTATAGAGCCTAGTATTGTTGACATGATATACGGTACCCATGCCGTCTAGGATTGATACATTTATATTTGAAGTTGTTTCCATACACTTTACACTATAATAGTATCAAAATGATTTATTTTAAATGTACCAAGCATTATTTGGCTATTGTAAGGTAAAACCTTATCCTACGACTTGCATTGCATTGTGTGATGGGACCTGGGTCTTATAATAGCTTCATTTTTCCAAAAAGCATTGTGTTGTTTGTTCTATGCACTATTATTCTTAGGAGGAAACCCGTTCCATGTTATACGGCGTGTGATTTACCTTATTTCTAAAGTAAAGTTTTAAATAACTTTTATAGTTCTCACACCAGTCACATGATTGACCTGGAGTTTATTGTTTTAACCTAAACTCTGGGTGCCGCTATTTTCCACATGGGCAACTAGTAGTTTTGGTTTTGCAGATTTATATTCATAGGATCCTGGTTTACAGCTGGAATGATATTCGGAAAGCTCTGTATCCGTTTATCTCTTTCAGTTGTGTTTTGTATTATTTTCCGCTGCATTGTAATTTAAATCTCTGATATTTCTCTGATGTATAATATTTATTCATACTCTGTATATTCTTATACTCTGATGTGAATTGTTGTAATAAGCAATGAAATGTTCTGGTGTATGTTGTGTTTTTATAGCACTTGTTTATTATATACGCGAGTTATTCAGAATGGCCGGGTTTATACCCATTCTGAATAACTGATTCGACGATAAGTCGACGATGAAGATGGAGGTTGAAGACCAGAGGTCTTCACATTGTTTCGATGATTACTGATGTCTTGATTGGGCAGTACACCCATGATAAGGTAATAAGTTGTGATCGTCCAGACGTACTTGGAGATCAACCTGATATGCGAGGACCTCTCTCCTGTATTGAACATATGGGACTAGGAATAAGGTGCCTCCGGTTTTGTTTAGACCACAAACGAACTATTAAATGGATGTGTGTCTGACATTGGATTTTATTCTGTGATGATTGAACTCTATTAAATATATATCTGTTTGGTGGCGGAGAATTTATTCTTTTTCTTAACACCCTTTTCTGAGACGTATGAGCTCAGAGGTTATATATCGATGGACATCAGTTGCATGGTGTGAATTGTTTGTGTGGCATACTGAGATGCAAAGGAACAAGGCTTCTGTTGAAAAGGAGAGCCTTGTGGTTGATGATCAAAGCACGGCTTTAATATAGCATAACTTTGTGTAGCGTTAATTCGCGAGCCTCACATTTCGGTATGAACCATAAACGAGAGAGGATTGCAGGGTGAGCATGCATTTCTTTCTAGCTAGGAGTGGTGTCATGGTATGGAGCCCAGACATTTTTACTTATGTGGATGTTGAAAAGTGAGGTACCTCGGATATATCGGTCACTACGGGGCCGTTGGATGCTATGGTCGACAAACTGACCAGGTTTATGCCCCATAGGGTGGGGAAACATATTGTTCATGGATTATTAATCCAATTAAAATGTGGATTGGCCCTGAACATCCAAGGTGTAGTTGCGGTTGTTCTTGAGACATGGTAGGCTAGATTGTCTCGAAGCGGTAAGGACGATCCCTTGCCTTGGTTCATGATGGAAATCCAACTTTAAATACGTGACATTTCAATTTTGATTGTAGAGCCTAGTATGGTTACATGATAGATGGTACCCATGCCGCCTATGATTGATACATTTATATTTGAAATTGTTTTATACACTATCCAAATGGGCAGCTAGTAGTTTTGGGTTCGTAGATATTATATTCACAGGATCCTGGTTTACAGCTGGAGCTATATTCAGAATGCTCTGTATCTGTGTATTTCTTTCAGTTTGGTTATGTATTATTTTCCCGCTGCATTGTAATTTTAAATCCCTGATATTTATCCAATGTATATTATTTATTCATACTCTGTATATTCTTGTACTCTGATGTAAATTGTTTTAATAAGAAATAAAATGTTCTTCTGTTTGTGTTCTGATTTGTCGTGTTCTCAACTCAATCCGGGCTTTCCCGTAAGGGCAAGTTTGGGTCGTTTCAGCTGGTATCAGAGCTTTGGATTACAGAGCTTGAGAAAAGAACTCATTAGCACCAAACGAAAGAATTCATCAGAGACTGGACTAGTAATATCCAATGAGAATGACTTGTTAGAGATGGGATTAGTAGTATCCTAGAACGAGTGGGAAGAATGTTATTTTTAAAATAAAAAAGAAAACAAATTTTGTTTTAAAAATTTAAATCTTATTATACGTATTTGAATATTTATTTTAAGTTGATTTTGGACAATCAAGTATATGAAGATTTTGCATATACGCCTGGCTAGTGTATGTACGAAGTCTCAAATATACTGGATAGATATAGAATCACACTCTAGTCGCCCGGGGACGAAACTATTAATGACTATATAGCGTCAGTAGTTTTTGTTCGAGTTTCGAAAGTGGGATATCTATATATTTCCAATTGACTTGTTTGAGAACCAAAACTAGATAAGGTTATTTTTGTGATTTGGCATCAAAAATATGATTTTTGACTATGTATGAAAGTTATGGGTTTGAAACGTTAGTCAACTAATTGATTGCTAATTGCTGGTTGCTGGTTGTGTTGTATGTTTATTAGTTTAACTAATAACATTGTTGAAACAAATAATATAATGAAAGGTATATTTTAGCCAAGTTGAGTCAAATTTGAACTGAATTGAAATTTGATTGAAAATTTCATGCATATACATGTATATACATTGAATAGGTCATAGCAGGGAATCTAAGCAGTGGAATAAAATTGTATGCCCGACAAATAGGTACATGTTTACTAATTTATTGGGTTTGGATGATTTTATGAGCCGATTGGCTAGCCACTTGGCTTTTTTCTTTTTCTTTTTGATTGATGAGGCCCCTGCGTGGCTAGTTGCGGTTTTAAATGTCTCCTCGTACAAAGGAGGTTATGGCGAATTTTTTCGAAAATTTAGGGTGTTAGCCAAATTTTTGAAAATTTAGAAAATTTTTAGAAACTGAAAAGTTAAAGAATGAACGCCAGAATGAAAGTTGAGTTGATTGGTTAAACAACTTTCAGCTCCGTTCCTTTTCGATGACGAAAAGATTTTAAGTGGGGGAGATTGTAACAACCCGGAATTTCAGAACCAATTTAAAATTTTTATTTTAGCAATTTTAACGGATTTTGAATATTTAAAATGAATTAATTTAAATAATAACGACTTGGAATGAATAAATTTATTTTAATTATATAACGAGACAGAAATGGCGTGGCAGTTTGAAAATTCGATTTTAAATTTCAATTGAATGTACATGATTCAAAATAAATCGGATTTCAGTGAAACAAAAAATATTTGAATCTGTTTGAAAATATCTTTGTAAAAAATGTGAAAAATCCAGATTTCATAACGGAAATAAAAAGTTATGTTGAAAATTCAGAATAGTCGCTATGGAATTTATAAATATATATAGCCCTTAAAAATAGCGATTTTACAAACGACCTCCATTTTCGACGAAACCGCTTTTTTTTGGATCCGGAATGTCAAATTGCCGTTAGATTCCAATTTTCATTATTTTTGGAAGTAATATGTGAGAGTGGCAAAAGAAAACGTGTTTGGTTATTTCAGTTTGAATTTTATCGACTGGAAAATGACCGTTTTTCAAACGTTCTCCAAATTCGACGAAATTAGTTTTGTTAGAACCATATCATCAAAACATAAGTAGATTTATTTTTCGAGAATTTTTGGAGTCAGTATGTGGCTCCGGTAAACTAAAATGTACGTTTAAATTAAATATATACTGATTTATATTTTAATTTTAATGAAAACTGATCGAAATAGTCGAATTGGCTTACGTGTCATATCCCATTATGTTCGGAATTAGCTAGGGGCGACAGTCGTTGGATTTGATTTGGAGTTCAAGTGCAAAAACAACATTCTCGGAATTAAAATTAAAATTAAAATTAATTATAAAACCCACCATTGGCCAAAAAACCCTAGCCTCTCTCTCCATCGTTTTGCCATCGCCACCTATGATTAAAGGGCTGAAACGCTCGAAACTTTCCTCCCGTTTTTCCCTTAATCCACATCGAATTAGATGATGGTCCTTCAAGAAAAATTTTAGTGCTTCCCTGGCTCTCTCCATCCATACCAAATTGATTGGAAACCGTGGAGACCTGAGCTCAAATTTCCAGCTAGAACTACCGCCGTTCAGCAGGCTATTCTGCCGCCGTGGGGCCCGCGATTGGCCACCGCTCCTGGCGCAGGAAGGCACCGCCGCCGTCGTTCATGTGGCACCCCCTGATCATGCTCCACCCACTCCAGTGGCGTGCCTTTCGCAACTCTAAAGTTGAACAGTGCGTTGATGTCCAGAAACGAAGAGAACGATGGATTAACATAAATGGTAACATTTTAATCATTATATTAAGCGCTATTAAATTAGTTAATTTTATTTTAATCATCTTGTAATTAACGCATTAAAATCCGTAACTTTCTCATATGAGTATGAGGTCCAAGTCGTGGGAAACTGGATCCATTGCGATCGTGGGGACGAGAGCTTCACAACAAGACTAACGGGGTCCAATTTGGAGCACATTGGAATTTCGGGCAAATTCAATTCCAAACTGTTCAGAAATAAAACTGGCGGAGTGGAAACCGACTATGAGAACTCCTTCTCACTCTCATTATTTTACAGTTAAAAATATACTAGGATGTAGATGGTGCTTAGCAGCATCAGACACCATTGATTGTACAAACCATGATTGTTTGTTTGAATTGAATGGACTTTATTGTGGTCGTTGATTGTATTATATGGAATAAAATATTTGAACAATAAAAATATCATTTTTATTGTATATATGAACTATATAAAATATTAATGTATGGAATAAAATATTTGAACAACAAAAATATCATTTTTGTTGTATATATGAACAGTATAAAATATTCATGTATGGAATAAAGTATTTAAACAATAAAAATATCATTTTTATTGTATATATGAACTATATAAAATATTCATGTATGGAATAAAATATTTGAACAATAAAAATATCATTTTTATTATATATATGAACTGTATAAAATAGTCATGTGTTGAAATAAATATTCATAAACAAATCAGATGATTTGTTTACGTACACCCATTTATCTGATACTGATTGGGACGATATCTTTTACACATCGCCCAACTGCACAAATAAAATCTGTGTTTGTTGATTGAAACCTCACACGGGTATTGGGATGATATTTGACGTACACGAATCCCAATTGTTTAGTTGTATGTCAATCGATGGGTTGACAGACTGTTGTAAGCGTTAATTATTTATATTTAATGCTTATGCAAATGTGTAGTGCACTCTAGCTGATGGTTGATTGTTTATCATTATTGATATATACATGTGTTTATGAAATCCATATAAATAAAATTATATGGTAATTGATTGGGTCTGATTCTAATTCAGAAATAAGGAATATTATAAAATAACGAATATTTTAAAATAATATTAAAAAATCAAAATATGATTTTGATGTCTGATTTTGGATGGACATGAAAATATTTAAATATATGAAGCCGTGTCGATTAGATTTGCGCCATTTTGATGCAGACGATATTTATATCGATTTTATCCATTTTTATAATGAATATCGAAAAGGAAAATGTTTTCAAAATCTAATATTTTGAAAATATTATCATTTATATATTAATGATATGGAATATTCAATTTTGATTTCAAATTAAAAAATGAAGTTGAAATCATTTTTAAAACGAGTTTAAAACAATTTATAAAATATGTTTTAAATGGAAATCGATGAAATATATATATTATACATATATAATGGCCCGAATAGAATGCGCTGCGCTGCGACCGTTTGCGAATTTCGACCATTGACTTCGAATTGACATTACGAGAGATCCGACCGTCGGATTCTCCTAAACCCGGAATCGTTGGGTTCGTATCGAAAAGAGCTTTCCAATGAATATAAGAGATTTGAAATCTAACGGTTGATTTTGGAATTATGTCCAAATCAAATTTGAAAAAGGTCGCTGTGAGTGTAGTTCGATGTGATTGTTTATGGAAATCGACTGTACGGACTTTGGTAAAATTATTAAAAATATTAATAATTTGTGTAAGATCATAATAAATGATTTGGAAAGAATTTGGATGGAAAATTCCACATTTGTAGAGATAAAAATATATTTTTATCAAAATGAACTAGTTATGAACTAGAATTATAATCCAATATTTTTAAAATAAATAAATTGGATTTGAAATGGTTTTTAAAATAACCAGAATTTCCAATATATGAATTGGAATGGATTTGAATCAAAATTATCTTTGGAATATTTCGATATTGGGTTCTGTGATTATACGGATATTGTGGAGGAATTTGGAAGATATATTAATATTGTTATTCCCAATACGATATTTTTTTATTTCAGAATTTGACATTGAATATAAGCCGATATAATTTCTATTCAGAGCCTTGTATTTGATGTCAAATTGGATTTTGGGTTTGTCGTGAATAGTGTCTCTAATTACACTATTCTTCAACCCAGTTGAGAAAAGAATATATCTTTAATTTAAGATTTAGTGAAAGTTTCCAACTAATTAATATTTAATTGGAATTGAATAAAAGAATTGTATTTTGGTTTGTCGTGAGTGGTGTCTTAAATAACACTGTTCTTGAACCCCTTGTGAAAAAAATAAATATTTTAATTAAGATTATCAGAGTTTTCAGTTAATTAACATTTAATTGAAATAAAATGGAATGTGAATTGGGTTTATTGTGAACTGTGTTTTTAACGACATTTGTTCTTTAACCCGATTGATAGTGAAATGTGATTTGGAATATATAAATCTTTTATTAAGATTTATTGGGATTTCCCAAAGTAAAGTTTTCCAATTTAATATATTAAATTGGAATGGAATGGAATTTGATTTGGTAATAATCGAAGTGAGCTTTTGTAGAGGAATACTGTTAATATATATGGATTTTAAAAGGCTTTATCGTTATTCCATTTATATTATTGGTCGGATATAGAAATTGATATCAATTATATATTAATCTGTTTTCTGTGAAGATTCAACAACTAATGGAATGTGATTTAGGTTAATCGTGGATTGTGTTTTAAATGACATTAGTTCTTTAACCCAATTAAAGACAGGATTACATGTCTTACATTGTATTTCGAACTGTATGGTTGATCTCTGCTAAATATATATCTGTTTGGTGGCGGAGAATTTATTCTCCTGCTTAACACCCTTCTCTATGACGTACGAGCTTAGAGGTTATATATCGGCAGAAATCAATAGTATGATGTAGATTGTCGTTGTGGCATGTTTGTGTTTCCAAAGTTAAATAATCATTAATATTGATTTTTGCGTAAGGCCTGCGATAGCAATGGAATCGGGGAAAGTATACAAAAAAGATAGTGAATTATGTCCTTCAAATCGCACGTTGCTTTCTACCACATCGTTTTAAATGAAGTTTTACCATATAGAATGGATCAGACAGTTAGCAGTAATTTTTCTATAGACGTCCACAAATCTATTTCATGTAGCTTGGCAAGGAAATTTTGAGTCATGTTTTCCCAGCATATTTTAGTGAATGTTGAACCGAAAAAGATATATTATGTGCTCACTTCCCTGACTCAAACTTATACCTGTACTATTTTTGCTCTTAGCCTTTGTTTGGCAAGCTGCTGTAAGTTTGAATTATGTGCTTCTTTTTTATTCCTCGGCGCAGTTTCTAAATCTACACAATTTCCCCTTATGACTATTGCTTTCCAATTAGTTGTTTTTGCATTAATTGTGACTTCATCAATCTTGAATCAAAGTTGACTTAACAATAAAGAACAAAATGCTATAATTCTTAAATTGTTACGGTACCGGCTGTTAAAATTAGGTGTTCTCTCTTTCAGTAGTTGGTCGAGAACGAAACTAATGGATGCAGAGCATAAATCCAATATACTTTTGCTAGTAAACAAAGAAAGCACCACACTCTTTTCTTTCACATTTTTGGGCTGCAATTAATGTACTGGAAAAGGTAGATAGAGCGGCTACAATATGGGGTCAAAAAGCAAAAATAAGTGATTTATTTTTATCCCTTATAAAAAAACTTATTTTTGAACCTGTCCGACTGTTGCTAAGCAGTTTTTGGATATCAAACGGACCTCCCTGGACGGTAATCTTAATGTGGCTGACTTACCCGACGATTAAAACTAAGTTGAGTTTTAATGAATCTTTAATTAGATTGAAAATGGAATATGATAATTTAAATTATCAAATTCGGGAAATGATCGAGAATGGAGTAGCACCAGTTTTACTCCAAGCGATAGTTAAATCTTTAATTAGATTTGAACGAGAAATGGTAATTAAATTTACCGATAACACCCTGGTGTTAGATATGGAGTATTACCAGTTTTGCTCCATGGGATGAAAAGGTTGGGATTGAGAAATTAAACAAATGATTATTTCGGTAAGGTGCGCTAATCCCGACTAGTTTGGATAAACCTTAATTTGGTTTGAATTGATATCCAAAGGAAGATTAAAGAATAAATTTAAAGAATTTATCTTTGATAAAATCAATGGGAACCTTTCCCAAAGGATGAATATTTAAATAAAAGAATATTCAGAATTGGAATGAGGCATATGTTGTGTTTTTATAGCACTTGATTATTATATACACGAGTTATTCAGAAAGGCCGGGTTTGTACCCATTCTGAATAATTGATTCGACGATAAGTCGACGATTAAGTGGTGGTTGAAGACCAGAGGTTTTTACATCGTTTGGGTGATTACAAATGTCGTAATTGGGCTGTACACCCAATACAAGGTAATAAGTGGTGATCGTCCAGACGTACATGGAGATCGACCGGATATGCGAGGACCTCTCTCCTGTATTGGACATATGGGAAGAGGAATAAGGTGCCTCTGGTTTCGTTCAGGCCCAGAACGAACTACTAAATGGATGTGTGTCTGACATTGGATTTTATTCTGTGATGATTGATCTCTATTAAATATATATCTGTTTGGTGGCAGAGAATTTATTCTCTTGCTTAACACCCTTCTTTGATACGTACGATCTTAGAGGTTATATAACGATAGACATCAATCGCATGGCATGAATTGCCTATGTGGCATACTGGGATGCAAAGTATCAAGGCTTTTGTTGAAAAGCATCGCCTTGTGGGTTATTATCAAAGCACGGCTTTAATATAGCATATCTTTGTGTAGCGTTAATTCGCGTGCCTCACACCCCGGTTTAAACCATAAACGGGAGAGGACTGCAGGGAGAACATGCGTTTCTTTCTAGCTAGGAGTGGTGTCATGGTATGGAGCCCAGACATTTTTACTTATGTGGATGTTGGAATGTGAGATACCTCGGATATATCGGTCACTATGGGGCCGATGAATGTTATGCTCGATATACTGACCAGGTTTATGCCCCATAGGGCAGGGAAACATATTGTTTAGGGATTATTAATCCACTTAAAATGTGGACCGGCCCTGAAGATCCAAGGTGCAGTTGCGGTTGTTCCTAAGACATTGTAGGCTAGATTGTCTCGAAGCGGTAAGGACGATCCCTTGCCTTAGTTCATGATGGAAATCCAACTTCCAATATGTAACATTTCAGTTTTGATTGTAGAGCCTTGTATGGCGACATGATAGATGGTACTCAGGCTATCTATGATTGATACATTTATATTTGAAATTGTTTTATACACTATGCACTCATAATCGTATCAAATGATTTGTTTTAAACGTACCAAGCATGTTTGGCTATTATAAGGGAAAACTCAATCCTCCGGCTTGCGTTGCATTGTGTGATGGGACTTGAGTCTTATAATAGCTTCATTTTTCCAAAAAGCATCGTGTTGTTCATTCTATGCACTGGTATACTTCGGAGGAAACCCGTTCCGTGTTATACGGCGTGGTCCCTTGATTTACTTTATTTTAAAGTAAAGATTTAATAACTGTTTTTAGTTCTCACACCAGTCACATGACTGACCTGGAGTTTATTGTTTTAACCTAAACTCTGGGTGCTCCTATTTTCCACATGGGTAGCTAGTAGTTTTGGTTTTGCAGGTATTATATTCACAGGATCCTGGTTTACAGCTAGCGCTATATTCGGAACGCTCTGTATCCGTGTATTTCTTTCAGTTGTGTTATGTATTATTTTTCCGCTGCATTGTAATTTTAAATATCTAATATTTATCCAATGTATATTATTTATTCATACTCTGTATATTCTTGTACTCTGATGTAAATTGTTGTAATAAGCAATAAAATGTTCTTCTGTTTGTGTTCTGATTTGTCGTGTTCTCAACTTAATCCGGGCTTTCCCGTAAGGGCAAGTTTGGGTTGTTTCAGCTTGGTATGTCACCGACGGCTAAATTAACCCCAAAATGAGAGTTAAAGATATATGAAAGGACAAATAAAGCAAGATGTTGCTGCATTGTCTGATATAATGTAGGCGAGTGGGGACTGATTACACATTTTTGCAAGGAGTTCAAAGTAATAATCAATGGAAACACATGTTCTTGTACATGTAGAATTCCCTTACCTTAACACCTTCCATGTGAACATGTAATGGCAGCTTGTTCGAATGTAACCAACAGTGCTAATTGATTTCACCATGACTTTGCTTCAAAGTGGTATTCGGTGAAGAAGTACTATGCATCTTAAAAACCAGAATTTCATTCTATTCCAGATAAACAGTATAGGACTGAATTTGAGGGACTGGTTACATTGTCTCCAATGGTGCGTAGGGCACCTGAGAGACCTAAATCAACATGAATTAAAGGAAATATGATGAAATGCAGGCTCTTAAAGCGAATAGATGCAGTAAGTGCGGAGTGATTGGTCATAAAAGAAGTCAATGTAAATCAGTAAATTAGGCTTTTGTTTTGTAGTTTATGTTTGAACTATTTGTATTAATGTTTGATTGTAGAAGAACTTCTTTCTTTCGTAAATTGATGACAATTTGCAATGAGCTTATATTTATCGCCTTAATTCGTACATTCAAGCAATACATACATTGACTGGTACATGTCGCAAACTACTTTAGCATTTGGATATATTGGTGCATGCCACAAGTCCAAACTACTCATTGGGATATCGTGGGAACCTGGACTCTAAGTCCAAGTTCAATAATTTTAAACGGAGAATTTCCTGTTTCAGTCATTCATTCTCATCCTGAATCTCCAATGCATACTCATGTATTCTTTGGCACATTAGAGGATCAACCCCTTGCTATAGGTACAAGCTCGGAAGGTGTTCGGATAAAGGAGGCTCATATTATAGCGACTACATTTGTAGATCCTACGCCCTGTACTAATACTTCTATTCTTGTTCACAATCACGCAACAATCTGACCTACAATAACAAAATTTTCTTGGTACTGGCTCGCCGATTGCTGTTGCTCAGCCTTGATTAACATATTTACCTTCATCCACCGCAATGAAATACTTTTGTGGTGCGCTAGGGAGATGATCTGGGAGTTGAACCATTTCAGATATTTCTGGACCGGGGCAAATTTCCTTACCCGGTCGATGAACTATTGGTGACAATAGAGCTTGCGGTGTAGCATCAACATGATGAATGTTATCATACGCTCCTGACTCCAAACTTTTCCAATACTTTGATAAAGTCTCATCCTCAATTTCTCATTGATCCATCCTACTTAATGATGAAATTAAACTTGGGAAGACTCAATTTTATAACATTCAATGCATGAGAATAAGGGAAATCTTGTACGTACCTTTGAATTTGAGCTAAATCCCGCTAAATAGAACAAATGCTCCAATCTTTGATGTCCAATTTTCTATAAAGTAGAGGTTAAAATTGATTATAAGGCTAGTTTTTGTGAAGTATTTTGGTAAAGTTTTGAGGAAGAAAAGGTAAGTGAGTGAGATGTAATAGGTAAAGTGAAATTTTAGAGAGCCAGCAGCTCTTTGTAAATCTTTTAGGGCACAATCTTGGATTGCTCCCTAGGGATACAGAGACATTTTGAGGGAGATGTGGTAGGCAAAGTGGAATTTAAGAGACCAACTAGCTCTCTGTAAATATTTCGGGGTGCAATCCTGGATTGCGCCCTAGGGATATAGAGACATTGTGAGTGAAAAATGCCTAGGGCACGATCCAGGATTGCACCCCAAAAGATATTGTTTTTTTTAATGTTTAAACCAAAATTGGTCTACAACATCAAAGGTACATTAGCAGTACTTCACCAAACGGTAAGAAGTAGAAAATGGAGCCACAATCATAAAAAATAAATAAAAACACAAGGATTTTATAGTGGTTCACTCTAAAATAGATCTACGTCCACTTTGGCGATAGTTTTCATTATCATTTCAAAGTTTACATGGCTTGAATTCTCTCTAAGCACATTCATTCTCTCTTTTATACAAGGATTTCACTTTGATCTTTACAAATCAGTGAAGGAATGGTTGAATATCTCTAAGTGCAAGGAGTATGAAGGTAGATATACAATCTCTTTTAGTAACTCAAGTGATTTTGGCAGATTCCATGGCGGATTTGGCGTTAGATCTTCACTTGGAGACGATGAACGGAGTTAGAATGGCTTGGAATGAAAGAGAAAAAAGTTGGACAACCCTTTGGGGTCCTGAAAATCGATCGCCATTAAGGTGAAGGTCATGGGGTATTTATAGGAGAGGTTGGAATAAAGTGGTGAGCTGAAACTTGTATGTGCATGCTATGGGTCGCTCATGCAGTTAATTATGAAAATGCCACTACCAGTTGTAGCCAGCTGTCACCAGCTATAGCTTGTTGTCTGCCTGACCGACCAGGGTGTTGCTCGGCCGACCCTACCAATGTGCGACCGACCCTATCTGCGTGCGACCGACCTAGAGTGTGTGCAAGCCCTCTATGATATTAGACCTCTTGTGATGCTCGACAAATTCATTTTTCATAGATTTAATCTATCAATCTTGCACTTATCTTTTGATGGATAAACATTTACCACTCGAAGTTTGTATTTTTTTAATTTATAAATACTATGAGCTTCGAAATGAACGAATATAGCATTATTTGATAGATTGAAATCTTTTTAAACATTGAGCAACAACACTCATTTTTCTGTGGGTTTCGTGCTAGCAATTCAGGTTGGTCAATGCTAACATCCCAACGTTGGTCGAGTAGTTCATGTTGGCTCGAGCGACCGGTTTGGGCTCGAGCGACCGAGCCTGGCCTATTTCCTGAGATCGAATGAGCCCGTTCGTCTCCTTTATATTGCTTTATATCCTTCACTTCTGCACTTCATTTATTTTTTTAAGAAAACAATTTAATGTCGGCAATAATCTTCTGAAGAATCTCGTGTCGCAACCCGTTGAATTCCATTCAAACTTTATCCAAATTGGCTTATTATTCATTACAAGCCTCAAGCTCATCGATTGCGCCCAATTTTTACAGTGAAACCTGACCAATTTTGAATCGAACTGAAGCAATTCCGTTGGATCTGAAGCACTCCGTTCATCCCAGGTGACTCTCTCTCTTCGATTTCATACTAGCTTCATCTATTTGCACTGTAGAAATTTAGGGTTTTGGATTGACTATAAAACTTGGGTGCAGCTAGGATTTGAGCCAAAATTTTAGGTTGTAATTTTGGAATTTGGGATGAATTTGATTGCATTGGGGATAAGGATGCATATCTAAACATGTTTGAGGAATTCGAATTGTCCAAAATCCTTTAAATCCTTATTTAAATTGAATGCCTATGAGGTGTTCGGTGTAATGCTTGAACTGTGAAACTGTCCACAGTTTGTTGATTTGCTTGTATATCTGAATTTATTTTTCTTGTTATTTGTCTTTAAACTTGAAAAATATAGTCTGCGTGCACAGTATTTAAACTCATACTTGTGTTTGCTATGTGGAAACTTTATGTTGAATTTGGCACCATTTAGCTTGATTATGGCACTTCAATTCGTAACATAATTTCATGCCTTTCTCGATGATCCTGCTCGACCTGTGTGGTCACGCTCGACCCAGCCCGGGCTCGAACATGCTCGACCTTATGGGGTCAGTCATGTTTGAACCGGCTTAGGCTCGAGCATGCTCGACCCCTAAGGGTCGGTCATGTTCAACCGATCTTAGGTTCGAGCATGCTTGACCCAATCTGGGTTCGAGCATGCTCGACCCCTATGGGGTCGGTCATGTTCGACCCAGCTTAGGCTAGAGAATGCTTTTCCTAGTTTGGGCTCGCTCATGCTCGACTTGCTTAGGCTCGAGCATGTTCGACCCCCAAGGGGTAGGCATGATATCACCATTTGGTTGGAGTCTTTTGCCAAATACCTGTAACAACCCTGAATTTTGGGGGTAAATTTAAAAATTTATATTAAGTAATTTTAATGAGTTTTGATAAGTAAAATAATTTAATTAGAATAATAATGATTAAAAATTGATTTAAATCGAAGTTAGAATGAATAATTTAATTTTAATTATAAAAAGAGTTAGAAATAGCGCGGTAGTTTGAAAAGTCAAACTTAAACTTTGATTGACCGTACAGGATGCAAAATTTAACGGATTTTAGTGAAACTAAAAATATTAGAATCTATTTAAGAATATCTTTCCAACGAATCCGAAAAATTGAAATTTCATAGCGGGAATCAAAAGTTATGCCCAAATTAAGATTTAGAAAGGTCGCTATGAAATTTATAAAGGTCAAAAATGCTACTTTTTGCATACAAAGGAATTTGGACTCGAAACCACTTCCATTGAGTTCATAATGATGTTTCTGCATTGAAAAACAGTAAACACTTATATATTTCGAGTTTCGGAAATTATTTGTTTAAAAATGTAATTTTAATATTGAATATATACGCCTTGAAAATAGCCAATTTTCAAACGACCTCTGTTTTCGACGAAACCACTTTTGTTGGATTTGGAATGTCAAAATACGGTTAAGTTTAATTTTTCATAATTTTTAGAATTAAATTGTAGCCGTGGCAAAAAGATTTCAGTTTTGTCAATTTTGGTCAATTTTAATCAACTTGAAAATAATCATTTTTCAAATAGGCTCAGAATTCAACGAAAATAATTTTATTGGATTCGTATCGTCAAAACATAGCCAAAAATATTTTTTCGGGAATTTTTAAAGTTAAATTGTGGCCCCGGTAAATTTATTTATATGGTTATATTAAAAAAATAAATGATTTATATTTTAAAACTAATAAACTAGGTCAAGATGGTTGTTTGGGCCTGCGGGACATAGCCAGATGAGTCCAGAATAGGGGTAATTGGGTAAGTACCAAAGTCGTTGGGCTGAAATCAGACAAAGTTGCCAAACGTGCCTTTATTGGAAATTTAAGGAATAAAATAATATTTTATTATATAAAGTACGGCATCGTTCTTCTTCTTCCCGAATCGACCGAACCCATAGCCGCCTAAACCCTTCTACCTTCTCTCCTCCTTAGCTCCCAATCCATGAAGAATTAGCCTTGGCCACAGTTAAACTTTTTGAAGCTCTTGATCTCCTCTTTCCATTGATACCAATCTCAAACTCTCTCGTGCCCTCTAGCTCCCTCCCCGAACCCACGAACCCGCCGCCTTTGCACCCAAACCGCACCCCACATAGGCCCCTGCACCCTACACCATTTGGGGCGCCCAAAGCCCTCTCGTAGCCGGTCGTTTTGCCGCAAACCGTTCGTAAAACCATCAACCACAGATCGAGAAAACTTGATTCAAAGTTTTGAACAAAACTGAAAATAAATGGTCAAGGTATGAATTGGTGAATACAACACTTTTAAACGTCGCAAATCTTGATTTTATTTTTAAAATTGATATTTCACTCGTACGACATCGGAATCTGAAAATTTAAGATCCTGTGGAACCGTATCGTCGAGTAGATCGTGTTGGAACTGATTGGGGCTGTTTTTGAAATTGTTTGGATTTTCAGATCTGATTTAAAGCAAGGTGAGAAATCCTATCTATTTTTATAAATAATTATATTTTAATTACTACTCTTGCCTCTGAATCGCTATATGTATATTATTCTGCGCTATGGTAATTTAGGATTTATTTGTTTATGCATTTCTGTTGTGTTTGATATATTCGTTTGGGTTTATACGATTTGAATCTCATGTTTATTAAGATTCAAATTTATGTTCTAAATTCACGATGAAATTTATTATTAATTCCAGATCTATTATTTCAGATCTGATGTTGCGCTGCTATTTACTTCTTATTTCATTTCTTTTGTTTCAGTTTGTCAATGCGATCAAAATCTCATTTTTATTGAGATTTATATACATATATACGAATGGTTCCTTAGAATTGGTGTGTTTAACATTTGCATTTGTGTATGTGGGAAGTAGATTAAACCAAATTCATCATATTTGTTTATTGAATTGTTGGAAAGATTTTTAATGTCTTTGTTTGTTCATATTAAAAAGATAATCTTTTTAATATCGCTTTGTTGATATTAAAAAATATCGTTTTGTTAAAATAAAAGGATTGGATTTTTAATGTCGTTTTGTTAAAATGAAAGATTTGATTTTTAGCATCGTGTTGTTATAATAAAATAAAATAAAATGATTTTTTTTTATGTCATTCTGTTCAAATAAAATTTTAAGCGTCGTTTCATTTCAAACATAAGTATCATTTTTGTACATTATAAAAGGACACATTTTTGTACGTTATAAAAAGAACATATTTTTGTTCGTATTAAAACATATTTTTGGTTCGTATTAAAAGTACATATTTTTGACGTTATAAAAGAGCATAATTTTGACGCAACAAAATAGAAACACATTTTTAGTGTCATGTTAATACATTAGAAATGGAACATTATTTTAGTGTCATGTCCATGTACATGAAAATAAAAACAAATTTAGCTATGAAACTTTATTTACATTTCTCATGTGAATAAAAAGAACAAATTTTGCATTAACATTGATTTTTGTAAAAAAAAAAAAAAGAAAGAATGACATTAACGTTGATTTTTAGTTGAAATAATAGAAAATTACATATTTTTGTAATCAAAAGACATGAAATTTGTATCGTATATAAAAATTACATTTTTATGTAATCAAAAGACATGAAATTTGTATCGTATATAAAAATTACACTTTTATGTAATCAAAAGGCATGAAATTTATATCGCATATAAAAATTACATTTTATGTAATGGAAAGACATGAAATTTATATTGCATATAAAATTTACATTTTTATATGCAATTAAAGGATGTGATTTTGCAACGTAAAATAAAAATTACATTTTTATTTGTAATTAAGGTATGAATTTGCAACGTAAAATAAAAATAAAAATTACATTTTTATATGTAATTAAGGTATGAATTTGCAACGTAAGATAAAAATTACATTTTTATGTGTAATTACAGTATGAATTTACAATGTAAATAAAAAATTACATTTTTATATAAAACTTAGAATGAGAGATTTACAATGTAAATTAAAATTACATTTTTATATGAAGTTAAGAATGAGAGATTACATTGTAAATTAAAATTACATGAAGTCAATAATGAGGATTTACATTGAAATAAAAAAAATTACATTTTTATAATGTAATAAAGAAGTAGGATTCACATTGAAATAAAAAATTTACATTTTTATTATTATGTAATTTAAGAATAGATTTGCGTTGAAATAAAGAGACAAAGCTATAGATTACATTTTTATATACAAACAAAAAGGCAAGGTTATAAAATACATTTTTATATGTATTTTATGTACAAATAAAAGGATAAGATTATTAAACTTATTTTTATTTCCATGTTATGTGTAAATAAAATGGCAGAACTAAGGACCGTATTTTTATCTACATTTCACATGTATATAGAGGTTCATATTTTACTGTTAGATTTAAAATAATGATTTTTATCGTCATTTGAGATGCGGTAAAAATATTGTATTAAAATTTACATTTTTGTTTTATATTTTTATACTAAACAAAAAGGTAGATTTTAAGAAGAGATTTTCATCGTCATGTTAAATGTGATAAAGGTGCAAATAAGAGACAAAAAAAAGAATGATCTATTTACATTTTTGTTGTAAATAAAATATTAGAAAAGAAGATTTCATTTTTATTGTAAATTATAATGACAATAAAAAGGAGAAGAAATAAGTTACTCTTTTTAATTTCGTTTTATGCAAATTATAAGTGGGACTTTAAAATATATATTTTATTTGTCATATTAACGACAAATGAAAAGTAGATTTTAGACTATATTTTATTGTCAAAATAAAAAGATAATAAAAGAGATTTGAACTAAAATTGTCATTTTTATCAAAATCTACATATGATAAAAGAGGGGACAAAACCATGACATGATGGACTGCATTTGTCTGTTGTGTGTTGGTTGACTTGTTTGGATCGCCAACGAATTTATATTTATATATTAATATAAATATTAATTAAATTAAAACGAATCGCGTGTGGTAGTTCGCGTTTCGGAATCGTGACTTTAAACGATTAAACCAAAAGATCCAACCGTCGGATTTTCTCAAAACTGAAAACATTAGGACCGTCTTGGAAAGATCTCCAACAATATAAACTACGTTAAGATCCAACGGTTAGATTTTGAGATATGTGAATTCAAAATTTCATAAAAACAGTGCCATAACCAAATATGACCTGTAACGTCGTTTTTATAAAACGAGCTATTTTTATTGAAATAAAAATAGGAATAAATCGTTTTAAAATATAAAAAAAGATATGAAATTGTTTTCAAATTTATATATGTGAGGATTATTTGAAAAGTCCGAGTTTACTCTCATTACAAATAATGATACGACGTTTGAAGAATGGAAGACGGTGATTGAAGACCGGCGATCTTCACATCGAATGGACGACAACTGCTGATGCTCGTGATTGGAGTAGCTACCTTGAAGGGGCTACAGTGGTGGTCGTCCGGACGTAGTGTTGATTAGTACGGATTTGGCTTTCGCTCAGACCCAGAGCATAAGCTTATAAATGGAATGTGTGTCTGACATTGTACTCCTTTATATTGTATTTATCGATTTTCTGTCGAATGTATGAATGTATGGTGGCGGAGAATTTATTCTCTTGCTTAACACCCTTTCATATATTTCGGCAAAGGATTGGTAGTGTGATATGGAGTGACGATGTGGCATGCTAAGATGCATATGATCAAGGCTATTGTTGAAAAGCAGGCCTTGTGGTTGATGATCAAAGCACGGCCTGTTTAGTCATAGCTTTGTGTATAGCGTGACTTCAAGAGCCTCACACACCGGCGGAGTCTAAAACGGGAGAAGGAATCGCAGGGAGAGCAGCATGTTTCTTTCTAGCTAGAAGTGGTGTTTGGGCTTTAACACGGCCCGACATTTTACTTACGTGGATGATGGAATGAGGCGCCTCGGATGATAGGTCCTGTAGGACAGGGAAACGTGTGTTCAGGAATAACTAATCCGCAACTCGTATGGTGGACTGGCCCTGCAGCTATCCAAGGGTTCACTGCGGGGGATCCTGAGACATTAGCTAGAGTGTCTCGAATCGGTAAGGAGCTCCTCCCTAGCCTTGACTCATGTTGGAAACCCAATTTCCAATACGACCTCATGCAGATTTGATTGTATTACTAGTATGGAAGCATAGTATTATGGTATCTATGTGTCCTAGGATTGATACATTATGATTGAACTGTTTTTGAAAACTTATATACACTAATAATAATATCAAAATCCATTTTTATCGTACCAAGCGTGTTTAATCACCATAAGGTAAAACTCTATCCTCTGGTGTGCGTTGCATTGTGTGATGGGACCTGAGTCTTACGGTGATTCCATTTTTCCAAAAAACATTGCGTTGTTTTACGATTTACTTTAAGTTATGCACGGCAATCCATTGGAGTGAACCCGTTCCGCGTTAGCGGCGTGGTCCTTGGATTTGCTTTATTACTATTAGTTAAGAATTCTCACACCAGTCCCATGACTGACCCGTTGTTTGTTCCCACCTTTACAAACTCGGGTGCCCTCTTTCCACATGGGCAGTCGAGTAGTTTATCTACAGGTTCTTATCTCGAGCAGGATTCTGGATTGAAGCCTAAAGCTGTGTCCAGAGCATAGTTGTCTTCCGCTGCCTTAGTGATTTTATTTCCACTGTATTGTATTAAATTTATTGTAAAATTTTCTTCCGCTGTATTTTAATTTCGATGTACTTTGATATATTTTGTACTCTGATGTTATATTATCATGATGTAATAAAAGTCTGATGTTTTTGTTCTGATGTGTTGTAAACCCAAAGTAAGTGTATCCGGGATTTCCCGCAAGGGCGATTTTCGGGTCATTTCATTTTGGTATCAGAGCTCTAGTTAGCTCAAATCTTTCGGATACAACTCATTAGAACTGAACAAAAGACTCATCAGAGATTGGATTAGTAATATCCAATAAGAATATTAATTAAAGATAGGATCAGCAGTATCCTAGAATGAGAAAACTCATTAGTGATGGAGTTAGTAATGCCCTAGAATGAGTTGAGAGTGCCAAGCCTATAATATACGTATTTGTAATTATAATCTATTTTAGAAAATATGATTTTTGAATATATTAAAGCTATATTTTTGAAAAGTAATCAACTATAAAATTATTTAAACCAATGAATGAATAATAAAGAATGAAAAATTGAGTAAAAAAAAAACTTTTTAGCTTCGTTCCTTTTCGAGGACGAAAAGTATTTAAGTGGGGGAGAGTATAATAACCCTGAATTTTGGGGGTAAATTTAAAAATTTATATTAAGTAATTTTAATGAGTTTTGATAAATAAAATAATTTACTTAGAATAATAATGATTAAAAATTGATTTAAATCGAAGTTAGAATGAATAATTTAATTTTAATTATTTAAAGAGTTAGAAATAGCGCGGTAGTTTGAAAAGTCAAACTTAAACTTTGACTGATCGTACAGGATGCATAATTTAATGGATTTTAGTGAAACTAAAAATATTAGAATCTATTTAAGAATATCTTTCCAACGAATCCGAAAAATTGAAATTTCATAGCGGGAATCAATAGTTATGCCCAAATTAAGATTTAGAAAGGTCGTTACGAAATTTATAAAGGTCAAAAATGCTACTTTTTGCATACAAAGGAATTTGGACTCAAAACCACTTCCATTGAGTTCATAATGATGTTTCTGCATTGTAAAACAGTAAACACTTATATATTTCGAGTTTCGGAAATTATTTGTTTAAAAATGTATTTTTAATATTGAATATATACACCTTGAAAATAGCCATTTTTCAAACGACCTCTGTTTTTGACGAAACCACTTTTGTTGGATTCGGAAAGTCAAAATATGGTAAAGTTTAATTTTTCATAATTTTTAGAATTAAATTGTAGCCGCGGCAAAAAGATTTCAGTTTTGTCAATTTCGGTCAATTTTAATCAACTTGAAAATAGTCATTTTTCAAATAGGCTCATAATTCAACGAAAATAATTTTGTTGGATTCGTATCGTCAAAACATAGCCAAAAATATTTTTCAGGAATTTTTAAAGTTAAATTATGGCCCCGATAAATTTATTTATACGGTTATATTAAAAAAATAAATGATTTATATTTTAAAACTGAGAAACTGGGTCAAGATGGTTGTTTGGGCCTGCGAGACATAGCCAGATGAGTCCGGAATAGGGGTAATTGGGTAAGTACGACAGTCGTTGGGCTGAAATCAGACAAAGTTGCCGAACGAGCCTTTATTGGAAATTTAAGGAATAAAATAATATTTTATTATATAAAGTACGGCATCGTTCTTCTTCTTCCCGAATCAACCGAACCCATAGCCACCTAAACCCTTCTACCTTCTCTCCTCCTTAGCTCCCAATCCATGAAGAATTAGCCTTGGCCACAGTTAAACTTTTTGAAGCTCTTGATCTCCTCTTTCCATTGATACCAATCTCAAACTCTCTCGTGCCCTCTAGCTCCCTCCCCGAACCCACGAACCCGCCGCCTTTGCACCCAAACCGCACCCCACATAGGCCCCTGCACCCTACACCATTTGGGGCGCCCAAAGCCCTCTCGTAGCCGGTCGTTTTGCCGCAAACCGTTCGTAAAACCATCAACCACAGACCGAGAAAACTTGATTCAAAGTTTTGAACAAAACTGAAAATAAATGGCCAAGGTATGAATTGGTGAATACAACACTTTTAAACGTCGCAAATCTTGATTTTATTTTTAAAAATTGATATTTCACTCATACGACATCGAAATCTGAAAATTTCAGATCCTGTGGAACCGTATCGTCGAGTAGATCGTGTTGGAACTGATTGGGGTTGTTTTTGAAATTGTTTGGATTTTCAGATCTAATTTAAAGCAAGGTGAGAAATCCTATCTATTTTTATAAATAATTATATTTTTGTTACTATTCTTGCCTCTGAATCGCAATATGTATATTATTCTGCGCTATGGTAATTTAGGATTTATTTGTTTATGCATTTCTGTTGTGTTTGATATATTCGTTTGGGTTGATACGATTTGAATCTCATGTTTATTGAGATTCAAATTTATGTTCTAAATTCGCGATGAAATTTATTATTAATTCCAGATCTATATTTCAGATCTGATGTTGCACTGCTATTTACTTCTTATTTCAGTTCTTTTGTTTAAGTTTGTCAATGCGATCAAAATCTCATTTTTATTGAGATTTATATACATATATACGAATGGTTCCTTAGAATTGGTGTGTTTAACATTTGCATTTGTGTATATGGGAAGTTGATTAAACCAAATTCATCATATTTGTTTATTGAATTGTTGGAAAGATTTTTAATGTCTTTGTTTGTTCATATTAAAAAGATTATCTTTTTAATATCGCTTTGTTGATATTAAAAAATATCGTTTTGTTAAAATAAAAGGATTGGATTTTTAACATCGTTTTGTTAAAATGAAAGATTTGATTTTTAGCATCGTGTTGTTATAATAAAATAAAATAAAATGATTTTTTTTATGTCATTCTGTTCAAATAAAATTTTAAGCGTCGTTTCATTTCAAACATAAGTATCCTTTTTGTACGTTATAAAAGGACACATTTTTGTACGTTATAAAAAGAACATATTTTTGTTCGTATTAAAAGAACATATTTTTGGTTCATATTAAAAGTACATATTTTTGACGTTATAAAAAGGAGAAGAAATGAAGTTACTCTTTTTAATTTCGTTTTATGCAAATTATAAGTGGGACTTTAAAATATATATTTTATTTGTCATATTAGCGACAAACGAAAAGTAGATTTTAGACTATATTTTATTGTCAAAATAAAAAGACAATAAAAGAGATTTGAACTAAAATTGTCATTTTTATCAAAATCTACATATGATAAAAAAGGGGACAAAACCATGACATGATTGACTGCATTTGTCTGTTGTGTGTTGATTGACTTGTTTGAATCGCCAACGAATTTATACTTATATATTAATATAAATATTAATTAAATTAAAACGAATCGCGTGTGGTAGATCGTGTTTCGGAATCGTGACTTTAAACGATTAAACCAAAAGATCCAACCGTCGGATTTTCCCAAAACTGAAAACATTAGGACCGTCTTGGAAAGATCTTTCCAACAATATAAACTACGTTAAGATCCAACGGTTAGATTTTGAGATATGTGAAATTCAAAATTTCATAAAAATAGTGCCATAACCATATATGACTTGTAACGTCGTTTTTATAAAACGAGCTATTTTTATTGAAATAAAAATAGGAATAAATCGTTATAAAATATAAATAACGATATGAAATTGTTTTCTAATTTATATTTGCGAGGATTTTTTGGAAAGTCCGAGTTTACTCTCATTCCAAATAATGATACGACGTTTGAAGAATTAAAGACGGTGATTGAAGACCGGCAATCTTCACATCGAATGGACGACAACTGCTGATGCTCATGATTGGAGTAGCTACCTTGAAGGGGCTACAGTGGTGGTCGTCCGTACGTAGTGTTGATTGGTATGGATTTGGCTTTCGCTCAGACCCAGAGCATAAGCTTATAAATGGAATGTGTGTCTGACATTGTACTCCTTTGTATTGTATTTATTGATTTTCTGTCGAATGTATGAATGTCTGGTGGCGGAGAATTTATTCTCTTGCTTAACACCCTTTCATATATTTCGGCAAAGGATTGGTAGTGTGATATGGAGTGACGATGTGGCATGCTAAGATGCATATGATCAAGGCTTTTGTTGAAAAGCAGGCCTTGTGGTTGATGATCAAAGCATGTCCTGTTTAGTCATAGCTTTGTGTATAGCGTGACTTCAAGAGCCTCACACACCGGCAGAGTCTAAAACGGGAGAAGGGAACGCAGGGACAACAGCACGTTTCTTTCTAGCTAGAAGTGGTGTTTGGCCTTTAACACAGCCCGACATTTTACTTATGTGGATGATGGAATGAGGCGCCTCGGATGATAGGTCCTATAGGACCGGGAAACGTGTGTTCAGGAATAACTAATCCGCAACTCGTATGGTGGACTGGCCTTGCAACTATCCAAGGGTTCACTGCGGGGGATCCTGAGACATTAGCTAGAGTATCTCGAATCAGTAAGGAGCTCCTCCCTAGCCTTGACTCATGTTGGAAACCCAATTTCCAATACGACCTCATGCGGATTTGATTGTATTACTAGTATGAAGCATAGTATTATGGTATCTATGTGTCCTAGGATTGATACATTATGATTGAACTGTTTTTGAAAACTTATATACACTAATAATAATATCAAAATCCATTTTTATCGTACCAAGCATGTTTAATCACCATAAGGTAAAACTTTATCCTCTGGTGTGCGTTGCATTGTGTGATGGGACCTGAGTCTTATGGTGATTCCATTTTTCCAAAAAGCATTGCGTTGTTTTACGATTTACTTTAAGTTATGCATGGCAATCCATTGGAGTGAACCCGTTCCGCGTTAGCGGCGTGGTCCTTGGATTTGCTTTATTACTATTAGTTTAGAATTCTCACACCAGTCCCATGACTGACCCGTTGTTTGTTCCCACCTTTACAAACTCGGGTGCCCTCTTTCCACACGGGCAGTCGAGTAGTTTATCTACAGGTTCTTATCTTGAGCAGGATTCTGGATTGAAGCCTAAAGTTGTGTCCAGAGCATAGTTGTCTTCCACTGCCTTAGTGATTTTATTTCCACTGTATTGTATTAAATTTATTGTAAAATTTTCTTTCGCGGTATTTTAATTTCGATGTACTCTGATATATTCTGTACTCTGATGTTATATTATCATGATGTAATAAAAGACTGCTGTTTTTGTTCTGATGTGTTGTAAACCCAAAGTAAGCCTATCCGGCGATTTCCCGCAAGGGCGATTTTCGGGTCGTTTCAATACCAGGTTATCCTATTATGTTATACGTGTAATAACTAGAACACTAGCTTGTTTTTTAAGCAATAATTTTGATGTTGGATGCTCATACCATTAGCAGGTTGGTATAAAATGTTAAGAATGCAGTATAGCTTATGACTTAGATTGAATGATATACTTGTGTAGAATTATTTTTGTTTGATTGCTCATAATTAGACGAAACATTCCCTACGCGAATATAGTCATTCTAGCATCAACCTCTAATGATGCTTGGAACGGTTAACCAGTACATGCTGGTTGTAAATTCTAAGCCTCATTTTTAGAATGGCATATGCGGTAATACATAATATTCCTTATAAGCAAGGAAACGCGTACCTGTGATTCATTTTAAGACATAACTGTTTGTGTAGAAATGTTAATTCGACAACAGTTATGTCAGAACCATGTCCAATGAAACTGGGAGTTCTGTTCAAGTTACTAAAACTACATCAGCTATTGTTCTCGGAGTGAATGTTATCAGAATTTTCCTCAACCCGGCAACTTGCCAATGTTCCTCTCGAAAGGCATGGAACAACTCTTTATTTTAGTTGGTATCAGCAATTGTGCAAGCAATTCAGGATCTCAAAAAAGGATGAGGCCAAATTCCCCGGAAAGTAGGAATTTGTTGACCTTCCAACTATTAGGTATGTTGCACTTAATCATTGCATGTTGTTGAGCGGGGGAGATTCCTCCTTTCAATCCTTACTTAGAGTTAATCCTTTGACGCTTGACCATCACCCCATACCCATTGCACCCGAATGGTTATTTTGCTTTAATAGGGCTTTATGTACTATTTATGAGGGTCAAACAATGTGCGCCTATGTTTCAAGATATTTGTTATTTATACTCTTTTAAAAGGAGGAAGAAGGATCGTCCCTCAATTATTTTTGTCGAGAGTCAGGGTTCCAAAATTATTACTAATTTTATAGAGAGTGTTCGTGGATTTCTAAACCAGTATTTCTTCGTCCAGTGTCCTGAAAACTTTTATGGCCAAAGGATGGAAGGAGGTGAATATGCTTACTTTACCATCTTTTATTTCTTTCTCCTTCTTTATTTCAGTGCTCAAACCTTTAGTTATATTACAGAGGTTCCTTCTGATTAGGATACTGCCTTCGACCAAGCCCTTCTCGATTCTTTAACGGTTGTAAGTGAGAACGAACGGAGTAGAAAATTCTTGGTTACAAATGAATTCCTTTATCAATGTCATATGATTCATCCCTCACGATTTCTTGCGATAGATTCGGCTGATGAGAAAGATACTATTAGAAAATCTCCAGCTAGGAAGACTAATATAAAGAAATGCGCTGATCTTGTGGGAAGCAGTAAAACTCCACCCAAATCTAAATTGACCCCCATCGAGGAAGATACATTCAAACAACATGAGGGTAAGAGTTTATGATCTCATCTGACCAGATCAAAAAGGAAGGTACTATCCTGGGTCCTACGGAGGAAACTAGACAAGTTGATGTGGATGAAACTACTTTGAGAACTAATCCAGACACAAGGAAGGAAACTAAGCAGCCTGGAAAAGCTGGAGTAACTTCTAAGGGAAATTCAAATGTTGAAAACTTGGACGAGAATCTCAATATTCAAAATAGTCAAGGAAAAGGCATGTTAGACACTTTTAAGGATTTTGGTGACCTTAGCTCGGCTAAAGATCTCATTCAAGGTGATATTGTTATCCAAGCACTTAAAACCTAGATCCCAAATACATGAATTAGTACACTCAAGGCTCTCGTCCCTAGACCAGGAAAATTGCTCGCAGAGCTAGGGATCGACTTAGAACTGTCACTTAAGATTGGTTCGTTAATAGATACACATTAACAGATTCTTTTACTTATACCATACGTTTCCAACGCTCTGCATAAGCCCCCCTTTAACTTGCATTAGTACTTTCTAATTTAAGCACTAAGATTCTATTTTGACTTTTCCGAGTTACTGAAATGTGATATTCACTTTCTAAGAGCTTCGAGAAAAGAACAAGCGACTTTGATCCAAAGCTCCTTTTGAAATCCCATCGTTCTCAGCCTTCTTAACAATTGCAATACCCCCACCGTTCTCGGTTTTCTAATCAGTCTCGACAAACATCTGGTTAATTTTTAACCGATGAGCATAGGAAGCGAAGACATAATGACGTGGAAGTGTTGGATAAAAGGGAAAGAGAGGAGGAGGAGAAGCTCCAGAAGAGGAAGTCAGAAAAGAAAAGAACTAGGGACGATCGAGACTGAGACAGGGGCGAATCTCATAAATACCACAAGTCACATGAATTCCATGACCCCGATACTCAACTTTCTTCCGATCGTCCATCTACAGCTCCTTCATACATTGTCTCGACTCAAGCTCATATCCAAGGAATTATTAATAGGTCTTCCTATGATATTAGGCCGATGAACTTAATGCTTGTTGAACGATTCAAAGGCTGGGACTTAAGAGGAATTTATTTTGACTAGGACTTGCATCCAAATGATAGGCGAGATATACTCGAAGAGGTGGCTAGCATGAAAAGTAGTATGCTCACTCAATATGACGTCGCTAGGAGTCAATTTGAAATTCGGTTAGATATGTTGAGCAACCGCACCGACAAACAGCTAGGTGCATGGTACGCAATTGCCTATGACCTTCAAAGACTTAACATAGTTCACCTTGACCGAATTGGAACATTGGAGAATGATAAAGCTGCATTAGTCCAAGTGTTTAAGTCTAAGGATTTCACTAAGGGATTAGAAGATGGGAATGCCAAGCTTAAAAAAAACTTGCAGCTGCCAAATAAAGAGAAGAAATGTTAATGGCACAAGCCCAAGAAGCTGAAACTGCCCGACAGACTGCTGAGTCACAATTAGCTAAAGAAAAGGAAGCTTCCATGGCCTATGAGTGAAAGAAAACAACTCTTCAAGAAAGAATAACTTCTTAGAGCATGGTACTTTCTGTGTAAGATGCAAAGATTGAAATCCTAGAGGAGGATAAAACCAAATTGGTGGATGCTCTTAGAAAGAGGAGGGCTAAGAATGATGATAATTTATTCAAGTTTATGTCCTTTGTGTTACGAGCCGTGGAAGCCTTTGATATTTAGGAGATGACTTTTCGTGAACTTTAGCCCTTTTTGGGGAGAAAGTGCTCAAATATGCTGAAGGAAAAGATGAAAATGACCTCCAGCAAGAATTATTTGAAGACGAAGACCATGCTGCTTTGGCTAAGGGCAAGAAGATACTTGCACCTGAGCGAGTTCAAGCCTCTAAGGAGAAGGCCATAGATACCTCTGCTATTGATGCCTCTACTATCCTTGCTAATGCCAAAGCTTCAGGCTCTCACACTCCTGCTACTACTTATACTGATAAGGACACCACCAAAGAACATCCTATTGAGGAACATGTCGTCGAGAAAGATACTGGCGAGCAGCATGCATGGGATGGCGATGGAAATGACGATTATACCTTGAATGTAGATAATTGTGAAATTGAGCAGATAAATCCGCAAACCCCAGGTAAAACTGATATTCAACAAACCAATTCAGATCCAGGTTTTCTTTTTTCTTCACCTGGGTCAATTGCATTTCATCCTCACTATTCACATGTACTAAGTTTGGCTTCGTCACCTCTTCCTCCTACTGATGCCACCATCAATCAAGATATTGTTACTGACTCATTCTTAATGTCGACTAGTACCGCCCCGCACATCACTCCTCCCACAGGTGATACTATCAATCTTACTGTTACTGCTTCTGACCTAGAAGCTGTTGATTACAATTATAGTGATCATGAAGACGAAATTTGGGATACTAAGGCTCTGTCTACTTTGAAACGCAGGGGAAAATACACTGTGAAAAGGCCAGGACTTATTAATCCATCTTCTCCTGAGATCCCTTGTGGAAACAAAGAAGCGAAAGATGGCAGCCAGACAACTGATATACCTCCCCCTTCCTCCATTAAACAGTCTTTAAGACCTAGCGATGGGAAGAAGAAGAACTTGTGATTTTCATAATTTGACTTCTATATGTTTCTTTCTTTATATTACATTCAGACTGGTTGTATATGCGGTGTCGGCCCTCGCTTATGACTCTACGTTACTTGGTGTTTGAAATTTGTGATCTTCATTTGACTTGTGTTGTTATTGTGATGAAACCATACTTTATTTTTTCATACTCAATCTTTTACTTTGGCTTTATCATACTCTTCTACTTGTATCCTGCACTTGTTTCTTTTCACATTTATAATACAAGTTATTATGTATCATAAGTCCTTTGTTGTTACAATGTCTGGTATATGATGATTCTTGTTGTATGTTTTGTAAATAATGATTTTTCTAATTGTAGCTATATTGCCTTGATACCACTGAACATTACTAGCTGGACCTGCTTGACCAACCTCATTGAATTCTTTTTGTTTTGACTGAGGCAGTACTTGAGACTTCTTTTCTGTGAGTAACCACTTTTTGTGTTTACTATTGTGTTGAAGTCCGAGTTTGCCTTAGCCAATTCAAATGTTTTAACTTTGTTGATTGGAGTAGTCCTTATAACCCCAAAGCCTTCTTGCGTGGTGTAAAATTGTGACTTGTGACGAGCTTATGGTATGTTTTAGTGAGCATTGTTGATTTATCTTAATGCAGCAGTGATGCCCCCATACCAAAGTTCGCCATGGACTTTTATAGACTTGATGTGATCGACAATATTTAGAATCTCTTGGTTATGATTAAAACACCAAAAATTCCTACCGTAATGACTAAGTCTATTGCTTTTGCCATAACATTCGGGATTTCCTAGTTCGCTCATGACCCAAGGATTTTTAACTCAGTAGATCAAAGTCATGCCTTTCAATGATAAGGAATTTTTATTTTTGTGCCCCTGCTTGATAGGTCTTATATTATTAATATATTCAATCATTTTTTTTCGACCTGGCAATCTACATGCCAATGGGGAGGACTTGGTTTTTGTGCCTCCAAAGAGGCCTTTGTAAATCCGTTATCCATTGTGATTGAATACTTCAGTCACTTATCGAATTTTTCGGATGCCTTCGAAAAGGTCTTTCGAGTCCGCTAATAGCCGAATTTGGAATACCCGGCTTTTTGTCGGATGCCCCCGTAGAGGTCTTTTGAGTCCGCCAGTTACCGAATTTGGAAGACCCGGCTTCTGGTCGGATGCCGCCGTAGAGGTCTTCTGCCTTCAAAGAGATCTTTTGAGTCCGCCAGAAACCGAATTTGGAAGACCCAGCTTCTGGTCGGATGCCCCCGTAGAGGTCTTTTACCCAGTATAGTTTGCAATTAGGTTAGTATTTCCTAACACGGACGATCGACTGGGTGCCCCCGGAGAGGCCTTTGGTATGGGGTTGCATCGTTTCACAGAGCGGGTGCTAGCACGTTTATTGGGCTTTATCATGATTTATAGAACTAGGGTCCTGGACCTTACAATTAAGAAGGTGCCCCTATGGTAAAACTTACAACTTGGTCTTTAGTATGAACGTCGCATCATTTGACCGTTCAGCTCTTGGTGTCCTATATCTACAATGTCGTGCTTCACACTTTCGTATTTGTTGTGAATGATGTTTCGAGCACTAGGCGCTTGAGCTGTCCCAATCGGGACGTGCTATAATGGTCGCTAGGCTTTACTAGGTTATGGACGTGTCAACAATCTTTTAGGGAACCTGCAATCAAAATTGAATTTTAGCAACTTGTAAATAATTAACAAGAATTTGCAAATGTACGATTTAGGTAAGCAAGGAATTTTTTTCCATTAATATGTACAAAGTTTGTCTACTATACTTGCAGAATATTTACAACTTTTTACAAGACATATGAAAGAAATTTCAAGGAAAGTATCGGCGGAGGTGAATGTTGTTCTAGGCTCTAGGAATTTCAATTCCATCCATCATCCTTAGTTTGAAGGTGCCATCTAAGAGCTTTTGGCTTATTATGCAAGGTCCTACCCAATTGGGTCCAAAAACGCCAGTCCCTATTAAGGCTCTTTTCAGAACAAGATCCCCAATTTCGAAGGTCCTTTGTTTGAATTTAGAACTAAAATGCCTGGCAACCCTTCTTTGATGAGCAGCAATTCTGAGTTTTGATTCTCGCCTTCTTTCTTCGAGCAAATCCAGTGCTTCAAGTTGCATCTTCTCGTTCTCCTGTTGGTTAAAGTGAGTTCTGCAGCGAGTGGGAACTTCCAGCTCTACCAGAATCATAGCTTCGGACCCAAATGCAAGGGAGAGTAGAGTATGCCTAGTCGCAGTTTTATGAGTTGTACGATATGCCCATAGTGCAAATGGAAGCTCTTCTACCAAGCCACCTTTATCTTTCTCAAGGCATTTCTTAATGGTTGACTTTATAATTTTATTCACTGCTTCAACTTCCCCATTGGCTTGCGGATGAGCAACGACTCCAAAACTCTTTTTAATCTTGTACTTGGCACAGAAATTCTTGAACTCGTCACTTTCGAATTGAGTCCCATTGTCCGTGATTATTTTTTGTGGCACACCCAATCTACAGATGATGTTCTTCAAGATAAAGTTGATAACTTTCTTCGAGGTGATGGTGGCCAGTGGCTCTACTTCAGCCCACTTCTTGAAATAATCAATGGCTACAATGGTGTACTTCATGCTTGACTTAGATATAGGTAAAGCTCTGATCAGATCGATGCCCCAAACATCAAGTAGCCATAGGCTAACCATTCGAGTCAATTCTGTAGGTGGTGCTCTCAGAATCTCTGCGAATCTCTGGCACTTGTCACACTGTTTAGCATAGGTCATAGCTTCTATGTTCATATCTGGCCAGAAGTAGCCATATCGCAATACTTTCTTGGCCAATGGCTGTCCGCCTGTGTGTCCCCCACATTCACCCTCATGTAGTTCTGCCCGGATTGCTCTGGATTCTTCTTTAGTCACGCATCGAAGCATGGGCGTAGAAAAACCTCGTCTGTACAATCTTCCATCTTAGGTGAGATATAATGGAGTACATAAAAAAATTCGTCGCTTCTTAGAATCCTCTGGAAGTGTCCCGTCAAGGAGACACTCTTTGAATGGAGTCATCCATAAGATTGGCTGTTCATTAGTCTGCATAACCCAATCAACGCATACATCTTCGATACTGGGATTTGAATGAACTTCAAAGGGAACCAATCCTAGTATCCGAAGTGTCCTACTAAGGAGACACTTTTTGAATGGAGTCATCCATGAGATTGGCTGTTCATCAGTCAGCATAACCCAGTCGACGCATACGTCTTCGATACTGGGATTTGAATGAACTTCAATGGGAACCAATCCTAGTATCTGAACATCTTTAGATCTAGCACAATTGGCGAGTTCATCAGTCTGCATAACCCAGTCGACGCATACATCTTCGATACTGGGATTTGAATGAACTTCAACGGGAACCAATCCCAGTATCTGAACATCTTCAGATTTAGCACATTTGGCGAGTGAATCATCTTTCATGTTTTCCACTCTTGGAATATGGGATATGGTGTAGTAATCGAGGTCATCGAGTAGTTCGTAAGGTTTAGAAAGATAAGCGGGAATATTTCTGGCCTTGGCTTGGAATTCTCGTCGGACTTGAAACACTACAATCTGCGAGTCGCTTAGAATTTGCAGGAATTTTAGGTTCAACTCTTTTTCCAACTTCAATCCTGCAATTAGAGCTTCATACTCAGCTTCGTTATTGGTTGATTGGAATTCCAATCTTACAGCATAGAATAGAGGATGACCTTCAGGATTTTCTAAAACTACCCCTGCCCTCGAGCAGTAATCATTCTTGGACCCATCAATGAAAAACTTCCATCTCACGATTGCTTTGATTGGTTCCTCCTCCTCTTCCCCTCTATCTATGAATTTAGCGATGAAATCGGCTAAAGCCCGCCCATTTTTAGCTCGTCGAGGATGTAAGTGATGTCATATTAGCTAAGCTCAATATTCCACTTCAACAATTTTGCCTAAGTTTCTGGGGGGAAGAGAACTTTCTTTAGCGGCCGATCGGTAAGAACTTTGATAGAGTGGGCTTAGAAGTTTGGACTTGGCTTCTTTGAGGCGATGAGCAGACAATATGCAAGCTTCTCCAACTTGGGACGGTTTAGTTCTGCCCTAGCAAGCCTTTTGTGCTGATGTAGTACACTAGCCATTGAACCTTTGCATCCTCCCGAACATGTTCAGCGCTTGATACGTGAGATGAGATAGCCAAGTATAGGAACAATTCTTCTCCATCATTAGGCTTTGACAGCATCGGTGGTGACTCCATGTGTTTGATTAACTTTTCGAAGGCTGCTTGGCATTCAGGAGTGCATTGGAAATCTTTCTTTCCTTTCTTCAAAGCATCAAAGAGTGGAATGCACCGATCTGTGGCCTTTTAGATGAATCGATTAAGCGCAGCTATCTTCCCATTTAGACTTCGAAGTTCTCTCTTTGTTCTAGGAGCTTGCATTTCTCGTAGAGCTATAACTTGAGCGGGATTGGCCTCTATGCCCCTGGCATTGGCAATAAATCTGAGGAACTTTAGCGATGCGACCCCGAATGAACATTCGAGTGGATTCAGCTTCATTCCAAACTTCCCGAGGATACGTAATATTTCCACCAATTTCTCTAAGTGATTTTCAGCTTTTCTTTGATTTTACCGGCTTATCATCTATGTAGACTTCCATTGTTTTTCCAATTTGTGATTCGAACATGGAATTTACAAGGCGCTAGTAAGTTGCTCCTGCATGTTTTAGTCCGAACGGCATGACCTTATAGCAATATAAGCCCCTATCTGTTATGAAACATGTGTTTTCTTCATCTGGCTTGTACATCATTATTTGATTATATCCGGAGTAGGCATCCATGAAAGATAAGAGTTCATGCCCTGCTATCGCATTAACAAGCTGATTAATTCTGGGCAGTGGGAAACTAACCTTAGGGCACGCCTTATTGAGGTCTGAATAATCGATGCATACCCTACATTTGCCGTTGGACTTTTTTACAAGGGCCGGATTAGAGACCTAATCAAGATATGTGGATTCTCTTATAAAGCCATTTTCGAGTAACCTACTACTTCTTCTTTTAGTGCTTTAGAAATTTCGGGTCCTTGAGTTCGTCTTATTCAATTTGTGTACTATTATATCAGATGAAATTCCACATATATCAGAATGGTTCTAAGCAAATATGTCCAAATTCGCTCTTAAAAACATAGTTAAATCTTTTTGCAACTTCAGGCCCAGTTGAGAGCCTATTTTCAATACTTTGTCGAGATCATTGTCATGGACTAGAATCAGGACTATGTCTTCAACTGGTGCCGCTCTATTTTAGCCCACACTGGCTTTCCTTGGGTCCATTTCTTTTTTAGCTCCACTGCGCTCGCTAGTGCAAGGGCCCCACCCTAGTTGCTATAAGGCGGTGTCACGAATGCAGAACGAAGCCTCTGCATTCTTCCCTGTCTCCTTTTTCTTGGCTTCGACAAGGTCTCCCATGTAGCACTCTCTGGCCTCTTATTGATCTCCCTTTATCACGCCAACTCCATTTTCCGTTAGGAATTTCATGGTCATATACCATGGAGCTGGTGCAATTTTGAATTCAGCCAGAGCAGGCCTTCGGAGAAAAGCGTTGTAGGCTAAAATCTCATCAACTATTACAAAGGTTTGCATCATGCAACATTTAGGTTTCCTTCACCAAGTTCAACTAGCAGATCTATCACGCCGATCGACTGTGTTAATTGCCTTGTGAAACCGTGTATCTTGTTCTAACATGCTCGGATGTCTGACATGTGGTTATTCATCTTATTGAAAGCACTAATGAAAAGCACGTTGACAGACGCCCCATTATCCACCATAACCCTCCTGGCCATAGACGGCCCTATGCCTATGGTAACCACCATTGGATCAACTATCGGTGTTAGTAGTCCATCCAAATCGCTTCCTTTTAACACTATGTCTTCTCCTAACGTCTTTGGCAATTTGACGGTGAATGATTTATTGAGGGCCACATAGCCTTCTCCCTATGGAGGATTATTCATCTCATCAACATATTTCACGTAACCCTGCCAACTTCTTTCGGATGGGTGGGGACCACCTGAGACAGTGTAGATAATTAGCTTTGGGTTGATAGGAGTTGGAGCTTTTTCTGCTGGGGGATTTCTTTGCCCCTGTGTATTCTGAGAATTCTGGGGATTTTTTACATACTGCTGCAACCTGTTCTTCTTTATTACCTCCTCAACCAGGTTCTTTAAATTTCTGCACTCGTTAGTGTTGTGGCCCGGCTGGTTGTGGAACCTACAAAACCTTCCTGAGTTCATGATAGCATTGCTAACTTTCACAGGCTTCGGCGTTGGGAAGTTTACAATGTACTTTACAGCCATGTAGATATTCTCCTAGGTGTCACTAAGTGGGGTCAACTCTGAGTTATTAAAAAGTGAAACTTCTTATTGCTCTTGTTATCTTTGCTATCATTACCCCTCTTCTGGCCCTAGAATTGTTTTGGCTACCTTGCACAATATTTTCTTTCTTTTCAGGCTGCGCACTGCTAGGGCGTAGGCTGGATCTTCTTCCACACTTATATACTCTTCGGCTTTATCATATAGCTGCTCGAGCGTGCTTGGCTTTTTCTTCTTGATCCATCGCCCTAATTTAGTCTTTTTGTTTATGGCCCCATTTAAAGCCATCAATATCAAGCGAGGCTCATCATTTCCGACTTCGGTTGCACCAGCGTTAAATCGAGTGAGAAAGGCCTTGACTAGTTCTCCTGGCGTTTGTTCTACCTCATTCTGCTCCATAACATCTCGAACCTTAGTAGCTTGGAGCCTGAACTATTCTCTAAACATCTTGGCTAGAGTAGCGAAATTATCCACATATTTTAGTGGTAACTTAGTGAACCAAAAGGAAGCCACCCCCTTTAGATAGGTCGGGAAGCATAGACATTTAAGCTCATCTGTGGCATGTGCACCATCCATATGTTGGTCGTACTTGAATAGGAACATGTTGGGATCGCCAGTCCCATTGTAGGCTTGTACCATCAGAGGTTTGAACTTCTTTGGGTACGGGGCCATTTTGATTCTCTCAGTGAGTGGGGTCTTGGTAGAAGCGAATCCCCACTCTTCTTCATCATCTTCTTTTTCCAAGCTTGCTTCATAATCTTGCGAACCATTTATGATAGGCGTTCCTTGTCGTTGTTCTAGTCCACAGGGCAGACGCCATCCCCCTTGCCGGATGTTTGCCTAGGCAAACGATCACAGTTCGGGTTCCGGGGCCCTGTGCCGGGGGTGCCCCTTTGATGGAGCCATGCACTTGTCGAGAAGTTGCTTTCTTAGAGTGGTTGCATGCAGGCAGTTTTTTCCTCTTCACAATGAGGAATATTAGGATCGGCAATCTCTTGAACGGATTTGCCCCAACTTGGATTTGAAGAAGAAGAACGTGCATTTTCTGTATGAGCAGTTTTAGAAGGTTTGGTACAGGTGGCATTAGCGGTAATTTTTGTTGTGGCAGCTTGAAGAACGAATGGCTTCTAGCTTCTTCAACATGGCATTCATCTAATTTTCCATCTGACTTGTCAATCTACGGCAATATCATCCAATTCTTTCCTAGTTACGGCAGTTCCAGCTCAACAGATTTCACCAACTTCAAAGTGGTTGGTAAGTTGTGCAGCGTCATTGGCAAGATTGTCAGCTTCTTCGATGGTCTTACTGGCGGTTTTCTTCAGTTTACCCATAATTTCGGACAAGGATTTGAATTTAGAAGAGAGTTAGTTGATGGGCTCGAACTTTAAATTTCAGAGATATATAGGAGGAACGAGCTCCAAACTTTATCTCCATAAATGACTTAGAGAATGGAAGTGAAAATGTGGCCCCACAATGGGCGCCAAATGTTTAAACCAAAATTGGTCTACAACACCAAAGGCACTTTAGCAGCACTTCACAAAATGGTAAGAAGTAGAAAATGGAGCCATAATCATAAAATGTAAGTAAAAACACAAGGATTTTATAGTGGTTCGATCTAAAATAGATCTATGTCCACTTTGGCAAGAGTTTTCATTACCATTTCAAGGTTTACAAGGCTTGAATTATCTCTAAGTACATTCGTTCTCCCTTTTATACAAGGATTTCTCATTGATCTTTACAAATCAGTGAAGGAATCGTTGAATCTCTCTAAGTGCAAGGAGTGTGAAGGTAGATCTACAATCTCTCGGCCACTCAAGTGATTTTGGCGGATTCCATGGAGGATTTGGCGTTAGATCTTCACTTGGAGACGATGAACGAAGTTAGAATGTTTCATAATGAAGGAGAAAACAATTGGACAGCCCTTCGGTGTCTTGGAAATCGATACCCATTAAGGTAAAGGTCAAGGGGTATTTATAGGAGAGGTTGGAATAAAGTGGTGAGCTGAAACTTGTATGTGCAGGCTATGGGTCGCTCATGCAGTTAATTACGAAAATGCCACAACCAATTGTATCCAACTATCACCAGTTGTATCCAATTGTCTACCTAACCGACTAGGGTGTTGCTCGACCAACCGTACCAGCGTGCGACTGACCTAGAGTGTGTGCGAGCCTCTTGTGTGCGAGCCCCCTGTGATGAGCAAGCTCCTGTGATACGCGACCTCTTGTGATGCTCGACCCATTGATTTTTCATAGATTTAATCTACCAATCTTGTGCTTAACTTTTAATGGGTAAACATTAAAACACTGGCACAATCTGTGATAGTGCTAGTATTTATGTCTTTGCCCGGTCATCGCTTACATGGCCAAAAGGGGGCCATATCTACAATTTTTTGCAAAACAAGGCTAAAAGTGAGAAAAATAGGTCCATAAGCGAAAAATTCTCTTTTTACAATGGGAAACTTAGTTGTAGGACTGATTCCCTATAATAAATATGTATAGTTAAACACAGAACAATACATTTATAAATTAGTCTTTCTTGAAAAACTGAAAAATCTTTATTTAATATATGATAATATTAACTCATTATTAAAAAAATCTTAACAAAATTATCCGACCTATCATTAAATCTTATTATGTTATATTCATAACAATGGAAGACGTAGTTGTCCCCCTCCCTCTCAACTTTGCCAAACTCTCCCTCTCCCGCCTTTTAGCCAATCTACCGTTACTTCTTGCTCAATTCCTCCACCAACCCTCATTCCTCTTCCTCATCCACCTCCAATGCTATTGTTTCCACTTCCTCTCTTAAGAAATGGCTGACACTTTTCAGTTCCAAGCCCAAGAATGCAGGGTCTTTCTCCCCACCTCATGTTCAACTTTCTTTCTCTAGTAAGATACTCCTACGGACCGTAGACATCATCAACGCTAGAGTTCATATTTTGCATAAACGCCTAGTGGGTCTTTTCCTCAATCTGCCCCTTTCCTACACCACTTTCATCAACTGTTTGAAGAAACTCTGGAAACCGGCTGGAGCCATCAAGGTGAAATCCAGTGGTAAAAAGTTTTTCTTCCACTTTACTTGTGCTGCTAATAGATTAAAAGTAGTTCAAGCCGACCCAGAGATAATTAGAAACAAAATATTTATTGACAAACCAAGGGACACAGCAATAAGAAATGATAGTGCCAATATTAAGAAAGTGCCAGTGTGGATTAAACTGTTGAATATCCCAATGTATGTCTTTGTTAGGGGTAGCTTGGCTAGCAACAAGGGTAGGCTGCTTACTTTATACGGGTGAATCCACAGGAAAAATACAAAGAATTGAATACATTAAGTGCATGACAGATATATCTCCTTGACATGATCTGCCTGATGAATTTCCAATTTAGTTAACTGGAGGATACGAGCAATATGTCAAGGTAAAATATTTATGGAAATCATCTGTCTGTAATCTTTTCAAAGCCTTTGGTCATAATTTGTAATCTTGTAAAAAATTAGTAAGAACTTGAAGAAAGTTAGTTATAGTATCATTTCTAATGTTGAGGAAGAAATTGTTAACAAGTTGGTGTTTCCACTCTGAAGAACAATGACAATGTTGGTAATATAGTGGCTGCCTCCTTTGTCAAGAAGAAATAGACACGGAGAAAGGTAATTAATGGAAATAGGATGTTAAGGCTAACCAAAAGTAGTAGTATGCAAGAAAACAAAGCATGCATAAAGTTTCTTTGGAACAGTAACAAAGGAGACAGTTCTTTCTTCTAATCAGTTATGTGAAGGAGAAAGCACTAAACACCAGTTTGAAGTAGTTGAAGGAGCAGTATGAGGAAAAGTGAAAGTGAATACTTATATTCCTTTATCTAATAGTTACGAATTCTTAGTTCAATAAAATGAGAGAATTCAACATGTTGATTTGGTAATGCAAAATAACAATGATGTTCTCGAAGAGGGTGAGATAAAATTGCATTATGAAATGATGTCTAAAGATAAAAATTACACTGTTGCAAATAATGTCAGTGCCAATGTTATAGTGAAAACTCTAGATCTCAAGGAAAAAATATTGGAATCCGTAAGTATTGAATTAAGCATACTTTGTTCATTGTCCCACATCACAAATAATTTAGGCTAATAGGTGTGACTGTTCGATAAAAAGACGTGACTATTAGCAGCATGATTTTTGGCGAAAAGACACTTCGCGAAAAAACACTTTCTTTCACCAACGATCATATTTCCCAACGGTCATATCTCAGCGAAAAGACACTCTGCGAAAAGACACTTCCTTTCACTAATAGTCATATCTCAGTGAAAAGACGTTTCTTTTCACCGAAAGAGATGCGTACTGTACGAAGGGGGTATGAGCATGACCGTTCAAAAGAGATGCGACTCGACGAAGAAGAACGAGCACAACCGTTCGGAAGAGATGCGACCGACGAAGAGGTATGGGTGCGACTGTTCGAAGGGATGCGTATAAACTATAAATAATGAGGAAAATGATCACTTTCCATACATATTCCAATCCAATCTTCCTTCTCTCTTCTCTACTACTCTTATATAAAATCACAGAGTGACATACTCATTACAATCTCGTGCAGAATATGTCTATTATATCTTGGGAGAATTTTGAAATAAAATTCTTAAGGAAATTGTTACAACAAGCCACGGACATCATCCGGTTAGATTTCTATTTTATTATATATTTATACACATTATTTCACGATCATTCCATTCCTTACATTGTTCTATTTCTTAAAATAGTATAACATAATTGTTGTAAATTGATTACAACATATTTATTGCTATCATTAGCTAATATTGAATTCCAGAGTAGTGGAAATTCGAGTTAATAACTTGTGCGTGCGACGAGTTTATAATTGATTATTCTCTATTTTGGTATACTAGAAATATAAAATATTAAGAATTTTACTTTTTTTCTTACGAAAACAGAGAGGACAACAGTTGAATTGTCAACAAAGGCTAAGGTAGAAAATCAGTTAAATACAAAGATCAGGATACTGAGATCTGATTGGGGTGGACAATATGAATAACTATTTGAACAATTCTATGCAGAAAGTGGAATAATTAATCAAATAACAGCCTAATATTCACCACAACAAAATGGAATTGCAGAGAGAAAGAATATAACATTAAAAGATATGATTAATGCGATGTTATTGACCTTTGGGTTACCGATGAACTTGTGGGGGGAGGCCTTAAATATGTCTAATCATATTTTAAACAAGGTTCCTCACAACAAAACATGAGCAATCCCATATGAGTTATGAAAAGGACGTAAACCAAGCTTTAAATACCTCAATGTGTGGAGGTGCTTGGCAAAGGTTCCAGTTCTGCCTCGCTAGAAAGTCAAACTTGGACCAAAGACTAGATTGTTACTATCTAGGGCCAACCCTAAATAGTAGTGCCTACTGATTTTTGGTATTCAAGTATGATTTTGCTGATATCAATGTAAATACAATCATTGAATCTAGAGATGCCTTATTCTTTGAAAAATGTGTTTCTGCACAAAAGGAATGAAAGAAATGTCCCCAAAAGGACAAGAAAAGAATCAAGTAATCCACATGAAGATGTAACTCCTCACGAGATTGAGGAAAAGAACCCAGAAGAACTGTAAGGGCTAGAACTTCCAAGACATTTGGTTCGGAATTCCTAACATACATGTTAGAATGTAACATACATGTTAGAATGCGAACCTCAAACATACAAGGAAGAATTGACATCTTCTAAATCTGGATTTTGGAATGAAGCAATCCACAGTGAGATTGATTCAATTCTACGTAATAAAACTTAGGAAATTGTTGATATTCCACTTGGAATAAAACCAATTAGCTGCAAATGGATTTTTTAAGAAGAAAATGAAATCAGATGGCTCTATCGACAAGTATAAAGAGAAATCAGTAGCCAAAGGCTATCGTCAAAAAGAAGGAGTAGACTTCTTGGATACATATTCGCCAGTAACACGAATAACCTCTACAAGAATGTTAATAGCAATTACATCCATCTATAACTTAGAAATTCATCAAATTGATGTAAAAAAAACGTTTTTAAATGGAGATCTCGATGAGGAGATCAACATTGAGAAACTAGAAGTCTTCATTTTCATAGGAAATGAAAACAAAATCTGTAAATTAGTAAAATCACTATACAGACTAAAACAAGCTCCAAAACAATGGCATGCAAAATTTGATAGTGTCATGATCAAAAATGGTTTTCGTATAAACGAATGTGATAAATGTATTTATCATAAACAAGTTGGGCAATCATACATGATGGTTTGTTTATACGTAGACGATATACTAATCTTTGGTCATAACAATAAAGTTAAAGGGACCGTAAAGAAGATGTTAATCAACAATTTCGATATGAAAGATTAAGGTATTGCAAATGTTATTTTGGGAATTCAAATAATAAGAACACCTAATGGAATTGAATTATCTCAATCACACTACGTAGATAAAGTGATTGAAAGATTACAAGAATTTGGAATTAAAGGAGTACAAACACCTTTTAATCCATCAGAAGTACTGCATAAAAACACTAAGGAGAATGTAATGCAACTGGAATTGTAATATCCATGATATTTTAATCAAGTTTAAAATCTAATTTTGGGATTTTTCTAAATATATTTTGAATTTAATAAGGTTTAAATATAATATTGATTTAATAATTCTTTTTATATTAGTTTGAATAAATAATTTTATTTTATAAAAACCTATTGTTGGATATGTTTAGCTTATAAGATTTTATAAGTAACACTATTATCTACTTTTGATGATCTATAAAGATTTTAGTATAAAAAATTGTTATGTATATAGTACATAGGATTTTTACAAGTATCTTTTGAGTATTAAAATTTATATTTAAAGATAAAATGATTTTTATAAACATAAATTTATTTTTATATTCTAACATATAATGTTTATATATTTTATAAGAATTTATTTTGAGTAAATTACATAAATATATTTCTATATGTGGCATATAAAGTGTGATATTATTTTATATTACATATATAAGTGTTAAAAATGGATTATATATATATATATGTTACCAAGTTGTTATTGAAATTAAGATTATTATAAACAGATAAATAATTATTATTTAGCAACCATGCATTAAATAAAAGTTATAAAACAACATATGACCCCATATGTGTAACAATGCGTGAAAAAGAATTTTACAAGGGGACATGTGTCCTTATTTGGAAAGACCAAACTAACCTTAAAACCATTATATAAAAGACTCACGCACCACTATGAACACAACAGCCTCATCAGTTATTCCCTCTTACATCACGTAATTCTCTTCGCATCTCACCATACTTTCCTCCTTCCCCGTCACGCACTGCTTGGCCTTCCCTTAATCAACCTTCACCACGGCGGCTGCATATCGCCACCACCTCTAGTCAAGTTGTTGCATCCCCACCTTCGCCAGTCACCCCCCCATTCGACCATCCCCTTGACACGCTAACAGTCAACCTCCAGCCAAGTCTTCCCTCCCCTTTAAGTCGGACTGCCTCCACCTTTAACAGCCATCACCGCCACTTTGTCGAAACCCAGGCAGCACCGCCACTTCCTCCTTACCTGATGCAGGCCGTAAACCCCCTCCACAGACCCCGCTGCAAAACACCATGACTATCTCCTCTCCTTAAAACTGCAGCTCCTCGTTCTACAACCTACATCGCCACCTCAACTGCCACCTCCGGCACCACTGTTCGACACTGCACCAAACAATGCATTACCCAGTCCTGCTTCCTCCACTCAACTATGACACCTTTTTTTCTTTTCCCTCAAACAAGTTCGGCAGTCCCTTTCAAACTCTCACCACCTTTTCTCCCTTCTAATATCCTCGTCAGCAGCACTTTTCTGTCTACTCCAGTTCAGTTGCAAATCTCCTCATATAAATAAAAAAATCTAGATATTTCCCATAAGAGTGTATATATATATATGTTAGTTGTTAGTTTGCAAAGAAAAAAGTGCGCGTGACGTTAGTGTTGTCCGTAAGCCCGTACGTGGTTGTTTGCAGTTGATACCGGGTTCATTAGTAAAGATTTGAAAGTATGAAGATGAGGTTTTAATTAAAATTTATTTTAAATTAGTTAGAATGGTTAATTTTAATTAGTTATTAATTTAAATTAGTTAAGGATCATGGGTTGTTATGAATGATTGCTATTTGTTGTTTGATGGAGGCTTATGTAGTTATAATACACTATACACCAAGCGTTATTCATCGTAACACTTTGCATGCAGTTAATTGGTTATTTTAATTACTATGATGGTAATGGATGAATTCATGCTTGTTTATCGATTATTTGGTTGATTCTGGTTGCATGAAATCACATACACCGTAGTAGTGGAATCATACAGATAATTGATATATATTCCCTTTCCATGAAAGTAATATTTTTTATTAAAATAAGAGTTGAGAATGTAGTTTTAAATTTAATTTTAAAACTATTTAGAAATTGAATTGAGTAAATGATATTCATATGAGGTGAAATGGGTTTTGAAACAATTCTGATTGTTCATGAGTTATTTAAACATCGAATTGGGTTTTGAAATTTGAGTCGGAAAATGATTTGAAATATGTATTCAACACTGGTTTTATGCAAACAAGTTTGACAGTTAGTTGTAAATAATAAACCAAGTTTTGATAAAAATATTATTATTATTTCAATTTAATTCGAAACGAAAGTCTGGAATTTGAAAGAATGATCTTCGGGATAGTTATTTTTGGAAATGTCTGAACGAGTTTCGAAATATTAACATTAAATGTTCAATTTAATGTAGTATGAAGAATGTGGAAATTGAATTAAGAGATTTTATGTGAATTCTTGTTTTCATAAGGGTTTTTAAGAAAAATTATATTTGAACGAGTTTTAAAAAATATATTATTTTTATTCAATTTAATTTCAAATGAAAATTTGGAAATTTAAAATTATGATTTTAAAATAAAGTTATTTTGGAGTAAATTGGGAATATATTATTTGGGAAAAAGAGATTTGGAATATGGTTTTGATCTAATTTATGGTAATGTAGTTTATTTTGGAAATAAGAATTGGATGATTTATATTTAAAACGTTATATAGCGTGAATTGAACAGGTCGCGTAGCGACTATTCGTTAATATCGATTTTAAATTTCAAATGGGTTATAACTTGAACGTTTTGAATTGAATTGACGTGAAAGGGAAAACGTAGGATTTCTATTAATGATGATTTTTGAATAGAAAAGAAATTTTCAAATTCCAACGTATATTTTTCAAGTTATGTTTAAATTAAAATTTGAAAAGGTCGATATACATACAGTTCAGCGACCGTAATGGAAAAAGAATAAAATGGACTTATAAAAATTATTTAAAAATCAAGAAAAATATGATAAATCATATTTTATTATTAAAAAGTGATTTGAGTTAAAATATGTGAATTTTAAATGATTTTGGGTCTATTTGGTTAAATAACCATTTCTCGGCACTTTCAGCAACGTTTTAACATTATTATAATTGAAAATGATTGAAATTTGAAGATTAGAAACCATGAACTATTATTTAAATTGTGGAAAAGAACTTGTTAAATATTTTGAAAAGAGTTTAAATATATGGTATGAACTTTATTTAAATTAAAAATAAGAAATGGGAAGTTTGAATTAAAAAGGAAATGGGTTTGGCTAGAGTTATTCCTCGGATATTCGATATGGAATTCCAGGAGCGGATGACCACTATCAAAAATATTAAAACATATTCATATCCAGATTCTGATGGTGTTTGCCCAAGTTTGTGAATCGATATCAAATATAAGTCGATTAAATTCTATTTTAACTTATATTTGAAATATCAATTATTTGAATTATCATAAATGGAAATTCAAATCCAAATAAAGATTTGTTAGTTTTGAAAACTTATGGAAAGGGATAACGAAGAATAAATGGATTTTGTTTTTGATATATAAGGTTGGAAATGAGTATTGAATTTCAAGAAAAGAATTGGGATGATAACGGGGTTTAAGGGAGGTGATTGAATCTAACCTTAATTTGAAATAAAGTGATAGTGCATGGAAAGGAGATAGAATTGAAAATCTATATAGGCGATAGCTACTAATTTTATAGTATGCTTATTACTTGGAAAGTCCGGGATCGGATCTTGGTTCGAAAACCATTCCAAGTAATAATACGACATTATAAAGCGATTTAAGACTTGGAAACCGATGAGCGAAATATGAGATTTTCTGAATCATTTGGATTGACTGTTAATGTCTCGGATTGGTCTGTACAACCAAATTGAGGTTATAAGTGGCATGAGATCTGAATGTGTTTGGAGATTTTTGGATGATGTTCATTCAGACCCAGAACGGACATATATGGATTGTGTGTCTTACATTGTAATTAACTACATAGCACTGGTTTGTCAATATATATATGTTTGGTGGTGGAGAATTACTCTTTTGCTTAACACCCTTCTCTAAGACGTACGAGCTTAGTGGTTATATATTGGAAATCGGCGATGTGTTGTTAATGGAAAATGTGGCATACTTAAGTTATGCGATGAGCTGTGGATGATCAAAGCATGGCTTATTTAAGCGTAGCTTTGTGTGTATCGTGACCTCGGCAAGCCTCACACCCTGGAAAATGGTCTAAACAGGAAAGATGCAACAAGGTTAGGGGTAGTAATTTCCTTTAAGATAAACGGTGTACTATGGTATGGAGCATAGGTATTAACCTATGTCAAAAACTTCTATTTATACAGATGTTAATGTTGCGAGGCCTCGGTTTAAAGGTCGGTAACAACCGGGAAATGATCTACTCAAACGTGCTTTAAGTTACCTAGTTATAGAGGCAATCTGGCTTCATGTTGGCAGAGAGCCCGTTTGGTTCTTGGGGCATCCCTCTAGAGGCGTACCCATTGGTTCGGTAAGGAAGTTCCTTTGCCTAGTCATTTGTTTGAAATCCAATTTCCACCATGAGCCCATATGATTTTAGTTATATAACCTGTTGGGTACCGGCAGGATTACGTCAGTATTACGGGATGGGCCATTATGCTGGCTATGATTAATACATTTACTTGCGAAGTTGTTTTTACACTATGAACAAATAATAGTAACAGAGGATTTTCACGTATCAAGCATTTTTGACTATCATAAGGAGAAACCTCGCCCATGTGTGCGTTTTCATTACGTGTGTGCCGCGAGACGTTATGGTTTCATTTTCAAAAGTCATTGCGAATTTTTGATGCATGGGTACTCACATGGAGTAAACCGTTCCGCGTTAGTGGCGTGGTCCGGTGAATTTCCCAACTTTAAAATGAAGTCTAAATAAGAACTGTTTTCGAATTCTCACATCAGTCCCATGACTGATCTAGAGTTTACTGTTTTTCACACCTAAACTCTGGGTGCCCATAATTTTGCGTGGGCAACTAGTAGTTTGGTTTACAGGTTTAGATTTCAGAGCTGGATTCAAGTTTAAAGCTAGAGTTATGATTTTGGTGTTTCTTATTCCGTTGAAGAGTTTGTTTGTTTATTTTTCTGCTGAGCGTACGTAGTACTTCAATATTCCTTGTAACCTATGATGTAATCGATGTAATGAAATAAAAAGTTATGTTATTTTTGTGCAAATATGCAAGTATCCATAACTATCCGTCTTTGTGAACAGTTTAAGTTGGTTTAATTACCGACGAGAATCGATCAAAAGGTCGGATCGTTACAGATTGGTATCAGAGCTTTGGTTTAAACAAAGCTATGGGTTATGACATATTTGAACAAAGGATAGGACTCATCAAAGTTATAATATCTCAGCAGAGATATGGTTAGGAATACCCTAGATAGAGATTCAGGAACATTACGTTTGAGAGAGCATCTTTTCTTATAAAATTAATGTGTTATAATGGAAATTTGTGAACTTAAAAATTTTAGTATTAGATTTGTTTTGTATGAATGCAATTGGATAAATAACTTAAGTATAAAATTCCCTAAAAAGGTAGTTAAGGAAATGTAAGATTTGCTCTAAACCTTAAGTAAAGTTCATTAACCATTTTGTATAATAATGGTTTCTGGTTTGGTAATGAGAATGACCCAATTAATACTCTTAACCATTTTTATGATTTTTTGGATTGGTAAATAAATCCCTTATTAATTTTTGGATACTTTGAAAAAGAAATTTGGGCATAAACACTTAACTTGAATTGTTTTGGCTAAGTTAAGCAAATGATGAGATTTTATTTTGATTTAATAATAGATTTGGATGATTTATTAGCTTTAAAATTTTAATTTTTAGGGTAGCATTAGATAGTATCCCTCCCAGTTTCAGCCTAGCAGTAGCTCTGGGTCTAACTCAGAGGATTCCACTACAGATATTTCTAGTGACCCGAGTGATCATGAGATTATCGGGATATAATCTGATTCCACACCGACAGAGGATCAGGTTATATACCCCGATAGCGATATGGAAGTTGGTTCTGTTGATATGTTAGGAGTAGATCCAGCTCCATAGTAGGATAACCCGGTGATGATGTATGAGTATGTCCTAGGCCCGACGATTATTGATCACATGACAGGGTTGAGGCAGCAGCCCATTTTGGGTTTGAGATTCCCCGAGATATGGATGAGGATACATTGGAGGCTTTATGGCAACAGATCATTGACGAGAGGGATCAACAATTGTTGGGACAGGCCGCACCAGAGCACCTTGGTTGGGATATGGACCCAGCGTTAGTTGAGCAGTTTGACGCAATGATACATGAGTTAGGGCAGCCAGGTTCATAGTCGAGGATGAACCACTTCCAGAGGCGGGAGACGACGAGTTTGGCGATGTTATGGAGGAGATAGAGCAGCCTCTGGACGAGGATGATATGGTAGCTGATGATGACAAATTTATAGTAGATCAGGATGGATTTATAGTCAGAGTGGATGATGATGGAGAAGTAGTTGATGACAATGGTTATATGGCCGACGATGAGGAGCAGTTCGCCGACGAGGAGCTGGAGGAGCTCAACTTGTCTAGTCCATCCGACGATGGATCAAATATGTCAGATGATTAGTTTGTGATGAGTTTGGATCTTGTATATAGTGTATATATGTTATCTTAAATGCTTAGATGCACTAAGATGTTTTGTGCTAGGATAGTTTTTAGGGACTAGTACGTGGATAGGTATACTTTTTATGACTGTATATTTTTGGACTACCTTAAGTACATAGTAAGTACTTAGGTAGGGATAGTTATGCTTTTGTATGCTGACTTGGATGATCTTTATAACATGTCATTTTGGATAATTTGTGTCTGTCTGTTCTAACGTTTATGAAATCTGTTCCAAAACTATATAGAGGAGTTTGATTTAAAATTCGTCTAGAAGTTTAGAAACAAATGTTTATCCTTTTCGAGGATGCAAAGTCTTAAGGGGGGATGAATTAATATCCCTGAATTTTTAATCAAGTTTAGAATCTAATTTTGGGATTTTTCTGAATATATTTTGAATTTAATAAGGCTTAAATATAAATATTGATTTAATATATCTCTTCTATTAGTTTGAATAAATAATTTTATTTTATAAAAAATTATTTTTGGATATGTTTAATTTATAAGATTTTATAAGTAACACTATTATCTAATTTTGATGATCTATAAAGATTATAGTATAAAAAATTGTTATTTATATAGTACATTGGATTTTTGCAAGTAACTTTTGAATATTAAATTTATATTTAAAGATATAATGATTTTTATAAATGTAAATATATTTTTATATTCTAACATATAGTGTTTATATACATTTTATAAGAATTTATTTTGAGTAAATTACATTAATATATTTCTATATGTACTATATGAAGTGTGATGTTATTTTATATTACACATATAAGTGTTAAAAGTGGATTATATATATATATATATGTTACCAAGTTGTTACTAAAAATTATATTATTATAAATAGATAAATAACTAATATTTGGCAACCATGCATTAAATAAAAGTTATAAAACAACGTATGTCCCCATATGTGTAACAATGCATGAAAAAGAATTTTACAAGGGGACATGTGTCCTTGTTTTGAAGGACAAAACTAACCTTAAAACCATTATATAAAAGACTCATGCACCACTCTGAACACAACAACCTCATCATTTATTCCCCCTTACATCATGTCATTCTCTTCGCATCTCACCATACTTCCCTCCTTCCCCATCACGCACTTCTCATCTTTCCCTTCACCAACCTTCACACCACGCCTGCATACCACCACCACCTCTGGTCAAGCCGCTGCATCCCCATCTTCGCCATCACCACCCCCACCCAATCGACCATCCCCTTGACACGCTAATAGTCCACCTCCAGTTAAGTCTTCCACCCCTTTAAGATAGTCTGCCTCCTCCTTTAACAGCCATCACCGCCACTTTGTCGAAATCTAGGAAGCACCGCCACTTCTTCCTTACCTGACATAGGTCGTAAAACCCCCACCACAAACCCTGCTGCAAAACACCGTGACCATCTCCTCTCCTTAAAACTCAGCTCCCCGTTCTACAGCCTGCATCGCCACCTTAACTGCCACCTTCGGCACCACTGTCCGACACTGCACCAAACACTACGCCACGCAGTCCTACTTCCTCCACTCAGTTGTGCCACCTTTCTTTTCCCTCAAACAAGTTCGGCAGTCCCCTTTCGAACTCTCACCACTTTTCTCCCTTTTATCCACGTTAACAACATTTTTTCGTCTACCCTAGTTCAATTGCAAACCTCCTTGTATAAGTAAAAAAAACTAGATATTGCACGTAAGAGAGAGAGTGTGTATATATATATATATACATTAGTTGTTAGTTTGCAAGAAGAAAGTGCGCGTGATGTTAGTGTTGTCTATACGTCCGTATGTGGTTGTTTGTAGTTGATACCGAGTTCATCAGTAAAGATTTAGAAGCATGAAGGTGAGTGTTCCAATTTAAATATATTTTAAATTAGTTAGAATGGTAAATTTAATTAGTTATTAATTAAAATTAGTTAATGATCATGGGTTATTATGAATGATTGCTATTTGTTGTTTGATGGAGGCTCATGTAGTTATAATACACTATACACCAAGCGTTATTCATTATAATGCTTTGCATATAGTCAATTGGTTAATTTAATTGTTGTGATGATAATGAATAAATTCGTGCTTGTTTATTGGTTATTTGGTTGATTCTATTTGCATGAAATCACATATACCGTAGTGGTGGAATCATACGGATAATTGATTCAAATCCCCTTTCAATGTGAATAATAATGTTTATTAAAATAATAGTTGAGAATGTAGTTTTAAATTTAATTTTAAAACTATTTAGAAATTTAATTGAGTAAATGATATTCATATGAGCTGAAATGGGTTTTGAAACAATTCTGATCGTTCGTGAGTTATTTAAACATCGAATTAGGTTTTGAAATTTGAGTCGGAAAATGATTTGAAATATGTATTCAACATTGGTTTTATGCCAAAAAAAATTAACGGTTAGTTGTAAATAATTAACCGAGTTTTGATAAAAATATTATTATTATTTCAATTTAATCTGAAATGAAAGTCTTGAATTTGAAATAATGGTCTTTGGGATAGTTATTTTTTGAAATGTCTGAACGAGTTTTTCAGTCTAGTCTTTCGAGGAGTAGGGTATGCTTTTAGGTGCCTACGTGCCCTTTCGCTCATTTTCCATTCTAGTCTTTTGAGGCGTAGGGTATGCTTTCAGGTGCCTACGTGACCTTTCATTTGGTATTTGGGGGTGCGTTGTTGACTACAACTATACGTGGTAGAGCGCATTTGTTTCGATCCACTCCCATGGGATCCGAAGTTCGAGGATATACAGGTAGGACTAGCATATATTGAGGGTATGAGGGCGGTAAGCTGGGTGGATGGTGATCCTTTACAGTGCCCGGGGATTTTGATACCTATTGGGTTCGAGTTGCGCCACGCGCTTATGCTTTACCAGACTATATTTAGGGTTTGAACTCCGACCATATTGGGCCATCTATAGTAGTAGGCCGACTCCCGGTGCATCCCACTACCTTTGCGCCTGTATCGTCTCAGTTCACGTAGAGTGGTGCGTTGGACCCTCCACTACATACTTTTAGGGCGTATGATGTACAGGGTCAGATAGTAGAGATTTCGTTGCAGTATCCACCTGTTGACCCTCCTGTTGTACCGTCAGCCGGTTCGTATCATTCACATCAGGTACGTAAGAGTTATACAATAATACTGGTATACGATTTCATTATAAAAAATGCATTTGTGTAATACAAGTTATCACATTATCAGTAGTCGCTATATATGGACCATGGTAGACGGATATTGGATGCTTTTGAGCGCATGACGTTGGAGTACACACTGTTGATGTACCAGAGTTCACATGGAGCTTTGGCACAACAGCAGTCTCAGTACGAGGCCTGAATTGCTTCCCTACAGACCCAGATACAGCAGCAGGGTCATGGTGATGGATCACCTATGGCCGATGATTTTGATGACGCTCATGATGACAGTTCCAATGGGGCAGGTAGTGATCCTATACCTATTGACTGATGGTTCATGCAGAGTCACGGTTGTTTTTTTTTGTTATGGCTGGCATTGTTTATATTACATGTGTTGTTGATGATGACATGGTCGTAAATTTTTGTTATGACTGAAAGTACGTTGATGACATTGTTGTATGTTTTTGTATTATATGTCCTGTGACATGGTTTGTATTACTGCACATTGTTATGTCTGCCATGTTTTAGATTACACGTGTTTTGACATTGAAGTATGTTCTTTTTATGGCTGTTAGGATGATGATGAAAATACTATATCTGTGGTGTTCGTTTGCAAAATGGCTATTTTTAAGGGCTATATATTATATTAAAAAAATATAAATTCTAACGACTATTTTGAATTTTAAACTGGCCATAACTTTCAATTTATATTATGAATTCTCAATTTTTCACATTCGATAGAAAGGTATAATTAAACAGATTCAGATATTTTTTATTTTACTGAAATCCGATTTATTTTGAATCCTATACATTCATTTGAAATCGAATTTTCAAATTACTGCGCCATTTCAGGCTCGTTTCATAATTAAAATAAATTTATTCGTTCTAACTTCGATTTAAATAAATTTTAGTTGTTATTATTTAAAACAAATCATTTTAAAGCTTCGAAATCCATTAAAACAGCCAAAAATAAAAAAATTATTTCATTCTGAAAATCTGGTTTATTACATTATCATTTAAATAAACGTTATCGTTAATTTATATGAAAATGGGGTTAACGTTTAAATTCAAATTGTACATAACTAACATTCTATAACACGACCCGGAATTTCTAAGAGTTATCGTTTAAATGGAGTTTGAATATTTAAAATGATTTATTTTGAGAGTTAACGATTCAAAATTTATTTAAATCGAAGTTAGAACGTATAAATTTTAATTTAATTTTAAAACGAGCCCCAAATGGGGCGATAGTTTCTAAATTCAATTTTAAATTTCAATTGAATGTATAGGATTCAAAATAGATCGGATTTCAGTCCAATAAGAAATATTAGAATCCGTTTAATTATATCTTCCCGACGAATGTAAGAAATTGAGATTTCACTTTATAAATTGTGAGTTATGTCCAGTTTAAAATTTAAAATAGTCGCAATGGAATTTATATATTTTTTGATATAATGTAAAGCCTTTAAAAATAAACATTTTTCAAACGGTCCCCAAATCTGACGAAATTAGTTTTGTTAGGACTGTATCGTCAAAACATAGCTAGATTTATTTTTCTGTAATTTTTACAGTCAGTATGTGCCCCCGATAAATTTGATTTATTAATTAAATGTTATCGAAAAGGCGCGGTAGTTCGTAATTTGCGATTTGAACTTCAACTGGCTACACAAGTTCCGATATAACTCCGAAGTTCGTGAAACAAGAAACTTTTGGATCTTGTTGATTTTAATTTTCATATAAAAGAGAAAAATCCAGATTTTGTGTTATAGATTGTTAGTTATATCCAATTCAAATTTTAAAATAGTCGCTAAAGAAATCGTTATTAAATGATAATGTTTATATAATTTCTTAATATCGATTTTCATATAATTTGATTCAATATAATTTTACGTCGATTTTCAAACTTCTCCATTACAAATAACCTATTACATACGACAAATATTTAAGTCAACTTTTAACCATTCCTACGGTACATAGATAAAATGCCACTTACACCAAACTAGCGCATACAAAGCCAACTAAAGTTTACACCCAAGTTATCTACAATCACATACCTCCTTCTCTTCTTCGCCTCATTATCTCAAATCTCCGAGACTTCGTATACTCGCGTTGCGTATCATCCATTTGCGAAATATCCGTAAACATGACTGCAACTTCCTCCTTTCATCGCTTTACCTCAACAAGTTGATGAATTGCGTCAATCCTTTCTTGATGTTGAATGCTTCTGCTCTCGAGTGCGCTTAAATACATATCGTTAGAATCCTTTAATAGTTTTCTGATTTCGCCTTCATTTGCTCCTGCAACTTGGTTTTTCTTTACCACCTTGGATCCTTCGGGCCTAACATAACGGTCATCAGTAAGGTTTACATTTTCTTCTAAACCAACAGTAGCACTGTCCTGCGAATCTCTCGGACTAGAACAGTCTCCAAATCTTGGAGCTTTCTCATGATTACTGCTTGATTAGACGTCTTGGACTGTTTTCTGAAGTGAAGATTTCCATTTCACATGATTAACCAGTAGGTCATATACATGCATGAACTGATAGAAATGAGGTCCTTGTTTACTATCTGGTTTATAGATTTGTTTGAATAACTTATTTGCAGCATGTCTCCGCATTAATAATATGAAGCTACTACTACAACTCTAAGACGTAGTACAAAAAAAACGTAAACAAATTTTACCATATGAGTTTCACTTCCAAATCCGCTTGGGTTACTCTGCTTCAGCTTGAACATCTGCGAATCAAAACATTGAGTTTGACGATTAATCTTACAATAACGACCTTTGATGGAAGCTACACTTCTATTCCGATCCATGTTCTTCCTATTGTATGCATTAGTGATTCTACCCCAAAATGTTTCACCACTTTGATCGGCACCACAGACAGGATCTAGTGAAAGTGAGCAGTATATGTAGCTAAGATCATAGTCTTCAGTAGCACTCCAACTTGAAGTAGTTAGAATTCCACCAAACGGTTGGCCCATACCTTGTAAACCAAAAAATTTGAAGCTAATTCTTGCGGCGTCGGCATCAAAATCTATAATCATTTTTTTAATAAGTTTAGATGTGTTAGAGATGAGTTGACGCAGAAGAAAATAGAGGAGTGGTGTATTTGTAGGGTTTGAAAAACATAACCGTTACTAAATTGAGCCGTTGAAAATATAGCGGTTGACCTGCAGGCGTTTGTTCAACAGGCGCGGGGATTAATAAAGTCGTTGACCTTTAGGCGCTTGTTGAACAAGCGCTTTTGTCTACGCGCTTATTAAACAAGCGCCTTGGTAATTTACAAATTCCGTAACTTTTCACCCAGATTTCAAAACCGTGATTAAAATCCATACGTAGTTAGAGCTGATTTTAGGGTTGGATTTCACAAATTTGGATATTGAAGCTTTTGTTGGATTTGCCCTAAAGGGCCTGGTCCGGTGAATTTCCCAGCTTTAAAATGAAGCCTAAATAAGAACTGTTTTCGAATTCTCACACAAGCCCATGACTGACCTAGTGTTTATTGTTTTTCACACCTAAACTTTGGGTGCCCATAATTTTGCACGTACAACTAGTAGTTTGGTTTGCAGGCTTATTCAGAGCTGGATTCAGGCTCAAAGCTAGAGTTATGATTTGGGTGTTTCTTATTCTGTTGAAGAGTTTATTTGTTTGTTTCTCCACTGAGCATACGTGGTACTCCTATATTCCTTGTAATCTCTGATGTAATCGATGTAATGAAATAAAAATTTCTGTTATTTTTATGCAAATATGTAAGTTCCCACAACAATCCATCTTTGTGAACGGTTGAAGTTGGTTTGACTACCGGCGAGAACCGGTCAAAAAGTCGGGTCATTACAGATTTGGTTGTTTCTTATTCCGCTGAAGAGTTTGTTTCTTCGTTTTTCCACTGAGCATACGTTGTACTCCTATATTCCTTGTAATATCTGATGTAATCAATGTAATGAAATAAAAAGTTCTATTATTTTTGTCCAAATATGTAAGTACCCATAACAAACCGTTTCTGTGAACGGTTTTAGTTGGTTTAATTATATTACCGGCTAAAACCGGTCAAAAACTCGGGTCGTTATAGGAATATTCTCGTGTAATAGGATGTCTAATGTATCTCATGAATTGCACAATACCAAATATAGCTTATGCACTAAGTCGATTAGGCTGATATACAACTAATCCAGGTGAAGAACACTAGAAAGAACTAATGAGAGTGCTTGGATATTTGAAAAATACCACAAAATATTCCTTACATTATGGGAAATATCCTGTTGTCTTAGAAGGATATAGTGATGCAAACTAGATTGTCGATTCATAGTACTCAAAATCAACTAGTGGTTATGTATATACCCAAGCAGGGGAAGTAGTGACACGGAATTCTACTAAACAGACATGCATAGCTCGATCCACTATGGAACCAATGTTCATCGCTTTAGACAAAGCAAGCAAAGAAGCAGAATGGCTTCATCACTTTTAAAAGATATTCCATTTTGTCCTAAACCTGTGCCAACCATATGCGTACACTGTGTTAACCAAGCAGCGCTAAGCAGAGCATAAAACTTTGTGTATAATGGAAAGTCATGACATATTCGCAGATACCATAACACAGTTAGGCAGTTACTCTCAAATGGAATTATTTCCATAGATTATGTGAGAACAAATGATAATCTTGCGGATCCATTTACTAAAGGTTTATCAAGAGAGAAAATTGACTGTGCATCAAGGGAATGGGTTTAAAATCCAAAATGAACAAGAGTTATCTTATACGGAAACCTATCCTAGCAACTGGAGATCCCACGACTAGGATCAATAGCAAACTAATTATGAATAACTCAAGATGTAATGCATTTTTGGACACAGTCCTACTCGATTCCTATAGTGCACAATATAAATGCATGCGTGCAGAAGTATTATAAGGTGAAACCTACGTTTTTTTAGTGATGACCATATCTTGGAAATAACAAGTGGGGTAAATGTAGGATACTCTTAATGGTTGCGATCACCTATGTTAGTATGAGTTGGGTCGGCTCTATGAGAATTTTAAAGGCTTAAATTCTCTATAGCACTTGCAGAACCAAGAAGTGTTCAGGACCAAATGAACACAACCAAGAGATTGAATGAGAAGGGAATCAATGCTTCGTAAAGCTTATTGTCTGGATATGAAATATTTAACTGATTAGCTAAGTAGATCCAATAAGTTTTAACTAGGGAAAGTTCAAAATGAAATATCTTCTTATCCATAATAAGGCATTATTTCATATGTACTTTGTGATATTTCGCTTTGTGTGGGGAAAAAGCATATTATCATTCATATGGGGGATTGTTGGAATCCGTAAGTATTAAATGAAATATACTTTGTCCATTGTCCCAGGTTATAATTAATTAAGCGAACATGTGCAACTGTTCAGTGAAAAACGCGACTATTAGCAACATGATTTTTGGCGAAAAGACACTCCGCGAAAAGACACTTCCTTTCATCGAAAGAGATGCATCTGTACGAAGTGGTATGAGCACGACCGTTCAAAAGAGATGCAACTATATGAAGATGTACGAGCACGACCGTTTGGAAGAGATGCTATTGTACGAAGAGGTACGAGTGCGACCACTCAAAGTGATGTAGATAAACTATAAATAAAGAGGAAAACTGATCACTTTCCGCACTTATTCCAATCCGATCTTCCTTCTCTCTTCTTTAATACCCTTATATAAAATCACAGAGTGACATACTCATTACAATCCCATGCAAAATACGTCAGTTGTATCTTGGGAGAATTTTGAATTAAAATTCTTAAGGAAATCGTTACAACAAGCCTCAGGCATCATCCGGTTAGATTGCTATTTTGTATATTTATATACATTATTACATAATTTTTCACTATAAGAAAAAATTGATTTATCATCAAAAATTTAGAAGCGAAAATTTCTGTCGCTAATTTCCGACGGATTTCCATGTGATTTGCAAGGGATAGTGTTTTGCTTTTTCAACTTTTTATTTATTTATTACCGATAGAAAATTTACGCTGCTATTTTCCGCTGCAAATCCAGGCAGAATACCGACGAATATTTATCGAAGCTATTTTGCAGCAGAATTCCAGCAGATTTGCAGGAGATGTTTATATTATTTTTCTAAGATATACTTTAGTGTTTTTTTAATAATTATTAACATATTCAATAATTAATAATTAATTTGTTCTAATTAATGATTTATATGTAATAATAAATAATAATTTACGTTCTATAATGAATAACTTATAATCATTGCTTATTTAGAATTAGCAAAGTAATCTTTGCACATAACCAATGTAATTACTAAATTCTTAATTAAGTTCTCTGCTTTCATCGCAAATTTCAATCTGTATGCCAATATATTTTATGCCAAATCCCAAAATTTTAAATTGTTCTCCTAAATAATGAAAATATCATTTTATTATAATAATTATTTAGTAATTAATAATAAAATTTAATACTAATGAAATTATATCTAGTATTCAATAATTAATTTTAAATAATTGTATTTAATAATTACAGTTGATACTTATATTTTATAATTATAGTTGATAATTATATTTTATATTTTGGAAATTTTAAAAATTTGAAATCATCTTGAATAAATTTGAAATAAATCATAAAGTACGTAAACCAATTATTGTTTAAAAATAAGAAATTTTATAAATATTAAAGCATTCCGAATTTCAAAGAATACAAACATTACCATATAAGTTATTAGCCTATTTATAGGCTTTCACATCTATCTATCTTCTCTCGCACATAATTCTTTAAATAGTAAAAGATTTGTAATAATTAACAAATAACATTATAATAATAGTAATTATTAATTACTAAATTTTTAATTAAAAAATAAAAATTTATAAACATTTCACAATTAAATAATAGTAATTATTAATAAAAATGATTAATTATTAATAAAACCGACTATTTAAATAATAATAGTTAAAAGTAAAATTTAATGATAGTAAATCTAAACAAATAGTCAAAAAATTCTGGTTCGTTATTTATCAATTACAACACTAAAAAGGTATGTTAGGAAAAATAGTTTTAAGCAATAAATATGTGTATATATATATATAATAAAAAATTTACTTATATAAAATTGTAAATGATAATCATTTTATTTACCAGAGTACATGGAAATTTAAATATTACATTGATTAAGATCAAATGGATAACCATCAATGCACATGTGACCATATCTGTATTTGTATCCTTTTTCAAATATCAATTTAATTATTACATTTAAAATACAAACTTCAAAAAAATTGAGGGTTAATTAACACAAGAACGTGTAACTTAATTACCGTAGAATGTTCCACATACATATTTTTGTTGGCGCCAACATCAAATTTTGGCTCCAAAATCAAAATTTTGTTTTTCAAAAATCTACGTATCCAGATTTAATCAACGCTCTCTCTCTCCTCTCTCCTCTCCACTCTTCCCTCGTAACTCATCCCTAAACGCTCCTCCTCCAAATCCAAAACCGATAAGAAGCCTCGCCTGTCCTTCAAAACTGAACTCGATAACACGGATCTGAACTTCTGTCATGAAATTTTATGAAGAGATGTTGCTCGCTATCGAGGATTCGGAGGTGAATCCTTTATTAGGCCTGAGGTCTAACTCTAATTCTTTGCAGCCAGATCTCGGCTACTTGGATGAGTCCTTGGATGACGGCCTCGGCATCCCTCCTATGGATGGAGATGTGTCATCGGATAATGTATTCACTGGCGATATTATCGTTGGATATGAATGTTTTGAGCTCGCCCTGTATTATAATGGCAAATAAGCAGCTGATGTTGCCTTTTGGTATTTTCTTTTTTCTTCTTATTTTCTTTTTTTGATCTTCTAATGGGGTTCTATTTGGGTTCATTTTGATGATTTAATTTAAAAGATGTGATTTTGTTTTGTTGGTTTGAGTTAATTTTCGTTTCACTTGCGTGTTCCAGCGTGACAGTTCATGTGAGTCAACGATTGATTTTTAATCAAATAAATACATTTTATCTTTAAGGATGTTGTTTGAATACGTAGATATGAATAATTGCTTGAACTTCTTGCATATAGGAGGATGTTACATATAGGAGGATATTAAGAACAGATTGCTAGATATTCATCAACGGGAAGAAAATGCAATCTTGCTTATCAAACTTACAAGCATAATCTCACTGTTTGAATTAATGCCTGAAATGATACATGAAATTCGTAGGTAAAATTTGTCATCTGGTATCAACGCTAATCTTTTTTTTTTTGGGATATAAACTGAGTTCAACTTGTGTTTTTGATTTTTGATTGCTGACAGTAACCGTTAATGCAATTTCCTATTGGATTTAGGCATGTTTCACATGTTGAGATTTAGTATTAGTTTAACAAGTTTCTTCATTTTGTTAAAAAGGAAGATGCTATGACAGTTTTTCTACTTAGTTCCTAATGAAATCTATACCATGATATTCCGGATGTTCATGGTTTTACATTAGTGATATCTCATAGTAATTTTGATGTAAGTGTTCCATAATCAACGAACATCAGGCATTGTCATGCAAGTGAGTTCTTGATGTAATCAGTCACATTGTTGCCATGAATCAGATGATTCTAGTAGAGTTAAGCAATATTTGTTATTAGTTTATTTTAGGCATAACAGTTTGCAGTCGTCAGTGTTTGTGTTTACATAAACATGGATGTTAAATGAATATTCCAACTAACATTATTTTCTAATTTTACACATCACAACTACAACTGTCTTTTGCTCAAAATTTAGAATGCAGTGTTTGTGAAAGTAATCAATAATAATAAACTTGAATAAATAGCTAGAAAAAATGGTTGTGTTTGCTCTTCTGTTCCCTTCTATTTACTTTTCATGATATATGTGCATATAAAGTTGCTTTCTACTTGCTGCTCTTGTTCAATCATACCTAAATATTAATTGCTAGATTTTGTACACATGATTAAATCTACTTAGCTGACATTTTAAGAATTAACCCATAATTTATAAACCATTTACCAATTCTATAGTTTCTCAACATTATATTTAAATGAATGTATGAGTACATTAGGTATTGCAGTAATAGGAAAAATACGATCTGTATCTTATATACTAATTATATTGTACAATGTAGAATAGATATTAAATAGCTAGCTTTACATATAACAGAATCGATAAAATAGATATGACTGAGTAGCCAACAAATATAACTATAGTAATTTTGATTCCTTAATACAATATTTGGTGGTTAGGACAATGTTAGAAAATCCACTCACATATGCTTTAAGCCTCCACAATTTCAACTTATATATAAACATAAACAAACACACACAATACGGCATGGCGTAGCTCACGATATGATATAGGGGTAATATATGTAGACATATGGATGTATATGTATTTATATATTTATGCATGTATATGATAACAATATATATTCTTCAATTACAAAGAAATTTTCCTGTGCTGAAGTAGTTTACTTCTTTTTCTAAAATGTAAAATAGGATAGCATATACCATATGGCAGAACTCTATGAATTAAACTGTCAACTGACTAACTTTAAGTAATCAAAGGCAAAGACGAGTTCAAGGTAGACGTGAAAGTGGACATATAATATGTAACAAAGCAAAGAACTGAAAATATAACAGTGCACATGGAAAATTGGTAATCAAAAAATCAAACCATAAAACAGTAAGGAGTATGGAAACTAAAGTACACCCTAGTTGAAAAGACGGGAAATTAAGTACCACTTATTTACTAGTAAATAATGCCAAGGAAGTAGATTGCAAGCAACAGAAGAAGGATTAGAGTAGAGTAGTTGTCATTAGTGACATTCGGCAGTTGCAGAGGTGTCAGAGGCTTCAGCATAGACAGAGAAGGGTAGTAGATTGGCATATACAGGAACAACGGTGAAGGATCAAATGTGATATTCATATTTGGTGATTCGGGTATTGTGACATCTTGGTAACTTGGATTATAGATTGTATTTTTGGAATTATTTGTGAATGCTAGCTAGTATCTATACTATATTATAATTACTGAGTTACAATGGAGCGCTCACAGGACTCCAAATTTTATTTGCCTAACTAAAGCCGAAGCGTCTCCTACTCCTTTCGTAATTCTTCTTTTCCATCTTAATCTCCTATCTGAAATCTTCAGATGCCCTTCTACCCCAAATTAAATCTGATCCGCCTCCAGCTCCTACTTTGTATTCCTCTTCTCCTTCGCCCTCTTCTACCAACAACCTTCGCCTTTCCCTTCGGCATTTCTCAACTCCGTGCGCTTCCCTCCCGCAACGAATCACCTTATCCCCCTCTATTATTCCAGTACATGCCTGTAACCTTGTGCTATTCCTTCGACTCATCATCAGCTTAGTGCTTCTCATCCCTTTTCTCGCAAATCCCCTAACCCTAACCCTGTAACATTCATAGCTTCTGCTGTGCTTTGTCGATGGTCAATCGGATATCGCATCATCACCAGGTATAACGTGGCGTACATATTTATTTGCTTTATTTCACTGTAACAAATTCGCATGTCGGTTTCACGAATTGTGACACGTCCGTTCCCAGTTCTGATTTTGGGAAAAACAGCCATCACCGCTAAATTATGATTTACCACCTTCTTTCTGTTATGATTGCAGTAATTTCCCATACCAGACTAACAATTTTTTAAGTGCAAATCTTATCATTCTCAACGTCGATGCATTCTACTTTTTGGCTCAACATCCAACATATATATATATATATATATATATATATATATATATCGATGCATTCTACTTTTTGGTTCAACATCCAACATATATATATATATATATATAGCGCCCCAAATTTATAGCACCCCAAATGCCCCTCATCCTAGACCATAATTTATATTTAAATAAGTTAGTGGGGGGAGAGAGAGTTAGTGGGAAGAGAGAGAAACGGAAATGTGTGGTGGAAATCAAGGGCTAAAGGGGTGCTGCTATCTCTATCTCTCTCTCTCTCTCTCTCTCTCTCTCTCTCTATATATATATATATATATATATATAGTTTCATGTCTTATGTTAGTGCTCTTATGATTGAAGTGACCGTGTGCCTGCATTGTTTACTTATTTATTATAAGTTTCCCTCCATTTGTTAAATAGGTTATGTTATTGGTTTAAACATGCGATTGGTTATCGTCATTAACTTTTTTTTGTAGTTACCTAAACAGTTAATGTTGATTCTTCAGTAACGACTACAAATGGACTCCTCAGGTTCCTCTTCTCTCTTCAACATTCGATATATTTGTATGTTCAATTTCAGGTTTATTTCATTTTCACAAATTAAGCTATTCTTCCATCACTAAGTTTTTTTTATATTCAATTCTTTATCCTACCTGATTGTATGCTTACCATAAAATTTAAATAGCAAATTGTATGCTCACTCATTTCAGTACTGCAAAATTAAAAGCAGTGGTTTCATATTAACTTTTGTTTGCTTAACTTAGGTTCTACTGAACACAGCAGTTGCTAATTTATAGTAAGTAATCCTTTGATCCTTGCAGTTAGTTGTGGTAATCTTTACATTTTGTAATTAAAAGAAAGATACTTTTAGACAAAATTTATTATTTTATTCCTATTCAATGAATCTGTTTTGCCATCAACACAAATAAATTTTCGAATTTCACATTGTATCACAATTTTACTGCCGCTTCCATTTTTCCCTATTAAAAGTTTGATTTTGATTCGTGTATATTACAACATTGATTTTTTTTTCCTTTAATTTTTTTTTCCTAATTTTTAACGTACATCATTCTCGCTCATATATGTTCATCACACAAATGCAGTTCTTTCTAAATAAATAGAAACAAACAAATATAGCAAATCTGCAAACTGCTATCACTGTTCACTAAGGTGTTATATTGCAAAATTATTACTAATTCTATTTGTCAACTCTTTAGACCATTTACTTTCCTTTTCTGTGAAACCCACTTTTATTTTGTTTGTAATAAACTTAGTACCCTCAAATTTCCACTGATTAAACGACATTGCTATGTTTTTTTATTATCACTGGGAACTTTGGTGCTTTATTTCCTTTCAAACGTGAAAGGCGTACATGAGGTGTTTTCAGGTCTACGAGGCGAGGCGTAAGCCTCGAAACTTTGAGGCGTAAACTTTTCAGGTAAAAATAAAGCACAATACAAATTATGACACTTCAAATTAACCAATGCAAAAAATGAAAAACAAATAATTTAAGATCCGACTTTTACCAAGTATATTTTTTATTATAGATTAAAATAAATAATCAAAACTCATATGATTCAAATTTTGATTTTTTAAAACTGTTTGAAGATTACATCAAACTCCAATTTGATACGTTCTATCAATTCAAATCGATTTGTAAAATGTATTACGAGATTTAACAGAGTTTATTGAGAAACATTCTTTAAATAACAATGAGAAAATTCACTACATTGCTCATGATTATTATTTCATAAACAATCTTACTTGATTATGTCGATATTGATATTGATAAGTACAAAATGCTAATTTTTATTTTCTTAAATTTTGTCTTTTTTATTTCCATTAAATAACTAAAGTTTAATGACATTATTCTGTGTCAACATCTACAACTGTATTAACAGCCACCAAGTAAAAAAAAAGACTTTCTTCCTGACCTATGCAGCCATGGCTGCCAAGTCTTTCTTGAATCCTATATTCGACAAAAGCCCTAATCAGTTAGGGACCTCCTCATCTTCTCCCCCATCTTCCCCCAATCCTAATAGCAACCTTCCTCAATCTTCCCCTCATTTCTTGGTTGATGAAGAAGGCTTCACCATAGTTAATAACCGCAAGAAAGGGCTTAAACCAAAGCAGAATTCAAATGATTCTGCTCACTTCCGACAAGGCGCTGGAATGACCAACGAATTCCCTGTCAGAAATAAATACAAACCATTTCCTGCCTCAAATGGTAAAAGGTTTGAGCCTAGAAACCCAGCCAGATCTGATCAAGAAACTAAGCATCCGGTCAAGAACAGACTAACATTAGAGGGAAAGGCCTCTTCATGGGCAGACATGGTCAAGAGCGGAGGACAGAGCACCAATTTTGATCTGAGTTTTATAAAGCCGACTGAATTACTTAATGAGGAGAAGATCGTAATTGTTAGTGAGGAAACCAGTGCACGTACCGAGGGAAAATGGGAGATGTCTGTTGTGCCTTACGTGTTCGGTAAGCGCCCCACCTATCATCACTTTAGAGCTTTTGTGGTTCGAACATGGAATCTGATAGGGTCATTTGAAATATTCACCCGAGAAAATGGATTCTTCATTATTAGATTCACTAATAATGAAGATTGCGCCAAATTATTAACAGGAGGACCCTATTTCATCAATGGAAAGCTAATCATATTAAAGAAATGGACCAAGAAATTAATTCTTGATCGCGATTTACTCAGTACTATGCCTGTTTGGGTAAGGCTACCCGAGTTAAATTTGAGATTATGGGATAAGGAAGTTTTCAGCGCCATCGCGAGTCTAATTGGAAATTCACTCAAGATGGATGAGCAAACCGCGAAAGAATCGCGGTTGAGTTATGCTAGAATCCTTGTTGAAATCAGCGCTGACGCTGAACTTCCTAATGAAGCGTCGATTTACATGCACGACGGAGAGATTATCTCTCAACCGATAATCTACGAACTAATTCCTGATAGATGCAAGGAATGCAAGTGCTTTGGACACTCGTTCGAAAACTGTTCTAACAACAAAAATCCGAACGAAGCTCCTAAGGCACAAACAAATCTTGATAAAGAATCGAAAGAAGGAATTAGCCCAGAAGTGTTACCACAAAAAGATACTCACAGTTCGGAGCTACATCAAGAAGAAGATATGAATATTGATACCACTAATACAAATATGGGTAATTCAGAATCGCCTGAAACCCATAATTTGCAAAAAGTCACAAGTTTCTCTCAAAGCCATCAGCAGGATATTGATCAAACCAAAACTAAGGAGGACAGCAATGCCCCCTCAGATCTGAATGATCAAATCCCTACATTATTAGAAAATCAAAAAAACAAAGAGGGGATTTGTGCATCACAGGTCATTGAATCCACAACCCCAAAGGAGGATTCAAGTTTATTTACAAAACAAAAAATCAATATATTGAAAGAAAAAGGCTTGGAATGTGAGGATTTGCTGGCAGCGGATCCTATCTTCACTGATGAATCTCTGTTGGCTGAGAACCTCACTCCTTCTAAATTCATAACTGAGGACAACATCCAAAAGGCAGTCAATCATGCCTTGGTTGGTTCCAAATCCTCAAAACCTGCATCACCAAAAAAGAAAAAGAAAAGCAGGACAAAAAGCCTAACAGACATAATTTCAGTTGAAGAAACAGAGGATAAAATGGATCACGATTTCAGGCAGAAATACATTTCAAAGAACTCTAAATGGGATAAGCAATTAAAAACTGCTGAAAACATCAGCTTTAAAAGAAGTGGCAAACAGCCAGAGGGGAAAGTGGGCAGTAGCAAAAGCTCTGACCCATCTTAAATAGGTGATATCCTTCTTATATATCTTTTATTTTTATTATTTTCTTATGGATATCATAGTTTGGAACATTAGGGGTCTCAATTCCCCTACTAGACAGCTTGATCTTACCAATTTTGTGAACAAGTATAAGCCTAGTATTTTAGGTTTAGTTGAGCATAAACTGAATGATATTAGGATTAATGAACTGCATAACAGATTTTTTTCAAATTGGAACATGATTAATAATAATCTGATGGGTGGAAATGGTAGGATCATGGTCTTTTTCAATCCTATCATCTGGACACTCAACAACTATTTTATTGACAAGCAGTACATTCATTGCAGTTTTAAAAATAAAGGTGGTTTAGAATTAATTATCACCTTTATATATGCTTCCAATTTTGAAAATGACAGAAATATGTTATGGAATTGCATTGAGCAGTTTAGTAATATTATTAAAAAACCTTGGATGTTATTATGGGACTTTAACACTGTTTTTCATAACTGTGATAAGAGAGGAGGAAATCCTATTCCTTTTTCAAAACTAGAAAAAGTTACTAATTTTATGATGAAATCTGGATTAATAGAGCCTATCATCTCTGGCAATAAATATACCTGAAAATCTGGTAAATTCAGAAATATTCATTGCAAATTGGATAGGGTCTTATTTAATCAAAATTTCATAAACCTTTTCTCAAACACAAAGTGTTGTACCCTGCCTCAAAACACTAGTGATCATACACCTATTCTAGTCTCTTTCAAGTCAGATTTGAATTTGGACAAAAATGCCCCATTTAGATTTGTGAATGGATGGGTGCATGATCATGATTATAAAGAGGTGGTTACCAAATGCTTTAATAATAATATTTTTGGTACTGCTCAATATAAGTTTAATAAAACTTTGCAGTTGGTTAAAACTAATCTCAAAAGTTGGAACACTACTAGAAAAAGAGATGACATTAAAACTATTAGGGATGATTGTGAGAGACTTCAAAATGATCTTGACAAAGATAGCTCAGACATAATCAAGGCTGAGAATTTTTTTAATTCTCAAGCCAAATTGGTTAATGCTCTTCATATTAATTCTGTTAATCTTAAACAGAAAGCCAAGGTGAATTGGTTAACGGCTAGTGATGAAGCAGTAAATTTTTCTACACTAAAATGTCTTTCAGAAAAAATAGGAATAACATTGGCAAATTATTGGATGCTAATGGTGAAATAATTAACAAAGCCTCTAATATTGAATTAGAGGCTATTAGTTATTTCAATTCTTTATATAACACCAATGATTATCCTATAGTTTTTCCTGACTTAGAATTTAAATATACTGTGAACAGCAATAGTGATGATATTCTTCTGGCTCCTATTAAGCAAGAAGAGATTAAAAATATAATCTTCAATGCTAATGTTGATAAAAGTCCAGGTCCAGATGGGTTTGGGGCCAAGTTTTATAAAACTCATTGGACAGATATTCAGGCCATTTTGTGTGATTCTACAAATGAATTTTTTAGTACTGGTAAATTATTGAAAAACACTAACCACACCTTTTTGACTTTAATTCCTAAAGTGGAGAATCCTTCTGGACTAGAGGACTATAGACCCATAGCCTGTTGTAACTTTGTTTATAAAATTATCTCCTCTTTGCTATGCAACAGGCTGAAATGTTTTTTAAAATTTACTATTTCTGAATACCAAAGTGCCTTTATACCAGGCAGATTGATTTCTGAAAACTCCTTATTAGCTCATGAGCTAATAAGGAATTTTAACATGAGGAATAAAAACCTTATGTGTATTAAAATAAATCTGCATAAGGCCTTTGATAAAGTAAACAGGAGCTTTATTATTTTTATCTTGCAAAAAATAGGGTTTAATAACAGATTTTGTGATCTGATCAAGGAATGCATCAGCAATGTTACTTACTCAGTTATGGTCAATGGCTCCCCTAAAGGTTTTATTCATAGTAATAGGGGGATAAGGCAAGGTGATCCTTTGTCACCTTATCTTTTCTCTATAATTATGGAATACTTCTCCATCCAAATGGATATTGAAGTGTTAAGGGGTAACATTAAACCTATTAACAGAGTTAAGCCACATATCACTCACCTTTTATATGCTGATGACATGCTCCTATTTCTAAAAGCAGATAAGGATAGTGCTATTGCTGTTCACAGTATCTTAAATAATATGGAAAAATTTGCTGGCTTAGCTGTAAATGCTAGTAAAAGCAAAATTTACTTTAGCAAATATGCCAGTAATAAGTTAGAGATTCTGCATCTTTTGAATTTTAAAGAGGGAAATTTACCTGTTAAATACCTTGGCCTTCCCTTAAGCATTAACAATATTAATGATAGGGACTGTACCAGATTAATAGACATGATTCAAGGTAAGCTAGATGGTTGGTCTAGCAAACTCTTATCTATTGCTGGTAGGCTAGAACTCACTCACACAGTCATCACTGCTATGATCATGTATTGGGTTCAAACACATAACATCCCGGCTAATGTCATTCATAAAATTGACAAAATTTGCTCTAATTTTATTTGGAAAGGCAAATACCATAAGGTAGCTTGGGACACAGTAAGCCTAAAAAGTTAGGTGGGCTTGGGCTTAGGAAATTAAAAGATATAGCTGAGGTTAGCAAATTTAAGCTGTTTTGGAATTTCCTTAATGGTAATTCTCTTTGGGCCAGATGGTTGAAAACCAAATACTTAAAAAACAAAAATTTCTGGCTGGCTAAAAAAAGAGAATCATCATTCACACATTTGGAAAAGTATTTTAGACTGCAGAAATGTGGGCAAAAATCTTATTCATAGAAAGTTTAAAGATGGAACTCAAACCAGTTTATGGTTTGATCCTTGGTTAAATGGAAACTCTCTAATTAACCTTCTAGGATGGGATAATTTACATTTATTGGGAGGGGTGAATGATAAAGTCAATAGTATTATTTTAAATAACTGTTGGAGCCCTCATAATAATCCTACAGCCTCCATTTTCAAAAATGCTATTTCTGGATATCATATTGATCAGAATCGGTATAAAGATCAGTGGTGTTGGAACCTTTGCTCTAAAGATAAATTCTCTTTTAAAAAAGTTTGGGAATATTTGCAAGGTGGTGAGGTAGAAGTGAATTGGCATAAAGTTATTTGGAGTAAAGCTAATTGCCCCAAAATGGCTCACTGTGCTTATTTTGCTTTATTAAATAAGCTTCCCACTAGGGATAAATGTCTTAATTGGAACAAAGGATCTGAAAAAATTTGTCTTCTTTGCAAAAATGAAGATGAAAGCTCCACTCATTTATTTTTTGATTGCAGATACTCCGAGTACATTTGGTTCAATGCCAAATGCACTTTGGGTTTCAAGCATAATGTTGCTACTCTTAACATTAGAGATAACATCGAGTATATATTAAAGTTTTTTTAAGCCCAAATCCACTAACTTCAAAAAAGCTTGTGTCCTTCTGACAACTACCATTTATTTTATTTGGAGGGAAAGAAACCAAATATTGCATAATGGCAAGGAGATTAGTTGTACACAACTTTGGCACACTATTTTATATGACAGTAACATTGTTATGCAAAAAGCTAACAATCAATTGCAGGATAAAGTGCATAGCCAGGGTCATTATAATAACAACAATGACTGTGATAAAATAGTTGAAGAATTCATACTTAATGGTAAGCAGAACTTCAGCAGCAAATGCCTGAATCTCTCTTATGGTGATGCCAATCCCCAATCTGCTACCAGAGGCTCTAATAACAAAGGGAGTTATCATTCAAATGCTAACTACAACATTATTAGAACTACTAGTAAGAATTTTAATACTTCTCACTTACCTGGTGCTGATTTTAGGGATCAGCTCACTCGTGGAGAAGATTTAGAGACCAGATCCCGTGATTATGAAAGACCTGACTTCCTTCCTGAAGCTTCCATCAACCCCGATAACAATTATCATAACTGTGAGGGAAGTAAACAAGAATTAACATCTTTTGTGCGTGTTTCTAGTGATAAGTTGGATAGTAAATGCACTTTTTTACCTGTTACAGGGGGAGGTACTCTCAGTAGTGATCCAGATCTGCACAACCACCTGGATACGAAGAAGACAGAAGGAAAAATCAGATTTTTACAAAGAATTGGGAATAATCACTACATAAACTCACTTAATCACCAGATCTATCATCTTTCTAACTGGTTAGAAGGTGAGAGTAGCAGAGGAGGACCCTCTGTTGCTATCAGAGACACTCGAAGGAGGAAGAGAGACTCTGACAACCCTACTAGCTCAGATCCGTTGGGTTCTAACCCTCAGAAGATTAAAGACAAAAACTGGTGTATGAGAGGAAAAGGAGATCATAACAAGTTCGGATCTAAAGTGAGGAGAAGTGAAGTCAGTGAGAATTTCGTCTGAAAACCGCCATGATGAAGAAGGAGCTGATTTCTCAAGTCGTCGCCATTTCTAGTGTCGTAAACATTAGGGTTTGGCTTGTGTTTTTAGGCGGCTAGGGTTAAGAATGTATGCTGATGTATTATTGAGTTGGGCTTGTGTCCGATTCATGGGCTTTGGGCCTTTATTTTTATCATTTCAAAAAAAAAAAAAACATCTACAACTAAAGATTAAAAGGTTTTTAAGTCATATGCCTCAGCTGTTTTAGGCGTACGCTTTATGCGCTTTGTATGCCTCAGGTTATTGAGGCGTAAGCTTTAAAGGTAAAATGCCTTTTGGAATAAGCCTCAAGGCGTTTTATTATCTCTTATTTTCTTGAGGCGAGTATCAAGGCGGGTTTTTTAAAATAATGATATATATATATATATATATATATATATAATTATGTAGCACAAGAAGTTATTAAGACAGAAATAAAGTACACTTCTAGGATACATGATCATTCCAATATTTGAACAATCTGATCATGTTTTATACGGAGAAATATAGCATGTTGCAAAATTTGGCAAAATTGCCTAGCCTTTCCTGAAGTTCCCGATGGGAGATTGATAATTTGGTTGATTTTCGTTTGTTTCATGTCAATGCGGTTTTGACATTACATTTCGCTCTTTGATACGCTTTACATGAACTATAAATGCAGAAGTTTAATCGGATATAGCAGTTGACAATTTATTTTTGATCTAACAAGTTCACTTATTTGTTCCATAATAATTCGTTATGAATCACTTGCTTCCTACTGATCTATATCCAAAGTTTTCGATAAAAAAGTGTTTAAAATGAAAGCTGCTTTTTTTTAATAAATATTTTAGTAAAATATGTCAAGAATTTTTGTACTTAGTGTTCTTATTGGTGGTAATTCTATTGGGGGTAAGCGCTTCGGTAATTGGGAAAAAAAGAACAGGTATTTTATTTCTACGCTTTCACTGATAACTGAGGGAACTAGCAAGTATATTTTTAAATTTTTGAACGATATAATGATTTTGAGGTTGGCTTTGATGGCTTAAACCTCAACACAAATTGACATAGGGTATACTTTTACTTTTGACAAACCATTTTTATTTATTGCTGACGACTTTATGTTTGCAAATGCACAAATTATAAGAACAAAACATGATTGACATGTTATGTAATGTGATACTAGAAGATGGTAAGATTAAGGTAGAATATAGCTACGGCATGAGTTTGAGAGTCCATAACTCTCTTTTGCTATCAATTAAGCATACTTGTGTATGTATTTAGTCGATGACCCTAATTTATAACTTTTTTGCTGAAAATTTTACACAAAGAACTATTACCTTTCATAACAAACAATACATATATTAGCAAGAAGTACAGAAAATATAACCAGCCTTCTCCATTTGGTTGACAAATGTTAAATGTAGCCATATATATTGTAGTTTACACCCTGATATCTTCTTATGACAACTGTTGATTTCATACATTCATGGACTATAACGCTCTCTTTTTTTGTCATAAACTTTTTAATTTGTAGACAAGTGAATGTGATTGATGATGAATTGTCATTGTTTGACCAGTTATACATTCATGGACTATAACGCTCTCTTTTTTTGTCATAAACTTTTTAATTTGTAGACAAGTGAATGTGATTGATGATGAGTTGTCATTGTTTGACCAACTCTCAATGATGAATGTGAATCAAGGAAGCAAAGTTGGACCTTTTTTCCTTCAAGTTAGAATAAGAGGATTATTGATTTTGTCATCTACAATATTGGACTTGGTAACCTTTTTATACAGTATGATGTACAAATCTATGTGTGTACATGTTTGTATTTGTGTGTGTACATGTGCACGTACGTGTGTGTACAAACCAAAGTATATAAATTTATTTATGGATCAACGGAAAGGCAGATTCATTTTTTTTGGACTGGCAAAGACAGATGCATGCTGTAGAATGTATTCAGATTAGTACTGGGCCTTTAGCCTTGGATAGATTCCATAAAATAATGGAATATATAAATTTTAACATAGGAAATACTTAATGCTATTCAAGATATTTGATCCTTTATTTAAGACAGAAAACACTTCTCTTTTAAAAATTTGATTTCTAACCAAGTCATATTTAATACTATACATTTTTATATAATTTTGGTTTATCCATGTGTGAAGCCTAATACAACACATTACAGTATGCTTCCTTAATTAATGCATTTTTGCAGTTCATCATAGTTTTATGAAAAGGGATACATAACCTGATACACATTAAATTGTAGATTCAAAAGAAAGTACTTAATTCCTTTATTGCACTTTAAATGCATCCATGTCAAAATCATGTGTTCAATCTGAAACAATAATTATGATAGGATCGCTATTACTATCTAAAACAAAAGGAGCAGCTCTTTATTTGTTATTTGAAATGTTACATGGTTGGAAGTTCTTCCTTTTCATGTAGCATAGTAACATATGCATCTATATTTTATAATAATCTTACATGGAAATGTTAGTTTTTTCAAAAGGATAATGGATTAATGTATAATATTTAGTGAACCAGTGTTACTGGATAGATATATTATTGGATAACTTTCTGAAAACTAAACTTTCTTATCTTTGGCTCTATGATTTCTGGCCTGTAACAAAGTCCAAATTACCAGAGCATTTAATATCAGAAACAATAAGCAAGAGTACAATATACGATCGTTACTAGAGGAACAGTCATAAATAATATGCACTTAACTATGTAGTACATGTTACAAGTGATTAGTTTTGCGAAATTAAGGTATGCATTATGAGGCAGCTAAACAAGTTTCTATATATCATACATTTTACTTCTCTTTTCCTTGCACATTCTACAAATTTCTTGGTTTCTTTCTACTGTCATATTTCTCCTTGCTTTGCTTTGCTTTGCTTTCCTTTTTAAATCATGAATTGCTATGTTTTATTCTCTTCTTCGTTTTCATTATGTATTTTTTCTTACATAAAAAAAGCTTTAATCAATTCTGTTCTCTATTATATGGTCGTTAGTCACAGAGATGATCTTATTAGCTATAAATTTATAGTTAAGTTATAAGTAAATTAGGCATTAGTATTCGTTAGTTTAAAATACCTCAGAAGATATATGATTTTTTTTTTTTGGAACATGCTATATTGGAGAAGTGTTAACATTCAAAACCTTAAAAAAAATTAAACAGGAACCGTGATTATAGAAATATAGAAATACATTTTTCTTACAGTGTAGTAGTTTGGGTGAGTTGTCTGCTAGCAGCCTAAAATTTACTAGAAAATATATCTCCTTATTACTGGCTATTTTGTTACACTGGCATATTTTGATTCACCTTTTCAAACAAATCTTTCACATCATTGTGCTATTTGTTTGGATAATCCTAATGCACTACAAATTTCAAAATGATCTCAATATTAAGTGAGTTATATAGTGATTACATTATTTTCGTAACATGGAACAAAATTTTAAATGGTCTTCAAGTTCATGTACTCTAACAATATGTTATCTTTGTAAACTCGAAACGATTTCTACATCGACAAGTAAATTAATTATTACTACGATTATCAAGGCAGTTTCCGAGTTACACGTGTTAACGGTAATGATCTACTAGAGGAGTGTAATAGGTAATCCAAGAATAATATGACTTTATCGGCTTATATTTAATGGTTTTGTTTCAACTCTATTAATTCATACATGCTCATATCAAAACTTGGACCATACTCGACCATGAATACAGAGAGCTTCTTCACTTTAATGTTCACATAGAACTTTTGCAAAAAGGTATAAAACTTCCTGTTCTCATTTTCAAGCTGCTACTTTAAGTATTTGTGCAAGTATCTTTATCACTCTAAAGTTTTCTTTTTGTTCCATGAGAAACAAATATATAATTGCATAATAGTTAGATGCATTTTAAGTGTCATAGTGCTACTTAGTGTTTTTATACAATAAATTAATTTGGTTTGCGACAATGTACAAAAAAAAAAAGCTAAGATCGCAACTTCATGATACACTCTAGATCAATTTCCGAATCACTTTATCATAGTCCTCTCTTTGAAATTAGCTCTCCAGAAACTTGACAATTGTTAAACTCTAGAATAGGCACCGACAAAATATAGCATAATTTTTATCTGATGAAATCATAAAGCACCTCCCTATGTTAATTACCATGTTGTATGATGCATGAAATATACACACAATTTTGTTTTTTTATGGCATTGTATTCGTATTCACAATTATCACTGCAAGAACGAAGTTCTTTCAATTTTACTTTTTACCTTCTATTTTCATCATGTTTATCTTATAAGAGACATGATTTTTTTTTAAAAGTTGGTTTTATTTTGATTTAGCTTTTCAAAGATTCTATATCCTGACCAATTTATTAAAGAAGATTTTCTTTTAAAAGACAAACTTTGCAAAATTTTGGTGAAAAGTATGGGAAGTTTCAAAAGTATGGAGGACACATTTACACTACAAGTGGAATTCAGCGGGCCCACTATACTTTTTCCATTTACACTAACATTTGTCTTTCTCACTAAATTCTAAACCTTCCATACTTTTCACCAAATTTTTGTTAAGTTTGACCTTCTCCTTATTTTCCACTTTATTAAACCCCTATTTAGTTTTATTTTGGTACGTCATGTGAAAGTTGCAAAGAAAACGTTTTTTTAGACATAAAAGAGTAAAAAAAAATGTCTTTCCACTTGTATACATGCACAGGGGGAAAAACTTTCATTAAACCCTTATTGTTCATCTGTGATCGCTCTTCCTGCTGGCTGTGGTACGTTGCTTCATCTGTGAGGTAGCCTACTGTTCATGTTCGTCGAAAGGGTTACGCACTGCATTTGTTGATCCAACTGTGTATCCTAATGGAGGTAAAACCCCTATTCAAACTTGGACCATTGCTTTAAGATTTACGATTGTTCTTTAGATGAATGTATAATTTAAAGATCAATTTTTTAGTTAAAGTACAATCTTTATTCTGCTACACTCAATTATATTCATAAAGGGGATGCTCATAACCAATTTCGGTTTGAACATACAATGTTTTCTATCGCTTTGTTTTTGCAAGAGTTATTACCATAACTGTTACAGAGGACGATATCATGAATTTTGAACCAAGAAACTTAACATTATGTTAGTACTGGCATTGAAAAAAGTAGCAATTCTTGCCAGAAGTCTGCTTTAGTCCTACCATTTTTAAAACATCTGGAGGTCTCTTGAATGCTTATTTATCATGGGTTTAGGTTAAATTTATAACGTAGTTGCTATAAATTTGGTTGTAGATCTAGGAAACAGTTTTTGCTCATTTATGAAACCTTTTTTTTTTTTGCATGATTACAATTTGAAATACCCAAAATGAACATTACATAATATAAAACTTAAGAAACCATCTGTGTACGGGTTGCTAAGTTTTAGGCAAATGATATACATATACATATAAATATACATACATATATATATATAGATAGATAAATATATAGGGAAAGTCTATATAAACACAAAATTATAAGACAAAAATTGGACACAACCAATCTCAGCCATTAGTTCCTCCCTTGAATTCCACTTTCCACATAAAAACAAACAAATCTAATGACTCACAATTTATGTCTTTAATTTTGTGTCCTAATAGCCACTCCTACACACACACACATACATACATACATACATGTATATCACTATTTAAAAAATATTTTAAAATAACTAAGTGATATATTATAATTTGTGAATCTTAAATAATTAAACAATTAAAATACACACTAATGATTATTGCCTTATACATTTGCACATGAATTCACAGTATACCACGATATTAGTTTTAATAAGTATCAACTACTAATGGTTTTCCCAAAATTTGTAAAGGACCATGATACCCTCCAAGATCTAAAACAGAGCTAGATTTGTACAGGAAATGTTCGCAACAAGTATACATATCCTTTATTCGATAGTTTCTATTCCCTTATACGTTAATGCTTAACAATGCAAAACTAATAGGTTGTGGTTTACACAGTCATGTAAAACATACATGAATAGAACATCCACATGTAAGATTTTTAGGCTTTTTCATCTTTTCATCTATTTTTCCTCCTGTATATTCCCCTCTTTGCATTTACAGTTGCTTTAATTTCAGTGTCTTTTCTTTTCCAACGTCATATTTCATTATCCTATTAAAAGCTTTCTTTAAATTTCTCTGCTGATCATCTGTAGCTTTTATGAAATGTATGAAACTAATGCGCGATTGTCTATTTATCAGAAATACTGTTACCTTATTGTTCTATTTGCGGTAATTTTCCCAGTTGGTAAATAAACAGTACATTTTATGATAATATCAGTTAAATATGCTTATAATAAACGTTATTGCAAATATTTAAATGATAATCATTTTTTTTCATATTCAGTGCATCAACCCGTGACCGTTGACACACATTTTTACTCAAGGCTGACATTACTCTGGGTACCAAATTTACTGTAGGTTTTAAACTGAATTAGTGAAATCGAATTCCAAATTTTACTCAGTTTGAATGCTTTATTATCCTAAATTCAGCAAGCACACCACATATGTTGACTTAATCTTAGTGAGGTGGTAGTCATGATGAAATTTCAAGGTCAGCTATATGCATTCATGTTTAGCAATATACAATAGAATTTTCTGCGCAAATAGAAAATATTAGAAAAAAAGGAAACTACCTGATGTGGATAAGGATGGGGATAGAGCAGATTAAGGCGAAGACAAAGAGAACTTTGCATAAAGAAGAAGATTAGGAAGGAAGAAGGGATACAGCTAAGAAGAGCTGCAGCTGAGAAAAGAATTCTTTGCAATATTTTCTATTATATCCAATATTCAGTACATGTCAATTATATAGCTGCTTTCTAACCATACACCTGCCTACGTGGATTCCCTCCAAAATACAACTTGCCGCCAAAAGCAAAATGGAATAACAAATATTTGAATTTGAATTAAAGTAAAATATAGAAAATCTCCAATGTGCTGTAGGATTGTAGGTTGGCAACCGTATCGTTACCGACCCCTTGAAAACGACCTTGTCCTCAAGGTCGAAGATAATATCTACGTTAAATGTGCCGCCAGGATCGAAGATGAAGATTTTTCTTTCAAAAATCTTATTGGCATCCTTCTCAAGCATAACATCAAACAGTTTATGCCCATACTGTTCAATCGATGCAAAAGAATTTTGACAGCCAATTTGTATCTTCATTCCATCATCCAAATGAGAAAACAGCGGTGCATCAATGTTTTTATTTCCCAGCTGATTAATAGACATTTCCAATGGACTTTGGAGAGTTTCAAAATCCATTTTAGCAACAGCCTTTTGAGAATAGAAAATAATACCTCCCTCCTGATCTATGACAACTGCTGTTTGAATTGGATCCGGAATTTTACGTGGTTCGGCTTCCATCACAGTGATTGTGTGTTGTATTTCCGAGGTCATAGGCTGAGCGGATGTCAACGTTGCTGGAACATGTTTTGCAGTAGCATTGATGGTTGCTGGACCTATGGAAATTGTTCCAACTGCAGCCGTATTTGCTGGAGCAATAAGGGGAGGTGATCCAGCTGCCGCCGCTGCTGATGTAGCAGATCCGAACTGCGGTGGTTGGCAGAATGACTCCATAAATTGTTGTTCGGCATATGGATCTTCATCCGGCAGCACCAATACGATTCTCTTAACCAAACAGAGATGACTAAAGGTGTCTTTGCTGTTGCAGTTGAGGCATAATCCTTGATCACGGAGCTGCTGCATCTCCAAGTAAGTAAGACGTTTAATGGGGTATGATAATGGTAGTTTTGGTTTTGAGATTTCGGCCATGGTTGTGAAATGACGAAATAGATGAGAGATAGACGAAGGAGGTGAGAACAAGAGTGAAAGCACTGGTTTGGATTTGTCGGGAGGAAAGGAAGGAAGAGTAGGCAGTGAAAGCACCAAATTGATGTGGATAAGGATGGGGATAGAGCAGATTAAGGCGAAGACAAAGAGAACTTTGCATAAAGAAGAAGATTAGGAAGGAAGAAGGGATACAGCTAAGAAGAGCTGCAGCTGAGAAAAGAATTCTTTGCAATATTTTCTATTATATCCAATATTCAGTACATGTCAATTATATAGCTGCTTTCTAACCATACACCTGCCTACGTGGATTCCCTCCAAAATACAACTTGCCGCCAAAAGCAAAATGGAATAACAAATATTTGAATTTGAATTAAAGTAAAATATAGAAAATCTCCAATGTGCTGTAGGATTGTAGGTTGGCAACCGTATCGTTACCGACCCCTTGAAAACGACCTTGTCCTCAAGGTCGAAGATAATATCTACGTTAAATGTGCCGCCAGGATCGAAGATGAAGATTTTTCTTTCAAAAATCTTATTGGCATCCTTCTCAAGCATAACATCAAACAGTTTATGCCCATACTGTTCAATCGATGCAAAAGAATTTTGACAGCCAATTTGTATCTTCATTCCATCATCCAAATGAGAAAACAGCGGTGCATCAATGTTTTTATTTCCCAGCTGATTAATAGACATTTCCAATGGACTTTGGAGAGTTTCAAAATCCATTTTAGCAACAGCCTTTTGAGAATAGAAAATAATACCTCCCTCCTGATCTATGACAACTGCTGTTTGAATTGGATCCGGAATTTTACGTGGTTCGGCTTCCATCACAGTGATTGTGTGTTGTATTTCCGAGGTCATAGGCTGAGCGGATGTCAACGTTGCTGGAACATGTTTTGCAGTAGCATTGATGGTTGCTGGACCTATGGAAATTGTTCCAACTGCAGCCGTATTTGCTGGAGCAATAAGGGGAGGTGATCCAGCTGCCGCCGCTGCTGATGTAGCAGATCCGAACTGCGGTGGTTGGCAGAATGACTCCATAAATTGTTGTTCGGCATATGGATCTTCATCCGGCAGCACCAATACGATTCTCTTAACCAAACAGAGATGACTAAAGGTGTCTTTGCTGTTGCAGTTGAGGCATAATTCTTGATCACGGAGCTGCTGCATCTCCAAGTAAGTAAGACGTTTAATGGGGTATGATAATGGTAGTTTTGGTTTTGAGATTTCGGCCATGGTTGTGAAATGACGAAATAGATGAGAGATAGACGAAGGAGGTGAGAACAAGAGTGAAAGCACTGGTTTGGATTTGTCGGGAGGAAAGGAAGGAAGAGTAGGCAGTGAAAGCACCAAATTGATGTGGATAAGGATGGGGATAGAGCAGATTAAGGCGAAGACAAAGAGAACTTTGCATAAAGAAGAAGATTAGGAAGGAAGAAGGGATACAGCTAAGAAGAGCTGCAGCTGAGAAAGGAATTCTTTGCAATATTTTCTATTATATCCAATATTCAGTACATGTCAATTATATAGCTGCTTTCTAACCATACACCTGCCTACGTGGATTCCCTCCAAAATACAACTTGCCGCCAAAAGCAAAATGGAATAACAAACATTTTAATTTGAATTAAAGTAAAATATAGAAAATCTCCAATGTGCTGTAGGATTGTAGGTTGGCAACCGCATCACTACCTGAATAAGTGGGATAAATATCCAAATAATAATTTTACTGCAACCGTGGGCATACATCTTGCTAATAAGCTATTTTACTGATAGTCCACAAAAAATAAACAAATGCATATCTCCGTAACAACATTGAAATTTCTTTAAGCATACAGTTCAACTCAATTCGAACCTTAGATGCTTATATTGATAAAACGATCATAGCCACATTAATTCTGAAACATTCCTCGATATGTAATCCAGTTTTTTCAACCTATAGAAAGTAATAAGCCTGAATAAGAGGAAGGAGACAGTATGGTTGAAGTTAAAAGTATTTAGTTGTTCATATCCTTTAATTAGTCGTTTAATTTTTCTTACTCATCGTACAGTTTAATTGTCCTAGATTTGGAACAAATATCTTATATGATCATAATTCAATTATTAGCTGTTGTGGTGTTTACTTTTTTTTTCCTGCAGTTACACTTACATCATCTATTCTGCTATTTACATATTTCTTTATTTGCTTCATGTATTCAGCTAAATTTTTGGGCAAGTCCGGTCAAACGGCCGCCTAAGACAGCCCTGAGTGTGGAGCAAATAGCAATAGGGAGGACAGGTAGATGATAGTCAATAGAAAATTTCATTGTATCTTTATGATTTGCAGAAGTCTTAGTGTACTGATTGTGTACAAGTTTGTCAATACTTTGGTCTGTTGCTGTTTGATTCATTGCATCAACAATGTGTCGAAAATTTTGTTTCTGAGTTTTTTTATTATTTTTTTTATTTTAAACCCACATCACCATGAGTTGCCTAGCGTAGTCCAGGTAGTTGAACGGCCCTGCATGTATTTCTCTTTTGGGTGCGTTACTTATATATACAACCAAAAAATTTGCTATTTTTTTTTGTACCAGAAATGGAGTTCCGTTGAAGTGATATCTATCTTGAGAAGCATTTGATTCAGAGCTTTTGGTCCAAACCAATATTCCGTTAACAACCCTATATAAAAGTTACTAACCTTGATATTCCTCATTTTGAGTTCCGTTGATTTCAAAATTCCTCATTTTGAGTTTATAAAGTATAACGTTTTGTACTTTGTTTGTTAAAAATAGGTTTCAGTTTAATTTAAATTATTTTTAGATTTTGTGTTTTGTATTGTGTGTTTTAACATTTTGTCTCTCTTACCAACATCATCGCTCTTTGCAAAATTGATTGGTTTCTATTTTCAAGTCACTACATGATAATGTGCAAAATCTTTGTTCACCTTTTTCCTGATGTTTCAAATATTGCATGCACGTGTTGAGTAAATAATAGACAATTCCCAATCAAAATAGGATTCCACCTTCCCTGTTCACAATTTGCATTTGATTTACATGTATGTAGGCCTCTGCTATGTCAAACTGCAACTCTTTTGGAGCATGTCTGGCTGTTGCAGAAAGAAAACAGTAGCTTATAAAACTATAAAATGGCCTATTCTTCTGAAAATTTGTGGGTCCGCCTGTAATATGTAGGTCTAAATACCTATGTTTAAACAACAACAAACAAAGTTAAGAAAATAGATGTTCAAAAATTCCGTGTGCGTAGCACGGATTCGCACTTGTAATGATAAATGTGCTTGTTATGTACAGTTGACTACTTTTTATTCCTAAAACTTATTTTGGTATTATGTTACAGACTTATAGTTCCAAGATCAAGGAGCAAATTGGAGGATAAGCATTCGAACCCTGTCAAGATAGATCCATGCAGAAAATGAGAAGTTTTTTTGCAGGTTCTTTTTTTTTGAACTCTAAACATTATGATGCATAAATCCATCAACTATGTAAACGTAATTGTTGTAACAACCCGAATTTTTTGATGGGGGTTGTAATAGCTCAGGAAACTTTGGCGTTTAAAACAAATTAAATTAAGATTAATCGTTGAAATTTAGATTATTTTCAATTCTATTCTGGATCATTTTTGCAAAAGTGAATTTAAATTTTTAATTATAAATTTGTTAAAAAAAATTACGGTATTAATATTTTAAACTACTAAAAAAAAATATTGTTGAGAAATTATAATTTGATTTTCTTACTTGGATATTTAATGTAAGTAATTAGGTGTTAAATAGAAAATTTAGATAGCTATTTGAATACATTAAATATATTAGTGTTGTGGTGTACACTTAGAGTATTTTAATGGTATCTCCACTTGAACAACACATTTGTTTAAATGGTTATTGTCACATGTTAGTTGGTTCTGGATTTATCTACAAGCGTCCTCTATTATCTGTTTTACCGACCTTTTTCCCTTTAGAGCATCCCCAACGCTGGTTGGACGGATTTGTCAAATCCATCCAACCAGCAAAGCAACTCACCCCAACGGGTGAGTTGCTTTGAATACCTTATCCGGCTTTTATAAAACCGGATAAGGTATCACCTGGATTGCAATCAGACAACCGTCTGATTGCAATCCGTGGTGTGGTGTGGAGATTAATCCACACCACACCTCTTATCCGGCTTTTTAAAAGCCGGATAAGATGCATAAAAAAAAAAAAAAATCCCCAGCCGCCACAAGTTTTCTCTCCATTCCTCTCCTCTCCTCTCGTCTGCCATTACTTGATCCCGCCATTGTTTCGTATACCGCCTAAAAAAAAATGAAACGAGTTATGCGGGCTTTTCGAGGTAGCGGAAGCCGTAGCCGGAATGTAGAGCCTAGTGACGAGCACGAACCGGTAGAACGGAACGTACCGACTGCTGGTACGGAAGACCGTGAGACACCGTCCGTTAGAAAAAGACGGATTGCTAGGAGAACCGACGTTTTGGAGTCGCACCGGGACCCAAATCTAGGACCGGATAAGCAATTGGCCGATTTTCGTAAGTTGGCCGCTAAAGAGGAGCACGTCAGCACGTTAGTTGACACATCGGTACGTTTTATTTATTAAATATTACCTTCGTAATGTCGGACATAAAATAAGTAATTCTCATTCGTATTATTAGGCTCGAAGCGAGCGAACACGTGGGTCTTGGGCTGGTGTTGTTCGTCTGTATAGTCAGATCCGTGAGTATGATACAGAGGCTATTATTCAGACATTTTTGAGTAGTATTGGTTTAGGCCACTTTTTGAGTACGTATTCTCGTGGTATGTACTTATTATTTCCTTTGTTATTAAATTCTCTGTAACTAAATAATTATTCGTTACATAGGTATCGAATGTCTTTTAAATAATGATGTTCAATTATGTGGTGCATTGGCTGCTTGTTGGTGGAAAACAACTCATACATTCCACTTTGGTTTTGGGGAGATGGGCATCACTCCACTGGACTTTTCTATGCTCACCGGGCTTTCCATAGGACAAGGGGCAACGTTGCCGTATGATGAGGTGTACCAGAACTACGGTACTCTGCGTACTTTATTTCCAAATCTTGATTTAGAGAATGCCATCACCAGTAATTTCCAGATTAAATGCTCTCAAATTAAACTAGCAATACAGGAATTATCTAGTAATAATCAGCCTAAGGTTCATCATTTGGAGATTGCACGATTATTTGTTTTGTATATGATGGGAAATTTATTTTTCACAAATGCTTCGAGCAGTTTGCCGTGCGGTTATGTGGCGGTAGTTGAACCGTTTTCATTTGATAACAGTCCGACTGAGTATGATTGGGGAACACCTATTTTAGCATACCTGTATAGGTCATTGGATCTTCAGTGTGTCGTTAGGACTAGGGTGGGTTCGATTACTGGTTTTTAGGAGATTTTACAGTATTGGTACTTCGAGTACTTCCACAATTTGTCTTTTCCCACCGTTGATCCAGCATTACACACTTTCTATCCTAGAGTACGAGCGTGGAGTTGGGGTAACCGTAGACCGGTGCCTGGAGTTCGGTGAAGAGTATCTGCGATCTCCAACCCCTCATCACACTGCGAGGTTATTAGCAATGGGAGATCAACGCGGTTTTCCAGGTATGATGGGTAGCTTGGATTGTATGCACTGGAGATGGAAAAACTGTCCAGTAGCACTGCAAGGCCAATATAAAGGCCATATGAAAAAAGCTACAATGGTGTTAGAAGCTGTTGCTTCATTTGACCTTTACATATGGCATGCTTTTTTTGGCGTTCCTGGTTCTCTAAACGATATTAATGTTCTACGTCAATCTTATTTATTTAACGATTTATATAATGACCTTTCACCTCCTTGCAACTACAAAATCGGTGGCAAAGAACATTCTGTTGGTTATTATCTCGTGGATGGAATTTATCCAAAATGGAAGACGCTGGTGCAAGCATACAGAAAACCGAACAATGCAAAAGAAGCCTTATTCACGAAACAGCAAGAGAGTCTTAGAAAAGATATTGAACGAGCTTTTGGAGTACTCCAAGGTAGATTTCATATACTTCGAAACGAAGTTCACTACCATGATAAAGCAGTTGTAGCCGACATAATGTACTGTTGCATTATTTTACATAATATGATTGTTGAGGAGGAACGAGGAGGATATGAACTCCAGCTTCGTAACTACCCGGACATTGCAGTGGAATTTAGGAAAAAACCGTATAAAGACCCAAATACGTTTGCAGAATACTTGCAACGACTGGAAGAAGTCCGAGATCCACAAGCTCATTTAGAATTACGTGAAGAGCTAGTTGAGCACTACTGGGAGTTTGCGGGAAACCAATAGTTAATTAACTGCTTAATGTTTCGATTCATATCTGTATTATCTACGTTTATATGCCAGCACGTACTGTAGTGTAATATTTCGTTTTAAATTAATGGTTGTATGATTTGCTCTACGAATATTTAATACATCTACATAACATCCATAAAATACAAGAACGTAACTGAATTACTTAAATTACAACAAGGTCTGCAACCGGTACTAAAAAGAAACTACAACATACTCTACAAAGGAAACAGACTAATCTACGTTACGTCTCTGGTACTCTTCAAGACGTTTTTCCATGTACCTCCTCTGTATGGGATTTAGATCATCCAGCTTGACACTCATAAGAGCGAAATCATCTGCATTTTGTTGTCGAGCGAGCTCCGTTTTTCGTAACTCCAATTCAATTATTCTTGTTTGCTGCATCTCTTCGTGTCTTCGTTGCCTTTCCTCCCCTCTCTCTCTTCTCTCTCTCCTAGCTGCTTCCTTCGCTTCGATATACTTCCTATTCGATTCCTCTACAACTGTCATACGTCCATCGAGTTGTTCGTAATACTGACTGTAATCTTTCGTCGGTTTCTTGTTCGCTTTATATCTGCCAGGGGGTCGTCCACCTGAACTTGTTGCGAATGGTGTGTCTTCAGATGGATTTGTGCTTCCAGGGCTAACATCTTCGGTCAGTCTCAACGGCATAAATCGTTGCGTGGTATGTTCATGTCGCACGTTGCTCCATTTATCTTCCCGACATAATATGTCATAGCATTTTTGCATAGTAAACGGTTGGTTTTTTGATTTGGCCATATACACAGCATTTGCTTCGCTAAGCTGCGTAACATTACTTAACATAAAACAAATAATCTAAATAAACATCAAACAAAACAAGCTTGTTATAATTTATTACCAAGTCCATGTCGTTTGCTCCACTTTGCTGTCTACTAGCCAATCCACTCATTATCCCATTCCAAAGTTGGCAGCAAGCATTGATTCTCTTCCATGACTGCTTCAACGAGTCAACCGAGCGTGCATGATTATGTGGACTTCGACCGTTGAATAATTTACAAACCCAATTCCAAAATGAGCTTTCAGTTTGGCTTGTGCCTTTCACGTTATCTTTGGAACACTGAACCCAGCAATATGCTAGTTCGGCTTGTTCATCAGGTGACCATTTTACCTGCTTCTTCATAGGAGGCCGAATCCCAGCAGATTCATAAATCTCATTGCTATCGTTTCCCATTTCGTCGTTTTCAAGACCATTATCCTCGAATAACATGTTCAAATTCCTGGACAGATTGAGTGAGGTATCCGAAAATGTCGATTGATGTTGGCTGTTTGGGGATGAATAGGGTTGACTGATATAAGATTGTTGGACAGAGGGGTTACGACCATAGGTGGAAACTTGAGTGTTTTGAAAATGATTAGAATTTTGCTGTGACTGGTACAGGTTAGGATTGTGCTGTGGAAGATAACAATTTGAGGTGTTTTGCATTGTACCTGAGTTAAAATGTTCGTTGCGCTGGTACGAATTTGTGGATGGAAACTCTTGCTGATCATGAACATAATCAAACGGATTCGAAAAGCTTTGGGTAGGCATCGTCGCTTTTCCTTTTGTATTCTTGCTGTTTGTTTTCTTCGACATTGCAGTTGGATGCTGTAAATTATACTACTTTGATGGTTGAGTAAAATGAGAGAATTTTATGTGTTTTGAAAGTGAAAAATAGGTTGTATTTAAAGATGAAAGGGTATAGGAGAGAGAGGAGCGGGAAGGGAGCAATGGCCACTAAAGTAGTCGTTGCTGCCTTTGCCGGCTAATTTAAAGCCGGCTAAGGGGGGAGAAATAATTCAACCCCCCCTTAGCCGGCTTTAAATAAGCCGGCTAAAGGTGGTTGCCAAAGCAACCAACCCGGTTGCTTTGGCAACCTACCCCCAAGTGGGCAACTGACCCCGCGTTGGGGGTCAGTTGCCCACTGACCAACCCCGCGTTGGGGTTGGTCTTATGGCACGCATCGACTTACTTTACTTTATCCTTCACCTAAATAATCCCCAAAAATGATTAAAATGGCCGCCGATTGAAATTGGCTCCATCCCCCAATCAACCCTTCGCTCATCGCCTTGGAATCGCACACCCATCCCAAGCCTCCACCGTGTTCCCATCGTCGCCGCCTGTCGTTGTTCATCACCAATAGAGTTGAAACCTAAATTCTTAATCCTTAAATCACTTCCTGGTCCAACCGACTCCTCAGCTTCGTGTCACTTATCGCTTCATTTTCCGAAACCAAGCAGAAGGTATCATTTCAGCTTGCATCTGCTTGGAACCACGACTGTTGCAAGCTGGAGTCTTGAACCATGTTGAGGTGCTGTAGCAAGTACGTTCGTCGATGGTCTATTGGGCGCATGTTTTCAGTTGGTTTAGCATCTTGGATGTGAAGTACCTTCAAAAATGTCCACCGTTCAATCCGCCCTGCAGCACTCTCTGTTGGCTCCCAACATCGCAATCGCCGCCTCGCTTGCCATCGATTGTCTAAGGCACTGCACCTATTAAGTAAGGCTGAAAGGGCTGAGACTGCAGTGTGCATATGGCATACAACGGGTTGGATTCACTTTCAGTTTACAGTTTTCTATTTATGATGCATCATATACCAACCAAGCGGTGATAGTTTGTTGATTGTTTTAATAGCTTTGCACAACCAATTTAGCTTGTTGATAAAACGAAAAATGTTTGCTTGTTTAGCTTGAACTCTCTCTGCAATTTATTGTGCAGGCTTTGAATTGTTTACTTTTTTCTAACTTCAATAATTCTGATATGTTCTACTCCGGATTGAAGTCTAAACAGGCTAAATTATTTTACTTTTCTTTTGACATACTATGATTATAGAACATATATCATTAACCTTGCTTTATGGTCTGTTAAGGCATTTATATGGTAGTGCTTATGAAGGGAGTATAAGTCATGGATCTTTTCTCTTTATTTTGTCAATAGATCAAGAGTCCAAACTTAATGTCATTAAATGGCACCATTTCCTTTGCATTTTCGTAATTGCAACTGTGTTTGCATTGCACTGTTGTGTGCATGTTAGTGCTTACGCAAATTTTTGACTTGGTGCCATGCGAGGTATACTTTCATGGTTAGTTTGTGAGTTTTTCACTTGCGATTAATTTTTGGTTCAAATTTATGAACTTTAGAATTAACTAATTAGAACAGTAAATGTTTTATGGCAGATACACTTTTATCCTTTTAGTTGGTTGAGATTTGGCCACACGATTATACGTACTGGTTGCATGCAGCACCAGTTCGTATTTGTTTTGATACCTCCCTTAACTGGTGTGCGTTCCTGCATTGGTCTTTAACTGTGTTTTGGGCATTTTTGATCACTGGCCTATGATTAAATTCTTCTTTATGAGGACTCACCTAAAATTTTGTTCGTTTATTTCTAGTTAATTCTATTTGGCTGATAACTTTGGTTTGTTTTTTCAAATATGTTATTATCCCCTTTATTTCTAGGGAAAAATGTTTTTTGGGTATTTCGTGATTGTTAGATTGCTTGGAAATTTGTAGCTCCTATTAGATTTACATTGAACTTGATTCCTCCGACCCCTTTTGCTGGTGATGCATGGGAGTTCATAGGAATTTAAGTCCTAATATTTCTATGATTTTGACATGGCAATTTCGGTTATTTCTAGCTTGTTTGATCAACTATTTCAAGTATTTTTAACTTCAATAGAAATTAAAGTAAATAGATTGATATTGGGTTCTTGCCGCTTTTACATAGTTTTGGTGTTGTATACTTGTGACTATTTCACTGTTGTGTTTGCTACTTCTACCTCTTATTTTGCCATTTTCTCCCATTTTTGGTTCAATGGTCTAAAGTTGCTGATCTTTCCTTGTCCTTATTGGTTGCTTTAGAATTGTAAAATGTTGTATTTGACATTTTGTTCTAGTTAAACTTGCTAAATTGATATTTCACTCGTCTATTACATGTCACTAGCATCTTTATTTGATGTATGTTTGCATTGCTAAAATTTTCAAACAAAAATTATGGGAGGAAGTTTCAATGAATTTATATTGTATAAATGGTTTTAGGTTTATTTTTTTACATATATCTACACGGCCTACGATCCTATTATGGAATAATGTATTGTGCATATAAGATTCAAGTACTAATTTATATGTTTGCATTGATTAAAGAGGTTTTAAAACGTGCAATACATGGGATAAATATGAACAGTTTCATGCATGTTGACGGGTCCACCATCCTGGGCATACTCAGTAGTTTTTCAGTTGTGTTTTTGTTCTATGCAAATATATATATAATGGCTTGGATACTACAAAATCATTTTGACTGAACTGACATTTTTTTTAAAATTCATCTTATACATTCGAAATGCACAGACCAAATAGGACCATGAAGTGGGGTAGAATACCTTCTTAATATCATCAATATATACCTTCCCCTTTTGGATATTTATTACCACTAGTTTTCTATAGTGATGTATGTTATTTGCATTAGCTGTTTGATATGCAAGGGGTTAGAATATTGTAAGCATGTCTATTTTGTGATGCTTAAACTTAACATGCAGCCCTGCTGTGGTAAGTATTAGTTTCTGATTATTATTTTTGTATGTGCGTGTCACTTGTAAATCTTTCATGATTAATGCGACTATCTAATCCTTCTTTAGGAATATGGATTTGGTAATCACTTAGTATCTTTACCTGTTGTATTCTTGGCTGATAATATAAAACCTGTTAATGAGATTTGTCCATTTTTTTTCCAACTCAAAAAGAAACTAATATGGTTCAAAGTCATCTTTCATGATTAAGTGCATATATGGTTATCTTTCGTGGTTTAATGCAACTCTCCTCTTGTATTTAAAACGTGAAGTTTATCCATGTTTTATTTAATCTGAGTTTGTTTTTCGTGTGATCAGCATTGGCGCAACCTGGCAGCTTTGCTGCTTTTGGCTTGCCTAGGAAACCTTTTCACTTGCATGCCTTTGGACTTCAGTATATCTGAGTGATGATGAATTTGTCTATTTTTGAGCATACGAACAGGGTTACATCAGGTTAACGAAATACAGTCTAGCATATCAAGTGATGATGAAATATTTATTGGTAGTTGTGAAGATACATGCGCATGCCAAGATCGGTAAAGCAGTAAATTTGTTTAAAGAAATTTATGTAACACCCCGTAATTTTAAAACGGGACATAATAGATAATTAAAGAACAATTAATTATTGAAAGAAGAACTAGATAAAACGGGTTACGCCATTGCGTTCTTCTTGGAATTCTTCTTAAGTTAGAGTCCGAGTTTGCATGAATCGGACTCGGTATTAAGAAGTTATGGAGTTCAGAATATTTCATGTTTAAACAGAAAGTTAAATAATTAAATAAAACAAACACAGCTCAAATTTTGAAAAATCACGTGAGTTAGCTGGACGGTAAAATTCCCGCCTATAGGGGTCGACTCCCCCAAGGGGGTCGACATAGGTGTCGACCCCCCAAGAGGGGTGTCGACCCCCCTATAGGGGTCGACCCCCTCGCCTAGATCCAAACAGTGACTATTTTCTGACTTGTTGCTGAGTCACTAGGGCATAGGTGGCAATTCTGGATAGCTCTATCTAGTCTAGATGGTTCTGATTTGCTCCTAGGTTGATCTAACGGCTCACATAAATCTAAACCTCTATAAAAGCAACCCCAACCCTCAACCGTAAATCACACAATTTCATTCCAAGGAGCCACCATGTTGTTCATGGTCAACCTAGCATAGCAACCATTTCTTTTCCAACTAGGAAGCAAACTAGAAAAAAAGTTAGAAGCTACGAGTTAAATCTAAATTAGAGAATCGATAGTCCACGTCAAGGGATAACTTTTCAGTTTCAGAAATCAGATCCCAGAATTCAAGATCGTTCTATAATTTGTAAGTTCATGTTACTTTCAGAAATAAAAGTTCATTATGAATCTGACATTGTAATAAATCTGAATCTGAGATTATGCCTATTTCTATCTGTCTTTCTATATCCATTGGATCTATCTCATTGATAATATTATGTCCATTCTTTGTCTCTTCTTTCCTTCTTCCCTTTTTGTTTTCATAGCCAGGCTACTGCGAACCTGAATCAAATCTCATAACAGATGAACGTACATTGAAAATAAAATTGGGCATAATATATGATTTGAACATGGCCAGCGCTAAAATTGGGCGTAATATATGTTTTGAACATGACCAGCGCTAAAATTGGGCATAATATATGATTTGGGCATGACCAACGCTAAAATTGGGAAAAGTATTAAATTATGTATAATTGGGCATAACTGATTTGTAACGGGTTTGAGGACATAACACATGTTGTATTTAAAACATAAAGTGTATTGAACATATGACTTGAGATTTGAGGCATAAAGTATATTGGACATATGACTTGGGATTTTGGGCGTAAATTGAACTGTAAACATGTAAGGCATCGTACATGATGTGGTTTAAGACCTAAAATTGGGGCATATTATATATATGATAGTTCATGACTTGGAAGAAGGAGATTATTGTGTATAGTGATATATGGCTTAAGCATGAAAACCTATAGTAAGATAGGGATAACTGTTAACGCCTAAATTGGGATTTTGGGTAATTGGCATGCACTGTAATTAAAGGCTATAATTTGGCATAGTTTATACTGTGAATCATGATTGGGGGTTTTTGGAGAATATTTTTTACGGTGCAATATGACTAAACCTTAGGGAATGTGTTATATCGTGATTTTTGGGGCATGATTATTATTGTAAATTTGGATGTAACCTATTTTGAGTGATAACTTGAATTTGAATTTATGGGGCATAACTTGCAATCAGCTTTGTTGGGGCATAACTTGAGAATTGGAATATGGCTAGTTTAGTGAATTTGGGATGATTAGCATATAAAATATAGACTTGGACATCTATGGTAAATATGCTAAAAGATAAACGTGCCTAACCAAAGGTGAGAGGTTAGTGCATCATGCCCAAGAAAAACCCGAGGTTAGATTGAGTTGTGGTGTAAAACTGTCCGGAACCGCGCGACACATCCAGTAACCGCAACAACATAGATCTGATGTGAGAGGTTGGTGCATTAATAAATCAATTAATGCTAATGAACAAGACATGTTAAGAATGGTAGGGTTAAGTTAACTAAGGCAACACTTAACCGTTATAACATGTTAATTAGACAAGAAGGTGGGGTTAAGTAAATTTAGAACACTTAACCGTTATAACATGTTAATTAGACAAGTGAGCGGGGTTAAGTTAACCAGTACAACATGATGAATGAGAAGGGTTAAGTTAATAAGAAATAATTAACCAATATGACATGATGAATGGGTAGGGTTAAGTTAAAACAAGAGAGCAACACATAACCAATATAACAGGAAACGTGGAAGGGTTAAGTTAACCTGAATTGATTGATGACACTTAACCAATACAGCATGATGAACGCGTGGGGTTAAGTTAATAAGAAACACTTAACCAGTGAGACTTGATGAACGAATGGGGTTAAGTTAATGGGAAATACTTAACCAATATAACATGATGAATGAACGGTGTTAAGTTAATAGGAAACACTTAAGCAATCCAACATGACGAGTGAGAAGGGTTAATAAGAAACACTTAACCAACATGACATGATGAGTGGGTGGGTTAAGTTAACATGAATGGACAACACTCATATCTGAAATTGTGGATGGTGATTGTGGATGGTGATCACTCATACACCGATCAAAAGGATATTCTTATCCTTTTTTCTAATTATTTTCGATCCATTCTTGGTCAATCCCACTCTGCACCTCCTAATATCGATTGGAATCACTTATATCCCAATCCTTCGCCTATCCACATTGATCATCCATTCTCTGAATCTGAGATTTGGGCTGCACTGAAAGACATGGAGGATGACAAAGCCCCTGGGCCTGATGGCTTTGGCCCAGTTTTCTTTAAACACTTTTGGACCGTGATCAAATCTGACATTATTGATATGTGTAACGAATTTTACAATGATCCCCATTCTATCGCCAGAATCAATTATGCTAATATCATCCTCATTCCAAAAACTTCGGGAGCTAACACACTGTCATCCTTCAGACCAATTAGTCTTCTCAATACCACTTTTAAAATTATCACAAAGGTTTTGGCTAATCGTCTTCAATCTGTCATCGCCTCTCTTGTTGGACCTGAACAATCCGCCTTCATACTGGGGAGAAACATCCAAGACTGCATCGCTGCTACACAGGAAGTAATCTCTTTTTGTCATTACACTTCTACTCCTGGTGTCTTACTCAAATTGGATTTTTCTAAAGCATTCGATTCGGTTAATTGGTCATTCATTATGGAGGTTTTAAAACATAGAGGATTTTCTGAAAGATGGTGCTCATGGATTGAAAATATTCTTGGCTCAAGTTGTTCATCTGTTTCAGTAAATGGTGTTTCGGGTAATCTATTCAAATCCAAACGAGGCCTAAGACAAGGGGATCCTCTCTCCCCCTTGATCTTTGTACTTGTTGCTGATGTTTTTAATCAAATGGCTAAAAAAGCTTCTGATAATGGCTTTATTGCTGGCATTTCTCTCCCAAACACTTCCATATGCATTAACAACTTACAATTCGCTGATGACACTATAATCTTCTCTTCTCCTGAACCTCTCCTTATTCATTGCCTCAAAATATTGTTGTATGTCTTTGAACTTGTTTCTGGCCTCTCCATTAATTTCAACAAAAGTCTCATCTATATGCTTGGCAACTCTGATCACCTTGGAGTCAGGATTTCTTCTACTCTTAACTGCAAAGTTGCTAAATTCCCAGTGACCTACCTTGGTTTACCTCTTAGACCCACTAAACTACGCAAAAATGATTTGTTTCCTCTCATTAACAAGCTTGAATCAAGGCTAGCAGCATGGAAGGCAAACTCTTTATCATCCATGGGGCGTGTAATCTTAGTCAAATCTGTTCTTTCTTCTATCCCCACTTACTGGATGTCTTTCTATAAACTCCCTAAATGGGTAATTAGCAAGATTGACTCAATAAGAAGCTCCTTTCTCTGGAATGGCCATAAAGTTAAGAGGTTGATCAATTGGAAGACTGTTTGCCTTCAAAGTGATCAGGGGAGTCTTGGGGTTCTAGACCTAAATCATTTTAATACTGCTTTACTTGCTAAATGGATCTGGAGACTTCTTTGTCCAGGCGATTTCATTTGGAGAAACTGGATTTTAACATATCATTTTTCTTCTAACGCTCATCTTGTTCTTCATCAAAATCCTTCCATGATAATTTCTCCCTTTCTTCATGGTGTTCTTTCTTGTCTCCCTCGTACCAAATCTTTGTTTCATGTCTCCTTGGGGGGTGGTTCATCCTGTCTTTTTTGGCACGACATTTGGCATGGTCAGGTACCTCTATCTTCTTCTTTTTCTTCCCTCTTTTCTCTTCAAACTCATTCTATGCTTACTGTAGTTGATGCATTTAACAATGGTCATACAAGTTTAGTTCCAGGTTCACTATTTGATTGGAATACTCTTTCACAATTGTTGAATATCTTTGTAATCCTGCGCAAAACTCGGCTCAATGAGAGGATTGATCAGTTTGTTTGGTCATTATCCCCATCTAGTGGTTTCTCTGTTTCCTCTTGCTACAAATTTCTGAATTTCTCTGGAAGAAGGTTCAAATTCAAAAGATTGTGGAAATGAAAACTGGCTCCTAAAATCCTCTTCTTTCAATGGTGTTTGATTCACGAGAAGATCAATACTAGAGAGAAGCTGTTTAGATGTAACATTGCATCTGATCCCAACTGTGCTTACTGTAATATGCATGTAGAAACCATCCATCACCTTTTCTTTGTCTGCGAATGCACCTACCCTATTTGGGCTGCTTCAAGTTCTTTCTTACTTGGTTTCATCCCTGTCATCTCCTCCTTTTTCGATCATTGGGAATTCTCACCTCCTAATTCACTAGTAGATGCTTTCCTTGCTGTTTATAGTTGGTGTGTGTGGAAAGAAAGAAATGCAAGGATTTTTAGAAATAATGTTAGCTCGACTACAAGTATATGTCATCGCATTATCCATATTTTTACTACATGGACAGGTTCTGGTGGTAGCCATGCTCCAGCTTTCAGATTTGCTTTGCCTCAGGCCTCCTCTCCATCTGACTCGGTTGATAGCAATGACCCAGCTTCCAGCAGAGAACTTGTGTGATGGTTTATGATGTTTCTTTAGTACTTGACATTAGTATAATTAAATATGCCAAGTAACTAAGTCGTATATGTTTGATGCTGTATGATGTTGTATTGCCCAAGGGGTTAGACTGGACGTATTTTATGGACCACCAACTGGGTATGTCAGTTGGAAAATTACTAATATCTATTATATAATCGTCTGTGTAGTCTCGTGTTACATATCCGTTAGCTCAAAAAAAAAAGAGCAACACTTAATCAATATAACAGGATACATGAAAGGGTTAAGTTAACCAAAGTTGATTGATGACACTTAACCAATACAGCATGATGAACGCGTGGGGTTAAGTTAATAAGAAACACTTAACCAATGTGACTTGATGAATGAATGGGGTTAAGTTAATGGGAAATACTTAACCAATATAACATGATGAATGAACGGGGTTAAGTTAATAAGAAACACTTAACCAATCCAACATAACGTGTGAGAAGGGTTAATAAGAAACACTTAACCAACATGACATGATGAGTGGGTGGGTTAAGTTAACATGAATGGACAACACTTAACCAATATGACATAATGTGTGGGAGGGTTAAGTACATATCAGGTTGGTGGGTAATATTAGTAAATATAGGCCCGCAAACTTAACCGTTATATAAACATGTTTGAATCAGAGGGAGGGTTAAGTACATCTCATGTAGGTGGGTAATATTTGTATATACAGGCCCACAAACTTAACCAGTAAGAAACCCTAGTAACGGGGACCATTTCAACAGTAACCCACATAAAGGTATCAAGGTACCCCGAAACTAGGCAGGGTGGGGCACGATTACTGGGCTGATTATAAGCGGTCAAAAACAGCGGTAGGTGGTACGTCAGTGTAGGTTCCGACGGATTACGGGCGTGCACGTACTCCGGAGTGGGAAAAAGCAGGCACTGAGTACCAGTAGTTATACGTTGTGCATCTTGTCATAGGGATTGATACACCTTATGGTGGGACCAACATAGGGTATCTACACGCAAGAGAGGGCCGACTGACACAGACACAAGGAAAGTTAATACGATTAAGGAGCCAATCGATAGGGTAGTAAGGGTATATCTAACATCTTCATGGCAATTAGGCTGATTGAGGTAAGATCCTCATACTAGATGTACACCTGAAGGCTACCACAATTGCGGGGATTGGGATCACATTATCATATTATCATTTTACACATATTACTAGTTGGGACACTAGTTAGGGGGTGCAGAGATATAGAAATCAGAATAATAAGGTAGTAACGTAGCAGAGAATGAGTACAAGCGCATTTAGTTTATCTTGCCTTGTCATATCTTGTGCTAATCTTATGTTATCTTGTTATCCTTGTTCTCACGGTATTGTCTTATATTCAGTTTATTCATGTCATGATGCTTTTGCCTGTTTATGTGCTGAAAGTCACTAGACTTACCAAACTTATTTCTGACCTAGTTTGTTTTGCCTCGTTTCTTCCGTCCCCCCTCCCCAGGTTCACAGGGAGGAAATGTTACCAATTAAGCTCAGTTTTCTTTCCAATGACAGAGATAGTCGATGTATTGCTTTGGACTCTCTCTTCCAGTACTATGGCTGGTTCATGCTTTATTGGGGAATATCATTGTTATTTTTATGCTTCTTTTATACTTGGAAGTTTTTTAATCAAGACATAATTTCTGTGTATTACTTTTAAGTATGATTGAGACAATTGTTGTAAAAGTTTGACTAAACCACATTGTTTATAAAATGAATTTATTTTCCGCCGCTTTATTTGTCTGTCTTGTAATTTATCTGCATCTTTTACCTAAAATGCTCCACCGAAGTTATGGCATTCCCTTTGTGAGTGACCTTAACGGAGGCGAGGTGTTTCACTTGGTATCAGAGCCGAAGGTTACCGAATCAGATAAAAGATTTGAAAAATTATTTTCAAAATGGATTTAGAAGAAGCATTTTCAAAAGAAATGTTTTGTTTTAAAGGCATATTCCCCAAAGCCATATGCACTATCTTTTGATCCTCTGTTTGAGTCCTTGTTTCCTTCTTTCCTGAGTCTCTGGGGCTCCTGGCTTTCTGGGAGGCAACCTCATCGCGGCATGGTTCCGTAGGCTTGATGAGATTACGACATCTGTCAAAGGGCAAAGAATTGCCCAACTTCCATCTATAGCCGCAATAGTTTCACTTGCGACTAATTTTCTTTCAAGCTTTATAGGGATTTCCGTACGATGGAGGCAACTTTCAAGAGACTTGTCAACAAGTTACACAAGGATGGCAAAGATGAGAATGAGGGAGTTTGGCTAAGGAACATAACCCAAGGATGAGAAACTCATGGATATGGTCTTGGTTCACGAAGGAGGAAAGAATAGAAAAATCTAAGACAAGAGGAAGTGTCGTTATTATGGGTCATATAATTAAGGACAAGGGCAAGAACAAAGGACATGATTTTTAGAAGGGCAAGTGCATGCTCTCACCGCCAGCATACCTGAGAGAGGTAGTAAAGCTTCGGTTGAAAAAGTTTAGTTTTTCTTTTTTCATCCTGTTGGCACTCTTTTTGATTTTAGCGCTTCACATTGGTTTATATCTGCTTCCATAGTTGAGTCTTTGCACCTTAGTACTTGTATAATAGAAGATCCTATTATTGTCTCAAATCCGGTTGGTGGCTCGGCTTGTTTATTGGTTTGTAAGGATTTGAGAATTGCTATGTTAAGTATTGAGTTTAAGTGTAATGCTTATGTTTTTAGTTTCATGGGCTATGGGGTGGTTCTAGGCATGGATTGGTTAGCTAGTAATTGTGAAAAGAGGGTAATTAGACTTTAGACTTGCCTCGGGAATACTCTTGAGATTTCGTGCGATCCTAAGGGATCAGTTTTTCTTAGCTACCTAGAATCACTTGATGCATCTATCGACGATTTGTGATCCGTTGGATTAGTCCATGAGTACACAAATGTTTTTTGATTTGGTTAGGGGTTTGTCCCCTAAAACGCGAGATAGACTTCCGCATATGTCTAGTTAACAATGCAAAGCCAATTGAATTACCTGTACCACACATGAATCCAAGGAAAAGGAAGGGCTCAGTAAACAAGTAAAAGAGTTACTTGAAAAGGGGTTCATAAGGCGAAGTATTTCTGAATGGGGTGCTCCAGTCGTTTTCGTTACAAAGGCGGATGGTTCACTGTGCTTGTGCATAGATGATATTTTGGAATGAGGAAGAACATGCTTTGCATCTAAGGAAAGTCTCGGATACCCTCCAAGCGCATCAACTTAAGGCGAAGTTCTCCAAAAATGTCATTTTTGGAGAGAAGAAGTAAGTTTTCTAGGACATGTAGTGCCCAAAGAAGGGATAGCAGTACATCCCACAAAAGTAGTTGTGGTGCAAGACTAGAAGGCCCCAAGGATTGCAACAGAAGTAAGAAGCTTTCTTGGACTAGCGGGCTAATATAGGAAGTTCATTAAGGACTTTGCGAAGGTATTAGCCCCACTTACTAGATTGACGAAGAAGAATCTAATCATCTTAGTATATACACTTGGTAACATGGTTAGAATCTGTTTATTTTCAAGAGATAGTTCTGGGAATGTTAGCATGACAAGACAGAAGTTGTAGTGCCAAGTATACTATAAGAAGAAAAGGTGAAACGAGAGGCGACATTGAAATGAGTTCCAACTCATAGAGTTACGCAGTCGTGAAGTCAAGACAGTCGGAGCACAATGAAGCGAAGCTCAAGAAGATGCGACTTAGAAGACTGAAGACTAGATATGTGCATCATACCCTTTTTGAGGGTATATCCTTGATCTCTCTTTTTCTGTAAAATTTATTTGCATGCTAGTCTTTATCCTTTAAGTATATCCTCTCAGTTCTATCCTCGATCCTTAGGTAGAAGCCAATGGATGTAAACATGTGTTTAAAACATGTTATGATTGATGGTTGCAAGTGGATGCAAGTGTTTGCTAGTGGTTGCTCGTGGATGCATATACACACAATAGGCACTAGATCGGCTCCGTCACTTCTATATTGCATATGCATGAGTGAATTTTTATATATATAGGTTGAAACTTGATGTGTTATCATATGGATGTTGCATTTGTATGAATGATTGAGCACTCATGTAGAAGTTATAAAGTACGACTAGGAATAATTGCATACGTGATGGACTCATGGCACTGACATAATTCGCATTTAGGAGGTCAACTGAATCAGTAGACCGCCCGATTTTGCATTAGATAAGGAAATATACACACACTATGCATATGTTCATGAAAAGCATTAGAAATCTTTTTAAGGACAATGGATGCATGTGATTGAATGGTTGAGTAGATGGATGTTGGATGGTAGGATATACATTCTTCTTAACTTGAAGATTTCGGGGATGAAATCCTTTAAGTAGGAGGGAATGTAACACCCCGTAATTTTAAAATGGGACATAATAGATAATTAAAGAATAATTAATTATTAAAAGAAGAATTAGATAAAACGGGTTACGCCATTGCGTTCGTCTCGGAATTCTGCTTGCGATAGAGTCCGAGTTTGCTTGAATTGGACTCCGTATGAAGAAGTTATGGAGTTTAGAAGACTTCATGTTTAAACGGAAAATTAAATAATTAAATAAAACAAAAACAGTTCGAATTTTGAAAAATCAAGTGAATTAGCTGGGCGGGAAAATTCCCGCCCATAGGGGTCGGCATAGGTGTCGACCCCCCAAGAGGGGTGTCAACCCTCCTATGGGGGTCGACCCCCTCGCCCAGATCCAAACAGTGACGATTTTCTGACTTGTTGCTGAGTCACTAGGGCATAAGTGGCGATTCTGGATAGCTCTATCTAGTCTGGACGGTTCTGATTTGCTCCTAGGTTGATCTAACGACTCACATAAATCTAAACCTCTATAAAAGCAACTCCAACCCTCAACCCTAAATCACACAATTTCATTCCAAGGAGCCACCATGCTGTCCATGGTCTACCTAGCATAACCACCAATTCTTCTCCAACTAGGAAGCAAACTAGAAAACAAGTTAGAAGCTACGAATCAAATCTAAATTAGAGAATCGATAGTCTACGTCAAGGGATAGCTTTTCAGTTTCAGAAATCAGATCCCAAAACTCAAAACTGTTCTGTAATTTGTAAATTCATGTTACTTTCAGAAATAAAAGTTAATTGTGATTCTAACATTGTAATAAATCTGAATATGTGATTATGCCTATTTATATCTATCTTTCAATATCCATTGGATCTATCTCATTGATAATATTATGTCCATTCTTTGTCTCTTCTTTCCTTCTTCCCTTTTTGTTTTTATAGCCAGGCAACAGCGAGCCTGAGCAAAATCTCATAAGAGATGAACGTACGTTGGAAATAAAATTGAGCATAATATATGATTTGAACATGGCCAGCGCTAAAATTGGGCATAATATATGATTTGAACATGGTCAGCGCTAAAATTGGGCATAATATATGATTTGGACATGACCATCGCTAAAATTCGGAAAAGTATTAAATTATGTATAAATGGGCATAACTGATTTGTAACGCATTTGAGGACATAACACATGTTGTATTTAAAACATAAAGTGTATCGAACATATGACTTGAGATTTGAGGCTTAAAGTATATTGGACATATGACTTGAGATTTGGGGCGTAAATTGAACTGTAAACATGTAAGGAATAGTACATGATGTGGTTTAAGACCTAAAATTGGGGCATATTATATATGATAGTTCATGACTTGGAAGAAGGAGATTATTGTGTATAGTGATATATGGCTTAAGCATGAAAACCTATAGTAAGATAGGGATAACTGTTAAATGTGAACACACCTAAATTGGAATTTTGGGTAATTGGCATGCACTGTAATTAAAGGCTATAATTTGGCATAGTTTATACTGTGAATCATGATTGGGGGTTTGGAGAATATTTTGTACGGTGCAATATGACTAAACCTTAGGGCATGTGTGATAGCATGATTTTTGGGGCATGACTATTATTGTAAATTTGGGAAAATTGGGTGTAACCTATTTTGAGTAATAACTTGAATTTGAATTTATGGGGCATAACTTGTAATCGGCTTTGTTGGGGCATAACTTGAGAATTGGAACATGGCTAGTTTAGTGAATTTGGGATGATTAGCATATAAAATCTAGACTTGGACATGTGTGGTAAATATGCTAAAAGATAAACGTTCCTAACCCGAGGTTAGATTGAGTTGCGGTGTAAAACTGCCCGGAACCACCCAGCTCATCCCCACCTATCTAATGTGAGAGGTTAGTGCATCATGCCCAAGAAAAACCCGAGGTTAGATTGAGTTGTGGTGTAAAACTGCCCGGAACCGCCCGGTACATCCAGTAACCGCAACAACATAGATCTGATGTGAGAGGTTGGTGCATTAATAAATCAATTAATGCTAATAAACAAGACATGTTAAGAATGGTAGGGTTAATTAACTAAGGTAACACTTAACCGTTATAACATGTTAATTAGACAAGTGAGCAGGGTTAAGTTAACCAGTACAACATGGTGAATGAGAAGGTTTAAGTTAATAATAAATACTTAACAAATATGACATGATGAATGGGTAGGGTTAAGTTAAAACAAGAGAGCAACACATAACCAATATAACAGGAAACGTGGAAGGGTTAAGTTAACCTGAATTGATTGATGACACTTAACCAATACAGCATGATGAACGCGTGGGGTTAAGTTAATAAGAAACACTTAACCAGTGAGACTTGATGAACGAATGGGGTTAAGTTAATGGGAAATACTTAACCAATATAACATGATGAATGAACAGTGTTAAGTTAATAGGAAACACTTAACCAATCCAACATGACGAGTGAGAAGGGTTAATAAGAAACACTTAACCAACATGACATGATGAGTGGGTGGGTTAAGTTAACATGAATGGACAACACTTAACCAATATGACATAATGTGTGGGAGGGTTAAGTACATATCGGGTTGGTGGGTAATATTAGTAAATATAGGCCCGCAAACTTAACCGTTAAATAAACATGTTTGAATCAGAGGGAAGGTTAAGTACATCTCATGTAGGTGGGTAATATTTGTATATACAAGCCTACAAACTTAACCATTAAGAAACCCTAGTAACGGGGACCCATTTCAGCAGTAACCCACATAGAGGTATCAAGGTACCCTGAAACTAGGCAGGGTGGGGCACGATTACTGGGCAGATTATAAGCGGTCAAAAATAGCGGCAGGGGGTACATCAGTGTAGGTTCCGATGGATTACAGGCGCGCACGTACTCTGGAGTGGGAAAAACAGGCACTGGGTATCAGTAGTTATACACTGTGCATCTTGAATCGTGTCGGGTTGCTATCACAAGGATTGATACACCTTATGGTGGGACCAGCATAGGGTATCTACACGAAAGAGAGGGCCAATTGATACAGACATGAGGAAAGTTAATACGAGTAAGGAGCCGATTGATAGGGTAGTAAGGGTATATCTACCATCTTCATGGAAATTAGGCTGATTGAGGTAAGATCCTCATACTAGATGTACACCTGAAGGTACCACAATTGCGGGGATTGGGATCACATTATCATATTATCATTTTACACAGATTACTAGTTGGGACACTAGTTAGGGGATGCAAAGATATAGAAATCAGAATAACAAGGTAGTAGCGAAGCAGAGAAAGAGTAGAAGCTCATTTAGTTTATCTTTCCTTGTCATATCTTGTGCTAATCTTATGTTATCTTGTTATTCTTGTTCTCACGGTATTGTCTTATATTCAGTTTATTCATGTCATGATGCTTTTGTCTGTTTATGTGCTGAAAGTCACTAGACTTACCAGACTTATGTCTGACCTAGTTTGTTTTGCTTCTTTTCTTCTGTCCCCCCCGGGTTCGCATGGAGGAAATGTTACCACTTAAGCTCGGTTTTCTTTCCACAGACGGAGATAGTCGATGTATTGCTTTGGACTCTCTCTTCCACTGCTATGGCTGGTTCATGCTTTATTGGGGAATATCATTGTTATTTTTATGCTTCTTTTATACTTGGAACTTTTTGAATCAAGACAGACGTTCTATGTATTACTTTTAAGTATGATTGAGACAATTGTTGTAAAAGTTTGACTAAACCACATTATTTATAAAATGACTTTATTTTCCACTTCTTTATTTGTTTGTCTTGTAATTTGTTTGCATCTTTTACCTAAAACGCTCCACCTAAGTTAAGGCATTCCGTTTGTGAGTGACCTTAACGGAGGTGGGGTATTTCAATTTATGTATAAATTTATTTTTCTTCCGCAGTATAAAATGTTTTGTATTAAACTCTGATATTTATATAAAAGTTTTTTTATTCCATTGCTAATTATTATGTTGTTATTCTATGTTAAATTCCTTTTTAAACCCTGTAAGGCGATAATAGTCTGTTGTTTTGATCGTTTCGTGTCGGTTTATTTTCCGTCTTGGGGCGGCCAAAATGGTGGGCTGTTACAATTTTTGTTTAGATTTTTGTTGGTGTGACATTAGTTTTTAGTTGTATTGGATGATGTTATGAACGTTGGGTGTTATGTGAATATTTTATCAATTATTGTACCATTTTTTATTGTTATATAATGTTTTATGACATTAATTTTTCTAGCTGATATGTATATATGTTTCATTGCATGATGAGTATTGAATGTGGAGTATTGTTGAAATGAATGCATTTGATGTCTTGATTGATGGTTAGAAATGCTGAAAAATGTTTGTCATATATTGACGTCAATAATCCGTCACTATATAGCCAGGATTTGCCGATGGATAACTGGAATGTAAAATGTTTGCTATATATTTCCATTGGTAATCCCTCGCTAAATAGTGTGCATTTAGCGACGGAAAAAATATTTATTGATTTTACCATGTTATATATATCCGTCGTTAAAACGTCGGTGAAATATTTTAAAATGAAATGATAATATATCAGAAAATGACGGTGAAGTGACGGAGAACCAACGTTAATTTCCATCACAAAATTGTACCTAAAATACCGACGTGTTTTTGAGCGACAGTCGCATTCTCCTGCAAATCCATCGCTAACAGGCCTTTAGTGAGGGTTCAGCAACGGATTTTTCCGCTGCAAAATCAGCGCTTTCTTGTTATGTTTCCATTCCTTATGTTGTGCTATTTTTTAAAATATTATAACGTAGTTGTATATTGATTACAACATATTTGTTACTATCATTGGCTAATATTGAATTCTAGAGTAGTGGAAATTCAAGTTATAAACTTATGCGACGAGTTTATAATTAATTATTCTCTTTTTTGTATGCTAGTTTATAACAAAAAAAGGCTTATAGGGAAAGTGTGTACTCTCAAAATAGGTTTGTAGAACCAGTTACTGGTGAAAAGAATAATGGAGACACATGCAATTAGGAGTTAATAATGTGAAGTAACATGTGGATATGAATGCCCTATCAATGGTTCATACTGATGGGGAGCTTGCACACATACTCTATATTGTTTCGCCTCCTATACCCAGTTCTTCCCTTTTAAGCCTAGTTTTCTAAATAAACAAGCCCCTCTCAAAACAAAAAAGGTTGCTGCAATGTCCTCTAATGCAAGCTTTTCTATAAGCAGTTTGAATTCTCCAATAGGAGATGTGAACGATGCTTCCACTTCCTCCCCTGCTAAGAAAAAATGCCAAGACAAGCATTATTACCCATATGTTAATTTGGATCCCCCTACAGCCTATAGACCTCCACCACCTCCTTACTGTTGTAGAAATTGAAGCATTTGCTAACTCCCCACTCTTAGCTACTCTTCCAGGTTGCAAAGAAATATAGGCATCTGTTACTAGGAGAGAGAAATTAGAATTAAATGACAGGAAAACTCTATAACAATGACTAAAAAGTAGAAGTAGAGCTTCCGTTGATTCACTTTGTGGCAGGGGTGAGCGTTCGGTCGGTTTGGTTGGTTTGGAGGTAAAAAAACTCAAACCGAATTAAAACAAGATATTTTCCAAACCGAATTAATTTCGGTCGGTAACCGATTTAATCGAACTTGGAAGATATATTATTATTTAAATGATGAATTTACCTAAAGTAAAACATAAATTTTTGTTTGGAGAAATTTTATATAGTAAATTTTATGTCTATGATTAGATTTGATCTATTTACAACAAGTGTCTTTGTATTATATAACTCAATCAATTATTTAAAGTACTACAATACCATAAAATTAGATAATAAATTAAAAGTTCAGTTAAACCGATAACCAATTTTTTTATTTTGCAAAATGAATTCAAGCAGATTTAATTTTTAAACCGATATGAACTGGTTTAGTTGAATATTGCACACCATTACTTTGTGGCTTTTGTGATGTACTGTATGCTATAGTGGCTATGTAATATTGTTTCATATCAGCACTACTTATTAGCTCTTGCTTTATGTAATCTCTTGTAACTATTAGTCTTCACCGTTTTTTTTTGCAGTATATTACTCCCTAAATGGAGGTTGTTGCATGTATCTAGTAGATTTACAATTAGTATATATCCTATATTTCCTTGTATTTATTTTTTGATATAATAAAAGAGTTATGGATCACTTTAAATGTTGGTCGGCTATGCCAAAAAAATAAACCCGAAATTAAATTATTAAATTATTTTATTCCAAATCATCATTTCAATAATTAATTAAATAATTAATAACCTTTTAAGTAAATAATTAAACATTTATTTAAACTTTTAAGTTATAATTTAATTATTTATTATCCTTTTAAATCAATAATTAAATAATAATTATTTCTTAATTAAATAATTAAAAACTAAATTTATTCTTCATTAAATAATTAGGTAAACATTGAAATTCAATTAGTAATTAAACAAACATTAATTAAGTTCTTATGTTATAATATAATTTAATTTATAATTACGAAGCTTTTAAATCTTCACTAAATAAATAATTAATTAAAATAAATCTTAATACATATTAATCACAATTCACACTTAATTAATGCCACTAAATAATGATTAACTTTTATTAATGATCGAATTATAGTTAACTTACTTAGAATGAAACTTAAATATAAATTCCTTAATAAATTATTCATTAAGCACTAATTACATTATTTACTAATTAAATATTCACTAAATAAATAAATAAATAATGTTAATTACTTTTCTAAACTTAAATTAAATTTGATTTTTTTTTATAAATATTCTTAAAGTAAAAACAAGATTTAATTTGAAAAACACTTCATTTTAGCAAACTGCGCTTATAGCGGTAATCGCTAAAACGTGTAATTTCAAAGATCGTATTTTTACACAACTTCAAAATCATTTATTTTATAGTTAAACCTTGTATAAACTTGATAATAAATTTATAATACAAAAGTAAGCATTTTTGAAAAATTATAAAATAAATTATCACTTAAAACTCTTTCCTTCGAAATCAAATCAACAAAAATCACTATCCATTCATAAAAGATCTCTAATCAAAGCCAAAATCCAAGATTTATTTCCAATGCCAATACATGATTACAAAATCTAATATTCATGAATAAAACATAAGTACTCATATCTTACATCAACCCATAGATATAGATATGACTTGCAAATTCTAATGAAATTTGCTTACTAACTTTCTCTAACTTCCAAATCAAACAACATACAAGCAATATTCTTACACATATCAATTACAAACATCTCAAGGATCATAACAAAAAGAATTTCCACTATAACTTAACCACAAAAATAAAGCATAAATTTAATTCAAAAAATTAGTAAAAATGCAAACTTTCTTACCTTAAAGCAACCAAAACTCATTCAAGCACTCAACCACGCCTAGATTTATCCATATCTATTTAAAAGAATGGATTTTTATCATCATGGGTGCATTTAGGCTCGGCATCAAGCAGATATGGGATTGTCCGTTGCCTTCCAAGGGTGTAAAACACTTTAAAATGAAGAAGTGGAAAAAGAAGGCTCTGAATAAGATTTTCAAAGTGTTTTAAGTTATAACAATTTAATTTTCAAGATAAAACCTTAAAGGAAAAAAATAGGAAGCCATTAAGAGAAGAATAAACGAGAAGGAAGATGAAAAAAAAGAGAAAGAAATGAAATAAAAGGAAAAAAAAAAAAGATTTTACATAAGTTGAACTTAGGTTTGATTTACCAAAATAACCCTCTCGAAAACAATACCACTTCACCACTTTCCCTTTCTACCCTTTCCTCCTCAATTACCATGTTACCCCTCCCCTTTCTTTCTCTCTTTCCCTCTCTCTTACTTTTTCTCTCAAAATGAAAAATGATGAAATAAGTACATTAGGTGTCCTTAAATCCATGTTTTGATGATCCTTTTGTACTTTTTACTTTTCTTACATTAATTAAATTTATTTTATATCACATCCTAACTTCATGAACTTAATTAATTATTTTGTAAACACTAACTATGTTTAATTTAACTTATATATGTGTTTTATAATTATGCATGAATTTTAACAATATTTTAAATAAATTTTACATGATCAAAATTATGATTTTTAAAAAGTTATTTCAGTCACGTTTTTTATTTTTCCTTAAACTATATATCATTTTCTTATTTATGGGAAAATGAAACAGTTTTGAAAAGGAATTTCCAAAATAAACATGGCAAGTCTTTAAGCAAAAATTTATTTTTGTGAATTTTTTTGATTTTTTGGTCACTAGAACGGTGTAAGGAAGATTTTTGGGTGCTTTGTGTACTCGTTGTAGCGGTGCAGTAAGACCGACAATACGTTAAAAACATCAACGATAACAAGGAAAAGGCTGTTTTTGCCTTGGGAACACTGTTTCCGTACCTTGTTAACAATGCGCGCAAGCTATTAATCAACCCGTTTTACGTTTTAGAGCTTTCTTTAAGCCTCCTTTACAACCTGTAGTTGGAAATTTTTGGAGTATTTTGGGTAACCGAGGTGAAAATTTCACTGTAGGACGGGAAATAAAATATTTGAAAGCGAAAGAAATGTTAAAATTCTTCGCCATAATTTTCTTTTTTCGGTTTGGAAGAAATTAAATAGGAAACAATTAGATTGTGTGACATTTTGGATGGTGGAGTTTGGATTCAAAATTGGTTGCTTCACAATCCTATTCAAAGTTGTGTGAGGGTTATGGATTAAAAAGAATTTTTCAAAATTTGCATTCCTATAGAACTGCCAGTAAATTTAGGATGTTTTGCATCGTGTCTTCAGAAATATTTAAAATTTTTAATCTAAACATATAGGAGGATCCGATTAGAATCATCTTGCACACATATCTAATGGTTGAATTTCATTATGTACACTATGCACATATACACATAGTTGCACAAATTGTTTGCGTTGTATAGGACTATAGGCGTCAGAATTTTGGGACGAAATTCCTTTTATGGAGGAAAGAATGTAACAACCCGAAATTTCAGCAATATAAATTAATTATTAGAATTTCGAAAATAGTGATTTCCGCAAATGAAGGGATTTGACTATGAAACTTTAACCGGTGCATTCATCTCGGAATTCTGGTCAACTTTCATGTTTGGAATTTCGCGAACGGAGTCTGTATGAAAAAGTTAAGGACGAAATATGAAAACAGACGGAAAATAAATAAACCAGAATTTATAATTATAATTACCTAATTTTACCAAGCCAACCTTGGCAAGCTGATGCCTAGGCGGTCGACCATAGGGGTCGACCGCCACGGTCGACCTACTGGGCGTCAGACTGCCCAGTGGCGGCTAGGTTTTGATAGGTTAGGTTAAATTATTTATACAATGAATGCATGGATATAACTTAAAACTAATATGACGGTTCTAGTCCATTGCCACCCCTATAAATAAAGGGGTAAGGTCTCATTCTTTTTCCATATAAATATGCTGAGGCAGCGGAGCTCTACCATTTTTCTCTCTCTCTCCAAACCTCAATTCTAAAATGAAAATATATGCATACATATCAAATCATATCTAATTCATATGAAATTGAGAGGATAAACAGATTAATGGAAAAGAATGCAAAGTGATGCTCCAAATCATATTCTCTCCTCTTTTCCTGTTTTCTTTTTCTATAGATCTGGAATTTCCCCTTTCCAGATAAATTGTAGATTTATAAGAATTTGGGGATCGCAGGCCTAAAGGGTTCAAACTTTGAATTTAGAGGCTATAAGGTGTGTGGGAAATTTATGAATACAGTTATAATGAATCATCTATTTCGTTTGGATCAAATCTATGTCTTTATTCCTATTAGATCTGTTCATTTAAATACTGTGAATTTATTGCAAACCATCAGATCTGATTATAAATATCGTTAGAAATTTGTGAATTACAAGTTGTGATTATGTATAATGTGTATTGTAGGATTCTTAAATATTTTCCCCACATATTCCTATGGTTAAGTCATGAAATAATGTTGTACATGTTGCATAGCACTGTGGATCAGAAAATCAATCTCATTAAACACAAATTAGATGTTGTTACATTCCAGATCATTATTTCAATATTGAATAATGAAATATGTGAATTGGGTAAAAAGATGAAATTGGTAAATTATATAATTGTAAGAATAAAAGAAATGTTCTTGTATGTATTCAATGTTGTTTGGTCTTTGGCTTAATCCTTGTAAACATGTCATTTTTCTCCTTTTCAATAAAAAGGCATCATTTTGAAATCATATGAGATATGAAAAAAAGGATTAAAAAGGGAAAATTTGTGCAAATGTACATATAAACATAAATCATATATTTGTATGTAATTTGCATCGACTATTCCAAAATATATATTTACATATATTTCTTGTGATTTGGAAATATGTCAATCACATTAATTAGGCATTATTTACAATGATTTTAGCTAACAGCCTTTTATGAGACTTGAAACCTTTTTGGCAAGATTGAATATAAAAAGGAAATGTTTGGTTAATTGATTAGACCAAATCATTAATATAAAAATAAGAATTATAATAATAATAAAAGATACAACTACGTTGACCACACAAAAATATAAAATGAATATATGCATATTATCCGTCCAAATCAATGTAAAATGGTAAAATATACATTATATGGAATGTTTGAATGTTTAGATAAGATTCAATTATGTAATTATATGTAATTATAATCCATATTGAATTAATATATTTGTAGTGACCATTTGTAGCAATCAACGTAATTAACTGCTATAAATAAGACCACAGATCAATAAATAACCATTGTAAGCAATATTGATTAGGGGAAATAAATGTTGTAGGAAAAATGGTTACAATTCCTAAAACCAATGAGGATAAATGTTGTAAACCCCAATTAGGAAATTTGAATTATAGCTGCATTTAGACACGAAGTTTAGCTCAACTTGTGGTATAAGACTTTTCCCTGAACCGACCGATAAATCAAGCAACCATTGGTAGTCAGCTTAGTGTGAGGGGTCTAATGCATAAACAATCGTATTGAGGCATGAGGTTAAGTTTAACTTGTGGTAGATGTTTGTCCGGAACCGACCAGCAAATCCAGCATCCACAAGTTGTCAACTTAGTGTAAGAGGCCTGCTACGTAAATATATATATGTGTATATATATATATATATATATATATATATATATCAATAAATAAATAAGTAAAGGAACATGAATAGAAATTTCCTATGGGTACAACAAATAGATAACTTGGGACCGATAAATAGTTGACTTAGGAAAATATGACTAATATGGTCATAAAGGGCAATAAAAAGGAAATAAAAAGAAATGGGGGTCATAAGGGAATTTATGATTGTTGTTTAAACACTAAGTCCAAATTAGGGATGGTATCAAATAAATATCCTACGAAAAAAGGGAAAATAACCTTTCTTGTTTATAGTAATGGAAATAGAAAATATAGTTGGACTTAGTAGGTTAATAATGTGATGACAAAAATGAATCGTGTAAGTATAGTATTTTCGTGTAGATGGGCTAAACGGGAATGACTTAATAACGTAGCCTACTGTATACCAAAAGGGAAAGGTGCTAAAGGCAAATGAGGTACGAATCCAATAGCCTTCGCATATTGTCGATTTTCTTGGGTCTTAAGTGACTATGGATTGAGGAGTCCACCTGGGAGTAGGTCTTTCAATTTAGGGGTACTAAACGACATGTGTAAGTATTGTCTGCCCAAACCTGGAAAATTAAAATGATAGATATGGCTACCTATCCTATGGGAAGTAATAAGCGACTAAGGAGGTTATCCAATAAGGTCAGCTAGATGGTATAGCAAATGATAAAATTCCACCTCTCACCTTACACGGGGTAAGAGTATATGCGTGAATGACAGAATCCTTTACTAGTAGGGCCTGTAGCTAGTGCACTCTACTTTATGTTAATGTTGTATATATTATCAAGGGTTCATAAGTGACTGATAGGTCCGCCTAAGGGTCTTAAGAAATCAGGGAGAATCCCTTTATCTATCATTGATAGTGAGGCATTGAATAATAAAGGATAGTGGATGAGGATATGTGTGTGTGTGTATATATATATATATATATATATATATATACTAATAATACCAATACTTTGGTGTGGTGAAGCTTTTTAGGACTCCCACAAAACCCTTCACACTTCGAAACATTCTTACCGTAAACATCATTTCAACATAGGGAAAAATGGTCATCAAACCCACCCATCTCTGCTACCCACTATCTTCAGTTATCCAAAAACCTTTGCATTTGTTTATCCTTCCGCTTTCATCTCGATTCTCCACGTCTTTTGTCTTCTTCCTTTCTTTCTTCTCAACCGTAAACTCCCTTAATTTCGTTAATGACATCAGCCGTTTATTATCTCTCCCTTCACCTATTACTTCTTCCTCCATTTTAGATCTGCAACTACCCACTACTTCAGGTTCCTCTACACTACCATTTGCTTTTGATTTCTCCCTAGATCTGGCAGTTCGATTCCAGATTTGCAACTGTACAAAAATTTTGGGCACTGGACGACTTCTTTTCCCACCTGGACGGTGTCACTCGAAATAAAATCGGTTATTGCTTCATTTATTTTATGTTATTTTACGGTATTGTTATACGCTAACGTTCTATTTTTTCTTTACGTTGATGTTTCTTCTTCAGATCTGTGGATTAACCTACTTTTGCCGGAACTTGACGTTTTGTTTTCAGATTTGCAGGTTAACCTATTTTTTCTCATGTTTATTCTTCTACAATTAATGATTTCATTGTTATTTCACGTTCTTGTACCATATTGCTCTACGCTAATGTTGCCTTTTCTTCTTCAGATCTGCAGATGAACCTATTTTTGCTGATTTGCAAGTTAATCTAATTTTCCTCATGTTTATTCTTCTACAGCTAATGATTACATTGGTCAGACAATAACTAAACTGTTAGTATTTCTACCATTTGTGATTTTGTTCCATTTGAAACCTAATCTTTATTCTATGAACTACATATGAAACATAACAACTGAGATGGCTATGAAGAGTAGTAATCTTCCAGATTTCAAATCCGAACGCTTATGAAAATAATTGCAGGATGAAACCAATAGCCAAAAAAATTAGGAAAACTGGACTAAGGTATTTTCAAAATATAAATCTCCATGATATATGTAGTAATTTAATTTATAGCCCTCTAACTAGATTCTATTTAAGCTTCATTATTATATGCACAATGTACGTTTTTGTTTTGTGTTAAGTATACATGAATTGCTTTTTTATGTATGTGTCCAATGGTGGAATTTTTTTAGGAAAACTAGACTTAGGTATTTTCATAATATAAATCTCCAGCATATAATTTAAGCAATAACCCTCTAATTTGATTCTGTTTAAGCTTCGTCATTATATGCACAATATATGTCTTTCGTTTGTCTTAACTATAGATGAATTGCTATTTATGTATGTGTGATACCTATTAACGTTTACTAAGTGCATTTACCAATTAAAAAGAAAAGTCGCACATCTATTTTTACATAGCGAAAGACTACATTAATTGTATGAATGACCTGTTGCTAAGTTTATTAGCATTGTATATTGGCTCTAAATATGCATTCATCGTTTTTAATTAAGATATCACCATCATTTCAGTATTTATAGGCAGATTTGATAAAAACAGAATATGTACATGAAATTATGGGTTTACTCACTGATGTGTTTGCTATATTTTTGAATAGATAATGTTTCAAAACCATTAACTATTATGTACAATAAGTCGATAAAACTTTGATTATATTCTAAAATAACTTCAGCATATTATCAGTAGCAAGAAATCTCTATTCTAAATGAAGTAAGTTATTCAGGCTTTTAACAATAGAATATTTGACTTTCTATTGCTCTTTTCTTAAGCAAATTGAACACCGAATCTACACATGTTTTTGTGTGAGCACTAGGATATATATATTAATATATGTATATGGCTGGGTGGGTATGTATAACTTTACATACATGTTGTTTACATATCAATGTTGATCTCTCATAAACTAATTAGTTTTTTTTTCAAATTCTCAAGTTCACATTGAAAATTTCTTTATTTACTTAGTAACTAGATGCAATGCTTGGCTACACGGGCACCAAGTTGTTTATACTTCATCACCTATTGAGCGATTGTGAGGCGGAGAGAGTCATCCAAGGTAATATTTTTGTAGCTGAAAAGAATTTATCTTTATATATTAACAGGTTGACGTATTACTTTTTACAATAGAGACGATGCAAGTTTTTCAAGTTCCAAACAACTAAAATACTAATGTAATGGTTTATTGCTCTCATTACTTATTCTTCTTCAAGTTTTTTAAGTTCCAAACACGAAGCGGAAGTCATGTGGCCAATATTTTATTACAAAGAGGGTATAGTATTATATTATCAAAGGCTTTTGCACTATTTGTCCTTGCTGTTATTTCCTCATTTGAAGATTATTTTCAAACAGCCTAAATTACCCTTTTATTTAAAAATAAATAAATGATGAAAAACAAGGATAGACACTGTCCTTTATCGCATCTTCCGTCTAATTCTTTGTCACATTCCCAGTCCATTTCAAAACATGTTCATTACCTGACATATATCTTTTGGGTTTCAAGTTTGCAGGTCCTATGTAATGTTGTGACTCAAACTCAATGCTTATGATGTTATAATGGTTGTCGTAGCATATCATATGTTTGTGATACAGGTACAAGTATGACTTCCCATTTCTAGATGCAAAGCAAATAAGCATAGACGGCAACTGCGTTGGGCCTTTGTGCAAGCATGTTTTCCCAAATGAACTGGCTCCTTGACTTTCATTTGTTGGATTATGTAACAAGGTTTTCAAGTACAAGGATATCAAGTAAGTTTTATGTAAGATTAAATTACGTTTCCCTTATAAAAATTTGTTTGGACTTTTGCATGTCAAATTAGCTTTAATCCACCTTTTTAGTTATGATGTTCGAATTATGCCATTTTACTTGCATTATTAATGTGACTTCAAGTTAAGGTATTATGACAACTTGAAAGTTTCCAATATAAAGCAATACAAATGCATAGTTGATCATATTTGCATTATGCCACTTAAGTTGCATTATTAACGTTGCTTTAACTTACAAGGTATGACATCTTGAAAATAATTAAATGGTATAGCTTTAGCTTGATACAGGTTATTTGATAGTAAAGATTACAAGTATTTGTTTTGGTTATAACAATTATATATATTATTCCAGATAATAATATTTTGGGCTGCAAAATTACAGGACAAGTAGGTTGCTTTGCAGGTGTTAATGCTTATAATAATGTTGTGATGTTTTTTATATGGATTTAATGCTTGTAAAATTATAGTTCTGTTGGATCTGTTTGTCACAAAAGGAATAGAAGGAGTTGCTTTTTAGTTTGATATTAATGCATGTATCAGCTTTGATTTTACGACTTTCATTTTCAAAATGCATGCATCAGACTTTGACTGTTTATGATTTTGGTCTGTATTATGTTTGTAACCTTTACCTGCTATATGAATTTGGACATCTTACTTCGTTGTAACTATACTTGGGAGTATTTTGTTTACATATTGGTTTCTACTGTTTATTTTCTTTTCATCTGCGTCTGCGCATGTAAGAGCATCAGTTTTCAACCTGTTTTTGCACAAAATCAGCCTTTGTTTCAAATGTCTACGCAACGTCCAACGGACGTGCCTAAGTACTGGTATATATATATATAAACCCCGTAATTAGGGGTCCACTCTTGATTAAATAACCAGTCATGTTTTGGTATAAAGGCTGCACAAATACATGTGTAAACTTTCTATTTCAGAATTATAATTTGGGAATACTACTTTGGAAAGAGTAGTAAAGTCGTGCGTATACAACAACAAGGTTCGGTTAGAATTACTTACTATTGGCTAGTTTTCTGATTCAGCCACCAAGGGTTTGACCACTTATATTTAAACGAAAGAATACTCGTGCTCTCGCAGACTCAAGAAATGCTCGGATATTCACAAACATGGCTCGCCATCCACGCTCAAAGGCTGGCTCGTGGTCCTCCACTCCCAATCGGTTCGTGACCTACCTTGAAGACCCAGACCACGACCCGCTCGTGGTATTACCACACGACCCTGCTCTCACATAAAGATCACAAACGGACCCTTTACTTAGGAAATGGTAGCCATGACTTGTTCACCCACGAACCGCAGACCAAGGTTCTAGTGACACATGTCCATAACGTCCATTTTGACCACTTCTCCACCCACTCATGAATGGCTTCGAGATCCTCGGGATTGGTGCCGCGTGTCTTCACGAACCGCCTGTAGAAATCACTTATAAATAGCTTAACACTTGGCATTTTTCAGGATCTTCGGTAGTTGAGAGCTTTGATTCCACCATTATAAAACCTCTATCATTTTTAATCAAAAGTATCTCGAATTTGTTGAGTGAAACATTATTGTAAAAGTGAGATTGAGAGAAAACAGTGATTGTACTTACATTCTAACGTATAATCAGAATCATATAAAGTGGACATAGGCTCTTTAACCTAGAACCACTAGAAATTTGGTGTGTGTGCTGTATTTTCTTTCATTTTTAGCTTTACTTCTTCACAAATCAAGATAATTTGGGTGTTTGGACTACTTTTTGGTCTAACATTTTGGTGCTTTCATTGAGAATCGAATTCTCAGCCTATCGAATTGTTACTCTATTATTTGGATCTTCAAGTCCGAAGAAAATAGTCTGCATTCCCATTGTTTTGTTTTTTGAAGATTTCAGCAAAGTCAAGGTATCATGACCACATAGAAATCTAAGAATTCACGAGCCTCTCGAGAAAATGAAGCTAACGAAGAGAATGTCCAGGAACAGGCCGAGGTGGTCTCCCCGGCTCGCGGCTCTCAGGGGGCGAACCATCCCCAGGAGGGGGTCACGACCCAGTTTCAAGAGGGGGTCACAAACCGCCCTTAAACAACGCTCATGAACCGCTCTGATACCGTGGTCACGAACCACCCATAGGAAGGGCTCACGAGCCACTATCAAGAGGGGGTCCCGAACTTCCCTCACCACGGGACCACGACTTGACCCGAAAAGGAGATTATGACCCATTCAACCTATACTGATGCTTCCGCTCGACCTGGCTCAAGTGCTCCACATCCAACTGCGAATGTCAACGACCAATTACTTGCCTCTACTCCAGGAATAGAAGGAATTTTTTCCCTGTGTTCCTGACATGTTGGAAAGTATAAACGACGCTTTGGAGGCCAAAAGACGTGAGAGTACCTTGATGTGGGAAAATATGGCTGCGTTGAGAAGGTAGACAGACGAACTTCGAAAGCAGAGAGTGCCTTCACCAATTCTTGTTTAACCCCAGATTATTCTTCTTCGTCTCGGGAATCTCCAAGACCCCAACGACGGCAACTAGAGAGGCCTGAGAATGTGGAACAACTTCGGTTTGGGTCCCTCCCTTCTCGAGAAGAAACAACATTCAATCTAGGACCAAACAATCGCAATCTGAATGATCCAGCTGTGTTTCAAGGGGAAGGATCCTGTGCATTACCTAGGGATAGGAACATTGATGATCCTGTCCAGAATAACCCCTACGTCGCGTGACTGATCATGGCCATGGAAGGCAAGGAAGCCCTGCTCAAATCCTGGACCGGGCATCGATACACCGAAGAGATATTGGAGATTTCCGTAGAGCAAGAAGTGCAGACCCTGAGTCCACTTTGACTAACGTCGACATTAAGGTAATGGTGAGGCAAATCATGGTTGACAGTAGAGGACAAATAAATGAAGATTGGGGCGTAGACCGTAGTCATACACCATTCACTGACGACATATTAGACATTCATTTACCAAGATGATTCAATCTACCGACTATGAACCGTTATGCAGGTAGGACAGATCCAGTTCAGCACTTGATGAGATACTCATGGTATATGAATGCCGCCGCTGCTCTAGGCGCGGTCAAGTGCAAGGCATTTCCTATCTTTTTATAAGATGTAGCATTAATGTGGTTTACCCGATTACCTCCATGGTCAATCGCTAACTTCAAAGAATTGAGCGAAAGATTTATAAACTAGTTCTGACTTCATGGTCATAGGTCCAAGAACATCGTTGAATTGTAACTCATTAAGCAGCTCCCTGATGAAACTTTGAGATCTTACTTAGATCTCTTTTATTTGGTGGTCACAAATGTAAGGGACCCTCACGAGCAATCCGTCCTGATGGCGTAATTGATGGGGTAGACAAAGATACTGAATTTGGCAAATACCCAGTTGGAAAACCACCGCTGACTAGAGATATATTCTATGAGAAAGCCAATATCCGCCTACGTCAAGAAGAGACATATGTTAATCGAAAGAGGAAGGCTGTTGATAAGGAAGAGATACAGAGTAACGTGGCCATCAAGCAGTCTGGCGACAGTTCTGGAAAGGTAGAAGTTAATGTTGGAAATAAGAACCAGGGCAACGATCACCAAACTAGAAATAATGACAAGAAAAGGAACCGAATGAACGACTCATAGAAGAGACCTCGATATAGAACATTTGAGAACCTCACACCTTTGAATGACACATTAGAGAATATCTATCTGGATACGTACAATGTTCTTCATTATAAGAAGCTTCCACCAAGGAGGTCAACAGAGAAAGAGCGTGAAACGGGAAAGTTCTATTTTTTCCATGAGTGTTATGGGCACTCGACCAATGAATGCCGACATTTAAGGGACCTGGTAGAAAAACATCTCAGAGAAGGAAAGTTGGATGAGTATAAGGAAGCCCCGAGAAACCGAGGGCAAGGTAGTCCAGAGCGGAATAAAGGGCAGCCGCCTAAGAAGGCCACTGTGCAGCAGAAAGCTATAGGAATCTTCATCAACACTATAGTTGGAGGGCCCCTCCAGCTGGACATAGCTATATGGCAATGGATCAGTATGTGAATGCAGCCAACTGCCCCAAAGTAGGAGAGGTCAGCAATCCTGAAGATACCACCCCATAAAACAGCAGAAAACGATGTCAGATGATGTCGTATTTCGTGGTAGAGATAACATTAGAGTTATATCCCCTACCGAAGACCCCTTAGTGATCACTACCACCATTGGTCCAGCCTTTGTCCATAAGGTCTTAGTAGACAATGGGAGTTCGGTTAACATCCTATTCAAGAAAGCGTTTGATTAGATGAAGCTTGAAGCGAAGGATTTGAAGCCCGGCGATGGATGGACACGCGGCTTCAATGGAGCTTCAACATCTCCAATGGGATTTGTAGAATTGTCGGTAACTCTGGGAGAGGGAGATCGTCGGAGTGTGAAGATTCTCCCATTCGTAGTTTTGGATATAGATTCACCCTATAATGCCTTCTTGGGCCGACCGACCCTTGCAGAATTCAGGGCTTGCATCGCGCCCTGGTGTTTATTATGGAAATTCCTCGATTGATAGAGGTTGGATGGATAACTGTGTTACCAGATGAGATGCTTTGCTAGACTTGTCTAAAGTTGAATTAACTGCCTAGCCTTGAGATTATGCTTTCGTAATTAGTTCCAGCTTAGCTTTGTCATGCCCATGGGAAGGAACGCCTTCACTCACGCCAACAACAACAACAACCACTGCTTAAGCAGCCTACCTTGAACCAGCGAAAGTGAAAATCACATTTCTTTGCCTGAGAGAGAAGAGCGTCAGCCCGCATGGTCCCTGTGAGCAGCGGATTGCTTCCGCGTTGAGCCCTTGGCACTGACCTTTGAGACATCGTTCCCGTAGCACCTTATACCTAACCTTGGAATGTCACTCTTCCTCACATCGTCTCTCTGGCACTTCCGCTTCCGGGGTTGGGATTCACCATATAATACCTTCTTGGGCCGACTAGCCCTTGCAAAATTCAGGGCTTGCATTGCGCCCTGGTGTTTATTATTGAAATTCCCAACCGAATCGGGAGTGGGAGTAATCAGGGGTAACCAAGTAGCTAGACGAGAATGCTACATGAGAGAGTTAAAATTGCTACGCAAAGGAAAAGATGTCGAAACTAAGGATGCTTCCTCACCTGCAAAGGAGGATTCAGCATAGCAATTAAAGGGAACAACCCCGAAGGAGTCGCCCAGAGACCTGCCTGAAGACATAGATCCCAGAGAGGACGAGGAGCCTGTGGGAAGAATGGCGACACCTAATGAAACGAATGTGGATATCCCGATTGATGATGATGACCTAACTAAGGTTTTGAAGGTCGGATCCCAACTAGACCCTATCCGAGCAAAGGAATTGACTGACTTTTTAAAGGCAAACTTGGACGTGTTTTCTTGGATCCACGCCGACATGTATGGGATATCCCCCTCAATTATGAGCCATTCTTTGAGCATCAACCCGAAGCATCCGCCCGTTAAGCAGAAAAGGTGAATGCTTGGCCTGGAGAGGTCAACTGCCTTAAAGGAAGAAGTTGAGAAGTTAAGAAGCAACAGATTCATTAGAGATTCAACTTATCTAGAATGGATTTCAAATCCCGTCTTGGTAAAGAAGGCCAATGGGAAATGGCATACTTGCACTGATTTCTCATATTTGAACAAAGCTTGTCTGAAGGACAATTTTCCACTCCCTAGGATTGACCAACTGGTGGACTCAACGGTAGGTCACGAACTTCTCTCCTTCATGGATGCATACTCAAGATATAACCAGATCCCCATGCATTTTTCGGATCAAGATCACAATAGCTTCATCATAGATTTGGGACTATATTGCTATGTAGTGTTGCCCTTTGTTTTAAGAAAGCCGGAATAACGTACCAATGCCTGGTGAATATAATGTTCTATAATCAGATTGGGAAAACAATGGAGGTTTATGTTGATGATATGCTTGTGAAATCCAGACAGTCATCTGACCATACTGCTGACCTAGCTGAAATGTTCGATTTCCTTCGGCGATACGGAATGAAGCGCAACCCCTTGAAATGTTCATTTAGAGTTGCTTCTGGAAAATTCTTGGGTTTTATTGTCAGTTCTCGAGGAATCGAAATCAATCCAGACCAAGTCACGGTGATCACAAATATTCAGAAGCCAAGGCAAATTAAGGATGTGCAGAGCCTCGCTGGAAAAGTAGCCGCATTAAGTAGATTTATTTCTAATTCGACCTGATAAAGCGAGGTAAACGCAACTTCAAATGGACTCCTGATTGCATTGAGGCATTTCAGAACCTTCTCACCCATCTAGAAAGACCCCTGATATTGTCCAAGCTAGTCGACCACGAAGATTTGTTTGTATACTTGGCAGTAGCATCCCATGCAATAAATTCAGCCCTAGTAAGGAAAGAAGATAAAGTCTAGAGCTCGGTGTATTACATAAGTAAGAATCTAGCGGTAGTAGAGCGAAACTACCCGAGGATAGAAAAACTTGCGTATAGCCTGTTGATCGCAACCATAAAACTTTGCCATTATTTCCAAGCTCACCTTATCACCGTATACACCGACCATCCTCTTCGACAAGTGTTATAGAGACCAGAAGCATCCGGAAGGCTACTCAAATGGAATATATATTTAAGCCAATTTGATTTAAACCTACAACCCCGAAGGTCGATAAGGAGGCAAGTACTGGCAGATTTCATAGTAGAATTCACTATCCCTGAAGAAGATGTAACAAGCGAAGAGGCAGGCTCCTCAGAACGGTTATTGGATCCTAGCACCTGGAAGCTGTATGCTTACGGTGCCAAGAATAATGGATGGTCTGGCGCCGGAGTTATCCTCGTCACCCCTGAGAAACGATCCATATATTATGCTCTAAGATTAGAATTCCATTCAACGAACAACGACTGGGAATACGAAGCCCTAATTGCTGGGCTAAAGCTTGCAACGGAGTTGGGGATAGCGAGGTTGGATATTTTCTGTGATTCCAAGATAATCGTGAACTAGGTTAATGAGGAGTTTCAGGACAAGGGGCCAAGAATTGTATAATATTTAAGAGAAGTAAGACAGCTGCTGGGCGGTTTTGAGTACTACGCTATAACTCATATCCCTCGAACGGAGAATCAAAAGGCAGACAAATTGGCCAAATTGGCGAGCTCTAACAATCCTGAGGACACGGAAATGGTCCCGATTGAAATATTGGAGACTCCAAGTATTGATCAGATGGAAATTGATCCCATACTGGAGACTGAACCAGAGAGGGAGTCATGGATGACGCCCATAAAGAACTTCCTGACAAATGGAACACTTCCTTCCAAGAAAAGTGAAAGGCGCGTCGTTATTCGTAAGGCTTTAAGATATGTTATGCAAGGCAAAGTTCTTTATCGTTAAGGATTCTCGATGCCACTCCTCCGGTGTATAGCCCACCACGACATCAAACGAGTGCTGAGAGAAGTACACGAAGGTGAGTGTGGAAACCGCATTGGAAGCCAGACATTGGCTAAGAAGATATTACGGTATGGCTACTTCTAGCCAAGTGTAAATAAAGACGCGGTTAAATATGTCCGGTATTGCGACAGGTGTTAGAAATTCTCTAAGGTCCCTAAGGCGCCTCCCAGCCGATTGAAGGCAATTATGAGCCCGTGGCCATTCACTGTCTGGGTAGTTGACATTATAGGAAGCCTCCCAATCGCAAAAGGTGGAGTAAAACCGTTGGACACGATTACAACTAAGCGAGTGATAAACTTCATCGTCAGAAACATCATATGTCGGTTTGGGATTCTGAAGATTATTATAATAGACAATGGGACCCAATTCGACAGCACTGAGTTCCGAGACTTCTGTTAGAAGTATCATATCGAAAAAAGGTACACCACCGTAGCGCATCCACAGTCGAATGAACACCTAGAAGCAGCAAATAAGGTAATTAAGTCCATCCTGAAGAATCAATTGAAGAGGGCCAAAGCCATGTGGGTCAATGAGTTACCCTTAGCATTATGGGCCTACATAACAACTTACAAATCAGTAACGGGACACACTCCCTTCTCCCTCGCATTTGGATAAGAGGAAGGCATCCCGGTAGAACTGGAAGTACTGTCCCATAGAATTACTTATTACAATCCGATGACCAATAATGAATTGCTTCTTGAGTTTCTGGACATGATTGAAGAAAAGAGGGGCGAAGTGAACCTGCGCGCCTTGAGACATAAGCAACAGGTCGCCCGATATTACAATAAGAAAGTTCAGACTCGAACTTTTGAACTTGGAGACCTGGTATTGAGACCTATCTTCCCATATCCCGCCTTTTTGGGGCCGAAGTGGGAAGGCCATGTACTATCTTACGGAGGCTTGATAATGGGTCCTTCAAGCTATCGACCGTGGAAGGAAATGAAATTCCCAGAGTGTGGAATGCCCAGCATTTGCGGCATCACCTGACATGAAATTGTCATTTTCATTCTTTTGTTCCTAGGACCGTGTAAAAAAGGCACGACTTGCCTAGAACAGTCTGGTTGCATAAACAAAAGATTATAAAGTGGACGTAGGTCATGATTCGACCGAACCACTATAAAATACCATGCGTCATTTACTTTTATCACATCGTTTATTTTTCATTCTTTCATTTTTATTCGTATGAGCTATCATGATTGTGATATCCGTCATAAAGCCCACGATGACCCCTAAACACGTAATTCAAAGAGTCTTCTATCAAATCAAAAGGTCAACAATATATAGAACTTCGAGGGTGCAATGAAGTAAATGGCACAACCCCAAGCACTCTAACTCTTACGATCTGAGAAAGAGTAAACAGGATAAGGAAACGAATTTTCCACGAGGCGTGAAGGTGCACCATGATCAAGAGACCGCCTCGATTCCACTCTGCCCTTGGCATTCGATGGTAGAGTATAAAGGCGCCAGGGACTGAGCGCCACAAATGAACTCCTACCCCACTGACGGATTGGGAAGCAGACTAAAAGCTGAATTCGAACTCTATCCTGGACATACGAAAGGAGAGTATAAAGGCATGTTGATTAAGTGTCGTAAAAGGGCTCCTACCCGCTGCAGCATCGGGGGCAAGAGTGAAAGTTGAGCCTGAACCCTTTATGTCCGGACATGAGGGGAAATATGTAATTAATCCTAATCAATCCTCAACTAGCCCTGGCCAGGCATCATGTCAATGATTGATTGTGGGCATATACATATCATGATGAAAATGACATGATAGGTCACATAATTTTTATGTTTTGCCTACAATGATAACTTATGATGAAGTTTCGTTTATGACTTAGTTATGATTTGAATACTTATGCGCATGACCAAGTATGAGAAATTCGCAGGTACACAGCAATGTGAAAGAAACAAAATTTCATTTACTAAATGCAGGTTTACAAAATGAGGCTGGACAAAAGGTGAGGGCTGCACTTGCAACAACTACAAAGGGCCAGTGGAAGACCTAAAAACATAAACAAACAAGCTCTATTTGGGCTTCGGGGATGACTTCGGCTTCTTCTCCTTCTTCTGCTTTTCTGGAACCTTCTTGTTGGCATTAGGAGAATCATGCTTCTTACTTTTCTTCTTCCCTAAAGGAGGATCCTATGGAATGCAAGCTGAGTAGTAATGTACCTAGATAGTTTCACGATCAATCCAGATCCGGGAGCAGCCGCAGCAAGAGGTGGCATGTTCAAAGGCTCTTCCTCAACCTTAGCCTTCAAAAGCTTGTCATTCTTAGCCTTGGTTTCGGCTAAGGTTATACTATCAATTTCCTTGGTCTCCCCAGTGACAACAACATCCTCATCTCCATCTCCGTTATCACCATAAGTATCTTTCAAAGCCTCGATGATCACAGCATCCTTGGTGATGTCCATGCTTGATGGGGTTATGGCCTTTTCAGCTACCTCAGTCACTGTTTGCTCCTTTTCAACCCTTTCGGTTGGCTTGGCACCTACATCACGAGAAGCAACTGTTAGTAATTTAGGAGAGAATACGGCCCCATCAACTATTTGCACCATAAGACGATGACAAGTTGTAATAGCTTTGACAAATTGTTGAGAGAATTTGGAGACACCTTCCGCCGATTGCTCGCCTGGTGCTGAAGTAGAAACCCCAGCAGGTTGGGGAACATGATTCCAAAGATTAACTGGCCATCAGGATTATACTTCTCTACCCCAGAAGTCTTGAGCTCCATAGCTGAGCTTAAATCCTCATCAACCTTGTCCTTTCCCTTGAGCTTAAGCCTCTCCTCCTCCATAGGCTCTCTGATTAGACATCTACCCTTTTCCAGTACCTTGGGTTCTTCACCTCTAAGAAAAGTATGCATAAGCTGATCTTCGTCGACAGCCTCGACATTTAGACACTGCTTCACACTTTCGACGATTTGGTCCCATATATCAACTAGAGTGGTAGGATAATTCTTGATCCAGGAGATGTCTCGGGTTCGAATAACCTGAGAAAAAAAGTCCATCAGCAATTCATTGAATCCTTCTATCTCTTCCTCAGCCGAGGAAAGCTTAGCGGTAGCATTAGAGGCAAACTCGAGGGTCATTAGCATGTCCCTCGGCGAGAGCTGCCCTCTCCTCAGCGTGAGCCAGCCTGTCCTTCAAGCTTGCCATTTCCTTCTCCCATGCAGCTTTATCCTTGGCAAAGTGGCCTTGGGAAAATTTCTTCTCGGTGTTAGCTGATCTAAGATCTTCCATCTCTTTTCTCATAGCCATGCACTCCTCGCTATTGGAATCAAGCTCGATATGAAAATGTTTTTCTGCTTCCTCTAACCTTTTCTTGTAATTTTCAGCATCCCGCTGAGCCAAGGCAAGCTGAGTCTGGGTATCCTCTAGTTTCTTCTGGGCCTCATCTCTAGACTTAACATCATACTCGGCCTTTTCCCGTGCATCCTTTACGTCTATTTCAAGAAGGCGGATAACTTTGGAGAGCTTCTTGAAGCATGCTTCTTCATCGCTTTGTACTGTGTAGCCACATGACCTAGCCTATCAATGACTTCTGTATCCTAATCATTGGAAACTGGTGTAAGATCTGGAAAAAAGTGCATCTTTCCGAAGTAAATGTCAGGGAACTGCTCCCGCAGGCACTTCATCTTTGCCTGATTTTCTGTAGTAAGGACCAATGGTTGTGTAGTAGTAATATCAATGTTGCATTGCCCGGAAGGGACAAGAGCTTTCTTTTCATTTTCCAAACTTTTGCTTGGATCTTTATGCTTTTCCTTCGGCACATAATGCTTCTTAGAGAACATATCTTGAGGAGGGATATCCTTCGGGGGAATCGTAGCTTTGGGAAGTTGTTTACCTCCCGCATGTGGCACTTGACGACTATGGTGCTTCTCGAGATCTTGACTTGAAGGAGAACGGGAGCACAAAGGATGAGGTTGGTAGGAATCGTAGTGTTTCTTGGATTCTCTCCCACGACTGTCACCGCGGTCATGCTCATTGAGGTGTTGAATCTAGGCGTGTACTCATGAAGATCGCAATAAGAATAGCGGCGACGAGTCAGTTTTCCTGCAAAAAACAACAAACAAGTGTAACGATCATGAGCTAATACGTCACAAAAGTGTAGTGATGTGTGGTGCATGTGGTGTATGTGTGTCATGTAAGGTTCCACCCAACAGACCAGGGCCCGGATCTAGGCTTGTCTGTGTAGTATCTTTATCCTTGACGGGCGTGGGCTCTCCCTTTGAGGTAGGAAAGAATGCATCTGTTCCAAAATCCTCGGAAGTGTAAATGTCATCTGGCAAGGGAAGCTTGGCCAGATCCCTATATATATGCTCTTCTGTTAATGAATCATGAGTCGAAGGATTGATCGGTGGCGGAGTCTGTGGAGATGGTTGCCCTTCGGGAAAGGAAACACCCTTTGGTTCATCAGCCTGAGCCCCACCTCTAGTATATACATTCATCTCTTTGTCATCTTGAATACCCATCGGCAAAGAACTTTTAGGAAGCTCAATCGCTGTTGTAGTTTCCGTGGTTACCTGCCCCTCGGTTGGGGGCATGCTGCTAGATTCCCAAATCACTTGATTGAGGGGCACATACTTGTAGGGCCTTCCACCCTGACCAAGCCCAAGTCTCATATCGATAAGATGATGTTTATAAAGTTTCTCATCGGTTAAACACTTATTGATTTTGCATAAATAAGAGTTGCTTTTTATAAGGCGGGACAAGCGATCTTCGTACGCTTCACCTTCTTGCTTGTAGGGATTAGGAACTGCACAAAAAAAGAAGATATTAGTGATTTAATCATGCAGTTGAGGCAGACACTAAAGGATCTAAAACCTACTTGACTTCAACCATTTCCTAGCACGCCCACTTTAATCCTTTATATAGAACCATTCAGATTTAGCATCGCCTAAGTGGTTGTGTCCATCGATTAAGAATTTCCTAGCAGGGATTGATTCAAAGAAAACAAAGTTCGGGGTCCTCGTGGAACGATGTTTAAAATGGTAATAGAAGTTCAAATCCTTGTAAAAAGCCCGGTCTCCAAAATTTCTGCGTATGCAATATACAGGGTATATAGAGCAGCGTAAGCTTTGGGATGAAGTTGCATGGGGGCAATGCGTAGTCGTCTCAGAAGATCGATGACGATCGGAGGAAAAGGAGGAATAGCGCCTATCGAGCACGTGACCTTGCTGATAGCCATATACCCTTCCGAAGCAGAACAGGGCTTGTCCTTTTTCTCCTGGGTTTTTACGTCATCCTATAAGATCCCATGCTTCAAACATATTTTCTTCAGCTTTATGTCATCAAGTGTGGAAGTTATGGAATCACTTGGATTAGTTAACACTATGACATCCTCGAGTTCGTCGGGAGCCCGATCATCTTCTTCTTCAAGTGACGTGCTTTCAGAAGATGTTGACTCCACATCAATACACGTCCCATAATCAGATCCAGAATTACTCCAATCTGGGTCCGAGGGAAGTACGTCAAGATTGTAATAGCTCGATGGTTCTGGTGCTGCATCTTTCTTTGATAACCTTGCTGAACATTTATCAAACATGTCTGTTATGTTGATAAAGAAGTATAGGAAATAATTCGAGCATAAATACCCGTGAACTCCATGTGTGCAAGTGCTATTGTGTGCCAGTGTATGCATTACTGAATAGAAAAGCGTGAAATAAAACAAACAACAGAATGATTGATTATTGCACGTATGTAGGTTAAGTTCTCATCCAATCCAGAGTAATTGGTTTGAAGGCTCTATCCTAACTATTCGTCGATTTGCTCGAGTTACGGTTGAATTTCAGCTGAAGTATATATCAACATATTTTGATTAATGGACGCTACTTAATCGAGTGTAGCCATAAAATAAGGGTTGGCTCCGACATAGGCTACTACACGAGGTTTTATAATTCTGCTCGTGAAATAGGTTTGGCTCGAACAATGCATCAACTCATGATAAAACACTAGCTCAAAGACAAGTAAATTTGTATAGCTATGTAATCAGACTCATGGAAGGGGGTCCGGCTCATGGTATAGACATGATTCGTGGATGAGCATCGGTTTGTCCCCATCCTCTCAAAAGCAGACCCGGCTCGTGAAGAAGCTACACCCTTATGCGGTTCGTGATATGAAGGCTAAGGTGCCAGACCTGCTGATTTGTTCTTGAATAACTTGTGAGCTACGATCACGACCCGACCCGAATCTCCTCCACGATCCAATTTACAAGGTTACGTCTCCTGTCCGACCCGTGTGTCCACCTTCTCCATGAACCGATATTTCCATATCCCCACGATCCGATGCCATTTCTTGCTCCATGGTATGCTTCATTGCCACATCTCATGACCTTAACCGCTATAGCTCGCCTCTTCAATTTTACATCCCAATCCGAACTCCTGTAGCTCATAACCACTTTTCTCATGCACTTAAGCATGATCGAGTCTTAAATACAGGCCCAAGATAGAGCACCACATCCGCGGCGACTCGAATCTCGAGATGAAAGGGATGAGAGTCGATGACAGAAGAGGATGGTAGCTGATGAAGGGGGGCAATAAATTCTCGTGGAATCAAAGATTAAAACGTGAGAATTAAAAGATGCTTCTATTACCTGTTGATTCGAGAGATGGGATTCGATCAATTTGGGGGAGACCACGAACTAGGGTTCTAAGCTAGAGAAATCGAAATTGTGGCAATAAGGAGTAAATGGAAAGAAGGATCAAAAGCACTTTATGTGAGGAAGATGGGCCACTCGTATTTCTTGGAGCCAAGCGATCTGATCAGGCCCAATAGCCCAGTTCCACGATTAGCCACCACTCAATCTGGATCGCATGGCCCAAGGAGGGCCAAAGCCTTCTCAAATGCTCACATACAACCCGATCCAAACATACCACAATTAAAATCGACAAAGTGGAATGGATAAACCAATTAAAGAAAATCTGATAACGCACCTAAGAGACCACTGGCAAATTAGCTTGAAATTGAAAATCGACTAATGAACAACAAAATAATTGAAACTCAAAGATGAATTTATACTCGTCAGAAGATACAATTTTTTGAGGCATCGTGACCTTACAAACAGATACGATTATTGGTGTTCACCGCCCTGGGAACCGACACATGTACAATTTCAAAGTACGTTCCATCTTATATAAAACATACTTTAAGGGGGCAAAATATTGGCTAGTTTTCTGATTCAGCCACCAAGGGTTTAACCACTTACATTTAAACGGAAGAATACTCGTGCTCTCGCAGACTCAGTAAATGCTCGCATATTCACAAAAATGGCTCTCCATCCAGGCTCAAAGGCTGGCTCGTGGTCCTCCACTCCCAACTGACTCCACACCCACCTTGAAGACCTAGACCACGACCCACTCGTGGTATTACCACACGACCCTGCTCTCACATAAAGATCACGAACCGACCCTATACTCAGGAAATGGTGGCCACAACTTGGTCACCCACGAACCACAGACCAAGGATCCAATGACATGTGTCCATAATGGCCACTTTGACCACTTCTTCACCCACTCACGAGTGGCTCCGAGATCCTTGGTATTGGTGCCATGTGTCTTCACGAATCGCCTGAGATATCACCTACAAATAGCCCAACACTTGGGTTTTTGGGGATCTTTTGGCAGTTGAGAGCTTTGATTCCACCATTGTCAAACATCTATCATTTTTAATCAGAAAAATCTTGAATTTGTTGAGTGAAACATTATTGTAAAAGTGAGATTGAGAGAAAACAGTGATTGTACTTGCATTCTAACGTATAATCAGAATCATATAAAGTGGACGTAGGCTCTTTAATGCCGTGCCACTATAAATTTAGTGTGTTTGTTGTATTTTCTTTCATTTTTAGCTTTAATTCTTCACAAATCAAGATATTTTGGGTGTTTGGACCACTTTTTGGTCTAACACTTACCTTGTTAGGCATACATCTTAGGTTGAACTAAATGGGATACATCTGTGTGTTATAATCTGTGTTGTACATTTCTTAGTCACCAGAACTTGTTGTTCTGACCCCCCTCCTCATTACAACCTCCCAGGTTTCCTAGAGAAGGTGGGTTTTTTGCAGATGATTAAGTTTTCCTTTCGGTTCTCGTTCTTTCTTATGCTCGGTATTGACAAAGTGACTTACTTTGAAAAGAGGTAGTTACTTGAGTTAATACTAGTTTATCCTATTTTGTTTCCGTTGTGAGTTATCTTTTACCGTACTCAGACTATGCTCATGCTCATTTATTGCAGGTACCAGATTAACACGCTCCATTTTTGGATGCGTTCAAGTTTTGATTTTATTGTCAAAATTTAGGCGCAGAACAGTGTAGGATGTTACATGTGTTAAGCTAAGAGAATAAATTCTCTACCACCAAACAGATATATATTTAGTAGAGATCCATTAATATGTTACGAAATACAATGTCAGACAAACAATCCATTTTCAATTCCGTTCTGGGTTAGAACGAAACTGGAGGCACATTATTCCTTGTTCTATATGTCCAATACAAGAGAGAGGCCCTCACATATCCAGTCGATCTCCCAGTACATCTAGGCGACGACCACATATTACCTCGTCTTGGGTGTACAGCCCGATTGAGGCATCGGTAATAATCCAAACGTTGTGAAGATTTCCCATCTTCAACCACCGTCTTCAATATCTTCGACTTTTAATCGTCGTAACAATTATTCAGAATGGGTTAAACCTGGTATTTTCTAATAACTTGTGCATCTTTAAAATCAAGTAATATATAAATATATCATACGCCTCATTCCAATCCAGAATATTCTTTTATTCAAATATTCTTGGCACTGGGAATTATTCCTTATAAATCTTATCAATATTTATATCATTTAGACTCATGTTTAAATCTTTCCTTAGAAGTCATCGCAAAAGATTATATAATCTCCTTTCATAAGATTTTCACAATTCTAGGTTTCTAAGCCTTACCGGATTATTGAGCTTTACTGAAGTAATCGTTCATGTCGTTATCCTAGTCCCAACCTATTCATCCTATGGAGAAAAACTGGTGGTACTCCATGTCTAATACCCATCGTGTTTCAGCAAAATTGAATTACCTCTTTACATTCCAAATCTAGTTAAAGATTCAATTATCACATGGATTAAAATTAGTGGTACTCCATTTCTAACGCCCATCGCATTTCCGTAAATTTAGTTACCCTTTTACCGTTTCAAATCTAATTAAAGATTCATTAAAAATCCACTTAGTTTTAATGTCATAAAATCATTATTTAATGATTATTCAGCTTTAGGAATTTAATCATGTCTTTAATTGGGTTAAAGAATAAATGTCATTTAAAACACAGTTCACGATAAACTCAATATAAACTTCCATTAAAAAAGGAATCTTCATGGAAATCGTATATGTTTATAGTCGATATAAATTTCTATATTAGACCAATACTATAAGTGGAATAATGACAAAGCCTTTCAAATTCCTTAAATAATAAAGGTCTTCCTCCACAGTGGTTCATCTCGATTATCATTAAATCGAACTCCATTCAATTCCAATTTAATTAGTTAAATTTGAAAACTTCCTTAAATCTTAATTAAAAGATTTATTCCATTCTCAACCGGGTTTAAGAACAGTGTTATTTAAGACACCATTCACGACAAACACAAATCCTATTTGATATCAAATACACGAATTTGGATAGAGATCATATCGAAATATATTCAATACCAAATTCTGAAACTAGCAGATGTCGTATAGGGAATGATGATATCTATATCTTCCAAATTCCTCAAATAGTATCCATATAATCAAGGAATCCAATACTGAAATATCCGAAGATAATTCCCATTCAAATCCAATCCCACTTACATATTGGAAAACTCTGGTTATATTAAAACCAGTACAATTCAATAGGTTATTATAAAACCCTTGAACCATTTAACTTTAGAAAACGTCGCCTGATCTTAGTCGAATATTCGATGTTCTATATTTTAGTTGCTAACTAGCTCATTCAAATATAAATATTTTTATTTTTCCAAAACTTGGAATATTTCATCCAAAATCCTTTCAAATCATTTATTATGATTTAACATAATTTATCCATATTTTTATTAATTTTATTAATGTCGTTACAGTCTGTTTCCAATTTTTGGCCATCGAACTGCATTAGTAACGACATTTTCCAAAATAGATTTGGACTTATTTTAAAATCAGACCGTTGAATTTCAAAACTTCTTATAACATTTGAAAGTTCATTTTATTACGGACCCAACGTTTTCAGTTTCAGGAGAATCCAACGGTTGAATCTTCTATTACGTCAATTCAAAGTTATGGGTCGAACTTCACGAACTATCGCTACGCGACATGTCCTATTCAAGCCCGATTTATAATTAAAATAAATTGAAAACGCTTCCAAATTAATTTATAAATTAATAAATTACATAAATTATTTCCAACTACCATTTGAAATTCTATTTCAATCATTTCCTTAAAAATCAAATATTTCAATATTAGGTCATTATAATATTATTTAAATGAATAAAATAATATATATTTTTGAAACTCGTTGTTTCCAGCTCAAACTTTCCTGACAGTCGTTATACAAATAAACAAGAAACTTTTCAAAAGAAACTTCTTTTAAAAAGTTCTCTATATAGCGTAACCGAACATCACTTTGAAATGTTACTATTCATTTTGAAATATAATTTTGATAGGCCATAAGTATATGAAAATTAATTCAAAATTATTCGTTATACTTACTAATATTCATCGATATTTCAATATCTTTGCATCTATCCAAAATTGGGCATCAAAATCAAGATCAAACTTTGATTTTTCACATAATATTATATTATTAAAATATTCAAGATTATCCTGAATTGGAACGAGATTCAACCAATTACCATATAATTCCATTTATAAGCATTTCATGCATCATATGCATCCAACAATAGTTGTAACAACTATTAAACATAAAATTCACATCCCTAGTGCAACTACACCCGTATAAGGCTTAAATAATTAGATAACGCTTATACCGGTCAGCCAATCAATCGATTGACATACAAACTAAACACTTGGGACTAGTGTTAATCAAATATCATCCCAATACCCATGTGGGGTTTTCATCACAAACTAGTGATTATTATCGACACACTTGGGAGACGTGTAAATAAATTGTCATCCCAATACCCGTGTGGGGTTTACATCACAATCTATGTGAACTTATCTACACACTCGGGATATGTGTTGGCTAATTGTCATCCAAAAACCCGTGTGGGGTTTTCATTCAATTCACTTAACACTTGGGAGATGTGTAAATAAATTATCATCCCAATACCCGGGTTTACATCACAGTCCATGTGAAATTATTTACAACAATCAGATCAACCATAGATTCAAACATTGCAATCACATGCAACCAATACATATTCAGTTATGATTATAATAACTATGAAAAAATCAGTTTGAGTGAGAGTTCTCACATTGGTCGTTTATCGTTAAATGATAATAAACAACGATTGATTAAATCAGACATTTTCATTCGCCAAAAATTGTAATGAGCTCCAAATCACTCCAAATTTGTTTATTTGTGAAGCCCTCGTATATATGGTTCCAAGGATCATGTTTTGCTGAATTCTACTAATGTATCAAGAATTTATAATTTTAACAAGTGTATATATATATAATGGTCATTAAAACCATTAATTTAATTACTAACTTAACCTTAATTATACCATTACCATACTAATACACTCCTCATCACCTTCTTCCTCTAGGTCACGCACGCACCTCCCATGGCCATGGTGCAAGTTTTCATCCCTTTTTCTCCCACTACACTTCATTAAAAATCAATACAAAAACACCATTGAACTCCATTACTTCTCCTCTTCAATCTCATAATATCTTCGGCACACCCACACACGAGCTTTTAATCGCGTCTCTAGGCCCAAACAACGGCCACGAGCACAACACTCGACATTTTTCTTCATGTAAATTCACCAAAAATTATGAGCAAGTCCGAAACAAAACCACAAACACCATTACAACATTCAAATGTCAAACAAATGCTCCAAATCCCTAAAATTTGGAGCCCTAGCTCATGCCATAAACGCTGGTTCCTCAGACAGCTAACGGGAACTTCACCGCACCCATCACTAGCACATCAGATCGAAGAGAATAGTTCTAGGTTCTCAAATACACATGAATTGCGATTTGTAGATTTTTATTTCAATTTCTAGGAATTTTTGAAGGAGGAATTTATCACGTTAGGTTTGTTGAAGATGGAGGCGTGAAAATCTTAACCTGGTAATGAATGGTTCAGGGTTCGGGGACTTTAGGATTATTTATAGGATGAGTAAATTACTTTTTTATTTGATTATTATATTTATTTTATTCAATCCTTACTTACCTTCATTGTTTAAAAATACGTATGACCACATACGAATCCTATTTTGAATGAAAATTGAAAAACGACTATTATTTGAAATGACGGACCCAACGAAGCTTGATTTGTCGAATTCCGAGTCAGTTTGCTCTAGTAGCATATTTTAAAAGTTAAAATATTGATTAGTTCACATTTAAATTCCTCACGGTTACAAAACAACTCCAAAAATTATGTAATTTGAAATTTAGCAATAATTCAATATTCTGGATCCAACAAAATTGCTTTCATTAAAAATGAAGGTCATTTGCAAAATGGCTAATTTTAAGGCTCAAATAAAACCAATAAAATATAAATAAATTCAAACATAGTTCAAATAAATAATATTAATTAATATTATCATATATATCCAAATAAAATATCATATAATTCCAAACAGACATACTTGGGTTTTATATCACAATTTTATAGTCAAACAGCATTAAATTTATACGTAAATCCTTTTTATTATATTAATAAATCGTTATAATTTATAAATGATTTCATAGCAACTTTTTAGAATTTTGATTTTGACATAACTTACAATTTATCACATGAAATCTCAATTTTTCACATTCGTTAGAGTGATATAACAAAATAGATCCTAACGTTTCTTGTTTTACAAAAATCCGACTTATATTGATATTTGTACATTCAATTGAAGTTCAAAAATTATTTTTCAAACTACCACAACGTTACGAGTTCGTTTTATAATTAATATAAACTTATACTTTTAAACTTCATTTGAAATAAATTTTAGGTCATTAATTCTCAAAATAAATGGTTTAAATATTTAAAATCCATTAAAACCAATTGAAATTCATATTTTTTAATTGGCTAAAAATATGAATTGTTGCATTCTTTTCCACTTAAAAACTTTTCGTCCCCGAAAAGGAAGACGGAACCGAAGATCGTTTATTTAACCAACTCAACCTTCATTCAACCTCAAGTTCTTTAACTTTTCAGAAGAACTTTCCGACTTCTCAAATTTTGGCTAACGCCTTAAATTTTCAATTTTTTCCATAACCTCCTTTGTACTGGTCAATCGGTATAACTACAACATGCCTCCACGGGCTCTCATCAACCAAAAGAAAAATAAAAAGCCAAGCAACTTGCTAATCGGCTCATAAAATTATCATACTCAATTAATACAATAAACACGTAACTTTTGTAGGCATGAAATTTTATTCCTCTTCTTAACCTCCATGTAACAACTTGTCCAAAATATACACATGTCCAATCCGAACTACTTTTTAATTCAGTTCAACATTATATTTGATTTGGCTTAATTTACCTTCCATTCTCATATTGTTTTTATCACTCCAATATTTTTATTAGTTAAACTAATTATCGCACATCACAACCAGCAAATCAATTGGTTGATTAGCTTTCCAAATTTGTGTACGTTGTCAAAACATATAACTATTAAATACTTTAAAAATATATTTTCAAAGTCAAATCACAACCATTAAACCCTAACTAAGTTTTTGGTTCTCACACCAGTCAATTGGAATCCTATAGACATCCCTATTTCAAACTCGAAAATAAACACTAGTGATGATGCATCATCATCAAAATCATCCCTGGGCGACAAGAGCACGATTCTATATATATCCAGTATACTTGAGACTTCGTATACACGTTTGCAAGGCGTATATGCAAAATCTTCCTATACTTGACAGTCCAAATTCAGTATCAAATAAAACATTCAAATTATTAATATAAAATATAATCTTTTCAAAACTAAATTTATTTTATATGTAATAATCTTCAAACTCATCCTAGGGTATTACTAACCGCATTTCTAATGAGTAATTCTCATAGGATATTACTATTCTTATCTCTGATGAATTCTCTCATCTCGTTCTAACATGTCGTATGCTCGAAGCTTTGTAAACCAAAGCATTGATACTAAACTATTATGACCCACCTATCTGATAGCCCCAAGCCGGTAACCAAACCAACTTGGAACGCTTTCTAAGGCAGATTGTCAACACGATGCATCAGAACATGGAACAAGATAACATTTCATTGCTATTAGTACAAGAAAATCAGAGAACAATAAATTACAAAACAATAGAAACATAAATACAAGAATACAAATAGCGGATGGCTACAAAATAATACAGAGTATAGCTCCATCCATAATCCAGGAACTTGTTTAATAAATATGTGGAAAACCCAAACTACTGGTTGCCCATGTGGAAAATATGGGCACTCGGAGTTTAGGTCAGAAACAATAAACTAGAAGTCAGTCATGGCACTGGTGTGAGAACTAAAAACAGTTATTATCTTTTTTTTAAAGTTAGGTAAATCATGCGATCACATCATTTGACACGGAATGGGTTTCCCCCACATGAATACCATAAAACAAAACTCGCAATGCTTTTTGAAAAATGAAGCTATTATAAGACTCAGGTCCCATCATAATGCAAGCGCAATCCAAACTGAAATTTGTCATTTATTGTTATTATTGCATTGTTTACAAGGGTTGTATTGGAAATACAAGGGTTGTATTGGAAATACAAGGGTCGTATTGGAAATTGGGTTTCCACCATGAGCAAGGCAAAGGATCTTCCTCATCCGAACTTCGTAACATCTCTAGCAAAATGTCCCAGTGAAAATACACGCATCCCTTTAAAGCAGCAGGACCGGTGAGCATTACGTCACTGATTAGTCAATTGCCTGAACAATACGTATCCTAGTCCTATTATACTACTTAGTCAGTACGTCGACCACCATGACTGTGTGCGGTCCCATCTGAGGCGCTTCAATTCCGACATCCAAATAAGTAAAATGCCTAGGCTTCATACCATGACATCATTTCTAGCTAGAAAGAAACGAATGTCCTCCTTGTTGTCCTTCATCCCATTTTTGGCTCATAACGGGGAGTGAAGCTCGATGAAGTCACGCCTCAACACAAAGCTATGTTATATCAGCCATGCTTTAATCATCGTCCACAAAGCTCTTCTTTTCAACAAAAGCTTTGATCACTGCATCTCATCATGCCATATTATTAATCCATATTATATCATTGATGTCTAGTAACATATAACCACTAAGCACATATGCCTCCAACAGGGGAGTTAACCTAAGAGAATAAATTCTCCACCACCAAACAGATGTATATTTAGTAGGGATCAAGTAAAACAATACGAAATAAAATGTTAGACACATAATCCATTTGCACGCCCATTCTGGGTTTGAACGAAACTGGAGGCACCCTATTGCTCGTCCCATATGTCCAATACAGGAGAGAGGCCCTCGCATATCCGGTCCATCTCCAAATATGTCTGCACGACCACCACTTATTACCTCGTCTTGGGTGTACAACCCAATTAAGACATCGGTATCAAATGATGTGAGGATCTCCGGTCTTCAATCACCATCTTCAATATCTTCGACTTTTAATCTCGTAACAGTTATTCAAAATGGGTTAAACCCGATCTTTCTGAATAACTCGCGCATCTTTAAAATCAAGTGATATATAAACATATCATATGCCTCATTCCAATCCACAATATCCATTTATTGAAATATTTTGGCACCAGGAATTCTTCCCCATAAATTTTATCGCGATTTATATTATTTAAACTCATGTTTAGATCTTTCGTTGAAAATCATCACAAAAGATTATATACTTTTTTCACAAGCTTTTCACAATTCAAGGTTTCTAAGCCTTACTAGGATTATCGAGCTTTACCAAAGTAATCGTTCATGTTATCCCAATCCCATCTTATTCATCCCATGGAGCAAAACTGGTGGTACTCCATATCTAACACCCTTCGGTAAATTTAATTACCTCTTTATTCCTAATCTAATTAAAGATTCAATTATCACATGATGTAAAAATGGTGGTACTCCATATCTAACGCCCATCGCGTTTCGATAAATTTAATTACCCTTTTACCATTTCAAATCTATTTAAAGATTTATTAAAATTCCACTTATTTTTAATCTCCAAAAATCATTATTTAATTATTATTCAACTTTAGGAAATTAATCATGTCTTTAACTGGGCTAAAGAATAAATGTCATTTAAAACACAGTTCACGATAAAACTGAAATCAACTTCCATTAAAAATGGAATCCTCATGGAAATTGTATCTGTTTATAATCGATATAAATTTCCGTATTAGACAAATACTATAAGCGCAATAACGGCAAAGCCTTTCAGATTCCTTAAATAGTAAATGACTTCCTACATAGAGTTTCATCTCGATTATAATTAAATTTAATTGTATTCAATTCCAAATTAATTTATTAAATTGGAAAACTTCCTTAAATCTTAATTAAAAGTATATTCCATTCTCAACTGGGTTTAGGAACTGTGTTATTTAAGACACCATTCACGGCAAATCCAAATTCAATTTGATATCAAATACAAAGCTTTGGATAGAAACCATATTGACTTATATTCAATATTAAATTTTGAAACTAACATATACCATTTAGGGAATAACGATATCTATATCTTCTGAATTCCTCAAACAGTATTCGTATAATCACGGAAATCAATATCGAAATATCCGAAGATAATTTCCATTCAAATCCAATCCAATTTACATATTGGAAAACTCTGGTTTAGGGTTGTCAATGAATACCCGAAAAACCCGATAACCATCTGAATCCGTATCCGAAAATATGAAAAATATTCGTTATCCGACATTATCCGAAAAGCAGATATAGATATGGTTATAATGGTATCTATATCCGAAAAATATCCGTCCGACTAATTGATGTATATATATAACTAAAAATAGAAAATTAGAGTTTATACTTATTCAGTAACTGTTGGTGTTACTATGATATAAATTTTTGTCCATTATTAGTAAAAAATGGTAGTTTTAGTGTTTAATTTTGGAATGTTTCTGGATATACTTATTGATATTAATATAAAACAATGTTTCTTTGTCATATTTATTTATTTCCTGATTTTTATAAACATTTGTATAAAAATTATTCTTTTTTGATCCAAACTTTTTTATTTATAATCTTAAATTTATTAATTATTAGAGAAGCGGATAAATATCCGATATCCGTCTATATTTGAAAATTAGGTGAATACGGTTAGCTGATATCCGAAAATTAAATGGATACAGATATCTGTTTTCCGAAAATAATATTGGATGTGGATGGATATGGGAATATCCATATCCGAACACATCCGTTGGTAGCCATACTCTGTTTATATTAAAAACCATTACAATTCAATAGATTATTTTAAATCCCCTAAACCATTTAACTTCAGGAAACATCGTCTAATCTTAGTCGAATATTCGTTGTTCTTTACTCTAGATGTTAGCTAGATCATTCAGATAAAAATATTCTTTGATCTTTCCAAAACTTTGAATATTTCATCCAAAATCCTTTCAAATCATTTATTGTGATTTAAAATAATTCTGCCATATTTTTAATAATTTTATTAAGCTCTTATAGTTGATATCCAATTTCAGGCCACCGAACTGCATCCATAACGGCCTTTTCCAAAATAGATTTGAACTTATTATAAAATCAAACCGCTGGATTTCAAAAATTCATATTTCGTTTGAAAGATCTTTTTATTATGGACCCACCGTTTCTAGTTTCAGGAGAATCTGACGGTCGGATCTCCCGTTACATCAATTCGAAGTTACAGGACGAACTTCGCGAACTGTCGCTATGTGACACGTCCTATTCAAGACCGAATCGATTTATAATTAAAATAAATCAAAAACGTTTCCAAAATAATTTATAATTTACATAAATTATTTCCAACTACCATTTGAAATTTTTTTCAATCATTTCCTTCAAAATCAGATATTTCAATATTATGTCATTTTAATATCATTCAAATGAATAAAATAATAATATATTTTGAAACTCGTTGCTTCCACCTCAAACTTTCGTGACAGTTATTATAAAAATAAACGAGAAATTCTCGAAAATAAACTTCTTTTATGACGTTCTCTATATAGCCTAACCGAACTTCACTTTGAACAGTTAATATTTATTTCGAAATAAAATTTTGACGAGCCATAAGTATATGAAAATTAATTCAAAACTATTGCTATAGTTATGAATATTCATTGATATTTCAATATCTTTGCGTCCATCCAAAATCGGATATCGAAATAAAATTTTGATTTTTCACTGAATATAATATTATTATTAAAATAGTGAAAATTAGGACACTTCCCTAAAATCTTTCAAATTAAAAACGGCATCCAACACAACTTTAAAATACAAAGCGGGTCCCTATTTTGGCTAATTACATGTTTTTCAAAAGAATACATGAGCTGATATATAAAAAAAATTCAAAAAATAGAAAATATTCCCAAAATTAATATGAAAAAAAAGTTGCATATATATGTGCATAAATACTGAATATATGCATATATTGATAATAGTTGCATACATGCAAACATATAAAGTTGAACTAAGCTGCATGTGTTACGAACAGTTGCAAAAATGTATGCATATATTCTGTATAAGTGCATACATCTATGCAACAAAGATAAAAAGAATGAAGGCTTATGAAAATGTGTATACATGTATGCATTTATTGACTATATACGCATAAATGTATGCATAAAAGGTGTATGCTTGAAAAAACATGCCAGAATTGAATATATGCATAAAATGATGTTTATATTGCAGTTTAAATGCATACATGTATGAATGAATATATAGTGCAGTTTGATGCATAATTGAAATATATGCATAAATTTATGCAACTGTTTACAAATAGGTGCATCTTTTGGTGCATAGTACTGTTGTTTCACTGTTTTTGTTTGTTTTTTGTTTTTAATGCTTTTTTTTATGGTTTTAACGCATGGTTTCGATGATGATTAGTTGTATTTAATTATGAATTAACGTGATTTTTATTTTTTACGTAATTTTTTGATGAATACTCGAAAAATAAGGATGTAATTTATATGAAAATTTTAACTGGATATGACGTGAATTTTGAAACCTATTAGGGACCTGAGCTAAACTTACTCATTAAAGTATTCTAGATTATCCTGAATTGGAACGAGACTCAACCAATACCATATAATTCTGTTTATAAGGATTTCGTGCATCATATGCATCCAACAGTTAGATAATGCTTATATCGGTCTATCAATCAATCGACTGACATACAAACTACACATTTGGGGCTAGTGTTAACCAAATATCATCTCAATACCCGTGTGGGGTTTTCATCACAAACTAATGATTATTATCGATACACTTTGGAGACGTGTAAATAAATTATCATCCTAATACCCATATGGGGTTTACATCACAATCCATGTGAACTTATCTACACACTTGGGAGATGTGTTGGATAATTTTCTCCCCAAAACCCATATGGGGGTTTTCATTCAATTCACTGAACACTTGGGAGATGTGTAAATAAATTATCATCCCAATACCTGTGTGGGGTTTACATCACAATCCATGTGAAATTATTTACAACATTCAGATCAACCATAAGTTCAAACATTGCAATCACTGGTAACCAATACATATTCAATTATGATTATAATAACTATGAAAATTTCAGTTTGAGTGAGAACTCTCACATTGGTCGTTTATTGTTAAATGACAATAAACATCGATTGATTAAATCAGACATTTTTCTTCTCCAAAAATTGCAATGAGCTCCAAATCACTCTAAATTTGTTTCTTTGCGAAGCCCTCGTCCATACGGTTCCAAGGATTCTGTTTCGCTGAATTCCGCTAATGTATGAAAAATTTATGATTTTAACAAGTTTATATATATACAACGGTCATTAAAACCATTAATTTAATTACTAACTTAACCCTAATTATATCGTTACCAGGCTAATACACTCCTTATCGCCTTCTTACTCCAAGTCACACACGCACCTCCCATGGCCATGGTGCAAGTATTCATCCCTTTTTCACCCACTACACTTCATTAAAAATTAAAACAAAATCACCATTAAACTCCACTACTTCTCCTCTTAAATCTCATACTCTCTTCATCACACCCGCACATGAGCTTCACATCGTGTCTCCAGGCCCGAACCATAACAACGTACAACACTCGACATTTTTCACCATGGAAATTCACCTAAAATTGTAAGCAAGTCCTAATAAAAGCCACTAACACTATTACAACATCCACATGTCAAATATATGCTCCAAATCCTTAAAAATTTCGAGCCCTAACTTACGCCATACACGCTAGTTCCTCAAACAACGAACATGAACTTACCGCACCCATCATTAAGCACCTCAGATTGAAGAGAATCCTTACAGGATCTCAAATACATACGAATAACGATTTATAGATTTTTATTTCAATTTCTAGGAATTTTTGAAGAAGGAACTTCTCACATAGTGTTTGTTGGAGATGGCAGCATGAAAATCTTGACTTAGGAATGAATGGTTTAGGGCTTGGAGATTTTAGGATTACTTATAGAATGAGTAATTTTTTAATTATATTTATTTTATTCAATCGTTTCTTACATTCATCATTAAAAATTTCGTATGATTACATATGAATCCCATTTTCGATGAAAATTGACAAACAACAATAATTTGACATTACGGACCCAATAAAACTTGTTTCGTCGAATTCCGAGTCCGTTTGCTCTAGTAGCATATTTTTAAAGTCAAAATATTGATTGTTTCACATTTAAATTCCTCACGGTCACCAAAACAACTCCAAAAATTACAAAATTTGAAGTCCATCAATAATTTAATATTCTAGATCCAACAAAATTGATTTCATCGAAAATGACTATAGTTTGCAAATTGGCTATTTAATCCAATAAAATATAAATAAATTAAAAAACAATTCAAATAAATAATAATAAATTAATATTATCATATATATCCAAATAAAATATCATATAATTCCAAAACAAACATACTTGGTTTTCGTATCTCAATATCATAATTTTCTAGTCAAACTATATCTAATTTATATGAAAATCCTTTTCATTATATCAATAAATAGTTATAGTTTATAAATGATTTCATAGCGACTTTTTAGAATTTGCATTTAGACAGAACTTACAATTTATATCATGAAATCTCAATTTTTCACATTTATTAGAAAGATATAATTAAATAGATCCTAACGTTTCTTGTTTTACAAAAATATGACTTATATTGAATTATGTACATTCCGTTGAAGTTCAAAACTAAATTTTCAAACTACCACGATGTTACGAGTTCATTTTATAATTAATATAAAGTGGAAATTAGGTTAAAGGGCTTATTTGTTCATTGTAATGAGTTTTAAAGACAACACTTCTGAAAAATTAGTTTTAAGGACAATTCTGCACAAAAAGGTAAAAGTGGTTATTTTTTAAGTTATACAAGAAAAAAGCGCGTATCTTTATTTCTGTATAACGTAAAAAGATAACTGCTTGTATCTTTTTCGTGCAGAATTGTCCTCAAAACTAATTTTTCAAAAGTGCTGTCCTTAAAACTTATTACCCTGAACAAATAAGACCTTTAAGTGAAAATCCCCTAATATAAAAATATACGTTCAAACTTCGTTTTGAAACAAATTTTAAGTCTTTAATTCTTAAAATAAATCATTTTAAATATTTAAAGTCTATTAAAATCCATATTTTAAATTGGCTAAAAATACGGGTCGTTACATCCGTTGGTGACAAAAATGAACCTCTAACTACAGTTTGACATTCCGGACCTAACGAAACTTGTTTCGTCGACTTCTGACTCCGTTTGGAAAAATAAGGAAATTTTGAATATTAAATTTCTTAATTAATTTACGTTTATATTTCACACGCTCTTAGAATAACTCTGATTGGCTCGAAACTTGAAATCTTATAATAATTAAATAGTCCAGACATGATGGAACCGATTTCGTCAAATTCTGAGATCGTTTGGGTAGAATCCCTTTTTAGTACATAACGTAACTCGATATGCGTTTATATCGCACATTATCATCAAATTAGCTCCAATTGTCCCCGAACTGAAAATCTTACAAAATCTAATCACTACGGAATTTATAAAATTGGATTCAATAAAATCGGAGGTTATTTGAAAATTGGTTATTCTCAAATTACAAATTATATTGACAAAATGATTACATAAAAATCTAGGCGCTTACCATTCATACGATCAAACGCTAAGTCTGATCGATACGAAAATCCAAATCCTGTAATAACTTACTAATACGGATCCAATGGCACAAGTTTCATCGAGAACGGTGGTCGTTTGCGAAAAGGCTATTTTTAAGGCTTAAATAAATTGATAAAATACAAATAGATTAAAAAATAATTGTAACAACCTGGAAAATCAAAACCAATTTAAAATTTTTATTTTGGCAATTTTAATGAATTTTGAATATTTAAAATGATTTATTTTTAATAATAATGACTAGAAATTTATTTTGAATAGAATTAGAATTTATAAAAAAATTTAAATCGAAATTAGAATATAAATTTTTATTTTAATTATAAAAGGAATTGGAAATGGCGCGGTAGTTTGAAAATTCAATTTCAAAATTCAAATGAATGTACAAGATTCAAAACAAATCGGATTTCAGTAAAACCGAAAATATTTGAATCTGTTTGAAAATATCTTTCTACCGAATGTGAAAAATCCAAATTTCATAACGGGAATAAAAAGTTATGTCCAGTTGAAAATTCAGAATAGTCACTATGGAATATATATATATAGCCCTTAAAAATAGCCATTTTGCAAACGACCTCCATTTTTGACGAGACCACTTTTGTTGGATCCGGAATGTCAAATTATTACTATATTCCAATTTTCAGAGTTTTTGGAATCAATATGTGAGCGTGGTGAATTTAAACGTGTTTGGTCAATTTAGTTTGAATTTAATCGACTAGAAAATAACCATTTTTCAAACGGTCTCCAAATTCGATGAAATTAGTTTTTTTACGACCCTTTCGCCTAAACATAGCCAGATTTATTTTTCTGGAATTTTTGGAGTCAGTATGTGGCCTTGGTAAATTAAAATGTGCGTTTGAATATAAAATATATTGATTTATATTTTAAATTTAATGGAAACTAATCGTAACAACCAATTGGGTTATGAAACATATCCCATTGTGTCCGGAATGGGGGTATTTAGTTAGGAGCGACAGTCGTTGGGTTTGATTTGGAGTTCATATGCAAAAACACATTTTTTGAAACTAAAATAATAGAAATATAATAAAACAATCCTTTATAAAACCCCTAATCCTAACCTTACCCTACCCTTTACAGAACCCGGCGCCAAAGATAAAATTGACACCCAAAATTCTCCCGTCTTCCTCCCTCTTGTTCTCTCAATCCTCTAATTAATTTTGAAAATACATAAAGGAAAGATCGAAGAGCTTGTTAAGATCCATAAGATCAACGACTATGATCTTGAACAAAGTAATGTGGTGATCGAATTTGGTGCTCAAAAGCACAGGATTCAAAGTGGTTTTCAGGGGCATATGAGCTATCGTGTTGCACCATATTCATGGCGATGGAGGAGGGTGTTCAGGCGGTTGGCGTCATGGAGTTTGATGAGGTTCCGATCACCTGGATATGCGAGCGGCGGTGGGACAATTGCGTGAGCGATGGGTTGATTTTCTCGACCTGGAACGTTAAAGCAAGAGACGGGTTAAAGAGGGGTTAAAGTGTAATTAAGAAAATTAATTATGTTTTGTTATTTAGTTATTTAAATAAAGTAATTAAAGTTTATAACGTCATATCTTTGTCATACTATGTCCGAATTCAGCAAACTAAAGTTCGTTGGAACCGTAAATTCGAGAGCTACAACACAGCATTGACCAGAACCAAAACGGAGCGCATTGGAATCTAAGGCAAATTCAAACCCGAACTGTTTAGAAATTCAGAAATAAAAACTGGCAGAGTGGAAACGAATGTGAGAACTTCTCTCACTATAAATTTTTATACAGTTATTTATTTTCTGTTAGATCACCTCCCTGTCGTCCGCAGACCATGGACGATTTATTTGAATGTGTTGTGATTGTGATTATGATGTACAAATTATATATATATACGATGTGAATAAAATATATATTTGCGATGTGAAATATATATATATACACACAATGTGAAAATTATATATATATATACGATGAAAATTATGTATATACGAAGAAAATAATATGTGTATGCGATGAAAATAATATATATGAAATGTAAATGATATAAATACGATGTGAAATATATATATATATATATATATATATATATATATATATATATGATGTGAAAATAATATATATATGAAATGTGAAAATAATATGTATATGAAAAATGAAAATAATATGTATATGAAATGTGAAAAACAAATATGTGAAAGGTGAATAATATATATATGAAATGTGAAAATAATATATATATTAAATGTGAAAATAATATATATAGGAAAAATGAAAATAATATATATATGAAATGTGAAAAACATATATATGAAATGTGAATTATATATATATGAAATGTGAAATATGGAATGTGAATATAACCTATATATGAAATGTGAATTATATATATATATATGGAATGTGAATATAACATATATATGGAATGTGAATATAACATATATATGAAATGTGAATATAATATATATATATATATATATAAATATATATATGAAATGTGAATAATATATATATGGAATGTGAATATAACATATATATGAAATGTGAATTGTATATATATGAAATGTGAATTGTATATATATGAAATATGAAATTTACTAGTTCGTTAAAAAAATAATTTTTAACATATGTGTACACACTATAAAATTGTCATGTATATGGAATATTCAATTTTGATTTGAAAATTGAAATGAAGTTGAAATCATTTTTGAAACGTATTTAAAACGATTTATAAAATACGTTTAAATGGAAATTGACGAAATATATATTATATATATTAAATGGTCTGAATAGAACGCGTCGCGCCGTGACAGTTCGCGAATTTCGACCATTGACTTCGAATTGACATTACGGGAGATCCAACCGTCAGATATTTACAAATTATAATGCAGCGGAAAATAATACAGAACACAACTGAAAGAAATACACGGATACATAGCGTTCCGAATATAGCTCCAGTTGCAAACCAGGATCTTGTGAATATAATATCTGCAAAACCAAAACTACTAGTTGCCCATGTGGAAAATAGTGGCACCCAGCCAAACTGTGACGACCCGAACTTCCCCGGTCTCCGAAGAGAAGAGAAAGATCGGATTGTCTGAGATTTACAAATTATGCAGCGGAAAATAATACATAACACAGCTTAAAGAAATACACGGATACAGAGCGTTCCGAATATAGCTCCAGCTGTAAACCAGGGTCCTGGAAAATAGAAATCTGCAAAACCAAAACTACCAGCTGCCCGTGTGGAAAATAGGGGCACCTAGAGTTTAGGTTAAAACAATAAACTCCAAATAAGTCATGTGACTGGTGTGAGAACTAAAACAGTTATTTAAAACTTTACTTTAAAATGGAGTAAATCAAGGGACCACGCCATATAACACGGAACGGGTTTCCTCCCAAGAATACCAGTGCATATAACAAAACTGCGCAATTATTTTTGAAAAATGAAGTTATTATAAGACCCAAGTCCCATCACACAATGCAACGCAAGCCGGAGGATAGGGTTTTCCCTTATAATAGCAAAACAAGCTTAGTACGTTTAAAACAAATCATTTGATACTATAATAGGTGTATAATGTCAAAACAGCTTCAAATATAAATATATCAATCATAGACGGCATAGTATCCCATGCTACAATGTCGCCAATACTAGGCTTTACAATCAAAATCGAAATGTCACGTATTGGAAATTGGATTCCATCTATGAGTCAAGGCGAGGGATGGCTCCTCACTACTTCGAGATACTCTAGCAAATGTCTCAGGACTCCCCGCAGAGAAGCCTGGATCGATTGGGCCGGTCCTCCCTTACGTTTGAGGATTAGTTACTCCTGAACACACGTTTCCCAGTCCTATCAGACCTATATCCATCGACTCTGTAGTAACCAATATATCTGAGGCACCTCGCAATCCAACAACCACATAGGTAAAAATAATAAATGTCTGGGCTCCATACCATGACACCACCCGTAGCTAGAAAGAACCGTCATGTTCTCCCAACGGTCCAATCCCCTTTTTGACTCATACCGAGGTGTGAGGCTCGCGAATAAACGCTATACAAAAAACTATGCTATATTAAAGCAGTGCTTTGATCATCAACCACAAGACCCTGCTGTTCAACAGAAGCCTTGATTATTTGCATCTCAGCATGCCACACAGGCAATTCACGCCATGCGACTGATGTCTATCGATATATAACCTTTGAGCTCGTAGATCTAAGAGAAGGGCGTTAAGCAAGAGAATAAATTCTCCACCGCCAAACAGATATACATTTAATAGAGATCAATCAACACAGAATAAAATCCAATGTCAAACACACATCCATTTACTAGTTCGTTCTAGGTCTCAACGAAACCGGAGGCACCTTATTCCTCGTCCCATATGTCCAATTAAGGAGAGAGGTCCTCGCATATCCGGCTGATCTTCAAGTACGTCTGGACGATCACCACTTATTACCTTGTCTTTGGTGTACAGCCCAATCAAGACATCAGTAATCATCCAAACAATGTGAAGACCTCCGGTCTTCAACCACCGTCGACTTATTCTCGAATCAGTTATTCAGAATGGGTATAAACTCGGCCTTTCCGAATAACTCGCATATATTATAAATAAGTGCTGTAAAAACACAACATATGCCTCATTGGGATTCTAAATATTATTTTATTTAAATTTTCATATTCTTTGGGAAAGGTTTCCATCAATTTTATCAAAGATAAATTCTTTAAATTTATTCTTTAATATTCCTTTGGATATTAATTCAAACCAAATTAAGGTTTATCCAAACTAGTCGGGATTAGCGATCCTTACGAAGTAATCATTTGTTTTATTTCCCAATCCCAACTTATTCATCCCATAAAGCAAAATTGGTAATACTCCATAACTAACACCATGGTGTTATTGGTAAAATTAATCACCATTTCTCGTTTAAATCTAATTAAAGATTTAACTATCGCTTGTAGCAAAACTGGTGATACTCCACTTTCGATCATTTCCCAAATTTGATAATTTAAATTATCAATTCACATTTTAATCTAATTAAAGATTCATTAAAACTCCACTTAGTTTTAATCATCCCAAAAATCAATATTAGTGATTATTTAACTTTGGAAAATCAAACATGCCACATCGACAATCTACACCGTACTATCGATATATGCCTATATATAACATCTAAGCTCGTACGTCTTAGAGAAGGGTGTTAAGCAAGAGAAACTGTCGTGTTGCACCACATTCATGGCGATGGAGGAGGGTGTTCAGGCGGTTGGCATCATGGAGTTTGATGAGGTTTCGATCGCCTGGATGTGCGAGCGGCAGTGGGACATTTGCGTGAGCGATGGGTTGATTTTTTCGACCTGGAACGATAAAGCAAGAGACAGGTTAAAGAGGGGTTAAAGTGTAATTAAGAAAATTAATTATGTTTTAAAAATTATTTAAATAAAGTAATTAAAGTTTATAACGTCATATATTTGTCATACTATGTCCGAATTCAGCAAACCAAAGTTCGTGGGAACCGTAAATTCGAGAGCTACAACACAGCAGTGATCAGAACCAAAACAGAGCGCATTGGAATCTGGGGCAAATTCAAACCCGAACTGTTCAGAAATTCAGAAATAAAAACTGGCGGAGTGGAAACGAATGTGAGAACTTCTCTCACTATAAATTTTTGTATAGTTATTTATTTTTGTTAGATCACCTCCCTGACGTAGACGATTTATTTGAATGTGTTGTGATTGTGAATGTGATGTACATATATATATATATATGAGTTGTGATAATATAAATTATATATATATATGAAATGAAAAATAATACATATATGAAAAATGAAAATTATATATATATATATATGAAATGTGAAAAACATATATATGAAATGTGAATTTTATATATATATATATATATATATATATATATATATATATATATGTATATATATATATGTATATGTATGTATGTATATGTATATGTATATAAAATGTGAATAAAACCTATATATGAAATGTGAATTATATATATATATATATGAAATGTGAATTATATATATATGGAATGTGAATATAACATATATATATATATATATATATATATATATATATATGAAATGTGCATATAATATATATATGAAATGTGAACTATATATATATGGAATGTGAATATAACATATACATGAAATGTGAATTATATATATATGAAATATATATATATATATGAAATGTGAAAATTATTAGTTCGTTAAAAATAAAAATTTCAACTTATGTATACACTGTATAAAATTGTCATGTATATGGAATATTCAATTTTGATTTGAAAATTGAAATGAAGTTGAAGTCGTTTTTTGAAATGAATTTAAAACGATTTATTAAATATGTTTTAAATGGAAATCGACGAAATATATAATATAATATATATATATATATATATTAAATGGTTTGAATAGAACGCGCCGCGCCGCGACAGTTCGACAATTTCGACCATTGGCTTCGAATTGACATTACGGGAGATCCGACCGTCGGATTCTCCTAAAACCGGAACCTTAGATTCGTATCGAAAAGAGCTTTCCAACGAATATAAGAGATTCAAAATATAATGGTTGGATTTGGAATTATGTCCAAATAAAATTTGGAAAAGGTCGTTGTAAGTGCAGTTTGGTGGCCGTTATTGGAAACCGACTGTACGGGCCTTGATAAAATTATTAAAAATATCAATAATTTGTGTAAAATCATAATAAATGATTTGGAAAGAATTTGTATGAAAATTTCCAATTTTGTAAAGATAAAAATATATTTTTATCGAAATGAACTAGTTATTCACTAGAAATAATAATCCAATATTTTTATATAAATAAATTGGATTGAAATGGTTTTAAAATAATCGGAGTTTTTCAATGTATGAATTGGAATGGATTTAAATGGAAATAATCTTCGGAATATTTCGATATTGGATTCCGTGATTATACGGATATTGTGGAGGGATTTGGAAGATATATATATATATATATATATATATATATATATATATATATCGTTATACCCAATACGATATTTGTTGATTTCAGAATTTGATATTGAATATAAACCGATATTATTTTCTATCCAGAGCGTTGTATTTGATATCAAATTGGATTTTAGGTTTGTCATGAACTGTGTTTAAATGACATTAGTTCTTTAACCCGAGTAAAAGCAGGATTAATTTCCAAAAAGTTGAACGATCAATAAGAAATGATTTTTGGGATTAAAACCAGTTGGAGTTTGAATAAATATTTAATTAGATTGTGAATGAATAAATGATAATTGAATTTACCAAAACACGTGATGTGATTAAACCAAATTTACTTGGTTGTTGATATTCATGATTGTGATTGATTGATTGATTGTTTGGATTGTGCTCGACCAGTTTATGAGCAAAACATGCTTTTACATTTAGCATTGGGTTGGGTAGAAATATCTGTGTGCTAACGCCTTGTGAAACACTTCATGATTTTGATGATAAGGTGTTTAGCGAGTTGTGTTCATTTCAAATTTAATGAATGATTTTGAAATGATATTTTCTTAAGTGAAAAGAAATGTATTCCCGATTTTTGATTGGGGATGTTTTATAAAACAAAAAGGATTTCGAGGACTAAACCCGATGATTTCGAAATGATTTGGAAGTGTATAATGGTTTTACATTGTGGTTCATCGTGTATCCGATTAGTTGCTATTGATAACGTATATGTTTGGTGGCGAAGAATTTATTCTCTTGCTTAATACCCTTCTTTGAGATGTACGAGCTCAAAGGTTATATGATTAATAATGACTGATCATATGTGTGAATTGTTGATGTGAAGTACTATTGTTTGAAAGTACTTGTGATTATTGTGTTGTGAAATGATTTTCCCTACTTCGGGATATAAAATGGTTCAGTATGTGGCTAAAGATTCGGGTAAACCGAGAGCGACTAAAAATATGGGCTGGATCCAGTGCCTTAGGGTGAGTGGTCAGCAGTATAGCCTGCTCCATGCGTGGGAGGTGCATATATACATACATATACATATATATATATATATATATATCGAGTTGGAGGGGCGCTTGCTGCCTTGTCTAAGGGAAGATTCCCGATATTTGTTTGCATACTTGTTTGTATGAATTGTGATGATTTGGAATTCATATTTTCAAAGATTTTGGTTTGAGATCCCGAAGTAAAATCTACTTTAATATGAAAGTTAGATATGTATTTCAAATGATTCGAAATAGGAAATCGGGAAATAAAGTCCAAAGGAATAATTTCTGTAAATTGAATTGGATTTGGAATGTCTCAGTTTGGTGATTAATCTACATGGGTAGTGTAATGACCGCATTATACGTATCGAAGGATCGTAGAATATTTATTTCTTTTTCATCGTATAGTCGTGTAACTTTGGGGAACGACTATTGGGCTCATTTCCCAAGTTCACGATTTTTAAATGACTGTTTTGCCCCTAACTGATCTTGTTTTGGCCATAACTTTTGATTGGCAAGAAGTTTTGACCTTAAACTACTTATATTAGATCCGGATGATGGTTTACCTTTCCATAGAGTGGTCACATTAGCCAAACGGACTCACCGTTTGGGAGATATGACTGAAATAAAGTTTAGAAGGTGAAAAACAGCTTAACCGGGCCTAGTTAGGTGATTAGCAAGAGGGCCCATAACCCATTTCGGGGTTGGGCTTATGGGGAGACTGAGAACAGTTAGGAAACGATTTTTATTTCATTTTTCAGCCGCCTAAAACATTTCTCTAAGCCTAGCCACGGCCTCCACTTTCTAAAACACCCCAAATTACCTTCTAATTGCTTAAGCTAAATCTACATCAAATTAAAGCGGATTAGCACAAAAATCAAGGTAGATCTGCTGGAGTGTATTGGAATCCGAACCATATTGTCCCAAAGTTTCAGATCTGAGTTCAATTGTGGCTAAGGTGAGTGATTATCATCTTTTTACACTAATTACGGCTAATTAGGAGTGATTAGTGTTAATTAGCTAAATTATAACTCAGAAAAATCTGGAAAATTTTGTAAAATTCTAAAATATTATTTCAGGGCTTGATAAAAATTTGGGCAAATTTGGTTAAGTTTTGCTAATCCTGTCATTAGTTGTGCTTAAACATGATTAAGGGGAAAATATGGGTTTTGGGTAGTTTTGATCCATTTTTAACTTATTGAAATTGTTGTTTTGATGCTTGTGGTTGATTATACATGTTGCTATGACTGTTTGGAATGTTTTGTGATTACCTAGAACAGTTAGAATGGTCGAAAACGTCGTCGTGTGGCGTAAAACAGTCACAGGAAGTTGTAGGAAATTATGCAGGGGACCGAATCGGATCGGTGAGGAAGGACCGGGTCGGGTCGCGTAGCCCTCCCACGAGCCGCCTTAAGTGCACGAACCGAACCACCTGCATGAAGTCACCAAACACCATCACGAACAAAACCGATCTGCTTGCATTGGAAGATCACGACCCGATGCTCTAGAGAGGAGTCACGATCCGAACCGATGCCAGGGCTCACGAGCCGAACCGATGAGGAAGTAGGACCCGGAGTTCACGATCCGAACCTTCATCAAACCGAATGTTGACCACGGCCCGAACCCAGTGAGGCACCACGACCTGAACTGCTTATTGGCCACGAACCAAAGCTTTGTCACGGACCGATCCGAACAGGGAACCTTCCATGAGTTGACCTGATGAGCACGAGCTGGAGGAGAGTCACGAACCGAACCGCCAGGGGATGTGGACCACGACCTGGAGCTTGACCACGAGTGGGAGGAGACCAAAACCCGAGATGCAAAGGTAGTCCAAATGGGAAGTAGAACTCAGGATCCAGTTGGGAACCAACGAGTTTACTTCATGAGTTGGGCTTTGTTGTGGGACGTGTGCAAAGGGGTTATCGACGTCTATAGCTTTAATTCACCACCAAGATGGATGTTAGGCTACGTATCAGTGCAGTGGGGTAGTTACTACTCCATGGGTCAGAGTGATCATAGCATGGCTATGAGCCAGTGCAGTGAAGTCGTCATGACTTCATGGGCAGAGTGGACATAGCAAGGACTAGTGGCTATGGATCAGTGCAGTGGATTCGCCATGACTCCATGGGGAAGAGTGATCATAGCAAGGATTTGGGTGATCAAAGCGGTGGATATTGTATACTTTACGCACTGAGTGAGAGATGTGAGGATGGTTGTTATGCTTGATTGTTTGATACCACTATGACATGCACACCCCTCCCCCGTATCTTTACACCATATGTTAGTGTCACCTTAGAGTATTGTGCAATTAGTTGTGCTAAATCTTTGGTTGTAGGTCCAGGTTCAGGTATGATTTAGTATACCTGTTATTGTTCTGTTTTGCTGCTTATCGCTCACACCAGGCTTTTGTCGGACCCAGAGTTTTATGTCTCTTCTTATTACTCTGGGTGCTCTTAAACGGGCAGACTAGAGACAGGTCAGGTGATGATGCACGAGTAGCTGTACTGGAGACGAGTAGGAGGCTTCCACATATGATATATATATATTCTCCCTGTGTCGCTGTTGGTCACTACTTTGGGCACTAGTAGTGAATCTTTCTTATTTTACTTTGGAGACAGTTTTAAAAGTTGTAACAATGATGATGTGGAACATAAGCTGTATTTTGGATTTTCTGCTGCTATGATGGTTTAGTTTTCAGCTTATGCACTATCTCGCCTATTTTATGTCAAGTATGTTATTATTATATTTTGTTCCATGCGCTGTGAGATATACTACAGGTTCCTTGTTAGTTCAAATTTCCTTCTTTTCCTTTCTTTGGCGACCGTCCTGTGCTAGTCGGGCATTGGCACAACGCCCCTTCATTGGAAATGTCGGCTGGTGCGGGGCGGGCCGTCACACTTGGTATCAGAGCTCTAGGTTGCTACTTAACCTAGGGAAAGACACCAGGAAGAGATAGTACGTATATGAGAGAGTGTATTTGTTATATATATACAATTTGTATATTTAAGGATGAAGTCGCATTGCACTGGCACCACTGAAGAGATGGTTAATCGTTTTCTCCTTACAGATTGAACGATGAGCCGATATACTAGGGGTACTACTAGAGGAACTAATAATGGGAATGTTCCTGATATTAGGACGATGTTCACCGACTTCATGAGAGAGATGCTTTGAAATGTGCAAGGAGCAGTTCCCAATGTTGCAAATGGTGGTGGTGCAACGGTGCAGGCGCCTAGGGCCGATTTCACCAAGCTATGCAAGGATTACACTAGTCTTGGTGGAAAGCCATTCCACAGAACGGAATCGGCTACAGAAGTTCAGGATTGGTTAGATAGCTGTGAGCGTATCTTCGAAGACTTGGGTATCGATGATGCGATGAAGAGAAGGTTAGCATCTCGTCAGCTGCAAGGACGGGCAATGAACTGGTGGAATGCTATAAAGGCAGGTACTCCTGAGGACCATATTACTTGGGATCAGTTCAAGGCCCGATTCAGTGATAAGTTTATCCCAGCCGCCCAGAAGTTAGAGTTGTTTAGGAAGTTCTTAGAACTTAAGCAGAATGGTAGAGCAGTCTCGGAGTACATTGCTGAGTTCGATACTTTATCAAAGTATGGATTATCCCTTATTGACACTCCCGAGAAGAAGAATAAGAAGTTCATAACTGGTTTAAATCAGTACTTGGGAGAAAGGCTTATAAATCATATTGATGAGACTTTTGAATCGATTGTTGGGAAAGCATTGAGGTCAGAGAGCCTTTATCCTAAACCCAAGACTGAAGTAGCTGTTGCATCTGTAGAGGGGCCAAAGCCGCAAGCAAGCGGTGGAGGCAAGAATAATTCTCAGTATAAAAGGAAGCAGAGTCGGAACCAAGCTAAGGATAGTCAGAAAAAGAGCAAGAAAGATGTTGAATGCTTTGGTTGTGGTAAGAAGGGCCATCATGCTAAAGAATGTCAAGCAAAGCCAGCAGACAGGAAGTGCTTCAACTGTGGCCAAGTGGGACATCACAAGGATAAGTGTCCGCAACCCCCTAAAGAAAAGCAGATTGTGAAAGCATATGCTCTTATTGCTATTCCTTCTTCGTCGAATGCCCCAACTGCGGTAGAGAAAGGAAAGAATGTCGTTATCCAAGGTATGCTTTATGTTTATGATGTTCCTGTTTGAGTATTGTTTGATGCTGGAGCTTCCCGTTCCTTCATATCTAGTGACCTGGTAGATAGGTTTGGATTGGAACCCGAGAAAATCGATAGACCTTTAGCAGTGACAAACCCGATTAGCGGTTCGATTAGCCTTAGTTTGATTTGTCGTAATGTGGTCTTATCGAGTCATGAATGTATGTTTGTTTGTGATTGCTTTGTTTTGGGCTTTACTGGGTTTGGCATTATTTTGGGAGTCGATTGGCTCCAAAGGTATGGGGTGGTGGTAGACTGTAAGGGCTTTTTGGTGACAGTTAAAGCGGATGATGGGTGAAGGGTAGTGTTTGGTGGTCTACCTAGTGATGGGGTAATGGCTAGTTTTCTAAATTCCCTCAACATCCAGAATAATGAGTTGTCAGATGTGCCTGTGGCTGGCCAGTATTCGGACGTCTTCGAGGAAGTGACCGGACTTCCACCACACCGAGATATTGAGTTTCGTATTGATTTAGTGAAAGATGTCAGACCTATAGTGATGCCACTTCGTCGTATGGCACCAAGGGAGCAGCGAGAGCTCGAGGTGCAAGTGAGCGATCTTTTGAAGAAGGGATTTATCAGAAGAAGTGTTTCTGAGTAGGGAGCACCAGTTGTGTTTGCTACCAAGGTAGATGGTTCCCTTCGATTGTGTGTGGACTACCGCGAGTTGAATAAGGTGATGAGGAAGAATAAGTGTCCTCTACCGCGGATAGAAGATTTGTTTGATCAGTTGAGTGGCGCGAGAGTGTTCTCCTAGTTGGATCTCGCGACAGGTTTTCATCACTTAGGGTGGAAGCTGAGAGTATAGCTAAAATGGCCTTTCGGACGTCGTTTGGATTCTATGAGTGGTTGGTCATGCCATTCGGGTTGACCAATGCACCAGCATATTTTGTGGACCTTATGAATAGGGTGTTCAGAGATCAGTTAAATAAGTTTGTTCTTGTGTTTGTAGATGATATCTTGGTTTATTCAAGGACAGAGGAAGAACACAAGGAACATTTGAGGATAGTGATGGAGGTGTTGAGAAAACACCAATTGAAAGCAAAGTTTTCTAAGTGTCACTTCTGGAGGAGGGAAGTGAGATTCTTGGGCCATGTCGTTTCAGAGAATGGTATTGCCGTGGACCCTACGAAGGTGGCTATGGTACAAGATTGGTCTACGCCCAAGAATGCGACAGACGTAAGAAGTTTCTTGGGATTAGCTGTATATTATCGTAAGTTTATCCAAGACTTCTCCAAGATAGCGGCACCGTTAACTCAGCTGACCAAGAAGAATCAAGTTTTCGTTTGGGACGAAAGCTGTGAAAATGCATTTAAGAGCCTAAAGGAAAAGTTGACGTGTGCACCAGTTTAGTTATTTTGAAAGGGAATGAAGAGATGATAGTATACACGTATGCATGTGGTACCGGACTAGGTGCTGTATTGATGCAAGGAGGTAGGACTGTAGCTTATGCAAGTCGGCAACTAAAACTGCATGATAAAAGATATCCTACCCATGATTTGGAATTGGCAGCGATCGTGTTCGCGTTGAAGATGTGGAAACATTATCTGTTGGAAGGAAGATTCGAGTTGTTTACTGATCATAAATTGTTAAAGTACCTTTTCTCCCAGAAGGATCTAATTCTTTGATAGCAGTGATGGTTAGAATTATTTGCTTCCTATGATTTCAATATCGCGTCTACACCAGGAAAGGGCAATGCAGTAGCTGATACACCGAGTAGGAGACATGCCAGTTTAGGGGCTATGTTTCTTGAGTGGAAGCAACTGGAGTATATCGAAGGTACGATTTCAGACCAAAGTGTGAATTGGATCCAGAAATGTTAGCAAGTTTGATGATCAGACCCACTTTGATTGAGCGGATTGGTTCCAGTCAGAAGGACGATCCTAACCTATTGAAAATCATCTCCAAGTTAGAGATGGGTATCGACGAGGAGATGAACAAGTATGGGCTTGATCGAGATGGATGGCTTGGAAAGAATGGGAGAATAGTTGTACCCATGTCAACGGATTGAGAGATGAAGTGCTTAGAGAATGTCATCACTCAAAACTAACCATACATCCCGATGGTAACAAAATGTATCGAGACATGAAGCAGACCTACTACTGGGAAGGAATGAAAAGAGATGTTGGGAAGTTTATATCCAAATGCATGAACTGCCGGTTAATTAAAGCTGAGCAAAAGAAACCTAGTGGTTTGTTGGAACCATTAGAAATCCCAGAATGGAAATGGGAACAAGTCTCAATGGATTTCATTGATGGGTTACCAAGGACTAGATTAGGCCATGATATCATTTGGGTGATTGTGGACCGATTAACCAAGAGTGCAAGGTTTATACCCGTCAAGTCGAATAGAACGACAGCTAAGTTAGTTGAACTGTATATGAAATAGGTAGTGAGATTTCATGGAGTACCCAAAGGCATTGTAAGTGACCGAGATCTGTTGTTCACTGGTGGAATTTGGAAGGGCTTACAAGAAGCATTAGGATCAGAATTACATCTCAGTACCGCATACCATCCTCAAACCGATGGTTAGACAGAGAGGGTGAATCGAGTATTAGAAGATCTCTTGAGAACTTGCATATTAGATTTTGGCGGATCGTGGGATGACCATTTGCATCTAGTGGTGTTCGCATATAATAATATTTATCAATCCAGTATTGGAATGGCTCCATTTGAAGCTTTGTACGGAAGACCGTGCAACTCACCGTCATGTTGGTTAGAAACTGGTGAGAAATTTGTGTTTGGGCCAGATGTGATAAGAGAAACTTCAAATAAGATCAAAGTTATCCGACAACGGATGAAGGATGCCCAAGATAGGCATAAGAGTTATGCCGATAAGAGGAGAAGAGATTTAAAATTCTCCATTGGTGACTTGGTGTTTATCAAGATTTCTCCATTAAAGAGCGCGATTCGATTTGGTAGGAGAGGCAAGTTAACACCAAGATTTGTTGGTCCATTCCCAGTTCCCGAGCAAGTTGGCAATTTGGCATATAAAGTTGAGTTGTCGGACAAGATGGCGGGAGTTCATAACGTATATCATGTTTCCCAGTTAAGGAAATTCATACACGCCCCAATGTGACTATTTCACCTAATCAGTTGGATGATATCGAAGTAGAACCCGAGGCGGTTGGGAACCGCGACCCGATTCGTATTGTCGAGCACGATACGAAGCAACTTCGAAGGAAAGCGGTGAATCTTGTCAAGGTTCAGTGGGGCGAGGATGAGAATGACTGTACATGGAAGACAGAGGAGAGCATTAGGAAGACGTATCCAGAACTCTTTGCCTGGTAAGGTTTTCATTTTGATTTAGTTTTTCTGCCTGCTAGGATAGGTTTGTTGTTTTGTATGTTCGATTGTTGTAAATGATTGATAGGCATGCGGGATCCTTTGTACGTTTTTAGTTAAGGAATTTCGGGGGCGAAATTTCTTAAGGGGGGGTGAGTGTAACAACCCGCATTCTACGTATCAAAGGGTCGTAGAATGTTTATTTCTTTTTCATATGAGGTCGTATAGTCCTGTAACTTTGCGGAATGACTATTGGGGTCATTTCTCATGTTCACGATTTTTACCGATTTTTAAATGATCATTTTGCCCCTAACTGATCTTGTTTTGGCCATAAATTTTGACTGGTAAGAAGTTTTGACCTGAAACGACTTCCATTAGATCCGGATGATGGTTTACCTTTTCATAGATTAGTCACATTAGCCAAGCGGACTCACCGCTTGGGAGATATGACGGAAATAAGGTTTAGAAGGTGAAAAACATCTTAACCGGGCCTAGTTAGGGTGATTAGCAATAGGGCCCATAACCCATTTGGGGATTAGGGTTATGGGGAGGCTGAGAATAGATAGGAAACGATTTTTCTTTCATTTTTCGGCCGCCTAAAACATTTCTCTAACCCTAGCCATGGCCACTACTTTCTAAAACACCCCAAATCACCTTCTAATCGCTAATTAAGCCAAATTTACATCAAATCAAAGTGGATTAGCACAAAAATCAAGGTAGAGCCGCTGGAGTGTATTGGAATCCGAACCATATTGTCCTAAAGTTTCATATCTGAGTTTAATTATGGCTAAGGTGAGTGATTAGCATCTTTTTACACTAATTACGGCTAATTAGGAGTGATTAGTGTTAATTAGCGAAATTATAACTCAGAAAAATCTGGAAAATCTTGTAAAATTCTAAAATATTATATTAGGGCTCTGATAAAAATTTGGACTAATTTGGTTAAGTTTTGCTAATCCTATCATTAGTTGGGCATAAATATGATTAAGGGGAAAATATGGGTTTTGGGTAGTTTTGATCCATTTTTAACTTATTGAAATTGTTGTTTTGTTGTTTGTGGTTGATTATACATGTTGCTATGACTATTTGGAATGTTTTGTGATTACCTAGAACAGTTAGAATGGTCGAAAATGTTGTCATGTGGCGTAAAACAGTCACAGGAAGTTGTAGGATATTATGCAGGGGACCGAATCGGATCGGTGGGGAAGGACCTTGTCGGGTCGCGTAGCCCTCCCACGAGCCGCCTTAAGTGCCCAAACCGAACCGCCTGCATGAAGTCACCAAACACCATCACGAACCAAACCGACCTGCTTGCATTGGAAGATCACGACCCGATGCTCTAGAGAGGAGTCACGATCCAAACCGATGCCAGGGCTCACGAGCCGAACCGATGAGGAAGTAGGACCGGGAGTTCATGATCCGAAGCTTCACCGAACCGAATGTTGACCACGACCCGAACTGCTTGTTGGCCACGAACCAGAGCTTTGTCACGAACCAATCCGAACAGGGAGCCGTCCATGAGCCGACCTGATGAGCATGAGCTGGAGGAGAGTAATGAACCGAACCGCCAGGGGATGTGGACCACGACCTGGAGTTTGACCACGAGCGAAAGGAGACCAAAACCCGAGATGCAGAGGTAGTCCAAATGGGAAGTAGAACTCATGATCCAGTTGGGAACCAACGAGTTAACTTCATGAGTTGGGCTTTGCTGTCGGACGTGTACAAAGGGGTTATCGATGTCTATAGCTTTGATTCACCACCAAGACGGATGTTAGGCTATGTGTCAGTGCAGTGGGATAGTTATTACTCCATGGGGCAGAGTGATCATAGCATGGCTATGAGCCAGTGCAGTGAAGTCGTCATGACTTAACGGGGCAGAGTGGACATAGCAAGGACTAGTGTCTATGGATCAGTGCAATGGAGTCACCATGACTCCTTGGGGCAGAGTGACCATAGCAAGGATTTGGGTGATCAAAGCGGTGGATATCGTATGCTTTACGCATGGAGTGAGAGATGTGAGGATGGTTGTTATGCTTGATTGTTTGATACCACTATGACATGCACACCCCTCCCCCGTATCTTTACACCATCCATATGTTAGTGTCACCTTAGAGTATTGTACAATTGGTTGTGCTAACTCTTTGGTTGCAGGTCTAGGTTCAGGTATGGTTTAATATACCTTTTATTGTTATGTTTTGCTACTTATCGCTCACACTAGGCTTTTGTCTAACCCAGAGCTTTATGTCTCTTCTTATTACTCTGGGTGCTCTTAAACGGGCAGACTAGAGACAAGTCAGGTGATTATGCACGAGTAGTTGTACCGGAGACGAGCAGGAGGCTTCCACGTATGATATATATATATATTCTCCCCGTGTCGCTGCTGGTCACTACTTTGGGCATTAGTAGTGAACCTTTCTTATTTTTCTTTGGAGACAGTTTTAAAAGTTGTAATAATGATGATGTGGAACATAAGCTGTATTTTGGATTTTCCGCTGCTATGATGGTTTAGTTTTCAGCTTATGCACTGTCTCGCCTGTTTTATGTCAAGTATGTTATTATTATATATTTTTTCATGCACTGCGAGATATACTACAGGTTCCTTGTTAGTTCAAATTTCCTTCTTTTCCTTTCTTTGGCGACCGTCCCGTGCTAGTCGGGCATTGCCACAACGCTCCTTCATCGGAAATGTCAGCTGGTGCGGGGCGAGTCGTCACAGGTAGATTGGGATATTGCATGTTGATTGATGCATAGTAGATCCATACCTCTATTACTGATTGTTGTTTATACACTGGCAATCATGGAGGTAAACCCGTTCCATGACATACGGCATGGTCCTGTGTTATGCTTCACATTTATATAAGTTAATTTTAAATGTTGAGTTCTCATATCAGTCCTATGACTGACTCGTAGTTTGTTTTTCCCTTGCAAACTCGGGTGCCCATATTTTCCGCATGGGCAGTCGTGTGGTTTGTTTTGCATATATTTATTTATTGAGCAGGATTCTGGATTAAAGCTTTATGTTATGTTCAGAGCGTTGATAGTCTTCCGCTGTGTCAGTTTATTTGTTTCCGCTGCATTGTATTACATTTATTGTAAATAGATCTTCCACTGTATTATTATTTTTGATGTACTATGATATTCTGTACTCTGATGTAACATTATGATGATATCTATAAAAGTCTTCTGTTATTTGTTCTGATGTGTTGTATTGCATCCGGTTTTTGAACGGTCTTAGTCGATTTAGCAATCGATTAGGTCCGAGCGAAATCCGTGTCGTTACAGCTGGTATCGGAGCTTTGGTTAACTCAAATCTTTGGGGTGCAACTCGTTAGAACAGAATAAAAGGCTCATCAAAGATTGGATTAGTAACCAATGAAAGAAAACTCATTAGAGATAGGATCAGTAGTATCTTAGAATGAGAATAACTCGTTAGAGATGGGGTTGGTAATGCCCTAGAATGAGTTGAGAGTTATATGTTTATAAATAACGTATTTGTGATTATATATATAATCTAGTTTTAAAAATATGATTTTTGAGTATATAAAAGTTATATATTTGAAAATTTAATCAACTAACTGATTGATGGTTGTGTTGTTTGATTATTAGTTTAACTAATAAAAACATTGGAATGATAATTAATAAAACCAACATGTGAATGTAAGGTAAATTTAGCCAAACTGAATCAAATATTGAACTGAATTGAAAATTGATTGGAATTGCATGCATATACATGTACATACGTTGAACATGTCATAGCAAGGAGGCTAGAGAAGAGGAATAAAATTGTATACCCAACAAATAGGTACATGTTTACTAATTTATTAGGTTTGGATGATTTTATGAGCCGATTGCCTAGCCGCTTGGCTTTTTCTTTTTCTTTTGGATTGGTGAGGGCCTTACGTGGCTAGTTGCGGTTTTAAATGTCACTCCGTACAAAGGAGGTTATGGCGAAATTTTTCAAAAATTCAGGTTGTTAGCCAAATTTTTGAAAAATTAGAAATTCTTAGAAATTGAAAAGTTGAAGAACGAAAGTTGAGTTGGTTAGTTAAACAACTTTCATCTCCATTCCTTTTCGAGGACGAAAAGATTTTAAGTGGGAGAGATTATAACAACCCAGAAAATCAGAACCAATCCAAAAATTTTATTTTGGTAATTTTAATGAATTTTGAATAATTAAAATGATTTATTTTAAATAATAATGACTAGAAATTTATTTTGAACAGAATTAGAACGTATAAATTTATTTAGATCGAAATTAGAATAGAAATTTTTATTTTAATTATAAAAGGAATTGGAAATGGCACGGTAGTTTGAAAATTCAATTTCAAATTTCAAATGAATGTACACGATTCAAAACAAATCGAATTTCAGTAAAACCAGAAATATTTGAATCTGTTTGAAAATATATTTCCAATGAATGTGAAAGACCAGATTTCATAATGAGAATAAAAAGTTATGTCCAGTTGAAAATTCAGAATAGTCGCTATGGAATTTATATATATATAGCCCTTAAAAATAGCCATTTTGCAAACAACCTCCGTTTTTGACGAGACCACTTTCATTGGATCCAGAATGTCAAATTATTGCTAGAATCCAATTTTCAGGATTTTTGGAATTAATATGTGAGCGTGGTGAATTTAAACGTGTTTGGTCAATTCAGTTTGAATTTAATCGACTGGAAAATGACCGATTTTCAAATGGTCTCCAAATTCGACGAAATTATTTTTGTTAGGACCATATCGTCTAAACATATTCAGATTTATTTTTTGGAATTTTTGGAGTCAATATGTGGACCCGGTAAATTAAAATGTGTGTTTGAATTTAAAATATATTAATTTATATTTTAAATTTAAAGGAAACTAATTGTAACAACCAAATTGGGTTATGAAACATATCCCATTGTGTCCAAAATGGGGGTATTTAGTTGGGGGAGATAGTCATTGGGTTTGATTTGGAGTTCGTATGCAAAAACACATTTTTTGAAATTAAAATAACAGAAAAATAATAAAATAATCCTCTATAAAATCCCTAACCCTAACCCTACCCTACCATTTACAGACCCCGCCGCCAGAGATAAAACTGACGCCCAAAATTCTCCCTTCTTCCTTCCTCTTGTTCTCTCAATCCTCTAATATTTCGAAAATACATAAAGGAAAGATCAAAGAGCTTGTTAAGATCCATAAGATCAACGGCTATGTTCTAGAACAAAGTAACATGGTGATTGAATTTGGTGCTCAAAGCAGAGGATTCAAAGCGGTTTTCAGGGGCATATGAGCTGTCGTGTTGCACCACATTCATGGCGATGGAGGAGGTTGTTCAGGCGGTTGGCGTCATGGAGTTTGATGAGGTTCCGATCACCTGGATGTGCGAGCGGTGGTGGGACATTTGCGTGAGCAATGGGTTGATTTTCTCGAACTGGAATGATAAAGCAAGAGACGGGTTAAAGAGGGGTTAAAGTGTAATTAAGAAAATTAATTATGTTTTTTTATTTAATTATTTAATTAAAGTAATTAATGTTTATAACGTCATATATTTGTCATACTATGTCTGAATTCAGCAAAACAAAGTTCGTTGGAACCGTAAATTCGAGAGCTACAACACAACACTGACCAGAACCAAAATGGAGCGCACTGGAATCTGAGCCAAATTCAAACCCGAACTTTTCATAAATTCAGAAATAAAAACTACCGGAGTGGAAACGAATGTGACAACTTCTCTCACTATAAATTTTTGTACGTTTATTTATTTTCTGTTGGATCACCTCCTTGTCGTCCACAGACCATGGACGGTTTATTTGAATGTGTTGTGATTGTGATGTACAAATTATATATATATATATATATATATATATATATATATACGATGTGAATAAAATCTATATTTGCGATGTGAAATATATATACACACACACACGATGTGAAAAGTATATATACATATATATATATAATGTGAAAATTATATATATATATACGGTGAAAATTATGTAAATAGGAGGAAAATAATATGTATATGCGATGAAAATAATATATATATATGAAATGTAAATGATATATATATATGATGTAAAAAATATATATATACGATGTGAAAATGATATATATATGAAATGTGAAAAACATATATATGAATGGTGAATATTATATATCTGAAATGTGAAAATAATATATGTATGAAATGTGAAAATAATATATATATGAAAATGAAAATAATACATATATGAAATGTGAAAAACATATAAATGAAATGTGAATTATATATATATATATATATATGAAATGTGAAATATGGAATGTGAATATAACATATATATGAAATGTTAATTATATATATATGAAACGTGAAATATGAAATGTGAATATTATATATATGGAATGTGGATACAACATATATATGAAATGTAAATATAATATATATATGAAATGTGAATTATATATATGGAATGTGAATATAACATATATATGAAATGTGAATTATATATATGGAATGTGAATTATATATAAATGAAATGTGAATTATATATATATGAAATGTGAAAATTACTAGTCCGTTAAAAATATAATTTTTAACATATGAATATACTGTATAAAATTGCCATGTCTATGGAATATTCAATTTTGATTTGAAAATTGAAATGACGTTGAAATCGTTTTTGAAACGAATTTAAAACGATTTACAAAATACGCTTTAAATGGAAATCGATGAAATATATATAATATATATATTAAATGGCCTGAATAAAACGTGTTGCGACACGATAGTTCGCGAATTTTGACCATTGATTTCGAATTGACATTATGGGAGATCCGACTGTCAGATTCTCCTAAAACCGGAACCATTGGATTCGTATCGAAAAGAGCTTTCCAATGAATATAAGAGATTTGAAATCTAACGGTTGGATTTGGAATTGTACCCAAATCAAATTTGGAAAAGGTCGTTGTAAGTGCAGTTCGGTGCCCGTTATTGGAAACCGACTATACGGGCCTTGATAAAATTATTAAAAATATCAATAATTTGTGTAAAATCATAATAAATGATTTGGAAAGAATTTGTATGAAAATTTCCAATTTTGTAAAGATAAAAATATATTTTTATCGAAATGAACTAGTTATTCACTAAACATAATAAATTGGATTGAAATGGTTTTAAAATAATCATACTTTTTCAATGTATGAATTGGAATGGATTTGAATGGAAATCATCTTCAGAATATTTCGGTATTGGATTATGTGATTATACGAATATTGTGGAGGGATTTGGAAGATATATATATTGTTATACCCAATACGATATTGGTTGATTTCGGAATTTGATGTTGAATATAGGCCGATATTATTTTCTATTCAGAGCCGTATATTTGATATCGAATTGGATTTTGGGCTTGTCATGAACTGTGTTTAAATGACAATAGTTCTTTAACCCGAGTAAAAGCAGGATTAATTTTCAGAAAGTTTGAAAAATCAATAAGAAATGATTTTTGGATTAAAACCAATAGGAGTTTGAATAAATCTTTAATTAGATTGTGAATGATTAAATGGTAATTGAATTTACCAAAACACGTGATGTGATTAAACCAAATTTACTTGGTTGTTGATATTCATGATTGTGATTGATTGATTGATTGATTGATTGTTTGGATTGTGCTCGACCAGTTTATGAGCAGAACATGCTTTTACATTTAGCATTGGGTTGGGTAGAAATATCTGTGTGCTAACGCCTTGTGAAACACTTCATGATTTTGACGATAAGGTGTTTAGCGAGTTGTGTTCATTTAAAATTTAATGAATGATTTTGAAATGATATTTTCTTAAGTGAAAAGAAATGTATTCCTGATTTTGGAAAGGGGATGTTTTATTAAAATGTTTTCAAAAACAGAAATGATTTCAAGGGCTAAACTCGATGATTTTGAAATTATTTGGAAGTGTATTATGGTTTTACATTGTGGTTCATCGTGTATCTGATTAGTTGCTATTGATAACATATCCGTTTGGTGGCGGAGAATTTATTCTCTTGCTTAACACCCTTCTTTGAGACATATGAACTCAAAGGTTATGTGATTAATAGTGACTGATCATATGTGTGAATTACTGATGTAAAGTACTGTAGTTTGAAAGTAATTATGATTATTGTGTGGTGAAATGATTTTCCCTACTTCGGGATATAAAATGGTTTAGTGTGTAGCTAAAGATTTGGCTGACCCGACAGCGACTAAAATTATGGGCTAGATCTAGTGCCTTAGGGTGAGTGGTCAGTAGTGTAGCCTGCTCCATCGTGGGAGGTGCACACACGCGCGTGCGCGCACACACACACACACACACACACACACACACACACATATATATATATATATATATATATCGAGTTGGAGGGGCGCTTACTGCCCTGTCTGAGGGAAGATTCCCGATATTTGGTTGCATACTTGTTTGTATGCATTGTGATGATTTGGAATTCATATTTCCAACGATTTTGGTTTGAGATCTTAAAGTAAAATCTACTTTGATTTGAAAGTTAGATATGTATTTCAAATGATTTAAAATAGGAAATTAGGAAATAAAGTCCAAAGGAATAATTTCTGTAAATTGAATTCGATTTGGAAAATCTAAGTGTGGTGATTAATTTAAATGGGTAGATTGGGATATTGCATGTTGATTGATGCATAGTAGAACCATATCTCTATTATTGATTATTGTTTATACACTAGCATTCATGGGGGGTAAACCCGTTCCGTGAAATACAGCGTGGTCTCGTGGTATGCTTCACATTTATATAAGTTAATTTTAAATGTTGAGTTCTCATAACCGTCCCATGACTGACTCGTATTTTGCTTTTCCCTTGCAAACTCTGGTTCCCCTATTTTCCATACGGGCAGTCGAGTAGTTTATTTTGCAGATATTTATTTATTGAGCAGGATTCGGGATTGAAGCTTTAAGCTGTGTCCAGAGCGTTGATAGTCTTCCGCTATGTCAATTTATGTTAGCCTGCTTTGTGAACAGGCTACCCAAAGCCAAGGATTTGAGTACGAACTTACATTGATTGGAGATTACCTGGATGGAGCGATAAAAGGTTAGAAAACTTGAATTATACATGCAAATGTCACCGGATCGGATCCCCCCCTTTTGGATCAGATCGGATGGGATCCCCCCATTTGGATCGGATCGGACCCCCCAATCGGATCGGATCGGAGTGACCCCCATCCGATCCGCCCATTGCATGCTGCTTCATAACGTGGCCTATTTTCTAGCCTGCAAAAGAGGAGCTACCATCTCCATTTCTCCCCACGTTCTCCACTCTCTTATAACCAACTCCGAAGCCTTCCAGATGCTGCCACGTGTACCACTAACTGCTCACCAATTCCAGCCTATAAATACATCATAATACAGCAAATGGAGGAGATTTTGGCCCGATGGGAACCTTATGTATTTCGGTCATGGCTGCCAACGAAGAACCTCCATCTTCTTCAACAAAATCAATGAATTTAGAGAGCATTATTCATTGTAATTGAGTGATTGAGTGTCTGTACTCATTGTAATCATAATTTCTGAATGAATTGAGAAACTATGAAGTGGATGTAGGCTTGTTAAAGCCGAACCACTATAAATCTCGTGTCTTTGCTTGATTTTCTATGTTTTATATTGTTATTCTTCACAAATCCTAGACAATTGGGTGTTAGAGCCATTTTTTGGTCTGACATTTTGGTGCTTTCACTGAGAAATGAAGATTCTCAACATATAGGGATTCTCCATTCTACTATTGGATCGCCAAGCCCGATGAGGAAATCCTGCAAATTCTACTTTTTTTAACGGCTTTCCAGTTCGAAGAAGTCTCTAGATCGAATGCGGGTGACCAACAGATCGGATCGAGTTGATGCAGAATCGCATGGCTTCAGTTCGGATAGCCCCACTCAGTTCAGGTCGGGTCTGACCCGACCCCACATAGTTATACACTGAAACGCTGGAACTAGGAATAACATCATCTGTTCAGATCGAATGACCAGGGGTCCAATCCGACCCCAATAAAAAGCAAAATTCAAGCCAACCTGAACCGCAGGAGAAGACCCGAATCGGCCAGTTGATGATTCTCCGATCCGGCTTGGAGGAACTAGTCCGATCCGACCCAACGTGAAGACATCTATGAACCGCAACTTGAAGGCACGATCCGATCCGACCCGGTATGGTTGTTTTTGGGAAAAAAAAAATACATTTTTCAGATCATTTCAGAAAAGGCTCCATCTTCCAAAATCGAAAAAATCGTGCGGTGCAGCCATTTCAGATCATTTCAGAAAAGGTCGATCGCCGCCGGGACTGTGGGGCCCCGGACCCCCACCGGCGCTGCGCCCGGACCCGTTGACGGCCTCGCCTTCGGCTCGAAGCACGGCTCGCCTTCGGCTCGGCATACATTTTAGCCGACAACAGTTATCAAAGCTTGTCAATGAAGATTAAATGGATAGTCTGTGAATATCCCAGTAGATGGCAATGACTGGGATTCTTCCTAGAGCCATGACAGCTACTTACAACAGTAAGCCGATGCGAGGAGCTATCGATTAGATTCAGCTTGCTATCAATGATAGTATACGAGACAATGCTTGTCCTATAGCAGCTTCCTCTTCCATGACACTGATGATGTATAGATTTCACCAATGCAACTGATGTTGTTCCCTAACGAGTAGTGACCAACTTATTTATGTGACTTAAACATGTCCAATCGGTGGAGCATCGAATGATGGTTAAATGGAACAGTCCGATCACTACTCCAAAGATGATTCATATGATCTTAGTGACCATGATTTTCAATAATGGGATGCCAGAAAGTAGCTAAGGCTCCCGACATCCCAAAGCTACACTTCAATTGTATGATGTGATGAATGAAATGTGTTATGCAGTTCACCTCTCGAAGAACTTAGCTAACCTTTGTAATGGTTATTTGCTGTAAACCACATCGAGGAAGACTGATTTCCATCGAATAAGGGTTAGATCAACTTATTTTAGTGCTCAGAATTATGTACAATTTGAACCACCATACGCCATGATTGGACCTATGGATCCTCTCCCGGATTATAGCAACTTGACCACTCACCCGCCACCATATGACCTTGGTCAAGTCATGAGAGCTCGAGAATAAAGAAAATATGAATCAACCATTAGCACTCTGCTTCTTATTTCTGTTGTGACATAACACATGAATATTACTTGAAGTCTCACAAGCTATTCTATCGTATTCAAGCTTAGCTGATCATGGTCTATATCAACCAGCTCCAACAGAATTCAGAGCTTACATTGCGCCCCAATATCTATAGCTAAAAGCCCCAACTGAAGCCAGAGTGGAAATGATATGTGATAACTAAGTTACTAGGAGAGCCTGCTATTTGGCTGAATGGAATATACTACGTGACAAAGATGGTAGGGGACCCAAAAATGCTTCCCCTCCCAGTGAGATGGAGTGTGAAGGGGGCAAGAAGGCGATTCAAAGGAGATGCAACCTCGTCATTTGCTTACATTATTTACCTAACTGCCTTTGTCGCTCCAAGACCCCAATCAAGGTCTGTTCATTCTCGGGATTGCCATCCCATGATGGTTTAAAAAGATGTTCATCACCAGCTACAGATTTTGGCAGCCATGGCCGACAGAGATTATCGAGGCAAAATAGACCTGCAAAGAGCATGCAATGCCATTTTCGCATAAGATGATATTCATTCCTTTAACAGGATTACTTTTTAACCATAACTCTTATATTTGCATGCTTTATGAGTTATTGATGCAATTAACTCAGATGAAATAATATGTGGATGGTGTAGGTACCTAGGATGTGATACCAATCAGACTTCTAACACCCCCATATAGAGTTATGGAGCAATATCATGACAAGCTTGACTGAACCGCTCGTTTACAAGGCCACGCCCTCCGCCTAAAAGAGGTTGTATAGCTCAAGGTGGATCTAAGATGACCATCCACTCCTAGACTCACACGTGGCAGAGATAAAGATAATTATGCATTGACTTTAGCTTTTCAAAGTCAGAATATGATTTCAGATAGATGCAGTTCGACTGTCTACATGGCTCGATCCTATATTTGATGCCACCAGACTACATAAATCCAAATAAAGGAGGCAGCACTGCCCCTTGACATGCTTACTTTTCAATCATGCAATTTACTTTTACATGCTTCTCGAGTTATTGACATAACTAACTCATGCGATATGAATGATGCAGGTACCCGAAATTCGGTGCCAATCACTCCTCACATGGATTGATCGGAGGAACGCAGAGCCTTGGCAAACATTTCCTGAGTGTTTGCTCAACTAACTCTAATCATCAGAGCTTGGATAGATGAATGAACCTAGGATGAGTGTGAGGGGAACTCCAGGATTAAAGACCAATCGATCCATGACTCTAACTCTCATGATTTGAGAGAGCGTTTAAAGGATGATACTGCAATGTCCGACCAAACTCCATCCCATGAGTCGACGTGACAAGAGAGACTTGATTATTGCAAATGGCCACCTCTACCCATGAATCAGTGATTATGAGGTAGCGCCTCGGCAAGTGTGATCCGACCGCTTGCCCGAAAAAACTCCATCCGCCAGAGTGAAGCATGGAGTAAGGACTAAAACCGAGTTTGAGAACGACACTCGATACGGTGGACTCCCGCTCCTGGAAATAGAGTGTAAAAGGAGCGCCAGGGCGAATGATGCGACTATTCGCCTAAATAACTCTAACCTCATGACTTGGGGAAGAGTATAAAGGATGGGAAGACGACGTCCACAGGGCGTGAAGGTGCACCGCGACTAAAGACCGCATTGACCACACTCTACCCTTGGCATTCGACGGGAGAGTATAAAGGCACTAGGGACAGGCGCGACAAGAACTCCTATCCTGCAGAAGGATCGGGGAGTAGACTGAAAGCTGAGTTCAGACTCTATCCTGGGCATACGACAGTAGAGTATAAAGGCATGTTGATTAAATGCCATAAAAGGGCTCCTACCCCACTGTAGTATCGGGGGAAAGACTGAAAGCTGAGCCCGAGCCCTACATGTCCGGACATGGGGGGAAATGCACTGTCGATCCTAATCAATCTCGAACAAGCCCAAGCCAGGCACTTTACTTGCGATTGATTGGGGGCATACTCACACATCACACCATTACGGTAGCTGCAATATGACATGATATTAATTTGCAGAAATTTTGGCTTGTAGGGTCACTAAGTTAAAACTCTCACCCGTTCTGTGATGTGATTCATTGTTCATTACTTAGATTAGTAATGTTTCGATTACAAGTATATTCGATTGAAATATATAACAAATTTGCAAATGTATGATATTGCAGGAATATCACTTTGTTTGCTGATTGCAAATTTTTAAAGGATAATTGGTCAAGAGCGTGAGACCCGCACTCGCGACAACCGCAGCAGGCCAGTGGAAAACAAACGAAGGTCCACGTCCAGAAGGCTGAAGCTGATGCCCAATGCTAAACTTCTCATGCGACTAAAGGCGACGACCGAAAGGAGGCCCTAAGAGTGATATATCAAATCAGCATACACACCCATGTGTGACTGACCATAGCCCCAGTGCAACGACGAGTGCCACCTCATAAATACACTAAATGGAAAATGCGATGACTCGAGCACTTGGATAACTCAATCGCTTAAGCTTTGAAAGCAATGTTTCTTTTCCATGAATCCATGTCTAAATTTAAAAGGCCACTTGAGGACCACGAAATGGATGCAGAGTGAACGTCCAGTTGCTAGTCCCGACTGACTTCCCTATTGAAAGACCCCAGATAAGGGGGACGCCATTACTTTGACTTCTAGCTTGCAAGGAAGTGAATCGCCTGATACTTCTTCTCAAGGGCTAAGAAGAAATAGAAATTTTTCCATGCTAAGGATATTGGCGTAGAAGGTGCTAGGAACAAAAGAAGTAAGCAGACTTCTTCTTACAATGATTCCGCAGCATGTCAGACTAGATATGAAATGGTTGGTGCCATTGTTGAATTGAGAACCTAGATGCTCGGCAAGATGAACTTCTCCGGGAACGATAGAAAATGATGGACAATTTCCTTACTCGAATAGATGGAAGGCTGAGCAAGTATGATTTGCTCACTGGAGCGAGCACTATGGGAATCCAAGTGGCAATGAACTTGGCTCAAACACTCCCTGCTCCGTGGTCTAGATCACATGAGACCCTAGGACAAGTTGGCAACGTTGTTTTGAATGAAACAAGGTACAATCAGCCTCCTCCTAGACATGTGCAGCGTGCAACTTCTGACCGTAACATTTTGGATGAAAACGGCGGCAATGTAAGAGTCACTACAAACTTAAATGGAGCCTGACCGGCCTCTTCTCCAATTAAGATGAATGCTTCAAATCCAACTCAACTCCCATATGAAGCTTTCCATTCCTTAATGTTAGGGGAAAGTGGAAGCATTCGAGGTGACTATAATTTGAACTTACAACCACCTGACATCGATCCTTATAGCTTGGAGGGGAGACCAAAGAATACCATGAGCTCAACATGAACAAATCATTTTGTTTTGAACTATAACTCACAGCTTGATGAGAGAGTATGAATTCAGAGAAGACATGGATTTATTGCTCACTGCATAGCAAAGTCCCCGTGGATGGGGGGGCATGGGATTCAAGTTTCGAGTAACGTAATTCGACTATCCTCCGACTTTATGCGCATTCACTATCATCGAAGTTCCGCAAGATCCCAGATTGTGACTAAAAGAATGACTCATCAAGATTAACCTACATACGTCCAAGTAGTGGATCACCATCCAAAATTAACAGACAAAAGCCTAATTGACGGCTATAATATATACGGAACCAAGAAGCTAGAGACCAGCTTCCATTCACTTTAAGAGTTCATGCTGGGGGCACCAGCGCTAAATTGGACAACTGGCAACAACTTCTTAAAGATGAAGGCCAAATTCCAATATTAATTGATGCTTCACTAGAGGCAGCACATTCAAAGGCGACATGAGCAACGTCAATCAAAACTCTTTTACACGAGCCATCAGGGATTTTAGCAATTCCCTGCACTTCAAGCTACCATTTCTGGATCTTGACTTACATTGTCGTAGAATTTTTGGTGGCGTGCTTCCGAATTGATCAACCGCCGAAACGCATTGGTCATTTACTCAATTTATTCAAACAAAGGTCTAGCGAGACCCTACATTCATTCTCCAAAAGATTCGATGCAGCAGCAGCATCTGTAGATCGACCTGGACCATCTATGATGTTGATAGCAGCAATACCCGATATTCTAGATAACTCAGACTTCGAAGTCTCTCCGTAAAGAGACCACTAAAAGGCCTTGGAAGATTCACCTCTGGAACACACCTCAGGATCTTTATATCATGAGATTTTCCCTGAAACGTTGATGAATTCTATCCAGAGACAGACAAATTCCTGCAACAAGAGGATATCTATATTGAAATGGATGTTCTCAATGTTTTCATGACAAGGAAGGGTGCGTCATCTGACTCCTGAAACGATCAAGACAAAAGAAAAACCGCGGAAAACACTGACAGGAATGTATAATTTCGGAAAGAAACAATTTCATTGATCGATCCAGCAATCCTGATTGTCAAGCTCAATGGGACCAAGCAGGAGGGATAGACTCAACAATACTATGACAGCTATTTCGGGTAATGCCAAAGCATGAACAAAGGAGGTTGAATAACTCCCTAATAGCATTCGCTCACTTTCATGATTGACGAGCTTACTCAACTCCATGGTTGATGCAAGTAGAGTATCTAAGTTCACTATCGCTCGGTGAGGCAATTTTCACTTTCTGGCTAAAGAGATGGAATGACACTGGCGTGAATGTTATTCGACCACTCACATATACAACTCTAACGCTTGACGACATAAGAAAGAAGTACGGAACAACACGGGTCGAACAAGATTGTTAAACCTGCAGCTCTAACCCGATGTGAAGAAAGAAAGTTTAAAGGCTAGAAGACTGGATATCCGATTGACCTAGTCCAATCCCCAACGATGCTGGGGGCATAAGCACTGACTTCACTCATCTTACACTGAGTGAGCTAACTAATGGGTCAAACATGACTTCAAGGACTTGATCCGCAACTGCATCGAATGAAGAGTGTGATAAACTCCTCTACTACCTTACGATTGTGATAATCCTACCAACTACTGACTTGCATATTTTCAACATCTCGTGCTGACTCGTATGTGATCAAGGATTTGCAAAACGATCCGGAGCGTCATGGCTTTTGGATGCATTATTGTTATGATTCGATGTAATCGGAGAGCCCTAGATTAATATTCTGATATTGAGATAGTCCAAATCTAAGCACAAATGACAAATACATATGCCAATTCTGAAGCACTATATCACAATAAACCAGATGCTAGCTCAAGGCCCGAAGATTCTGATACTGCTCTATGACTTGGATGACTACCCCATACATTGACTCGACCATAAAAGAAAATTAGACTCGACCATGAACTTGAATTGTGTAAGAAGACGACGTCGTTTGGCATTAACTTGTGCATGTACAATCTCACACGGGAGCCAACGATCCTACATGACTTATGATGAAGGAATTCAACCTCTTGATTCGACGAGGTCTAAACGATTACTTAATCATCTTGACCAGTCAAGCCATGGAATTTGGCCTGATAAACATCAATGGAAGTAGTGCCATATATGATAAGCCATTTATACAGGAAAAAATCCATATGACGGAACTACTCAATAGAGCACAACAATCTGATAAAGCCTCCTCAAAGGTGGATGTCGTTCCAAAAAGATTCAGCTCGACTTATTCAAAGCACATCTCATCTGCTATAAGATGTACTTAAGGGGGCAAAATGTTAGCCTGCTTTGTGAACAGGCTACCCAAAGCCAAGGACTTGAGTACGAACTTACATTGATTGGAGATCACCTGGATGGAGCGATAAAAGGTTGGAAAACTTGAATTATACATGCAAATGTCACCGGATCGGATCCTCCCCTTTTGGATCGGATGGGACTCCCCCCCATTTGGATCGGATTGGATCCCCCATTCGGATCGGATCGGAGTGCCCCCCATCCGATCCGCCCATTGCCTGCTGCTTCATAACGTGGCCTATTTTCTAGCCTGCAAAAGAGGAGCTACCATCTCCACTTCTCCCCACGTTCTCCACTCTCTTATAACCAACTCCGAAGCCTTCCAAATGCTGCCACGTGTACCACTAACCGCTCACCAATTCCAGCCTATAAATACATCATAATACAGCAAATGTAGGAGACTTTTTGGCCCGATGGGAACCTTATGTATTTCGGCCATAGCTGCCAACGAAGAACCTCCATCTTCTTCAACAAAATCAATGAATTCAGAGAGCATTATTCATTGTAATCGAGTGATTGAGTGTTTGTACTCATTGTAATCATAATTTCTGAATGAATTGAGAAACTATGAAGTGGATGTAGGCTTGTTAAAGCCGAACCACTATAAATCTTGTGTCTTTGCTTGATTTTCTACGTTTTAGATTGTTATTCTTCACAAATCCTAGACAATTGGGTGTTAGAGCCATTTTTTGGTCTAACAGTTTATTTGTTTTCGCTGCATTGTATTACATTTATTGTAAATAAATCTTCCGCTGTATTATTATTTTCGATGTACTCTCATATTCTGTATTATGATGTTACATTATCATGATGTCGATAAAAGTCTTTTGTTATTTGTTCTGATGTGTTGTATGCCCAGAGTTAGCTTATCCGGGTTTTGAACGGTCTTGGTCGATTAGGTCCGAGCGAAACCCGTATTGTTACAATAATTCAATTTAATAATAATAAATTATTATAATCGTGTGTGTATATATATGTCTGAATAGTACATCATATAGTTCCAAAATAAACATATTTGGACTTATAACTCGATATTATAAAATTTCGTTGTTAAATCGATATTCAATTTATATTAAAACCCTTTATTTTATTAAATAAAACATTATAGCTTATAAACGATTCCATAGTGACTTTATGAAATTTTTATATGAACATAACTGAAAATCTATAAGACAAAATCTTTATTTTTCTCTTTCATTAGAAAATCTAGTTCAATAGATCTTGACGATTCTTGTTTCAAAGAATTCCAACTTATATTGGATCATGTACATCCAATAGAAATTTAAAACGTTAAACTATGAACTACCACGATGTTACGAGCTCGTTTTAAATTAAATTATAAATTATACAACTAAACATCATTTTATTAATAAATTCCATATAAATTTCCTTTTATATTTCTAATACAAAATTAAAAATAAATTTAAAGGTTTAAACTTAGCGGTTGAAAATCCGGGTCGTTACAAAAGTGGGCCTCTAGAAGAGGTCGACTAGCCTATTATTTTGTGTTTTGTCTAATGAATAGTTGCAACCAATGGTGGTTGCCGGGACACAAATGGAAGTCATTATTCACTCAGTATAGGCTAATGACTAGATTCCCACCGCTTCCACAAAATGAGTAAACAATTGCCATAACATCTTAGCATCCAGTCTTCGCTTTGCACCTGTTCCTATAGAGGTGAGCTGAGGGGATTCTCATGAAGCCAAACTGAGGAGCGATGTCGAATCCTCTCTTCACACTAAGATGAGGCTGAAAACATCGCAATTCAAAACAATTTAAGTTCCTTTTACATTACTCTATGTTTCATTTTCATTTCCTTTATAAAAACATGATTCAAGTTTGCATAAAACATTTTGACAAGATTTAAATAGCAAACTTCATCATTCTCCTTAGAATCAGTTAAACTTGAAATTCCATTTTGATGAAAAAGAGATTCAAGATCAAAAGAAGAAAAATCACCAAAAAATTGAAAACCTTCTCGTATCGACTTTAATTTTTGCATAGCTTATGTAATCTTTGATAGCATCCAGGTTGTTGTAAAGGAAGCCATTTGTGGCCTTAGTCAACTCATTGTTTTTGGTGTGCTTGAGGAAGCCATTAGAGAGTTGTTTTGTAGAGTATAAGTGTAACAACCCGAATTTGAGCCCGTCTCGAGCCGGTGGTTAGCCCACTCGAAACGTCCTCAAAGGCAGATCATTATGAGAACACGGCCCATCGGAAGACAAAATAAGAGAACTTTTCATTGCTATTACAAATTTTTTACATCGGAGTACAAAATATCAGAGTACGAATGACAGATACACAATGGAAAACAATTACATTTAGCTGAAGACTTTCAAATGCACTGGACATAGCTTTAGCTTCAATCCAGAATCCTGGTCCATAAAAATATCTACAAAACCTATACAACTAACTGCCCGTGTGGAAAATATGGGTACCTAGAGTTTAGGTGGGAAAACAATAAATCCCACGTCAGTCATGAGGTTGGTATGAGAACTAAAAACAGCTTTTGAACTTTATTTTAAAGTTGGGTAAATCACGGAACCACGCTATATGGCTTTCCTCCACATGAACACCATTAAAAAAAACTCGCGATGATTTTTGAGAAAACGAAGCTATTATAAGACTCAGGTCCCATCGCATAGTGCAAGCGCAAGCCGGAGGATATAGTTTTACCTTATAATAGCCAAACATGCTTGATACACAAAATTTCTCTTTTATTATTACTGGTGCATAGTGTCAAAATCAATTTCGAAAATAAATGTATCGATCTTAGATAACATAATACCCCATCATGTTATGTTGCCATATAGGTTTACAACTAAAACCGTGAAGTCTCATTTTGGAAATTGGATTTCCATCATGAGACAAGGCAAATGATCTTCCTCATCCGAACTTTGGAACATCTCTAGCAAAATGTCCCAAGAAACATATCCCTTTGGAGTGGTAGGGCCCGTCCACATATTCCACTTGATTAGACATTACCTTAATAATACGTTTCCTGGTCCTATCGGACCTCCCGGTTAGTACGTCGACCATCCTAGCCTTGTGCGGCCATATCTGAGGCGCCTCAACTCAAACATCCACATAAGTAAAATGGCTGAGCTTATACCATGGCATTACTTTTAGCTAGAAAGAAACGCATGTCCTCCATATTGTCCTTCATCCCGTTTTTGTCTTATACCGGAGAGTGAAGCTCAACGAAGTCACGTCTAGATACAAAACTACGTTGCATTAGCCATTCTTCTATCATCATCAACAAAGCCCTACTTTTCAATAGAAGCTTTGATCACTACATCTCAGCATGCCACATTTTCAATTCATACCTTGATGTCTACCAATATATAACCTCAAAGCTCGTACATCTCAAAGAAGGGTGTTAAGCTAAGAGAATAAATTCTCCTCCACCAAACAGATATATATATATATTTAGTAGAGATCAATTTAGACAGCATGAAATACAATGTCCATTTGCAAGTCCATTCTGGGTCTGAGCAAAACCGGAGGCACCTTATTCCTCATCCCATATATCCAATACAGGAGAGCGGCTTTTGCATATCCGGACGATCTCCAAGTACATCTGGATGACCACCACCTATTACCTCGTCTTTTGTGTACAACGCAATTGAGACATCAGTAATATCTGAATGATGTGAAGATCCCCGGTCTTTAACCACCATCTTCAATATCTTCGAATTTTAAACTTCGTATCAGTTATTCGGAATGGGTTAAACCTTGACTTTTTGAATAACTCGCACATTCTTTTAACTCAAGTGATATATACACATACCATACGCCTCATTCCAATCCAGAATATTCTTTTATTCAAATATTCCTCACACTGGGAATTATTCCCCATAAATCTTATCAAGACTTACTTCATTTAAACTTCTTATTCAAATCTTTCCTTGGAAATCATTGCAAAAGATTCTAAAATTTCTTTTACGCAAACTTAAACCAAATTAAGTGTTATAATCCATATTGATATTATCGAGCCTTACGAAAAGGCAATATCTTATATCATTATCCCATTCCCAACCTGCTCATCCCGTGGAGCAAAACTAGCATTATTCCATATCTAACACCGATCGTGTTATCGGTAAATTTAATTACCTCTTAAAGATCCAAATCTAATTAAAGATTCAATTATCTCATGAGCAAAACTAGTGGTACTCCATATCTTACGCCCATCGCGTTTCAGTAAATTTAATTTACCTCCTTTCATTACATATCTTTACTAATAATACAAATACCTGGAGTATGGTGAAGCTTTTTTGAAGTTCCAAAAAAATCCATTGTCCCTTTACAATTTTAAACGACAGAAAAATATGATGGGGGGCAAAGACGTGTTCTGTCCTCACGTCTTCCACTTTCCACTACTCCTACGGTTAGTCAAACATCTCTTACATTTTCTTTTTTTCCTCATTCGATTCTTCACTCTGTTCTTCATTTTCCCCCTTCTCCTGTGCTTCAGATACTTCTTCTTTCTTCACTCTTGACGTCTTAATTCGAACTGCGAACTTGCTTTTCTTCAGTTCTGCCAGCGGTGAACCCATCTTCCACCTCGACGTCCTCATGCTTCAGATACTACTTCTGGTTTTTCTCTTCACGTCTTAATTCGAACAATAAACCCACTTTTCTTCAGATCTACCAGCGGGTGAACCCGTCTTCCGCCTGGACGCCGACATACACTGTAAAATACTTTTCTAATTCCGTCATTGCTACTAATTATAATAATTTAATCTTTGTAATTGTCGTAGATTGCGCTTTACCAACGGACTAAAGGGTTGGTTCTTCAGATCTGGCATTGGAACAAACGAGTTACACTTTACCATCAAAGGCAACATTTACACTTTACATTTTTCCCTTCTTTGCTACCATGTAAAACTAAATATAAATAATTAATAAAGCTTATTAAAGTATTCTGCAACTAATGTAAACTTTGGTGCTGATAGTTTTTTTGGACTGATGATGAAGGCTGTAACACAGCAAATGAAACTATTAATCCATCTATCGTGTATTATTATCTTATTGATAGGTTCACTAATGTATTTGCAGGATAATTTGATTAGTGGCGGCCCTGTAATAATGCCTGTATAATCGCATAACCCAGGTTGGTTTGTTTTGTGCATTACTCTATAGTCTATAACAATATATTTACTTATAACTAGGTGTTTTAATATCATCCTTGCTTGCTATTTGGGTTCAACTTCTTATGATGATTAAGTGGTTTTGCAGCGATTACATTAATAGATAATTGCTTGCTTCAACTATTTTCATGTTTATATTCATCCTGTACTTGCTTCCTTTTACTATATACAATCATCATTGTTCTCTTTTCTACATTTGCCACCATTTTTTAGTCTTATTTTATGAAATTCATGCTTATTGAATGCTCATGCAAATGGAATTCAAACTCCAATGCGAGTTCATCTACAATCTATGCTCCATTTTTGCCCTTTTTTAATCTTATATTTGCTTGCATAACCGGGTTAATATTCTGTTTTCCCTAACTCCCATGCTTGCACCCACTGATTGACAGTGGCATCTTTGTAGTACTGTTGACTGCAGAAAATTACAAAAAGTGGGATTTTGCATTTACGCAGACTGGGTATTAACATTACGATATAGTATATGACTGCATAATGAACTCAGAAAAAACCGAGTAGCACAAAATAGGTATCAGATGCTCCCACATTTGCCCTTATGTTTCACAAGATAACTACGTATCTCTGATCTACGGTTATTGGGTTAATGTCAGCCTGTGCACTGTATATTTCCATGTTTATAGATTGTATAATTCTGAATTAATCTCTAATTCAAAACTCCCTTGATACTTGGATTGATGTTTATGCACCGATGTGATATTATACTTTATGATATTTAATTTCCAGTGGCGACATACTCGGCGTGTAAAGCAGTACACAGTAACCTACATGGATGAAAAAAAAGTACTTCAAAGTACAATCAAACCTTTACGTGCACCACGTTACACTCAGTGTACTATTCTTCATTTCATGTATCTTTTAGTACTTGGCTGCCAACTTTTGCCATATAAACCTGTTAGAGTGACATTTTTAACATAGCTTAATATCTACAGCTTAAATATACAGTGCATTCATTATGCTTTTGTGATGTTTATTTGTTGTTTCAACTATGCTAATGTATGTGTGATTTGCAGATTTAGAGATTGTGTTTCACAAGTTGGTCGATGGTTTGAATTAAATGTATGCAATTAAGTTTGGGTTCAAGATTCCGATATAAACAAAGGATATAGTCCTTTGGTTTCCTGACGAAAATAAGGTGAGTGCTAGATTCTGAAATTTCGTGCAGTGAAAGAATTAGTTGAATATAATCCACTGTTTAAGGTGAAAGATCTACTTTGTGATAAAATAAGATTATTTTTTCAAATAGCCGAATACATTTTATGAATATGGTAACAATTATTATGCTTTAAATAGATGTAAGATATTCAACTAGCACTAAAATAAACCACTATTTACCTAATATATGCAATAAATATATCTTTTGAGGTATGTTTACCCTGACAAAATCTGTTGTATTTGGACCCATTTTCAAACATGGGTATGATTGAAGATGGTTTTTCTATTCTTTATTTTAAACTATTGATTTCGATCCGTAAATATTATTATCTATCTACAAATTCACAAGTTTGCCATTATTATTTCTTTTGTATCCACGTGACATTCACAGATGAAGAACGGATCTATTTATAGTTCATTCTTCACATTTACTGTAGTTGAAGGATCTATATATAGTTCATTCTTCACATTCTCAAATCATGTAAATTCTTATTCTTTTTTTTAATTATATCGATCTTAGGCAGGTCAGCACATGATCTTTTTGGGATTTCATATAGCTTCATCAATATATTTGCAGTTTTACCTTACGAGATAAAGAGAAATGAGCTCATCAAAGAAGTATGAGAAATGATTATTAATAAAGTTTGATCGTGATCAATTTTGATGATAAAGGTTTTCTACATTCTAAACATTTTTTTTGTTGGGTTTTAGTTTGTCGATTATGAGATGCAGACACTAGCATATGTTTCTATCACCATTTTGCAAGTGTGGTTTTTTTTTCTTCATTTTTATGCTTTGGTTATCAACAAGTTTGGTTATTTTACTATGTATATCTTATTAATAAATTTCAGCTTTCTATAGATCTGGTTACATCATAAACGGTAATTATCTTAGACTTTATGTCCTTCATAATTTACATAATGGATGAGTAAATGTACAGTTATACGCAGAATACAACACAATATTGAATCTTAGATTTATTATTACAGGACAAACAATGTTGAATTTATTGCGTCTTACGGTCATGCTCGCAGATTGATTTGTATATTTTATGAGTTATTGCAAAAAATAATGGAAATTCAAAATTCAGCTTGCACATTTGAAGCCCATGCTTACAAATTGATTCTTGCATGCATTCTGCATTTTTGGAATGAACAAGGCAGTTCAGGTTTTTGTTCGCTATTATAATACAACTTTTCTTAATTATAGGCCTTTATAATATTTTATCTTTTTTTTATGTCCATGTTTTCCCCATTTACTGATCATCTGAAGGTTGATCTTCTACATTTCCAGATCACCTGTCAAACACATATGGTCTTTGGCTATTAAATCCAAAAGTGGTGACTGCTCTCCTCTTTCATGAACTGCTCTTATATAAAAAAAACAAATCTTTTTGTAAAAGAATACACCTCTTAGTACGTACAAATACTGTAAACTCAATAGCTTACTAAAGTCATTATTATATAAGAAATAACAAATCTTGAACTTTTTGGAATAGAATAAATAAATTTTCCCTTGGTAGTTACTTAAAAAAAGAATGGTTGTTGGTTGGATCCTTAAATGCATGGATTGACATGATGGGTTACTTTATATTGCCAAATTCGAATGCGCTTAGTAATTTCATACTTTTTAGGTATCAAGGGATTATAAATACGAGAGTAACATGGAAAGCATAATAAGTATAGAGCAAAAAGAATACACCTGAGATATCGAAATAAAACTACAGGTTAGTAAATTAGAAATCTATTGTTGTTCGCTTAAGAGAAATTGCAGATTAGCACTTACTATGATAAAATTTGTTATTTGCACTACATGGATGGATAAATTTGTACTTTTTTGGGTCATTTTTCCATAATTTTACAGGTTGTGAAGAAGAAGGAAAGTAGTCTATAATTTCACATGGATTTGCGTCTCCAAAATGAAAAGAAATGCAAAATGCATGGATATAAATATTCACTCATGCGGAAGGGAAAGGACCAAGGTGGATCCAAAAAACAACACGAGAGCCTGCACCCGATATGTCTGCACAAAACAAAAATTGTGAAGAAGAAAGGACCAATACAGTTTACAACACTGAGATGAATGCACAGAGACAACTATAGACCAAAATGCTTCCGCTCTCCAGCAGACCACAATAACAATATTAACATAAGATCATGTAGGCATGGCTACTGCTAAAAATAATATTAGTACTCTATATCTATGTTACAAAGCACCAAATTCTCTATAGTACTAATGACATCCGGCTATGAAAGCTTGATTATTGCCAAAAATAACAAAACTTCTTGCAACTGTCAATTAGACAGAGATGAACCTAGCATATCCTACATTTCAGGTGATAATGTCTTGATTTACCACCTTTTTTTAAATGCTTCGTTGGTAGTTTACCAGAACATATACCAAAACAAGTTAAACTGCAAACATTTCTCTACTTTTTCCAGTGTACTGTCTCCCTTTGCTAAACTGCTGTTCTCGTATAGGACTTCACCTAATTACAACTTATGACTACTCCGTGTTAACTAAAATTTACCTTTTTCATGCTTTCTTTCATTCATTTTTGATCACTTTTAACTATGCACACGTCCATCGGACGTGCCTCCGTTTTGGTCTAATTAAAGATTCATTAAAACTCCGACTCAGTTTTAATCTCCAAAAAATATTATTTAATGATTATTTAACTTTAGGAAATTAATCCTGTCTTTAACTGGGTTAAAGAACAAATGTCATTTATAACACCATTCACGATAAACCCAAAATCAACTTCCATTCAAAATGGAAAGTCCACGGAAATCGTACTAGTGTACAATCAATATAAATTTCCGTATTAGACAAATACTATAAGCGGAATAACGGTAAAGCTTTTCAAATTCCTTATATAGTAAAGATCTTCCTCCATGGAGGTTCATCTCGACTATCACTAAATTGATTTTCATTCAATTATAATTTAATTTATTAAATTGGAAAACTTTGCTTTAGAAAATTCTGTTAAATCTTAATTAGAAGATTTATTCTATAAATTTCATTTTCAACTGGGTTTAAGAATAGCATTATTTAAAGACACTACTCACGACAAACCCAAAATCCAATTTGATATCAAATACAAGGTTTTGAATAGAAATCATATCGACTTATATTCAATATCAGATTCTTAAACCAACAGATACCGTGTAGGGAATGACAATATCTATATCTTCCAGATTCCTCAAACAATATCCATATAATCATGGAATCAAATATCTAAATACCCGAAGATAATTTCCTTTTAATTCCTATCCAATTCATTCATTGAAAAATTTTGGTTATATTAAAACATTACAATATACAGTTTATTTGAAAACCACTGAGTCATTTAACTTCAGAAAACATCGTCTGTTCATATTCAAATATCCGATGTCCTTTCGGTTCTTCCAGCCACTCGCCTTACGGAAAGGTTTCCAGTTAGAATTCACAGATGGTACTAGACTATACTCTAAGGAATTATCGCATATTCTTTTGGTTCTTTATTCTAGTTGTTAACTAGTTCACTCAGATAAAAATATCTTTTTTCTTTCCAAAACTTGGAGTATTCCATCCAAAATCTTATCAAATCATTTATTATGATTTAACATAATTTATCCATATTTTTAATAATTTTATTAAGGCCCATATAGTCGGTGTCCAATTTCAGGTCTCGGACTGCATCTATGGCAACCTTTTCCAAAACGGATTTGGACTTACCTTCAAATCAAACCATTATATTTTAAAACTTCTCATTTCATTTGGAAGCTCGTTTTATTACGAACCCAACGTTTTCAGTTTCAGGAGAATCCGACGGTCGAATCTTCAGTACATCAATTCGAAGTTACGAGTCGAACTTTGTGAATTGTCGTTGCGCGACATGTCCTATTTAAGCCCAAATTAATTTATAATTTAAAATAAATCAAAATTATTTCCGAAATAATTTATAAATTAGACAAATTATTTACAACTACCATTTTAAATTCTATTTCAAATATTTCCCTTCAAAATCAGTTATTTCAATATTAAGTCATTTGAATATTATTTAAATTTTTTGAAATTCATTATTTTAAGCTCAAACTTTCCTTACTGTCGTTATAAAAATAAACAAGAAACTATCAAAAAGAAATTTCTTTCAAAATGTTTTCTAAATAATTCACTTTGAATAGTTACTATTCATTTTGAAATCAAAACTTTGACAGGACATAAGTATATCAAAATTATTTCAAAACTATTCGCTACAGTTACGAATATTCATCAATATTTTAATAAAATCGTACATCAAAGTCAACTTTGATTTTTTTCATGAATATTATATTAATAAAATATTCGTCAATATTCTAAATTGGAATGAAATTCAACCAATAATACCATATAATTCCATTTAAATGGATTTTACACATCATTTGCGTTCAATAATAATTTTAAACAACTATAAAATATCCAATTCACATCCAGAGCGCAACTATACCCGTAGAAGCTTTAAATAATTAAATTACCCTTATAACGGTCTGTCAATCAACCGATTAACGTGCAAACTAAACACTTGGGATTAATGTAAATCAAATATCATTCCAATACTCGTATTGGGTTTTCCTCACAAACTAGTGATTATTTTCTACACACTAGGGGGACGTGTAAGTAAGTGGTCGTCCCAATACCCATGTGGGGGTATACATCACAATCCATGTGAACTTATCTATATGTATGGGAGATGTGTGGGCTAATTATCATCCCAAGACATGTGTTGGGTTTTCAACCAATTCAGATCAACCACAGATTCAAACAATCAACAATATCTTGTTTATTTCAGATTATTTTTTCTACCATGTCAATTTCACTTAAATAGGTGAATATAAGTGCGTCATACGACTTGTAAATGGGTGTTTAACCCTACAATGACTATCACGAAAATATTAACATTTTTTAACATGTTATTTAACTCAAATTGGCGTCTAAATCATATCACAGTAAATCACACATACAATCACATAGCAATCAATCAATTTATAGTGAACTACCATATAACCTACAATTAACTGCTTAATTAACTAAAACCATTTAAGAGCTCTAACCCCAAGATGCCTTACACTTCGACACTTCTAGGTAGGACCTTCCAAGCTTGCTATGGACCAAAGATCGTGTCTTTTCACTTGAATTGCCTAGCTACTTCACATATGAACTCACACACACCTTAATTTGGGTATTTAGTAGGATAGCTTAGATTTTTAAGGTTGTTAGGTCTTGAAGGGGAAAGGGGACCTATGATCTCTGTTGCTAATGGGTGGTGCATGGAAGGGGAGGTAGTGTAGGGCAAGGCGGGGGGTGTATAAGCCACAGAAGGAGGATAGAGGTGGTGCAAGGTGATTTAGGGTTTAAAGGCATAGGCTTTGCAAATTAAAAGGGGAAATGGGTCATAGATTGGAGGAGGGGCCCACCGCTTGAAGAATGGCTACAAGGGGCGGTGGGAGGTAGAGCACGGCAAGAGGTGGCTGGTGGTGGGAGTCTTGGCGGTGACGTGAGCTAGAAGGGGATGGAGAATGGTGGAGTTGTGTCTTAAAGCTTTGAGGAAGAAAGGATTAAAAATGAAAAAGAAATGTAAAAAGAAATTAAGCAAAAAAACTGAAGTACACCTAGAATGACAAGTTTAGGAAGAGGGTGACACATGGATTAGAGGACAGTGAGTTATCTAATTCCATTGGTTATAAGATTAAGTGAAAAACGGTTTACTTAATCCTTGCATTAATTATACGTTATAAACCTTGTTCTGGTCGCACGACGACATATGAACTCCAAAAATTATGAAACTTTAAATCTCGCTACGTTATGGAATTACGATTACAATGAACCTGGTCTCGTCAAATTCGGAGACCATTAGAAAAATCACCTTATTTTTAGCTTAAATCGAAAATCGATTGAATTTTCAACATACATTTATGTATCGTACGCTTACATATTAACTCCGTTTGATATGAAATTTTAAATCCTACCATATTTCAGCATGTTGGATCCAGCAAAAGTGGTTTCATTTGATTCTGAGATAGTCTCAAAAATGGTCTTTTTACAGTCATCAAAACAACATTAAAATGTCGGTTTTCAACATCTTCGCTTTTAAACTGATTTAACAAGTTTACTGACCCTGATTTAAGTTAAAAAATATTAAACCAAGTTTAAAATTATTCTCAAATTTAACGAGTTCAAATCATCATTTTCAATTTTAAAATTTATTAAAATATATTAAAATTCTAATTTTAAATTGATCAAAAATACTGGTTGTCACAATCTCCCCTACTTAAAAACTTTTTGTCCCCGAAAAGGAATGAAGTAAAGAAGAGAACATAAAGGCAATACTGAAATATTATTGGAACACTTTAAAACAAAACGTATTGTATCATATGTCATGTAACGTCATGTGACCGCTAAAATATCAACTATAATCATAGGCACAACATATACCCTAGTGTACAGTGCCACTTAAGGTATAAGCCATGTATATGCATCTGATTATGCCAACTTGAGTATAGCTACATAATTAAGGCGGTCTATACAATGGCCAAATACATACTATCCAAAATATATAACCAATGCCTATACTACACAAAAACAAGATTTACTACATGTACATCATATATGCAGACTGACAACTACCACCCATCTACTCCTCTCCGGAGTTATGAATAGAAGGTCTTGAAAGTGATAATTCATCCGGCTCCTAATCAAACTCATCCCCATCACCTAGAGGCTCATCATCCCAGTCCGAAGCTATCTCCTCCTTAACCCAGAAATCATCTGTCCCATTATCATCCTCTACATCTACATCATATCCTTCCTCATCAACCATAGGCCCAACTGGCGGCTCTACCTGTTGCTCGAATGGATCCTACAACTCTGGAGCTAAATCCCAAATAAGTGGATCCTCGGGTACCATGTACTGAGCTAAATCATCCATAATAATATCCATCTCGGGTACCAACATTATCTCTTGCCATATAAGCAAATCGAACTCAGGTTGCGGTAAGACAGGTAAATCAGGACCTGCCTCATGATACAGTATGTCCGGGACTACCTCAGAAACGTAATTCGGAATAATCTCCACCTTCGGAGGTAGCTGATCCTCAATTATAGGAGGTGGTACAGGGACTGGATCGCCCATCACTACATGACCATACTCGTCCAACACAAACACTTCATTGTCTTCTAACATCCAATCGTCATATGCTCTGAAATCCTCAGACTCATCGTAGTCCAAGTCCATCGAAACATCATCGGAGTCGGAATCTGTATCCATATCCTCGAGTGGTCTATAAGTAGTTGTAGCATCGAACATATAGCTACTATCACTACCATGACTAGAAATATTATCTAGGCAATCAGCTGATAGTGGAGCTGAAGCACTATCATCCGAATTGTCAGACAGTTACTACTAAATAAAGAGGAAGACTGCACAAACTGTGCCACGTACTGCCTGACTATCAAGTGCATACATCTCTACAATTTGAAATAAAGAATTTCAAATTATGACATAATTTTAAACTAACTCTGTTAAAATAAAATAACTACTGGTTTCATGTATATTCGCTATCCAAAATCGTGAATATAAATCCTTTATAAATTTGACCTTAAGGTGCATTTGAATTTGTCGATTGTCTAAAACCGTCGAAAATTCCGTTTACTTATCCTAATCAGGCATCCTAAGTAGCTAAACTAGCAATCAAGCATCACATCCAACAAACAATGAATTAAATAACTTTTAAAATCATATATATTGTCAAAACATATATTCTTTATATACCCAAAGTATAATTTCAAAGTCAGATTATACATAATAAAAATCATAAATATGTCTCTTATAAACATATACTCTCAACTCATCCTAGGGCACTACTAACCCCATCTCTAATGAGTCATTCATTCAAAGATACTACTGATCCTATCTCTAATGAGTATTACTTTAAAGGATGTTACTAATCCTACCTCTGATGAGTTCTTTCATCTTGTTCTAATGTGTTGTATTCTCCAAGCTTTGCAAACCAAGGCTCTAATACCAAATTGTAACTACCCGAATTTGAGCCCGCCTCGAGCCAATAGTTAGCCCACTCGAAATTTCCTCAAAGGTAGAATGTTATGAGAACACGACACATCGGAACACATAACAAGAGAACCTTTCATTGCTATTGCAACAATTCGTACATTAGAGTACAAGAATATCAGAGTAGGAATAATAGATACATAGCTAAAAAATAGTTACATTTAGCGGAAGACTTTCAAATACACTAAACATAGCTTTAGCTTCAATCCAGAATCCTGCTCAATAAAAATATCTGCAAAACCTAAACTACTTGCTTCCCATGTGGAAAATATGGGCATCATAGTTTAGATAGGAAAACAATAAACTCTAGGTTAGTCATGGGACTGGTGTGAGAACTAAAAATAGCTTTTGGGATTTGTTTTAAAGTTAGGTAAATCACGGGACCGATGGCACGGAATAGATTTTCTCCACATGAATACCATTAAACAAAACTCGCGATGCTTTTTGAAAAAAAATGAAGCTATTATACGACTCAGGTTCCATCACATAATGCAAGTGCAAGCAGGAGAATAGAGTTTTACGTTATAATAGCCAAACATGCTTGATACGAGAGATTTCTCTTTTATTATTACTAGTGCATAATGTCGAAATCAATTTCAAAAATAAATGCATTAATCTTAGACGACATAATACCCCATCCTATTATGTTTCCATATAAGTTTACAACTTAAACCGTGAAGTCTCGTATTGGAAATTGGATTTCCATCATGAGCCGAGGCAAAGGATCTTCCTCATCTGAACTTCGAAACATCTCTAGCAAAATGTCCCAGGGAACATATCCCATTGGAGCGGCAGGGCCAGTCCACATATTCCTGTGGATTAGACATTACCTGAACAATACGTTTCCCAGTCCTATCGGACCTCCTGGTTAGTACGTCGACCATCTTGGCCTTGTGCGGCCATATCCCAGGTGCCTCAATTCCAATATCCATATAAATGAAATGTCTAGGCCCCATACCATGGCATCACTTCTAGCTAGAAAGAAATGCATGTCCCCCCTACTATCCTTCATCCCGTTTTTGGCTCATACCGGGGAGTGAATCTCGATGAAGTCACGTATCGACACAAAGCTAAGCTATATTAGCCATGCTTTGATCATCATCCACAAATCCCTGCTTTTCAACAGAAGATTTGATCACTGCATCTCAACATGCCACATTGTCCATCCATACCATTGATGTCCACCAGTATATAACCTCTAAGCTCGTACGTCTCAGAGAAGCGTGTTAAGCTAAGAGAATAAATTCTCCGCCACCAAAAAAATATATATTTAATAGAGATCAATTAAGACAACATGAAATACAATGTCATATGTACAATCCATTTGCAAGTCCTTTCTAGGTCTGAACGAAACCGGAGGCAACTTATTCTTCATCCCATTTGTCCAATACATAAGAGAGGCCCTCGCATATCTAGTTGATCTCCAATTACGTCTAGACGACCACCGCTTATTACCTCGTCTTTGGTGCATAACCCAATTGACACGTAGTAATAACCCAAATGAGTGAAGATCTCTGGTCTTCAACCACCGTCTTCAATATCTTCGAATTTTAATCATCATAACAGTTATTCAGAATGGGTTAGACCCGGTATTTCTAGATAACCTATGCATTCTTTAAAATCAAGTGATATATACAAATATCATACGCCTCATTCCAATCCAGAATATTCTTATATTCAAATATTCAAATATTTTTTACACTGAGAATTATTTCCCATAAATCTTATCAAGATTTACTTCTTGTTTAAATCTTTCCTTGTAAATCACTGCAAAAGATTATAAAATCTCTTTTGCGCAAACTTAAACCAAATTATGGTTTATAATCCATATCGGGATAATTAAGCCATACGAAAAGGTAATATCTCGCGTCATTATCCCATTCCTAACCTACTCATTCCATATCTAACACCCATCGTGTTATCGGTAAATTTAATTACCTCTTAACGTTTCAAATCTAATTAAATATTCAATTATCTCATGGAGCAAAACTTGTGGTACTCTATATCTAACGCCTACCATGTTTCGGTAAATTTAATTTACCTCCTTTCATTCCAAATCTAATTATAAAACTCCAACTTAGTTTTAATCTCAAAAAATCATTTTTTTAATGATTACTCAACTTTAGGAAATGTAACGATACGGATTTCGCCCAGACCTAATCGATAGCTAAACCGACCATGACCATTCAAATCCTGTTTACGCAAACTCTGGGCGCACAACACATCAGAAAAAATAACAAAAGACTTTTATAAACATCATAATAATGTTACATCAGAGTAAAGAATATCAGAGTATAATAATACAGCGGAAGATAATTTTACAAAAATGTAATACAAGGCACAGCGGAAATATAAACTAACACAGCGGAATACTATCAATACTCTAGACACAGCTTTTCACTTCAATCCAGGATCCTGCTTATATATCTGCAAATAAACTACTCGACTGCCCGTGCGGAAAACAGGGGCACCCGAGTTTGCAAGGGAAAGCAAACTATGAGTCAGTCATGGGACTGGTGTGAGAAACTCTATAGTTAAAATTAACTTATATAAATGATAAGGAAAATCACAGGACCACAGCGCTAACACGGAACGGGGTTACCCCCATGAATGCCAGTGTATAAACAACAATCAATATAGATATATGGATCTACTATGCATCAATCAACATGCAATTTCCCAATCTACCCATTTATATTAATCACCACACTTATATTTTCCAAATCCAATTCAATTTACAGAAAATAATCCTTTGGACTTTATTACCCGATTTCTATTTCAAATCATTTGAAATACATATCTAACTTCTATATCAAAGTAGATTTCACTTCGGGATCTCAAATCAAATCATTTGGAAATATGAATTCCAAAACAAATGCATACAAACAAGTATGCAACCAAATATCGGGCTCCCCTCAGACAAGGCAAAGGGCACATACCTAAGAAACTCGATATATATATTTGCACCTCCCACACATGAAGTGGCTACACACTGACCACTCACCCTAAGGCACTGGATCCCACCCATACTTTTAGTAGACCGGGTTACCAAATCTTTAGCCACATACCAAATCATTTCATATCCTGAAGTAGGGAAAATCATTTCACAACATAATAATCACAAGTACTTTCATAATATAGTACTTCACATCAGCAGTTCACACATATTATCAGTCACTATTAATCACATAACCTTTGAGCTCGTATGTCTCAAAGAAGGGTGTTAAGCAAGAGAATAAATTCTCCTCTACCAAACAGATACATCATTAATAGCAACTAATCGAATATGTGATGAACTACAATGTAAAACCATAATACATTTCCAAATCATTTCGAAATCATCGGGTTTTAGCTCTCGAAATCCTTTCTATTTTATAAAACATTCCCTGTCCAAAATCGGGAATACATTTCTTCACTTAAGAAAAATATCATTTTAAAACCATTCATCAAATTTGAAATGAACTCAACAACGTCGCTAAACATCTCATAGTCAAATCGTGAAGTGTTTCACAAGATGTTATCATACAGATATTCCTACCCAACCCAATGCTAAATGTAAAAGCATATTCTGCTCATAAGCTGGTCGAGCACAATCCAAACAATCAGTCAATCACAATTAATATTTGGTTTACACCACATCTCATGTTTTGGTAAATTTAATCACCATTCATTCATTCAAATCTAATTAAAGATTTATTCAAACTCCAATTGGTTTCATCTCTAAAATCATTTCATATTGATTGTTCTAATTTTTGGAAATTAATCCTCCTTTTACTCGGGTTAAAGAACTAAGGTCATTTAAACACAGTTCACGACAAACCCCAAATCCAATTTGATATTAAACACAAGGCTCTGAATAGAAAATATATCGGCTTATATTCAATATCAAATTCTGAAATCAACAAATATCGTATTGGAATAACGATATATCTATATCTTCTGAATTCCTCTACAATATCCGTATAATCACAGAATGCAATATCGAAATATTCCGAAGATAATTTCGATTTAAATCCATTCCAATTCATATATTGGAAATCCTGGTTATTTTTAAAACCATTTCAAATCCAATTTATTTATTTAAAAATATTGGATTTTTAATTCTAGTTCTAAACTAGTTCATTTCGACAAAAATATATTTTTATCTTTTCAAATATGGGATTTTTCATCCCAATTCTTTCCAAATCATTTATTATCGTTTTACACAAATTATTGATATTTTTAATAATTTTATCAAGGCCCGTACAGTCGATTTCCATAAACGGCCGCCGAACTGCACTTACATCGACCTTTTCCAAATTTGATTTGGACTTAATTCCAAATCCAATTGTTATATTTCAAATCTCTCACATTCGTTAGAAAGCTCTTTTATATATGAACCCAACGATTCCGGTTTTAGGAGAATCCGACGGGCGGATCTCCCTCAATGTCCGTTCGAAGTCAATGGTCGAAATTCGCGAACTACCGTAGCGCGACGCTTCTATTCAGGCCATTATATATATATATATATATATATATATATATACAATATATATTTATATATATTTCGCCGATTTCCCTTTAAAATGTATTTTATAAATCGTTTTAAATTCGTTTTCAAAACGATTTCAACTTCATATTCAATTTCTAATCAAAATTGAATATTCCGTATCATCGATATATAAATGATAGTATTTTGAAAACATTAAATTTTGAAATCAATTCCTTTTCGATATTCATTTTTCACATTTCATATATATTCATTTTTCACACATCACATATATATATCATTTTCATATTATATATATATATCTCGTTTTCACATTTCATATATATATCGTTTTCATATTTCATATATATATCGTTTTCACATTTCATATATATATCGTTTTCACATTTCATATATATATATCGTTTTCATATTTCATATATATATATATATATATATATCGTTTTCACATTTCATATATATATCGTTTTCACATTTCATATATTTTAATTTACATTTCCCATCACAATCACAACACAATACAATCATATAAATCGTCCATGGTCTGTGGACGACGGAGAGCAGTTCATATATGTAGTTATAAAATAAATTAAATGTACAGCAATTATAGTGAGAAGATTCTCACAGTCGGTTTCCACTCCACCAGTTTTTGTTCTGAATTTCTGAGCTGTTCAGATTTGAATTTGCCTAAATTTCCAACTAGCTTCAAATTTGACCCGGTTAGTCTTGTTGTGAAGCTCTCGTCCCCATGATCGCAATGGATTCAGTTTCGCGTGATTTGGACCTCGTATGCAAAAGTTACGTATTTTTAAACATTGTAGAGTTTAATTAAATAATTAAATAAATTAATAAGGTTTAATTTATCTTAACCTTTCTTCCCCGTGCACTGTAATACGAACTGTGAAACCCATTCTGCCATTAGCTAGGGTTCCATTTTTCTCCCTCATCGTCATGCATGAACCCGATCCAACGATACCACCTTGAAGCCCTTGGAGCGCGCCCCCCTACGCCGGAAATTTGAAGGAGCTCGATCCCCTTTATAGCCGGGAAAACACCTGCGACGGTGGCCCATTTAGGCACCAAATCCGAATGATTTGAGCAGCAAGAAACCATCATTCCTATATTGAATTGTAGCTCGAAGAGAGTACTACAAAATTCATTCAGAGTTGGATTTAATTTCATAGTGGATTGGGGGAGAAATTTGAAGAAAAATCCGAGCGTTTTCCGCCCTTCATCAGGAAGAAACGGCGGCCTGTCGTTTTCTGGGAAATTAGGGTTTCTTTGACCTTATATAATAAATTAATAATAATATTTTAATTCATTTATTCCTTGAATGTGAAGTTTTTTATTCGAACTCTAAATCGACCTCAACGATTGTCGTTCCTAGATAATTACCCACATTCTGAACGCAATGGGATATGTATCGTAAGCCAATTCGACTGTTTCGATCAGTTTTCATTTTAAATTAAAATATAAATCAACATATATTTAATTCAAACGGACATTTCAATTTATCGGGGCCACATACAGACTCTAAAAATTACAGAAAAATTATTTCTAGCTTCGTATTGACGATACGGTCCTAACAAAACTAATTTCGTCGAAATTGAAGACCATTTGAAAAATGGCCATTTTCTGGTCGATCCAATTTGACTAAAACTGTCAAAACACGTTTAACTTCGCCACGCTCACATATTGATTTCAAAAATTATGGAAATTTGAATCTAGCAATAATTTGACATTCCGGTTCCAACAAAAGTGTTTTCGTCGAAAATGGAGGTCATTTGCAAAATGGCTATTTTTAAGGCCTTTGTATATATTAATATATATATATATATATATATATATATATTCCACAACGACTTTTCTGAATTTTAAACTGGACGTAACTCTCAATTTTTAAAATGAAATATCAGTTTCTTACATCCGTTAGAAAGATATAGTTAAAAAGATTCGAATATTTCTTGTTTCACTGAAATTCGATTTATTTTGAATCTTGTACATTCATTTGAAATTTGAAATTCGAAATCGAATTTTCAAACTGCCTCGCCATTTCAGGGTCGAATTATAAATAAAATAAATTTATTCATTTTAACTTCGTCGAAAATAAATTTTCTGTCGTTGTTATTTTAAATATTCAAAATCCTTTAAAATTGCCAAAATAAAAATTTTAAATTAGTTCTGATTTTCTGGGTTGTTACAATCTCCTCCACTTAAAATCTTTTCGTCCTCGAAAAGGAATGGAGCTGAAAGTTGTTTAACTAATCAACTCAATTTTCATTCTGGCTTTCATTCTTCAGCTTTTCAATTTCTAAGAATTTCTAATTTTTCAAAAATTTAGCTAACACCCTAAATTTTCGAAAAATTTCGCTATAACCTCCTTTGTACGGAGAGCACCGGGAAAATCCCCAAACCTCCACACAGGCCCTCTCATCTCAAAGGAAAAAGAAAAGGCCAAGCGGCTCATAAAATCATCATCACCCAAGAAATTAGTAAACATGTACCTATTTGTTGGGCATACAATTTTATTCCTCTTCTCTAGCCTCCTTGCAATGACCTGTTCAATATATATGCATGTACACGTATGCAATTTCAAACAATTTTCTATTTAGTTCAAATTTTGATTTGATTTGGCTAATTCACCTTTCATTCTCTTATTGGTATTGTCAATTCAATATTTTTATTGATCAAATTAATAATCAAAAAACATAACCAGCAATCGATTAATTGATAAAATTTCAAATTCTTTACTTTGATATATATTCAAAAATCAGATTATATATAATCACAAATACGTTATTTATAAACATATAACTCTGAACTCATTCTGGAGCATTACTAACCCCATCTCTAATGAGTCACTCATTCTAGAATGCAAATGATTCTATCTCTAATGAGGATTCTTCTATAGGATATTATTAATCCAATCTCTGATGAGTCTTTTATTCTGTTCTAACGAGTTGCACCCCAAAGATTTGAGTTAACCAAAGCTTTGATACCATATGTAACGATCCGGATTTCGCCCGGACCTAATCGATCGCTAAACCAACCAAGACCGTTCAAATCCCGCTTACGCTAACTCTTGGCGCATGACACATCAAAACAAATAACAGAAGACTTTTATAAACATCATAATAATGTTACCTCAGAGTAAAGAATATCAGAGTATAATAATATAGCAGAAGATAATTTTACAAAAATGTAATACATTGCACAACGGAAATATAAACTAACACAGCGGAAGACTATCAATACTCTGGACATAGCTTTTCACTTCAATCCAGAATCCTGCTTATATATCTGGAAAATAAACTACTCGACTGCCCGTGTGGAAAGTAGGGGCACCCGAATTTGCAAGGGAAAATTAAACTACGAGTCAGTCACGGGGCTGGTGTGAGAAACTCTACAGCTAAAATTAACTTATATAAATGATAAGGCAAATCACAGGACCACGCCGCTAACACGGAACGGGTTTACCCCCATGAATGCCAGTGTATAAACAACAATCAATATAGATATATGGATCTACTATGCATCAATCAACATGCAATATCCCAATTTACCCATTTAGATTAATCACCACACTTATATTTTCCAAATCCAATTCAATTTACAGAAATTATTCCTTTGTACTTTATTTCCTGATTTCTATTTCAAATCATTTGAAATACATATTTAACTTTTATATCAAAGTAGATTTCACTTCGGGATCTCAAATCAAATCATTTGGAAATACGAATTCCAAAACAAATGCATACAAACAAGTATGGAACCAAATATCAGGCTCCCCTCAGACAAGGCAAAGGGCACGTACCTAAGCAACTCGATATATATATATATATATATGCACCTCCCACACATGGAGTAGGCTACAAACTGACCACTCACCCTAAGGCACTGGATCCCACCCATACTTTTAGTAGACCGGGTTACCAAATCTTTAGCCACATACCAAATCCTTTCATATCCCGAAGTAGAGAAAATCATTTCACAACATAATAATCACAAGTACTTTCATAATATAGTACTTCACATCAGCAGTTCACACATATGATCAGTCACTATTAATCACATAACCTTTGAGCTTGTACGTCTCAAAGAAGGGTGTTAAGCAAGAGAATAAATTCTCCGCCACCAAACAGATACATCATTAGTAGCAACTAATCGAATATGTGATGAACTACAATGTAAAACCATAATACATATCCAAATCATTTTGAAATCATCGGGTTTTAGCCCTCGAAATCCTTTCTGTTTTATAAAACATTTTTATAAAACATTCCCTGTCCAAAATCGGGAATACATTTCTTCACTTAAGAAAAATATCATTTTAAAAACATTCATCAAATTTGAAATGAACTCAACAACATCGCTAAACATCTCATAGTTAAATCTTGAAGTGTTTCACAAGATGTTATCATACAGATATTTCTACCCAACCCAATGCTAGTTGTAAAAGCATATTCTGCTCATAAACTGGTCGAGCACAATCCAAACAATCAAGCAATCACAATCAATATCAATATCAACAACCACGTATATTTGGTTTACACCACATCTCATGTTTTGGTAAATTTAATCACCATTCATTCATTCAAATCTAATTAAAGATTTATTCAAACTCCAATTGGTTCCATCTCTAAAATCATTTCATATTGATTGTTCTATTTTTGGAAATTATTCCTGCTTTTACTCGGGTTAAAGAACTAAGGTCATTTAAACACAGTTCACGACAAACCCCAAATCCAATTTGATATTAAATACAAGGCTCTGAATAGAAAATATATTAGCTTATATTCAATACCAAATTCTGAAATCAACAAATATCGTATTGGAATAACGATATATCTATATCTTCCAAACTTCTCCACAATATCCGTATAATCACGGAATCTAATATCGAAACATTTCAAAGATAATTTCGATTTAAATCCATTCCAATTCATATATTGGAAATCCTGATTATTTTTAAAACAATTTCAAATCCAATTTATTTATTTAAAAATATTGGATTTTTAATTCTAGTTTAAAACTAGTTCATTTCGACAAAAATATATTTTTATCTTTGCAAATATGGGATTTTTCATCCCAATTCTTTCCAAATCATTTATTATGGTTTTACACAAATTATTGATATTTTTAATAATTTTATCAAGGCCCGTACAGTCGATTTCCATAAACGACCGTCGAACTGCACTTACAACGACCTTTTTCCAAATTTGATTTGGACTTAATTCCAAATCCAACCATTAGATTTCAAATATCTCATATTCGTTAGAAAGCTCTTTTTGATACGAACCGAAGGTTCCGGTTTTAGGAGAATCCGACGGTCGGATCTCTCGCAATGTCCGTTTGAAGTCAATGGTCGAAATTCGCGAACTGCCGCAGCGTGGCGCATTCTATTCAGGCCATTATATATATATATATATATTTCATCGATTTCCTTTTAAAACGATTTTATAAATCGTTTTAAATTTGTTTTCAAAATGATTTCAACTTCATATTCAATTTCTAATCAAAATTGAATATTCCATATCATCGATACATAAATGATAGTATTTTCAAAACATTAGATTTTGAAATCAATTCCTTTTCGATATTCATTTTTCACATTTCATATATATTCATTTTTCACATTTCATATATATATGTATATATATATCATTTTCATATTTCATATATATATCGTTTTCACGTTTCATATATATATCGTTTTCACATTTCATATATATATCGTTTTCATATTTCATATATATATCGTTTTCACATTTCATATATATATATATATATATATCGTTTTCACATTTCATATATTTTCATTTACATTTCTCATCACAATCACAACACAATACAATCAAATAAATCGTCCATTGTCTGTGGACGACGGGGAGCAGTTCATATATGCAGTTATAAAATAAATTGAATATACAACAATTATAGTGAGAAGATTCTCACAGTCAGTTGCCACTCCGCTAGTTTTTTTCTGAATTTTTGAGCCATTCGGATTTGAATTTGCCTAAATTTCCAACTAGCTTCAAATTTGACCAGATTAGTCTTGTTGTGAAGCTCTCGTCCCCACGATCGCAACGGATCCAGTTTCTCATGATTTGGACCTCGTATGCAAAAGTTACGTATTTTTAAACATTGTAGAGTTTAATTAAATAATTAAATAAATTAGTAAGGTTTAATTTATCTTAAACTTTCTTCCCCGTGCATTGTAATACGAACTGTGAAACCCATTCTATCATTAGCTAGGGTTCCATTTTTCTCCCTCATCGTCACGCATGAACCCGATCCAACGATACCACCTTGAAGCCCTTGGAGCGCGCCCCCTATGCTGGAAATTTGGAGGAGCTCGATCCCCTCTATGGCCGGGAAAACGCCTGCGACGGTGGCCATTTGGACACCAAATCCGAATGATTCGAGCAGCAAGAAACCATCATTCCTATATAGAATTGTTGCTCGAAGAGTTTAATACAAAATTCATTCAGAGTTGGATTTAATTTCATAATGGATTGGGGAGAAATTTAAAGAAAAATCCGAGCGCTTTCCGTCCTTCATCAGGCAGAAACGGCGGCCCATCGTTTTCTGGGAAGTTAGGGTTTCTTTGACCTTATATAATAAATTAGTAATAATATTTTAATTCATTTATTCCTTGAATGTGAAGTTTTTCATTCGAACTCCAAATCGACCCCAACGACTGTCGTCCCTAGCTAATTACCGACATTCCGAACGCAATGGGATATATATTGTAAGCCAATTTGACTGTTTCGATCAGTTTTCATTTAAATTAAAATATAAATCAATATATATTTAATTCAAATGGACATTTCAATTTACCAGGGCCACATACGGACTCTAAAAATTACAGAAAAATTATTTCTAGCTTCGTATTAACGATACGGTCCTAACAAAACTAATTTCATCGAAATTGAAGACCGTTTGAAAAATGGTCATTTTCTGGTCGATCCAATTTGACTAAAACTGTCAAAACATGTTTAACTTCGCCACGCTCACATATTGATTTAAAAAATTATGGAAATTTGAATCTAGCAATAATTTGACATTCCGGTTCCAACAAAAGTGGTTTCGTCGAAAACGGAGGTCATTTGCAAAATGGCTATTTTTAAGGCCTTTGTATATGTTAATATATATATATATATATATATATTCCATATCGACTTTTCTGAATTTTATACTAGACGTAACTCTCAACTTTTAAAATGAAATCTCAGTTTCTTACATCCGTTAGAAAGATATATTTAAATAGATTCAAATATTTCTTGTTTCTCTGAAATCCGATTTATTTTGAATCCTGTACATTCATTTGAAATTCGAAATCGAATTTTCTAACTGTCGCGCCATTTCAGGCTCGAATTATAATTAAATTAAATTTATTCATTTTAAATTCATCTAAAATAAATTTTTCATCGTTATTATTTAAAATAAATCATTTTGAATATTCAAAATCCTTTAAAATTGCCAAAATAAAAATTTTAAATTGGTTCTGATTGTCCGAGAAATTAATCCTGTCTTTCAAATTAATAACGGCAAAGTCTTTCAAATTCCTTACATAGTAAAGGTCGTCCTCTACGGAGGTTCATCTCGATTATTAATAAATCGATTTCCATTCAATTCCAATTTAATTTATTAAATTAGAAAACTTTACTTTGGAAAATTCTATTAAATCTCAATTAAAAGATTATTCTATAAATTCCATTTTCAACTGGGTTTAAGAACAGAATTATTTAAAGATACCATTCACGACAAACCCAAAATCCAATTTGATATGAAATACAAGGTTTTGAATAGAAATCATATCTACTTATATTCAATATCAAATTCGAAAACCAACACGTACCGTATAAGGAATAACGATATCTATATATTCCAAATTCCTCAAACAATATCTGTATAATCATGGGGTCCAATATCAAAATATCTGAATATAATTTCCATTCAATTCACATTCAATTCCCGTCTAGTTCATTCATTGGACAACTTTTGTTATATTAAAACCATTACAATTTATAGGTTATTTGAAAGCCACTGAATCATTTAACTTCAGAAAACATCATTTGATCTTAGTCGAATATTTGATGCCCTTTCGGTTCTTCCCACCTCTCGCCTTACGGAAAGGGTTCCAGTTAGATCTCATAGGTGGTACTAGACTGTACTCTAAGAAATCATTGCATATTCCTTTTGGTTCTAAATTCTAATCATTAACTAGTTCACTTAGATAATATATCTTTTATTTTTCCAAAACTTAGATTATTCCACCCATAATCTTATCAAATCATTGATTATGATTTAACATAATATATCCATATTTATAATAATTTTATTAAGGCTTTTACAGTCGGTTTCCAATTTCAGTTCTTGAACTACGTCTATAGCGACCTTTTCCAATACATATTTGGCCTTAACTTCAAATCAAACCATTGGATTTTAAAACTTCTTATTTCATTTAGAAGCTCTTTCTATTATGGACCCAACATTTTTAGTTTTAGTAAAATCTGATGATCGGATCTCCCAGCATGTCAATTTAAAGTTACGAGTCAAACTACGAGAACTGTCACTACGTGACACATCCTATTTAAGCCCAAATTGATTTATAATTTGAAATGAAACGAAAATGCTTCCAAAATAATTTTAAATTACATAAATTATTTACAACTACCATTTGAAATTCTATTTCAAACATATCCCTTCAAAATCAATTACTTCAATATTAAGCCATTTTAATATTATATAAATGTAACACCTCGTGTTTTACATATTGGAGGATCGTAAAATATTTTTATTTAATTCCCAGAAGGTTGAGTTATTTTAATATTTTGATATGTTGGTTATGGAGATGTGAGACACGTCAGTAATTTTAACCAATTTTATTTATGACCATTTTCCCTATCGGTTTTGTATAGGGAATAACTTTTGACTGGGATCGAATCAAGTGTTGAGATCGATTTCACTGGAAAGGAAATGATGTTGCCTATTCTGTAAAGTGGTCACATTAAAGATTTGGTTCAGTGGTTTGGGAGGAATTGTTGTTTTAGTGTTTCATAATTTTAGTTTAGGTTTTGTAAGCCATTGATAGGCTGATTTGACAAGGCCCATTAGTGGGCTGGTGGGAGGCTATAAATAGGGGGTTAGAGGCATGGAGAGAGGGTTACTTTTCTTCATTATTTCATTTGGTTGAGCTCATGGCCCTCCTTGCTCAATCAAATACATCTTTCCACTATTAAAATTCTAGATCTACATAAAAGAATCAAAGATCTACATTGTTTGAAGCTAGATCTACGTCTAGTGAAGAGAGATCACATCAAATCAAAAGGTTTGAAGCATATTTTTCGCTGTCCGAATTGAGAATTTAGCGATTTCGTGTTAATTCGAAGAATTAGTGAGTGATAAGCATCTCTCACAGATTTAATCAAGTATATGGGTTGTTTGATCTTAATTTCATCATTTTCAAGTTGTTTTCACCTAGATCTACATCTTGGTAAGTACATTTTCATTTGAATCACCATAGGATCTAATCTAGCAACTTAAAACAGGTAATTCTTATATTAATTCATATTTTTTTGCAAGTTAAATCCATTATTTTAGTTTATTCATTCATTTATCATGATTTAGTGAATCTTATATGATTACTGATGAATAATTGTCATTTTGATGATGTTGATGGATTCATAAAGTGTTGATTGTGGAACTGGATGATGTAGATGAGTTGTTTGCATCGATGTGGTTGTTTAGTGATGATTTGGTCAAGACTGGAGCTGATTTGGTCAAGACTGGAGCTAATTTGGTCAGATCTAGAGTCATGTCATTTTTCTTAGGTCGCTGATGATGTGGCATGGAGTTTGGGTCGTGTGGCTTGTTGCTCAAGGAAGGGATAAAGGTCAGGTCGTTGATTTTAGGTCGTTAGTGTGTTAGGTAGTTTTAAAGACCGAAGGAGTTAGGTCTTAGATCGTTTTTTAGACCTAAGGAGTTAGGTCTTAGGTCATTTTTAAGACATAAGGAGTTAGATCATAGGTCATTTTCAAGATCTAAGGAGTTAGGTTTTAGGACTTTAGGTCTTAGGTCGTTGGTTCTTAGGTTGTTAGATCTTAGGTCATTAGGTCTTATATCGTTTTAAGACCTAAGGAGTTCAAGACCTAAAAAATATCAACTAAACAAAGCTTGTTTTTGAGTCAATGATGGTTATAGCTTCGACACGAATTCAAGGAGGAATGTCTGAAGCATCGTGAAGTGTTCGTTGATCGTCATAATGCAATGAATGGGAATACGACTCAAAGGTGTTGAGTTCGTAGATAATGGTTGCTCGAGAAGGTTGCTTGAGCTATGAACATCCATTAGGGAGGACAACTTGATTTTGAAGGCTTAAAGATTATCGTTGTCATAGTTCCAGTGGCCTCAAAGCATGGGTACAATAGGGAGGTCTAAAATACCGGCTGAATGGCCGATTACCCTGGGTATCGTTGAAAGGCCTAGATACTTATCGATGAAAGGCGTATGGAGTTTTTGCAAGAACCGGGGTTACCATTAGCCCTTGATGTATGGCAAGTTTGGTCGTCATATGATTAATGATGGTTTCGAAGCAGGATAGGCAGTGATAGCCATGGTCATTGATGTTGGTTGTTTTGCTTGTATTGTCTCATGTAAGTTGTCTAACATCGAGGGAGATGTTTCGTGTGTGCTTGTCTGATATTGGTTTAGGCGTTATGGGCTTGAGACAACCCCAAACCCCGTACTGACGGTGGCAAGGGTAATCCTTAGAATATAACACAGAAACATATAATAGCAGAATAGAAGTAAATAAATACACAAGATAATGAACAATAGAATATACTGGATAAACGTAATCATCAAAGTTACACCGTATACAGGATCATACTTAGTACAAATACAGTTCAGCTATATATAAATGTCTACAGCGGAAATAAACAAAATATGTACAATAGGAGCTGAACAGCATAAAAAGAGATAAATAATAGAATCCATCTTCAGCTCCAGCTATCCAGAAAGAACCAGCTAAACCTGAATACAAGGCTGCCCGTGTAGAAAAAGGGGCACCCGAGTTTGAAAGTGAAACAAACTACGAGTCAGTCATGGGACTGGTATGAGAAATCTACTCAACACATTTACAATATGGCTAATCATAGGACCACGCCACTTTCGTGGAACGGGTTTACTCCATTGGATTGCCAGTGCTTTAAAACAAATCTTTCTTTAAAACAACGCAATGCTTTTTATAAAAATGAAGCCATTATAAGACTCAGTTCCCATCACACAATGCAACGCAAACCGGAGGATAGAGTTTTTACCTTATAACGGGCAAAATATTCTTGATACGAATAAAACAAAGGCATTTGATATTATTGCTATGTTTATATGTTTTGAAAACAATTTCAAATCATAACTATCAATAATAGACGGCATTAATGCCCCATACCACTATGTCGCCATATATAGGTATACAATCAAAACCGCACGATGTCGTATTTGGAAATTGGATTTCCGTCATGAACCAAGGCAAAAGATAGTCCTTACCGAATTCGTGACTCTCAAGCCCGAGCCACAGGCAAGCGCGCAGGCAAGCCTTTAGATCGTCAGGGCCGGTCCACCGATGTGGATTATTATGCACTACGTCTCCCCTCCCTTTGGGGCGTAAACGATCCAACGAATGACTCCATCGGACCCGGATCGTCCGATCAAACCGAGGCGCCTCGCAACAGCAACAACCACACATGTGAAAAGTACATAAATGTCAGGGCTGGTAGGTCACTGACACCACCCTAGCTAGAAAGAAACGCATGCCCTCCCTGAGGTCCTTCTCCCGTTTCTGGTTCATACCGGGGTGTGAGGCTCGCGAATTCACATTATACACAAAGCTACGCCACACAGGTGGTGCTTTGATCATCACCACAAGACTTTGCTTTTCAACAGAAGCCCTGATCATTTGCCACTTAGGCATGCCACACTAGAAATTCATGCCATGCGACTGATGTCCATCTATACACAACCTCTGAGCTCGTGCGTCTCAGAGAAGGGCGTTAAGCAGAAGAATAAATTCTCCGTCGCCAAACAGATGCATATTTAATAGAGATCAATCAACACAGAATAAAATCCAATGTCAGACACACAGTCCATTTACAAGTCCGTTCTGGGTCTGAACGAAACCGGAGGCACTAAATACCTCGCAAACCCATCGATCACCACGTACGTCTGGACGATCACCACTCATTATCCATATTTCGGGATGCCTCCCAATCAGGACCTCGGTTACCACCCAAACGAGGTGAAGATCTCCGGTCTTCGACCACCGTCTTCATCTTCGACTTTCAATCGTCGGACAGTTATTTGAAATGAGAATTAACTCGGCCTTTTCAAATAATTCACGTATATTTAGAATTTCAAATCAATTTATTTCAATGGTTAAATCAATCGACAACACCAATTTGTTCTTTAATGTACTTTTCACACCAAACACATTCAACCATCAAAAACCACATAAATCGAGCAAATTCAGTTTATTTCCATTCCATATCGTTTATGATATTTTATAACAATTTATCGCTATTTTTATTTATTTTAAAATAGCCAATTTAGTCAAAACGACGCTTCGGGCCATAACGCGGCCGTGGCGCTGTTTTTCTTCAGATTTGATTTACACATATCTGAAAATCTAACCGTTGGATCTTCACAAAATTAACATCATTATAAAGATCTTTTCAAAACGAATCCAACGGTTCCAGTTTCAGGAAAATCCAATGGTCGGATTTCCCACACTAGTTGTTTGAAATCACGGTTTCGAAACACGAACTGCACGGCCACGTTTCATTTTAATTTTATTTATATTTATATATTTATATAAATATAGTTCATTCAACAATTTCAATATCGTTTTCACTTCAAATACTTCACTAACGCCATTAAATTTTGGAAAATTTCGCCATAACCTCCTTTGTACGGGAGGGGCTGGGAAAATTCCCAAATAGCCACACGGGCGTCTCATGTCAAAAAGAAAAAGAAAAAGCCAAGCGGCTAGCCAACAGGCTCATAAAATCATCACTCAAACAAAACAGTAAATGTGTACCTATTTGTCGGGCACAAAATTTTATTCCTCTTCTCTAGCCCCTTTGCTATAACCTGTTCAATAAATATGCACGTACATATATATAATTTTTATCACTTATCATTTTCCATTCAACTTCATATTTGATTTACTTTGGTTTAAAACACCATTCATTCTAATGTTGCATGCATAGGCTAAAATCATATCATTAGCTAATTAATGTATATTTCAACTCATGCATATTTTATTTGAACAAGTGGCTATTTTTAACACTTCACATTTCAAAGATGATAATTTTGGAGAACTAAAATACATTTCAACACATGACTATTTTCTTTAGTTCCTATGCATGTTGAAAATAATATTTCTTCACAAATATTTATTTCAACGTCCGCATATCTTTAGCATATCACATAGATGATAAAAATGATATTTTTATCATTTAAAATATTTATTCGATAAATAGATGTTTTCAACACTTCATAGTTTCAATAAAAATGTAATTTTTATTGTTCGATCTTTTTATTCAACACATGAACTTTTCCACTACACACACTTCTCAACACATGAGCATTTCCACACATGGATATTTTATTTATGTTGTTCATATAAGAAAGATAGAATTTTTGTTGTTGAAACTATTTATATATAAGGCGAATATTTTACATACTTCATATATATTATAAAAATGTGATTTTTATTGTTTAGACACTTCATTCATTCACAAATGAATTTAATTTTCACACATCACTTTTAAATACATGAACATTTCCACACATGGATATAGTTTCAACATATGACTTTAATTTCAAGGCATGAAAATAATTTCAACATATGAAAATTATTCTAACACCCAAAGATTATTCAAAATTTCGGCAGCATAACGGCAGGGTAGTTAAAACCGGCACCGTCCCTAGTACGGCTACTCGCTCTACCTTAAAACCTCGCGGTTTTTGACAATGGGGATTCATGCATCTAATTCGCACGCAGGCGGCATGTTTTATTTTTATTTCCACAAATATTTCCAATTCATTTCAATCACCAATGGGTATTTTTTTTTCAACCACAACCAATCAATATCAACCACAAACAATTCCAATCAACCATTCGCAATCAATCAATTTTCACACCAATCACAACCAATAAATATCGTCCATGGTTTGTGAACGAGGGGCATATATATATATATATATATATATATATATATATATATATATAGCAATTCACTTCTATTTCAACACATATATAAATTTTACAACGCATATATAACTTATACATCGAACGTACAACTTATACAACGCTTATACATGAGGTGTACAACGCTTATATAACTCATACATCGACTATATAATTTATACATCGTCGTTTTCCATATCGGTTATAAATTAGAAATCTCACATTGGGTTCCACTCAACCAAAAATAGCAAAAGACTCAGAAAAATATGCGGTCTCTTCTAAAATGTAGAAGACATCCACACGGTCACGATGTTTCCTGTTTCATCGAGTTTCGTTAACACACTAAAAAGATATGATTTTTCAAAGTTTGCAACGGTTTAAAAGTGTTAAAACTGTTGAAAATTTAACAAGCCGTTACCTCAGCTGAAAGGTTCAAAACTAGGTTTGAATTTTTCGATCAATCCGTGCAATGGTTCCACGATCGGGTTGCGCAGGGTCGAAGAGGGAGGAGAGGCGCCTGTTCGCCTGGAGGTGGGGCCAGTTCGACGGCCTCTGGCGTGCGTGGCGGCGGTTCGAAGTGCTGAACTTCGTGACGTCGGTTCTCCCAAACCACACAATGAAAAAATCCAAACTATATATGGATTTGAAGATCTTCTCGTGCTCTTCAAAATCTTCAACTGGAGCTTTTGATATTAGTGAGTGGATGAGGAGAAATCGAAGAGAGAAGGCCTCAAGCCCTTTCCGCCATGCATCGCGATATACGGGGAGAGAGAAAGCTGGGGTGTCGTTTTCTGATTGGCCAGGAATTTTTTATATTTATATATTTTTTAAAATTTCAAAAATACCCCTCTTCGCATACTAACTCCAATCCGAACCCAACGACTGTCGTCCCTAGCATTTTACCCCCATTCCGAATACAATGGGATATGTTTCGTAGGCCCATTCGACTGTTTCAGTCAGTTCTCTTTCAAATTAAAATATAAAACATTCAATATTCGATTTGAACGTGCATTTCAATTTGCCCGGGCCACAAACTGATTCGAAAAATTCCAGAAAAATAAATCGGGCTATGTTTTGACGATACGGTCCCAACAAAACTAGTTTCATCGAATTCTGAGACCGTTTGCAAAAAGGCCCATTTCTGGTCGATCCAATATAACTGTAATTGACCAAAACACGTTTTCCTTTGCCACGCTCACATACTAGCTTCAAAAATTATGAAATTTGAAACCTAGCAATAACTTCACATCCCGGATCCAACAAAAGTGGTTTCGTTGAAATCCGAGGTCGTATGCAAAATGGCCAATTTCACGGGCTATATAATTTCCACAACGACCTTTCTGAAAATTCATTTGGCCATAACTTTTGCTTTCCGCTATGAAATTCGATTTTTCAAATTCGTTAGAAAGGTATTCACTAACAGATTTAAATAATTTTGGTTTCACTAAAATCCGTTTTGTTTCGCACCCGGTACAGCCCGACAAAGTTTGAATTCAATTTTTGAAATTGCAGCGCCATTTCAGGCCTTGTTTATAATTAAAATTAATTATATTCGTTTTCAATTGTCGATTCAAACTCAGTTTTCATCGCTATTATTTAAAATATTTATTTTAAATATTTAAAATCCATTATTTTAGCCAATTTAAAATTTTTAAATTGGTTCAGATTTTCTGGGTCGTTACAATCTCCCCCACTTAAAACTTTTCGTCCCCGAAAAGGAACAAAGTCGAAAGTGCTTTGATTAATCAACTCTACGTTTGATCTGGCTTCCATTCTCCAACTTTTCAGTTTCTGAGAATTTTCAAATTCTTTAAAAATTTGGCTAACACCCGGAATTTTCGAAAAATTTCGCCATAATTCTATCGTTGATTAAATTAACTATCGTTTCAGTAATTTAATTAATCAAATCTACAATCACACAACACAAACAACAATCAATTTATTTTTAACCTTTCAAAAATATACTAATCAAATCCTATATTCCTTTAAAATCATTCATAGTATAGAATTAAAAGTGCACATCCATGGAAAGAAAATAACAACAGAATAGAGAACTAATTGGCAATGCAAAGTATGGAAAATGTACCTTGCACCGGAGTCAATCAGAGATATCCACTCGGCATCTAAGATAAGCTTTCTGAATGCTCTCCTCAGTTTCCCAAGTACAATCTCGCGGATCTCCACTCCATTGCACTTTGACTAAGTGAACCTTCTTGTTCCTCAGCTCTTTGGTTTCTTTGCCGATGATCTTTAGCGGCTCTCGTCTCACAGCTAATTCTGGAGTAATTTCAATATCCTGCTGAGCTGCTTCTTCCACGATCAAGTCTGGATCATGAACGTGCTTTCGAAGTTGAGATATGTGAAATACATCATGAACTCCAGGCAACCAATCAGGAAATTTAACCCTATAAGCGAGAGCTCCGATCCGTTCCAGAATAGGAAACGGACCAACGAATTTGGGCGCCAACTTCTCAGTTTTACCGAACCGGATAACTCCTCTCATCGGCGATACTTTCAAATATACATAGTCGCCAACAACAAAGGATATATCTCTTCTTCTCCTATCGGCATAGCTCTTTTGTCGGCTTTGAGCGGCGAGTAATCGCTTCTTAATAAAATCAACTTTGTCGGCAGCTTCTCGGATCATATCGGGCCCTAACACAAGTCTATTTCCGGGTTCGACCCAACAAGCAGGAGATCGACACGGTCTACCATACAACGCTTCGAATGGAGACATTGTCAGGCTCGCCTGGTAGCTGTTGTTATATGAGAATTCAGCCAAATGTAGATGGTCTTCCCACGATCCACCAAAATCTAGAACACAAGCCCGCAATAGATCTTCTAAAATACGATTCACCCTCTCAGTCTGACCGTCTGTCTAAGGATGATAAGCGGTGCTTAGATTCAGCTTCGTTCCCAGCTCGACTTGAAATGCCTCCCAGAATTTACTAGTAAATATGGTGTCTCTATCACTGACTATACTGAGCGGCACTCCATGTAGTCTAACTATTTCCTTGAAATATATCTGCGCCAGACTCTGAGCAGTTCTGTTTGTTCTGACAGGTATGAAATGGGCGGTCTTCGTGAAGCAATCTATGATCACCCAAATACTGTCATTCCCTTTTCTGGTTCTGGGCAGACCATCAATGAAGTCCATGGAAATATTTTCCCACTTCCAACCAGGAACGTCTAGCAGTTGTAATTATCCAGCTAGTTTATGTTGGTCGCTTTTGACTAGCTGGCAAGTAGGGCATCGGCTAACGTATATTGAAACGTCCCTTTTCATAGCCTTCCACCAGAATGTTCGCTTGAGATCGTTGTACATTTTGGCCACACCAGGATGGATACTCAGCTTGGATTTGTGACACTCATCTAACACTTCCCTTTTGAGCTCGGGAATGTCAGGAACACAAATCCTTCCTTTCAATCTCAGGGTCTCGTCGTTATCTATTTGAAAACACGAGGGTTCGCCTTTCTGAATCCTTTTAATCATATCCTTAATAAAGTTATCCTCCTTCTGAAGAATAGATATTTTGTCAATCAAGGAAGTCGTGATAATAAAGCTGGCGATCATTACATTCTTTCGGCTCAGCGCATCAGCCACGACATTGGCTTTCCCTGGAGTGTATATAATCTCAAAGTCGTATGCTGCAAGGAACTCTAGCCAACGTTGCTGCCTCAAATTCAGGTCTTTCTGAGTGAACAGATACTTTAACGATTGGTGATCTGTAAACAGTTCAAATCTCTCACCCAGAAGATAGTGTCTCCAGATTTTCAAAGCGAATACTATCGCCAATAACTCAAGATCATGAGTGACATAGTTTTTCTCGTGCGGCTTCAGTTGACGGCTAGCATAAGCAATCACTTGGCCCCTTTGCATTAACACTGCGCCAAGGCCTTCTCTAGAAGCATCAGTCCAGACTTTCAAATCCTGATTGCCATCGATGATGGTTAACACTGGAGCTGTCGTTAGTCTTAACTTAAGCTCTTCAAAAGCCTCCTCACTTTCTGGAGTCCATTTGAATTTAGAGTGCTTCTTCGTAAGCTTCGTTAAATGACCAGATATCTTCGAAAAGTTTTTAACGAACTTCCGGTAATAGCTAGCCAATCCGAGAAAACTGCGGACTTTAGTAGGGGTACTAGGCTGCTTCCAGTTCTGAATAGCTGTGATTTTACTTGGATCCACAGCAATTCCTTCTTTCGATACGACGTGGCCTAGAAATTTCACTTCATCTTGCCAGAATATGCATTTGGACAGTTTGGCTTTCAATACATTCCGTCTCAGAATTTCTAGAATCTGTTCCAGATGATTTTCATGTTCGGTCTTTGATTTAGAGAAGATTAGAATATCGTCAATGAAAACCAGAACAAATTTATTCAAAACCCCTCTGAACACTCTATTCATCAGATCGACGAAGTAAGCTGGAGCGTTACATAAGCCGAACGGCATTACTAACCACTTGTAAAATAAATCTGGACCTCTGAATGCTGTCATTGGAACACATTCTTCGGCAATTCGAAGTTGATGGAAGCCTGTAGCTAGGTCCATTCGTGAAAATACTTGTGCGCCATTTAATCGATCCAACAAATCATCGATCTGCGGCAATGGATATTTGTTCTTTATCGTCTGCTTGTTCAAATCACGATAATCGACACATAGCCGTAGAGTACCGTCAGATTTTGGGAAAAACACCACTGCTGCACTCCAATCAGAGAAACTAGGCCTGATCAGACCCTTCCATACTAGCTGTCGTGTTTGATTGTCTAATTCCTCTTTCTCTTTCGAGGACATTCTTTGAATAGCGTGAACTACCGGCCTTGCATTCGGAATCAAAGAAATTTTGAAGTCTATTTCTCTCTGCGGAGGTAAGCGAACAACTTCCTCGAACACATCCGCATAGTTCTTGGCGACAGGAATATCTTTCACTAGATCGGGAATATTCTCTGTGACTTCAGGGACATTTTCTATTTGGGCTGGATAAACATTCAAAGCTGCCCAGGAGTCTTTACTATTCGCATTCTGACCTTCACAGGGAATGGTTATATAATCACCTGATTTAATCTTTGCCTTTACGACTCTGTCGGCGCATTTAACTTCAGCTTCATATTTGGTCAACCAGTCTAACCCCAAGATAAGATCAAACTCTTTAAAATTCATGAAGACCGCGATGGTAGGAAACCGATAACGAGAGAAAGAAACCGGGACTCCACAAACCCAACTGAGATCAATGGAACCCCCAACCGGATTCTGGACAGTCATTGGTTCCTTCAGCTTTTTCAAATTCAAATCCAGTTTCTTAGCTGCATCTTTTGCAATGAAGCTTCGTGACGCGCCTGTGTAAAACAGTACTTTAACTGGAATATCTTTGACAGTTAGCGTGCCTTCTAAAACATCAGACCTCTCCTGAGCAGACGAAGATGCAGGCACCTCTGCCACTTCATTTACTTGTACTACTTTGGTCTTTTTCAACATCCAGCAGTCTCTCTTTATATGACCGGTCTTGTGACAAAGATTGCACTCTCAGGTCACTTGAAACTTATTCTTGGATCTAGATTCATCCTTTACTCGTTTCTTGAGAGATCTGCAACTTACCGAGAGATGACCTTGCCTATTGCAGTTACTGCATACAACAGTCGTTGCTGGTTCTTTTTTAGATCTGGCCCTTTTTCGATTGACTTTGGGCTTCTTACTGACCTCAGACATTGTACTGGCCTTAGGACGATCAGTCTCAGACTCAATTTTATTACTGGAGCTGACTTCTTCTTCGTCGCGCAACATGCCTTTCTTATGGATATCTTCATACTGATAAGCCATATAAATCATTTCTGAAAAAGGAAGCTTCACATGCCCCATTACTTTATTCCGGTATTTCCTTTGAAGCCCGTAAATAAATCTCAGACTCTTTCTCTTCGTATTCTGAATTAGATGGGGAGTAAAGTGAGAAAGTTCGTTGAATTTCTTATGATATTCTGGGATGGTCATATCTCCTTGTATCAAATAGGAAAATTCATCACATAGGCGCTCAGTCGCTTCGGGAGGAGTAAATCTTTCCAGGAAAATCACTTTGAATCTATCCCAGGTGATATCACCTTCTGGATTATCCTTAATAACTGAATCCCACCAGAACAAAGCTTCGTCTTTGAGTGCCCAGGAGGCCAGTAATCTTTTCTGGTCATCCCCCAGCTTTAATGCTTCGAAGATTTTCTCAGCCGAACGAATCCAAGCTTGTGTTTTCATAATTGATTCTTCACCCGTGAAGGGTTTTCCACCCAGATTTCTATATTTCACAAATAGAGCTTCTATATCCGGGTCAGTATTACTTCTTCTGTTTCTGGCACTCATTTTCTAGTACTTCTGCAAACAGCAGATCAAGTGTCAGGTCACAGAAAAGACATTTCAAAATATAGAGACAATTACTTGAATGTAAATGTGTCTATCTAAGTGTTATTTCTTTCTGCTTCTCATACTAGGATATTACTGATCCTATATGTAATGAGTTACCCGTCCTAGAACACTACTGGTTCTATTTCTGACGAGTTCGTTAATATGTCATATTCCAGAACTAAGCTTAACCAAGGCTCTAATACCAAATTGAGACAACACCAAACCCCGTACTGACGGTGGCAAGGGTAATCCTTGGAATATAACACAGAAACATATAATAGCAGAACAGAATTAAATAAATACACCAGATAATGAACAACAGAATATACTGGATAAACGTAATCATCAGAGTTACACCGTATACAGGATCATACTTAGTACAAATACAGTTTAGCTATACATAAATGTCTACAGCGGAAATAAACAAAATATGTACAATAGGAGCTGAACAGCATAAAAAGAGATAAATAATAGAATCCATCTTCAGCTCTAGCTATCCAGAAAGAACAAGCTAAACTTGAATACAAGGATGCCCGTGTAGAAAAAGGGGCACCCGAGTTTGAAAGTGAAACAAACTACGAGTCAGTCATGGGACTGGTATGAGAAATCTACTCAACACATTTATAATATGGCTAATCACAGCACCACGCCACTTTCGTGGAACGGGTTTACTCCATTGGATTGCCAGTGCTTTAAAACAAATCTTTCTTTTAAACAACGCAATGCTTTTTATAAAAATGAAGCCATTATAAGACTCAGTTTCCATCACACAATGCAACGCAAACCGGAGGATAGAGTTTTTACCTTATAATGGCCAAAATATGCTTGATACGAATAAAACAAAGGCATTTGATATTATTGCTAGTGTTTATATGTTTTGAAAACAATTTCAAATCATAACTATCAATCATAGACGGCATTAATGCCTCATACCACTATGTCGCCATATATAGGTATACAATCAAAACCGCACGATGTCGTATTTGGAAATTGGATTTCCGTCATGAACCAAGGCAAAAGATAGTCCTTACCGAATTCGTGACTCTCTAGCCCGAGCCACAGGCAAGCGCGCAGGCAAGCCTTTAGATCGTCAGGGCCGGTCCACCGATGTGGATTATTATGCCTGAACACTACGTCTCCCCGCCATTTGGGGCGTAAACGAGCCAACGAATGACTCCATCGGACCCGGATCGTCCGATCAAACCGAGGTGCCTCGCAACAGCAACAACCACACAGGTGAAAAGTATATAAATGTCAGGGCTGGTAGGTCACTGACACCACCCTAGCTAGAAAGAAACGCATGCCCTCCCTGAGGTCCTTCTCCCGTTTCTGGTTCATACCGGGGTGTGAGGCTCGCGAATTCACATTATACACAAAGCTACGCCACACAGGCGGTGCTTTGATCATCACCACAAGACTTTGCTTTTCAACAGAAGCCCTGATCATTTGCCACTTAGGCATGCCACACTAGCAATTCATGCCATGCGACTGATGTCCATCGATACACAACCTATGAGCTCGTGCGTCTCAGAGAAGGGCGTTAAGCAGAAGAATAAATTCTCCGCCGCCAAACAGATGCATATTTAATAGAGATCAATCAACACAGAATAAAATCCAATGTCAGACACACAGTCCATTTACAAGTCCATTCTGGGTCTGAACGAAACCAGAGGCACTAAATACCTCGCAAACCCATTGATCACCACGTACGTCTGGACGATCACCACTCATTATCCATATTTCGGGATGCCTCCCAATCAGGACCTCGGTTACCACCCAAACGAGGTGAAGATCTCCGGTCTTCGACCACCGTCTTCATCTTCGACTTTCAATCGTCGGTCATTATTTGAAATGAGAATTAACTCGGCCTTTTCAAACAATTCACGTATATTTAGAATTTCAAATCAATTTATTTCAATGGTTAAATCAATCGAAAACACCAATTTGTTCTTTAATGTACTTTTCACACCAAACACATTCAACCATCAAAAACCACATAAATCGAGCAAATTCAGTTTATTTCCATTCCATATCGTTTATGATATTTTATAACAATTTATCACTATTTTTATTTATTTTAAAATAGCCAATTTAGTCAAAACGACGCTTCGGGCCATAACGCGGTCGTGGCGATGTTTTTCTTCAGATTTGATTTACACATATCTGAAAATCTAACCGTTGGATCTTCACAAAATTTACATCATTATAAAGATCTTTTCAAAACGAATCCAACGGTTCCAGTTTCGGGAAAATCCAATGGTCGGATTTCCCGCACTAGTTGTTTGAAATCACGGTTTCGAAACACGAATTGCACGACCACGTTTCGTTTTAATTTTATTTATATTTATATATTTATATAAATATAGTTCATTCAACAATTTCAATATCGTTTTCACTTCAAATACTTCACTAACGCCTTTAAATTTTGGAAAATTTCGCCATAACCTCCTTTGTACGGGAGGGGCTGGGAAAATTCCCAAATAGCCACACGGGCGTCTCATGTCAAAAAGAAAAAGCCAACAGGCTCATAAAATCATCACCCAAACAAAATAATAAATGTGTACCTATTTGTCGGGCACAAAATTTTATTCCTCTTCTCTAGCCCCTTTGCTATAACCTGTTCAATAAATATGCACGTACATATATACAATTTTTATCATTTATCATTTTCCATTCAACTTCATATTTGATTTACTTTGGTTTAAAACACCATTCATTCTAATGTTGCATGCATAGGCTAAAATCATATCATTAGCTAATTAATGTATATTTCAACTCATGCATATTTTATTTGAACAAGTGGCTATTTTTAACACTTCACATTTCAAAGATGATAATTTTGGCGAACTAAAATACATTTCAACACATGACTATTTTCTTTAGTTCCTATGCATGTTGAAAATAATATTTCTTCACAAATATTTATTTCAACGTCCGCATATCTTTAGCATATCACATAGATGATAAAAATGATATTTTTATCATTTAAAATATATATTCGACAAATAGATGTTTTCAACACTTCATAGTTTCAATAAAAATGTAATTTTTATTGTTCGATCTTTTTATTCAACACATGAACTTTTCCACTACACACACTTCTCAACACATGAGCATTTCCACACATGGATATTTTATTTATGTTGTTCATATAAGAAAGATAGAATTTTTGTTGTTGAAACTATTTATATATAAGGCGAATATTTTACATACTTCATATATATTATAAAAATGTGATTTTTATTGTTTAGACACTTCATTCATTCACAAATGAATTTAATTTTCACACATCACTTTTCAATACATGAACATTTCCACACATGGATACAGTTTCAACATATGACTTTAATTTCAACGCATGAAAATAATTTCAACATATGAAAATTATTCTAACACCCAAAGATTATTCAAAATTTCGGCAACATAACGGCAGGGTAGTTAAAACCGGCACCGTCCCTAGTACGGCTCCTCACTCTACCTTAAAACCTCGCGGTTTTTGACAATGGGGATTCATGCATCTAATTCGCACGCAGGCGGCATGTTTTATTTTTATTTCCACAAATATTTCCAATTCATTTCAATCACCAATGGGTATTTTTTTTTCAACCACAACCAATCAATATCAACCACAAACAATTCCAATCAACCATTCGCTATCAATCAATTTTCACACCAATCACAACCAATAAATATCGTCCATGGTTTGTGAACGAGGGGCGTATATATATATATATTTATATATTTATATATAGCAATTCACTTCTATTTCAACACATATATAAATTTTACAACGCATATATAACTTATACATCGAACGTACAACTTATACAACACTTATACATGAAGTGTACAATGCTTATATAACTCATACATCGACTATATAATTTATACATCGTCGTTTTCCATATCGTTTATAAATTAGAAATCTCACATTGGGTTCCACTCCACCAAAAATAGCAGAAGACTCAGAAAAATATGTGGTCTCTTCTAAAATGTAGAAGACGTCCACACGGTCACGATGTTTCCTGTTTCATCGAGTTTCGTTAACACACTAAAAAGATATGATTTTTCAAAGTTTGCAACGGTTTAAAAGTGTTAAAACTGTTGAAAATTTAACAAGCCGTTACCTCAGCTGAAAGGTTCAAAACTAGGTTTGAATTTTTCGATCAATCTGTGCAATGGTTCCACGATCGGGTTGCGCAGGGTCGAAGAAGGAGGAGAGGCGCCTGTTCGCCTGGAGGTGGGGCCAGTTCGACGGCCTCAGGAGTGCGTGGCGGTGGTTCGAAGTGCTGAATTTCGTGACGTCGGTTCTCCCAAACCACACAATGAAAAAATCCAAACTATATATGGATTTGAAGATCTTCTCTTGCTCTTCAAAATCTTCAACTGGAGCTTTTGATATTAGTGAGTGGATGAGGAGAAATTGAAGAGAGAAGGCCTCAAGCCCTTTCCGCCGTGCGTCGCGATATACGGGGAGAGAGAAAGCTGGGGTGTCGTTTTCTGATTGGCCAGGAATTTTTTTATATTTATATATTTTTTAAAATTTCAAAAATACCCCTCTTCGCATACTAACTCCAATCCGAACCCAACGACTGTCGTCCCTAGCGTTTTACCCCCATTCCGAACACAATGGGATATGTTTCGTAGGCCCATTCGACTGTTTCAGTCAGTTTTCTTTCAAATTAAAATATAAAACATTCAATATTCGATTTGAACGTGCATTTCAATTTGCCCGGGCCACAAACTAATTCGAAAAATTCCAGAAAAATAAATCTGGCTATGTTTTGACGATACGGTCCCAACAAAACTAGTTTCGTCGAATTCTGAGACCGTTTGCAAAAAGGCCCATTTCTGGTCGATCCAATTTAACTATAATTGACCAAAACACGTTTTCCTTTTCCACGCTCACATACTAGCTTCAAAAATTATGAAATTTGAAACCTAGAAATAACTTCACATCCCGGATCCAACAAAAGTGGTTTCGTTGAAATCCGAGGTCGTATGCAAAATGGCCAATTTCACGGGCTATATAATTTCCACAGCGACCTTTCTGAAAATTCATTTGGCCATAACTTTTGCTTTCCGCTATGAAATTCAATTTTTCAGATTCGTTAGAAAGGTATTCACTAACAGATTTAAATATTTTTGGTTTCACTAAAATCCGTTTTGTTTTGCACCCGGTACAGCCCGACAAAGTTTGAATTAAATTTTTGAAACTACAGCGCCATTTCAGGCCTTGTTTATCATTAAAATTAATTATATTCGTTTTGAATTGTAGATTCAAACTCAGTTTTCATCGCTATTATTTAAAATATTTATTTTAAATATTTAAAATCCATTATTTTAGCCAATTTAAAAATTTTAAATTGGTTCAGATTTTCTGGGTCGTTACAGGGCTTTTGCTTGAGGAATGTTGATCTCGATTAGGATGGTTTACGTGAGATATAATTGGTTGCTATGATTGCTATTATCTGGTTGCTTTTAATTTCTATGGATGCTTTGTTATTTTCAAATGCTTGTTGTAAATACTATCGCTGTCAGATGTGGGGAAGAGGGGTTTGGGTTCTTCTCTGTTGATGTTGGTAGATTGGTTGGCTGATCTACCTATTCTCATATACTTTTTTTGATGATGTTAGATAGTTATTTTATCGCTCATTAAGAATGTTGTCAGACTCAATGTTTTATGTTTCCTCTTATTACCTTGGGTTGTTCATCCAATTGTGTGTGGGTAGACTGAGTAGCTTGTTACAGGTAGCAGAGCTTAATGAGGACATGCTGCTGAGCGATGACAAGCAGGAGGTTTGCATATCAATTTTTCTACTATCTAGTACTTGTTGTTTCCATTGTTATGATTGGTGTTTTCTTTGAGTGTTGTAGTGAGGCAAATTTGTACAGACATCTATGTTGTAATCCAAGGGTGTTGATTGACATAGAAATGTGTTTATTTTTACACTCATATCTTATCTTTATTGTAAATAAATAAATATTACTTTGGGTATTTTCATGTGTTTTCACAGGTTGTTAAATAAATGTCTCCTTCATTCAATTAAAGACCAATTGCATAGGAAATGCTACTTCTTGGAATCAACAAATTTTCAATCATAAAGGAAGCTGTAGCACACTGATAAAACTTGGAAATTTGGACAGAATGTTCTAAGTTCAGCCACCGTCAAAGCCCTATTTTTTGCTGAAGAAAAGAACATATACATTGCCTCTGTCGCTTTGAAGAATAAAAAGACTAGTGCTATATTATATATATATATATATATATATTTATATGTATATAACATATGCACTAAGATTTGAAGAGCTAGACATTTTCTTCTCAAAGAAATCAATTGAAAATATTGCATATTTACTTGCCATTGAGGAGAAGACTTGACATATATTTACCAGAATGCAACTCAATCAAATGCCACATGTCAGCAATCAAGGAGGGAGAATCTTCATAAAACATCTCAAATCTATATCCATATCTCTTTTATTTGTAAATAGAATATCTCAAGAGATATTTCTTGGCCCAAAAGTCATATAGGATGGAGGCTACATCCCCTATAAATACCCATTGTATTCATTGTAACAAGGATCGATTATTCTGTAATTCTTCTGCCATTAACAAAGTTCTTCTTTTTATTTTTCTGCTATTTTCTAATTTCTTAGCAATTAGTGTTGTCTACACGATTAGATTCGGTAGAGCATTAATTGTATTTTTCACTTATTTTCATTAGCGATTGACCGTCTGATTAGATTCAGCGGTAATCCTAATTCTTATTTTCTGTTCGTTTAATTTTGTTCTGCAATTTTATTTCCATTGTTCTATTTTATCTTTCATCATTGAATTCATTACAGACCCGATTAGATTCGAATCTGCAGTGAAATTAATTGCATCTTTTATTTGTAGTTTCAATTTTTATTTTGTTTTGCAAAATCAACCTCCAAGCTTCGTCTAACTCGCCCAAGGGATTAGATAAATAATTTGACTTAATTCACCTCCCTGTGTTCGACCTGTATGCTACACACCTGTATGCTTGCAGAATTTATTACAAATGTCGCGCTTTTCTAATTCATAGACTAGCGTCGATCAAGTTTTTGGCGCCGTTGCCGGGGAGGTAACGATTAAATTTTATTATTTATTTAAATTCTGATTCGTGTTAGTTTTTATTTTTGGTTTTTGTTTTTGTTTTGTTTTGCTAAAAAAAAATCTCTTTATTGGTTGATTTGGTATTATTAAACATTGGTGCTAGAATCCTCTAAATAAGAGAAGAAAAAAAATCTTTCCATTTTTCTTTTGTTTCTTTCTTGTTTTCAACTTCATTCTCCCTTCTCCTTTCTTTCATTTAATATTTGTTTCCCTTTTTACAAATTCATTCATTTTCTTTCTGAAAAAAAAAGAACTTACCAACTTTTTCCATATTTCTTTCCTTATTTCTTATTTCTGTCCATTACTTTCCAACCACCATTACAAAAAAAAAGTCATTTTTTTTATTTCTTTCCATCTACTCCTTCCTGCCTTATACCTCTTTTTAGTTGCTAATACATTAGTCCTCTTTCCTCTACTCTAAAAAAAAAAAAAAACTCTTTTTGTTAAATTAGTTTTTCTTTCTGTACAATTCTCAGAGACAAAAAAAAAAATCCAAATTTCCTTTTCACCTACAGACCAGACAGCCCCTCACCTTCATCCCCTTTTAATCAACAAACTCATCTTCACAAGCTTCCAGTCCACCGCAAACCCAGATCACCTTACTGTCCCCACATCATCTTCACATCATACCCAAATCACCAGACTGAACAACTCCGCCATCAATTTCATCATCTCCACACCACGTTCATTAACACAGCACGATCACAGTCCTGAAAATCACCATACAAACCCGCGCTTAAATCACCATATCCATCCCCTCCTACCTGATCTAGTCATCACGCCGTCTAAACATCAGACCATCCCCTGTCGAAACCATCCTCATAACCGCATCAAAAACCACGCAAACTTCATACCAACAGTTCACACAGCAAACCGCTGTTTGTCTACCCTCCACGCCACAGTCTATCCATCTTCACCAAAACCATCCCTTCACCCCCGTTTTCCTGTTGTCTTCTCACGCAAAAAATCCCAAGTCCCTTGTTCTGCCACCCTTTCAACGTTCAACACTTGCAAAACCCAACCCATAAACCAACAACAAAAAAAAAAAAAAAAAAAATCACCTCAGGCCATTACTCTCCCTCATCTCAACAAGATTGACAGCAACCAAAACTCACGCAACCCCCTCTGTCCACGGTCCACACCCGTACCACACTTGAAAATCCAATTCGAACAACCCAGACCCGATTCGAAGATCCCCCTTTCGACTTCAACATACCAAAAATCGAACGGACCCGAATTCCAAGTTACCACAATTGAGATACTCCGCCTCCAAAGTAACTCTGGCGTTGTTTCACTCGCGATAACCCGCTGCGCTACAGCGTAAACTCCAGCTATCATCAACCAGCGTCTGCGTCCCTTTTCGTTTTTTTTGTTTCTCGTCTTTCTGATTTTGCGTTTCTCATTTTTTTGTTAAGTAGAAGAGGAGTGCAAAGAAACTTGATTTGGGGATTTGTTCGTGACAGCCGTGTGGATAGGTTACTTAATGAAATCAATTCGGGCTTGTAAAGCTGTAGTGGGTCGGTTTAGGTAGTGTGCCATTTTGATTTTTTTTTCTTTTTCTTTTATTTTGTTTTATTTTCCCCCTATTTTTTCTATTAAAAAAAAATATTCGCCTCCTTTTAAGTTGGGTTTGCAATTTTTTTTTCCTCTCATTTTTTTCTTGTCATTTTAGTTAACTTTTGAAGTCTTAGATTTTTTTTTTTTTTTGTTTCTTTGTTCTTCCCTTCAAAAAAAAAATTTGAAGTCTTAGAAGGGGACAATAACAGAAAGCAGCGGACGAGTCAAATGGGTTGGAGCGGTTGCACACCAAGTGGGGTGTGAACGCGCTAGAGCTTCCTAAATTCACTAGAGGACTGCCGATCAAGGTGAAAACTTTTAAAACTCTACAGGTGCTCTACCGCAAAGAAAAAAATATATATAGACAATTGTTGTAAAAAAATTCTACAGGGGCAGCGGCTTGAATGTAAATTTTAATTCTGTAATTTATATTTCTGTGTCTGTTCTGTGACTGATATTTCTGAATTTGTGGTGAGGAACAGTTTTCCATAACTAATCACTCTCATCGATTTTCAATTTTAATACGTGATTTTGATTTTCAAAATAATATAACTGAAAAGTGGTGCTTTGTGAAGTTGACTGTCTCGTACAATTGGATCGCGGATATATATTAGTTCAATTTATTGAACTTTTAGCAAAAGAGGTTGCATACTACCCGTAAAACATTGGTCGTATCCCTTAGTTTTATACTATACGTGAACGGCCATAAGACCCTCTTCCCCCTTCCAATTGAGTCAGTTAATTAATAGAGCACAACTCATTATTTTATATTATTTTGAATTGAGAATAATTTCTGTCTTGCCGTGATTTCATTTCAAATGTCTAATTCAAAAAAATCGTTGAGAGAAATGTGGGATAATAATCGAAGTAGACGTCCTCTTGAAGAGTATGAGTATGAATTACAACTCATGAAGCAAAACTTTCCGAATTTCTGTGAGCCCAATGCCAACAATTTTCAAAATTTTCAAAAGGACCAACATTTTCAACATCATGAATATAATCGAAATGGCGATTTCAATTCAAATTTCAATAATTTCGATTATGGGCCACATCCGTATCAAAACGACTTTGAATCCCAATACAGCTTTGATCCACATCAATATGGGGTTGTAAACCAAAATTTTCAAAATTATAGCCCATATCAACACTTTGAAAATGACCAAAATTGCAATTTTCCTTCGAATTTCAACAATTTTGGTTACGAACATAATTTTTATAATCAAAACGATTTCCAATATCGTTGTCATTTTTCTGAAAATTCAAACAACCATCACTTTGAAAATAATATTGATTGTGAAATTGATGTGGACTATAATTTTGAGAATCAAGAAATCCAAAATGAGAGCTCTCAAATCAACGATTCTGAAGAATATCACCTTAACATTCTTAGTGAGAGGGCTGATGAACTTCTTTGTTTATTGACAACTTTGAAAGAACAACAAGAGCAACAAAATCAAATTCAAACAAGCGATGAATCAGAAAATAATCCATTCTTTACGGATAGTGATAATTTTCAGATAACAACTTTCGAAATTGAGAATAACGATCTAAATGAAGTTGTTCGAAATTCAACGAATGATCTGGACTTCGATTCTTTTCAAGAAAAAAATTTAAGCTTAGATTTTGATCTTCCCCTTTCAGACTGCGAGAAAGTTGAAATTTTTGAAATTGAACAAAACGAAAATGTTGAATTTTTCAAAAACTCAAAATTGGAAAAGGATTTTAACGAACATGAATTTTTTGGACTGTATGAGGATGAAAGCGATAATTTGGTCAATCCGATTAACATCATTAGGTCTGAAAAAACTTTTGAAATTAATTTCAGCACTTCCGATAACCCTTCGATCCCAACCTCAAATGACGCTCTTCCGATGGCAACCAAGGCCAATTTGTTTGAACCCCCCAAATCTCCACCTTCTTTGAATGTTGGCAATCCCAACATCTCTTTTTCTGATATCGGCAACCCCGATAATATCTCTTCTTTGATTGTTGGCAATCCCAACAACCCATCTTCTATACCTTTACTTCCTTCACTTCCCGTGTCGACACCTTCTTCTTTGAATGACCAAGACTCCGAAACAGTTGTTGATGACACGACAAATTTACAATCTCAAAAATCCTCTCATACTTCAATTGACATGTCTACGTTGTCTTTCGAAGAACTTTTCGCAGATGAACTTAAACTTTTAAGTAACGAGGATGAAGTAGAATCAAGTCACCAATCCAAGTTTGAAAATTTTAACTTTGAGGAAATTTCAAACGAACTTGAAATTGTTAGTGTTGAAAATATGTTGTCCAGTAATAAAATTGAAAATTGTGATCACATAGTCTTGAACAACACTCAGAATTCAAATTTCACTGAATTTACATACGATCACAAATTTTTGAACAATTACACTGATAAATTTGTGGAACACATGAATTATTTTTGGAATGTTGGCTTGGTTGAAAAACTTCGTGTTAGGATGACCCTGGACATTTATCTGTTGGACTATAAATCTAGGTATAAAGATGAGATGGTTTTCAAAAACCTTTGCTTACTAGAAAACATGCCTAGACATAGTGCGAATGGGATTCATTGGGCTAGAACCAAGTGTGGGGGGAGAAGATGGTGGCATTCTTTGCATCGCATGCATCGTAAACACATATATCATTGTACATATGATCCTTTCTTACATATAGTTAAAGTGCATTTCGTTTTACAAATCATTTTACATTTAATCCATCTTTGGGTTCTATCTTTCACATTTAGGAAACGTGTTTACAGTGTGGACACTGTTTAGTTCAAGTGTGGGGGGGAGTCTGCATTTCATTCATTTTCATTTTTCTTTATTTTTCTTTCTTTTCATTTTTAGCCATTTAAGTAGGACCATCATACATTTTAGATCGTAGTAACATACCAATTTTTTTTTTAAAATACGACTCATTTTCAATTGATACAGCAAAATAAGTTTACAATTTTTAGCCAGTTGATAATATTTTTCTCTCTCAACTTAGATCGAATTTGAAATATAATGAAAAGTTTAATTTTGAGGGATAATAGTGTAACCGGTACATAGGGAGATTCTTAGGTGATGGCCATGAAATCTATTCTATATTGTAGACTTTGTTGACATAAGTGGAGGACTTAAAATACTTATATTGGCTTTTCAAATCTTTAAAACTAAGTTGTGTTAAGTTGAATTCGCGTAACTCTCTTTTGTGCTTATATTTTCGATAATAATAATAATAGTATTCCAAGGGTATCCAACATTGCTTGTATATCGAGCGTTGGTGTGCAAACCCGCCAAGCTCTATCCGACACGTTGTTGACAAAGTCAAAGTTGGAATATCTTGGTCTCATTTTATGAGATTGGACACCTAAGGATTACTGACACGTTGTTGACAAAGTCAAAGTCGGCCTGCACAATCCGCCAAGCTCTTTACTCACTCTCCGTTAGTCCGCGAGGCAGTGCATGGGTGGTAAACCTTGGTCTTTTTAGTTAGGTGTATGTACTTAATCATAAATCTTAAAATTTTATAGAATAAAGAATAAGCGATGATACCCAAACACTTCTTGACCTTATTGATTTGACTAGCCATACATGAGAAAATTAGAACACCGCTTTGCAAACTGTGCCAAGCAAACTAAGAATTTATTTCATGGCTGCACTATGTTATCAACCGAACTAACTGGCCAAACTGGAATTTAACATTTGGAAACTTGATTTATATTGAAAATTTGTGACAAGTTGAGGTATCTAAAATAAAATCAACTGATTAGAAATTGTTAACTTAAATTGTTGTACCACTTTCCTGAAATAAGTCGTGTTTTCATTTTTCGTTTTTATTTGCATATGTCCATTGCATTCATGTAGTTTCATTAGAATCATAGCATACTGCATTTGGATTTTGTGGGTAGTATCCGCTGAAAACCCACACGAGACACCACTCGTCCTACTAGGGACACCTAGAGGTTTAACGACTTGTTGCATACGCTCAATGCAATCGTGTCTCCTACGAAAGTGTGACCTATCTAGTTTAGTTTTTCATTTCTTGTTTTACTCGAGGACGAGTAAAAGATAAGTGTGGGGGTATTTGATTGACATAGAAATGTGTTTATTTTTACACTCATATCTTATCTTTATTGTAAATAAATAAATATTACTTTGGGTATTTTCATGTGTTTTCACAGGTTGTTAAATAAATGTCTCCTTCATTCAATTAAAGACCAATTGCATAGGAAATGCTACTTCTTGGAATCAACAAATTTTCAATCATAAAGGAAGCTGTAGCACACTGATAAAACTTGGAAATTTGGACAGAATGTTCTAAGTTCAGCCACCGTCAAAGCCCTATTTTTTGCTGAAGAAAAGAACATATACATTGCCTCCGTCGCTTTGAAGAATAAAAAGACTAGTGCTATATTATATATATATATATATATATGTATATAACATATGCACTAAGATTTGAAGAGCTAGACATTTTCTTCTCAAAGAAATCAATTGAAAATATTGCATATTTACTTGCCATTGAGGAGAAGACTTGACATATATTTACCAGAATGCAACTCAATCAAATGCCACATGTCAGCAATCAAGGAGGGAGAATCTTCATAGAACATCTCAAATCTATATCCATATCTCTTTTATTTGTAAATAGAATATCTCAAGAGATATTTCTTGGCCCAAAAGTCATATAGGATGGAGGCTACATCCCCTATAAATACCCATTGTATTCATTGTAACAAGGATCGATTATTCTGTAATTCTTCTGCCATTAACAAAGTTCTTCTTTTTATTTTTCTGCTATTTTCTAATTTCTTAGCAATTAGTGTTGTCTACACGATTAGATTCGGTAGAGCATTAATTGTATTTTTCACTTATTTTCATTAGCGATTGACCGTCTGATTAGATTCAGCGGTAATCCTAATTCTTATTTTCTGTTCGTTTAATTTTGTTCTGCAATTTTATTTCCATTGTTCTATTTTATCTTTCATCATTGAATTCATTACAGACCCGATTAGATTCGAATCTGCAGTGAATTTAATTGCATCTTTTATTTGTAGTTTCAATTTTTATTTTGTTTTGCAAAATCAACCTCCAAGCTTCGTCTAACTCGCCCAAGGGATTAGATAAATAATTTGACTTAATTCACCTCCCTGTGTTCGACCTGTATGCTACACACCTGTATGCTTGCAGAATTTATTACAAATGTCGCGCTTTTCTAATTCATAGACTAGCGTCGATCAGGTGTATGGAAAATCTTTCTAACTGTTATGAAATTTTAAGTTTCTGCTCAAAAATGTTTCACTATTATGGCCCGTTGTATATGTTCTATTATATTTTATTATTGTGCTGTGTGTAATACAACAGGTGCTGCATTGTGTTATCTTACCTTGGTGATCGCCCATAGCTTCCTGGCACACCTTTTAGCATGTTATTCCTTTTGTTTAGTGCACGAGTTATGGGCAGTCATCACATTTAGTATCAGAATTCTAGTTAACGATTTTAGCCAAAGTTCAAAGACATAATAACGTATGAGAGACGTACTTGTAGATTTCCGATGGATGCTTACTATATATATTAGTGTATAGCAATAGCGTTTGAGCTCTATAGCAGGCTTCTCATAAGTGGCTAATCATTTTCTATTACATATTTATAACGAGTAGTCGACCATCTAGACATGCTGTTAGGGAGGAGGCTGGTCCTGGAGAGGGAAATAGCAGTATACCAGACTACCCAGCTATGTTCGAGGCCATGACGGTAGTGATCGTGAGGAGGGTACCTGCTCAAGAGGCAGCAACGGTAGATGTAGGAGTTCAAGTGCAAGTACCGAGGGCTGTGAACTTCCCGAAGCTATGAAAAGACTTCACTTCTCTCAGAGGAAAGTCGTTCAAGGGAACAAAGCCGAATGAATAGGTTCAGAGGTGGTTAGATGCTTGTGTACGGTTTTTTGGAGATTTGGGTATTGATGATGCAACGAAAAGGAAGCTTGCATCGAGACAATTGCAAGGTAGAGATATGGATTGGTGGAACTCTATCACTTTGGAGACTCAGGAAGAAGAGATAACATGCGAACAGTTCCAAGTCAAGTTCGAGATGAAGTTTATCTCTACTGCTTAGAAGTCGGTTCTCTTTAAGAAGTTTGTGGAGCTGAAATAAAATGGTTGATCAGTGCTTGAGTATGTTTCTGATTTTGAGGCCTTGTCCAAGTATGCCCGATCGTACATTGATTGTCCTTATCAAAAGAAAGAAAAGTTTGTTATGGGTTTGGAAACCTATATTGGGAAGACATTGGTGGATCATCTTGACGATCCATATGAGAAGATAGTGGAGAAAACTGTTCGACATGAAAGCTTGTTTCCAAAAGAAGCAAATGTTGTTGCTGCAACCAAGGAAGCTTCAAAACCATGGCAGGTTGGAAATAACAATAAGAAGAGGAAGCAACAACAGCAGAAAGGGAAGGATAACAAGAAGAAACCTAAAAGTGAGGTGGTTTGTTACCACTGCTAACAAAAGGGCCATTTTGCTAATGAGTGGAAGAATCCAAAAGCTGAAAAGAAGTGCTTTAAGTGTGGAAAACCTGTGCATGATAAGAAGGATTGCCCGGAGCTAGCGAAAGGGAAGTAGATAGTGAAGGCTTATGCTTTGGAAGTTAGATCTCACAGGTGGTACTAGACTGTACTCTAAGAAATCATTGCATATTCCTTTTGGTTCTAAATTCTAATCATTAACTAGTTCACTTAGATAATATACCTTTTATTTTTCCAAAACTTAGATTATTCCACCCATAATCTTATCAAATCATTGATTATGATTTAACATAATATATCCATATTTATAATAATTTTATTAAGGCTTTTACAGTCGGTTTCCAATTTCAGTTCTTGAACTACGTCTATAGCGACCTTTTCCAAAACATATTTGGCCTTAACTTCAAATCAAACCATTGGATTTTAAAACTTCTTATTTCATTTAGAAGCTCTTTCTATTATGGACCCAACAATTTTAGTTTTAGTAAAATCTGATGATCGGATCTCCCAGCATGTCAATTTAAAGTTACGAGTCAAACTTCGAGAACTGTCACTACGTGACACATCCTATTTAAGCCCAAATTGATTTATAATTTGAAATGAAACGAAAATGCTTCCAAATTAATTTTAAATTACATAAATTATTTACAACTACCATTTGAAATTCTATTTCAAACATATCCCTTCAAAATCAATTACTTCAATATTAAGCCATTTTAATATTATATAAATGTAACACCTCGTGTTTTACATATCGGAGGATCGTAAAATATTTTTATTTAATTCCCTGAAGGTTGAGTTATTTTAATATTTTGATATGTTGGTTATGGAGATGTGAGACACGTCAGTAATTTTAACCAATTTTATTTATGACCATTTTTCCCTATCGGTTTTGTATAGGGAATAACTTTTGACTGGGATCGAATCAAGTGTTGAGATCGATTTCACTGGAAAGGAAATGATGTTGCCTATTCCGTAAAGTGGTCATATTAAAGATTTGGTTCAGTGGTTTGGGAGGAATTTTTGTTTTAGTGTTTCATAATTTTAGTTCAGTTTTTGTAAGCCATTGATAGGCTGATTTGACAAGGCCCATTAGTGGGCTGGTGGGAGGCTATAAATAGGGGGTTAGAGGCATGGAGAGAGGGTTACTTTTCTTCATTATTTCATTTGGTTGAGCTCATGGCCCTCCTTGCTCAATCAAGTACATCTTTCCACTATTAAAATTCTAGATCTACATAAAAGAATCGAAGATCTACATTGTTTGAAGCTAGATCTACGTCTAGTGAAGAGAGATCGCATCAAATCAAAAGGTTTGAAGCATATTTTTCGCTGTCCGAATTGAGAATTTAGTGATTTCGTGTTCATTCGAAGAATTAGTGAGTGATAAGCATCTTTCACAGACTTAATCAAGTATATGGGTTGTTTGATCTTAATTTCATCATTTTCAAGTTGTTTTCACCTAGATCTACATCTTGGTAAGTATATTTTCATTTGAATCACCATAGGATCTAATCTAGCAACTTAAAACAGGTAATTCTTATATTAATTCATATTTTTTTGCAAGTTAAATCCATTATTTTAGTTTATTCATTCATTTTTCACGATTTAGTGAATCTTATATGATTACTGATGAATAATTGTCATTTTGATGATGTTGATGGATTCGTAAAGTGTTGATTGTTGAACTGGATGATCTAGATGAGTTGTTTGCATCGATGTGGTCGTTTAGTGATGATTTGGTCAACACTGGAGCTAATTTGGTCAGATCTAGAGTCGTGTCATTTTTCTTTGGTCACTGATGACGTGGCATGGAGTTTGGGTCGTGTGGCTTGTTGCTCAAGGAAGGGATAAAGGTCAGGTCGTTGATTTTAGGTCGTTAGTGTGTTAGGTAGTTTTAAAGATCGAAGGAGTTAGGTCTTAGATCGTTTTTTAGACCTAAGGAGTTAGGTTATAGGTCATTTTTAAGACCTAAGGAGTTAGATCTTAGGTCAATTTCAAGATCTAAGGAGTTAGGTTTTAGGTCTTTAGGCCTTAGGTCGTTGGTTCTTAGGTTGTTAGGTCTTAGGACTTAGGTCATTAGGTCTTATATCATTTTAAGACCTAAGGTGTTCAAGACCTAAAGAATATCAACTAAACAAAGCTTGGTTTTGAGTCAATGATGGTTATAGCTTCGACACGAATTCAAGAAGGAATGTCTGAAGCATCGTGAAGTGTTCGCTGATCGTCGTAATGCAATGAATGGGAACATGACTCAAAGGTGTTGAGTTCATAGATAATCGTTGCTCGAGAAGGTTGCTTGAGCTATGAATAGCCATCAGGGAGGACAACTTGATTTTGAAGGCTAAGAGATTATCCTTGTCATAGTTCCAGCGACCTCAAAGCATGGGTACAATAGGGAGGTCTAAAAGACCGGCTGAATAGCCGATTACCCTGGGTATCGTTGAAAGGCCTAGATACTTATCGATGAAAGGTGTATGGAGTTTTTTGCAAGAACCGGGGTTACCATTAGCCCTTGATGTATGGCAAGTTTGGTCATCATATGATTAATGATGGTTTCGAAGCAGGATAGGCAGTGATAGCCATGGTCATTGATGTTGGTTGTTTTGCTTGTATTGTCTCATGTAATTTGTCTAACATCGAGGGGGATGTTTCATGGGTGCTTGTCTGATATTGGTTTAGGCGTTAGGGGCTTTTGCTTGAGGGATGTTGATCTCGATTAGGATGGTTTACGTGAGATATAACTGGTTGCTATGATTGCTATTGTCTGGTTGCTTTTAATTTCTATGGATGCTTTGTTGTTTTCAAATGCTTGTTGTAAATACTATCGCTGTCAGATGTGGGGAAGAGGGGTTTGGGTTCTTCTCTGTTGATGTTGGCAGATTGGTTGGCTGATCTACCTATTCTCATATACTTTTTTGATGATGTTAGATAGTTATTTTATCGCTCATTAAGAATGTTGTCAGACTCAATGTTTTATGTTTCCTCTTATTACCTTGGGTTGTTCATCCAATTGTGTGTGGGCAGACTGAGTAGCTTGTTACAGGTAGCAGAGCTTAATGAGGACGATGCTGTTGAGCGATGACAAGCAGGAGGTTTGCGTATCATCTACTATTTAGTACTTGTTGTTTCCATTGTTATGATTGGTGTTTTCTTTGAGTGTTGTAGTGAGGCAAATTTGTACAGACATCTATGTTGTAATCCAAGGGTGTATGGAAAATCTTTCTAACTGTTATGAAATTTTAAGTTTCTGCTCAAAAATGTTTCACTATTATGGCCTGTTGTATATGTTCTATTATATTTTATTATTGTGCTGTGTGTAATACGACAGGTGCTGCATTGTGTTATCTTACCTTGGTGATCGCCCATAGCTTCCTGGCGCACCTTTTAGCATGCTATTCCTTTTGTTTAGTGCACGAGTTATGGGCAGTCATCACATTTAGTATCAGAATTCTAGTTAACGATTTTAGCCAAAGTTCAAAGACATAATAACGTATGAGAGACGTACTTGTAGATTTCCGATGGATACTTACTATATATATTAGTGTATAGCAATAGCGTTTGAGCTCTATAGCAGGCTTCTCATAAGTGGCTAATCATTTTCTATTACATATTTATAACGAGTAGTCGACCATCTAAACATGCTGATAGGGAGGAGGCTGGTCCTGGAGAGGGAAATAGCAGTATACCAGACTACCCAGCTATGTTCGAGGCCATGACGGTAGTGATCGTGAGGAGGGTACCTGCTCAAGAGGCAGCAACGGTAGATGTAGGAGTTCAAGTGCAGGTACCGAGGGCTGTGAACTTCCCGAAGCTATGAAAAGACTTCACTTCTCTCAGAGGAAAGTCGTTCAAGGGAACAAAGCCGACTGAATAGGTTCAGAGGTGGTTAGATGCTTGTGTACGGTTTTTTTGGAGATTTGGGTATTGACGATGCAACGAAAAGGAAGCTTGCATCGAGACAATTGCAAGGTAGAGCCATGGATTGGTGGAACTCTATCACTTTGGAGACTCAGGAAGAAGAGATAACATGCGAACAGTTCCAAGTCAAGTTCGAGATGAAGTTTATCTCTACTTCTTAGAAGGTGGTTCTCTTTAAGGAGTTTGTGGAGCTGAAATAAAATGGTTGATATGTGCTTGAGTATGTTTCTGATTTTGAGGCCTTGTCCAAGTATGCCCGATCGTACATTGATTGTCCTTATCAAAAGAAAGAAAAGTTTGTTATGGGTTTGGAAACCTATATTGGGAAGACATTGGTGGATCATCTTGACGATCCATATGAGAAGATAGTGGAGAAAACTGTTCGACATGAAAGCTTGTTTCCTAAAGAAGCAAATGTTGTCGCAGCAACCAAGGAAGCTTCAAAACCATGGCAAGGTGGAAATAACAATAAGAAGAGGAAGCAACAACAGCAGAAAGGGAAGGATAACAAGAAGAAACCTAAAAGTGAGGTGGTTTGTTTTCACTGCTAACAAAAGGGCCATTTTGCTAATGAGTGGAAGAATCCAAAAGCTGAAAAGAAGTGCTTCAAGTGTTGAAAACCTGGGCATGATAAGAAGGATTGTCCGGAGCTAGCGAAAGGGAAGTAGATAGTGAAGGCTTATGCATTGGAAGCTGAGCCATCTTCTTCAAGAGCTCCTACAGTAGAGGAGAAAGAACAGGATGATGTCGTTCAAGCACTCTTTCTGTTAGAGGTATTTCAGTTCGTGTGTTGTTTGATACTGGAGCATCGCATTAATTCATTTGTAATGAGCTTGTGTGCCGCTTGGGTTTGGAACTCGAGATTTGTGATAGACCTTTGGTTGTGACTATTCCAGTTAGGGGTTCGTCCAGCCTTTGCATGATTTGTCGTGGTCTAGTGCTGTCGAGTCATGGTTGCTTTTTTGTGTGTGATTTCTTTTTTTTTTGAACTTCGCTGGATTTGGGATCATCTTGGGCACGGATTGGCTCAAGAGGTATACGGCAAGAGTGAATTGCAAGAAGCTTGAGGTGAGAGCCAGGGATGTGGAAGGGCGAAAGGTTTTGATTCGATGTAAACCCGAAGATGTTGTCTTCGTGAGCTTTTTATATTCACTTATTATTCCACAGGAAGACTTGTCATCTATGCTAATCGTTAATGAGTTTGAGGATGTCTTTGAAGAATTTAAAGGCTTGTCGCCGCATCGAGAGATTGAGTTCAGGATCGATTTGGTCGGTGGTGCTAGACCTATCGTTATGCATCTTAGGCGAATGGCGCCTAAGGAACATCGAGAATTAGACGTGCAAGTTCATGACCTTTTGGGAAAAGGATTCATTCGGAGATGTGTATCCGAATGGGAAGCACCAGTTGTGTTTGCAACCAAGGTCGATGGATCCTTGAGATTATGTGTGGACTATTGTGAGATGAACAAGGTGACTAAGAAAACAAGTATCCGTTGCCAAGGATTGATGACTTGTTTGATCAGCATCATGAAGCCATAGTGTTTTCTCAGATGGATTTTGCAACGGGGTTCCACCAGTTGAGGGTGACAAAGGATAGTGTGTCGAAGACTGCTTTTAGGACACCAGTTGGTTTCTTCGAATGGTTGGTGATGCCATTTGGGTTGACTAACGCGCCAACATATTTTGTGGATCTTATAAATAGGGTTTTCAGAGATCAGTTGAACAAGTTCGTGCTTGTGTTCGTGGATGATATTCTGGTTTACTCTCGAAATGTGGAAGAGCATAAGACGCACTTGACAGTTGTTTTGGAAATCTTGCGAGAGCATCGGCTGAAGGCTAAGTTTTCTAAGTGTCACTTCTGGAAAAGCGAAGTGAGGTTCTTAGGATATGTAGTTTCTGGAAATGGAATAGCGATTGACCCCGCTAAGGTGGCAGCTATCCAGGGTTGGGATAGACCTAAGAATGCAACGGACGTGAGAAGTTTCTTTGGATTGGCATATTATTACCTACGGTTTATCAAGGATTTCTCCAAGATAGCTACTCCATTAACAGGATTGACGAAGAAGAACTAAGTGTTCACATGGGAAGCAAAGTGTGAGAAAGCTTTCGAAATCGTGAAAGAGAGACTGACGAGTGCTCCTATTTTGATGATTCCAAGTGGAAATGAGGAACTGGTGGTATACACCGATGCATATGGTACTAGACTTGGAGCAGTGCTAATGCAGAAGGATAAGGTTGTAGCATCCGTGAGTCGTCAGCTGAAGCCACACGAGAGGAATTATCCAACTCATGATTTGGAGTTGGCAGTGATCGTGTTTGTTCTAAGGATGTGGAGGCGTTACCTGTTGGGGGTTCGATTCGAGTTGTTCACGGATCACAAGTCGTTAAAGTATCTTTTATCCCAAAAGGATTTGAATCTTTGGCAGCAACAGTGGTTAGAGTTTCTGGCATCATATGATTTTGGTATAGCCAATACTCCTGGTAAAGGTAACACAGTTGCAGATGCGTTGAGTCGAAGACACGTAAGTTTGGGAGCGATGTTTTCAAAATGGAAGAGCCTCGAGTATTTGGTAGGATTTGATTTCAGACCACTGTGTCAGTTGGAACCTGAAATGTTTTCAAGTTTATTGATAAGACCTAATCTCATTGAAAGGATTGGCGAGAGCCAAAAGCGAGATCCAAAGCTTGTTGAGTCTATCCAGAAGTTGGAACCAAAGGATAAAGAATTCGAGGTCGATCAAGAAGGTTGGCTTTGAAAGCAAGGACGATTGGTTGTTCCTGATATCGACGAATTAAGGGATAAGGTTCTGAGGGAATATCATCAGCTGAAGTTGACGATTCATCCTGGTGATAATAAGATTTATTAGGACATGAAGTGATCTTACTACTGGGAAGGGATAAAAAGGGATATTGGAAAGTTCATTTCCAAATGTATGAACTGTCAATTGGTGAAAGATGAACAGAAGAAGCCCGAGTGGATTGCTTCAGCCATTGGAAGTTCCTACGTGGAAGTGGGAGCAGATATCGATGGATTTTATCGATGGACAACCTAGAACGAGGGCAGGAAATGATGAAATTTGGGTCATCGTGGATTGCTTGGCCAAAGTGCAATGTTTATTCCTATCCAATCGACTAGGACAACATCGAAATTGTTTGAACTTTATATAAAATGAATAGTTTTCTTCCATGGTATCCTGAAGAACATAGTGAGTGATCGATATCCATTGTTCACAAGTGGATTTTGGAAGAGTTTGCAAGATACTTTGGGAACCGAGTTGTGTTTGAGTACAGGTTATCATCCTGAAACTGATGGTCAAACCGAGAGGGTTGACCGAGTTTTGGAAGATCTCCTAAGAGCTTGTGTATTAGACTTTGGAGGATCATGAAAGGACTATCTACATCTAGTCGAGTTTGCATATAACAATATCTACCAGTCGAGCATTGGGATGGTACCGTACGAGGCGTTGTATGGTAGATCGTATAATTCTCCGGCATGGTGGTTAGAAACAAGAGATAAGTTGATGCTTGGGCCTGGATAATCAGAGAGACATCGGATTGTGTCGAGGTCATTCGACAACGAATGAAGGCGTTCCAAGATCGTCAGAAGAGTTACGCCGATAAGCATCGGAATTCGACGTTGGCGATATGGTTTTCGTGAAAATTTCGCCGTTGAAGTACGTTGTTCGGTTCGGAAGCAAAGGAAAGTTAGCTCCAAAGTTTGTTGGACCATTTCCGATAATCGAGCGAATTGGAAAGCTCGCATATAGGCTGGAGTTACCTGAGAAGATGTCGAGTGTGCATAATGTTTTCCATATGTCCTTTATATGGAAGTGTGTGCATGATTCGAATGTGGTAGCATCTCCAGAGTAGTATGAAGACCTTGAAGTCAAGACCGCAGTTACGAAACCCGTAAGCCGCTTCGCGTTGTAGATAATGACATGAAACAACTTAGGAGGAAGACGATTAAATTGGTCAAGGTACAATGGAGTGAGGATGATGACGATTGTACGTGGGAGAGGGAAGAGAATATGAAGGCGACCCATTTAGAACTCTTCGTCGGTATGACCCAAAAGTGTCGTGCCATTTTTACCTCGTTGTAACTTGTACTATTGTTGTTGTTATTAGAATTTCGCGTGCTAGGTTTAGGATATGGATTCATAACTTGATGGATGCTAGTTTGGATGGTAAATTGACTGCACATGGATGATAGGCATGCAGAACTGTTTGGGTACTTGTGCTTGCTTGGGATTTCGGGGACAAAATTCCTAAATGGGGGGAGAACTTAACACCCCACATTTTACGTATCGGAAGATCATAAAATATTTCTATTTAATTCCCTGAGGGTCGGATCATTCTCGGATTTAGATATGTTAGTTATGGATATGTGACATGTCCATAATTTTTACCAATTTTATTTGTGACCATTTTTCGCACATCAGTTTTATACAGGGCATAACTTTTGACTGGTATCGAATCAAGTGTTGAGATTGAATTGGAAAATAAATGGTGTTTCCAATTACGTAGAGTGGTCACATTAAAGATCTGGTTCAACGGTTTGGGAGGAATAGCTGTTTTAGTGTTTCACAATTTTAGTTCAGGTTTTGTAAGCCATTGATGGGTTGATTTGAGAAGGCCCATTAGTGGGCTGGTAGGAGGATATAAATAGGGGTTAGAGGCACGGAGAGAGGGATACTATTCTTCATTCTTTCATTTAGTTGAGCTCAGGATCCTCCTTACTCAATCAAATGCACCTTTCCATGATTAAAATTCTATATCTACATAAGAGAATCGAGGATCTACATTGTTTGAAGCTAGATCTTCATCAAGTGAAGAGAGATCACATCAAATCAAGAGGTTTGAAGCATATTCTTCGCTGCCCGGATTGAGAATTTAGCGATTTCAAGTTAATACGAAGAATTAGTGAGTGATAAGCATCTCTCATACAGATTCAATCAAGAATATAGGTTGTTTGATCTTAATTTCATGATTTTCAAGTTGTTTTCACCTAGATCAACATCATTCTAATTATATTTTCTTTTGAATCACCATAGGATCTAATCTAGCAACTTAAAACCGGTAATTCTTATGTTAATTCATATTTTATGCAAGTTAGATGCATTATTTTATTTTATTCATTCATTTATCATGATTTAGTGAATCCTATATGATTATTGATGAATAATTGTCATTTTGATTATGTTGATGGTTTCATAAAATGTTGATTGTGCAATTGGATGATCTGGATGAGTTGTTTGCATCGATGTGGTCATTTGGTGACGATTTGGTCAAGATTGGAGCGATTTTAGTTAGATCTGGAGTCGTGTCGTTTTTGTTACCTTTCATTGATTTTAGGTCATTAGCGTGTTTGGTCGTTTTGAAGACCTAAGGTGTTAGGTCTTAGATCATTTTTTAGACCTAAGAAGTTAGGTCTTAGATCGTTTTTAAGACCTAAGGAGTTTGGTCTTAGGTCTTAGTTCGTTTTTAAGACCTAAGGAGTTAGGTATTAGGCCTTTGGTCATTTTTAAGACTAAAGGAGTTGGTCTTAGGTCATTAGGTCATAGGTCGTTAGGTCTTAGATTTTATGTCTTAGGTCGTTAGGTCTAAGGTCTTAGGTCATTTTAAGACCTAAGGAGCAAGACCAAAGGAGCAATCCTATGGAGTAAGACCTAAGGAGTTCACGACCTAAAGAATGTCGACCAAACGAAGCTTGCTTTTGATCGACGATGGTTATAGCTTCGGTGTTAATTCAATGAGGAATGTATGAAGCATCATAAAGTGTTCGTTGATCGTCGTAATGTAATGAATGGGAAGACGACTCAAGGGTGTCGAGTTTGTAGATAATGGTTGCTCGAGAAGGTTGCTTGAGCTATGAATAGCCGTCAAGGAGGACGACTAGATATTGAAGACTGAGAGATTATCATTGTTATAGGTTCCAGCAGACTCAAAGTAAGGGTTCAATAGGGACGTCTAAAAGACTGGCTGAATGGTCGAGTACCCTGCGTATCGTTGAAAGGCCTATATACATATCGATGAAAGGAGTTTGGAGTTTTTGCTAGAACCGGGGTTACCATTAGCCCTTGATGTATGATAAGGTTGGTCGTCATATGATTAACGATGGTTTCGAAGCAGGATAGGCAGTGATAGGCAAGATCATTGATGTTGGTTGTTTTGCTTGTTCCATCTCATGTAAGTTGCCTAATGTCGACAAAGATGTTTCTTGGGTGCTTGTCTAATGTTGGTTTAGTCCTTCGGGGATTGTGCTTGAGGGATGTTGTTCTCGATTAGGATGGGTTACGTGAGATATAACTAGTTGGTATGATTGCTATTGTCTGGTTGCTTTTGATTGCCATGGATGCAACGTTGTTTTCTAATGCTTGTTGTAAAGGCTATCACTGCCAGTTGTGGGGAAGACGGGTTTGGGTTCTTCTCTCTTGATGTTGGTAGATTAGTTGGTTGATTTAACTATTCTCAGGTACTTTGTTGATGGTGTTAGATAGTTGTTTTATCGCTCACTAAGACTGCTGTCTGACTCAAGTTTTTATGTTTCCTCTTATTACCCTGTGTTGTTCATCCAATTGTGGGTAGGAAGACTAAGTAGCAGGTTACAGGTAGCAGAGCTTAATGAGGACGATGATGCCGAGCAATGAAGGGCAAGCGGCTTACATATCAGTTTTTCTACTATCTAGTACTTGTTGTTTCCGCTGTTATGATTGGTGTTTTCTCTGAGTGTTGTAGTGAGGAAAATTTGTATAAACACTTATGTTGTAATCCAAGGGTGTATGGATAATCTTTCTAGTTGTTATGAAAGTTTAAATTTTTGATTAGAAATGCTTCACTATTATGACATGTTGTATGTTCTATTATATTTTATCCTTGCACTGTGAGTTATAAGACAAGGGTCGCATTGTGTTATCTTACCTTAGTGATCGTCCATAGCTGTCTGACACACCTTTTAGCGCATTATTCCTCTTGTTTAGTGTAGGAGTTATGGGTGGTCGTTAAAGTAAATCAATAAAATAAAAATATTTTTCGAAACTAGTTATCTGAATAGTCAAACCAAACTTCACTTAAAGAGTTGCTATTCATTTTGAAACCAAAACTTTGACAGACCATAAGTATATGAAAATTATTTCAAAACCATTCGCTACAGTTATGAATATTCATCAATAATTTAATATCTTTGCGTCCATCCAAAATCGGACATCAAAATCAACTTTGATTTTTCCATGAATATTATATTATTAAAATATTCAACTACATTCTGAATTGGAACGAATTCAACCAAATACCATATAATTCCATTTATATGGATTTTACACATCATATGCATTTAATAATAGTTGTAAACAACTATTAAACATCCAATTCACATCCAGAGTGCAACTACACCCGTATTAGACACAAATAATAGAGTAACACTTATAATGGTCTGTTAATCAACCGATTAGCATAAAAACCAAACACTTGGGGTTAGCGTAAATCAAATATCATCCCAACACCCATGTGGGATTTTCATCACAAACTATTAATTATTATCTACACACTTGGGAGACGTGTAAGTAAATGGTCATCCCAATACCCGTGTGGGGTTGACATCACAATCCATGTGAACTTATCCATACATATGGGAGATGTGTAGGTTAATTATCATCCCAAGACCCGTAAGGGGTTTTCAACCAATTCAGATTAACCACAAATTCAAACAATTTACAATAACATGTTTATTTCAGGTTAATTTTTCACCATGTCAATTTCACTTAAACATGTGAATATAAATGCATCGTTCAACTTGTAAATGGGTGTTTAACCCTACAACGACTATCATGAACATACTAACATGGTATTAACATGTTACTTAACTTTCCAAATCGTATCACATTCAATCATCCATATAATCGCGTGACAATAAAACAATTTATAGTGTGAACTACCATATAACCAATAAATAACTACTTAACTAACTAAAATAAGTTAAGAACTCTCACCCCCAAGCATCCTGACACTTCGACACTTCCAGGTAGGACCTTTCATGCTTGCTACGGACTAACGATCACGTCTTTTCACTTGAATTGCCTAGCTACCTCATGTATGAACTCACACTCACCTTAATTTGGGTATTTAGTAGGAAAGCTTATATTTTTAAGGTTGTTAGAGATTGAAGGGGGCAAGGGGACTGTAACAGCCTGCCATTTGACCGCCCCATGTCGGTGATTAAACCAACTCGAAGCGTTCAAAACGACGGATTGTTATTGACTTACAGGGTTTAAATAGATTTAACACAGAATCGTAAAGTACAATATTTGCAGTGAAACAAAACTTTCATATAAATATCAGAGTTTTACAATGTTGTACAGCGGAAAAATATAAATATATACATAAATTTTAAATGAACACAAGTTTACACTTTTAATCGGGCTTGTGCGCGTACGCTTCTTCATGTGCCTCTCCTCTTTGCGATCTGAAAATCTAAAATCTACAACAATCATATCTGACCTGAGCGTTTTAAGTAAAAACATAAAACACTTGAGTCAGGATTAATCTTTGTTCAAGTAAAACAACTTCAATACAATACTGAAATAAAATAACTAATCCTAACCAAAATAAAAAAAATTAGAAACTAAAAGTTCATGGCAAAATGCCACACATATTTATTTTCAATCAAAAGTGTTTCATGCGTTAGAAACAGACAAATGAAATAAGAGACAAAAATTGCATGCAACTTTACAATGGAAACAAAACATCATGCCCTGATAGCACTAAAATGGGACAATAGTTTAGTTCTTTTCAACTTACTAACTTTCTATATGTCGCATAAGGAAACATACAAATCAATTTGTTTTCACCTAACAAAATCAATCATGGACCCATTCAAGATTGAACAAGGAAATATATGTGAGATGCAAGTGAGGGAGCAAGGTACAGTTTGATCCAACATGTGTAAAAGATTTCTATGCAGCAAATAAATTTGGGCAAATTCACAAATGTACGTACTAAACAAAGGATGCATGCAACTGGCTGAAATTAACTCCCCCGCCCCTTTTTTAATAACCTATGCATGCAAGTTCCTGACTAAAGCCTCATACCAAATTATGGTGATTACTGGCACTACTATCCGTATCAAAATCACTAAGAATGAACTGTAGGGATTTTGGGTGAATTTCGCTAACCTTTATAACAAGAGATTAAAAAAAAACCAATACAATAAATTTAAAAGGAATGGATATCTGGTAAAAAAAATATTCTTATCTTCCCAAAAATTGAATTTATTAATTTATTTATTTTTCTTGCTTGTTTACTCCACTTTTTAAATTACACATTTCACATTTTCATGCTTCTGCTAGGAGTAAAACCTTTGTAGTCGAGTACAATATTATGATAGCTAGAATGTTACTTGCAGGTATGCACTACAGCCATGTAAAAATAAATGTATGCACTATGCTCGGCCTTTATGAGAAAGAACATCAGTAAATGATGGTCGAAATTTTTCTTACAAATAAATGTTCTGAACCAGGACATTGATACATAAATGAGTCGATGACAAAATATTCTTTTCTTTTATTAACTGGCTTTGACATCTGCTTATAAATGCACTTATGTACCAAATGAAACTGAAGAAAATATTGTAAACAAAGACAAGCACAGTTGACCTAAAATAGGCATAACTCCAAACTTGCACAAGACAGTGGCAACATAATAGTTCAAGCATACGTAGCGATACATTACCGAACCATTACCCAAACGGAATAACATACCGAGAAACAATATTTAATTCAATCTAAATTTAAATTGGTCTATTTAAAAAAATATAATCGTGGAACTCACCTTAAATCGGCAGATAAAGAAGAGCGTAGGCGGTGCAAACTCAGATAGGAGATGCCGGGTGGTTATGGAAAAATGCTGGCGAAGTTGACAGCCAATGACAGCCGGTGGTGGCGCTGCATGCAATCGAGGTGGAGGACGCTGCATGCAATCGAGGAAGGCGAAGCATGGGCGTGGATTAGGCTGATGAGGGTTTAAGGCTTGGCGTTTGGGTCTCGCTTCTCTTTGGCAGGCGAAGGAAGGCAACGGTTGTCGGAGCAGGGCCTGGAGCAGCTGGATGGTCGGAGACCTTGCTGGCCAGTGGGTTGTGAGCCAGCAAGTTGTGGTTATCGTGGGCCCAATGTGAAGGTGGAAAAGGCGACTGAGCAGTGGCGGTTCGATGGAGGTGCGGACGTCGGAGAGGAGGAAGGCGGCGACTTGCGGCGGCGGAAAAAGGGCAGAGGTCGATCTTTTTTATTTATTTTGGTGATGGCCATTAATTAGGTCAACCAAGATGGAGTATTGACCATTGGTACAACAGATTCCAATCTATCACAACCCAAAATCAAAAGCCTTCTTGAAATGCTATTTTTGCATAAAAACTTGCCATGAAATTCAAAGTGTTTATAACGTAAAAACACTTTATAAACTTAACCATGACTTGAAAAATATACCATATAATAAAGCAAAAATGGTAATCACAACCCAAATTAGACAAAACAAAACCACCAATCTAATCATAAAAAGTAAATAAGAACAAGATTACTATAGGCCCTTTTATAAAACGTGGTGGTTTAACTCCACAAATCTAGCCACGCTAGTTGTGATGTAGAACAAAAGTATCATCCTACAATTGACATAAAAGAATGTCAATAAAAAAATGTCCCAAAAATACTACAATTCAGAAATTACGAATACTTTCAAGTAGTAATTATTACCTATGTATCCTATATCACATTACGTTACTTAAGTATTAATAATAAGAAAACAAAACGCAATGTCAGGGGTACAAGGCAAACAAAATTAAGTATGAGAAGTCAAGAAAGTAATCAGTAGAATATTACCAAAAGTCCCATACCGTTAGGTATTACTAAACCATTTACTCAATATCCTCATCATACAAAATTTCACATAAACCTCCATGGAAATTATGTTCAATTCAAACTATATATATCAAAATATTTATTAAATAAAATAATCAAAATAATTACTTTATACTTGGTTGTTTTTATTATCACCGATATGCCTACTTTATTTTCAATAAAAACAACCTAACACTATACTAAAGTGGTTAATACCAACTTCAATCCGATCCGAGTCAATTTCAAGACTGATTCAGCTCTTACTTCGTCAACCGTTCTCGAACAGCGTTCGAATTCCGCTTTGTCAAAACTCTAAATATTTATCTAAAATCCATCGTTATCACCCATCTTGATTTTCAACCAAAAACCTTCTTATAAATTCACTTGACAAAAATTAATTCATGGTTCACTTAAATTTTCTTGAAAATAAACTTCGGAAATTCATGTCGCAAGGGCTTTCAAATGGTAATTCCAATAAGGAAATTTATATTTTGAAAATATTTCCTTCAAAATATTTTTTTCTCTGCAAAATCACATCAAAATATTTTATACTTCCTAAATGCGCTCTCTCTAGAGTGATTCTAGTATCAATTCCACTCATTATAAGGTATTTCCACCCTATCTCTAGTGAGTTTTTAAACCCGATAAGACAAGTTGTATATAAATCATAGCTCTGATACCAAATGTAACAGTCCGCCATTTTGACGGCCCCAAGTCGGTGATTAAATCAACTCGAAGAGTTCAAAACGACGGATTGTTATTGGCTTACAGGGTTTAAACAGAATTAACACAGAATCACAGAGTACAATAATTGCAGCTAAATAAAATGTTCATATAATTATTAGAGTTTTACAATGTTGTACAGCGGAAAAATATAAATATATACATAAATTTTTTAATGAATACAAGTTTACACTTTTAGTCGGGCTTGCGCACGTACGCGTCTTCGCTGCTCTCCTCTTTTTGCGAGCTGAAAATCTAAGATCTGCAACAATCATATCTGACCCGAGCGTTTAATGCAAAAACATAAAACAGTTGAGTCAGGATTAATCTTTGTTTAAGTAAAACAACTTCAATACAGTACTGAAATAAAATAATTAATCCTAACCAAATTAAAAAAAAAAAACTAAAAGTTCATGGCAAAATGCCAAACATATTTATTTTTAGTCAAAAATGTTTCATGTGTTAGAAACAGACAAATGAAATAAGAGACAAAAATTGCATGCAACTTTACAATGGAAACAAAACACCATGTCATGACAGCACTAAAATGGGACAATAGTTTAGTTCATTTCAACTTACTAACTTTCTATAGGTTGTAGTAAGGAAACATACAAATCAAATTGTTTTCACTTAACTAAAACAATCATGGACCCATTCAAGTTTCAACAAGGAAATATATGTGAGATGCAAGTGAGGGAGCAATGTATAGTGTGATCCAACATGTGTTAAGATTTCTATGCAGCAAATAAATTTGGGTAGGTTCACAAATTCATGTACTAAACAAAGGACGCATTCAACTTAGTGAAATTAACTTTCCCCCTTTTTTAATAACATGTGCATCAAGTTCCTGATTAAAGCCTCAGACCAAATTATGGTGATTACAGGTTCTACCGTCTCTTTCAAAAACACTAAGAATGAACTGTATGGGTTTTGGGTAAAATTCGCTAACCTTTATAACAAGAGATATAAAAAAATAACCAATACAATAAATTTAAATGGAATGGATATCTGGTAAAAAAATAAAATTATTCTTATCTTTCCAAAAAATGAATATATTAATTTATTTTATTTTATTGTCTGTTTACTCCACTTTTTAAATTACTCATTTCACATTTTCATGCTTCTGCTAGGTGTAAAAACTTTGTAGTCGAGTACAATATTATGATAGCTAGAATGTTACTTGCAGGTATGCACTACAGCCATGTTAAAATAAATGTATGCACCATGCTCAACCTTTATGAGAATGAACATCAGTAAATGATGGTCGAACCTTTTCTTACAAATAAATGTTCTGAACCAGGACATTGATACATAAATGAGTCGATGACAAAATATTCTTTTCTTTTATTAACTGGCTGAGATATCTGCTCATAAATGCACTTATGTACAAAATGAAACCGAAGAAAATATTGTAAACAAGGACAAGCACAGTTGAACAAAACAGGCACAACTCCAAACTTGCACTAGACAGTGGCAACACAACAGTTCAAGCATACATAGCGATACATTAATTAACCATTACCCAAATGCAATCACAAACCAGGCAACAATATTTAATATTTAATTCAATCTAAATTTAAATTGGTCTACTTAAATAAAGATAATCGTGAAACTCACCTTGAATCGGTGGATAAAGAAGAGCGCAGGCGGTGCAAACTCAAATAGGGGATGCCGGGTGGTTTGGGAACAATGTTGGCGACGTTGACAGCCAATGACAGCCGACGGTGGCGCTTCATGCAATCGAGGTGGAGGACGTTGCATGCAATCGAGGAAGGCGAAGCATAGGCACGGATTAGGCTAATGAGGGTTTAAGGCTTGGCGTTTGGGTTTCGCTTCTCTTTGGTAGGAGAAGGTGTTGAAGTATGTGATACTATATGTTGGATTGAATAGGTCAAAGATAGCTTCGAGTCGGAGGTGATCGTTCGCAAATCGGAGCTCGTATGTAGGAGTTATGAGCTGGAAGGTGTTTGTTGTCAACTGGGAACAGGGACAGACGTCTGTCATTGGGAGTGACAGACGTCTGACTGCAGGGAATTGGTTTCCCGAGAGCTCAGACAAACGTCTGTCATATCCTTGGCAGACGTCTGTGCTGAGTGCATGTGCCCAATTAATCTCTGGAAGATGACAGATGTCTGTCAGGCGATGCGACAGACGTCTGATCGGGTATTGGGTTGTTTTCGGCCTGGAAATTAGCAAGCAGATTTATGACTAATTCGGGGGCAATTTGGGTAATTGGCCAAAACTCTATGTAAGCTATTTTATGATGTGAATTAGGCAGTCTGGAAACTTGATTTGGGATCAAGGGTTTATTCTCAAGGGTGAATTAGGGTTCATAACCTAATTCCAATTCTTCAATTATATTCTCCTCAAACTCTTTTCTATATTTGAATATAGTGATTAATGGATCAATCTCTTGTATTCCTTTCATCGTGGTAATAAAATATCTCTCCAAAGTGGATGTACACTAACAAGATGTTAGTTGAACCACTATAAATCCTTGTGTGATTTATTTTTGCTACTTTGTCATTAGTTTCTTGCTTGTGATTGAGATTTGGATTGTTCGTGATTGGTTCATCTTTGTTTTTGGCTAGATTTATTGCTTTGGTTGTTTTTGCAAGTCTAACAACGGTCTAGTCTTCCGCTAGCGCATTGTGGTGTAGATATCGGGTTCGAGTGGGCTTGAATCGGATTAATAACAACGGTTACAACAGTTGGTATCAGAGCTGTTTGGTGCTTGTTAGGTGTTTGTGAAAATGCCGGAGACGGATAGTAGCTCAGTAAGCCCTTCAACCGGAAGTATGAATAGTGTGGCGCCTTATGTACGGGGTTCGTATGCGGCGTCGGGTTCTCAATTGGTTATTGACAAGTGGAATGGTGATAATGACTTTGAGAAGTGGCAATGGAAAATGAAAGCGGTTCTTAGGCGGAATCGGGTGCACCAAGTAGTATTTGATACTCACTTATTGCCAAGTGATATCTCTGATGTTGAGAGAGAGGAGATCGAGGAATGGGCTTACACTACTCTTCAACTTGTTATGGGGGAGAATGTGATCTCCGAAATTATTGGTGAGACTACCGCTAAAGGTATGTGGAACAAGTTGGAAGAACTTTATATGAAGAAGTCGCTCACTAACCGTTTGATCTTGTTGCGAACGTTTTTCACCTTCAAGATGAAGGAGGGTAATTCGCTTAAGGCACATTTGAATGGCTTTGATGACTTGCTCATGAAGATCAAGGCCATTGATTTGAAGATTGAGGAAGAGAAAAAGGCGATGATATTATTGTGTTCGTTGCCTGACCGTTATACGGGTTTCTCAAATAGTTTGATCTATGGTCGGGATACCTTGACTCTAGATGATGTCAAGATGGGTCTTCTTAGTGAGGAGTTGAGAGATCAAATGAAGGGGATGAGTGAGGGTAGTAGTGGAGCTAGTAGTGGTCACGGGTTGTTTGTGGAGAAAGAAAGGAATGTGAAGAAAGGAAACTGGGGGCGTTCTAAATCAAGAAAACCCGGTGGAAGAGGTAAATCGAAAGAGAGAAATGACAAGTTCTTTATTTGTAAGAAACTGGGACATTGGAAGAATGAATGTCCGGACAAATATAAGAAGGAAGTAGCATCTTCATCCGTCACGGTGGAGAGTGGGGATGGTAAGATAGATGAGAATGTGTTGACGGCGGTAGCAATGGGTGTTTCGGGTAACGAATGGGTACTCAATTCGGGCGCGTCGTATCATATGATGCCAAATAGAAATTGTTTTTCATCCTTTGAGGTCAAATAGGTAAATGCAATTGCTATGGGAAATGGTGTTGTTTGCAAGTCGATGGGTAGTGGCCCCGTGCAAATAAGGATGTTTGATGGAGTTGTTCGCACGCTCACCAATGTTAGCTATGTTCTGGGACCTAGAAAGTCGCTTATATCTTTAGGGCAATTGGATTCTCTAGGATGCAAGATCACTATCGAGAAGGATTGCTTGAGGGTTTCGAAGGGGGCACTTGTGGTTATGAAGGGTGCTAGGACTCATGGTATATATTTGCTTCAAGGTGTGACCGTAGGAGGTGAGACTTGTGTGGGTGTTGATAGTTCTCGTGACTTGGATGCGACACGGTTGTGGCATTTGAGATTGGGTCATGTTTCAGAGAGGAGTTTGGATATTCTTCGGAAACAGGAGATGATCAAGGGTGAGAGTTTCAACAAACTAGAGTTTTGCGAGGAATGTGTCATGGGGAAGCAAACAAGGGTATCATTCGATGAAGGCAAGCATGACTCAAAGGAGGTTCTTGAGTATATTCTTTCGGATGTTTGGGGACCGGCACTGGTTGCTTCTTTGGGAGAAGCAAGGTATTATATTTCTTTCATTGATGATTTGTCTCAAGAGGTATGGGTGTATGTAATGAAGGCCAAGTCGGAGGCATTTGCTAAGTTCAAAGTGTGGAAGGCTTTTGTTGAGAATGAGAGTGGTAAGACTTTGAAGGTGTTAAGGACCGACAATGGCGGCGAATATGTTTCCCTGGAATTCTTGGAGTATTGTAAGCATCACGGAATCCGGAGACATTTTACTACACCGGGAGATCCGCAATCTAATGGAGTAGCAGAGAGAATGAACCGAACTCTACTTGAGAAAGCTCGATGCTTGAGATTGACATCGGGTTTGTCTAAGGGATTTTGGGCCAAAGCTTTGTCAACCGCAGTGCATATTGTGAATCGAATTACGTGATCGGCCATTGGTAACAAAATTCTGGAGGAAGTGTGGAAAGGGAAGAGTGTTGACTTGAGATATCTTCGTGTGTTTGGTAGCCCGGTTTATGTGCATGATCCGGGGAATGATAAGCTTGGAGCTAGAGCATTCAAAGGGGTCTTGCTTGGTTTCACGGATGGCGTGAAAGGCTATCGGATATGGAATCCGGAAACAAAGAAGGTTGTTAATTCTCGTCATGTTACTTTTGATGAGTCGGCTTTATTCAAGGATAATGAGAGCTCATCGGACATTCCGGATTTGGTTCATGGTGAATCAAAGGAGAAGGAAGTTATTCCCACATTCCGTCCAAGTGGTAGTAGAGTTGAAGAAGCTCGTGGGGTTGAAGCGGTTGATGAAACATCACATAGTCCACATGGTTCCTCTAGTGATGTTGGTGATGTACATGATACTAGAGAAATTTCAACTCAAGGTGGAGCCGAAAGGGGTTTGGGTGATAGTATTGCTACTCGTGTTGGTCGACACGCAATAAGGCCTCCCGAAAGATATGGTGATTGGAACTACCTTAGCTTTTGTGATCATTTGGACTATGCTCTCAATGTATACCAAGATGATCCAATGGACCTTGATGACGTAATGGAGTCGAGAGAAAGCTCGAATTGGATTTGCGCCATGGAGGAAGAGATGCAATCGCTTATGAAGAACCGAACTTGGGAGTTGGTTCCACTTCCTTAAGGAAACCGTGCTATAGGGTGCAAATGGATTTACAAGGTGAAGGATGATGGAAGGTACAAAGCAAGGTTAGTGGCAAAGGGTTTCTCACAAAGGAAAGGAAAGGAGTATGATGAAATTTTTGCACCGATGGTTCGCCATACTTCTATCTGGGTTTTACTAGCCATAGTTGCTATCCATGACTTGGAGTTGGAGCAACTTGATGTGAAAACCGCCTTCTTGCATGGAGACTTGGATGAAGACATCTACATGGAGCAACCGGAAGGGTTTGTTATCGATGGTAAGTCTAAAATGGTTTGCAAGTTGAAGAAATCACTATATGGGTTGAAGCAATCACCTAGACAATGGTACAAGAGATTCGATCATTTCATGCTTGAAAGTGGCTTCCATCGAAGCATCAAGGATTCTTGCGTATATTTCAAGAGGTTGGGAAATGATTGTTGGTTGTATTTACTCTTGTATATGGACGATATGCTCATTGCTTCCAAGGATCAAAATGAAATCAACAAGTTGAAGATGCTTTTGAAATCGGAATTCGAAATGAAAAATCTTGGAGAAGAAAGAAAAATCTTGGGCATGGAAATTGAAAGGGACCGAAAGTGTTTTGAGTTAAGATTGTCTCAAAAGGAATATATTAACAAAGTGCTTTGCCGGTTTAGCATGGAGGATGCAAAGGCGTTATATACACCTTTACCTTTGAATATGAAGCTTTCGGAGAAGGGGTCTCCTATCGGGGATAAAGGCAAAGCTTATATGGCAAAGGTGCCATATGCAAGTGCGGTTGGTAGTTTGATGTACGCAATGGTGTGTACAAGGCCCGATATTGCAAATGTCGTTGGGGGGGTTAGTCGGTATATGGCTAATCCGGGGAAATCGCATTGGGAAGTCGTGAAGGCTATTATGAGATACTTGAAAGGCACAACATCTCATGACTTGTCTTTGGCGGTAGTGATGATAGGAGTTGCAAGTTATTTGGTTATTGTGACTCGGACTACGCCAATGATAGGGATTAGAGGAAATCAACATCCGGGTATGTCTACACACTTGGCGGGACAGCCATTAGTTGGAGATCGCGATTGCAAACTGTTGTGCTTTATCCACTACAGAGGCTGAGTCGATTGCCGCTATGGAAGCGACCAAGGAGGCACTCTACTTGAAGCGATTGTTGTGTAACCTGGGTTTCGAACATGAGAGTGTTGATGTTCGATGTGATAGCCAAAGTGCTATCCATTTTGCGGAGAATTTGGCATTTAGCTCACGGACCAAACATATTGAGGTGAGGGAGTCATTTATTGTAGCCATGGATGAGGGTAAGCTAGTATACCTTCGGAAAGTGCACACAAAGGATAATGCGACGGATATGTTTACGAAGGCACTGCCATATGGGAAGTTCGAGCATTGCTCAAACTTAATTCGCTTATTGAGTTGCTAGGTGCCACGAGGTGGCACGAGGTGGAGAGAATGATTTTGTGTTTGATGGAAAAGAAATAGCGGTGAGAGATTGGAAATCTATCTTCATGGTAAGTACTTGTTACACTCCCGAGTACATTATCTTTTAGTGAGACGGTTTTGGTTTGAATGTTTTCAACACTACATTGGCGGGTGGGGGCATTGCCTGAACTCGTTGGTGTAGTGCAATGGGCGGTGGTCATGCCGGAGCTCATTGGGAAAACATTCAAGTTTGCTTGGTCGAAGGTAGAAGGAAATGCTTGGGGCATTGGAGTTTGGAGTTGATATGGTTATAGTACCTAGGTGGAGTGTTGAAGTATGTGATACTATATGTTGGATTGAAGAGGTCGAAGATAGCTTCGAGTCAGAGGTGATCGTTCGCAAATCGGAGCTCGTATGTAGGAGTTATGACCTGGAAGGTGTTTGCTGTCAACTGGGAACAAGGACAGACGTCTGTCATTGGGAGTGGCAGATGTCTGACTGCAGGGAATTGGTTTCCCGAGACCTCAGACAGACGTCTGTCATATCCCTGCAGACGTCCGTGCTGAGTGGATGTGCCCAATTAATCTCTGGAAGATGACATACGCCTGTCAGGCGATGCGACAGACGTCTGATCGGGTATTGGGCTATTTTTGCCCTGGAAATTAGCAAGCAGATTTGTGACTAATTTGGGGGCAATTTGGGTAATTGGCCAAACCTCTATATAAGCTATTTTCTGATGTGAATTAGGCAGTCTGGAAACTTGATTTGGGATCAAGTGTTTATTCTCAAGGGTGAATTAGGGTTTATAACATAATTCCAATTCTTCAATTCTATTCTTCTCAAACTCTTTTCTATATTGAAATATAGTGATTACTGGATCAATCTCTTATATTCCTTTCATCGTGGTAATAAAATACTCTCTCCAGAGTGGATGTACACTAACAAGATATTAGTGGAACCACTATAAATCCTTGTGTGATTTATTTTTGCTACATTGTCATTAGTTTCTTGTTTGTGATTGAGATTTGGATTGTTCGTGATTGGTTGATCTTTGTTTGTAGCTAGAGTTATTGCTTTGGTTGTTTTTTCAAGTCTAATAATGGTCTAGTCTTCCGCTAGCGCATTATTGTTTAGATATCGGATTCGAGTGGTCTTAATCGGATTAATCACAATGGTTACAACAGAAGGAAGGCAACGATTGTTGGAGCAGCGCCTGGAGCAACTGGATGGTCGGAGGCCTTGTTGGCCAGTGGGTTGTGAGCCAGGCAAGGCGTGGTTGTCGCGAGCCCAATGCGAAGGTGGAAAAGGCGACCGAGCAGGAGGTGCGGATGTCGGAGAGGAGGAAGGGGGCGACTTGCGGTGGCTGAAAAGGGCAGATGTCGATCTCTTTTTTTTATTTTGGTGATGGCCATTAATTGATTTCAACGATATGGGAGAAGGAAATAATTTGGCTCCCAAAAAATGAATGAGAACAAAGGCACCATGAAAATAGATAAAAGAGGACACTGATAAAAAGGGACGCGTGTAAACATTTATGGTTTAATAATGACAAGTCTTAAAATATTTCAGCAAAGGAAAGAAAGTGGCAAACCCAAATAAACAAATATCATTTAATACCATATGTTATAACATCTATTTACTTTTTATACAAACTCAATACAATGTATTTATATATTTCCAAATATAATTCTTAAATCATTATTATTAATAAAATCAATTTAAATCTACGTAAATTAAAATGAATCTCAAGTTTAAAATTTAAAAACTCAAACTTTACATTTCGAAGCCGCCCACTAAAATGAAATAAAATTTGATTCTAAGTTCTCAAATAACAATGAATTATATTTTCCACCTCATTTTAGTTAATCCAACTTAGTTGTAATAGCGTTTGTTTTGTTTAATGTTCATGTTAAAATAAATCTACAAAAAAGATTCCATTTTAAAACTAAATGCAAATAATAAATTCTCTTCAATTCATTAATTACAAAATTAAATTTATACTTACAACTTGACTTCAAAAACAACTCTAAATTAAATTAGCCTTTTTAATATGTACATGCTTCAATTCATATTTCGAAATCTATTTCCAATTAAGCTAAATTATACCACCTATACTCGATTTCCTCCTCAAATCAACATACAAGATCTATATTTCCAACTTTGTATTTATTTCCAAAGTTAAATTCAAATTACTAATGTTTATTTTTCTGTAACTCTCGTACTAAAGTAACAAAAGAATCCCAATATTAATATATATCATGTTTATTAGACAAATTTCCATAAATTTACGAAAGAAATCGTTTTAGAAATAAACTCAAATATTGTCTAAAATGGATAAAATTCCCAATATAGATATTTATTTCCACGTTAAACCTTAATTTATTTTATATTTTAAACATCAAAATCTCTGAGTTGTTACTATCACCCTCTAAAATCCGGGTTGTTACAAGGACCCACGGTCTTGGTTGGTCAGGGGTGGTACACGCAAGGGGAGGTGGTGGAGAGCAAGGCTTGGGATGTGGGGGCCATAGGAGGAGGATGGAGGTGGTGCAAGGTGATTTAGGGTTTAAAGGTATAGGCTTTGCAAATTAAAAAGGGAATATAGGTCTTAGACTTGGAGGACGGGCCTACGACTTGGAGGAGGACTGGAGGGGGCAGTGGGAGGTGGCGCACGGTAGGAGGTGGCTGGTGGTGGGGGTCATGGCTGTGGCGTGAGCAAGAAGAGGAGGGAGAATGGTGAAATGGTGTCTTAAAGCTTTAACGAAGAAAGGATTAAAAATGAAAAAGAAATATAAAAAGAAAATAAATAAAAAAAATTAAGTACATTTAGAATGCCAAGTTTAGGAAGAGGGTGCCACATGGATTAGAGTATAATGAGTTATCTAATTGTCATTGGTAATGGGATTAAGTGAAAAATGGTTTAATTAATCCTTGCATTAATTATACGTCTTAAACTTCGTTCTCATCGTACAACCACATCTGAACTCCAAAAATTATGAAAATTGAAATCTCGCTACGTTACGGAATTACGGTTACAACGTATCTGGTCTCGTCAAATTCAGAGACTGCTAGAAAAATCACCTTATTTTTAGCTTAAATCGAAAATCGACTGAAGTTTCAACATACGTTCATATATCGTACGCTTACATATTAACTCCCTTTAATTTGAAATTGCAGATCCTATCATATTTCGACATTTTGAGTCTAATAAAAGCGATTTCTTCTGATTTTGAGACTGTCCAATAAGTTTCGTCGGTTTTCAAAATCTTTGCTTTTAAACCAATTTAACAAGTTTACTGACCCTATTTTAAGTTAAATAAAGTATAACACTAAGTTTAAAATTATTATCAAACTTTATCGAGTCTAAGATCGGCATTTTCTATTTTAAAATTCATTAAAATAGATTAAAATCCAAATTTTAAATTGACCAAAAATACGGGTCGTCACAATAAGAAAATGAAGATAAGTTTGAATTTTGAATTAAAGGTAGAGAATAGAAGAGAAAGTAGAATGAGGATTTTCTGAAATGATGGAGGCAGAGAAAAGAAATTAATATGTAATTTTTAATTACACAAGAAGGGAGTTATCTAATACACAATGCCAATTTAATAGATGTGACCCTGCAAATTCAAGAAGGCATTATTGGATACTAATTGATAATCAAATAAATGTGCCCTTGCGAATTCAATGCCCATTTGAATTCAAACCAATGAGAATGTCAAGGTGAATATGGATTAATTACAAACAAACCATACATATAATAACATCGTCCATTCTTGCACATTTTTATAGTTACAAACGTGAACTTCAGACAAATGAAATTGAATTTTAATAAACCAAAAAATTATGGATGCTCAGAATTCAACATAGATTCCTAAAAAAGACAATTTCAATTTTTGACAGCTTCTAAGTTCTGAAAAAAATTCAAAGTTAACTAAATTTACACAAAGCTAACTTCTCTTGGAAAATTTAATATTTCAGTAGATATGGAATGTCAATATATTCATTAATTCAGTTTTATTATTTAAATTTAATTATTTTTATAAATTTACATAAATTTAATTAACAATTAGTTAAACAGTTACATTCATTTTTGATAGTTGTTTAATTTCATTGTTCAATGTTACTTATTATTGTTCATATACAGAAATCAATTCATTTATTTCATTCAATCCAAAACAAATTAGAGTTTTAATTATTAAAATTTTAAGTTCAAATCAAACTACTAATTTCAAACCAATTAAATTCAGGTTATTACACTTGGTTTTCATTTCCATTATAAAACTTTCCATTTAATTTGAATATAACATTTTAACATGACGAGGAAAGCAAACAAAATCATTTGGACTTGCATCAACAAGAGAAAAAGCGAAGCTGTCATCAAAAAGAGAATTAAGTTCAAAAGAAGAAAAGTCACTAAAATTGGAAAACATATCGAGAAGGACTTTGCCATAGTTTATGAGCTTGATGTTGGCATTCATAGCCTCTTGTTCATTGAAAGTTATGAGTTTTGACAGTCCTTGTGAGTCTCATGGTGGTAGGATAGTTTGAGGATGAAGCCAAGGGAGTTATGTAAAGATGAAAGTTTTGAAAATGAGAGTTTGAGTTTGAAATGTGATGATATGAATGAATGAATGTAGATGATATAAATAGAGGTTGAATCCGCACATTCTCTGGTCAAAAAGGCGTCTCTTAATGACATAACAATTGACGAAAAGATGGGGAAATTCAAAAATTAAACTTAAATTTGAATTTAAACTTTTGGCATATATTTCGACATCATGTAATTGGACATGTTGACATATATTTGCACTTATGTACAATTTGATTCTTTTCAAACTATTGTTTATTTCAATAACTATATATATATGTGTGTGTGTGTGTGTGTGTATTAACTTAGATTTCCCGAAAATTAAAAACTTATTTTAATATTACTATTTTACAAAAATGTTTATTTTAATTTTTAAAATATTTATCTTTGGATTTTAAAATTAAATTAATAAAAATTATTTTGAAAAATTAGTTCAAGAAAAATAAGTAATCAAAACAACCAAATAAACAAAGGTACCAATAAAATTAAAAATTAATGTAAACGTTTATCCATTTTAGATCCAGTCTCTAGTCTATTTGAACTGTGTATCGTTGTGAAGCGCATGTTAGCATTTCTATGTTAGAATCACTATCATTCGATAAAGCGTCTGAATCTGAGTCATTTAGTGTTGCAGTATAAGCCTTTTTTTCTTTTTGTGGATGAATTGGTGATTAGTGTAAACTTTTATTTTTCTGTAAATTTACCGAATCGTTAAAAATGTCCTGGGTGAACACAATGATAGCATCTGATTTCATTTTGACTATTATTTCCATTCCCTCCATTTCTATTATCGTTTCCTTTGAACTAGTTCACTTCTCTATATTTCGGGAATTTTACTTGTGATCAATTATGTCTGTTTAACATCATTATCCGATCCTAGTCCATTGGTAATAACATTGAATTGCTATTAACTTCTTTTCTTCCCCTTATGCCCTGCATTTGAACTTTGAAAGAAATTAAATTACCAATAAAATCTTCAATTTTTAGAGTGTTATTATCAATAATCTCTTCAATTGTTATAGTCTAATGATCCCAATCAGGACTGAATGAATTTAAAAATGTCCTAACTTGGACTTCTTTTGAATTTTTTTCCTAAAACATTCAGTTAATATACTATATCTTTAAATATACCATGCATATCATATATTCATTTGTTTGGACTCATTTTAAATACTTGAAACTGATTAGTTAACATGGAAACCTTAATTTGTTTAACTTTACTAGTGCCTTTATGATAACTTGCAATGTTCTCCAAATTTATTTTGCAGACTTACAAATAAATACTCTATTAAAGTCATTCCTATCTAATGAACAAAAAATATATTCATTGCTCTAGAATTACTTTATGCAACTGCCTTTTGATTAGTTATCCATTGTGCATAATTAGTCTCGGGTTCATTCCATTCGGTTTCTGTAACATTCAAAATGTTTAATCATATTGATTGTAATTACATTTCATCTACATGCCCAATAAGTATAATTACTACCATTAAAAAGTGACGGTTTGGCAGTTGACTGACCATCTACAAATGAATTAGTGATAGTGTTGACATTACCAGTGTTGGTATCCATTAAAAACTTTTCAAAAATAAGATTATGATGATTTCGAAATCCAGTGCTCTTATATCAAATGAAAGTGATGTGGATTCAGGATCTTAAGGCTAGATTAACACTAAAGGGGTGAATAGTATTTTCCTAAATTTGTGAATCTTTTAGTAATTTTTTTTGCAATATAGTCATGTGTGTATATAGAATGATCACAGAATCAAATAAATAAATATGCAAGAAAAGTAGATGCAGTAAAGGAAAAAAAACACTAGGATTTTTATACTGATTCACAATTGCTCTTCATCCAGTGCCTAGTGCATACAGTCTTTAATCAGTATCAACAATTACACTCCACGATTTCCAGGCCACAACGAGATGCCTAATAGAGTTAAGACCTCTGGATAGGCCAATCTAATTTGCAGCCAAAGATCCACACCCAACTTGAATTTCGAGCAAAGAAAGCCACTCCCAATTGCTTTTTATCGGGCACAATCTTAATGCTACTTAATTTACACTCGTATTGGATTTTGAACTGTTTGTATAATGAATGTACACTTGGATCTCGGATCTTGATTACAATTGCCCCTTTAACTCTAGCTCCCACTTTCATCTTGGTAGAAATGAAGAGAGTTTAATGTAGAACCAAATTCGTGAACAAATTACTTGACTTTTCTTTGAAAATCTGCAAAATATGACAATAATTTTTTTATTCTTCTGAGAGAGAATAAAATAGAGCGAAGAAATATGATGGTAGGAAGTTAAGTTCATTTTTGGAAGAAGGGTATTTATAGTAGCGAAGGGTTATGATAGTTGGGGAGAAGTTAATGCGAGTAAGCACTTCCTTTTAAATTTTAAATTTGAATTTTACTATTATGTGTCGACATATATACTGACCCTACGTCGACATTGGCTAGTTGATTATGAAAAAAAAATTGTTTTGAAACAGTTTTATAAATATAAACTTATATATTATGATTTGAAACTTTGTAAAACTATATTACCATGTTAAATATTACGTTAATTATAGTAAACTTTAAAAAAAACCACTAGCTATAATTGTTCTGGCACTTCAAACCAGCTATAATTGTTCTAGCATGTGCAGTATACCTGTTCTATACAGTTTAGCAATAAAAAGTGACACAAACCACTATAAAAACTGCTAGCTTTCCTAAAAAACTTAAGAAAACTTATTAAAAATATTTTAAGAGAATTTAAGTAAAAATATAATATATATATATGTACCAAAATTATATATAATCAAATATACTAAACCTAAAATATAAGTTTCAAAACTATAAAAGCATTAAATTAAAATTATTAAGTTTAAAATAAAAATCAATAGTGTAATTTTAAATTAAAGTATATGTACAATCAAAATATAAAACAAAAGTATATAATTAAAATTAAAGGACTAATAAAAAATGAAATATAAGTTTATAAAAAGTTAAAGTAAAAAACAAAAATATAATATAAAAGCTAAAGTTAGTATTTTAAAAATATAATTATAAAAATACAAGTAAAAGTATAAATATTAAAATTTTAAAAATAACTCAAAATAAATCTATTTTTAAAACGATAATTTCTTTTTGAATTTTTTTTGAAAGAACTATTTTGAAAACAAAGGATATTTGATAACCTTTTGTATAGAGAATTTGAAAACTGAAATTTGTTTTGAATCAGTTTGAAAATAGATTATGAAAACAGGAATATTTTTGAAAAATCATTTTGTAAAAACGGATGGAGATCAGATAAGTGTGACCTGAGTTTTAATATAATTTCTAAGATATGATTATATCTTGGGATCTTGGACTCTTGAAACTCATGAAACTTCATATTCTAGAATCAATTTGGATCTTCAATCTTGATATTGCATGACTTTTTTTTACAGGAAGACGGGTGTGTAGCGTGATGATATTGCACGACCTTGAATATTAATAATCTACAACATTTCTTGCTCTATATTCAATATATATGTATATATAGATAGATAGATAATTAGTACATATTAAATGTAAATTATTTATTACCCGAGGTTGTTATCACAAAACTACCCTCCATGGGGCTAACGGAATGGTTAACAACCGTTTGTGTTTCATACATTCATTTTTTTTCTTTAGATAGTTCATTAGTTAACATGTAGATTTGTCTTGTGTCTATATCCTGGTTTTATGAAATGCCCTTAGAAACTTAAGACATAGTCTTATAGAAGGCGACACCACACACATGCATTCATATAGGTAGGTTTAATTTAAGTGCCATTCAATTATATACTTCAATAGAAATTCTATTTAAATCTGCTAAGTCTAAGTACTAAGTAGTGCAATCTTCATCATATCATTTTAGATTTCAAACACTCTTCTTGAAATGAAAATAATATTAATTGACCAAACTAATATTATAGTGTTTTCAAATCACAATCTATAATATACTTATGCTCACTGATCTCAAGATAACAAGTTTCATTATGCTGAGTTGACTTCCCATCATAAGTTATTTTTAAGTTGGCATTAAACTCATTCGTTTTGATGTTTAGAATACAAAATCTCTTACAAGTCCTTTAGTAAATGAATCAACCAAGTTCTGGCCTACTCTTACAAAATATGTTAATCACCCCATCAGTGAGCAGTTGCCTCACCACACTGTGCCTTAGGCCAATATTGTTATGTAATGACGATCGGAATAAAGCCCCCTTCCTTGTATGCATATGAGCTAGCACACAACTCTCATATAACAAAAGGAATCTCTTATGTTACGTGCCTGCCAACTCATATTTGTACATAATTCCTTCAGTATATTCCGTGATGTGGGACTATTGTATCCAAACCATCATTCCTCCTTAAGAACATGCGAGGCAATCCTAACAGTATCCCCCTTGACTCGCATCCTACGAGTATCTTTTGAGAGCACTGCCTTGCCTGCATGGCCCAGTCTGTAACCTTTGACTCTGGTACCACTGATATGTAACGACGGTCGGAACAAAGTCCCCCTTCCTTGCACGCAGAGCGGGCATACAACTCCCATATAACAAAAAGAACCCCTTACGTTACGTGCCTGCCAACTCATATTTGTACACAAATCCTTCAATACATTCCGTGATATGGGACTATTATATCCAAACCATCATTCCTCCTTAAGAACATGCGAGGCAATCCTAACAGTTGATGTGAGACTATTAATTCCAAACCATCATTCCGCCTTAACAACATGTGAGACAATCCTAACAGTCTCCCCCTTGACTCGCATCCTAGGAGTATCTTTTGAGAGCACTGCCTTGCCTGCATGGCCCAGTTTGTAACTTTGGCTCCGATACCACTGTTATGTAATGACGGTCGGAACAAAGCCCCCTTCCTTGTACGCATATGAGCTGGCACACAACTCCCATATAACAAAATGAATCCCTTATGTTATGTGTCTGCCAACTCAAATTTGTACACAATTCCTTCAATATATTCCATGATGTGGGACTATTGTATCCAAACCATCATTCCTCTTTAAGAACATGTGAGACAATCCTAACAGTTAGGAAGTAAATAACTTAATTAAAGTGTTGCATTACTTCATATATAAGGAAGTGAATGACATATGAAGATTTCAAATATCTTTTACCTAAAACCATAGATCGTTAAATGAATCTTTTGATGTATACTCAAATGAGCCATTAAAATCATGAAGTAAACAAACAATATAACTAAGGAAAAACTTGAAGATTTTGTATACTTTAATACTTATTTATACATAACAGGTACAAATGATAGTCGTATCTATGTATACATAGGAAGAATGAAAACAAATGACCACCTAACATACTTCTTTCCAAAACCAAAATAGCTACCACACCTATTTTCAAAGGCGAAAATAAGACCGCCTATAGTAGCTTGAAACTAGATATTTGTTTTATTTTTAAACTAATTTGTGCAGGAACTTGGTGCCTTAAGAGCTAAGAAATTATTTTCAAACAAATTTATAAATGTTGCATAACTAAACAATAGGATATTTTGCATCTTTCGATCAATTCATGCACTAGGCATGTTCTATTTGAATCAACTGCTATACTAGTAAACTAAAACCAAAGCCTAGTCTTCAAAAATGGATTTTTTTTGCATGTATTTTGTATAAGCTATTGTACCTCCTCTGTGCCCTGTCCATTTACACCTGAAAATGAAGATAAACTTGAAAAGCTTCACACAAACTTTTACCAATCCACTTCACACAGCTATAAACATATTAAACACATTCTTTTCAATTATAGGATGGGTAGAAACTACCTCTGTCTATTCTACTCTGCAAGAATTAAATGCCTATCATTATTTTATTCATATTTTCTACATATAAATACACACCTACATCTCATATTTGCACTCACACAAACATACGAACAGAATCTCATAATTTCTGGAGCAAAAATCTAAGCTTAAAGCTAAGAACAAAGAAAACAATGAGAGAACAGAGAAAAAAGCCTAGTGAGTAAAACATTTTTTTGTTTCCTAACTTATGCTATGATTAGTTTTATTAAACAATTCTCCATATATCTGTGCTTATGTATGTGTATGGACATGTTGAACATTACTGAAATAAATATCAGGTTGAATGATTGTATTAAACTGTTCCTATTGTATTCAACTTCAATATGCGAAAAACTGGTACAACTTTACTCTGTAGTTACTTCAGAAACCTGTAGTTCCAACTCTAGGTAGTTTTATAGTTTAAATTTTGCAGGAAAATTATTAGTTAGATCTGTAGTATATTTCAAAATACACTCTAATATAAAAGCATGTAATAACCCGGAAATTCTGAACCAGTTTAAAAATTTTATTTTGGCAATTTTAGCGAATTTTGAATATTTAAAATGAATTATTTTAAATAAAAACGACGAGAAATTTATTTTGAATATAATTCGAACGTATAGATTATATACGTCGTCGTTAGAATATAATTAATTATATATAATTATAAAAATAGAATTGAAAATGGTGCGGTAGTTCGATAATTCGATTTCAAACTTCAATTGAATGTACCGGGTGCAAAACAATCCGGATTTTAGTGAAACAAAAAATAATAGGATCTATTTGATGATATCTTTCCAACGAATCCGAAAAATTGAAATTTCATAGCGGGAATCAAAAGATATGTCCAGTTGAAAATTCTGAATAGTCGCTATGGAATTCAGGCCCTTAAAAATGGGAATTTTGCAAACGACCTCGGATTTCGACGAAACCACTTTTGTTGGATCCATGATGTCAAGTTATTGCTAGATTTCAAATTTCATAATTTTTCGAATCAATATGTGAGCGTGGCAAAGGAAAACGCGTTTGACCAGTTTCAGTTGATTTTAATCGACTGGAAAATGGCCATTTTTCCAACGGCCTCAGAATTCGACGAAACTAGTTTTGTTAGAACCGTATCGTCAATACGGAAGCTAGAAAATATTTTTCTGGAATTTTTCTAGTTAGTATGTGACCCCGGAGAATTGAAATGCGCGTTCAAATTCAATACATAGAGTTATATGTTGATTTTAACGGAAACTGATTATAACGATCGAATCAGCCTACGATACATATCCCATTGTGTTCGGAATGGGGGTAATTAGCTAAGGACGACAGGCGGTGGGCCTCGTTTAGAGGTCGTATGAAAAAGTCAACTATTAGGAATTAAATTAAATTAAATAAAAATAAATTCCCTCCCCCCTTCCTTTTCTCCTTAACCAGCCCCCCCCCCCCCCGGTTCAAAACGAATCAGAAAAAAGAAAAAAAAAAGAAAGAGAAAGACGGGGGGAAACCCACCGCCGCGCCCCCCTGATCGATCGCCGCCGCCTCAGAGGTGGGGCGCCACCTCCACACCCCGCCGCCGTTGTCCCCAGACCCCCCCCTCCGCTAACTCCCTCTCTCCTCTCTCCTATTTCGACGCAACCACCACGCCGCCGACCTCCTGCTGCAGCCACCACCCACCGCCTCCCTCTCCTCTTCTCCTTCCACCGTCCGCCTGAGCCTCGCCGCCAACACCCTCGCCTAGTCCCAGTCGCCGTCTGTGCCTTCTCAACACCCCGGCGCTCCGACGAACCCCAGCGGTGCTCCGGTCTCCTCCCCGCTTTGAACAGTGAGTTTTCGTTTTTAGTTTATTGATTTTATTTATTTTATAAACCTGAAATTTATAAGTTTAAAATAAATAAAAAAACTAAAACTGAAATTCTTTGTCATTAAAAAACTGAATTTTTATATGGTTAAAAATTAGATTTTTATTATAGGAAAGTTTTGATTTTTATTTATATGAAGGTATCATTTTTATTCATATAAAAATATGGTTTTTACCATATGAACAACAACTTAACAATGTGATTTTTATAGTTGAAAAGGCGATATTTTTATATTATAGAAAGAATAAAAATTTGATTTTTATATGATAGAGAAAATGAAAATATGATTTTTATCATATGGAAAATATGTGAAGTATAATTTTTATAAAATAGAAGTTATAAAAATATAGTCTTTTATGTTGTAGAGTTATAAAAATATAATCTTTTATGTTGTAGAGTTATAAAAATATAATCTTTTATGTTGTAGAGTTATAAAAAATATAATTTTTATATAGGTAAGATAGTAAAAATATCATCTTTGTATATGTAGCGAAATAAAAATCTGTTTTTTTTTATATATACGTTGAAACAAAGAGGTGATTTTTATAATGATGAAATCTTTATATTTGAAAGGGCGAGATTTTTATCTATTGAATAGCGAAGTAAAAAATCGATTTTTATATATTGAATAGCGAAGTAAAAATTTGATTTTTATATATTGAATAGCGAAGTAAAAATTCGATTTTTATATATTGAATAGCGAAGTAAGAATTCGATTTTTACATATGTAGAGAATATGGGCAACGAAGGTGATAAAAAGGCGAGAACGATGAAGATTTCTATCAATGAAGTGTCGTGAAGTTGGATAGCTATCGGTGAGAATTTCTCACTCTTCAATTTCTTTTCTAGTTATATATATATATATACTAGGATGCAGACGGTGTTTAGTAGCACCCGACACCCGTCATCCACAGACCATGGATGGCTTGTTTGTTTAACTGTTTGGTTGTGTAGTTGGTTAGATTATTTGGTTTGAATTGAATTGTTTGGTGAAATGAAATTGATTTGATTGATGTGTGAATCGCGTGGGCCTTCACTAGACCGGGGATAAGGCTAGGCCTCGTCCCGTTTTTAGTATCGTGCCGTTATGCCGCCGAAATTTTCTAAAATAAGTTAGAAAAATAAAAATATCATTTTATTTAAAGAATGAACTGAATAGAAATTCATATGTTAAAATAAAATGATTTATCGTTAAAAATATAATTTTTAACGTGAATATGAATATAGTGAATGTGAATAAATAAATATTCAGTTACAAACCGGACGGTTTGTTTATGTACACTGATTTGACGGACATTGATTGGGACGATAAATTTTACACATCGCCCAACTGCACAAATAAAATCTGTGTTTGATTGTTTGAAACCCCACACGGGTGTTGGGATGAAATTTGAAGTTCACTCATCCTGATTGATTAAATATGTCAATCGATTGATTGACAGGCTGTTATAAGCGTTAGATATCTATATTTGATGGTTATACAGTGTAGTGCACTTTGGTTGATGGTTGATTATTTTTCAATGCTATTATATACGTGTGATGTATGAAAATCCATATAATTAATATTATATGGTGATTGATTGGGCCTCATTCCAATTTAGAAAATAAAGAATATTATAAAATAAAGGTTCATGTGTTGACCGTACTCATCCGTTGAGATTAGACATGTGTTGTACGAAATATTTTAAATAATAAAATTTACTTCTTTATCAATATAAAATAAAGGTTCATGTGTTGACAGTACTCATCTGTTGAGATTAGTCATGTGTTGAACGAAATATTTTAAAATGGAAATATTTGAAATAGAAATATTTGAATAGGAAATATTTGAAAAAGAAATATTTGAAATAGAATATTTGAAAATAGAATTATATGAAGCCGTGTTGATTAGATTGACGCCATTTTGACGTGAACGATATTTATATCGATTTTATTCATTTTAAAATGAATATTGAAAAGTGATTTCGAAATCGAATATTTTGAAATGAAATTTGAATTGAATTGATTAGAAAATGAATTTGATTTGAATTGAATAGAAAACGAATTGAATTCAAATTGAATAGAAAACCAATTTGAATTGAATCGAATAGAAAACCAATTTGAATTGAATCGAATAGAAAACCAATTTGAATTGAATCGAATAGAAAACCAATTTGAATTTGAATTGAATAGAAAACCAATTTGAATTGAATTGAATTGAAAACGAATTCGAATTGAATTGAAACCGAATCGAAATGAATTCGAATTGAATTGAAATTTGAATTGAATAGAAATGAATTTTAAAACGAATTTATAAGGAAGAATTCAATTTTGATTTGAATTGAAATGGAAGTTGAAATTGTTTTTGAAACGAATTTAAACCTATTTATAAAATTCGTTTTAAATAGAAATCGACGAAATATATATTATATATATAATATAATGGTCTGAATAGAACGCGCCGCGCCGCGGCAGTTCGCGAATTTCGACCATTTATTTCGAACGGACATTACGGGAGATCCGACCGTCGGATTCTCCTAAAACCGGAACCGTTGGGTTCGTATCGAAAAGAGCTTTCTAACAAATATTAGAAATTTGAAATCTAATGGTTGGATTTGGAGATACGTCCAAATCAAATTTGAAAAAGGTCGCAGTAAGTGCAGTTCGATGGCCGTTGATGGACATCGACTGTACGGGCCTTGGTAAATTTATTAAAAATAGTAATAATTGGTGTAAAATCATAAGAAATGATTTGGGAAAAATTGGGATGAAAAACTCCATATTTGAAAAGATAAAAATAGATTTTTATCGAAATGAACTAGTTTTGAACTAAAATTAAACCCGTTTATTTTTAAATAAATAAACTGGATTTGAAATGGGTTATAAACAAAATTGATTTGTGGGTTTATCGTGAACGGTGTTTTAAATAACATTTGTTCTTTAACCCGATAATAAATAGAATGTGATTTGGGTTTGTCGTGAACTGTGTTTTAAATAACATCAGTTCTTTAACCCAGTAAAAGGAGTTTCAATGAATCTGTAATTAGATTGAAATGTGAATTGATAATCTAAATTATCAAATTTAGAAATTGAGCGAGAATGGAGTATCACCAGTTTTGCTCCAAAACGATAGTCAAATCTTTAATTAGATTTGAACGTGAAATGGTAATTAATTTTACCGATAACACCGTGGTATTAGATATGGAGTATTACCAGATTTGCTTCATGGGATGAATAGGTTGGGATTGGGAAATAAAATAAATAATTACTTCGGTGTGGTTCGCTAATCTCGACTAGTTTTGAAAAACCATAATTTGGTTTGAAACGACATCCAAAGGAAGGTTAAAGGATAAATTTTAAAGAATTTATCTTGAATAAAATTAATGGGAACCTTTCCCAAAGAATATGAAATTTAGAAACTAGCTGTAGGTTAGCTAAGAAGAATGGTTTCCTGGGTATTGATCTGATGTTGGTTTCGGCCTTCGGGGTTAATATTTGGGAAATTGTTCTCTTGTTGATTTACGGTTAGTGGCTGCTGAATTGGAATGAGGCGTATGTTGTGTTTGTGTACATTTGTTTTTAATATACGCGGGTTGTTCGGAAAGGCCGGGTTTATACCCATTCTGAATAACCGATTCGACGATAAGTCGAAGGTGAAGACGGTGGATGAAGACCGGAAGTCTTCACATCGTTTGGGTGATTACTGATGATCTTGATTGGGCTGTACACCCGAGATGAGGGAATCAGATAGTGATCATCCAGACGTACTTGGAGATCGATGGATATGCGAGGGAAGTGCCTCCGGTTTCGTTCAGACCCAGAACGAACTTGTAAATAGATTGTGTGTTTGACATTGGATTTTATTCTATGTTGATTGATTTCTGTTAAATATATATCTGTTTGGCGGCGGAGAATTTATTCTCTTGCTTAACGCCCTTCTCTGAGACGTACGAGCTTAGAGGTTATATATCGATAGATATCAATCGCATGGCATGAATTGCCTGTGTAGCACGCTGAGTTGCATGGATCAAGGCTTCTGTTGAAAAGCAAAGTCTTGTGGTTGATGATCAAAGCACGGCCTACGTGGCAGCTTTGTGTTTAGCGTGGATTCGCGAGCCTCACACCTCGGTATGAGTCAAAAACGGGATGAGGACCCAAGGAGTGCACGACGTTTATTTCTAGCTATGGGTGGTGTCAGTGACCTACCAGCCCTGACATTTATATACTTTTCACCTTTGTGGTTTGGATGCGAGGCGCCTCGATTATAGGTCCTATAGGGCCGGGAAACGTGTGTTCAGGAATAATTAATCCTCAAACGTAAGAGAGGACCGGTCTTGGAGGATCCCAGGGTTACCCAGAGTGTGTAGTCCTGAGGCATTTGCTAGAGTGTCTCGAAGCGGAGAGGAGCTTGCCCCTTGCCTCGACTCATGACGGAAATCCAATTTCCAATACGTGCATTTCGGTTTTAATTGTAGAACTAGTATGGCGACATAGTGGTATGGGACATTCATGCCGCCTATGATTGATATTTATGATTGAAAATGTTTTGACACTATACACTTATTATAGTATCAAATGATTTGTTTTAAACGTACCAAGCATGTTTGGCTGTTATAAGGTAAAACCCTATCCTCCGGCTTGCGTTGAATTGTGTGATGGGACCTGGGTCTTATAATAGCTTCATTTTTCGGAAAAGCATTGCGTTGTTTATTCTATGCACTGGTATTCTTGGGAGGAAACCCGTTCCGTGTTATACAGCGTGGTCCCTCGAATTACTCTCTTTTGAAGTAAAGTTTTAAATAACTGTTTTAGTTCTCACACCAGTCACATGACTGACCTGGAGTTTATTGTTTTAACCTAAACTCTGGGTGCCCTTATTTTCCGCACGGGCAGCTAGTAGTTTTGGTTTTGCAGATTTATATTCACAGGATCCTGGTTTACAGCTGGAATGATATCCGGAAAGCTCTGTATCCGTATATCACCTTCAGTTGTGCTTTGTATTATTTTTCCGCTGCTACGTAATTTATTGTAATCTCTGATATTTATATCGAATGTAATTTATTTAATTATACTCTGTATATTCTTGTATTTGATGGAATTGTTGTAATAGCAATGAAATGTTCTTCCGTTTGCGTCCTGATTTGTCGTGTTCTCAAACGATCAGGGGTTTCAAACGGTCTAGATCGGTTTAACGACTGATTCAGATCGAGCGAAATTCCCGGCCGTCACATTTGGTATCAGATCTTTGGTTTACAGAGCTCGAGAACAAGGCACATTAGAACCATACGAAAGAATTCATCAGATATTGGATTAGTAATATCCAATTAGAATGACTCGTTAGAGATAGGATCAGTAGTATCCTAGAACGAGTGTGAAGAGTATATTTTTCAAATGAAAACAATTTTGTTTTGAAAATTTAAATCGTTTTAAACGTATTTGATTATTTATTTATTTTGAATTTGGACAATCGAGTATATAAAGGTTTTGCATATACGCGTCATGAACGTATATTCGAAGTTTTAATATACTGGATAGATATAGAATCATACTCTAGTGGTCCGAAGATGATTCTGATGGTTGAGTACTCGTCGTCAGAATTTACATTCGAGTGACGAAGGTGTGATATCTATATATTTCCATTAGACTGGTGTGAGAACCAAAACTTATATAGCTAGAACACATTGTTGTGAATTGGCATCAAAAACAAGATTTTCTGTATATATATCAAAATTATGAATTTGAAACTCTAATTCACTAATTGATTGATGTTTGTGCTGTATGTTTACTTGTTTAATAATTTTGAACCATTATGCCTAATTGAATCAAATATTGAACTATATTGAAAATTGGTCGCATTTGCTTGCATATACTTGTACTTATATTGAACAGGTCATAGCAAGGAGGCTAGAGCCGAAGAATAAAATTTGTTTGCCCGACAAATAGGTACATGTTTACTATAATTTACTGTTTTGTTTGGGTGATGATGATTTTATGAGCCTATTGGCTAGCCGCTTGGCTTTTTCTTTTTCTTTTTGAGATCGGAAGGCCTATATGGCAATTTCGGGATTATCCCATGGCTCCCGGTGCAAGGGAGGTTATGGCGAAATTTTTCGAAAATTTAGGGTGTTAGCCAAATTTTTGAAAATTAGAAAATTCTCAGAAACTGAAAAGTTGAAGAATGGAAGCCAGATCGAGCGTAGAGTTGATTAATCAAACCACTTTCGACTTTGTTCCTTTTCGGGGATGAAAAGTTTTAAGTGGGGGAGATTGTAATAACCCGGAAATTCTGAACCAGTTTAAAATTTTTATTTTGGCAATTTTAGCGAATTTTGAATATTTAAAATGAATTATTTTAAATAAAAACGACGAGAAATTTATTTTGAATATAATTCAAACGTATATATTATATACGTCGTCGTTAGAATATAATTAATTATATATAATTATAAAAATAGAATTGAAAATGGCGCGGTAGTTCGATAATTCGATTTCAAACTTCAATTGAATGTACCGGGTGCAAAACAATCCGGATTTTAGTGAAACCAAAAATAATAGGATCTATTTGATGATATCTTTCCAACGAATCCAAAAAATTAAAATTTCATAGCGGGAATCAAAAGATATGTCCAGTTGAAAATTCTGAATAGTCGCTATGGAATTCAGGCCCTTAAAAATGGGAATTTTGCAAACAACCTCAGATTTCGACGAAACCACTTTTGTTGGATCCGTGATGTCAAGTTATTGCTAGATTTCAAATTTCATAATTTTTCGAATCAATATGTGAGCGTGGCAAAGGAAAACGCGTTTGACCAGTTTCAGTTGATTTTAATCGACTGGAAAATGGCCATTTTTCCAACGGCCTCAGAATTCGACGAAACTAGTTTTGTTAGGACCGTATCGTCAATACGGAAGCTAGAAAATATTTTTCTGGAATTTTTCTAGTTAGTATGTGACCCCGGTGAATTGAAATGCGCGTTCAAATTCAATACATAGAGTTATATGTTGATTTTAACGGAAACTGATTATAACGATCGAATCAGCCTACGATACATATCCCATTGTGTTCGGAATGGGGGTAATTAGCTAAGGACGACAGGCGGTGGGCCTCGTTTAGAGGTCGTATGAAAAAGTCAACTATTAGGAATTAAATTAAATAAAATAAAAATAAATCCCCCCTTCCTTTTCTCCTTAACCCCCCCCCCCCCCATTCAAAACGAATCAGAAAACAGGAAAAAAAAGAAAGAAAGAGAAAGACGGGGGGAAACCCGCCGCCGCCCCCCCTGATCGATCACCGCCGCCTCAGAGGTGGGGCGCCACCTCCACACCCCGCCGCCGTTGTCCCCAGACCCCCCCCCTCCGCTGACTCCCTCTCTCCTCTCTCCTATTTCGACGCAACCACCACGCCGCCGACCTCCTGCTGCAGCCACCACCCACCGCCTCCCTCTCTTCTTCTCCTTCCACCGTCCGCCTGAGCCTCGCCGCCAACACCCTCGCCCAGTCCCAGTCGCCGTCCGCGCCTTCTCAGCACCCCGGCGCTCCGACGAACCCCAGCGGTGCTCCGGTCTCCTCCCCGCTTTGAACAGTGAGTTTTCGTTTTTAGTTTATTGATTTTATTTGTTTTATAAACCTGAAATTTATAAGTTTAAAATAAATAAAAAAACTGAAACTGAAATTCTTTGTCATTAAAAAACTGAATTTTTATATGGTTTAAAATTAGATTTTTATTATAGGAAAGTTTTGATTTTTATTTATATGAAGGTATCATTTTTATTCATATAAAAATATGGTTTTTACCATATGAACAACAACTTAACAATGTGATTTTTATAGTTGAAAAGACGATATTTTTATATTATAGAAAGAATAAAAATTTGATTTTTATATGATAGAGAAAATGAAAATATGATTTTTATCATATGGAAAATATGTGAAGTATAATTTTTATAAAATAGAAGTTATAAAAATATAATCTTTTATGTTGTAGAGTTATAAAAATATAATCTTTTATGTTGTAGAGTTATAAAAATATAATCTTTTATGATGTAGAGTTATAAAAATATAATCTTTTATGTTGTAGAGTTATAAAAAATATAATTTTTATATAGGTAAGATAGTAAAAATATCATCTTTGTATATGTAGCGAAATAAAATTCTATTTTTTATATATATACGTTGAAACAAAGAGGTGATTTTTAAAATGATGAAATCTTTATATTTGAAAGGGCGAGATTTTTATCTATTGAATAGCGAAGTAAAAATTCGATTTTTATATATTGAATAGCGAAGTAAAAATTCGATTTTTATATATTGAATAGCGAAGTAAAAATTTGATTTTTATATATTGAATAGCGAAGTAAGAATTCGATTTTTACATATGTAGAGAATACGGGCAACGAAGGTGATAAAAAGGCGAGAACGATGAAGATTTCTATCAATGAAGTGTCGTGAAGTTGGATAGCTATCGGTGAGAATTTCTCACTCTTCAATTTCTTTTCTAGTTCTATATATATACTAGGATGCAGACGGTGTTTAGTAGCACCCGACACCCGTCATCCACAGACCATGGATGGCTTGTTTGTTTAACTGTTTGGTTGTGTAGTTGGTTAGATTATTTGGTTTGAATTGAATTGTTTGGTGAAATGAAATTGATTTGATTGATGTGTGAATGGCGTGGGCCTTCACTAGACCGGGATAAGGCTAGGCATCGTCCCGTTTCTAGTATCGTGCCGTTATGCCGCCGAAATTTTCTAAAATAAGTTAGAAAAATAAAAATATCATTTTATTTAAAGAATGAACTGAATAGAAATTTATATGTTAAAATAAAATGTTTTATCGTTAAAAATATAATTTTTAACGTGAATATGAATATAGTGAATGTGAATAAATAAATATTCATTTACAAACCGGACGGTTTGTTTATGTACACTGATTTGACGGACATTGATTGGGACGATAAATTTTACACATCGCCCAACTGCACAAATAAAATCTGTGTTTGATTGTTTGAAACCTCACACGGGTGTTGGGATGAAATTTGAAGTTCACTCATCCTAATTGATTAAATATGTCGATCGATTGATTGACAGGCTGTTATAAGCGTTAGATATCTATATTTGATGCTTATACAGTGTAGTGCACTTTGGTTGATGGTTGATTATTTTACAATGCTATTATATACGTGTGATGTATGAAAATCCATATAATTAATATTATATGGTGATTGATTGGGCCTCATTCCAATTTAGAAAATAAAGAATATTATAAAATAAAGGTTCATGTGTTGACCGTACTCATCCGTTGAGATTAGTCATGTGTTGAACGAAATATTTTAAATAATAAAATTTACTTCTTTATCAATATAAAATAAAGGTTCATGTGTTGACAGTACTCATCCGTTGAGATTAGTCATGTGTTGAACGAAATATTTTAAAATAGAAATATTTGAAATAGAAATATTTGAATAGGAAATATTTGAAATAGAATATTTGAAAATAGAATTATATGAAGCCGTGTTGATTAGATTGACGCCATTTTGACGTGAACGATATTTATATCGATTTTATTCATTTTAAAATGAATATTGAAAAGTGATTTCGAAATCGAATATTTTGAAATGAAATTTGAATTGAATTGATTAGAAAACGAATTTGATTTGAATTGAATAGAAAACGAATTGAATTCAAATTGAATAGAAAACCAATTTGAATTGAATCGAATAGAAAACCAATTTGAATTGAATCGAATAGAAAACCAATTTGAATTGAATCGAATAGAAAACCAATTTGAATTTGAATTGAATAGAAAACCAATTTGAATTGAATTGAATTGAAAACGAATTCGAATTGAATTGAAACCGAATTGAAATGAATTCAAATTGAATTGAAATTTGAATTGAATAGAAATGAATTTTAAAACGAATTTATAAGGAAGAATTCAATTTTGATTTGAATTAAAATGGAAGTTGAAATTGTTTTTGAAACGAATTTAAACCTATTTATAAAATTCGTTTTAAATAGAAATCGACGAAATATATATTATATATATAATATAATGGTCTGAATAGAACGCGCCGCGCCGCGGCAGTTCGCGAATTTCGACCATTTATTTCGAACGGACATTACGGGAGATCCGACCGTCGGATTCTCCTAAAACTGGAACCGTTGGGTTCGTATCGAAAAGAGCTTTCTAACGAATATTAGAAATTTAAAATCTAACGGTTGGATTTAGAGATACGTCCAAATAAAATTTGAAAAAGGTCGTTGTAAGTGCAGTTCGATGGCCGTTGATGGACATCGACTGTACGGGCCTTGGTAAATTTATTAAAAATAGTAATAATTGGTGTACAATCATAAGAAATGATTTGGGAAAAATTGGGATGAAAAACTCCATATTTGAAAAGATAAAAATAGATTTTTATCGAAATGAACTAGTTTTGAACTAAAATTAAACCTGTTTATTTTTAAATAAATAAACTGGATTTGAAATGGGTTATAAACAGAATTGATTTGTGGGTTTATCGTGAACGGTGTTTTAAATAACATTTGTTCTTTAACCCGATAATAAATAGAATGTGATTTGGGTTTGTCGTGAACTGTGTTTTAAATAACATCAGTTCTTTAACCCAGTAAAAGGAGTTTTAATAAATCTGTAATTAGATTGAAATGTGAATTGATAATCTAAATTATCAAATTTAGAAATTGAGCGAGAATGGAGTATCACCAGTTTTGCTCCAAAACGATAGTCAAATCTTTAATTAGATTTGAACGTGAAATGGTAATTAATTTTACCGATAACACCGTGGTATTAGATATGGAGTATTACCAGTTTTGCTTCATGGGATGAATAGGTTGGGATTGGGAAATAAAATAAATAATTACTTCGGTGTGGTTCGCTAATCTCGACTAGTTTTGAAAAACCATAATTTGGTTTGAAACGACATCCAAAGGAAGATTAAAGGATAAATTTTAAAGAATTTATCTTGGATAAAATTAATGGGAACCTTTCCCAAAGAATATGAAATTTAGAAACTAGCTGTAGGTTAGCTAAGAAGAATGGTTTCCTGGGTATTGATCTGATGTTGGTTTCGGCCTTCGAGGTTAATATTTGGGAAATTGTTCTCTTGTTGATTTACGGTTAGTGGCTGCTGAATTGGAATGAGGCGTATGTTGTGTTTGTGTACATTTGTTTTTAATATACGCGGGTTGTTCGAAAAGGTCGGGTTTGTACCCATTCTGAATAACCGATTCGACGATAAGTCGAAGGTGAAGACGGTGGATGAAGACCGGAAGTCTTCACATCGTTTGGGTGATTACTGATGATCTTGATTGGGCTGTACACCCGAGATGAGGGAATCAGTAAGTGATCGTCCAGACGTACTTGGAGATCGATGGATATGCGAGGAAAGTGCCTCCGGTTTCGTTCAGACCCAGAACGAACTTGTAAATAGATTGTGTGTCTGACATTGGATTTTATTCTGTGTTGATTGATTTCTGTTAAATATATATCTGTTTGGCGGCGGAGAATTTATTCTCTTGCTTAACGCCCTTCTCTGAGACGTACGAGCTTAGAGGTTATATATCGATAGATATCAATCGCATGGCATGAATTGCCTGTGTGGCACGCTGAGTTGCATGGATCAAGGCTTCTGTTGAAAAGCAAAGTCTTGTGGTTGATGATCAAAGCACGGCCTACGTGGCAGCTTTGTGTTTAGCGTGGATTCGCGAGCCTCACACCTCGGTATGAGTCAAAAACGGGATGAGGACCCAAGGAGTGCACGACGTTTCTTTCTAGCTATGGGTGGTGTCAGTGACCTACCAGCCATGACATTTATATACTTTTCACCTTTGTGGTTTGGATGCGAGGCGCCTCGATTATAGGTCCTATAGGGCCGGGAAACGTGTGTTCAGGAATAATTAATCCTCAAACGTAAGAGAGGACCGGTCTTGGAGGATCCCAGGGTTACCCAGAGTGTGTAGTCCTATGGCATTTGCTAGAGTGTCTCGAAGCGGAGAGGAGCTTGCCCCTTGCCTCGACTCATGACGGAAATCCAATTTCCAATACGTGCATTTCGGTTTTAATTGTAGAACTAGTATGGCGACATATTGGTATGGGACATTCATGCCGCCTATGATTGATATTTATGATTGAAAATGTTTTGACACTATACACTTATTATAGTATCAAATGATTTGTTTTAAACGTACCAAGCATGTTTGGCTGTTATAAGGTAAAACCCTATCCTCCGGCTTGCGTTGCATTGTGTGATGGGACCTGGGTCTTATAATAGCTTCATTTTTCGAAAAAGCATTGCGTTGTTTATTCTATGCACTGGTATTCTTGGGAGGAAACCCGTTCCGTGTTATACGGCGTGGTCCCTCGAATTACTCTCTTTTGAAGTAAAGTTTTAAATAACTGTTTTAGTTCTCACACCAGTCACATGACTGACCTGGAGTTTATTGTTTTAACCTAAACTCTGGGTGCCCTTATTTTCCGCACGGGCAGCTCGTAGTTTTGGTTTTGCAGATTTATATTCACAGGATCCTGGTTTACAGCTGAAATGATATCCGGAAAGCTCTGTATCTGTATATCACCTTCAGTTGTGCTTTGTATTATTTTTCCGCTGCTATGTAATTTATTGTAATCTCTGATATTTATATCGAATGTAATTTATTCAATTATACTCTGTATATTCTTGTATCTGATGGAATTGTTGTAATAGCAATGAAATGTTCTTCCGTTTGCGTCCTGATTTGTCGTGTTCTCAAACGATCAGGGGTTTCGAACGGTCTAGATCGGTTTAACGACTGATTCGGATCGAGCGAAATTCCTTGCCGTCACAAAGCAAAACCGTGTGCATGGTTATTTTAATACATATATAGTCAAGCAAGTAAAAACTTAATTATTCAAACATCATAAAATTAAGTTTCAGATATTCAAACAAATTCGCGTAGCCAGATCATGAATTTAGACAGAAGAATCACTATTTTAAAATTTGGGGTTAAGAAAATTCTAGGATCAATCTGAAAATGAGAAACATGACGGTTCTGGCGAACTAGGAAATCATGAGGTATGGGGTCAGATCGATAGGAGTATAGAGGGTTAGATAACATGGGAAAAAGTTAAAATATTCTTCTAGTCGGAAGGGGGTGAGATTGATGTGTAGACGTGGTTTTGGGCATCAACTTTGACGGTGAACTGCACCATCAGAAATGGATCGAGTATGATAAGTTTAGGTGAGATGATCCATCGATGGGGTGACTTCACGCAGAGGAAGTTTGGATGAATCTATAGCGGCATGGTGATGATAGTAGGGGTTTTTTGTGATGAGGGTTTTGTTATGAAAATTGAGCATATGCGGAAGCGCAATAAGCAGGATCTAGATTTGCCAATTGAACACCAATCTAATCTGATAGCAATTATTCTATTACATCAACAAAATAGTAAATAATTATAATAGAGAAATAAAGAGACACACAATATTTATACTGGTTCCACTATCATCATAGTGTACGTCAAGTCCAACAGAGAGAGATTTTATTCCACATGAGAGAATTACACGAGATTACAAAATAAGAGTTTACATATCCAAACCTCAATCAAATTTAACAAGAAAAGACACCATTGGGGATCACTGGCTCCAAGCCAGGATGGGTTTACACTAAAGTCTACCCCTCAATATATAGCCAGTGCAAATCTATGTGAGTCATCAATTAAATTACCAACATATGGTAATAATATAATGGAGGCAAATTACCATAATAACAAATGTGCAAACATAGGAAGTAAATCAATCCATTTCTTTAGCATAGATGGAAGAAATTAATCCCTTCATTTATTTCTCTACCACCTCATCAAATGCAATCAATGCATTCCCATTATAAAAATATTTACTTTCCATTCTTTGCAAATTTGTTCCAATCAATTTGTGATTTTGTATCACCAAATTTAACAGGTTTGTGGCGTGTTGTTTTCTTCAAATGGGGTTGGACATGGAAATATTAGACGAGACGATCGGGAGGTGATATGGGTACACGGATCAACTCGAATGATGGTGTTGCATTTGTGGGTATGTGGGTGATATGTTTACGGAAGAACGATTGCTTATGCATGTGCAGACAATTGTCGTGCACTGTGAAGAACAATTGAAGAGAAGAAGAGATGGCAATAGGTTAAAGGAAAGAAGAAGAAAGAGAGAAGCTAGGCCGAGTGTTGCATCACATTGATGCCTGAATCGGAGCATGGCTCACTAATGGGTTCAGCAAGTAATCAGTGAAGTTGAAGGATGGAAACAGCAGTTGTGTAAGAAGAAGGGTAGAAGAGACGGCAGAAGGAAAAAGGCATAGAAAGGGATAGTCAATCTGGTATTTGCAAATGCAAAACAATGTGACATCACCACACTTTTATATATTTTTTGTTTATTTTCATGTTCTTTTCTCTCTGCCTACGGTGTGGCTGTAGTCTAATTAGACATATGATTGTCCAAAATTACAAGAAGAACGATGAGTACAAGCTCAATTTAACACGTATGTGTTTGAAATCTAATCCATCACTTTGACAGTAGTTTGTTGGGTTCTATGCCATATATATAGACTAATTTAATAAGGGTTGCACAAGAAATTAGTAACATAAAGAATTTAGAAATAAAAAGAAACAAAAAGGAAATAAGTAGAAAAAGGGAAAGTAAACATTGTTTTGCTTAGCAGCTCATCATGGTGTTTAACATCTCGCGGTGTTTAAATAGCCTGTCGGGTTTAACAGCTTGTCGTGGTGTGCACTGAAAGCGAACACTAGGGAAGAAAGAAGGGAGTTGGGTCATGTCAGCTGTAGTGAGGAGTGGAGCATAAATCAGCTTGGAGTTGGGCAAGTATATCAAAGGAGAAAGGAAGTATTGGGACAACAGCAATGCAAAGAGGAGTGGGGAAAGTAGAAAGGAGAAGGCGACGCAAAGAAAAAAAACGAGTATGTGCTAAGTGCAAATGGGCCGCTGGGCCGTAGGGAAAGGAATTAAATAAAAGGAAATATAAGAAAAAGAATGGCGGGCTAGGAGAATTGGGACACAGAAGGAAAATGGGATGCAAGCTAAATGAAATGAAGAATAGAAAGATAAATTAAGAAGAAATAAATAGAAAAGAAAAGATAAGTAATCAATATGGTTATAATGAAGAATAAAACGAATGTTTTTGTTTAAATCCCCAATTTATATTATTCATTTGCTAGAAATAAAATAACCATATATATGGGTATGAATGTGTGTGTGTATACATATAAAGTGATATAATAATATTGATTTTGTAGTAACGAAATGATAAATAGAAGCCATCAAAAAGCGCAGTTAAAAACGTTCATCTATAATTTATGTATCAAAACTGAAATTAATTTAAGTAATGAACAAATTATTCGTGTTGAATAATAAAGAAACTGGGATATATTGAAGTTGTTCTCAAGACCGAGAAAGTATTAAAATCTAATGTGTTGGATTATAATCAATGGTATGTCAAAATTATCGGAAGATGGTTAACTAGCAGTAATGATCTATAGAAATGATGAATTCAAATGGTTGGAATAATTATTGAAGTGCTATTGATCGAATTAAGTCGATAATCATCAGGAAATAAACTGCAAACTCAAATCAACGACAAATAAATGAAATATCAGAATTGGAATATAATCATTTATTTCACCTAAGTATCACTTGAACATAAAAGATATTAACGTTGGTCGTTTCGAGGAGTCCGGAATATATATTCCACTTCGATTCGATTATTACGAGTCAGGGATTTTTCAGGACAATCGAAGACGGAGATTTGCGAGGGCTATCCTATTAATCCTAGGTAGAAATTGCCTAAGATGGATTTACAGAATAGTGCCTTTGGTTTGTCCAATCCCAAGACAACTTCTATGGACGAATGTCTGACAGAGTATATCTAACCTGATCACGTACGTTGGTCCCTGCAAACGTATTTATGTTGGTGGCGGAGGAATTCGTTTCTCTTAGCTTTATACCCGTAATATATTTTTGGGGAAATCAATTAGTGATTGGCAGATTTTAATGATGTGGCATACAAAGGAAATAAAGATCTGTATGTCATGTATGGCCGGGTTACAAGATGTTCTTGTTGAAACCAATGTATTCGCCTTTAGAGATACACTATCAGAAGGTGGTTCCATGCCTTGTTATAGTTGGAAATCCATTATCCATAAGTGCCGAACGGTTTTGTTTGTATATTATGTATGAGAATATGAGATGCAAGCATTCTTCTAGATTCTAAATTATTTGTGGAAAACCCTAGACATTATCATAATATCTGATTTAAATATACAAACAGATTTGATTCTCATAAGGTAAAAACCCGTTCCGTACTTACGGCGTGGTCTTATGAGATACTTTTTTATGATTTCACTTGTTTTAAATTTGTTTACTCGTACCAGTCCTATGACTGACCCGGAGATTATTTTTCTATGCTTTCCCTAAACTCTTGGGTGCTCATAACACTTGTTATGAGTAGACAAGTGAACCAGGTATTAGATAACTTTTGGAATAACTGGATGGGATGGCTTATGCAAGGTGGTATATATATTATATCCATAAAGTTTGCAACTTAGTTATCAGTATCTATGTATAATTATGAGTTTGTAAGTTGAACTAGAAATATATCCATGTATCCGATGTTTTGTACTATGATGTATTATGACTTTGATGTATTGTATTATGTTACATTATAAAATTTCCGCTGTGAGATTTTGATGTTTTTCTTTAGTTATATCTTTTATCTATTCTTATCCTTAAATAATTGCACGACTTCCGAGGTGTTCGAAAGTTGGGTCGTTACAGTTGGTATCAGAGCATAGGTTGAGCGAATACCTTGGCTTTGGTGGGAGTTACCCATTAAAGATAGGGTCAGTTGTACCCGAGAATGAGTTGAGTGTATATATACACGAGAGCGCATGTTTTTACTAAATATAAAAACTGTTTTATATGGTGTTGATTGATTTCGCGAGTTGTTTATGAATTCTGGTTGATACAGAATCTACAACTGTATCGATAGGTATTTCTAAAACACTTGAGCACATCAATTCAACATCATATTGTTTTAAAGTGGGTAAATGAAATAATTTTACCCAAAATTTATTTTTTATATGAAAGGAATAATTTTCTGAAATTAAATGGATGTGTTGATTGTTATAATCAAATGAGTTTACAAACCTGGAATGGTTATATAATTTGTACAGAATGAAATATATGCAAAATAGATGAACTTAAGGTTAGATTCGAACCAGAATTTAGAATTTAAAAGCCTGGGTGTTTGGAAAAATATTTTTTGAATAAATATAAATTAATATAGTATTACTTTTAAGAATTCAGACATAAACCATCTTGAATGGATTTTAAAAAGTGATAAAGCACTGAACTCACTTCAGTCGCTGGAAAATAATTCTGATGATGATTGCAGCATCATCAGTATTCATTTTCGAGTTTCTAAGTGACAAATTGTTGCCTTAGAAAAATTTCCGATGGAAAGATGTTTTAATTTGAAAATTCAAATGTTTTGAGATAGTTATAAATATATGTGTATATTTTCGATTTCTAAAGAATTTGAAATAAAAACCCAGGAATTTAAATTCTAGAAATAAATTTTTAATTAAGCAAGTTAAATGGAAGAAAATCTGGAAGGTACCTTACTCCTTTTAATAAAAAGGAGTTAAATGAATTAGGGTCAAACCAAGGAAAAATTGAATATTGTTGAATTAAATTAGAATGATATTTAATCATATTAATATAAGAAATAAAGTTAGAATTAAAAATTGAATAAAATTTGATTTTTCTAGTAATTAAGTCCAAACTTAAATTAGTAACTGGATATGAACTCATGAAGATTGTATAAGTTAATTTTTGAAATAAAATTTGATTTCTAAGTTCCGAAATGGAGATAACTAATTCAAGAATTAATTAGTTAAGGGAGGTTGTGGATAGAACTTAACACAATTAAGTGAATTGGCCTGGTGAGTTGAATATGGATTCAAGTTTAGAAAGAGAATTTGGGACAAATATATATGTTTGAACAAGATTAATTCAAATCAATGAAGTAAATAAGATTTCGAATTTATTTCCAAACGTAATCAAGGATATTTTAGGTAGGGGTAAAATGTAAGTTAATAAAGAATTAAGATGTGGGGTCAAAGTATTGGAACCTAACTAGAGATCGGTTAAGTTGAATAATTTTCTGGGTATCGCTATTGTAATAACCTGAAAATCCAAGCTAATTTAAAAATTTTATTTTGGCAGATTTGATGAATTTTGAATATTTAAAATGAATTATTTTAAATAATAACGACGATAAATTTATTTTGAATAGAATTAGAACGTATATATTTATAAAGATCGATGTTAGAATATAATTATTTATTTTTAATTATCAAAGGAATTGAAAATGGCGCGGTAGTTCGAAAATTCAATTTCAAATTTCAATTGAATGTATAGGATTCAAAATAAACCGGATTTTGATGAAACCAAAAACATTAGAATCTAATTGAGAATATCTTTCCAACGAATCTGAAAAATTGAAATTTCATAACGGGAATAAAAAGTTATACCCAGTTGAAAATTTAGAATAGTCGCTATGGAATTCTGGCCCTTAAAGATAGCAATTTTGCAAACGACCTCTGTTTTCAACGAAACCACTTTTGTTGGATCCGGGGTGTCAAATTATTGCTAGATTCCAAAATTCATAATTTTCTGAATTAATATGTGAGCGTGGCAAAGTTAAACGCATTTGACCAGTTTCAGTTGATTTTAATCGAGTGGAAAATGACCATTTTTCAAACGGTCTTCAAATTTGACGAAATTAATTTTGTTAGGACCGTATCGTCAATACGAAGCTAGAAATAATTTTTCTGGAATTTTTAGAGTCAATATGTGGCCCCGGTAAATTGAAATGTACGTTTAAAATTGAATATACATATTTAAATTTTAATTTAAACGGAAACTGATCGAAACGATCGAATTGGCTAGTGGGACATATCCCATTGTGTTTGGAATGAGGGTATTTAGCTAGGGGCGGCAGTAGTTGGGTTTGATTTGGGGTTCAAATGAAAAAGTGACCTTTTAGAATTAATAATATAATTAAATATAAAAACTATATAAACTAACCTAATCCTAGCTAACTCCTTTAAGAAAAAAAAACGAGCCCCAAATAAAAAATCTCGTAAACCCCTCGTCGCCCCCCCCCCCCGTACAGCCACCCACCGTCCATCGTGCTGCCTCCGCCGCCGCCGCAGGGCACTGCGCTGCCTCCACCGCCTACCTGGACACCGCGCCTCCCTCCCTCTTAACCAAAATCGCCGGAAAACCCTAGAGCCCACGCCCAGCCCCTGAAACCGCCAGCGCCACCCCCTTGGCCCACCGCCACCTGGCCACGCCACCCCCTGACCACCAGCGACCCTCCTCCGCCCCTCCTCTGACCAATGTGAGCCCCATCTATTAAAAACCCTAATTTTCACAAATTCAAGCTTTTAAAAATAGCCCCTGAAGCCCACAACATCCGCGAACATCCCCTCCTTCGATTGAAAAACAATGTGAGTCTTATTTATTCATTTCTTCGATAAAGATTGGATTTTTAAAAATAAAAAGGTATGGTTTTTCTATAGAAAGAATAAAAATATGATTCTTATATTATAGAAAGAATAAAAATATGATTTTTATATTATAGAAAGAATAAAAATATGATTTTTATATTATAGGAAGAATAAAGATTTGATTTTTATATTATAGAAAGAATAAAAATACGATTTTTATATTGGTAGAGTATTAAAAATATGATTTTTAATATATAGAACATCATATTAAAAATGTGATTCTAATATGAACAACGTGGAGAAGACTGCGTTGGAAGTACGGGCAGATCCAGACTGTTCTGAATTTTAGAAATAAAACGGCGGAGTGGAACCCTCTTGAGAACTCCTCACTTTTAATTTATGTTCTAGTTGAAATATATACTAGGATGCAGATGGTGCTTAGCAGCACCCGACACCCGTCGACCACAGACCATGGATGACATGGTTGTTTGATTGATGTGTTGTGAAAATTGATTGTGTGATGTGGATAGAATAAAATATTTTATAGATAAAAATATAATTTTTAACGTGTATATAAAATAAATATTTATAAACAAATCGAACGGTTTGTTTATGTACACCCATTTGACTGATATTGATTGGGATGAAAAATTGTACACATCGCTCAACTGCACAAATAAAAATCTGTGTTTGTTGATTTGAAACCCCACACGGGTGTTGGGATGATACTTGGCGTACACTAATCCCAATTATTTAGTTGTATGTCGATCGATAGGTTGACAGACTGTGTAAGCGTTAATTATTTATATTTAATGCTTATGCAGTTGTGTGGTGCACTCTGGATGATGGTTGATTATTTATCGTTGCTATTATATACATGTATTGTATGGAATCCATATAATTAACATTATATGGTAATTGATTAGGCCTCATTCCAATTTGGAAAATAAAGAATATTCATGTGTTGAATAAAAGAAAATTCATGTGTTGAATAAAATATATATTCATGTGGTGAATAAAAGAAAATTCATGTGTTGAATAAAATATATATTCATGTGTTGAATAAAAGAAAATTCATGTGTTGAATAAAATATATATTCATGTGTTGAATAAAAGAAAATTCATGTGTGGAAGAAAATATTCATTTGTTGAATAGAATTATTGAAAGATATAAAGCCGTGTTGATTAGATTTGCGCCATTTTGACGCGAACGATATTTATATCGATTATATTCGTTTTTATAATGAATATAGAAAAGGAAGTAATTTCAAAATATAACGTTTTGAAAATATTATCATTTATATAAATATATATATATATATATATATATATATATCGATGATATGGAATATTCAATTTTGATTAGAAATTGAATATGAAGTTGAAATCGTTTTGAAAACAAATTTAAAACGATTTATAAAATACGTTTTGAAAGGAAATCGATGATATATATATATATAATGGCTGGAATAGAACGCGTCGCGTTGCGGGAGTTCGTGAATTTCAACCATTGACTTCGAATGGACGTTACGGGAGATCCGACCATCGGATTCTCCTAAAACCGGAACCATTGGGTTCGTATCGAAAAGAGCTTTCTAACGAATACAAGAAATTAGAAATCTAACGGTTGGATTTGGAATTATTTCCAAATCAAATTTGGAAAAGGTCGTTGTAAGTGCAGTTTGATGGCCGTTTATGGAAATCGACTGTACGGGCCTTGATAATTATAAAAAATAGTAATAATTTGTGTAAAATCATAAGAAATGATTTGGAAAGAATTGAGATGAAAAATTCCATATTTGAAAAGATAAAAATAGATTTTTATCGAAATGAACTAGTTTGGAACTAGAATTATAATCCATTTATTTTTTAAATGAATAAATTGGATTTGAAAGAGTTTAAAAGTAACCAGAATTTCCAATAATTGAATTGGAATGGATTTGAATCGAAATTGTCTTTGGAATATTTCGATGTTGGATTTCGTGATTATACAGATATTGTTATGGAAATTTGAAAGATATATTTATATCGTTATTTCCAATACGATATTTGTTGGTCGTAGAATTTGATATTGAATATAAGCCGATATATTTTCTATTCAGATCCTTGTATTTAATATCAAATGGGATTTGGGTTTGTCGTGAATGGTGTCTTCATTAACACTGTTCTTAAACCCAGTTGAGAAAAAGATTAAATCTTTCTATTTAGATTTAATGAAGTGTACCAATTAAATAATATTTAATTGGAATTGAATTTGAATTGATTTTTGGGTTTATCGTGAACGGTGTTTTAAATAACACTTGTTCTTTAACCCGATAATTAATGCAATGTGAATTGGGTTTTTCGTGAACTGTGTTTTAACGACATTCGTTCTTTAACCCAATTTACAGTGAAATGTGATTTGGAATTTATAAATATTTTGTTAAGATTTAAAGGAGATTTCCCAAAGTAAAGTTTTCCAATTTAATAAAATAATTTGGAATAGAGTGGAATTCGATTTGGTAATAATCGAAGTGAATTTCTGTGGAGGAAGACAACTAATATATCTGGAATTTAAAAGGCTTTGCTTTTATTCCATTTATATTATTAGTCGGATATGGAATTTTATATCGATTATATATATCGATTTATTTTCCGTGAAGATTCCATTGTAAATGGAATGTGATTTTGGGTTTACCGTGAACCGTGTTTTAAATGATATTGGTTCTTTAACCCAGTTAAAGATAGGATATGATTTCCCAAGTTAAACAATCATTAATATTGATTTTTGGGAAGATTAAAACCAAGTGGAGTTTTCATGAATCTTTAATTAGATTGAATTGATCGAGAATGGGGTATCACTAGTTTTGCTCCAGGCGATAGTTAAATCTTTAATTAGATTTGAATGTGAAATGGTAACTGAATTTACCGACAACACCGTGGTGTTAGATATGAAGTATTACCAGTTTTACTTCATGGGATGAATAGGTTGGGATTGGGAAATTAAACAAATGATTACTTCGTTAAGGTTCGTTAATCTCGACTAGTTTGGATAAACCATAATTTGGTTTGAATTGATACTCAAAGGAAGATTAAAGAATAAATTTAAGAAATTTATCTTTGATACAATTAATGGGAACCTTTCCCAATGTATAAGAATATTTGAATAAAAGAATATTCTGAATTGGAATGAGGCGTATGTTGTGTTTGTGTAACACTTGTTTATTATATACGCGGGTTATTCAGAAAGACCGGGTTTATCCCATTCTGAATAACTGATTCGACGATGTGTCGAGGATGAAGATGGTGGTCGAAGACCGGAGGTCTTCATATCGTTTGGATAATTACTGATGATCTTGATTGGGTCGTACACCCAAGAGGAGGGAATCAGTTGGTGATCGTCCAGACGTACTTGGAGATCGATGGATATGTGAGGTACAAGGTGCCTCCGGTTTCGTTCAGACCCAGAACGAACTTGTATGGACTGTGTGTCTGACATTGGATTTTGCTATGTGTTGATTGATCTCTATTAAATATACATCTGCCTGGTGAAGGGGAATTCATTCCCTTACTTCACCCTTCTCTGAGACGTACGGGATCAGAGGTTGTATATCGATAGACATCAGTCGCATGGTGTGAATTGCCTGTGTGGCAAGCCTACGTGGCAAATGATCAAGGCTTTTGTTGAAAAGCAAAGTCTTGCGGTTGATGATCAAAGCACCGCCTGTGTGGCATAGCTTTGTGTAACGTTAATTCGTGAGCCTCACACCCTGGTTGTGAACCAGAAACGGGAGAGGACATCAGGGAGGGCATGCGTTTCCTTCTAGCTAGGGTGGTGTTTGTGACGGCCGGGAATTTCGCTCGATCCGAATCAGTCGTTAAACCGATCTAGACCGTTCGAAACCCCTGATCATTTGAGAACAACACACAAATGAACGCAGACGGAAGAACATTTCATTGCTATTACAACAATTCCATCAGATACAAGAATATACAGAGTATAAATGAATAAATATACATTCGATAAATATCAGAGATTACAATATATTACATAGCAGCGGAAAAATAATATAAAACACAACTGAAGGTGGTATACGGATACAGAGCTTTCCGGATATCATCTCAGCTGTAAACCAGGATCCTGTGAATATAAATCTGCAAAACCAAAACTACTAGCTGCCCGTGTGGAGAATAGGGGCACCCAGAGTTTAGGTTAAAACAATAAACTCCAGGTCAGTCATGTGACTGGTGTGAGAACTAAAACAGTGATTTAAAGCTTTACTTTAAAAGAGAGTAATTCAAGGGACCACGCCGTATAACACGGAACGGGTTTCCTCCCAAGAATACCAGTGCATATAGAATAAACAGCGCAATGCTTTTTCGAAAAATGAAGCTATTATAAGACCCAGGTCCCATCACACAATGCAACGCAAGCCGGAGGATAGCGTTTTACCTTATAACATCCAAACATGCTTGGTACGTTTAAAACAAATCATTTGATACTATAATAAGTGTATAGTGTCAAAACATTTCAATCATAAATATAAATCATAGACGGCATGAGTGCCCCATCCCACTATGTCGCCATACTAGGCTCTACAAATAAAGCCGAAATACACGTATTGGAAATTGGATTTCCGTCATGAGTCGAGGCAAGGGGCAAGCTCCTCTCCGCTTCGAGACACTCTAGCAAATGCCTCAGGACTACACACTCTGGGTAACCCCGGGATCCTCCAAGGCCGGTCCTCACTTACGTTAGAGGATTAGTTATTCCTGAACACACGTTTCCCGGTCCTTACAGACCTATAATCGAGGCGCCTCGCATTCCAACAACCACATATGTGAAAAGTATATAAATGTCAGGGCTGGTAAGTCACTGACACCACCATAGCTAGAAAGAAACGCCGTGCACTCCTTGGGTCCTCATCCCGTTTTTGACTCATACCGAGGTGTGAGACTCGCGAATTCACGTCATACACAAAGCTACGCCACAAAGGCCGTGCTTTGATCATCAACCACAAGACTTTGCTTTTCAACAGAAGCCTTGATCATTGCATCTTAGCGTGCCACACATGCAATTCATGCCATGCGACTGATGTCCATCGATATACAACCTCTGAGCTCGTACGTCTCAGAGAAGGGCGTTAAGCAAAAGAATAAATTCTCCGCCGCCAAACAGATGTATATTTAATAGAAATCAATCAACACAGAATAAAATCCAATGTCAGACACACAATCCATTTACAAGTCCGTTCTGGGTCTGAACGAAACCGGAGGCACTTTCCTCGCATATCCATCCATCTCCAGGTACGTCTGGACGACCACCAACTATTTCCATCCTCTTGGGTGTACAGCCCAATCAGGATCGTCAGTGATTATCCAAACGATGTGAAGACTTCCGGTCTTCGACCACCGTCTTCATCTTCGACTTATCGTCGAATCGGTTATTCAGAATGGGTATAAACCCGGCCTTTCCGAACAACCCGCGTATATTAAAAACAAATGTTACACAAACACAACATACGCCTCATTCCAATTCTGAATATTCTGTCATTTAAATATCCACATCTTTTGGGAAAAGTTCCCATTAATTTTATCCAAGATAAATTCTTTAAAATTTATCCTTTAATCTTCCTTTGGATGTCGTTTCAAACCAAATTATGGTTTTCTAAACTAGTCGAGATTAGCGAACCACACCGAAGTAATTATTTATTTTATTTCCCAATCCCAACCTATTCATCCCATGAAGCAAAACTGGTAATACTCCATATCTAACACCACGGTGTTATCGGTAAAATTAATTACCATTTCACGTTCAAATCTAATTAAAGATTTAACTATCGCTTTGGAGCAAAACTGGTGGTACTCCATTCTCGCTTATTTGTCAAATTTGATAATTTAGATTATCAATTCGAATTTCAATCTAATTGCAGATTCATTAAAACTCCTTTTACTGGGTAAAAGAACTAGTGTTATTTAAAACACAGTTCACGACAAACCCAAATCACATTCTATTTATTATCGGGTTAAAGAACTAGTGTTATTTAAAACACAGTTCACGATAAACCCATTTCAAATCCAATCAAATATATTAGGAATTCCGATTATTTAAAACCCCATTTTAAATCCAATTTATTTATTTAAAATAATTGGGTTTTAAATTTAGTTCAAAACTAGTTCATTTCGATAAAAATCTATTTTTATCTTTTCAAATATGGAGTTTTTCACTCCAATTTTTTCCCAAATCATTTCTTATGATTTTACACAAATTATTACTATTTTTAATAATTTTATCAAGGCCCGTACAGTCGATTTCCAACAATGGCCATCGAACTGCACTTACAGCGACCTTTTTCAAATTTGATTTGGACGTAACTCCAAATCCAACCGTTAGATTTCGAATTTCTAATATTTGTTAGAAAGCTCTTTACGATACGAACCCAACGGTTCCGGTTTTAGGGGAATCCGACGGTCGGATCTCCCGTAATGTCCGTTTGAAATAAATGGTCGAAATTTATGAACTGCTGCGGCGCGGCGCGTTCTATTCAGGCCATTATATTATATATATAATATATATTTCGTCGATTTCTATTTAAAACGAATTTTATAAATGGTTTTGAATTCGTTTCAAAAACATTTCCACTTCCATGTCAATTCAAAGCAAAATTGAATTCTTCTTTATAAATTCGTTTTAAAATTCATTTCTATTCAATTCAAATTTGTTTTCTATTCGATTCAATTCAAATTGGTTTTCTATTCGATTCAATTCAAATCCGTTTTCTATTCGATTCAATTCAAATTCGTTTTATATTCAATTCATTTCGAAATCGTTATATATTCAGTTCATTTCGAAATCGTTATATATTCAATTCATTTCGAAATCGCTTTTCAATATTCATTTTAAAATGAATAAAATCGATATAAATATCGTTCGTGTCAAAATGGCGTTAATCTAATCAACACGGCTTCATATATTCCTTCATTCTACTCAACAAATGAATATTTATTTTGTCAACACACGACTAATCTCAATGAATGAGTACTGTCCACGTGTGACTATTTTTGTTAAATTATTTCGTTCAACACATGACTAATCTCAACGGATGAGTACAGTCAACACATGAACCTTTATTTTATAGTGATAAAGATATAAAATTTATTGTTAAAATATTACGTTCAACACATGACTAATCTCACGAATGAGTACAGTCAACACATGAACCTTTACTTTATAGTGATAAAGATATAAAATTTATTGTTAAAATATTACGTTCAACACATGACTAATCTCACGAATGAGTACAGTCAACACATGAACCTTTACTTTATAGTGATAAAGATATAAAATTTATTGTTAAAATATTACGTTCAACACATGACTAATCTAACGAATGAGTACAGTCAACACATGAACCTTTACTTTATAGTATTCTTTATCTTCTAAATTGGAATGAGGCCCAATCAATTACCATATAAGGTTAATTATATGGATTTTCACACATCACACGTATATAATAGCATTGAAAAATAATCAACCATCAACCAAAGTGCACTACACTGTATAAGCATCAAATATAGATATCTAACGCTTATAACAGCCTGTCAATCAATCGATCGACATATTTAATCAATCAGGATGAGTGAACTTCAAATTTCATCCCAACACCCGTGTGGGGTTTCAAACAATCAAACACAGATTTTATTTGTGCAGTTGGGCGATGTGTAAAATTTATCGACCCAATCAATGTCCTTCAAATAGGTGTACATAAACAAACCGTTCGGTTTGTTAATGGATATTTTATTTTATTTACTTTCACTATATTCATATTCACGTTAAAAATTATATTTTTAACGATAAAACATTTTATTTTAACATATGAATTTCTATTCAGTTCATTCTTTAAATAAAATGATATTTTATTTTTCTAACATATTTTAGAAAATTTCGGCGGCATAACGGCACGATACTAGAAACGGGACAAGGCCTAGCCTTATCCCCGGTCTAGTGAAGGCCCACGCCATTCACACATCAATCAAATTCACCAAACAACCAAATTCAAATCAAATCATCAAATTAATTTATGCAACCAAACAAACAAGTCCATGGTCTGTGGACGGTTGTGTCGGGTGCTACTAAGCACCGTCTGCATCCTAGTATATATATATATAACTAGAAAAAGAAATTGAAAGGTGAGAAATTCTCACCGATAGCTATCCAATCATTTTGACTCTTCTTTGATAGAAATCTTCATCGTTATCGCATCTTCGTCATCTTCGTTGCCCGTAGCCACTACATATGTAAAAATCGAATTTTTACTTCGTTATTCAATATATAAAAATCGAATTTTTATTATGCTATTCAATATATAAAAATCGAATTTTTACTACGATGTCATATAGATAAAAACTCCATTTCAAAAATATAGATTTCGCCTTTATAAAAATAAAGATTATATTTTTATAGTTCCTACTATGCAAAGATCATATTTTTATCTTTCTACAATATAAAAGATTGTATTTTTACTACTTTAAAAATATAAAAATCATATTTTTAATACTTTAAAAATATAAAAATCATATTTTTATATCATCTAGATAGTAAAGATTATATTTTTAATACTTTAAAAATATAAAAATCATATTTTTATTACTTTAAAAATATAAAAATCATATCTTACATCTTCTACTTAATAAAAATTCCGTCTTTTCTATTTTAAAAAATCTGATCTATTCTATTTTAAAAAATCTGATCTTTCTATTCTAAAAATCTGATCTTTCTATTCTAACATAAAAATCTAATTTTCCTATAATAAAAATCTAATTTTTATTATCACAAAGATCAAATTTTTATTTAAATCCATGCTTTCATATGATAAGAAAAACAACCGGATAAAACAACGCTTTAACATAAAAAAAAAAGAATAAGGAGGGCTCACTATTTTCAGAGGGGGGTTCGCGTTGGAGCTGCTGGCGGCGGATGGTCGGAGCGGTGGCCTAGGGCTGGCGGCGGTGGAGTGGTAGGGGTCTGCGGTGGTGGCCAAATGGCTGAGGGAGGCGTTCGATTTTGGGGTTGGAGGGTTTGGGCTCGTCGAGAGATGGAGGCGCAGGCTCGTGGAGGGAGGAGCGAAGGGAGGTCGACGGCGCCTGGCGCCGATGGTGGTTGGGGATCAATGCGGTCTCCGTCGATTTTCTTTTTTTTTCCTTTTTTTTTTTTTTGATTTCTGTTTTGAACGGGGGGGGGCAGAGTTAAAAGAGGGGGGGAAGAGATATTTTTTTATTTAATTATTTTATTTGTAAAAAGTGGACTTTTACATACGACCTCGAAACGAGGCCCACCGCCTGTCGTCCATAGCGTTTTACCCCCCATTCCGAACATAATGGGATATGTATCGCAAGCTGATTTGATCGTTTCGATTCATTTCCGTTGAATTTACATTTAAATCACTATATTGAATTTTAAACGTACATTTCAAATTACCGGGGTCGCATACAAACTTTAAAAATTCCAAAAAAATATTTTCTAGCTTCGTATTGACGATGCGGTCCTAACTAAACTAGTTTCGTCGAATTCTGAGACCGTTGGAAAAATGGCCATTTTCCAGTCGATTAAAATCAACTAAAACTGGTCAAACGCGTTTTCCTTTGCCACGCTCATATATTGATTCAGAAATTTATGAAATTTGGAATCTAGCAATAAATTGACATCACGGATCCAATAAAAGTGGTTTCGTCGAAATCCGAGGTCGTCTGCAAAATTTCCATTTTTAAGGGCCTGAATTCCATAGCGACTATTCAGAATTTTCAACTGGACATATCTTTTGATTCCCGCTATGAAATCTTGATTTTTCAGATTCGTTGGATAGATATTATCATTTAGATCCTAATGTTTTTGGTTTCACTAAAATCCGGATTGTTTTGCACCCGGTACATTCAATTGAAGTTTGAAATCGAATTATCGAACTACCGCGCCATTTTCAATTCCTTTTATAATTTAAAATAATTATTTATATTCTAACGACGACGTATATATTATAGACGTTGGAATTATATTCAAAATAAATTTCTCGTCGATATTATTTAAAATAATTCATTTTAAATATTCAAAATTCGCTAAAATTGCCAAAATAAAAATTTTAAACTGGCCCAGATTTTCGGGTTGTTACAATCTCCCCCACTTAAAACTTTTCGTCCCCGAAAAGGAACGAAGTCGAAAGTGGTTTGATTAATTAACTCTACGTTCGATCTGGCTTGCATTCTCCAACTTTTCAGTTTCTGAGAATTTTCAAATTTTCAAAAATTTGGCTAACACCCTAAATTTTCGAAAAATTTCGCCATAATCTCCCCTGCACCGGGAGCATCGGGGAATTTCAAATAGCTTCCCCGGTCCTTCTAATCTCAAAAAGAAAAAGAAAAAGCCAGGCGGCTAGCCAATAGGCTCATAAAATCATCATCACCCAAACAAAACAGTAAATTATGTAGTAAACATGTACCTATTTGTCGGGCAAACAAAATTTATTCTTCGGCTCTAGCCTCCTTGCTATGACATGTTCAATGTAAGTATATGTATATGCAAGCAAATGCGACCAATTTTCAATATAATTCAACATTTGATGCAATTAGGCATAATGGTTCGAAATTAGCAAACAAATAAACAAACAACACAAACATCAATCAATTAGTGAATTAGAGTTTCAAATTCATAATTTTGATACATATACAAAAATCATGTTTTTTGATGCCAATTCACAACAATGTGTTCTAGCTATATTAGTTTTGGTTCTCACACCAGCCTAATGGAAATATATAGATATCACACCTTCGTCACTCGAATATGAATACTAATGACGACTAGTCAATCATCAGAATCATCTTCGGGCCACTAGAGTATGATTCTATATCTATCCAGTATATTAAAACTTCGAATATACGTTCATGACGCGTATATGCAAAATCTTTATATACTCGATTGTCCATATTCAAAATAAATAAATAATCAAATACGTATAAAATGGTTTAAATTTTCAAAACAAAATTGTTTTCCTTTGAAAAATATACTCTTCACACTCGTTCTAGGATACTACTGATCCTATCTCTAACGAGTCATTCTAATTGGATATTACTAATCCAATATCTGATGAATTCTTTCGTATGGTTCTAATGTGTCTTGTTCTCGAGCTCTGTAAACCAAAGCTCTGATACCAAATGTGACGGCCGGGAATTTCGCTCGATCCGAATCAGTCGTTAAACCGATCTAGACCGTTCGAAACCCCTGATCGTTTGAGAACAACACACAAATGAACGCAGACGGAAGAACATTTCATTGCTATTACAACAATTCCATCAGATACAAGAATATACAGAGTATAAATGAATAAATATACATTCGATAAATATCAGAGATTACAATATATTACATAGCAGCGGAAAAATAATATAAAACACAACTGAAGGTGGTATACGGATACAGAGCTTTCCGGATATCATCTCAGCTGTAAACCAGGATCCTGTGAATATAAATCTGCAAAACCAAAACTACTAGCTGCCCATGTGGAAAATAGGGGCACCCAGAGTTTAGGTTAAAACAATAAACTCCAGGTCAGTCATGTAACTGGTGTGAGAACTAAAACAGTGATTTAAAGCTTTACTTTAAAAGAGAGTAATTCAAGGGACCACGCCGTATAACACGGAACGGGTTTCCTCCCAAGAATACCAGTGCATATAGAATAAACAGCGCAATGCTTTTTCGAAAAATGAAGCTATTATAAGACCCAGGTCCCATCACACAATGCAACGCAAGCCGGAGGATAGGGTTTTACCTTATAACAGCCAAACATGCTTGGTACGTTTAAAACAAATCATTTGATACTATAATAAGTGTATAGTGTCAAAACATTTCAATCATAAATATAAATCATAGACGGCATGAGTGCCCCATCCCACTATGTCGCCATACTAGGCTCTACAAATAAAGTCGAAATACACGTATTGGAAATTGGATTTCCGTCATGAGTCGAGGCAAGGGGCAAGCTCCTCTCCGCTTCGAGACACTCTAGCAAATGCCTCAGGACTACACACTCTGGGTAACCCCGGGATCCTCCAAGGCCGGTCCTCACTTACGTTAGAGGATTAGTTATTCCTGAACACACGTTTCCCGGTCCTTACAGACCTATAATCGAGGCGCCTCGCATTCCAACAACCACATAGGTGAAAAGTATATAAATGTCAGGGCTGGTAAGTCACTGACACCACCATAGCTAGAAAGAAACGTCGTGCACTCCTTGGGTCCTCATCCCGTTTTTGACTCATACCGAGGTGTGAGGCTCGCGAATTCACGTCATACACAAAGCTACGCCACAAAGGCCGTGCTTTGATCATCAACCACAAGACTTTGCTTTTCAATATAAGCCTTGATCATTGCATCTTAGCGTGCCACACAGGCAATTCATGCCATGCGACTGATGTCCATCGATATACAACCTCTGAGCTCGTACGTCTCAGAGAAGGGCGTTAAGCAAAAGAATAAATTCTCCGCCGCCAAACAGATGTATATTTAATAGAAATCAATCAACACAGAATAAAATCCAATGTCAGACACACAATCCATTTACAAGTCCGTTCTGGGTCTGAACGAAACCGGAGGCACTTTCCTCACATATCCATCCATCTCCAGGTACGTCTGGACGACCACCAACTATTTCCATCCTCTTGGGTGTACAGCCCAATCAAGATCGTCAATGATTATCCAAACGATGTGAAGACTTCCGGTCTTCGACCACCGTCTTCATCTTCGACTTATCGTCGAATCGGTTATTCAGAATGGGTATAAACCCGGCCTTTCCGAACAACCCGCGTATATTAAAAACAAATGTTACACAAACACAACATACGCCTCATTCCAATTCTGAATATTCTGTCATTTAAATATCCACATCTTTTGGGAAAAGTTCCCATTAATTTTATCCAAGATAAATTCTTTAAAATTTATCCTTTAATCTTCCTTTGGATGTCGTTTCAAACCAAATTATGGTTTTCTAAACTAGTCGAGATTAGCGAACCACACCGAAGTAATTATTTATTTTATTTCCCAATCCCAACCTATTCATCCCATGAAGCAAAACTGGTAATACTCCATATCTAACACCACGGTGTTATCAGTAAAATTAAATACCATTTCACGTTCAAATCTAATTAAAGATTTAACTATCGCTTTGGAGCAAAACTGGTGGTACTCCATTCTCGCTTATTTGTCAAATTTGATAATTTAGATTATCAATTCGAATTTCAATCTAATTGCAGATTCATTAAAACTCCTTTTACTGGGTTAAAGAACTAGTGTTATTTAAAACACAGTTCACGACAAACCCAAATCACATTCTATTTATTATCGGGTTAAAGAACTAGTGTTATTTAAAACACAGTTCACGATAAACCCATTTCAAATCCAATCAAATATATTAGGAATTCCGATTATTTAAAACCCCTTTTTAAATCCAATTTATTTATTTAAAATAATTGGGTTTTAAATTTAGTTCAAAACTAGTTCATTTCGGTAAAAATCTATTTTTATCTTTTCAAATATGGATTTTTTCACTCCAATTTTTTCCCAAATCATTTCTTATGATTTTACACAAATTATTACTATTTTTAATAATTTTATCAAGGCCAGTACAGTCGATTTCCAACAATGGCCATCGAACTGCACTTACAGCGACCTTTTTCAAATTTGATTTGGGCGTAACTCCAAATCCAACCATTAGATTTCGAATTTCTAATATTCGTTAGAAAGCTCTTTTCGATACGAACCCAACGGTTCCGGTTTTAGGAGAATCCGACGGTCGGATCTCCCGTAATGTCCGTTTGAAATAAATGGTCGAAATTTATGAACTGCCGCGGCGCGGCGCGTTCTATTCAGGCCATTATATTATATATATAATATATATTTCATCGATTTCTATTTAAAACGAATTTTATAAATGGTTTTGAATTCGTTTCAAAAACATTTCCACTTCCATGTCAATTCAAAGCAAAATTGAATTCTTCTTTATAAATTCGTTTTAAAATTCATTTCTATTCAATTCAAATTTGTTTTCTATTCGATTCAATTCAAATTGGTTTTCTATTCGATTCAATTCAAATCCGTTTTCTATTCGATTCAATTCAAATTCGTTTTATATTCAATTCATTTCGAAATCGTTATATATTCAGTTCATTTCGAAATCGTTATATATTCAATTCATTTCGAAATCGCTTTTCAATATTCATTTTAAAATGAATAAAATCGATATAAATATCGTTCGTGTCAAAATGGCGTTAATCTAATCAACACGGCTTCATATATTCCTTCATTCTATTCAACAAATGAATATTTATTTTGTCAACACAGGACTAATCTCAACGAATGAGTACTGTCCACGTGTGACTATTTTTGTTAAATTATTTCGTTCAACACATGACTAATCTCAACGGATGAGTACAGTCAACACATGAACCTTTATTTTATAGTGATAAAGATATAAAATTTATTGTTAAAATATTACGTTCAACACATGACTAATCTCACGAATGAGTACAGTCAACACATGAACCTTTACTTTATAGTGATAAAGATATAAAATTTATTGTTAAAATATTACGTTCAACACATGACTAATCTCACGAATGAGTACAGTCAACACATGAACCTTTACTTTATAGTGATAAAGATATAAAATTTATTGTTAAAATATTACGTTCAACACATGACTAATCTCACGAATGAGTACAGTCAACACATGAACCTTTACTTTATAGTATTCTTTATCTTCTAAATTGGAATGAGGCCCAATCAATTACCATATAAGGTTAATTATATGGATTTTCACACATCACACGTATATAATAGCATTGAAAAATAATCAACCATCAACCAAAGTGCACTACACTGTATAAGCATCAAATATACATATCTAACGCTTATAACAGCCTGTCAATCAATCGATCGACATATTTAATCAATCAGGATGAGTGAACTTCAAATTTCATCCCAACACTCGTGTGGGGTTTCAAACAATCAAACACAGATTTTATTTGTGTAGTTGGGCGATGTGTAAAATTTATCGACCCAATCAATGTCCTTCAAATAGGTGTACATAAACAAACCGTTCGGTTTGTTAATGGATATTTTATTTTATTTACTTTCACTATATTCATATTCACGTTAAAAATTATATTTTTAACGATAAAACATTTTATTTTAACATATGAATTTCTATTCAGTTCATTCTTTAAATAAAATGATATTTTTATTTTTCTAACATATTTTAGAAAATTTCGGCGGCATAACGGCACGATACTAGAAACGGGACAAGGCCTAGCCTTATCCCCGGTCTAGTGAAGGCCCACGCCATTCACACATCAATCAAATTCACCAAACAACCAAATTCAAATCAAATCATCAAATTAATTTATGCAACCAAACAAACAAGTCCATGGTCTGTGGACGGTTGTGTCGGGTGCTACTAAGCACCGTCTGCATCCTAGTATATATATAACTAGAAAAAGAAATTGAAAGGTGAGAAATTCTCACCGATAGCTATCCAATCATTTTGACTCTTCTTTGATAGAAATCTTCATCGTTATCGCATCTTCGTCATCTTCGTTGCCCGTAGCCACTACATATGTAAAAATCGAATTTTTACTTCGTTATTCAATATATAAAAATCGAATTTTTATTATGCTATTCAATATATAAAAATCGAATTTTTACTACGATGTCATATAGATAAAAACTCCATTTCAAAAATATAGATTTCGCCTTTATAAAAATAAAGATTATATTTTTATAGTTCCTACTATGCAAAGATCATATTTTTATCTTTCTACAATATAAAAGATTGTATTTTTACTACTTTAAAAATATAAAAATCATATTTTTAATACTTTAAAAATATAAAAATCATATTTTTATATCATCTAGATAGTAAAGATTATATTTTTAATACTTTAAAAATAAAAAAATCATATTTTTATTACTTTAAAAATATAAAAATCATATCTTACATCTTCTACTTAATAAAAATTCCGTCTTTTCTATTTTAAAAAATCTGATCTATTCTATTTTAAAAATCTGATCTTTCTATTCTAAAAATATGATCTTTCTATTCTAACATAAAAATCTAATTTTCCTATAATAAAAATCTAATTTTTATTATCACAAAGATCAAATTTTTATTTAAATCCATGCTTTCATATGATAAGAAAAACAACCGGATAAAACAACGCTTTAACATAAAAAAAAAAGAGTAAGGAGGGCTCACTATTTTCAGAGGGGGGTTCGCGTTGGAGCTGCTGGCGGCGGATGGTCGGAGCGGTGGCCTAGGGCTGGCGGCGGTGGAGTGGTAGGGGTCTGCGGTGGTGGCCAAATGGATGAGGGAGGCATTCGATTTTGGGGTTGGAGGGTTTGGGCTCGTCGAGAGATGGAGGCGCAGGCTCGTGGAGGGAGGAGCGAAGGGAGGTCGACGGCGCTTGGCGCCGATGGTGGCTGGGGATCGATGCGGTCTCCGTCGATTTTCTTTTGTTTTTTTCCTTTTTTTTATTTCTGTTTTGAATGGGGGAGGGGGCAGAGTTAAAAGAGGGGGGGGAAGAGATATTTTTTTTATTTTATTTAATTATTTTATTTGTAAAAAGTGGACTTTTACATACGACCTCGAAACGAGGCCCACCACCTGTCGTCCATAGCGTTTTACCCCCATTCCGAACATAATGGGATATGTATCGCAAGCTGATTTGATCGTTTCGATTCGTTTCCGTTGAATTTACATTTAAATCACTATATTGAATTTTTAACGTACATTTCAAATTACCGGGGTCGCATACGAACTTTAAAAATTCCAGAAAAATATTTTCTAGCTTCGTATTGACGATACGGTCCTAACTAAACTAGTTTCGTCGAATTCTGAGACCGTTGGAAAAATGGCCATTTTCCAGTCGATTAAAATCAACTAAAACTGGTCAAACGCGTTTTCCTTTGCCACGCTCACATATTGATTCAGAAAATTATGAAATTTGGAATCTAGCAATAAATTGACATCACGGATCCAACAAAAGTGGTTTCGTCGAAATCCGAGGTCGTCTGCAAAATTTCCATTTTTAAGGGCCTGAATTCCATAGCGACTATTCAGAATTTTCAACTGGACATATCTTTTGATTCCCGCTATGAAATCTTGATTTTTCGGATTCGTTGGAAAGATATTATCATTTAGATCCTAATGTTTTTGGTTTCACTAAAATCCGGATTGTTTTGCACCCGGTACATTCAATTGAAGTTTGAAATCGAATTATCGAACTACCGCGCCATTTTCAATTCCTTTTATAATTTAAAATAATTATTTATATTCTAACGACGACGTATATATTATAGACGTTCGAATTATATTCAAAATAAATTTCTCGTCGGTATTATTTAAAATAATTCATTTTAAATATTCAAAATTCGCTAAAATTTCCAAAATAAAAATTTTAAACTGGCCCAGATTTTCGGGTTGTTACAGTGTTAGTGACCTACCAACCCTGACATTTATATTATTTTCACATGTGTGGTTGTTGGATTGTGAGGCGCCTCGAATATATCGGTGACTATGTGGAGCCGATGGAGTCATTTGGCTCATTTACGCCCCAAAGGGCGGGGAAATGCAGTGTTCAGGCATTTTAATCCACATCGGTGGACCGGCCCTGACGATCCAAGGGCTCACCTGTGTTTGGGTCCTGAGGCTCAGGCTAGAGAGTCTCGAATCGGTGAGGACTATCTTTTGCCTCGGTTCACAGATGGAAATCCAACTTCCGATACGTGACATTTGCGGTTTTGATTGTAAAGCCTAGTATTGGCGACATGACATATGGTACCCATGCCGTCTAGGATTGATACATTTAAATTTTAATTTTTTTTATACACTATGCACTCATAATAGTATCAAATGATTTGTTTTAAACGTACCAAGCATGTTTGGCTATTATAAGGGAAAACCCTATCCTCCGTCTTGCGTTGCATTGTGTGATGGGACCTGGGTCTTATAATAGCTTCATTTTTCCAAAAAGTATTGCGTTGTTTTGTTATATGCACTGGTATTCTTGGGAGGAAACCCGCTCCGTGTTATACGGCATGGTCCCTTGATATATCTGATTTAAAGTAAAGTTTTAAATAACTGTTTTAGTTCTCACACCAGTCACATGACTGTTGTTTTAACCTAAACTCTGGGTGCCCCTATTTTCCGCATGGGCAGCTTGTAGTTTTGGTTTTGCAGATTTATATTCACAGGATCCTGATTTATAGCTGGAACGATATCCGGAAAGCTCTGTATTCATTTATCTCCTTCAGTTGTGTATTGTATTATTTTTTCACTGCTATGAAATGTATTGTAATCTCTGATATTTAGTGAATGTGTAATATTGATTTATACTCTGTATATTCTTGTATTCTGATGGAATTGTTGTAATTAACAATGAAATGTTCTTCTGTTTGTGTTCTGATTTGTCTTGTTCCCAAAGCAATCCATGTTTTCCTTCACGGGGAAGTTCGGGTCGTCTCAGATATGATGTTGATTTCTGTCTTTGGGGCTGATACTTAGAGGGTTATTCGCTTATCGATTTACGGTCAGGAACTGATGGATGTTGAGGAATAGAAATACAGAGTTTGAAATGTTTTCCAACCATAGTGATAAGTATCTCTAGTTATGGAAACAACTATAATAAATAACAAAGTGCTGATGTATGTTAGTAATTTATGTATATAATTCTATATCTCTAATTATAAATGGAATCTACTCGTTAATCTGTAATTTCGGGGACGAAATCCTTTTAATAGGGGTAGATTGTAACATCCCAGTTTTTAACTGACTTTGTTAAGCAATAAATTTTTGATTATATCAATAAATAATTAAATTTATTAGAGTTAATACTTAAGAAGAGTTAAAGTTAATCTTTTAAATTTCTGTGTGTGTGTATCTAGTTGTGTTTACGTATATTAACTTGTTAAAATATATTTAACATATGTATACATGCAAAATAAGGAGATAGGCAATGTCTTATTTTCATGTAATTAGATTTTAACATATGGAAAATATACAATTTGAGTAAAGTGTTGCATTACTTCATATATAAGGAAGTGAATGACATATGAAGATTTCAAATGTCTTTTACTTAAGACCATAAATCAGTAAATGAATCTTTTTATGTATACTTAAATGAGCCATTAAAATCATGAAGTAAACAAACAATATAACTTAGGAAAAACTTGAAGATTTTGTGTAGTATAATACTCATCTTGTTATAAAATAACACAGAACAGATAATAAAAGAGAAGACATTAGAAAGAACATAAGAGATAAGGGAGAGACTTTTTATTTCTCTTGATTCAGTGTAAATATATCTATTACATTGGCTCCTTCATATATTGGCTTTGGAGCTGATGTTAGCCTTATTCCCATAATGTGGGACTAAATATAATATGACAAACGCATATTCACATATATGTATTACAACACTCCCCTTAGAATATGCGTATGTAAAGATGATAATATTAATTGCCTCAATAAAAACATTTTTATGAAAAATCCTGTGGGAAAAATCATAAACAAGGAAAAGAGTACAATTTTTATTTCATCTCTAGGAAACATATTGACAATGTTCCAATGAGGGTTGATACTTCTGGATCAAAATAATGCCTCATTAAAAACCTTACTAATAAAAAACCCAGTGGGAAAAATATTAGTGAAGGAAAAAAGTGCATTACAGCATAATATATGCTCCACATGATTCGTAACGCATTATTCAAATAGTTTGGTGATGCAAGCGGCGCATACCAATTTTATATATCATCTTCTACAATGTTGATTTTGGAAGTGCCTTCGTGAATAAATCTTCTGGATTTTCTTGAGATTGGATTTGCTTCACTTCTATCTTATTGTCCTTTTGAAGCTCATGTGTGAAAAAGAATTTAGGAGAATTATGTTTTGTCCTATCACCCTTGATATACCCTGCTTGAATCTGAGCTACGCATGCTGCATTGTCTTCAAAAATAATAGTTGATCTTTCTGTAGTTGAGGGAAGTTGACATGTGCTTCAAATATGTTCAATTAATGACCTTAACCAAACACATTCTCAACTCGCTTCATGTAGCGCTAGAATTTCAGAATGATTGGATGATGTTGCTACCAATGTTTGTTTTGTAGATCTCCATGAAATAGCAGCATTGTTGTACACATCCAGTTTATGATTTTGCTTTATGTGGATCAGAGAGGTAACCTGCATTAGCATAACCAAATAGATTCGGATTATTGCCTATGTTAGAATAAAACAAGCCTAAATCTGTGGTTCCTCGCAAATATCTCATGATATGTTTTATACCATTCCAATGTCTTTTAGTTGGTGCAGAACTATATCTTGCTAGAAGATTGACTGAAAATGCATTATCTGATCTCGTGCATTGCGCTAAATATAATAACGCACCAATTGCACTGAGATTTGGTACTTCTGGACCAAGTACATCTTCATCATCTTCTTTTGGTCAGTAAAGGTCATTTTTAATATCTAGTGATCTGACAACCATAGGCGTACTAAGTGGATATGCTTTACTCATTTGAAAATGCTTCAGGATTTTCTCAATGTAATTTGATTGATGGATTAATATGCCATTTTTACTGTGCTCAATCTGTAGACCAAGACAATATTTGGTTTTGCCAAGATCTTTCATTTCAAATTCTTGTTTTAGATAATCTATTGTTTCATTGATCTCTTCTGGAGTTCCAATCAAATTTATATCATCAACGTATACCGCTAAGATAGCAAATCCCTTTATCGATTTCTTTATAAAGACACATGGACAAATGAGATTGTTTTGTACCCAACTTTTACTAAATATACACTAAGACGGTTATACCACATTCTTCCAGATTGTTTCAAACCGTATAGTGATCGTCTCAATTTTATTGAATACATTGACTTTGATTTTGCTTCAGGCAATTTATATCCGTTTGGGATTTTCATGTAAATATCTGTATCTAATTCACCGTATAGATAAGCTGTTACAAGATTAGTCAATCTTATGTCAAGCTTCTCAGAAACTACAAGGCTTATTAAATATTGAAATGTTATGACATCCATAACAGGAAAGTATGTTTCTTTGAAGTCAAAACCTAGTCTCTGCAGGAAATCTTGTGCAACAAGCCTTGCTATGTATCTCACAACTTCATTTTTATCGTTTCGTTTTCTAACGAATACCCATTTGTAACCGACTGGTTTAACACCTTCTAGTGTTTTCTCTATTGGTCCAAATACACCATGTTTTTGAAGTGAATCTAACTCAACCTGAATAACATCTTTCCACTTTGGCCAATCTTGTCTTTTTCGACATTCATTTATGCTAGTTGGTACATTATCATTATTCTCATTATAGTCATGATTTTCAGTTATTTCAGTAGCTACTGCGAATGAGAATATATCATCAATTGTAATTTTACTTCGATCCCACATTTCTCCATAATTCGTATAGAATATTGAGATCTCATTATTATTAGGTACCATTTTGTTTTTGGAAGCTTCTATTATTTCTTCTGTGATAATAGCTCCTTCATTGATTTTTGGATAATTGGAATTTTCTTTTGAGTTATCCTTTGGATCATTTATAACCTCTTCGGGAGGTTTGCTAATTGATGATTTTTCATTAGACTTTCTTTTTCTAGGCGCCAAGTCCTTTGAGACTATTGGTCTTCCACATTTTTGTCTAGCTTTAGATTCATTTGCTGCCATTGGTCCTTCGGGGATTTCAATTCTAACTAGTGCATTTGCTACTGGAATGTGAGATTTAGTTATTTTTGCAGCATCATTAAATGCATCTGGCATTTGATTTACAATATTTTAAATATGCAAAATTCTTTGTACCTCGTATTGACATTGTTTGGTACGTGGATCCAAATGAAACATAGAGGTATTATTCCATGAAATTTCACGTCATTCTACTAGAACGGTCCTTTTCCCTCTAACGGCGGGAAATTTGACTCATCAAATTTGCAATCTGCAAATCTTGAAGTAAAGACCTCACTTGTAAGAGGTTAAAGATAACGAATTATCGACGGTGAGTCAAATCCCACATAAATTCCCAACCTTCTTGGAGGACCCATTTTAGTACGAAGTGGGGGACTAATGGGTACATGCACAGCGCAACCAAATTTTCATAGGTATGAAATATTTGGTTTGGATCCAGTTAAAAGCTATGATGGTGAAAATTGATGATAAGCCGTTGGTCTAATTTTAATCAATTTGGACGCATGCAAAATTGCATGTCCCCAAGATGCAACAGGCAACTTTGTTTGAATAAGTAAAGGTCTTGCAATAAGTTGCAAACGCTTAATTAATGATTCTGCCAGACCATTTTGAGTATGAACATGAGCTACTGGATGTTCAACTTCAATTCCCAGTAATAAACAATAATTATCAAATACTTGAGAAGTGAATTCTTATAACAACTCGAAAAATCAGAACCAATTTAAAAAATTTATTTTGGCGAATTTTGAATATTTAAAATGATTTATTTTAAATAATAACAACAAGAAATTAATTTTGAATAGAATTAGAATGTATATATTTATTTGAATCGACGTTAGAATATAAATATTTATTTTTAATTATAAAAGGAATTGAAAATGGCGCAGTAGTTTGAAAATTCAATTTCAAATTTCAAATGAATATACAGGATTCAAAATAAACCAGATTTTCATGAAATATTAGAATCTATTTTAAAATATCTTTCCAACGAATCCAAAAAATTGAAATTTCATAGCTGGAATAAAAAGTTATGTCCAATTGAAAATTCAGAATAGTCGCTATGGAAATATAGCCCTTAAAAATAGCCATTTTGCAAACGACCTCCGTTTTCGACGAAACCACTTTTATTGGATCCGGGATGTCAAATTATTGCTAGATTCCAAAATTCATGATTTTTGGGATTAATATGTGAGCATGGCAAAATAAAACGTGTTTTGACAGTTTAAGTCAATTTGGATCGACCAGAAAATGGCCTTTTTTCAAACGGTCTTCAAATTTGACGAAATTAGTTTTGTTAGTACAGTATCGTCAATACGAAGTTAGAAATAATTTTTCTGGAATTTTTAGAACCGGTATGTAGCTCCGGTAAATTAAAATGTGCGTTAAAATTGAATATATAGATTTATACTTTAATTTCAATCATAACTGATCGTAACAGTCGAACTGGCTTACGAAACATATTCCATTGTGTTCGGAATGGGGGTATTTAGCTAGGGGCGACAGTTGTTGGGTATGATTTGGAGTACGTGACGGCTTTGAATTATAAAATGAATTGAAGTATTATAAAAAAATATAAAGGAAATAAAACCCTAACTAATTTTATTCATTGGTCAACCCTCTTTATCAGCCGACAATTAAGATTTAGAGGGTCGATACCCTTCGATTTTTCCCAGGCTAAAATCTCTCGAATCCTTGTGAATTAAATCAAACTCCAAACCAAAATCGAAAAAGGGTTTCTTGATCTTCAAATCTATACGAGATTGGAGACTTATCATTGAGGGATTCGTTCGAATTAGGGGTTCAAAGCAGTCGATTTTGGGTTCATTTTTCAGCCCAATGGCGAGCTCGAGTTTGGAGCTACGGTGGCCACAAGGAGGCACCATCAAGGGGTACGCCGTGGCGGTATCTGATCTGCAGCAAGGGTCCTGGCGACGAGCGATTTGAGGTCAACGTGGAGAGGTTCAACGAGATGATGGGTTCGATTTGAGGGCGTGAGGGCCTGGAAGAAGAACGACAGTGGAAGGTTTTAAGTTTATCTTTTTAGTTACATAAATGTTTAAACATTGATTTAAGGAAGAAAAACATTGTTTCGGAAATATAAAATACTTTGATTTGAAAATATAAAATACTTTGATTTGAAAATATAAAATACATTGATTTGAAAATATATATGAAGTTGTTTTTATAAAATATGTATGAAGTTGTTTTTATAAAATATATATGAAGTTGTTTTAATAAAATATATATGAAGTTGTTTTTATAAAATATATATATATGAAGTTGATTTTATAAAATATATAAAACAAAATAAAAATAGATTTGTTTTGAGAGTAAAAAAGATTTGCTTTGAAAATAAAATCATTGTTTTAAAATATAGAAATAGAATTTTCTATATATATATATATATATCACTGTTTTAGAAATAGAATTTATATATATATATATATATACATATATATATATATCACTGTTTTAAAAAAAGAATTTTTATGTACATAACAACGATGTAAAAATATGATTTTTATATAAATAAAATCGGTATAAGAATATGATTTTTATAATGAAGACATCGATATAAAAATGTGATTTTTATATGAGAAGTGCTATTAAAAATATGATTTTTTTTAATATAAATTTCGTGAAATAGATTGCGTTAGATACAGGACAACGGATCCGAGTGACAATAAGAATGACGGAGTGGAACCCAAAGGTGAGAACTTCTCACTATAATTTGCTTTGTACAGTTATTTATTTTATAATTGCATATATGAACTGCTCCTTGTCGTCCACAGACCATGGACGACTTGTTTGTTTGATTGTAATGTGTTGTGGAAATGGACTGTATTGTGATTGTTGATTGTATTGTATGGAATAAAATCTTGGAATAATAAAAATATCATTTTTATTGTATATATAAAATGTATAAAATGTTTGAATAATAAAAATATCATTTTTATTGTATATATAAAATATTCATGTATGGAATAAAATATTTAAACAATAAAAATATAATTTTTATTGGATATATGGACCATATAAAATGGTCATGTGTTGAAAATAAATATTCATTTACAAACTAGACGATTTGTTTATGAACACCCATTTTACTAATATGAATTAGGGCGATATATTTTACACATTGCCCAACTGCACAAATAATATTCAGTATTTGTTGGCTGAAACCCCACACGGGTGTTGGGATGATATTTGACGTTCAATAATCCCAATTGTTTAGTTGTATGTCGATCGATTGGTTGACAGACTGCTGTAAGCGTTAAATATTTATATTTAATGCTTATGTGGTGCAGAATGCACTCTGGATAATGGTTGATTGTTTATCGTTGTTGTTGTATACATGTATTGTATGAAATCCATATAATCAACATTATATGGTATTTGACTATGTATGATTCCAGTTCCGAATGAACGAATATTTTAAAATAAATAATATTTTAAAATAATATTCAGAAAAGATCAAAATTTGATTTTGATGTCCGATTTGGGATGGACACGAATGTATATAAATATATAAAGCCGTATTGATTAGATTAACGCCATTTTGACGTGAACGACATTTATATCGATTTTATTCATTTTTATAATGAATATCGAAAAGGAATTGATTTCAAAATCTAATGTTTTGAAAATACTATCATTTATATATCAGTGACATGGAATATTCAATTTTGATTTGAAATTGAATATGAAGTTGAAATCGTTTTGAAACCGAATTTAAACCGATTTATAAAATACGTTTTAATTGGAAATCGACGAAATATATAATATATATATATATAATGGCCTAAATAGAACGCGCCGCACCGCGGTAGTTCGTGAATTTCGACCATTGACTTCGAACGGACATTACGGGAGATCCAACCGTCGGATTCTCCTAAACCGGGACCGTTGGGTTCGTATCGAAAAGAGCTTTCTAATGAGTATTAGAGATTTGAAATATAACGGTTGGATTTGTAATTATATCCAAATCAAATTTGGAAAAGGTCGCTATAAGTGCAGTTCGATGGCCGTTTATGAAAATTGACTGTACGGGCCTTGATAAAATTATTAAAAATATCAATAATTAGTGCAAAATCACAAGAAATGATTTGGAAAGAATTGGGATGAAAAACTCCATATTTGAAAAGATAAAAATATATTTTTATCGAAATGAACTAGTTATTAACTAGAATTATAATCCAATATTTTTTTATAAATAAATTGGATTCGAAATGGTTCTAAAGATAACCAGGATTTCCAATATATAAATTGGAATGGATTTGAATCGAAATTGTCTTCGGAATATTTCGATGTTGGATTTCGTGATTATACATATATTGTTATGGAAATTTGAAAGCTATATTTATATCATTATTTCCAATACAATATTTGTTGGTTGTAGTATTTGATATTGAATATAAGCCGGTATATTTTCTATTCAGAGCCTTGTATTTAATATCAAATGGGATTTTGGGTTTGTTGTGAACGGTGTCTTCAGTAACACTGTTCTTGAACCCCATGTAAAGAGAATAAATCTTTTAATTAAGATTGTTAGAGTTTCCAATTATATTTAACAATTGGAATAAAATGGAATGTGAATTGGATTTATCGTGAATTGTGTTTTTAACGACATTCATTCTTTAACCAGATTTATAGTGAAATGTGATTTGGAATTTATAAATCTTTTGTTAAGGTTTAAAGGAAATTTTCCAAAGTGAAGTTGTTGAGTCGAAGCGTCGATGGTTATTTTGATTTATGACAAGAAGAAGCTTCTACATCGACAAAAAGAAGACAAGATGACTTCATAGGTTAGAAGTTGATTATTTAGAGTTATAAAATGTTAAAATCTATCCTCAAATAATCATACTTCTAATTGTTTGAAAATACTACTCATGAAGACATTTTTTATGCATATGACCGAAAACATGTCGACCTACAATTTTTTATAGGTCAACAGGTTTTTAAATTGTAACGGTCAAAAATAGGTCGACCTACAAAATTTTATAGGTCAACAGGTTTTTGAATTCCAACGGCTAAAAACATGTCGACCTATAAAATTCTATAGGTCAACAGGTTTTTGAATTTTGACCGTTATATTGAAAAGTCATCTTCTTTCTTCAAGAGTTGCATCCATTTTTCTTCATGAATAATCACTCCTTTTAGATGCATCTTTTCACCAACATTTGCAACCTCTCGATCTCTATAAATACATGATTTTACAATCATCCAAATCACCGAATCTTCTCTCCATTCTCTGATCTATATTGCATTATTCTTAGCATTCAAAAGCACTCAAAATCATTATATTATCGTTTGAATCTCCAAGCATATTTTATACACTTGTGATTCAAAACGATAATCCACTTCCTAATCTTTGCAAACATCATATTATATTTGAGGATATGATTATAGGAAGGGTGTACTCAATCATTGACTAATCAGTGTTGAAGAAAGAACACATTCAAGGTCAAACTCTTGTAATCGTCTTGTGGGTAAGCTTGTAGCCCGTGAAATCAAGTGGGTAAGCTTGTAGCCCGTGAAATCAAGTGGGTAAGCTTGTAGCCCGTGAAATCAAGTGGGTAAGCTTGTAGCCCGTGAAATCAAGTGGGTAAGCTTGTAGCCCGTGAAATCAAGTGGGTAAACTTGTAGCCCGTAAATCAAGTAGTTGTGAACCTGTTCCTCCGGGTGAAGCGAGGGTGTTGTTTAGTGAAAAGCCGAAGAGAAGCTTCGGGACTGGACGTAGGACTAGAGGTCCGAAACAGTATAAAAATCCTGGTGTCGTTACTCTACTTTACTTTACTGCATTTAAAGTTTGTTATCATATTCCGCATAGCCATATTATAGATCCTGCATAAGTCGTACACACCCGACCTTTTCAATTGGTATCAGAGCACGGTCATCATATAACCATAACACAGTTATTTGATATATTCTAGTAATATGGCAAATAACGCAAGTACCAGCACTAACACTTACACTGAAGGTCAATCAACACAAAGACCTCCTTTCTTTAATGGCCTAAATTATAGTTATTGGGCAACACGTATGGCTTTCTATATGCAATCAACAAGTTATGATGCTTGGAATGCTACTCAGAAAGAAATAGTTAATCCAACTACTGAGTATGCAGAATGGACTCCTGCTGAGAAAACAGCAGCAGCAGTAAATGCAAAAGCAATAAATATGTTGTTTTGTGCATTAGACCAAAATGAGTATAACCGTGTTAGTATCTGTACCACTGCTTATCAAATTTGGCAAACGCTAAAAACAACTCATGAAGGTACTAACAAGGTTAAACAAGCAAAAATAGCTTTGTTGAAAAGTCAATTCCAAAATTTCAAAATGAAGCCAAATGAAACAATCAATGAGATGTATTCAAGGTTTCAAACTATTCATCATGCTCTTATTGGGTTAGGACAAAAATATTCTGACTTTGATGTAGTTTCAACAATCCTACACTCACTGACTAATGAATGGGAAGGAAAAGTATTAGCTATAGAAGAAGCTAATGATCTTTCTACCATGAAGCCAGATGAGTTGATAGGAAATCTAATGTCCTATGAAGCAAATTTACAGGCTAGAAGAGAACAAAAAGAAGAAAAGAAAAATGTTGCTTTTCATGCCGAAAAAGATGAAGACATTTTAGATTCTGAAGATGAAGACTTAGCACTTATTGCAAAAGGCTTTAAGAAGTTTTTGAAGCAAAGAAAAGCTAGTCGATACGACAAAAGGAAGTTTGGATCAAATAAACCATCATCTTCAAATATGGAATGTTTCAATTGTCACAAAAAGGGACATGTGCAAAAGGATTGTCCGGATAAAAAGAAGAATTCCGAAAAATTCAAGAAGGACAAATCAAAGAAGAGAGCTTTCTCAGTAACCTGGGATGATTCAGACTCATCTTCATCTGATAGCGAAAGTGACTCAGACACTGAACAAGCAAATGTATGTTTTATGGCAACAGAGGATGAGGTACGAATTCCTACTCTTGAGGATATGCTTGATATTTATGATAAAGTAATGATTAAACTTAAAGATACAAAATATCAGTTAAAAGAAGTCAAGACAATGTTGAATAGATCCGAATTAGAACGAGATACGTTAAAAGATGAGAAGAAAATATTAGAAGAAGAACTTGAAAAGGCTCAAGAATCGTCTTCTAATTCTAATTCTCAACTATCTCTTTTGACTCAAGAAATTGAAGTTCAAAAAGAGAAGAATGATATTCTCATTACTGAAAATCATGAGCTTAAAGCAAAAGTCAAGATTCTAGACCTTGAAAAAGCTAGTCTACAATCAAAATTAGATGACATTACAAAAAATGTTTCTAACTTTAACAAAGGTCGAGAAAATTTGACAAAACTTATTAAGAATTCACAATCAACTACAAATAAACAAGGATTGGGATATAAGAAACAAGTTATCAAGAAAAATCTTGGTAAAAGAAAAAGGAAAAATAAGGTAGTACAAGAAACTGAAGCTAAGAAAAATCTTAGTTTATTATATTCCAAACCTAAACCGATTGTGAAACTTCAAAAGAAGAATGTCGAATCTATAAAAGTATGGGTTCCTAAAACAAATAATAGTTTGATTAGGAACAAGTACATTCAAAATTTTTTAAGTACTGTACATCATAATTCAAATTATTTGTATAAAGGGGATACCGGACCCGTATGGGTTTGGACTCCTAAGACCTAACTCTTAGGACCCTATAAAAAGTGGGTACCATGAACTTAATATTATTTTTTGCAGGTCCCACTAAAGAAAAGAGGAAAATGGATTTTGGACAGTGGTTGCTCAAAGCATATGACTGGAGACAAGAGCATATTGACGAATATTACATATTTTGATGGAGGCTCAGTCACATTTGGAGATAATTCAAAAGGCTTTATCATCGGAAAAGGCGATGCGAGCAATTACGGTACATCTAATTTACCTCTTATTACAAATATCATGCTAGTTAAAAATCTAAAACATAACTTACTTAGTATAAGACAATTATGTGACAAAGGGTTTACGATTTCTTTCTCAAACAATAAATGTAGTATACTGGACAAAGATCAAAAGTTAGTTTTTGAAGGATATAGAGACAGAAACATATATATTCTGAATATGAATATTAATCATAATTCAGATATGTGTCTTATCGCTAATGATAATGATCCATGGATATGGCACAAACGTTTCTGTCATATAAACTTTAAAACTATTGACAAGCTAGCTAAAAATAATCTAGTCAAAGGTCTACCGAAACTTAGTTTCAAAGTTGACAATCTTTGTGATGCATGCCAAATCGGAAAATTAACCAAGTCATCGTTTAAATCTAAGAAGGTTATCTCAACATTACAACCACTTGAACTATTACATTTGGATTTATTTGGACCCACTCAAATACAATCCATAAATCATAGTAGATATGTGTTTGTAATTGTTGATGACTACTCTCGATTCACTTGGACTATTTTCTTGAAAAATAAAAGTGAGACTTTTGAAAAATTCAAATCTTTCGTCAAACGTATTCAGAAATCGAAGGGACTTAAAGTCAAGAATATAAGAAGTGATCATGGCGGAGAATTCGAAAATAATGATTTTGAACATTTTTGTACAACAAAAGGTATCAATCATAATTTTTCGTTTCCTAGAACTCCACAACAAAATGGAGCTGTAGAACGGAAAAATCGAACATTACAAGAATGTGCAAGAACATTATTAAATGGAAGCACTTTACCAAAACATTTCTGGGCAGAAGCTGTTGCAACTGCATGTTATGTTTTGAATCGTGTGTCTATTCGACCTCTGACTAAAAATACATCATATGAGCTATTTAATCAAAGAAAACCGAATATCTCATACTTCAAAGTTTTTGGTTCAAAATGCTTTATTCTAAACACGAAAGATCACCTTGGTAAATTCGATTCAAAAGCTGATGAAGGAATATTTGTTGGTTATTCGGATCGAAGCAAGGCATATCGTGTATATAATAAAAGAACTAAAAATATTGAAGAATCACTTCATATATCATTCGATGAATATTATAAACATCAAAATACTTTTGATGATGAGGACGAAAATATTATCTCAGAAAATAATAGTGTCACAAATATAGATTCTGACTCAGAAATAATTGATAACAATATTCAACAAGAAGAGCCAAGATCTCCACCAAGAATACGTTCTCCAACAAGAATTTTAAGAGATCATCCAGTTCAAAATATAATTGGAGAAATATCGTCTCAAATAAGAACTAGAAGTCAACTTAACCAAATGGGACATGTTGCATTTATTTCAAATATCGAACCTAAGAATCCTAAAGAAGCTGCTACTGATGAATATTGGATCATTGCTATGCAAGAAGAACTAAATCAGTTCGAACGCAATGATGTATGGGAACTTGTTCCAAGGCCAACCGATCAATCAGTTATCGGAACTAAATGGGTTTACAAAAACAAGGCTGATGAACAAGGAAACATAACTCGTAACAAAGCACGGTTAGTAGCACAAGGATATAATCAAGAAGAGGGTATCGATTATGAAGAAACTTTTGCACCTGTCGCTAGACTAGAAGCAATTCGAATACTTTTATCTTTTGCTTGTCACCATAATTTTAAATTATATCAAATGGATGTCAAGAGTGCGTTCCTAAATGGGTTTATAAAAGAAAAAGTATATGTTGAACAACCACCATTATTTAAACATGAAAAATATCCAGATCATGTTTTCAAGCTCAAAAAGGCTTTATACGGTTTAAAACAAGCACCACGTGCCTGGTATGAACGACTACGAAGTCATCTTATCAAATCTGGATTTCAAATAGGAAAGGTTGATCAAACATTATTTATTAAACAATCGCACAAAGATATACTTATTGTTCAGATATATGTGGATGACATAATCTTTGGTTCAACAAACGAGAGACTCTGTAAAGAATTTGCAGATGTCATGACCAAAGAATTTGAAATGTCACACATGGGAGAGTTATCATACTTTCTTGGTCTTCGAATTAAACAACTTCCGAATGGTATTTTTATAAATCAAGAAAAATATTGTGAAAATCTTATTAAAAGATTTGGACTTGAAAATACTTCCGGAAAATCAACTCCGATGAGTACAACTAGTCATATTGAAAAGGATGAAAATGGAAAAAGTGTAGACCAAAAGACATATCGAAGTATGATAGGTTCTCTCCTATATTTAACAGTTAGTCGTCCTGACATTATGATGAGTGTTTGTTTGTGTGCACGTTTTCAAGCTAATCCTAAGGAATCACATCTACGAGCAGTAAAACGAATTATTAGATATCTTAAATACACCAAAGATTTCGGTCTTTTCTATCCTAAAGATTGTGCATTCGAATTAGTATCCTATAGTGATGCTGATTTCGGAGGATCACGAACGGATAGAAAGAGTACAAGTGGTACGTGTCATTTCATCGGAAAATCACTTGTCTCTTGGTTTAGTAAGAAACAAAACTGTGTTTCACTATCGACATGCGAAGCAGAGTATATTTCAGCAGCTTTGGCATGCACACAGGTTATATATATGCAACAAACACTTAAAGACTTCGGTATAAATTTATCGAATTCTATTATATATTGCGATAACACTAGTGCGATAAATTTGTCCAAAAACCCAGTTAATCACTCTCGGACTAAGCACATTGACATTCGTCATCATTTTCTACGAGATAACATTGAAAAGGGAAATATAACTCTTGAATATGTCAACACGGAAAATCAACTAGCAGATATTTTTACAAAGCCTCTACAAGAATCATGTTTCATTAAGTTGCGTAGAGAGCTAGGTTTAGTATCTAAAAGTGAACTCGAAAATTAAAGGATATATATATATATATAACTTAAAAGAGTTCATCTACAGAAACTAACATTTTAAATATTTTAATATTAACTATACATAGTACAGAAAATTTCTACGGTGAAATGAATATGAAACCAACAATTCATATTCTATAAATAGAAATATTTCTCTATATATATCATATTTGAGTGCTTTCTGAAAACATTACCTCAATTTTATTCATTCATATTTTTTTTTTAAAAAGTATGGCTCATATTTGTGAGAAATGTGCTGAAAATTCACACATTTCGATTACAAGTTCCGAACCAACTGAATATAACTCCCCAAAAACACCAGAGCATCCACCTGGTTATCATCCACCTTCTCGTACTCCGGGAACTACGCCTACTCCTAAGAGAAGCAAGAAGGTGTTGTTCTGTTCTCCCCGTACTAAAGAAAAGATAGACGAGATGCACTACTATCAACAATAAATGTTTTACGAGCAGAAACTGACGACTTCTCGTTTGACTTACCTCGAACGATTAGCTACTCTCTTCTGTGGCTCTGACCGACATAATGTTCATGAGCCAGTTCCAATACCATCGTCTTCACGAACTCCGAACTCATGGGATAGAAATCATCAAAACAATGAAGGAGCTAGTGGACGGTTCAATCCTTGGGAACCGAAGAATGCATGGGAGCCAAGGAGATAATTTATATCATTTAAAAAATTTTCTGAAAATAATTTTGTATTTTGTCATTCAAATATTTTGTTTGTTCTAAAAACATTTTGTTTTGAATAAAATATCGTTTCTATTCTTCTCAAATCCAGAAAAACAATATTATAGATCCTGTCGACCGCCATAGTTCAAATTCATTTTCAACCAGAACTATTACCGGTCGACCGCTACAAAAAACACCTGTCGACCGATCAAGTCAAAATCTTATACATTTTCATCCAGAACTTTTTCCGGTCGACCGCCTACTTTCTACCCTGTCGACCGGTCATTTATAATTTATATGGCCAATCTTTCCAGAACTTTTTCCTGTCGACTGCCCTAATATAACCTGTCGACCGGTCCATTTAAAATCGTATACTCCAATATTTCCAGAACTTTTAACGGTCGACCGCCCCTATATCACCTGTCGACCGGCCTTAACAAAATTTTGTATAATTTTGTTCCAGAACTTCAAACTGTCGACCGGTCCATTATTAGCTGTCGACCGGTTTCGCTGATTTTTGAGTTTTCACCAATCAACACGTCCTTTCCTTTTTAAATCTTATATCCCTTCACCAAAGGTCATCTTTTTTCATTGTCTTCCTTGTTAAAAACCCTACTTCAAAAATTCTTTAATCAATCTTCAAAAAAGGAATCAATGGCCCCAAAGCAAAAGAAGTCCAAAACATCATCTTCTCAAGCTCCTGTTCAACCTATTGATACTCAAATCAAACAATGGCTAATGGATCCTCTTGCGGTGAAGAGATGGAACAAGATGAAAGACTATACAATTCACCACGGATCTTTTTTCAAATTCTCTGATTTCGTCCTCTACGACGTTAGTGATCTATCAAACAGAGCGGGTATAGAGTCTCTTCTAAATTTTGAAGACAATCATGTTGAGATAAGCCATATTTTGATAAAATTATTCTATGCTAATCTCAATTTAGACAAATTTAAGCCTCAAAATTCTGATGATTGCTTATGGTCAGTGGTGTGTGGCCAACACATCTTTCTCTCCAAAGATCGAATGGCAGAAATTCTTCGAACCCACAATGGAATTCAATTTACTAGTGAGTTCTGCACTATTCATATTCGTGATAAATATAGTCACCTTTTTATTGAAGACCATAAGTCAAGTACTAAAGGTATTAATCTAAGACCATCCGCTAGACTTCTACACCTTTGTATCACACATTCTCTTCTTCCTAGAACCGGAAATTTTGATGCGGTATACAAAGAAAACTTTAAGGCACTATATGCCATTTATGCAAATATCAGAGTGAATTGGGTTGCGATGATATTTGACGAGATTTTGATGGTTAATAAACGCTCAAGGCCTCACTTGTTTTATAACGAGTATATTATGCGTTGCCTCATGGAATGTGGCGTAAGATCTCCTCCATCAAGAATATCAATACCAAAATGTATTGATAAAGCTTCTAAAAAGAGGATGAAGCTTCCAATTCCATATTTGAATATTATTCCTTTTGAACAATATGTCGAACAAGGACCACCTCCACTTCCACAAACTTCCACTTCTCAAGTTCCTACTCATAGGCCTGAAGATGTTGTGATTCCGCCTCCTACTTCTTCTACTAAGGATACACTTGAGAAAATCGCCCGAAATCAGTTCTTACTTGAAGCTAGGCTTAAAAGAACCGATAATAAACTCGACCGCTTAGATTCTAAACTTGATAAGCGGTTCAATAAATTGAAATCTTTCTTTGGGACGATTTGGGAAGCCATCTCTTGTGCTTCGACCTCCGCACCACTTGCTCAAGACCCAGGTAAACGTCCAATGCCGCCTACATTTACATGGTCTTCCTCTGAAGAAGGTACGAGTTCGGGAGCAAGTACTCAACACATGCGAGGTCGTGGAATGTCACACATTGAGGAGGGAACTCTTGACGATGATAATAACAGTGATGATGAGGAACGAGAGGAGGAAGGTGACAAGGACGAAGGAGAAGATAGTGATTCTGATTGGCCTCCACAATCACCACAATAGTCTCTACGCATCATTTCTTACGCTTTGATCTATGAACTTCTATTTCATTTGTTTTGTATTAAATATACTATCTCCTTGTGCTCGTTTGGTTTGACTAGTAACTCGTACAATATTCTATGGATTTTTAGTAGTATGGTATCTCTGTAAATTATTGTTTTCTTATGCATTATTATGAAAACCCTTTTTGTCGATGACAAAGGGGGAGAAAATGTTACTAACAAGTGCTATGCAGATTATATAATTCAGGGGGAGCATATATACAGGGGGAGCAATATACAAGGAACAATACCTTTATTATGCCAGGTTGTCATCAATCAAAAAGGGGGAGAATGTTGAGTCGAAGCGTCGATGGTTATTTTGATTTATGACAAGAAGAAGCTTCTACATCGACAAAAAGAAGACAAGATGACTTCATAGGTTAGAAGTTGATTATTTAGAGTTATAAAATGTTAAAATCTATCCTCAAATAATCATACTTCTAATTGTTTGAAAATACTACTCATGAAGACATTTTTTATGCATATGACCGAAAACATGTCGACCTACAATTTTTTATAGGTCAACAGGTTTTTAAATTGTAACGGTCAAAAATAGGTCGACCTACAAAATTTTATAGGTCAACAGGTTTTTGAATTCCAACGGCTAAAAACATGTCGACCTATAAAATTCTATAGGTCAACAGGTTTTTGAATTTTGACCGTTATATTGAAAAGTCATCTTCTTTCTTCAAGAGTTGCATCCATTTTTCTTCATGAATAATCACTCCTTTTAGATGCATCTTTTCACCAACATTTGCAACCTCTCGATCTCTATAAATACATGATTTTACAATCATCCAAATCACCGAATCTTCTCTCCATTCTCTGATCTATATTGCATTATTCTTAGCATTCAAAAGCACTCAAAATCATTATATTATCGTTTGAATCTCCAAGCATATTTTATACACTTGTGATTCAAAACGATAATCCACTTCCTAATCTTTGCAAACATCATATTATATTTGAGGATAAGATTATAGGAAGGGTGTACTCAATCATTGACTAATCAGTGTTGAAGAAAGAACACATTCAAGGTCAAACTCTTGTAATCGTCTTGTGGGTAAGCTTGTAGCCCGTGAAATCAAGTGGGTAAGCTTGTAGCCCGTGAAATCAAGTGGGTAAGCTTGTAGCCCGTGAAATCAAGTGGGTAAGCTTGTAGCCCGTGAAATCAAGTGGGTAAACTTGTAGCCCGTAAATCAAGTAGTTGTGAACCTGTTCCTCCGGGTGAAGCAAGGGTGTTCTTTAGTGAAAAGCCGAAGAGAAGCTTCGGGACTGGACGTAGGACTGGAGGTCCGAACCAGTATAAAAATCCTGGTGTCGTTACTCTACTTTACTTTACTGCATTTAAAGTTTGTTATCATATTCCGCATAGTCATATTATAGATCCTGCATAAGTCGTACACACCCGACCTTTTCAGAAGTTTTCCAATTTAATAAAATAAATTGGAATGGAATTCGATCTAGTAATAATCGAGGTGGACTTCTGTAGAGGAAGACTGTTAATATATAGGGAATTTAAAAGGCTTTGTCGTTATTCCATTTATATTATCGGTTGGATATGGAAGTTTATATCGATTATATATATTGATCTGTTTTCCGTGAAGATTCCATAATTAATGGAATGTGATTTTGGGTTTATCATGAGCTGTGTTTTAAAAGACATTAGTTCTATAACCTAGTTAAAGATAAGATAAATTTCTTAACTTTGGATTATCATTAAGTAATGATTTTTGGAGGTTAAAACTAAAATAGAGTTTTAATGAATCTTTAATTAGATTGGAATATTAATCTGATAACTAAAATTATCAAATTTAAGAAATGATCGAGAATGGATTACCACCAATTTTACTCCAGGTGATAGTTAAATCTTTAAGTAGAGTTGAACGTGAAATGGTAATTAATTTTATCGATAACACCATGGTGTTAGATATGGAGTACCACCAGTTTTGCTCCATGGGATAAATAGGTTGGGATTAGGAAATAAAACAAATGATTACTTCGGTAAGGTTCGCTAACAATATGGTTTACATTATGAAAAGAATATTTGAATAAAAAATAATCCTGAATTGGAACGAGGCGTATGTTGTGTTTGTGTTACACTTGTTTATAAAATACGCGAGTTATGCAGAAAAACCGGGTTTATCCCATTCTGAATAACTGGTTCGACGATGAGTCGACGATGAAGACGGTGGTTGAAGACCGGAGGTCTTCACATATTTTGGATGATTACTGATGTCTTGATTGGGCTGTACACCAAAGATGAGGTAATAAGTGGTGATCGTCCAGACATACTTGGAGATCGACGGATATGCGAGGACCTCTCTCTTGTATTGGACATACGGGACGAGGAATAAGGTGCCTCCGGTTTCGTTCAGACACAGAACGGACTTGTAAATGGACTGTGTGTCTGACATGAGATTTTATTCTGTGTTGATCAATCTCTATTAAATATATATCTGTTTGGTGGCGGAGAATTTATTCTGTTGCTTAACGCCCTTAATGTACGAGCTCAGAGGTTATATATCGATAGACATCAGTCGCATGGCGTGAATTGCCTGTGTGGCATGCTGAGATGCAAATGATCAAGGCTTTTGTTGAAAAGCAAAGTCTTGTGGTTAATGATCAAAGCTCGGCTTTAATATAGCATAGCTTTGTGTAGCATTAATTCGCGAGCCTCACACCCTGGTATGAACCAGAAAAGGGAGAGGACGGCAGGGAGGGCATTGCGTTTCCTTCTAGATAGGAATGGTGTCAGCGTTTTACAAGCCCTGACATTTTACTCATGTGGATGTTGCATGTGTTGCTTATTACTTGATGGATAGCGAGGCGCCTCGGATTGATCGGCTACTGCGGGAGCCGATGGAGTCATTTGGCTCATTTACGCCCCATAAGGCGGGGAAACGCATGCTCAGGAATTATTATTCACCATTGCACTTAGTGTGGACCGGCCCTGCATGTTTCCTAGGTACAGTTACGGCTGAGTCCTGAGGCTCTGGCTAGAGAGTCTCGAAATGGTAGGATTGCGCCTTGCCTTGGTTCATGATAGAAATCCGACTTCTAATACGTGACTTTTTGGTTTTGGTTGTAGAGCCTAGTACGGCGACATAGTGGTATGGGGCACTTATGCCGTCTATGATTGATACTTATGATTGAAATTGTTTTGACACTATACACTTATAGTAATAATAAAAGATGGAATTTCACGTACCAAACATTTTTGGCTATTATAAGGTAAAAACTCTATCCTTCGGCTTGCGTTGCATTGTGTGATGGGACCTGAGTCTTATAATAGCTTCGTTATTCTTTATTTAGCATTGCGCTGTTTGTTTTATGCACTGGTATTCTTGGGGATAAACCCGTTCCGTGTTATACGGCGTGGTCCCTTGATTTACCTAACTTTAAAATCAGATTAATAACTATTTTAGTTATCACACCACTCACATGATTGACCTGGAGTTTATTGTTTTAAACTAAACTCTGGGTGCCCCTATTTTCCACACGGGCAGCTAGTAGTTTTGATTTTGTAGACTTATATTCGCTGATCCTGGTTTACAGCATGAATGATATTCGAAAAGCTCTGTATCCGTATATTCCTTTCAGTTGTGTTTTGTATTATTTTATGCTGCTATGTAATGTATTGTAACCTCTGATATTTATCAAATGTATATTATTTATTCATACTCTGTATATTCTTGTACTCTGATGTAAATTGTTGTAATAAGCAATGAAATGTTCTTTTGTTTGTGTTCTGATTCGTCTTGTTCTCAATTCAATCCGGGCTTTCCTTCACGGGGAAGTTCGGATCGCTTCATTTGGTATCAGAGCTTTGGTTTACAGAGCTCAAAGAACAAGGCACATTAGAACCAAACGAAAGAATTCATCAGAGATTGGATTAGTAATATCGAATGGGAATGACTCGTTAGAGATGGGATCAGTAGCATCCTACAACGAGTCGAAAGAGTGTTATTTTTGAAGTAAAAATGAAAACAAACTTTGGTTTGGAAATTTAAACCTTATTATACGTATTTTTATATGTTATTTTGAATTTGGACTATAGAGTATATGGAGATTTTGAATATACGTCTGATCCACGTGTATACGAAGCCTCAAATATACTGGATAGATATAGAAACACACTCTAGTCGCCCGGGGATGATTCTACTGATGACGTACGGCATCAGTAGTTTATGTTCGAGTTTCGAAGGTGGGATATCTATATATTTCCAAATGACTGGTGTGAGAACCAAAACTAGATAGGGTTTACTGTTGTGATTTGTCACCAAAATCATGATTTTCTTTATATATATCAAAATTATGAATTTGAAACGATAATCAACTAATTGATTGTTGGTTGTGTTGTTTGATTATTGGTTTGATTAACTAGAATTTGGAACCATTAAGCCAAATTGTATCAAATGTTGAACTGAATTGAAAATTAATAGAAATTACATGCATATACATGTATATACATTGAACAAGTCATAGCAGGGAAGCTAAGCAGAGGAATAAAATTGTTTGCCCGACAAATAGGTACATATTTATTGTATTTCTTGGGGTTTTTGATGATTTTATAAGCCAATTGACTAGCCGCTTGGCTATTACTTTTTCTTCTTTATTGTAGAGGCATGTGTGGTGGTTTGGGGATTTTCTCGGTGCTCCCGTACAAAGGAGGTTATGGCGAATTTTTTCGAAAATTTAGGGTGTTAGCCAAATTTTTGAAAAATTAGAAATTCTTAGAAACTGAAAAGTTGAAGGATGAAAGCCAAACTGAAAGTTGAGCTGGTTTGTAAAACAACTTTCAGCTCTGTTCCTTTTCGGGACGAAAAGATTTTAAGTGGGGGAGATTGTAACAATCCGGAAAATCAGAACCAATTTAAAATTTTTATTTTGGCAATTTTGATGAATTTTGAATATTTAAAATGATTTATTTTAAATAATAATGATGAGAAATTTATTTTGAATAGAATTAGAACGTATATATTTATTTGAATCGACGTTAGAATATAAATATTTATTTTTAATTATAAAAGGAATTGAAAATGGCGCGGTAGTTTGAAAATTCGATTTCAAATTTCAAATGAATGTACAGGATTCAAAATAAACCAAATTTTCGCGAAACCAAAAGAATTATAATCTATTTGAAAATATCTTTCCAGCGAATCCGAAAAATTGAAATTTCGTAGCGGGAATAAAAAGTTAGGTCCAATTGAAAATTCAGAATAGTCGCTATGAAAATATAGCCCTTAAAAATAGCCATTTTGCGAACGATCTCCGTTTTCGACGAAACCACTTTTGTTGGATTCGGGATGTCAAATTATTGCTAGATTCCAAAATTCATGGTATTTTGGATTAATATGTGAGCGTGGCAAAAGAAAACGTGTTTTGACAGTTTCAATCAATTTGGATCGACCAGAAAATGGCCATTTTTCAAACGGTCTTCAAATTTCACGGAATTAGTTTTATTAGGACCGTATCATCAATATGAAGCTAGAAATAATTTTTCTGGAATTTTTAGAACCAAGTATGTGGCCTCGTAAATTAAAATGTGCATTAAAATCGAATATATAGATTTATATTTTAATTTCAATCAAAACTGATTGTAATAGTCGAATTGGCTTACGAAACATATCCCGTTGCGTTCGGAATGGGGGTATTTAGCTAGGGGCAACAGTCGTTGGGTTTGATTTGGAGTTCGTGACGGCTTTGAATTACAAAATGAATTAAATTATTATAAAAAAATATAAAGGAAATAAAACCCTAACTAATTTTATTCATTGGTCAACCCTCTTTATCAGTCGATAGTCAAGATTTAGAGGGCCGATACCCTTCGATTTTTCCGAGGCTAAAATCTCCCGAATCCTTGTGAATTAAATCAAACTCCAAACCAAAATCGAAAGAGGGTTTCTTGATCTTCAAATCTATACGAGATTGGGGACTTATCATTGAGGGATTCGTTCGAATTAGGGGTTCAAAGCAGGCAATTTTGGGTTCATTTTTGAGCCCAATGGTGAGCTCGAGTTTGGAGCTACGGTGGCCATAGGGAGGCTCCGTAAAGGGGTACGGCGTGGGGGTCTCTGATCGGTCAGCAAGGGTCCTGGCGACGAGCGATTTGAGGTCAACGTGGAGAGGTTCAACGAGATGATGGGTTCGATTTGAGGGCGTGAGGGCCTGGAAGAAGAACGACAGTGGAAGGTTTTAAGTTTTATCTTTTTAGTTATATAAATGTTTAAACATTGATTTAAGGAAGAAAAACATAGAAAAACATTGTTTTGGAAATATAAAATACTTTGATTTGAAAAAATAAAATACTTTGTTTTGAAAATATAAAATACATTGATTTGAAAATATATATGAAGTTGTTTTTATAAAATATATATGAAGTTGTTTTTATAAAATATATATTGATTTGCTTTTATAAAATATATATAAAGTTGTTTAAATATATATGAAGTTGTTTTTATAAAATATATATGAAGTTGTTTTTATAAAATATATATGAAGTTGATTTTATAAAATATATAAAACAAAATAAAATTAGATTTGTTTTGAAAGTAAAAATAGATTAGCTTTGAAAATAAAATCATTGTTTTAAAATAAAGAAATAGAATTATATATATATATATATCACTGTTTTAGAAATAGAATACATATATATATATATATATATATAAATATCACTGTTTTAGAAATAGAATTTTTATATACATAACAACGATGTAAAAATATGATTTTTATAATCGGTATAAGACTATGATTTTTATAATGAAGACATCGATATAAAAATGTGATTTTTATATGAGAAGTGCTATTAAAAATATGATTTTTTTTAATATAAATTTCGTGAAACAGATTGCGTTAGAATCAGGACAACGGATCTGAGTGACAATAAGAATGACAGAGTGGAACCCAAAAGTGAGAACTTCTCACTACAATTTGCTTTGTACAGTTATTTATTTTATAACTGCATATACGAACTGCTCCCCATCGTCCACAGACCATGGACAACTTGTTTGTTTGATTGTATTGTGTTGTGGAAATGGACTGTATTGTGATTGTTGATTGTATTGTATGGAATAAAATCTTTGAATAATAAAAATATCATTTTTATTGTATATATAAAAGGTTTGAATAATAAAAATATCATTTTTATTGTATATATAAAATATTCATGTATGGAATAAAATATTTAAACAATAAAAATATAATTTTTATTGGATATTTGGACCATATAAAATGGTTATGTGTTGAAAATAAATATTCATTTACAAATTAGATGATTTGTTTATGAACAGCCATTTTACTTATATGGATTGGGACGATATATTTTACACATCACCCAACTGCATAAATAATATTCAGTATTTGTTGGTTGAAACTCCACACGGGTGTTGGGATAATATTTGACGTACACTAATCCCAATTGTTTAGTTGTATGTCGATCAATTGGTTGACAGGCTGTTGTAAGCGTTAAACATTTATATTTAATGCTTATGCAATGTAGAATGCACTCTGGATGATGGTTGATTGTTTATCATTGTTGTTGTATACACGTATTGTATGAAATCCATATAATCAATGTTATATGGTAATTGACTATGTTTGATTCCAGTTCAGAATGAACAAATATTTTAAAATAATGAATATTTTAAAATAATATTCAGAAAAGATCAAAATTTGATTTTGATGTCCGATTTGGGATGGACACGAATATATATAAATATATAAAGCCATGTTGATTAGATTAACGCAATTTTGACGTGAACGACATTTATATCGATTTTATCATTTTTATAATGAATATCGAAAAGGAATTTATTTCAAAATCTAATGTTTTGAAAATACTATCATTTATATATCAATGATATGGAATATTCAATTTTGATTTGAAATTGAACATGAAGTTGAAATCGTTTTGAAACCAAATTTAAAACGATTTATAAAATACGTTTTAAATGGAAATCGACGAAATATATAAAATATTATATATATATATATAATGACCTGAATAGAACACGCCGCGCCGCGACAGTTCGTGAATTTCAACCATTGACTTCGAACGGACATTACGGGAGATCCGACTATCAGATTCTCCTAAAACCAGAACCATTGGGTTTGTATCGAAAAGAGCTTTCTAATGAATATTAGAGATTTGAAATCTAATGGTTGGATTTGGAATTATGTCCAAATCAAATTTGGAAAAGGTCGCTGTAAGTGCAGTTCGATGGCCGTTTATGGAAATCGACGGTACGGGCCTTGATAAAATTATTAAAAATATCAATAATTAGTGTAAAATCATAAGAAATGATTTAGAAAGAATTGGGATGAAAAACTCCATATTTGAAAAGATAAAAATATATTTTTATCAAAATGAACTAGTTATTAACTAGAATTATAATCCAATATATTTTTAATAAAAAAATTGGATTTGAAATGGTTCTAAAGATAATCAGGATTTCCAATATATAAATTGTAATGGATTTGAATCGAAATTGTCTTTGGAATATTTCGATGTTGGATTTCGTTATTATACATATATTGTTATGGAAATTTGAAAGATATATTTATATCGTTGTTTCCAATACGATATTTGTTGGTTGTAGTATTTGATATTGAATATAAGCCGATATATTTTCTATTCAGAGCCTTGTATTTAATATCAAATGGGATTTTGGGTTTGTCATGAACGGTGTCTTCAGTAACACTGTTCTTGAACCCCATGTGAAGAGAATAAATCTTTTAATTAAGATTGTTAGAGTTTCCAATTATATTTAATAATTGGAATAAAATGTAATGTGAATTGGGTTTATCGTGAACTGTGTTTTTAAAGACATTCGTTCTTTAACCCGATTTGCAGTGAAATGTGATTTGGAATTTATAAATCTTTTGTTTAGATTTAAAGGAAAATTTCCAAAGTGAAGTTTTCCAATTTCATAAAATAAATTGGAATGGAATTCGATCTGGTAATAATCAAGGTGGACTTCTGTAGAGGAAGACTGTTAATATATAGGGAATTTAAAAGGCTTTGCAGTTATTCCATTTATATTATCGGTTGGATATGGAAGTTTATATCGATTATATACATTGATCTGTTTTCCGTGAAGATTCCATAATTAATGGAATGTGATTTTGGGTTTATCGTGAGCTGTGTTTTGAATCACATTAATTCTCTAATCCAGTTAAAGATAAGATAAATTTCTTAACTTTGGATAATCATTAAGTAATGATTTTTGGAGGTTAAAACTGAATTAGAGTTTTAATGAATCTTTAATTAGATTGGAATATGAATCTGATAACTAAAATTATCAAATTCAAGAAATGATCGAGAATGGAGTGCCACCAGTTTTACTCTAGGCGATAGTTAAATCTTTAAGTAGATTTGAATGTGAAATCATAATTAATTTTACCGATAATACCATGGTGTTGGATATGGAGTACCACCAGTTTTGCTCCATGGGATGAATAGGTTGGGATTGGGAAATAAAACAAATGATTACTTCGGTAAGGTTCGTTAATCCCGACTAGTTTCGAAAACCTTAATATGGTTTACATTATGAACAGAATATTTAAATAAAAGAATATCCTGAATTGGAATACGGTGTATGTTGTGTTTGTGTAATACATGTTTATAAAATACGCGAGTTATGCGGAAAGACCGGGTTTATCCCATTCTGAATAACTGGTTCGACGATGAGTCGACGATGAAGACGGTGGTTGAAGAACGGAGGTCTTCACATCGTTTGAATGATTACTGATGTCTAGATTAGGCTGTACACCCAAGACGAGGTAATAAGTGGTGATCATCCAGACGTACTTGGAGATCGACGGATATGCGAGTGCCTCTCTCCTGTATTGGACATACGGGACGAGGAATAAGGTGCCTCCGGTTTCGTTCAGACCCAGAACGGACTTGTAAATGGACTGTGTGTCTGACATGGGATTTTATTCCGTGTTAATCGATCTCTATTAAATATATATCTGTTTGGCGGCGGAGAATTTATTTCTTGCTTAACGCTCTTCTCTAGGACGTACGAGCTCAGAGGTTATATATCGGTAGACATCAGTCGCATGGCATGAATTTCCTGTGTGGCATGCTGAGATGCAAATGATCAAGGCTTTTGTTGAAAAGCAAAGTTTTGTGGTTGATGATCAAAGCACAGCTTTAATATAGCATAGCTTTGTGTAGCGTTAATTCGCGAGCCTCACACCCCGGTATGAACCAGAAACGGGAGAGGACCGCAGGGAGGGCATTGCGTTTCCTTCTAGATAGGAGTGGTGTCAGCGTTTTACAAGCCCTGACATTTTACTCATGTGGATGTTGCATATGTTGCTTATTACTTGATGGATAGCAAGGCGCCTCGGATTGATCGGCTATTGCGGGGGCCGATGGAGTCATTTGGCTCATTTACGCCCCATATGGCGGGGAAACGCATGCTCAGGAATTATTAATTCACCATTGCACTTAGTGTGGACCGGCCCTGCATGTTGCCTAGGTATAGTTGCGGCTGAGTCCTGAGGCTCGGGCTAGAGAGTCTCGAAATAGTAGGATTGCGCCTTGCCTTGGTTCATGTTGGAAATCCGACTTCCAATACGTGACTTTGCGGTTTTGGTTGTAGAGCCTAGTATGACGACATAGTGGTATGGGGCACTTATGCCATCTATGATTGATACTTATGATTGAAATTATTTTGACACTATACACTTATAGTAATAATAAAAGATAAAATTTCACGTACCATGCATATTTGGCTATTATAAGGTAAAAACTCTATCCTCCGGCTTGCGTTGCATTGTGTGATGTGACCTGAGTCTTATAATAGCTTCATTATTCTTTATTTGGCATTGCACTGTTTGTTTTATGCACTGGTATTCTTGGGGGTAAACCCGTTCCGTGTTATATGGCGTGGTTCCTTGATTTACCTAACTTTAAAATCAGATTAACAACTATTTTAGTTCTCACACCAGTCACATGATTGACCTGGAGTTTATTGTTTTAGCCTAAAATCTGGGTGCCCTAATATTCCACACGGGCGGCTAGTAGTTTTGGTTTTGCAGATTTATATTCCCAAGATCATGGTTTACAGCTGGAATGATATTCGGAAAGCTCTGTATCCGTATATTCCTTTCAGTTGTATTTTGTATTATTTTTCGCTGCTATGTAATGTATTGTAATCTCTGATATTTATCAAATGTATATTATTTATTCATACTCTGTATATTCTTGTACTCTAATGTAAATTGTTGTAATAAGCAATGAAATGATCTTCTGATTGTGTTCTAATTCGTCTTGTTCTCAATTCAATCCGGGCTTTCCTTCACGGGGAAGTTCGGGTCGCTTCAATTCTCCTGCATTATCTAGCTGTATTGATTTGATTTGACGATCGGGGAAATGTGCTCTTAATTTAGTTATTTGAGCAAGCAATTTGACAAATGCCATGTTTCTAGTAGATAGCAAACATACATGTGACCAACGAGTTGATGCATCAATTAACACCATAAAGTATCTAAATGGCCCGCAAGCGGGATGAATCGGACCACATATATCACTTTGAATTCTTTGCAAAAATGTGAAGACCCGTAACTTCCCCGTAAAGGAAAGCGACGGATAGTTCGAGAACAAACCACAACAGAACGCATACAGAAGAACATTTCATTGTATATTACAACAATGCATCAGATTACAAGAATATACAGAGTATAAAAGAATATTACACAGAAACATCAGAGATTTAGATTACATTTAAATACAACGCAGCGGAAAATAATACAATACACAACTAGAAGGAGATATACGGATACAAAGCTTTCCGGATATCGTTCCAGCTGTAAACCAGGAACCTGTGAATATAAATCTGCAAAACCAAAACTACTAGCTGCCCGTGTCAAAATAAGGGCACCCAGAGTTTAGGTTAAAACAATAAACTCCAGGTCAGTCATGTGACTGGTGTGAGAACTAAAACAGTTATTATTCTTTATTTTAAATCATTAGGTAAATCAAGGGACCACGCCGTATAACACGGAACGGGTTTCCTCCCAAGAATACCAGTGCATAAAACAAACAGCGCAATGCTAAATAAAGAAAAATGAAGCTGTTATAAGACCCAGGTCCCATCACACAATGCAACGCAGTCGAGGATAGGGTTTTCCCTTATAACAGCCAAAGAATGCTTGATACGTTTAAAACAAATCATTTGATACTATATAAGTGCATAGTGTATAAAACAACTTCAAATCATAAGTATCAATCATAGGCGGCATGAATGCCCCATACCACTATGTCGCCATATATAGGTTATACAATCAAAATCGCAAAGTCACGTATTTGGAAATTGGGTTTCCATCTATGAACCGAGGCAAAAGATAGTCCTCAACCGATTCGAGACGCTCTAGCCCGTGTCTCAGGATCAGAGCGCATCGACCCTTGGATCGTCAGGGCCGGTCCACCGATGTGGATTAAACTTAAACCCTGGACACTGCGTTTCGCCGCCCTTTGGGGCGTAAGCGAGCCAACGAATGACTCCATCGGACCCGGATCGTCCGATCTAACCGAGGCGCCTCGCAACAGCAACAACCACATAAGTCAAACTCGTCAGGGCGTGTAAAACCACTGACGCCACTTCTAGCTAGGAGGAAACGCAGGCCCTCCCTGAGGTCCGTCTCCCGTTTTTGGTTCATACCTGGTGTGAAACACGCGAGGTAAACGTTACACAAAGCTACGCCACAAAGGCCGTGCTTTGATCATCACCACAAGACTTTGCTTTTCAACAGAAGCCTTGATCATTTGCATCTTAGCATGCCACACAGGCAAACCATCCTATGCAACCGATATCAGTCACACAGAATGAAATCCGATGTCAGACACACAGTCCATTTACAAGTCCGTTCTGGGTCTGAACGAAACCGGAGGCACCTAGTACCCCGCATATCCATCGATCTCCAAGTACGTCTGGACGATCACTAACTGTTTCCATCTTCTTGGGTGTACAGCCCAATCAAGATCATCAGTAATTACCCAAACGACGTGAAGACTTCCGGTCTTCGACCATCGTCTTCATCTTCGACTTATCGTCGTATCAGTTATTCAGAATGGGATAAACCCGGTCTTCCCGAATAACTCGCGTATATTTTATAAAAGTGTTACACAAACACAACATACGCCTCATTCCAATTCATTAGTCACTAACCGTAAATTAATCAAGAGAACAATTCCCCAAATATTAACCCCGAAGGCCGAAACCAACATCAGATCAATATCTAGAAAACCATTCTGCTTGGCTAACCGACAGTTAGTTTCTAAATTTCACATTCATAGGGAAAGGTTCCCATTAATTTTATCAAAGATAAATTCTTGAATTTATTCTTTAATCTATTTTTGAATATCAATTCAAACTAGTCGGGATTAGCGAACCTTACCGAAGTAATCATTTGTTTTAATTTCCCAATCCCAACCTATTCATCCCATGAAGTAAAACTGGTAATACTTCATATCTAACACCACAGTGTTATCGGTAAATTCAATTACCATTTCACGTTCAAATCTAATTAAAGATTTAACTATCGCCTGGAGTAAAACTGGTGATACTCCATTCTCGATCTTTTCAATCTAATTAAAGATTCATTAAAACTCCACTTAGTTTTAATCGTTAACTGGGTTAAAGAATCAGTGTCATTTAAAACACGGTTCACGATAAACCCAAAGTCACATTCATTAATTATCGGGTTAAAGAACGAGTGTTATTTAAAACACTGTTCACGATAAACCCAAAAATCAATATCAATTCAATTCCAATTAAATATCATTTAATTGGTACACTTCATTAAATCTAAATAAAAAGATTTAATCTTTTCTCAACTGGGTTCAAGAACAGTGTTAGTGAAGACACCATTCACGACAAACCCAAATCACATTCGATATTCAATACAAGACTCTGAATAGAAAATATATCGGCTTATATTCAATATCGAATTCTACGACTAACAAATGTCGTATTGGAAATAACGATATAAATATATATCTTTCAAATTTCCATAACAACACCTGTATAATCACGAATTCCAACTTCGAAATATTCCGAAGACAATTTCGATTCAAATCCACTCCAATGCAATCATTGGAAATTTTGGTTATTTTCAAAACCATTTCAAATTCAATTTATTTATTTAAAAATAAATAGAATTATAATTCTAGTTCAAAACTAGTTCATTTCGATAAAAATCTATTTTTATCTTTTCAAATATGGAGTTTTTCATCCCAAATCTTCACAAATCATTTCTTATGATTTTACACAAATTATTACTATTTTTAATAATTTTATCAAGGCCTGTACAGTCGATTTCCATCAATGGCCATCGAACTGCACTTACAGCGACCTTTTTCAAATTTGATTTGGACATAATTCCAAATCCAACCGTTAGATTTCAAATTTCTAACATTCATTAGAAAGCTCTTTTCGATACGAACCCAACGGTTCCGGTTTTAGGAGAATCCGACGGTCGGATCTCCCGTAATGTCCGTTTGAAACAAATGGTCGAAATTCGCGAACTGCCGCGGCGCGGCGCGTTCTATTCAGGCCATTATATTATATATATAATATATATATTATATATCGTCGATTTCTATTTAAAACGAATTATATAAATAGTTTTGAATTCGTTTCAAAAACATTTTCAACTTCCATTTCAATTCAAATCAAGATTGAATTCTTCTTTATAAATTCGTTTTAAAATTCCTTTCTATTCAATTCAAATTTCAATTCAATTTGAATTCATTTCAATTCGCTTTCAATTTAATTTGAATTCGTTTTCAATTCAATTCATTTCGAAATCGTTTTCAATTCAATTTATTTCGAAATCGTTTTCAATTCAATTCATTTCGAAATCGTTTTCAATTCAATTCATTTCGAAATCGTTTTCAATTCAATTCATTTCGAAATCGTTTTCAATTCAATTTATTTCGAAATCGTTTTCAATTCAATTTATTTCGAAATCGTTTTCAATTCAATTTATTTCGAAATCGTTTTCAATTCAATTCATTTCGAAATCGTTTTCAAATCGATATAAATATCGTTCACGTCAAAATGGCGTCAATCTAATCAACACGGCTTCATAAATTTCCATTTTCAAATATTCTATTTCAAATATTTCTATTATTAAAATATTTCGTTCAACACATGACCAATCTCAATGGATGAGTACTGTCAACACATGAACCTTTATTTTATAATATTCTTTATTTTTCAAACTGGAATGAGGCCCAATCAATTACCATATAAAGCTAATTATATGGATTTTCATACAACACATGTATATAATAGCATTGAAAAATAATCAACCATATGAATTTCTATTCAGTTCATTCTTTATATAAAATGATAATTTTATTTTTCTAACATATTTTAGAAAATTTCGGCGGCATAACGGCACGATACTAGAAACGGGACAAGGCCTAGCCTTATCCCCGGTCTAGTGAAGGCCCACGCCATTCACACATCAATCAAATTCACTTTCGTTATGCAAACCACAAAATTTGGAGTAAGAGTCTAACCTAGCCTTACTCCTTCGCCTTATAACGGCGCACGTCTAATCCTAACCAATTTATCGATTCGATTATTCACACCACAAACCACATTCAAACCAATATCGCAATCAATAACCAAACAGCCAAACAAACAAGTCCATGGTCTGTGGACGATTGTGTCGGGTGCTACTAAGCACCGTCTGCATCCTAGCATATATATATATAACTAGAAAAGAAAACGAAAGGTGAGGAATTCTCACTTATAGCTATCCTAGCTCCACGGCACTTCCAATGCAGGAAATCTTTGCCAACTCGCCTTTTGTCGCTTTCGTTGTCCGCTTTCACTACATAGGTAAAAATCGAATTTTTACTTTGCTACTCAATATTTAAAAATCGAATTTTTTTCTACGCCATTCAATATATCAAAATCTAATTTTTCTTTCGAAGTTCTATATATAAAAATCCTATTTTTTTATTTCGAAGTTCAACATATAAAAATCCTATTTTTATTTCGAAGTTCAACATATAAAAATCCTATTTTTATTTCGAAGTTCAACATATAAAAATCCTATTTTTATTTCGAAGTTCAACATATAAAAATCCTATTTTTATTTCTCTAAATTCATGATAGAAATCTTATCTTTATCAGCTCTTTACATATAAAAGATTATATTTTTATGCCTTTCTTTTCAAAACAAAGACGATATTTTTATTCTTCTAAAAATAATTTCATATCTTTCAGTTCTAAAAATCGTATCTTTATACGATTAAAAATCTAATCTTCTCGTTATTAAAAACCTTACCTTTTCAAAAGCAAAAATCAAATCTTTTTATAATTAAACATCGTAACTTTCTTTATATAAAAATCTGAACTTTTCACATTAAAAATCCGAGCTTTTCAAACATAAAAATCTTATCTTTCTAGCGATTAAAAATATGAACTTTAAGGCGATTAAAAATTTAACCTTTCCTTTCTAATCCTTTCTAGTATGTTATATATAAAAAATCATTCTAACTATATTTTCAAAAATCATATTATATATATATATACATATATTTCTAAAACTAGGCTATTTACTTTTTTTAAAAATCAGTTCAGTTTTTATTTTAAAAAAAACGAATCAGTTTTTATTCTTTTTAAAAAAAATCAAATCAGTTTTATACTTTTTTTTTTTTTAAAATCAATTCAGTTTTTCTTTTTTTATAAATTTCAGTTTTTCCTTTTAACTTAAAACATATATAAAGATTTCAGTTTTCTTTTTAATTCCCTTTTTTCTGTATTTTAATGAAAACGAAATTAAAATAAAAAAATAAAATAAGAAAATAAAAGTAAAATAAAAATACCAGCGAAGGGGCGGTGGCCAGGCCCGGCGGTATCGTCGGCGGCTGAGGGGCTTCAGGGGGGGGAGGTTCGGTTGCGAGATGGGGGATTCCACCGATGTCGTCGGTCTTCGCGTCTTGGGGGGGGCGATGGTCAGGGGAAGGAGAAGAAGGGGGTCGCGGAGGAGAAGCAGGAGTGGAGGGGGAGGAGAAGGAAGGAGGCGGCGGAAAGATGGGGGGGCTTCGGCGGTGTTCCGCCTGGGGCGGTGGCGGCCTCGCGCCCTCCAATTTCTCTTTTTTTTTTTTCTCTTCAAATAATTTAGAACGGGGGGGGGGGGGGGGGCAGAGGGTTTTAAGGGAGAGGGGTATTATATTTTTTTTTTATTTATTAATTTATTTATTTTATCCTAAAGAGTTGACTTTCACATACGACCTCGAAACGAGGCCCACCGCCTGTCGTCCATAGCGTTTCACCCCCATTCCGAACACAATGGGATATGTATCATAGGCCAATTCGATCGTTACAAACAGTTTCCTTTTGAATTTTCATTTAAATCACTATATTGAATTTTAAACGCACATTTCAAATTACCGGGGTCACATACTAACTAGAAAAATTCCAAAAAAATATTTTCTAGCTTCGTATTGACGATACGGTCCTAACAAAACTAGTTTCGTCGAATTCTGAGACCGTTTGAAAAATGGCCAATTTCCAGTCGACTAAAATCAACTGAAACTGGTCAAACGCGTTTTCCTTTGCCACGCTCACATATCGATTCGAAAAATTATGAAATTTGGAATCTAGCAATAACTTAACATCACGGACCCAACAAAACTGGTTTCGTCGAAATCCGAGGTCGTTTGCAAAATTGCTATTTTTAAGGGCCTTATATATATAAAAATATATATAAATTCCACAGCGACTATTTCTAATTTTAAACTGGACATATCTTATCATTTCTAAAATGAAATCTCAGTTTGTTAACTTCGTTACAAAGATATAGTTATACAGATTCAAATATTTCTTGTTTCGTTCAATTCTGACTTATATTGAATTCTGTATATTCATTTGAAATTAGAAATCGAATTTTCGAACTACCGCGCCATTTTCAATTCCTTTTATAATTATATATAATTATTATATATTCTAACGACGACGTATATAATATATACGTTCTAATTATATTCAAAATAAATTTCTCGTCGATATTATTTAAAATAATTCATTTTAAATAATCAAAATTCGATAAAATTGCCAAAATAAAAATTTTAAACTGGCCCAGATTTTACGGGTTGTTACAATCTCCCCCACTTAAAACTTTTCGTCCCCGAAAAGGAACAAAGTCGAAAGTGGTTTGATTATTCAGCCCTACGATCGATCTGGCTTCCATTCTCCAACTCTTTAGTTTCTGAGAATTTTCAAAATTTCAAAAATTTGGCTAACACCCTAAATTTTCGAAAAATTTCGCCATAACCTCCCCTGCAATGGGAGCATCGGGGAATTTCAAATAGCTTCCCCGGTCCTTCAGATCTCAAAAGGAAAAGAAAAAGCCAAGCGGCTAGCCAATAGGCTCACAAAATCATCATCACCCAAACAAAACAGGAAATTATGTAGTAAACATGTACCTATTTGTCGGGCAAACAAATTTTATTCTCTGACTCTAGCCTCCTTGCTATGACCTGTTCAAGGTAAGTACATATATGCAAGCAAATGCGACCAATTTTTAATATAACTCAATATTTGGTTCAATTAGGCTAAATGTTTAAAAATTAGCAAACAAATAAACAACCAACACAAACATCAATCAATTAATGAATTTAATGTTTCAAATTCATAATTTTGATATATATAAAGAAAATCATGTTTTGATGCCAAATCACAAAAATAGGCCCTATCTAATTTTGGTTCTCACACCAGTCAATAGGAAATATATAGATATCACACCTTCATTACTCGAACATGAATACTAATGACGACTAGTCAATCATCAGAATCATCTTCGGGCCACTAGAGTATGATTCTATATCTATCCAGTATATTAAAACTTCGAATAGACGCTAGCTAGGCGCATACGCGAAATCTTTATATATTGGACTGTCCTAATCAATATAAATAAATAATCAAATACGATTAAGTGATTTAGATTTTCAAAACAAAAATTTGTTTTCATTTTCAAAAATATACTCTTCACACTCGTTCTAGGATACTACTGATCCTATGTCTAACGAGTCATTCTCATTGGATATTACTAATCCAATTTCTGATGAATTCTTTCGTATGGTTCTAATGTGCCTTGTTCTCTAGCTTTGTAAACCAAAGCTCTGATACCAACTGTGAAGACCCGTAACTTCCCCGTAAAGGAAAGCGACGGATAGTTCGAGAACAAACCACAACAGAACGCATACAGAAGAACATTTCATTGTATATTACAACAATGCATCAGATTACAAGAATATACAGAGTATAAAAGAATATTACACAGAAACATCAGAGATTTAGATTACATTTAAATACAACGCAGCGGAAAATAATACAATACACAACTAGAAGGAGATATACGGATACAAAGCTTTCCGGATATCGTTCCAGCTGTAAACCAGGAACCTGTGAATATAAATCTGCAAAACCAAAACTACTAGCTGCCCGTGTCAAAATAAGGGCACCCAGAGTTTAGGTTAAAACAATAAACTCCAGGTCAGTCATGTGACTGGTGTGAGAACTAAAACAGTTATTATTCTTTATTTTAAATCATTAGGTAAATCAAGGGACCACGCCGTATAACACGGAACGGGTTTCCTCCCAAGAATACCAGTGCATAAAACAAACAGCGCAATGCTAAATAAAGAAAAATGAAGCTGTTATAAGACCCAGGTCCCATCACACAATGCAACGCAGTCGAGGATAGGGTTTTCCCTTATAACAGCCAAAGAATGCTTGATACGTTTAAAACAAATCATTTGATACTATATAAGTGCATAGTGTATAAAACAACTTCAAATCATAAGTATCAATCATAGGCGGCATGAATGCCCCATACCACTATGTCGCCATATATAGGTTATACAATCAAAATCGCAAAGTCACGTATTTGGAAATTGGGTTTCCATCTATGAACCGAGGCAAAAGATAGTCCTCAACCGATTCGAGACGCTCTAGCCCGTGTCTCAGGATCAGAGCGCATCGACCCTTGGATCGTCAGGGCCGGTCCACCGATGTGGATTAAACTTAAACCCTGGACACTGCGTTTCGCCGCCCTTTGGGGCGTAAGCGAGCCAACGAATGACTCCATCGGACCCGGATCGTCCGATCTAACCGAGGCGCCTCGCAACAGCAACAACCACATAAGTCAAACTCGTCAGGGCGTGTAAAACCACTGACGCCACTTCTAGCTAGGAGGAAACGCAGGCCCTCCCTGAGGTCCGTCTCCCGTTTTTTGTTCATACCTGGTGTGAAACACGCGAGGTAAACGTTACACAAAGCTACGCCACAAAGGCCGTGCTTTGATCATCACCACAAGACTTTGCTTTTCAACAGAAGCCTTGATCATTTGCATCTTAGCATGCCACACAGGCAAACCATCCTATGCAACTGATATCAGTCACACAGAATGAAATCCGATGTCAGACACACAGTCCATTTACAAGTCCGTTCTGGGTCTGAACGAAACCGGAGGCACCTAGTACCCCGCATATCCATCGATCTCCAAGTACGTCTGGACGATCACTAACTGTTTCCATCTTCTTGGGTGTACAGCCCAATCAAGATCATCAGTAATTACCCAAACGACGTGAAGACTTCCGGTCTTCGACCATCGTCTTCATCTTCGACTTATCGTCGTATCAGTTATTCAGAATGGGATAAACCCGGTCTTCCCGAATAACTCGCGTATATTTTATAAAAGTGTTACACAAACACAACATACGCCTCATTCCAATTCATTAGTCACTAACCGTAAATTAATCAAGAGAATAATTCCCCAAATATTAACCCCGAAGGCCGAAACCAACATCAGATCAATATCTAGAAAACCATTCTGCTTGGCTAACCGACAGTTAGTTTCTAAATTTCACATTCATAGGGAAAGGTTCCCATTAATTTTATCAAAGATAAATTCTTGAATTTATTCTTTAATCTATTTTTGAATATCAATTCAAACTAGTCGGGATTAGCGAACCTTACCGAAGTAATCATTTGTTTTAATTTCCCAATCCCAACCTATTCATCCCATGAAGTAAAACTGGTAATACTTCATATCTAACACCACAGTGTTATCGGTAAATTCAATTACCATTTCACGTTCAAATCTAATTAAAGATTTAACTATCGCCTGGAGTAAAACTGGTGATACTCCATTCTCGATCTTTTCAATCTAATTAAAGATTCATTAAAACTCCACTTAGTTTTAATCGTTAACTGGGTTAAAGAATCAGTGTCATTTAAAACACGGTTCACGATAAACCCAAAGTCACATTCATTAATTATCGGGTTAAAGAACGAGTGTTATTTAAAACACTGTTCACGATAAACCCAAAAATCAATATCAATTCAATTCCAATTAAATATCATTTAATTGGTACACTTCATTAAATCTAAATAAAAAGATTTAATCTTTTCTCAACTGGGTTCAAGAACAGTGTTAGTGAAGACACCATTCACGACAAACCCAAATCACATTCGATATTCAATACAAGACTCTGAATAGAAAATATATCGGCTTATATTCAATATCGAATTCTACGACTAACAAATGTCGTATTGGAAATAACGATATAAATATATATCTTTCAAATTTCCATAACAACACCTGTATAATCACGAATTCCAACTTCGAAATATTCCGAAGACAATTTCGATTCAAATCCACTCCAATGCAATCATTGGAAATTTTGGTTATTTTCAAAACCATTTCAAATTCAATTTATTTATTTAAAAATAAATAGAATTATAATTCTAGTTCAAAACTAGTTCATTTCGATAAAAATCTATTTTTATCTTTTCAAATATGGAGTTTTTCATCCCAAATCTTCACAAATCATTTCTTATGATTTTACACAAATTATTACTATTTTTAATAATTTTATCAAGGCCTGTACAGTCGATTTCCATCAATGGCCATCGAACTGCACTTACAGCGACCTTTTTCAAATTTGATTTGGACATAATTCCAAATCCAACCGTTAGATTTCAAATTTCTAACATTCATTAGAAAGCTCTTTTCGATACGAACCCAACGGTTCCGGTTTTAGGAGAATCCGACGGTCGGATCTCCCGTAATGTCCGTTTGAAACAAATGGTCGAAATTCGCGAACTGCCGCGGCGCGGCGCGTTCTATTCAGGCCATTATATTATATATATAATATATATATTATATATCGTCGATTTCTATTTAAAACGAATTATATAAATAGTTTTGAATTCGTTTCAAAAACATTTTCAACTTCCATTTCAATTCAAATCAAGATTGAATTCTTCTTTATAAATTCGTTTTAAAATTCCTTTCTATTCAATTCAAATTTCAATTCAATTTGAATTCATTTCAATTCGCTTTCAATTTAATTTGAATTCGTTTTCAATTCAATTCATTTCGAAATCGTTTTCAATTCAATTTATTTCGAAATCGTTTTCAATTCAATTCATTTCGAAATCGTTTTCAATTCAATTCATTTCGAAATCGTTTTCAATTCAATTCATTTCGAAATCGTTTTCAATTCAATTTATTTCGAAATCGTTTTCAATTCAATTTATTTCGAAATCGTTTTCAATTCAATTTATTTCGAAATCGTTTTCAATTCAATTCATTTCGAAATCGTTTTCAAATCGATATAAATATCGTTCACGTCAAAATGGCGTCAATCTAATCAACACGGCTTCATAAATTTCCATTTTCAAATATTCTATTTCAAATATTTCTATTATTAAAATATTTCGTTCAACACATGACCAATCTCAATGGATGAGTACTGTCAACACATGAACCTTTATTTTATAATATTCTTTATTTTTCAAACTGGAATGAGGCCCAATCAATTACCATATAAAGCTAATTATATGGATTTTCATACAACACATGTATATAATAGCATTGAAAAATAATCAACCATATGAATTTCTATTCAGTTCATTCTTTATATAAAATGATAATTTTATTTTTCTAACATATTTTAGAAAATTTCGGCGGCATAACGGCACGATACTAGAAACGGGACAAGGCCTAGCCTTATCCCCGGTCTAGTGAAGGCCCACGCCATTCACACATCAATCAAATTCACTTTCGTTATGCAAACCACAAAATTTGGAGTAAGAGTCTAACCTAGCCTTACTCCTTCGCCTTATAACGGCGCACGTCTAATCCTAACCAATTTATCGATTCGATTATTCACACCACAAACCACATTCAAACCAATATCGCAATCAATAACCAAACAGCCAAACAAACAAGTCCATGGTCTGTGGACGATTGTGTCGGGTGCTACTAAGCACCGTCTGCATCCTAGCATATATATATATAACTAGAAAAGAAAACGAAAGGTGAGGAATTCTCACTTATAGCTATCCTAGCTCCACGGCACTTCCAATGCAGGAAATCTTTGCCAACTCGCCTTTTGTCGCTTTCGTTGTCCGCTTTCACTACATAGGTAAAAATCGAATTTTTACTTTGCTACTCAATATTTAAAAATCGAATTTTTTTCTACGCCATTCAATATATCAAAATCTAATTTTTCTTTCGAAGTTCTATATATAAAAATCCTATTTTTTTATTTCGAAGTTCAACATATAAAAATCCTATTTTTATTTCGAAGTTCAACATATAAAAATCCTATTTTTATTTCGAAGTTCAACATATAAAAATCCTATTTTTATTTCGAAGTTCAACATATAAAAATCCTATTTTTATTTCTCTAAATTCATGATAGAAATCTTATCTTTATCAGCTCTTTACATATAAAAGATTATATTTTTATGCCTTTCTTTTCAAAACAAAGACGATATTTTTATTCTTCTAAAAATAATTTCATATCTTTCAGTTCTAAAAATCGTATCTTTATACGATTAAAAATCTAATCTTCTCGTTATTAAAAACCTTACCTTTTCAAAAGCAAAAATCAAATCTTTTTATAATTAAACATCGTAACTTTCTTTATATAAAAATCTGAACTTTTCACATTAAAAATCCGAGCTTTTCAAACATAAAAATCTTACCTTTCTAGCGATTAAAAATATGAACTTTAAGGCGATTAAAAATTTAACCTTTCCTTTCTAATCCTTTCTAGTATGTTATATATAAAAAATCATTCTAACTATATTTTCAAAAATCATATTATATATATATATATACATATATTTCTAAAACTAGGCTATTTACTTTTTTTAAAAATCAGTTCAGTTTTTATTTTAAAAAAAACGAATCAGTTTTTATTCTTTTTAAAAAAATCAAATCAGTTTTATACTTTTTTTTTTTTAAAATCAATTCAGTTTTTCTTTTTTTATAAATTTCAGTTTTTCCTTTTAACTTAAAACATATATAAAGATTTCAGTTTTCTTTTTAATTCCCTTTTTTCTGTATTTTAATGAAAACGAAATTAAAATAAAAAATAAAATAAGAAAATAAAAGTAAAATAAAAATACCAGCGAAGGGGCGGTGGCCAGGCCCGGCGGCATCGTCGGCGGCTGAGGGGCTTCAGGGGGGGGAGGTTCGGTTGCGAGATGGGGGATTCCACCGATGTCGTCGGTCTTCGCGTCTTGGGGGGGGCGATGGTCAGGGGAAGGAGAAGAAGGGGGTCGCGGAGGAGAAGCAGGAGTGGAGGGGGAGGAGAAGGAAGGAGGCGGCGGAAAGATGGGGGGGGGGGCTTCGGCGGTGTTCCGCCTGGGGCGGTGGCGGCCTCGCGCCCTCCAATTTCTCTTTTTTTTTTTTTTCTCTTCAAATAATTTAGAACGGGGGGGGGAGCCAGAGGGTTTTAAGGGAGAGGGGTATTATATATATATATTTTTTTTTTTATTAATTTATTTATTTTATCCTAAAGAGTTGACTTTCACATACGACCTCGAAACGAGGCCCACCGCCTGTCGTCCATAGCGTTTCACCCCCATTCCGAACACAATGGGATATGTATCGTAGGCCAATTCGATCGTTACAAACAGTTTCCTTTTGAATTTTCATTTAAATCACTATATTGAATTTTAAACGCACATTTCAAATTACCGGGGTCACATACTAACTAGAAAAATTCCAAAAAAATATTTTCTAGCTTCGTATTGACGATACGGTCCTAACAAAACTAGTTTCGTCGAATTCTGAGACCGTTTGAAAAATGGCCAATTTCCAGTCGACTAAAATCAACTGAAACTGGTCAAACGCGTTTTCCTTTGCCACGCTCACATATCGATTCGAAAAATTATGAAATTTGGAATCTAGCAATAACTTAACATCACGGACCCAACAAAACTGGTTTCGTCGAAATCCGAGGTCGTTTGCAAAATTGCTATTTTTAAGGGCCTTATATATATAAAAATATATAAAAATTCCACAGCGACTATTTCTAATTTTAAACTGGACATATCTTATCATTTCTAAAATGAAATCTCAGTTTGTTAACTTCGTTACAAAGATATAGTTATACAGATTCAAATATTTCTTGTTTCGTTCAATTCTGACTTATATTGAATTCTGTATATTCATTTGAAATTAGAAATCGAATTTTCGAACTACCGCGCCATTTTCAATTCCTTTTATAATTATATATAATTATTATATATTCTAACGACGACGTATATAATATATACGTTCTAATTATATTCAAAATAAATTTCTCGTCGATATTATTTAAAATAATTCATTTTAAATAATCAAAATTCGATAAAATTGCCAAAATAAAAATTTTAAACTGGCCCAGATTTTACGGGTTGTTACAAAAAATGCCTGAGATTCAGAGATGATCTTACTGTATGAAGGTTGAGTAATTAATTTTCCTTATGCACATAATGTACATATGTAATCATTTGGTAAATTCAACTGATTTGGTAAATCATGCCCATTCGAGTTCTTAGCAATTTTACGCATCATAGTTGAACTAGGATGACCTAAACGATCGTGCCAAAGAATCAATTTCTTTGTATCTATGAGCTTCTGGCTCATGTTTATAAAATGAGATTCAACTATGCCAATTTTGGTAAAGTATAATCAGTTGAAATTGTATCGAATTTTTCTAAAATAAGCTTTTGGCTTACAATTTTAGAAATAACACAAAGGTATTCTTTGTTGATTTCATTTATAGTTTCAATATGATATACATTCATTCTTATATCTTTGAAGCTAAGCAGATTTCTTTTAGAATTGCTTGAATATAGTGCATTTTGATTGAATACATGTGTACCATTTGGTAACACTATATGGGCTCTTCCGGACCCTTCAATTATATTGGCTAAACCAACTATAGTTGAAACTTTAAATGAAACATTTTCAGATAATTCAGAGAAAAACTTCGGTATTTTCAATATCGTATGAGTAGTTCCACTATCAACCAGACATATATCATCACTTAAACACTGTCGATCCATAACTTTAGAATTAAAAACACTACAGCTAGTTAATAACTGAAATAACTTATAAATACAGAAAATGTCCATGAGAATAAACTACTTATCATGTTCAACAATACATATTATTTCTGCAATTCCATAAGAACAAAGAAAGACAAATAAACAAAAGTTTCAAACTAATAAATGCTGAAAGGAAATGAAACAAAATAAAAATAAAATAGTGAGCTTCAGGCTACTTGTTACCATCACAGAAACTACATGTTCTAAGTTTTCCATTTTATGACAAAAATTATTTTTGCATTCACTTTTGGTGTGCAAAATTAAGATCAATATTTAGATCTTAACTCAATATGATCTTTAGGATGCATATTTTCTTTAAAAAAAATTTCGTAAGAAACAATAAAATATTTCTTCTAGAAATATAATATCTTCTAAAATGACTATAGTAAAACTTCAAGTTTTATCATAATTCATATATTTTTATTATATATTTTAAATTGAAGCAACTTTTCTAGAAAGTTACATATGAGATTCATTTTACTATTTTTCTTCAAGAAAATAGTGTTTATTATAAATGTAATGATCTCTTCCAATAATAAATTTCTTCAAGAAGTTATATGTAGCATAAAGTTGGAATATAAGGCTTTTTCCTTTTTGTTGAAATTTTTCCTTTCATTGATTTTTCAAATCCGTTCCTTTTACAGGTCATTTGCTATATGCAAATATTAAATGCAATTATATACTTTTATGCTTTATTTCATGTTTCTCGTTGAATATGAACTTCAGTTCCTTGTTTGCATATGAACTTCATGTTCCTTGTTTGCATATGAACTTCAGGTCCCTTATTTGAAAGAATTTGTATATGAACTTTAGATCATATGAGCTTCAGGTCATTTGCATGTGAACTTTAGGTTCAATGACTCTTGCTTTGTGTTTGGAAGTATGACCGTCTTCTAGTGGTCACAATACTCCTTCAGGGAGTTCCATAAGCGGAGAGGAACTTTTTTCAGTTAAATATTCTGATTTTATATCATCGTGGATATGGCCTCTTAAAAATATCAGAGCCTTTGTTTTGTCCTGCTGGAACATATTATTGCCATTTTTAATGGTATTCTCTAAGTATTGAGATTGTAAATGGATTTCAATGTTCGACATTTTTGTGAACTATACAAAAAAAATTGTAGATGCTTAATTAAACAAAATTCACATATCAGTATACATGTTCTATAATTATCAAAATGAATTAACAAATTAACGAACAGACAAAACGATGAGACTGTAGTACTGCTATATCATAAAAAAAATGCAGATCTCGTAAAATAGAACAGGACCGTAGACATGCATGTAATAAATTAAATATATTACGGCATGAGATCATTAAAAAAAATCCAAATCTGCAAGTCTTTCTCTATATATTTACAATGAACTTCTTACAATAATGAAACAATACAAACCATCAAGGAGCCATACACCATGTTACATAAAAAAAAATGGACACAGTAATACATATGTTGGCTAACAAGCAACTTGCTATTTACATATATGCATACCTATTACCAATGGCTTCTTTGTTATTGAAGAGATAAAGTAGCAAATGAAGATGTTTTATGTATGGCGTATGGGGTAAAAGATCCATATATAATATTATAAAAAGAAAATGAATGGATCTTCCTAAAAAAGTATTTGGTATACCATCATACCAGATCAAATATGAATAGGTGGATATCTAAAACCCACTAAGTTAAAAAATAATTAGATCTAAAAATTTTAGATCCACTGGAACATAATCTAGATCTACAAAAAAAAATATAGATCCATAGATCAAATATTCTCAAATAGAAAATAATTGTCGAACAAATATAGAAATCTACGAATTGATATTCTCAAATAAAAATTACTTACAATACAAATTCATAGATGTAGATCTAGAAGATTTTAACAAATAACTATAATAGAATCTCGTGCTGATAACGTGTTATAAAATAATACAGAACAGATAGTAAAAGAGAAGACATTAGAAAGAACATAACAGATAAGGGAGAGACTTTTTATTTCTCTTGATTCAGTGTACATATTTCTATTACATTGGCTCCTTTATATATTGGCTTTGGAGCTGATGTTAGCCTTATTCTCATAATGTGGGACTAAATATAATATGACAAACGCATATTCACTTATATGTATTACAACACATCTTATATTATAATGCAAAACCCATGGTCAACCGGTCAAAGTGAAGCCTTTTTAGCCATCCCAACAATGTCCCTGTTGTAGTTTCCACGTGCAAGCAGCTGTTAGGGTACTTTGGTCTTTCTAATTCATGGATCCCACTTCCCATGACCTTATTAGTCCACATTTCAGTAACTTCCGCACGATTTCCTTCCCCTCCTCATTTTCCATCCCTTTCTCCTCATTCGTGACAAATAACTTATGTTCCCCTTTACAAACAAAAAATGGCGGAGGCTTCGCTGCGATGCGATTCCCTAACCAGTGCTTTCTTCCCCGAACAATTGTACCATATTCATGAAATGGAGAGCAGAAATTTCTAAAAAACTTGCATCAGTGGCCTAACATATTGCTCAAAGTAAGAACTCAAACTTACTTTTATCTTTCAATCATTGGGTTCGTAAGATTCTTTTGTTCTTTTTGTCCGATTTCAGTAATTTTCAACGTCATTCCTCCTAAAGCAGCAAAATATTTGCTAATGAGTTTAAATGCAGATACTTGCTTATTATTTATTCTGTTGCAACTACTGCAAAATTTAGTATTCCTGTTTCAATTTCAGATTCATTGTCTAATACTTTGTCCAAATTTTAACATTTCCCCTAAATTTTGCCACATTCCCCTATAGTTAGATCCACTTTACTACAATCTGTACATGTTTTTGCAGGTATTTAATAATCATTCGCTATTCTCTCAGATGTTGTATTGTGTTATTCTGATTCATATGGATCTGGACATGACAAGAGGCAGATAGCCACCAGTTCATACAAGGAAATATTTACCTAAGTAAGCTACTATTTTTTGTTGCTCCAGTTTAATTACCTTCATTCCCATTTCTCTTTGGTTACCAATTCCTAAACCACTACTTATGCATTTGTAGTTGATGCTAACCATTAGTATTTGGAGATCCGTAGGATATGTAGCAAATTTATATTTGGGTTTGTCCTTCCTAATTTGTTTTTTATTGTTTTTTCCTATCCATTCGCATTTAGAGATCTGTACGATGACTACCATGATATTATTCCTAATTTAATTCAAGACAGTTGCATCATCTATAACCTTCATTTGTCGATATATATAGCCGATAGTACATTAAGAATTATTTCAGTCTAAGTTGTATGTAATAACGAATTTTAAAGTTAGTAACTATTTTACCTTCTATTTGTAATAGAAGTGTTCATTTTAATCATGCTTTATTACTATTTATTGCCAGTATTTATTGTTTCTACAAATATGGTAGTGTTGATTGAACATGTAGACTTAATTATTTATTATTTGGTTGCTTTGCAAACTTTTACTTCACTAGAATAAGGGTATTTAATTATAGACGTTTAGATGTTTGGAACTAATCTCTTAATCTTTTCTTATTTGTAGATAGTTGTATTGTTAAGATAATATCTTAGTTTGTGTGTTTGAAGTTTGAATAGTTTATTAGAGTCGTGAAGAATATAAAATTCTATCTAATTATATCCATATTTAACATTTTTTTTGGTTGTAGGTCGGTGTATTTCTGCTTTGACACAATTATTAACAACGAGCATATTATGCATTAGATTATGCCTTAAGAAGAATTTATATTTGTGAAGCTAATATTACCAATATAGGTGAACACAAATTAGAAGATATCATATTTTTTTCTTTTTAATTTTAGTTAGTGCTATTATCTACTTTTTAATACCTTATTATTAAGGCATGGTTATAGGAATGCTTGGTCAGTAGCTAGACAGGCCATATTGTTTATGTTTTAGTCTTCCATTAATTACAATATTAACACTTAATCAATTAACCTTTTCAAGTAAATTTCTTAATAATAACAATTATTTTCATCATCACCTTATATATATGCATGGAAATAAGTGTACATGAATAAATAGCATTTATTCGTTTTATAGTTCATAGTATATTGCACAAAAGTAGCACTAATTAAAAATAGAAATGCATCTTTTTTCAATGTATTTGGTAAATATCTTTATTTCCTTTTTCAGCATATTTAGGAAGTATTGATCAGGAGGATTTGGCTGCAAAGGATAATTCATTAACTGGTTTTGTGAACATAACTATTAGCCAACTTTGTAATAGGTTTCCAATGAAAAATCCACAATAAACAATCTTATAATTTTTGTGAACATGACTACTAGCCAACTTTGTAATAGGTTTCCAATGGAAAATCCACAATAAATAATCCTACAACTTTATAAGACAATATACAGTTGGACAAAGAGGAATACCCTAGAAATTATCAAATCCATTTCTTCATGGTTGGATCACAAGCAGGCTGATTGACCATGGTTGTGCTCAAGCTTTTAGTCATATGTAAAAGGATAATTTCTACTTATAAGGACATTTTTTCTGTAAAACTGTTATATGATACTGTGATATGGTTTTCACTATGTGAATTTTTCATAGGCTAAGCATTTATATTTCCTGTTTCTTTACGTGAAACATATCACTTCTACCTGCACTTATATTTGTTTACCTTTCTATTAGATGACATAGACTATCATTTTCCAATTGATGTTCTTTCTTTTAGACCTTTTTCCCATTATTTCTTTCTCAATAGAGAATTAGTTACATTTCTATTTGAAATTTGTTTATTTAAGCAAGGTACACCATGTTATTATCCAACTTCTGAATGACCTATGAATTTTTTTTAAATGCAATATTTTCCCTAAAAACCAGTTTGCCTCATTATTTTAGCAACTTGAATAAATTGCCATGTATTCTACTAATATTTAATAGTTTCAAAAACTTTTCGTGCAATGATTACAAAGTTATTTATCTCACGCATCGATTACCATTCCTAATTTATTTCATTGTTGTCTTTTACCCATGAAAAAATTGAACGAATTGACTTTTCAAATATCTTTAGGAAATAATACAAAAAATAAAAGTACAATTTTTTTAGTTTATTGGAATGAATTTTCTCAGTAATACTTTGTATACCTGTTCATGAAGGTTTGATATTGATAACAAATTATCTCTAAGATTTTCTTGCCTTTTATTGATGAAAACCACATAGGAACTTACGATATTATTCATCTTCCCATATATTTTAAGGTAAGTCTAAAAAAGTTTGATTGTTGACTTAACTTAGAAGTTGAGACGACCCAAACTCTCCCTTACGGGAAAGCCCGGATTGCTTTGAAAACATGACGCATCAGACACAAACAATATAATATTTCATTGCTGTTACAACAATTACATTAGAGTACAAGAATATATCCGAGAGTATGAAAAAATATTACACATTGGAAATACAATAATATCAGAGATTGAAATACAAAGCAGCGGAAATTTAAATGTACAAATACAATGCATAGTGGAAAATACATCAGCAACACAAATGAAAGAAATACACAGATACAAAGCTTTCCGAATATAGCTCCAGTTGTAATCCAGGATCCTAGGAAGAAGTGTCTGCGAAAACCAAAACTACTAGCTGCCTGTGTGGAAAATATGGGCATCCAGAGTTTAGGTAGAAACAATAAACTCCGAGTCAGTCATGGGACTAGTGTGAGAACTAAAAACAGTTATTAACTTTATTTTTAAAGTTGAGTAAATCACGGGTCCACGCTGTATAACACAGAACAGGTTTATCCCCCATGAATACCATAAACAAGTAGCAATGCTAAATAAAAGAAAATTGAAGCTATTGTAAGACTCAGGTCTCATCACACAATGCAACGCTAAGCCGAAGGATAGAGTTTTACCTTATAATAGCCAAATATGCTTGGTACGCAAAATTTATCTTTTATTATTACTATAAGTGAATAAATCAACTTCAGATATAAATGTATCAATCATAGACGCCATAGATACCATATATTATGTCGCCATACATAGGTTTACAACTAAAACCGCAAAATGTCGTACTGGAAGTTTGGATTTCCATATTGACGGCTCCTGATTCGAAAGATCTACCGCATAGTGCAATACTCCACGGCTTACGTCCCAACCAGAGAAAACACTGTAATGCACATCCGCCTTTTTGGGAAATCAAGTATCATCGTGGCTTACATACCAGCTACAGAAAACACCGTTTACTCTATCCCCTGGGAATCGAGGGGTGTGCCCTATCCCTCTGAGCATGGAGCGACCACACTCAGCTCAACTCGGTCGACCGAATCCATGACAACCCTAAAGGTGTCTATCCTCATCTCAAAAGCATACTGGCCTGACCATTAGTTCACCATCATACCGGTGTGTGAGGCTCGCAAATTAACGCTACACAAAGCTATGCTAATTAAAGCTATGCTTTGATCATCATCCACCAAGCTTTGTTTTTCAACAAAATCTTGGATCACTAAAACTCAGCATGTCACATTGTCAATCCCTACCATATCATTGATCTCAACCAATATGTAACCTTTAAACTCGTACGTCTCAGAGAAGGGTGTTAAGAAAAAAAAATCTCCACCACCAAACAGATATATATTTAGCAGAGATCAACGAATACAGCATAAGGGAGTACAGCGTCATACATACCATCCATTTGCAAGTCCGTTTTGGGTCTCAACGAAACCGGAGGAACCTTATTCCTCGTCCCATATGTCCAATACAGGAGAGAGGCCCACGCATATCCGGACAATCAACAAGTACGTCCAGACCATTACCACTGTAACCCCTCCAGGGAGCTAACTGATCCAGGGCATCAGGAGTAATCCATTCGATGTGAAGATCGCCAGCTTCAACCACCGCCTTCAAATCTTCGACTTAGTTGTCGTAACAGTTACTCAGAATGGGTTAAACCCGGTCTTTCTGAATAACTCTCGTATTTTATAATCAAGTGCTATAAAAACACATCATACGCCTCATTCCCATCCAGAATATTATTTCATTCGAATATTCTTTACATTGGAAATTATTCCCATAAATCTTATCAAACATTTAATTCATTTAAACCACTTGTTTAAATCTTCACTTTGAAACCATTTCAAAAGATTTTGTATTATCTTTTCAAAACTTTAAACAAAATTAAGGTTTATCAAACTAGTCGGGATTTTCGAGCCTTACGAAGTAATAATTTATTTTATTATCCCATCATAACCTATTCATCCCATGGAGAAAAACTGGTAGTACTCCATATCTAACACCATTATGTTATCGGTAAATTCAATTATCATTCCACGTTCGAATCTAATTAAAGATTTAACTATCGCATGAAGTAAAACTAGTGATATTCCATTTTCGATCACTTTTCAAATTTGGCAAATTTAATTACCACATTAACATTTCAATCTAATTAAAGATTCATTAAAACTCCACTTAATTTTAATCTCCAAAAATCATTATTTAATGATTATTCAAATTTAGGAAGTAATCCTGTCTTTACTGGGTTAAAGAATCAATGTCATTTAAAACGTCGTTCACGATAAACCCAAAATCATCTTCCATCAAAATGAAACCTTCATGGAAATCATAATAGTATATAGTCAATATAAATTTCCGTATCAAATCAATACTATAAATGGAATAACGGCAAAACCTTTTAAATTCCATATACAGTAACGGTCTTCCTTTACAGAAGCTCATCTCGATTATTACCAGATCGAATTCCATTCAATTCCAATTTAATATATTAAATTGGAAAATTTCATTAATCTTAATTAAAAGATTATAAACTCCAAATCATATTCTTCACTGTTAATTGGGTTAAAGAACAAATGTTATTTAAAACACCATTCACGATAAATCCAAAAATCCAATTCTTTTATTCAATTCCAATTAAATATTAATTAATTGGTAAACTTCATTAAATCTTATTTTAATGATTTATTCTTTTCTCAACTGGGTTTAAGAACAGTGTTATTTAAGGCACCGTTCATGACAAACCCAAAATCCAATTTGATATCAAATACAAGTCTCTGAATAGAATTATATTGGCTTATATTCAATATCAAATTCTGAAAGCAACGGATATCATATTGGGAATAAAGATATCTGTATCTTCCAAATTCCTCTACCATATCTGTATAACCACAGAATCCAATATTGAAATATTTTGAAGATTATTTTCATTCCAAATACATTCCAATTTATTCATTGGAAAATTCTGGTTATATTAAAACCATTTACAAATCCAATTTATTATTTCTAAAATTGATTGGATTATTATTCTAGTTATTAACTAGTTTATTTCGATAAAAATATATTTGTATCTCTTCAAATATGAAATTTTTCATCGAAAGTCTTTCCAAATCATTTATTATGATTTTACACAATTTTTTAATAAATTTATCAGGGCCCGTACAATCGGTTTCCAATACCGGCCACCGAACTGCATCCATAGCGAACTTTTCTGAAATTGATTTGGATATATTTTAAAATATAACCATTAGATTTCAAATCTCTTATATTCATTGGAAATGTCTTTTCGATACGAACCCAAGGGATCCGGTTTTAGGAGAATCCGACGGTCGGATCTCCCGTTACGTCCATTTGAAGTTAATGGTCGAAATTCGCGAACGGTCGCTGCGCGGCGCGTTCTATTCAGGCCATTTTAATATATATATATATATAATATACATATCGTTGAAAACGTATTTTATAAAACGTTAATAAATTCATTTTAAAACGGTTTCGTTTCCAATTCCAATTTAAAATAAACCTCATATATTCTAACAATTTCAGAATGATAATATTTTCAAAATGTCAGTTTTGAAATTCAATCTTTTCAGTTTTCATATTAAAAATGAATAAAATTGATATAAAATCTGTTCGAGTAAAAATAGCGTTTTCTGCTTAACTCGGCTTCATTATTTTTATATTTTTGTGTCCATCCAAAATCGGACATCAAAATCAACTTTCTATTTTCACTGAATATTATTTTATAAAAATATTCATGTTCATTCCAAATTGGAATAAAATTTTAACCAATATCCATATAAATGAATTCATATGGATTACACACATCTCAAACATCCAACGACAGTTGCGAGCAACCATCACATCCAAAATGACATCCAATGTGCATTTATAATTCGTGTAAGCCGTAAATAAACAATTCACGATTATAGCGGCCTGTCGACCAAACAATCGACATACAAACTAATCACTTGGGATTTGTGTAGTCAAATTATCATTCCAATACCAGTGTGGGGTTTTCAAACAACAATAGCCTATTTTTAATAAATTATTGGTTAATAAATTTAACAATTCTAATTCAGTTTGAATTATTTTTCAAGCTTAACCATTTTCACCGTTTAAAATATAAATTAATACTTATAATTTAATTTCAACTACCACATTAATGTTAACATTATTATTAATATGTTAAATATTTCAACATCACAAACAAAACACAATACAGTCAATTAAATCGTCCATGGCCTATGGACGAGGGAGGTGAGCTAACAGGCACCGTATACAATTTATAATGATTAAACTGATAAAAATCTACACTGGCAATTAAATATATTTTTTAATACATGAATACAATGACATGATAAAAAAATTTTGAGTGAGGAGTTCCCACCATTGGTTTCCACTCTATCAGTCTTTAATTGATGATTTTTATTTTTGGAACTAAATTAACAGGCGTTTAATTTAGCCCCAAAAATAAACTAGCTCCAAATTAGTCTTAGTCAGTTCTGAAATGTAGTGCTCGACCCTACGATCGCAACGCAACTGAAATTGTTGAATTCAGATCTCGTATGCAAATGATATGGATATTAATAGATTTCATTTTATAATTAAATTAATTAAAATTTAATAAATTCCTTAATTACTTTTCTTTAGCCGCTAATTACTTCACCCTCTTCATCGTGTCTTCCTATACGTGAAAACCCATTATCGATTTGATTCTCTGGCCGCCGCACCTCCTAGGGCCACCGTGACGTTGATCGGAGTATCCCACGGTGTAGCCCTACGCGAGAGCCTCCACCGCCCTCAGTCCAGTCGAGCTCGATGGTTTCAGTGGCCTCGAAAACGATAGTGAACATCACGACTTTGAGCAGAGATTCCCAACAAAATACACAATGAAAATTCACCAAACTGGTATGGATTCGAAGAGCGTAGAGTGCTCTTCGATTCTCCTCTTATGAATTTCTGAAATCATTTAGTGGGTTGGAAGAAAAATGAAGAGGAAGGATCAAGCGATTTCCTCCGTTGATCGCTGTTGGGCACGATGAACCCGCGTTGACCAGGAAGTGAATTTATTTAGGGTTTTTGACCATATATATATGTATATTTATTCTATTTTATTCAAAAAAAAAAAGGATATTTTGTGTTCAAACTCCAAACCAAACCCAAAAACTGTCGTCCCCAGCCAAATACCCCTATTCTGGACATAATGGAATATGTTTCGCTAGCCAATTCGACTGTTACAATCAGTTTTCATCAAAATTAAAATATAAATCAATACATATTGAATTTAAATGTACATTTTAAGTTACCGAGGCCATATACTAACTCCAAAAATTACAGAAAAATTAATCTAGCTATGTTTTGACGATACAGTCCTAATAAAACTAATTTCATCGAATTTGGAGACCGTTTGAAAAATGGCCTTTTTCCAATCGAATAAATTCAGACTAAATTTACCAAACACATTTAAATTTGTTGTGCTCACATATTAATTCCAAAAATTATGAAATTTGAAACCTGACAATAATTTGACTTTCCGGATCCAACAAAAATGGTTTCGTCGAAAATGGAGGTCGTTTGCAAAATGGCTATTTTTAAGGGCTATATATTATATTAAAATATATATAAATTCCATAGTGACTATTCTGAATTTTAAACTCGCCATAACTTTCAATTAATATTATGAAATCTCAATTTTTCACATTTGTTAGATAGATATAATTAACAAATTCAAATATTTCTGGTTTTACTGAAATGCGATTTATTTTGAATTATGTACATTCATTTGAAATTAGAAATCGATTTTTCAAACTACCGCACCATTTCAAACTCTATTTATAATTAAAATAAATTTATACATTCTAACTTTGATTTAAATAAATTTTTAGTTGTTATTATTTAAATAAATCATTTTAAATTATTAAAATCCAATAAAATAGCTAAAATAAAAAAAATTAATTGGTTCAGAAATTTTGGGTCGTTACAATCTGCCCCACTTAAAATCTTTTCGTCCTCGAAAAGGAATGGAGTTGAAAGTTGTTTAACTAACCAGCTCAACTTTCACTCTGGCTTTCATTCTTCAACTTTTCATTTTCTAATCATTTTCAAATTTCTCAAAAATTTGGCTAACCCCCTAAATTTTCGCCATAACCTCCTTTGTACGGGTCGATCAGTAAAACCGCAACTTGCCTCACAGGGCCTTCATCAATCCAAAAGAAAAAGAAAAAGCCAATTGGCTCATAAAATCATCAAAACCCAAGAAATACAGTAAATATGTACCTATTTGTCGGGCATACAATTTTATTCCTCTTCTTAGCTTCCATGCTATGACCTGTTCATTATATACACATGTACATATATGCAATTTCAATCAATTTTCAATTTAGTTCAATATTTGATTCTATTTGGCTTAAATTACCATTCATTTTCATATTAGTTTTAATAATTTAATTAGTTAACTAATAATCACACAACACAAACAGCAATCAATTTGTTAATTATCTTTTCAAACATATAACTTATATTCTTAAAAAAATCATATTTTTAATGCCAAATCACAATAATAAACCCATTCTAAGTTTTGGTTCTCACACCAGTCAAATGGAAATATATAGACATCCCACTTTTGAAACTCGAACACAAACACTTATGATACTAGTAATCATCAATATCATTCCCGGGTGACTAGAGGGCGATTCTATATCTACCTAGTATATTTAAGGCTTCGTATATACGCTAGCTAGGTGCATACGCAAAATATTCATATACCCGACAGTCCAAAATCAATTTAAAATAAAATACTCAAATACGTATAATAAGATATAAAATTTCAGAACAAAATTTGCTTTTTTTTTTTGGAAATAGCACTCTTCAAACTCATTCAGGGGCATTACTAACCCTATCTCTAACGAGTTATTCTTATAGGATATTACTAATCCTATCTCTGATGAATTCTTTCGTTTGATTCTAATGTGTCTTGTTCTCTAGCTTTGTAAACCAAAGTTCTGATACCAAACTGAGACGACCCAAACTCCCCATTACGGGAAAGCAAAGATTGCTTTGAGAACACGACACATCAGACACAAACTAAAGAACATTTCATTGATGTTACAACAATTACATCAGAGTACAAGAATATATCTGAGAGTATGAATAAATATTACACATTGGAAATACAATTATATCAGAGATTAAAATACAAAGCAACAAAAATTTAAATGTATAAATACAATGCATAGCGGAAAATAAATCAACAACAAAACTGAAAGAAATACACGGATACAAAGCTTTCCGAATAAAACTCCAACTGTAATTCAAGATCTTGGAAAGAAGTGTCTGCGAAAACCAAAACTACTAGTTGTCCATGTGGAAAATATAGGCACCCAGAGTTTAGGTAGAAACAATAAACTCTAAGTCAGTCATGGGACTGGTGTGAGAACTAAAAATAGTTATTAACTTAATTTTTAAAGTTGGGCAAATCACGGGACCATGCTGTATAACACGGAACGGGTTTATCCCCGATGAATACCATAAATAACTCGCAATGTTAAATAAAAGAAAAATGAAGCTATTATAAGACTCAGGTCCCATCACACAATGGAGCACAAGCCGGGGGATAGAGTTTTACCTTATAATAGCCAAATATGCTTGGTACGCGAAATTTATCTTTTATTATTACTATAAGTGAAGAAATCAACTTCAAATATAAATGTATCAATCATAGACGGCATAGGTACCATATATTATGTCGCCATACGTAGGTTTACAACTAAAACCACAAAATGTCGTACTGGAAGTTTGGATTTCCATACTGATGGCTTCTGATTCGAAAGACCTATCGCGTAGTGCAATACTCCACGGCTTACGTCCCGGCTAGAGAAAACATCGTAATGCACATCCGCTATTTTGGGAATTCAAGTATCACCGCGGCTTACGTCCCAACTAGAGAAAACACCGCTTACTCTATCCCTCTGGGAATTGGGGGGTGTGCCCTATCCCTTTAAGCATGGGGCGACTACACTCAGTTCATCTCGTTCGACCGAATCCATAACAACCCTAAAGGTGTCTATCCTCATCTCAAAAGCATACCGACCTGACCATCAGTTCACCATCATACCGGTGTGTGAGGCTCGCGAATTAATGCAACACAAAGCTATGCTTTGATCATCATCCACCAAGCTCTGCTTTTCAACGAAAGCTTGGATCACTGCAACTCAGAATGTCACACTGTCAATTCATGCCGTATCATTGATCTCAACCAATATATAACCTCTAAGCTCGTACGTCTCATAGAAGGGTGTTAAGCAAGAGAATAAATTCTCCGCCACCAAACAGATATATATTTAGCAGAGATCAACGAAAATAGCATAAGGGAATACAATATCAGACATACCATCCATTTGCAAGTCCGTTCTAAGTTTGAACGAAACCGGAGGCACCTTATTCCTCGTCCCATATCTCCAATGCAGCAGAGAGGCCCTCGCATATCCGGACAATCAACAAGTACGTCCAGACCATACCACTGTAAACCCTCCTGGGAACTAACCGATCCAGGGCATCAGTGGTAATCCATTCAATGTGAAGAATGTCGGTCTTCAACAACCGCCTTCAAATCTTCGACTTAGTCGTCGTATCAATTAGTCAGAATGGGTTAAACCCGGTCTTTTCGAATAACTCTCATATTTTATAATCAAGTGCTATAAAAATACATCATACGCCTCATTCCCATCCAGAATATGCTTTTATTCAAATATTCTTTACATTGGGAATTATTCCCGTAAATCTAAATCTTCACTTTGAAACCATTTCAAAAAAAATTGTATTATCTTTTCAAAACTTTAAACTAAATTAAGTTTTATCAAACTAATCAGGATTATCGATCCTTACCGAAGTAATCATTTATTTTATTATCACATCCCAACCTATTCATCCCAAGGAGCAAAATTGGTAGTGCTTCATATCTAACACCACTGTGTTATCAGTAAATTCAATTACCATTCCATGTTCAAATCTAATTAAAGATTTAACTATCGCATGAAGTAAAACTGGTGATACTCCATTTTCGAACACTTCTCAAATTTGGCAAATTTAATTACTACATTAACATTTCAATCTAATTAAAGATTGATTAAAACTCCACTTAGTTTTAATCTCCAAAAATCATTATTTAATGATTAATCAAATTTAGGAAATTATCCTGTTTTACTGGGTTAAAGAATCAATGTCATTTAAAACATTGTTCACGATAAACCCAAAATCATCTTCCATCAAAATGGAATCTTCATGGAAATCATAACAGTATATAGTCGATATAAATTTCCGTATCAAATCAATACTATAAATGGAATAACGGCAAAACCTTTTAAATTCCATATATAGTAACGGTCTTCCTTTACAGAAGCTCATTTCGATTATTACCAGATCGAATTTCATTCAATTCCAATTTAATATATTAAATTGGAAATCTTTACTTTGGAAAATTCCATTAATCTTAATTAAAAGATTATAAATTCCAAATCATATTCTCCAATGTTAATCGGGTTAAAGAACAAATGTTATTTAAAACACTGTTCACGATAAACCCAAAAATCCAATTTTTTATTCAATTCCAATTAAGTATTAATTAATTGGTAAACTTCACTAAATCTTATGTTAACGATTTATTCTTTTCTCAACTGGGTTTAAGAACAATGTTATTTAAGACACCATTCATGACAAACCCAAAATAAAATTTGATATCAAATACAAGTCTCTGAATAGAAATTATATCGGCTTATATTCAATATCAAATTCTGAAACCAACGGATATCGTATTGGGAATAATGATACCTGTATCTTCCAAATTCCACTACCATATCCGCATAATCACGGAATCCAATATCGAAATATTTCGAAGATAATTTCCATTCCAAATCCATTCCAATTTATTCGTTGGAAAATTCTGGTTATGTTAAAACCATTTACAAATCCAATTCATTATTTCTAAAAATGATTGGATTATTATTCTAGTTATTAACTAGTTTATTTCGATAAAAATATATTTTTATCTCTTCAATATGGAATTTTTCATCCAAAGTCTTTCCAAATCATTTATTATGATTTTACACAATTTTTCCATATTTTTAATAATTTTATTAAAGTCCGTACAGTCGGTTTCCAATGTCAGCCACCGAACTACATCCATAGCGACCTTTTCTGAAATTGATTTAGACATATTTTAAAATCTAACCGTTAGATTTCAAATCTCTTATATTCATTGGAAAGCTCTTTTGGATACAAACTCAACGGTTTTGGTTTTAGGAGAATCCGACGGTCGGGTCTCCCGTTACGTCCATTTGAAGTTAATGGTCGAAATTCGTGAACGGTCGATGTGCGACGCGTTCTATTTAGGCCATTTAAATATATATAATATACATATATCGTCAAAAACGTATTTTATAAAATGTTAACAAATTCGTTTTAAAACGATTTTGTTTCCAATTCCAATAAACCTCTTATATTCTGATAATTTCAGAATGATAATATTTTCAAAATGTCAGCTTTGAAATTCAATCTTTTCAGTTTTCATTTTTTAAATGAATAAAATCGATATAAAATCCATTCGAGAAAAAATAGCGCTTTCTACTTAACTTGGCTTCATTATTTTTATATTTTTGTGTCTATCCAAATCGGACATCAAAATCAACTTTCTATTTTTACTGAATATTATTTTATAAAAATATTCTGGATTGGAATAAAATCTCAACCAATATCCATATAAATGAATTCATATGGATTACACACATCTCAAACATACAATGACAGTTGCGAGAACCATCACATCCAAAATGACATCAAATGTGCATTTATAATCCGTGTAAGCCGTAAATAAACAATTCACGATTACAGCGGCCTGTCGACCAAACGATCGACATACAAACTAATCACTTGGGATTTATGTAGTCAAATTATCATCCCAATACCCGTGTGGGGTTTTCAAACAACAACAGTCTATTTTAAATAATTTATTGGTTAATAAATTTAACCAATTCTAATTCAGTTTGAATTATTTTTCTAGCTTAACCATTTTCATTGTTTAAAATATAAATTAATATTTATTATTTAATTTCAACTACCACATTAATGTTAACATTATTTTTAATTTGTTAAACATTTCAACATCACAAACAAAACACAATACAGTCAACTAAATCGTCCATGGTCTGTGGACGAGGGAAGTGAGCTAACAGGCACCGTATACAATTTATAATGATTAAACTGATAAAAATTTACATTGGCAATTCTATATATATATTTTATACATGAATACAATAACATGATAAAGTAATTTTGAGTGAGAAGGAGTTCTCACCATTGGTTTCCACTCCGTCAATCTTTAATTAATGATTTTTATTTTTGGAACTAAATTAAACAGGCATTTAATTTAGCCTCAAAAATAAACTAGCTTCAAATCAGTCCTAGTCAGTTCTGAAATGTAGTTCTCGACCCTACGATCGCAACGCAACTGAAATTGTTGAATTCGGACCTCGTATGCAAAAGATATGGATATTAATACATTTCATTTTATAATTAAATTAATTAAAATTTAATAAATTCCTTAATTACTTTTCTTTAGCCGCTAATTACTTTACCCTCTTCATCGTGTCTTCCTGTACGTGAATATCCATTATCGATTTGATTCTCTGGTCGCCGCACCTCTTAGGGCCACCGTGACGTTGATCGGAGTATCCCACGGCGTAGCCCTACGCGAGAACCTCCACCGCCCTCAGTCCGGCCGAGCTCGGTGGTGTCAGGGGCCTCGAAAACAATGGCGAACATCGCGACTTTGGGCAGAGATTCCCAACAAAATACACAATGAAATTCACCAAACTGATATGGATTCGAAGAGCGTAGAGAGATCTTCGATTTTCCTTTTAAGAATTTCTGAAATCATTTAGTGGATTGGAAGAAAAATGAAGAGGAAGTATCAAGCGATTTCCGCTATTGATCGTTGTTGGGCACGATGAACCCGCGTTGACCAGGAAGTGAATATATTTAGGGTTTTTGACCGTATATATATATATATATATATAATTTTATTTAATTCGAAAAAAAGGAGATTTTGCGTTCAAACTTCAAATCAAACCCAACGACTTTCGTCCTTAGCCAAATACCCCCATTCCGGACACAATGGAATATGTTTCGTAAGCCAATTCGACTGTTACGATCAGTTTTTGTCAAAACTAAAATATAAATCAATATATATTGAATTTAAACGTACATTTTAATTTACCGGGGCCACATACTGACTCAAAAATTACAGAAAAATTAATCTAGCTATGTTTTGACGATACGCTCCTAACAAAACTACTTTCGTCGAATTTGAAGACCGTTTGAAAAATGGCATTTTTCCAGTTGATTAAATTCAAACTGAATTTACCATACACATTTAAATTTACTGTGCTCACATATTAACTCCAAAAATTATGAAATTTGAAACCTGACAATAATTTGACATTCTTGATCCAACAAAAGTGGTTTCATCGAAAACGAAGGTCGTTTGCAAAATGGCTATTTATAAGGGCTATATATTATATTATATTAATTTATATATATATATATATTCCACAGCGACTATTCTAAATCTTAAATTAACCATAACTTTCAATTTGTATTATGAAATATCAGTTTTTCACATTCGTTAGAAAGATATAATTAAACAGATTCAAATATTTCTGGTTTTACTGAAATCTGATTTATTTTGAATTCTGTACATTCATTTGAAATTAGAAATCGAATTTTCAAATTACCGCGCCATTTCAAACTCTATTTATATTTAAAATAAATTTATACATTCTAACTTCGATTTAAATAAATTTTAATCGTTATTATTTAAAGTAAATCATTTTAAATCGTTAAAATCCATTAAAATAGCTAAAATAAAAATTTTAAATTGGTTCAGAAATTCTGGGTCATTACAGAAATAATATTGTATGGTAATATTGACCTTCTTTTTATTTCAAAACAAACATTATGCATGTTATGATTTCACCAATATGGCTGATCCTAAGCACATTGTCTCTTCCCTCTAGGTTTGCTATTGTACTTCTCTAATTCTATGAAAGCATCTGCCTTTTACTTAAAAAACTGAAAAGCAAAAAAAAAAAAAAAAAAGGATCGAAAATGTGTCAAGTCTAATTATAATAGGCATTCAATGGTAAGAAGTCCAAGAAGTTAACACTGGTAAAGTAACTCTCTTGCCTATGTTGGAATTCAGGGAAAAGCAGCACTAATTGTTCATTTTCAGAATTCAAGTCGGGTAAATTGTGGTCATCCTACTTTTTTTTTAATTTAGATGCTCCAAATGCAATGATTTTTTTTTATATATAAATTATAGTGTTCAATCTATAAGAAAACCTCCTGTAAAATAATTGCTTTGGGAAACGGTATAAAATACAAAGGAATAGCTTTTTTATGGTAGGGATAATCTTTTGTTCTTAGTCCATAATTTTTATCGATATTTGAATGATTGTTATGGTGGCCTACTTACTACTACCTAAATTCATTGAATAAAATTCAATATCTTTTATGCATTGTAGACATTACTCTTTGTCAATTTTCTTGTATGTAAAATTTAAAATTATGTTTAGCAAATTTCTTCTCTATATTTAATGCAAAAATAATAATCTCTATTTGAATGTTCATAGGATTGCATTTCTTTTTGTTTTACAGAACATTAATCTATGTAGCGGCTGAGGAACACACAGATATGGAACAACCAGATTCTGAAATACTTGAATACATGAAGGTAAACATATGGATTATTTATTGGCTAAGATGGCAACATATCTCGTTAGCTAATCTTTTAATTGTTTAATCAAAGTTCCCATTTTTATGTTTATTTCTTACATATTATTATAGTTAATTTAAAATAATTGTATATTTTTTCACTTTATACTGGCCTGTTACAAGCTAATTTACTGCACAAGCTTTTGCTTTTTTGTTGAAATAACGGTTGACAAGCATTGTGTTCTGTAAGTTTGCATGCTTTATATTTGTGTCTATGTTAACAAGCAATCTGTTCTGGCAAGCTTTTGCTTTATATTGAAATAACAGTTGACAAGCATTCTATTTTTTGGTAAAGCGGTTTGCATGCTTTCTGCATTTGTTTGGAGAAAAATGTCATATGGCGGTCTACACAAGTGTTCCAACACTATTATGACATGTTTCTTGATTATATTATTTGTAATCAATGAATCTAATTGCAATACTAAGCTGACAAGGAAGATGGTGCACCGAGCATAATCTGATTGGAGAGTACCTGTAAAAAAGAAAAAACAGGTATACACCTAAATTATTTCTTTACCATAAGTTTTTCAAGCATTCATTCTCAGTTTTTTACTTCATCATTTTAATAATCAATAAGTTCCCTAATGCAGAACTCTTTTATTTTCGTGATACGATGATGTTAAGTTTTTGACCTTAAAACTCATTCTTTACTTTTTTAATTGGTTAAGCAGGCTTTGAATTTATGTTTGTTTTTCAACCTTTCTGTTTTACAGAAAATGTTTTTTTTAACTAAAGAGCAAAAATTTGAATCTCATGAATAGTAGAAAATCTATGCCTACCTGAAAATTGCTAGATTACATTATTTTTTATGAATACACATGTTTCCTCATTTCCAACATCACGGAAGTCTCTTGAGAATTGCTGAATTGTATAAATTTCAGTTGATCACAATGCTAAGCAGTAGAAGTGGGACTACAACAGCATGCTTGGAAACTGAAAAAGCCATCGTTAATGCAAGGTCGTCTGAAAGTGACATCAGGCGTTGGTTAAACATTACAGGTGAAATCACCAAAGCTGAAAGGGCATCGGCGAAATTTCTTAAATTAATAGGCAGCAATTCGATGTTCCGGATTTTCTCCTGTGTGATAAAATGTTAACAAAAAATGTTCTTTTCACTTAGTTGCTTTTTGCTATTTTCAAAGTACGTATATATTTTGTACCGTATTAATCTATAATCAAGGTATCACAGTAAAAAGTTTTATGTGAGATTAGTAAATCATTTCTATAATTCGGCAGACTATACATTAATGTTAGCAAAAAATTATGTAACATTCCTTTATGTCTACTGCAGCTTTACTTGATTTACATTGTTATATTATGACATCTGCAGTAAATGCTTAGTTGGGAAGGCTAATATGAAAATGTTGAAACCTTTGATGGATGTCGCCATGTACTTGGTGGTGGAAGTACAACGATTTTATTCCAGCACTGCTTTGAGTATTTAAATATGTTTTGTAAATCAATAATTTAAGGTCTCTGTGCATGCATAATGATGCTTATGCAAATGACATAAACGATTATGTTTTTGTAAACCAATGATAATACTTTTCTGCTCTTGCATTTGATGATGGCGGTATTGCCTTTTTTTGTATTGGGACTGTATACTTTCTACATGAATTTGTAGTATTTTGTGCGTTTGACTTTTCTTGCTTCAATACGTTTTTTTTTTTCTTTTCAAATTACAGTACCCTTAAACTGTAAACACAGGCGATTGTCCATTTTAAACATCAACTCCAGCTATGGTCAAATTCATCCATGCACACGCCCATCGGACGCACCTGCATACTGGTTTATACATAATAGGGTACGAATGATAGCAGTACGTATGTATACGTAGGAGGAATGAAAACAAATGACCACTTAACATACTTTTTTCCAAAACCAAAATAGCTACCACACCTATTTTCAAAGACTAAAATAAGATAGCCTATAGTAGCTTGAAACCAGAGATTTGTTTTCTTTTTAAACTGATTTGTGCATGTGCTTAGTGCCTTAAGAACAAAGCAATTATTTTCAAACAAATTTATACATGGTGCACAGCTAAACAATAGGATATTTTGCATCTTTCAATCAATTCATGCACTAGGCATGTTCTGTTCAAATCAACTGTTATACCTCCTCTGTTGCCTGTCCATATACACCTGAAAATGAAGATAAACTTGAAAAGCTTCACACAAATTTTTATCAATCCACTTCACATAGCTATGAACATACTAGACACATTCTTTTCAATCATAGGATGGGTAGCAGCTACAGCTGTTTATTCTACTCTGCAAGAATTAAATGCCTTCATTATTTTTTTAATATTTTCTATTTATAAATACACACCTACATCTCATATTTTCAATCACACAAACATACGAACTGAATCTCGTAATTTCTGGAGCAAAATCTAAGCCTAAAGCTAAGAACAGAGAAAATAATGAGAGAACAGAGAAAAAAACCTGGTGAGTAAAACATTTTTTGCTTCCTTAACTATGCTATGATTAGTTTTATTAATTCTACATATATCTGTGCTTATCTATGAGTATGGACATGTTGAACATTTGAAATAAATATCAGGTTGAATGATTGTGTTAAACTATTCCTATTGTATTCAACTTCTGCATGTGAAAAACTGGTACAACTTTACTATGTAGACACTTTAGAAACCTGTAGTTCCAACTCTAGGTAGTTTTAGAGTTTAAATATTGCAGTAAAACTATTAGTTAGATCTGTGGTATATTTCAAAATAAACTCTAATATAAAGCAAAACCGTATACATGGTTACTTATATACATATACAGTCAAGTAAGTAAAAACTTAATTATTCAAACATCATAAAATTAAGTTTCAGATATTCAAACGAATTCGCATTGCCAAATCATGAATTTAGAAAGAAGAGTCACTATTTTAAATTTTGGGGTTAAGAAGATTCTTGGGTTGATCTGAAAATGAGAAACATGACGGTTTCTGGCGAACTAGGAAATCGTGAGGTAAAGCGTTGGATCGAAAGTAGTATAGAGGGTCATATAACTAGGAAAAATGTCAAAATATTCTTCTAGTCAGTATGTGGTAAGATTGATGTGCAGACGTGTTTTTGGGCATCAACTTTGATGGTGAACTGCACCATCAGAATTGGATCGAGTGTGATAAGTTCAGGTGAGAAGATCCGTCCAAGGGGCGACTTCACACAGAAGAAGTTTGGCTGAACCTGTAGCGGCGTGGTGATGACAGTAAGGGTTTTTGTGATGAGGGTTTGCGGCGTGTTGTTTTCTTCAAATGGGGTTGGACATGGAAATATTAGACGAGACGATCGAGGGGTGATCTGGGTGCATGGATCAACTCGAATGATGGTGTTGCATTTGTGGGTATGTGGATGATAGGTGTATGGAAGCACGATTGCTTATGCATATGCACACAATTGTCGTGCACTGTGAAGAACAATTGAAGAGAAGAAGAGACGACAACAGGTTAAAGGAAAGAAGAAGAAAGAGAGAAGCTAGGCCGAGTGTTGCATCACATTGATGCCTGAATCGGAGCATGGCTCACTGATGGGTTCGACAAGTAATCAATGAAGATGAAGGATGGAAACAACAGTAATATAAGAAGAAGGGTGGAAGAGACAGAAGAAGGAAAAAGGCACAGAAAGGGATAGTAAATCTGGTATTTGCAAATGCAAAAAAATGTGACATCACCACACTTTTATATTTTTTTTGTTTCTTTTCATGTTCTTTTCTCTTTGCCCACGGTGTGGCTGTAGTCTAATTAGACATATGATTGTCCAAAATTACAAGAAGAACGATGAGTACAAGCTCAATTCAACCCGTATGTGTTTGAAATATAATCCATCATTTTGACAGTAGCATATTTGCCTTGGGTTCTCTGCCATATATATAGATTATTTTAATAAGGGTTGCACAAGAAATTAGTAGCATAAAGGATTTAGAAACAAAAAGGAAATAAGTAGAAAAAGGGAAAGTGAAGATTGTTTTATTTAACAGCTCGTCATGGTGTTTTAATAGCCTGTTGTGTTTGACAGCTTGTCGTGGTGTGCACTAAAAGCAAACGCCAGGGAAGAAATAAGGGAGTTGGGTCATGTCAGCTGTATTGAGGAGTGGAGCATAGATCAGCATGGAGTTGGGCAAGTATATCAAAGAATAGAGGAAGTATAGGGACACCAGTAATGCAAGAAGGAGGAGTGGGGAATAGCAGAAAGGAGAAGGCGACGCAAAGAAAAAAAAAAGAGTATGTGCTGAGTAGAAATGGGTTGTTGGGCCATAGGAAAGGAATTAAATAAAAGAAAAAAGGAAGGCGGGCTAGGAGAATTGGGCCATGGAAGAAAAATGTGTTGCAAGCTAAATGAAATGAAGATTAGAAAGATAAATTAAGAAGAAATATATAGAAAAGAAAAGAGAAGTAATCAACATGGTTATAATGAAGAATAAAACAAACGTTTTTGTTTAAATCCCCAAATTATATTATTTGTTTGCTTGAAATAAAATAACCGTATATATTGGTATGGATGTGTGTGTGTTTATATATATATATATATATATATATATATATATATATATATATATATATATATATATATATGAAGTGATATAATCATATTGACTTTGTAGTAACAAAATGATAAATAGAAGCCACCAAAATGCTAAGTTTAAAACATTCATCTATAATTTATGTATCAAAATTGAAATTTATTTAAGTAATGAATAAGTTATTCGTGTTGAATAATAAAGAAAGGGGATATATTGAAGTTGTTCTCAAGACCGAGAAAGTAATTAAAATCTAATGTGTTGGATTATAACCAATGGTATGTCAAAATTATCGGAAGATGGTTAACCAGCAGTAACGATGTATAGAAATGATGAATTCAAATGGTTGGAATAAACATTGAAGTGCTATTGATTGCATTAAGTCGATAATCATCAGGAAATAAATTACAAACTCAAATCAACAACAAATAAATGAAATATTAGAATTGGAATATAATAATTTGTTTCACTTAAGTACCACTTGACCCTAAAAGATATTAGCGTTGATCGTTTCGAGGAGTCCGGAATATATATTCCACTTCGATTCGATTATTACGACTCAGAGATTTTTGAGAACAATCGAAGACGGAGTTTCGCAAGGGCTATTCTATTAATCCTAAGTAGAAATTGCCTAAGATGGATTTACAGAATAGTGTCTTCGGTTTGTCCAATCCCAGGACAACTTGTATTGACGAATGTCTGACAGAGTATATCTAACCCGACCACGTACGTTGATCTCTCCAAACGTATTTACGTTGGTGGCGGAGGAATTCGTTTCTCTTAGCTTTATATCCGTAATATATTTTTGGGGAAATCAATTAGTGATTGGTAGATTCTGACGATGTGGCATTCAAAGGAAATAAAGATCTGATATGTCAAAAGGTAAGTATAGACTCAAGCGTCACAACTAATAAATGACAAAAATCGGGCAGGCAACATGGCTAAGTGGGTCGCTCCCAATTAGGGTGTATTGTCACCACCAAGAGAATATTCATTTTGTTACTTCTTTCACTTCTGTATCTTCGGATAACGGTTATGTAGGTCAACCCGTCGGTGACAATATATTCGATACACTCAAAAGAAATGAGTGGTCGGCCATATATGGCCGGGTTACAAGATTTTCTTGTTGAACCCAGTGTATTTGCCTCTAGAATACACTATCGGAAGGTGGTTTCATACTTTGTCATAGTTGGAAATCCATTATCCATAAGTGCCAAACGGTTTTGTTTGTATACTATGTAGGAGAATGTGAGATGCAAGCATTCTTCTAGATTCTAAATTATTTATGGAAAACCAAAGACATTATCATAATATCTGATTTAAATACACAAACAGATTTGGTTCTCATAAGGTAAAAACTCGTTCCGTATTTACGGCGTGGTCTTATGAGATATGTTTTATGATTTCACTGGTTTTAAAATTGTATACTCATACCAGTCCCCTGACCGATTCGGAGTTTATTTTTCTGTGTTTTCCCTAAACTCTTGGGTATTTATAACACTTGTTATGAGTAGACAAGTGAACCAGGTATTGGATAACTTTTGGAATAATTGGATGGGATGGTTTCTGCAAGACGGTCGGAAGTTGATGGCGCATGCGTCTGGTCATGTAAGACTTCTTTCCTCACAATATAGTAAACATTTAGGTGTCTAAAAAGCCTACCCTTTTCATGAAAAAGTTATATTTAAGCAAATATGTTTTTCAATTTTAAAAGATATAGGACAATTCTCACTTTCTTTTCTCTAGCTCTTCTTCTCGCTTAAAACAATATAATTCGTATAAATTTTATAAAATTTTCACTAACTTTTTTACGCTCAGTTATCATAGAAGTGTGAGGTTGTACAAAATTATGAACTTTTCATTTGTACTATCTTGAAACGTTCATTTTCTCCATATAGTTCTTATAAAACAATCAATACATTGAATAAAGTATTTAGAAAAATAAAAACATTGATGATTATGATAATAAATTTGAAGAGGTTGATATTTTAACAATGTACGGAAACTATTCCAACTTCAAGATTCATGCAATAGATAGAGTCATCATCTAGAATTGATAAAGGAAACATAATGTAACTTGTTATTATTTTCAATTGCTTAAATTATAAAAAGAAAGGGTTTCAAAAAAAAGAAAATGAAATAAAGCAATTTAAAAAATGTTTGTCACTCTAGCTTAATTTTCCAATTAACCATATCCCTAAAGTCTCGTGTTACGCAGTATGTAACGTTTTTCGTACTCGTTTTCCATCCGGACACGGAATGTTTTGCGTACCAGATATTCTCCATAATGGAATTGCACGGCAACCAATGAAGAAACAAAGTAAGCCTTTATAAACTCCAATTTTAGGGTTCAATTAAAAAAAGGTTAATTTTACAAATAACTTGAAAATTTATAATGCGACAGTAGTTTTAACATACCACCCTTGAAATTTAAAAAAAACTGTTCATCTCTGGAGTCCCTTAATAATCATTATTAAGATAAAATACATTATCCATTCATAGGGGTGTAAATCGGTCGGACCGGACTGGACGGAGGTGCGTTCAGTTTCTGTCCTAAAAAAATTCGGACCGAACACGGACCGGACCAAAAAAATTCTCGAACAAATTTCGTTGTCCTAATTCGTGTCGTAAATAAAATCGATCGGACACGGACATATATTTTTCGGACACGGACACGATTGGACTTGGTCGGACATGGCTATTTATATCGCATTTTGTACATTTTACTAGATTTTCTCTCAACTGTACGCCGAATTACAAGGAATTCGGACAAATTCGGATGAATCCGGACTGGACGTGATTTCTTCTCGTACAAATTTTGTTGTCCTAACTCGTGTCCTAAATGAAAATCGGACAGACTCGAACGAACATATTTCGGTCACGGGCACGAACGGATGTTGGACATTCGTACAAAATTTACAGCCCTGGACCATTCAGTCAAAATAAGCCCACATTCCTAAATCTAGCCCAAAACTTCATCAACCGTTATTTCTTGTGGAAGTAAAATTAGGTTTTGTTCCAAGTTTCCAACTTCAAAAGTAAGAAAATAAGAGTTGCCTCATTTGCAAAGATTTTGACCATACCTTGGAGGAACTGTTATGTATCAAATTGGTTACTGAGCTGTAACAAGCCAATTAGAGAGTAAGCAATTACTATAGAATGCATTTACCATGAACTGATTGGAAAAAACGGTCATTCCTCTCTCCATTGTTTTAGGGAATTGTTACTACACTTCATAATTGGTTAAGGGAATACACCGTTGAAAACAGATTTTGGCATATATCCATTATTTTTTGTTTTTTTTCTCAATTTTACAGCCCAAATTTAAGGCTGAAACTCAATCAAACCCGCACCAAATTTCATGAATAAATACGGCAAAGTTTTGCCAAATTTCACATACGTTCCCCCAACCATTTACCAAGTGTCAATAGCAACACCCTCATTTTATCATGGTTTTCTCTTTCTTAATTCATTTGTTTCTCATCTCATCTCATCCCACTCCTTCCAAATATCGAATTTTACAATGAAAATCTATTTGCACCCTTGCAAACGATATTAAAGCAATGGCATCCTTGCAACTACAGATCTAAATTAGTTATCAATTTCATATAAAAGCCAATGGATCCAACTTAAAATCAAATGTTTAAGCTATAGTATTTGGAATTTTCAGTGGACTAAACAATTTCAAGGATGGTGGATTTACAATCAATGAAATTGTTAAAGCGCTACTAATTTCAATCCACAGTATCATCCATCCAATTACAAACTCCATCAAGCTGTTGATCCATATGGATACGTAGAGAGGATTGACATATCACGACAAGGTGGATTGCTACAAGCAACTGTGCAAAGAAATCATATCAAAATTTCATTTGGGCAAAGAGCCAATTGCATGGAAAACAGACGTTTGATAAATTTCTACCGCTAATAAAGTCATGGTGTCTATTTAAAATTCTAAAAATGTACTATATCTATCAACGCAATTATTATATCATTCGTTTACAGCGTCCATCGTAAATATTCTCTTATCAACCATCCATAAATGGAATTTCATCATCAATTTGCGTTGAACAGAAATGTTGTGAGTATAAAAGTTTTTATGCTTGTAGCACGGGTTCATCCATAAAAATTTATATACGATAAAAAGTATAAGATAAAAAAATTACAAACTCCAGCCAGGTCCAAAAACCAAATCTATTTCATTTTACTGTGCTTCGCTATTTTCTTTCTTATTTAACTCATTTGTCTCTCATGTTTATGAGCAGCTCCAGATTACCTTCTCTTTTTTTTCCAAGATTAAAGCTCCATTCAACCTTAGGTTGGCATAGAACATTCCATAAATTTTGGGTAGTATACCATCCTAGAAATATCAGCACACAAGTTTTATCTTGAACATCTAAGTTGTCCGTTTTTTTTTTTTTTGTGTTTTTTTTTTTTTTTGCAATGAAGGGCACACTTAGCATGATTCATATACTCAGATGACAAGGGAACACCGACATACGAAAGTCCTTGTTGCATTTCTACAAATAGTATAATGCCTTGTTTAAGTAATACAATATCACTAAAATATATCTTTAATTTCATAAAACTTACTTGTAAACCAGTGGAAGCATTCGAATGAAAGATTGATTCTTATAGCATTAGTATTATTGTTACCAACAGTACTAGCAAAACTTAACTGGGCCAACCTTCCAGATAAACATTACCTTTTTATGTCTGATAACTTCATCTAACTTGGGCGCAAAGTATTCATTGTATGCAGAATAAATTAAGTGATAAGGGTTCCCTCAATCTTATCCATCTGTTGAAATGTATGAATCCAGCAGGAATTGTTGGATAAATTTTCATTCAACCCTAATCCTAATCAATTCAAGAGAAATGAAATTACAAATAAACGGAGATTGCGGAAGCGTACCGGAATCAATTGTTCCAATTTCAATGAAGTATTAATCTTCCAAGAATACCGTTTCTTTTGCTTTTCGGTTTTTCTTTCTGACGGGGAGGAAAGAAAATGAGAAGCGTACGTATTCTCGGGGACCAACACCTTTTTATTAACCGATAAAATCAGTTATTTCATATTTACAATTTAGCCCCTCATTAAATTGTAAATATCACTTATTGTTTATACCTCAACTATTATAGCAATGTACATTTAACATATGTGCCCAAATAAAAGAAAAATTAATCCAACATTCTCCCACTTGGGCAACATATGTTTACTTATAAACGTACAACCTTATGAGCTCAAAATTTGCTATTAAATAAAGGTAATCTTTAACAATCTCGTCCATTAACCATATTTATATAGGATTATAGTGGTTTCTGCCATATTAATCATGACTAAACCCATCAATGGTCATATACATATATACAGTTAAATGACATAGATTAATCATATATACGTAGCATGAAAATCACATGTAATGTGAATCAAACACGTATATATTTCAATTGGTCCTCCTTAAACTTAACTGAGGTCAGAATCAAAATAGTAAACAGAGTGAATGAACTGAATAATTTACTTCTGATCAGAAAACCGAATACATAAATGTCTCAAAGTAAATATAAAGCATATAAAATACAAATTCCCACTAAACCATGATATCCTCTAACTGTATAACACCCATATGAGCAGTGTGCTCATGAAAGACCTTGAATGGTAAACATTTTATGAGCGAATCCACTATCATGGAGTTTGTTCCAATATGCTCTATAGAAATATGTACACTCTGCACTCTCTCTCACAAATAAGATTTTTTTTTTTTTTTAATGTCAATATGCTTTGACTTAGTTGAGCTTCTATTATTATTAGAATATGGCACTGCTGACTTATTATCATAATATAGCTTCAATGATTTTTCCACATTTCCCAAAATGCGCGGCCAATGACAAAATTACGTAGTCATATTCCATACTGTACTCCCTTGTGTTTTACTTGCCTTTGAACTTCATAGAAATAAGTTTCTTTAAAAAAATACTTGTTTCTGCCTTATCGCTTTTTTGCAAAGCGTTTCTCAATTTCAGCAAGAAAAGCTGTGGCATCGGTGATCTCTTCGGATACCGCACCCCTAAAAGCCTCAGGTATGCCGCGTTTGATAATCATAAGACTCATGCGATTTGAACGGTCTCACTTCTCAAAAATTCTCCTTTCTTCTAAGGAGCTAGTATCCGTAAGAGAAGCAGGCCGATCCATCCTTAATGCAAGGTCTAGATCCATGCAGCCCAAAACAATTAAAATGTTCTCCTTCCAGTCTTTAAAGTTATTACCATTAAGGACCGCTACTAAATTCAGGTAAGCTGATACAGTAGCAGCACCGGAATCCATATAAATCAATAAATTCAAATTTTGGTTGGAAATTTATCCAACGTCAACACCATCTAATACAATACAATATGTAGAATTAGAAATGCACTCATATGCAAGATTACTCGATGAAATAGAAAAAACACATTATATTCATCATATGGTGTATAAGTTCTCTACTTATCATGCAAGTTTTGCAAGTCAATTTTGATTGTATCGTCATAGAGGTCACCCTTAATGCCATGCCAACAGAGTTTCAACGAATAACGGATAAGCCTGGGCATTTCGAATCAACAAAAAAATTAGCCTGCTTGATCTCCTCCATAGATAAATAAATTCTTCATAGATTATTGATTCTTTTCTTGCAAGTTGTGTTGTTTATCTGAGTTATATAGAACATTATAACGGTTGAAGGCTTCCTTTTCAATTTTTGATTTAACATAAACTACTTTGTTCATTAACAAGTGCCTGCACTCTGTTTCCCGGAGTTCTAGTTGTCATTTTGGCACAAATTAATTTAGTATTTGTATCGCCCTCTTGTTGTTGCTGCATAACTTTACCTTCTTCCACCTTCATTCATATTGTAAATGCAGTTCTTTCTATTGTATCAGGTGTATTTACGCTACGCTATACACTTACTGTATCCAGTTGTATCGGTTAAGCGCATATCACCAGCTAATTACCATGGATAATCAATGCTAATCGAAACTGAACGTGGTTCCAAATATTTTATCTCGAGTACAAATTACATGCATGGATAAAACTGCAGCAGATTGGCAAACCTCCGCCGTTGGTAAATAGACCAGTGGAATGTTGTATACTTTTCCTCACCTCTAAGTAATCCAAACAAATGAATCAACAGAAACTAATGCTCTGCCTTCAGGTCCCAAGTCATTATTACAGATATAAGTCCATTGTTTTAGTAAGAATAACATGAGATTTTACATTTTGTTGACTGAAAATTTGAGCTCCAACAAATCAAAAATAGATGGTTTATAGGAGTTGAGAAGTTTGAATACATGATTAATTTCAAAGCATTCACCTTATAGCATAACATTATCATTTATCCTTAAATATGCTCCTTGTTGATCTTTTAGAAGGAGCATGGTTCTGAATTCTTGCTGCTCCTTTCATTTTGTTTGAAAATTTCTTCTAAATACATTGGGTTGGAGCATCTCGACTGGAGATTACAGCTACGTAACCCGAGCCCTAAATAAACTTTCAATGGTTGATTATAATCCGTATTACTACGTAAATGAGCCAAATTGGTTATTAACTGAAGCTAGGCTAGAATGTGAGAACTTCGATATTAGTCATGTAACTAAAGACAACTTGGATTACAATTACGTAATTCAGACTCTAAATAAGCTTTCAACATTCGATTACATTCCAAAATACTACGTAACCGGAGCGAATTTGGTTACAAGTTTGTAACCAAAGCTAGTCACATGTTTATCAAACCTTTGACATTCATGTGACAACCTGGTTCGGAAGTATGTTTAGCAGACATTTGTAAAACATGCGCCCAACTCTGAAGTCCATTAAACAAGCGTCCAACCCATTTTCTCTAGTGGCAGAACCACTCATAATCGAATCTGAAAATTACATAATCATAATTTGTAAACGGATAAAATTGTTCATATCTTCAGCCAAGTGAAATTGATTTTTAAATCCATTTTCCTGGTTCACTTCAGTAATGCTTTCTGATACTTAAGTTATGAAATCTTCTAGTGCGTGATGAGATTAATCTAGTACATCTCCATCTTCACGTTTTCGATACGAAGAACATGCACGAATATAAGCGCGTGGCTATTATAATTTTGAATATTGGCCGCAAAATTTGGAAAAGTACAAAGGGACCGTCTTCTGAATCACTACTAAAAAGGATAAATTGTCAAACTTATGATAGTTATCTTCTTTACTGCTTTGATTTGCAGCACATTGAGTTTGCTTTATTGAATATTTCTCTGACCTTATTTCTGGTGTCGTAATCATTTTCAGTGTGGGTTTCTTCATTTGTATCTTTTGGCTCATATAAGATATTCGATCTTTTTGTTACTTTGTTTATACCTTTTCAACCCACAACATAACTCGTTTAAATTGACATTTTGATATTGAATACCCGAATCCACAGTCTTGGATATATTTTGATGGGACGGTCATACTTAACAAGAATTTTTAAATATGTCGCCATTATATATTTCGGCTACGGTTTAACTCGGAAGTTCGAATTTTATATCAAATTATATCATAAACTTTGCATATGTAATTGCCTATCATTTGTTCCGATGCCGGCAATACTTGCTAAGTGGCCAATAGCTTCACTATCGTACCTTTCAAATTCAGGATCAAACAACTACTAAGCCATTAAATTCAGGATCAAACATTTTGCAAAAATTGGATGATGCTTAGGACTCTTTGTTAAACTATATTACCAATCATTTTAGTATAATGGTTCTAGAATTTAATGTATATGGTTTATCGTTTATAGTCTTGTTACAATCCTCATTTTCTGCAAATCGGACAAGGAAAAAGACCATTTGGTCTAGAAGATATTTCAAAATGGCCTTTCGTTTACCAAAGCTTTTCCACGTGTATCTTGAACTGTAGATGATAATGCATATGGCCATGAACATAGACAACATAAAAAACTACCCTTGTAAAATGTACCCTGTTAGAAGGTAACATTTGCAATCTATCTCATTTGACATTTCAATGCTTTGACTAATAAACTCTATTTTACATTGAATATTTTCATAGAAAATGGGATTTATGGCCATCTCCGTCTCTATTTAGAATCTTCCTCCACCGCCAAAAACACATGCAACACCGAAACAAAAGGCGGCAGCTTGGCAGGGCTGTGCAAATTGGGAGGGGGAAGTGGGGCTTCTGTTTTTGTAAAGCAGTTGGAAAATTGTTACTGGGTTTCGTGTTCAGAAGTTCATTTGTGAGGATACCGAAGGAGTTTCCTATTGGGTAGGGCTGTGGATGGATACCCGAAAAATCCAAAATCCTCCCGCATTCCCATCCGAAAAGCGGATAAATATCTAATATCCCGAAAAACGGATGCGGATATAGGCACATCCGCCTCCGAAGATTATCCATCCATTTTTTTTAATGATTATAGCTTAAATTATGTGGATTTTAACACAATAAAATATGTTAGTGTATGGTTTCATCGAGTTAAAGTCTATATAATTCACACTAAACGCATGTTAATTGCTCAAAATTATTTATTATCATCATATTTGTTTATTTTTAGCACTTTAGTAATCGATTGGATTTTAAAAAAAATCATGTTAAACTAAAAAAATTCGTTTATGTACCATGATTTATCGATCGTTGGTGGATCGGATAACTATCTAATATCCATCCATATCCGCAGATGCGGATATCCGATATCCAAAAATAATTTCGGATGCGGATGCAGACACAACACTATCCGCATCCGAAAGTACCCGTTGATAGTCCTACCTATTGGAATCCTGGAAGTGTTGCTGCTTTTTTTAAGGGCTAAGTTAGCAATGGTGTCTACGGATATGAGGTGTAAAGAAGAGTCCTTTGTCATGCATGTTTGTGCTGCTGTCTTGTTGACTGATTCGAGAGCAGCGTTGGGGTTTGTATGTGGTATTATGCTGTATGTACTGTTTAGATTAAGAAAAGTAGAATTTTGCTACTGGTTCCAAAGGGGTGAAGTTACCAGTGTTGATCATAATGCCAGTTTTGTAGCTAAAAATGTTGGTTTTATGTTGAATTCTTCATATGTATGTCATGGATCAAAGAAATATAAAATATGGATCACAATTATTATTTTAAGATTTTCAGTTGGAGTACAACCAACTTGAATAACAACACCACAAACATCCATCAAACTCTCTGCACTCTCAAACTCTCACGCTTCTTTATCCTTATTGTCGTTATTAAGTTCACTTCGCATGTATTTCATGTTAAATTTGACGAATTAAGATTATATGATGTTGGCTATAGAGTAGACACTGTATATGAAATATTTCATTATATTTATGTTTTTTTTCCTGACTTTATGTAAATAATAGGTCAAGATATACATTCTGTGAGAAATATGTGTGTATTAAACAGAATTTAAATCGGAAATAAAACATTCCATAGTATTTCATTACAAGTGCCAATGAACTTGCCAATGCTAGAGAAAGAATTTATCAAAGTTTAATTTTTTTTTTTTTTTTTAAAAAAAAAAAAACCATCGGTAAATTTGTAGGTAAAATAGATGATGAATCTGTAACTATTTCATCTGTGATTTATCATTATATTCAAACAAATATATGATTTTACTGGAACCAGACTTATTGTATAAAAGAAAATTATTGCAAGACGTTCAGTAAGTACTCGCCGTTTTCTTAGCTAAAATGTTGGGAAATAAAGTCGGAAAATTTAATGATGCTCTATTTATCGACGTTTTGCTTTCGGCGGTAATATCGTTGAGAGTTCATTTTCCCAACGAAATTTGGACGTCTTCAAATGTTGGGAATCACAGTTTTTGTTTATGTCCGTAAACAGTAACCGTAGCTGAATAGTCATATTTTTAGTAAAATATATAGAAACAACACAACTAATGTCCCATAACACTAGTCAGCAATTTATTGCTAATGATATTTGTATCCAAAAAAAATAAAACTACATAAACCATGATGTAAAACTAGCAGAATAACTCACCAGGACCTTATCCAGTTATCATTGTCCCAGCGCCTTCATCGGTCAAAATTTCCAACAACAGCGAATGAGGAACTCTGCCATCGATAATACTAGCAGTCTTCACACCTTGTGCGAGCGCTCTAACACAACAATGCACTTTCGGGATCATGCCACCATCCACTACCCCTACATCCACCATCTTCCTCACATCAGTTATATTAATCTCCTTCACCAAACTCCCAACGTCATTCCTGTCTTTCAAAATCCCTGGCACATCAGTCAACAGTATCAGCTTTTCTGCCCCCAATAGCTGCTGCTATCTCCCCTGCAACTGTATCTGCATTCACATTATAGCTCACCCCCTTCAAATCAGCTGCAACAGGTGCAATCACAGGAATATGCCTACGGTCAATTATAGGTCTCAATATAGAAGGATTCACATTAGCCACTTCACCCACAAATCCTAACGTGGCTGCATTAGCAGAAGGTCGAGCAGTTACAAGTTGTGCATCTTTACCACAAAGCCCAACAGCAGACGCACCAGCAAAATTGATGTCTGCAACTAAGGACTTGTTGACTTTACCAACGAGGACCATTTCAACTACCTCCATGGTTAAGGCATCAGTCACTCTAAGGCCCTCATGGAAGCTGGGTGTGTGGCCAAGGCGTTTGAGCATCGAGTTTATTTCAGGACCGCCACCATGGACGAGGATGGGACGAAGGCCTACACAGGAAAGAAGGACAAGATCGTTGATGACTGATGACTTGAGTTCGGGGGATTTCATGGCAGCTCCGACGTATTTGACGATGATGGTTTTGTTACGAAAACGCTGGATGAAAGGGAGGGATTCGGACAGGATGTCCACTCGGGTTTGTGGTGGTGTTAAGGTTTGGGTTCTGGTATGGGTTTGGGAAGTGGAGTTACGAATCTGGAGGCATTTAGGTTTTGTGAATTTAGGATTATCATTAGGGGTCTTGATAGGTTTGGAAGAAAGGAAAAGTGAGTGAGGATTGACAAAAGGTCTCGCTAGAGGCATTGTACTGTTGGCAATGGCTGAAGTTTTCTTGCAAGATGCCCGGTATAATGTAAAAATAGTTTAAAATCAATAATAAAAGCGGTTGTTAAAACATTACCAACACAAGTCCAACCAGAGGCATGCATAGTCAGTGGCTGATAAACCCAAACGAGGATATTTAATAGCTATGCTACCCTATATGAAAATTTTAACTTTTACTGATTGACAATATTCAAGCATGATCAAAACTGATACAAAAATAGTCAAACGGTGTGTTCCTTAATTATTTTTTGCATGTACCTCTTTCTGCTTCTCACTCAATCCATTAATTCAGAAGTTCTACAACGTCAAACTGCATATCATCCTCTCCAATTCTAACTATGATTGAAACACAATCCCATTCAAACCTTAAATTTGAGGCCATCTAAATTGATATTGGAAAATGGTGAAAACAAAATAACATGAAGAGTGTACAGGAAAATTTGATTGAGCGCTGGCCTATTTCATATTTTATTTTATTTTTACTTTTAAATCTCATCCGATTCACATTGTGAATAGTATAGAAAATAAAGTTTATGTTCAGTCCAAAAGAATCCCAAGTTTTAAAGATGCTTGACAAACAGAAGGTGAACAAGCAAGCAATGTACCCTAAACAAACAGACAAGCCAGCAATATATTTCATGGTGCGTTATTTTGGATGATACTGTGGTGGAGCTTTGTGTTATCCCAGTTACATTAATGATTAAACAAAACGGAGAAATAAATATAATAACGGTGGAAAGTTGTTGAGTCAAGGACTTTTAATGATCGTTTTGATTAATGACAAGAAGAAGCTTCATGATCGGCAAAAAGAAGATTCAATGGTTTCATAGGTTAGAAGTTGGTTATTTAGAGTATTTTATGTTAAAATCTATCCTCAAATAATCATACTTCTCATTGCTTTCAAAATTATGCATGAAAACTCGTTTTTACTGTATATTGACAAAAATAGGTCAACCTGTTAAAAATAACAGGTCAACCTATTTTTAAATATAACAGGTCAACCTGTTAAAATTAACAGGTCAACAGCTTTTTGAAATAACGGTCAAAAACCTGTCAACCTATTAATTTTTCCTGTCGACCTATTTTTGAATTTCATGAAGAGTCATCTTCTTTCTTGAAAAGTTGCATCCATTTCTCTTCATTTAAATCATTTCTTTTGATTGCAACTTTTCACCAACAATTGCAACTTCTCAATTACTATAAATACATCAGTTTTCAATCAATCAAATAACCGAAATTTCTCTCCATTCTCTGATCTATATTGTATTATTCTTAGCATTCTAAAAGCACTCAAAAGCATTCAATTATCGTTTGAATCTCCAAGCATATTTAACACACTTGTGATTCAACTCGATAATCCACTTCCAAATCTTTGCAAACATCAATATATATTTGAGGATAAGATTATAGGAAGATTGTACTCAATCATTGACTAATCAGTGTTGAAGAAAGAACACATTCAAGGTCAAACTCTTGTAATCGTCTTGTGGGTAAGCTTGTAGCCCGTGAAATCAAGTGGGTAAGCTTGTAGCCCGTGAAATCAAGTGGGTAAGCTTGTAGCCCGTGAAATCAAATGGGTAAGCTTGTAGCCCGTAAATCAAGTAGTTGTGAACCTGTTCCTCCGGGTGAAGCGAGGGTGTTGTTTAGTGAAAAGCCGAAGAGGAGCTTCGGGACTGGACGTAGGACGGGAGGTCCGAACCAGTATAAAAATCTGGTGTCATTACTTTACTTTATCTACAACATTTATATTTGTTAGTGATATATTTCTTGTTTGTGAATTTTTACCTGCGTAACTATTGAATAGCTTAAGTTATCACATACATTCCGCATAGCCATATTATAGATCCTGCACAAGTCGTACACACTCGGATTTTACAAAAGTAACCAAATACGGTGGCAGCCCTGGCAGCCCATACGATTGGTAGCTCAAGCCACATTAGAGTTTGGTTGCTCTCTAACACGAAATACACTACCTATGAAATTTTTTCCAATCAATATAATGTCATATAAAAACAATGGCCACGACATCAGTTGGAAAAAAAATCGAATTTAAAATGCATATACACAAATACCAACTTATCACATAAAATATCACAATTTTTCAACAAATAGTTCATAGAAAGACACTTTTTCCTGCATTTTTGAAAGTGAAGCCCTCAGCAAAACTATCACAACCCAGTTGATCCAAAAAAGAGGTTCATTTGAGATAATAGTTATCCATTCAACCATTGTTGTGACATGGTTGTTCAAAGATAACTTTTAATCAGTTATAATTTAAAAAACTTCTCGGAATAGTTAACAAAATTCAACCAATAACCCGTTGAAAACCACCATAAACTTGGATATATTGTTCTTTTTTTTTTCTTTTTCTTTTTTATTAACATAGTTCATGCGTACATTCTATTACTCACTTAACTGTTCTTTTGTGTCTTGTGCTAAACACATGAATAAAAAAAATTCTATTATTTACACCACTTCATTACGCTGCTTAAAAAAACACTGCAAATCACATACACCATAACTACAACCAAACAACTTCCACCGCACATTTTCTCTGTAACTGCCACCATCATCAAACTATGCAACATTGTGTACCCATCTCCTTCAGCATGCAATACTTAAAGTCCCCTTTACATTCCCTCCTACACAATAACCAAGCTGCTCTGTACACAGTCACACATTCACTTATAATCAACTTTTGTACACAACAGCATCATGTAACTGCCTTCACCCTTATCACACATTCAGTCTTCACCGTCTGGCCACATTCATGTTTTCCTCCAACCACAAGCTCCATCACATATTTCCCTTCCATTCTAGCACAATACCCACCTCAACAACTCAGCAGCTCATTACAATCCGATCCGGGTACATTCCCTCAAAATCAAACCAATCTAATACTGTTAACAAAGGTAAGCCATTTGACTGCCTCGCTTCGGGTATGGACCTTAGAGACCCATTAAATAGCAGCTGTTTCATCCACTTCCATTAATGGAATGGAACATGTTGAACCTGACACATCTCAACTTGAAAGGCATACAAGTAACACAAAAGCAACTGTCGCCAGCATATAATTATTCTTTTAGTCATTTATAGTCTCCCATAAGCCCAGATCACAATCTAGATCTATGTTTTTGTTTGAATCAAGTATTAGGGCTGTCAATGGATACCCGAAAAATCCGAAATCCGTCCGCATCCGTATCCGAAAAGCGGATAAATATCCGGAAAAGCGGATGCGGATGCGGATATAAGCATATCCGCATCCGAAAATTATCCGTCCGCTTTTTTCCCCTGATCATAGCTTAAATTATGTGTATTTTAACACAATTAAATATACTAAATTTGGTTGAAAAAACTTAATATTAAGCTAAAAAAATTCATTTATGATCATTGATTTATCGATCATTGGCGGAGCGGATAATTATCCGATATCCGTCCGTATCCGCGGATGCGGATATCCGATATCCGAAAATGGTTTCGGATGCGGATACGGATATGGCACTATCCGTATCCGAAAGTATCCGTTGACAGCCCTATCAAGTATACTTTTGCTATATTCGTTCACTGCTTTTGTTCACCATAAGCAACTGTCGCCAGCATATAATTATTCTTTTAGTCATTTATAGTCTCCTATAAGCCCAGAACACAATCTAGATCTATATTTTTGTTTGAATCAAGTATACTTTTGCTATATTCGTTCACTGCTTCATTATGAAAAATTTCATCATCTACCCTATTAGTCATAAGGTCTTTGTCTTCTTCATTGTTCGTTTCTTCAATCATTTCAACCATTTCTGTATTGTGCTTTCATTTGTACGTTCCACAGTGACACTGTTAATATATTCATTGATAACTTCATTCATTTTGCTGACTTAACCTTGAACAATTTGAATTTTGTGTTAACGTTTTAAGTAGCTTAGAAGTTGAACCACTAATGATGTAGACATTGCCTCTTGATGTTGTTTCACCTTTTATTATAAGGTCCGGAGTTTTGTTTTCTAGATCTCACTCCATCTTTATCGCCATTGTTTTTTTACATAATATTCAAACATAAATTTTAATTAAAGTGTGTTTTTAAGTCATAGTGAATTATTTTATTAGTAAAGTCATTATATCCACAAAACAACTAACTTAAACTTACTTTACGGATCAACCAAAATAAATTTGTTAGCGCCACTAGTACGAACTACTACAAAACAATTAATTATATGAACTAGTTAATTCAGTAAGCCAACTGTGAGACAGTGAACTACATAATTCAATTCATCTTTAAGTATTTTAAAAAGAAAAATCAAATCAGTTTATAAATTAGCTAATTCAAAAACCCAAATCAGTGAAAGAAAATATAATTGACATTATGATGCACTACTTACTTCTTCAGCAATTAGAATTCAAAGAGAAAAGAAGTTTACCTACCAAGCTGGAGAGGAGACGTCGAGACACTGGTGAGTTGCAGAGGAGAATGTCGTCGGCTGTTGTATTTGCAGCGAGAAGCGCGGGAGAGGCGGATGGTGTTGGCTGCGAGTCTGCGATAGGGTAATTGACTGTGCGCAACCCTGATTTCAGTTTCAATTGATGAATGGAAAGGAACGATGAAACATGTGCTTTCTCCCTTCTGAGCCGATACTGAACGCAAATAATTGAGCTAGGCCGCGTCGGCGGCTTCGGATAAGATCTTAATCCTCTAATCTGGGATTTTTTTAGGCGGTGAGGTTTACCAGGGGAAGGTTAGGCCCGTTTGGCAACCCAAAGCAAAAACACTTATGCTTATACGATAAGTGCTTTTATTTCTAAAAAGTCAAAAAGTTCGTTTGGCTCGGTAACAACTTATAAGTCAAAAAGTTAAAAAGGCAATATGGATAAAACTTTTTTTAGCTATTTGGCTATTGCACTACAATATCGAAATAAAATGTGAGACAATTCATATTTTTAAAAGTATATGTTACAGCTAGTTAACAAAAAATCACAAACACTTCGTATTCCAAAATATACAAAATCACTACAATGCTTGAATGTTATTCACACATAATCCAAGCAGTTAAGTCCATTTTAACTTACAAAATCAAATAAAAAACCACACAACAGATAAAAGTTCATCTTTTACACAAATTTCCAGCATTACAATCGAAACATTAAGAACTTCTAAAAATCTTGTGGAACCTAAAATGGCAATATGGCTAACTATCAACTCAATAGCTTCTTGTTCGATATCACTTGATCCACTTGATTCGCTACTTTAAAATCATATTTAATAACTGTTCTTGCTTGAACCTCTCAACTGTTCTACTTCCTGTCATGACATAAGATCAACAAAGTCATGAACAAATCCATCATCTTTATATGCTTCATATATAATTAGAGAACAAATAAAATCATAAGAGTTTAATAGAACTAATGTAACATTATTATCCCTTGAGAGCATTATTGAGAATTAAAGAACTAATGGAATCCTAGCAGCATTAGGCCATATGCAACCAAATTAACAACATTATGTCACACATTCAACTTCGGTACATAATGTTTTCAAGAAACATAAACGAAAACAACTAGATTACTCTTGTAAAGATACAAATAACTCTACATTGCTTTTCTTATACTGTAAATAACTCTACATTGCTTTTGTAAGATACACATACTTATCTTATGCTTACTGTAAAGATACAAGTAACTTGCTACATTGCTCTGAAATCATAAGTATACATATACAAGCTGTACAAAACTGTATAATATTAAGAATTCATTCTGTAAACAAATGATGAAACATTGATATCAATACAAATTCAACATTCTGTTTCCAAATAATCTCAATACACATACCAAGAGAACCCAGTAAATAATATATGACAGTCAACTATGCCTATGCCTTATGTGTTTTATATAGCTTGGGAATATTTATCTCTACAACTAGAATCTGTTATCAGAAATAAAATGATTACCCTTTATGTATTCTATTCCGAACATGTTAATACGTAAATGATAAGTTGGCAATTGTGAGCAAACAAAGAAATTGAAATTTTCAGTTCCTTCTAGAGAACATAGGATATACTATATTTTACACTGCAGATGCATATCACACAACTTATGCAAGATTGACGATATGACTTCAGGAAACTTCACAACTGTGATTATTTCATTTACCATCAGAAGGTGCCTCTGTTGGTGCCATATCGGTAGTCTGTTTTCGATTTAGTAAGCGGCATCAATAAATGATAGTCAAAAAATAGTTTTCAATGTCTTGTCAATGCCTTCAATTAAAAGATTCTATAAACTAAAATAAAATAGTACAATAAAAATCAAGTCGTTTTAAATGAAATTCATTTTATTGTTACCTATCAAATACAAATATTTATGGATTGCGTGTATTTATTATTACAAAATTAAGATCATAATTTTCTTGTTAAGAATTTTAATATTTCCAGATTCATAAATAAAAATTTTGACAGCAACTTTTGTTGCTTGTAATCTTAACTTGTATGCATTCGTTTACACTCGCTTTAACACTGCTGGAAATTTCATAAATAAGTTTACTAACATGAACTCTGGATAGATTGCAAAAGGATGTATGGTGCTAGTGAACAAACGATTGATTGAAAGATGCGGAAGTTTGGAATGACAATCAGATTCTGTAAGTTATATTAACTAATATGATAACTTAATAGAAAGTTGATCTTTTGACTATATAGTGTCATACATATAGGGAATGGTTGAAGTTGATGGTGTTATTCAAGTAAATGTTGGTTAAGGGAAATTAATTTGCATGATGTTCTGTAACGACCCAGAAAATCTGAACCAATTTAAAAATTTTAAATTGGCTAAAATAATGGATTTTAAATATTTAAAATAAATATTTTAAATAATAGCAATGAAAAGTGAGTTTGAATCGACGATTGAAAATGAATATAATTAATTCTAATTATTAACAAGGCTTGAAAAGGCTGCAGTTTCAAAAATTGAATTCAAACTTTGTCGGACTGTACCGGGTGCAAAACAAAACGGATTTTAGTGAAACCAAAAATATTTAAATCTGTTAGTAAACACCTTTCTAACGAATCTGAAAAATCGAATTTCCATAGCGGAAAGCAAAAGTTATGGCCAAATGAATTTTCAGAAAGGTCGCTATGGAATTTATATAGCCCGGGAAATTGGCCATTTTGCATACGACCTCGGAATTCGACGAAACCACTTTTGTTGGATCCGGGATGTGAAGTTATTGCTAGGTTTCAAATTTCATAATTTTTGAAGCTAGTATGTGAGCGTGGCAAAGGAAAACGTGTTTTGGTCAATTACAGTTAAATTGGATCGACCAGAAATGGGCCTTTTTGCAAACGATCTCAGAATTCGACAAAACTAGTTTTGTTGGGACCGTATCGTCAAAACATAGCCAGATTTATTTTTCTGGAATTTTTCGAATCAGTTTGTGGCCCTAGCAAATTGAAATGTACGTTCAAATCAAATATTGAATGTTATATATTTTAATTTGAAGGAAAACTGACTGAAACAGTCGAATGGGCCTACGAAACATATCACATTGTGTTCGGAAAGGGGGTAAAACGCTAGGGACGATAGTCGTTGGGTTTGAATGGGTGTTCGTATGTGGCAAGGGGTATTTTCGGATTTTTAAACCTTTATAAATAATAATAAAAAATTGGTCCACGTCAGAAAGAAACCCCCTCCCCCCCTCCCCCCCCACTTTTCTCTCTGTCCCCCAAATCGAACGACGGAAACCCGATCCCACCTTCCCCCTCATTTTCCGATCAACCCACGCACCATTAGGCCTCGACCCAGTTGAGGATTTTGAAGCCCTTCCCTCGCTCTTCAAATCCATATAAGTTTGACCCCCGATAGTTGAGTGGTTCTCGAGTTCTGGGCCCACGAAGTGCCGCCGTTCGCCATCGAATTGCCCTCTCTAGCCGCCGTCGAGTCCAGCTTAGGTGGGTGGCGCGTGAAGCTTACTCGGAGGTCGACAGGGTGGTGAAGTCTGATCGGGGCGAAGCGGAGTAGTTTGATCGAAAAGATCAACCCTAGTTTTGAACGAAATCGTGAGGTACGACTATTATATTATATAAACTATTTAATAGCAGTTCTAAGCGCTACGGTTTTTGATTTCACTGTAAAAATCATATCTTTTTCGTTTGTTGACGAAATTCAGTGAAACAAGAGACAGTGGACTCGTGTGGACGTCTTCTACATTCTAGAAAAGACCGCATATTTTCTGAGCCTTCTGCTATTTTTGGTGGAGTGAAACCCAATGTGAGATTTCTAATTTATAAACGATATGGAAAACGACGATGTATAAATTATATAGTCGATGTATGAGTTATATAAGCGTTGTACACCTCTTGTATAAGCGTTGTATAAGTTGTACGTTCGATGTATAAGTTATATATGCGTTGTAAAAATTAAATATGTGTTGAAATAGAAGTGAATTGCTATATATAAATATATATATACGCCCCTCGTCCACAAACCATGGACGATATTCATTGGTTGTTATTGGTGTGAAAATTGATTGATAGCGAATGGTTGATTGGGATTGTTTGCGGTTGATATTGATTGATTGTGGTTGAAAAATACCCATTTGTGGTTGAGAAATATTTGGTTGAAACCACATAGGATTAGTTTGTGCAAATGAAATAAATATATACATGCCGCCTGCGTGCGAACTAGATGCATGATCCCCATTGTCAAAAACCGCAAGGTTTTAAGGTAGAGCGAGGAGCCGTACTAGGGACGGTCCCGGTTTTAACTACCCTGTCGTTATGCTGCCGAAATTTTGAATAATATTCATGTGTTTGAATCATTTTCATTTGCTGAAACTATATTTATTTGTTGAATAGAAAACCTTCATGTGTTGAATCGATATTCATTCGTTGAATAGAAATTCATATGTTGAATGGTGTTCGTGTTTTAAATATAAAAATCACATTTTTATCTATATATATATATATATATATAAACTATAGAAAACCTTCATGTGTTGAATCGATATTCATTCGTTGAATAGAAATTCATGTGTTGAATGGTGTTCGTGTTTTAAATATAAAAATCACATTTTTATCTATATATATAAACTATATTTATTCGTTGAATAGAAAACCTTCATGTGTTGAATCGATATTCATTCGTTGATTAGAAATTCATGTGTTGAATGGTGTTCGTGTTTTAAATATAAAAATCACATTTTTATCTATATATATAAACTATAGAAAACCTTCATGTGTTGAATCGATATTCATTCGTTGAATAGAAATTCATGTGTTGAATGGTATTCATATTTTGAAATAAATTGTTTTATAATAAAAATCACCTTTTTATCATCTATATGAACTATGTAAAATGACCCTGTTTTAAAAGAAATTGTTTTATAATAAAAATCCTATTTTTATCACCTATATAAACTATTTAAAATAATAGTGTTTTGAAATGAATTGTTTTTACAATAAAAATCACATTTTTATTAAATACATGAATTGCTAAATATAGTGAAGTGTTGAAATAGAAGACAGTTAGATAAAAATATCATTTTTATCAAATGTATGAAAAGAATATAGCTTTGAAATCAAAGAATCGATATATATATAAATAGGGTTAAAATATATCGAATAACGACGTTGCAGTTCGTATTTTGAAACCGTGATTTCAAACGATTATACCGGGAGATCCGACCATCGGATTTTCCTGAAATCGCAACCGTTGGGTTTGCCTTGGAAATATCTTTCCAACGGCACCAACTTTGTAAAAATCCAACGGTTGGATTGTCTGGAATGTTTAATTCAAATCTGAAGAAAAACAGCGCCAGAAACGATTATATATATATATATATATAATTATATTTAATCGAATAACGACGCTGCAGTTCGTATTTTGAAATCGAAACTTCAAACGATGATACCGGGAGATTCGACCGTCGGAATTTCCCGAAACTGGAACCGTTGGATTCGTTTTGAAAAGATCTTTCTAATGATGTAAATTTTGTGAAGATCCAACGATTAGATTTTCAGATATGTGTAAATCAAATCTGAAGAAAAACAGCACCACGGTCGCGCTATGGCCCAAAGCGTCGTTTTGAATATATTGGCTATTATAAAATAAATAAAAATAGCGATAAATTGTTATAAAATATTATAAATGATATGGATGTGATTTATAAATTAACTGAAGGTTGGCTAAGTCGAATGGTTTCCTGGGTGTTGATCTGATGTTGGTTTCGGCCTTCGGGGTTAATATTTGGTAAATCGTTCTCTTACTGATTGACAGTTAGTGACTGATAAATTGAAATGATGCGTGTGTATGTTAGTGTTGCACTTGTTTATTATATACGCGAGTTGCTCAGAAAGACCGGGTTTATCCCATTCTGAATAACTGAATCGACGATAAGAAATCGAAGATGAAGACGGTGGTCGAAGACCGGAGAACTTCACCTCGTTTGGATGGTAACCGAGGTCCTGATTGGGAGGCATCCCGAAATATGGATAATGAGTGGTGATCGTCCAGACGTACGTGGTGATCGATGGGTTTGCGAGGTATTTAGTGCCTCCGGTTTCGTTCAGACCCAGAACGGACTTGTAAATGGACTGTGTGTCTGACATTGGATTTCATTCCGTGTTGATTGATCTCTGTTAAATATACATCTGTTTGACGGCGGAGAATTTATTCTTTTGCTTAATGCCCTTCTCTGAAACGCACGAGCTTAGAGGTTGTATATCGATGGACATCAGTCGCATGGCATGAATTGCTAGTATGGCATGCCCAAGAGGCAAATGATCAGGGCTTCTGTTGAAAAGCAAAGTCTTGTGGTGATGATCAAAGCACCGCCTGTGTGGCGTAGCTTTGTGTATAACGTGAAATCGCGAGCCTCACACCCGGTATGAGCCAGAAACGGGAGAAAGGACCTCAGGGAGGACATGCGTTTCTTTCTAGTTAGAAGTGGCGTCAGTGGTTTTACACGCCCTGACGAGTTTGACTTATGTGGTTGTTGCTGTTGCGAGGCGCCTCGGTTAGATCGGACGATCCGGGTCCGATGGAGTCATTCGTTGGCTCATTTACGCCCCATAGGGCGGGGAAACGCATTGTTCAGGAATTTTAATCCACATCGGTGGACCGGCCCTAACGATCCAAGGGTCACTCGAGCTCTGATCCTGAGGGGCGGGCTAGAGCGTCTCGAATTCGGTAAGGACTATCTTTTGCCTTGGTTCATGACGGAAATCCAATTTCCAAATACGTGCATGTGCGATATTGATTGTATACCTATATATGGCGACATAGTGGTATGAGGCATTAATGTCGTCTATGATTGATAGTTATGATTTGAAATTGTTTTCAAAACATATAACACTAGCAATAATATCAAATGCCTTTGTTTTATTCGTATCAAGCATATTTTGGCCGTTATAAGGTAAAAACTCTATCCTCCGGTTTGCGTTGCATTGTGTGATGGGAACTGAGTCTTATAATGGCTTCATTTTTATAAAAAGCATTGCGATGTTTAAAAGAAAGATTTGTTTTTAAAGCACTGGCAATCCAATGGAGTAAACCCGTTCCACGAAAGTGGCGTGGTCCTGTGATTAGCCATATTTTAAATGTGTTGAGTAGATTTCTCATACCAGTCCCATGACTGACTCGTAGTTTGTTTCACTTTCAAACGCGGGTGCCCCTTTTTCTACACGGGCAGCCTTGTATTCAGGTTTAGCTGGCTTCCTCTGGATAGCTGGAGCTGAAGATGGATTCTATCATTTATCTCTTTTTATGTTGTTCAGCTCCTATTGTACATATTTTGTTTGTTTCCGCTGTAGACATATATGTATAGTTGAACTGTATTTGTACTAACTAAGATCCTGTATACTGTGTAACTCTGTTGATTACTCTTATCCAGTATATTCTATTGTTCATTATCTGGTGTATTTATTTAATTCTGTTCTGTTATTATCTGTTTTTGTGTTATATTCTAAAGATAACCCTTGTCTCCGTCTGTACGGGATTTGGGGTCGTCATACCGTGGTATCAGAGCTTTGGTTAAGCTTAGTTCTGGAATATAACATTTGAATGAACTCGTCAGAAATAGAACCAGTAGTGTTCTAGGACGGGTAACTCTATACAGATAGGATCAGCAATATCCTAGTATGAGTAAAGCAGAATGAAATTACACCTTGATAGACACATTTACATTGAAAGTATATGTTTCTATGTTTTAAAATACCCTTTCTGTGACCTGACACTTGATCTGTTGTTTGCAGAAGTACTAGAAAAATGAGTGCCAGAAACAGAAGGAATACAGAACCCGATCTAGAGGCTCTATTAAAGAGATATCGAAATCTGAACGGAGCACAGTTCTCGGGCAATGAATCTATAATTCAAACTCAAGCTTGGGTGAGCTCTGTCGAAAGAATTTTTGAGCGTATCCAGCTGAGAGATGACCAGAGAAGGTTAGTAGCCTCTTGGGCGCTCAAAGAAGAAGCTTTAATCTGGTGGGAAACAATCATCAAAGATAATCCAGAAGGTGATATCACCTGGGACAGATTCAAAGAGATTTTCCTAGAAAGATTTACTACTCCTGAAGCGACGGAGCGATTATGTGATGAATTTTCTTATCTGATACAAGGTGATATGACCATCCCAGAATATCATAAGAAATTCAACGAACTTGCTCACTTTTCTCCTCATCTGATTCAAGATCCAAAGAGGAAGAATCTGAGATTTATTCATGGCCTGCAAAGAAAATATTAGAACAGTGTAATGAGGAATGTGAAACTTCCTTTCTCTGAAATGATTTATATGGCTTATCAGTATGAAGATCTCCATAAGAAAGGTATGTTGCGCGACGAAGAGGAAGTCTGTTCTAGTGACAAAGAAGAGTCGGAAACTGATATTCCTAAAGTTAGTACGAGGTCAGAGGTCAGTAAAAAGCCCAGTGCCAAGAGGAAAAGGGCTGAACCTGGGAACCAACCTGTAACGACCGCCACGTGCTCGAGTTGCAATAGACAAGGTCATTTGGTGATAAGCTGCAAATCTTGGAACCAACAAAGAAAGAATAAGTTCAAACCCAAGAAGGGATTTCAGGAGAATAGAAAGTGCAGTCAATGCCATCAAGTTGGTCATCTTTCCAAGGCCTGCCCGCTATCTCGGAAATTTGAAGCAGTACATGTAAATGAAGTGGCAAAAGTGCCTGCATCTTCGTCTGCTCTGGAAAGGGCTGATGTTTTAGAAGGCACGCTTACTGTCAAAAACATTCCAGTCAAAGTATTGTTTGACACAGGCGCGTCATGAAGCTTCATTGCCAAAGATGCAGCTAAGAAACTGGATTTGAATTTGAAAAAGCTTAAGGAACCAATGACTGTCCAGAATCCGGTTGGGGGTTCCATTGATCTCAGTTGGGTTTGTGGAGTGCCAGTTTCTTTCTCTCGTTATCGGTTTCCTACCATCGCGGTCGTTATGAATTTTAAAGAGTTTGATCTTATCTTGGGGTTAGACTGGTTGACCAAATATGAAGCTGAAGTTAAATGCGCCGACAGAGTCGTAAAGGCGAAGATTAAATCAGGTGATTATATAACCATTCCCTGTGAAGGTCAGAATGCTAATAGAAAAGACTTCTGGGCAGCTTTGAATGTTTCTCCAGCCCAAATAGAAAATGTCCCTGAAATCACAGAGAATATTCCCGACCTAGTGAAAGATATTCCTGTCGTCAAGAACTATGCGGATGTGTTCGAGGAAGTTGTTCGCTTACCTCCGCAGAGAGAAATAGATTTCAAGATTGCTTTGATTCCCAATGCAAGGCCGGTAGTTCACGCTATTCGAAGAATGTCCTTGAAAGAGAAAGAAGAACTTGACAATCAAACACGACAGCTAGTATGGAAGGGTCTGATCAGGCCTAATTTCTCTGATTGGGGGGCAGTAGTGGTGTTTGTCCCAAAATCTGATGGTACTCTACGTCTATGTGTGGATTATCGTGATCTGAACAAACAGACAATAAAGAAAAAATATCCATTGCCGCGGATTGATGATTTGTTGGATCGATTAAATGGCGCACAAATATTCTCAAGGATGGACCTAGCTACAGGCTTCCATCAACTTCGAATTGCTGAAGAGTGTGTTCCAATGACAGCATTCAGAGGTCCCGACTTATTCTACGAGTGGTTAGTAATGTCGTTCGGCTTATGTAACGCTTCTGCTTACTTCGTCGATCTGATGAATAGGGTGTTCAGAGGGGTTTTGAATAAATTTGTTCTGGTTTTTATTGACGATATTCTAATCTTCTCTAAGTCAAAGGCCGAACATGAAAAGCATTTGGAACAGGTTCTAGAAATTCTAAGAAGGAATGTATTGAAAGCAAAGTTTTCCAAATGTATATTCTGGCAAGATGAAGTAAAATTTCTAGGCCACGTCGTATCGAAAGAAGGAATTGTTGTGGATCCAAGCAAAATCACAGCTATTCAAAACTGGAAACAGCCTAGTACTCCTACAGAAGTCCGTAGTTTTCTCGGATTGGCTAGTTGTTACCGGAAGTTCATCAAAAACTTTTCGAAGATATCTGGCCACTTAACGAAGCTTACAAAGAAGCACTCTAAATTCAAATGGACTCCAGAGAGTGAAGAGGCTTTTGAAGAGCTAAAGTTGAGATTAACAACTGCTCCAGTGTTAACCATCATCGATGGCAACCAGGATTTAAAAGTCTGGACTGATGCTTCTAGAGAAGGCCTTGGCACAGTGTTAATGCAAAGGGGTCAAGTGATTGCTTATGCTAGCCGTCAGCTGAAGCCGCACGAGAAAAACTACGTAACTCATGATCTTGAGTTGTTGGCTATCGTATTCGCCTTGAAAATCTGGAGACACTATCTTCTGGGTGAGAGATTTGAACTGTTTACAGATCACCAGTCGTTAAAGTATCTATTCACACAGAAGGACTTGAATCTGAGGCAGCAACGTTGGCTAGAGTTCCTTGCAGCATACGATTTTGAAATTATATACACTCCAGGGAAAGCCAATGTCGTGGCCGATGCGCTGAGCCGAAAGAATGTATTGATAGCCAGCTTTATTATCACGACTTCCTTGATTGACAAAATATCTATTCTTCAGAAGGAGGATAACTTTATTAAGGATATGATTAAAAGGATTCAGAAAGGCGAACCCTCGTGTTTTCAAATAGATAACGACGAGACCCTGAGGTTGAAAGGAAGGATTTGTGTTCCTGATATCCCAGAGTTAAAAAGGGAAGTGTTAGACGAGTGTCACAAGTCCAAGCTGAGTATCCATCCTGGTGTAGCCAAAATGTATAACGATCTGAAGCGAACATTCTGGTGGAAGGCTATGAAAAGGGACGTTTCAATATATGTTAGTCGATGCCCTACTTGTCAGCTAGTCAAGAGCGACCAACAGAAACTGGCTGGATTGTTGCAACCGCTAGACGTACCTGGTTGGAAGTGGGAACATATTTCTATGGATTTCATTGATGGTTTGCCCAGAACCAGAAAAGGAAATGACAGTATTTGGGTGATCGTAGATCGCTTCACGAAGACCGCCCATTTCATACCTGTCAGATCAAACAGAACCGCTCAGAGTCTGGCGCAGATATACTTCAAGGAAATAGTTAGACTACATGGAGTGCCACTCAGTATAGTCAGTGATAGAGACACAATATTCACTAGCAAATTCTGGGAGGTGTTTCAAGTCGAGCTGGGAACGAAGTTGAACTTGAGCACCGCTTATCAGCCTCAGACAGATGGTCAGACTGAGAGGGTGAATCGTATTTTAGAAGATCTATTGCGGGCTTGTTCTAGATTTTGGTGGATCGTGGGAAGACCATCTGCATTTGGCTGAATTCTCATATAATAACAGCTACCAGGAGAGCCTGACAATGTCGCCATTCGAAGCATTATATGGTAGACCGTGCCGATCTCCTGCTTGTTGGGTCGAACCTGGAAATAGACTTGTGTTAGGGCCAGATATGATCCGAGAAGCTGCCGATAAAGTCGATTTTATTAAGAAACGATTACTGGCCGCTCAAAGCCGACAAAAGAGTTACGCCGATAGGAGAAGAAGAGATATATCCTTTGTTGTTGGCGACTATGTATATCTGAAAGTATCGCCGATGAGAGGAGTAATCCGGTTCGGTAAAACAGGGAAATTGGCGCCCAAATTCATTGGTCCGTTTCCTATTCTAGAACGGATCGGAACTCTCGCTTATAGGGTTAAATTGCCTGATTGGTTGCCTGGAGTTCATGATGTATTTCACATATCTCAACTTCGAAAGCACGTTCATGATCCAGACTTGATCGTGGAAGAAGCATCTCAACAGGATATTGAAATTACTCCAGAATTAGCTGTGAGACGAGAGCCGCTAAAGATCATCGGCAAAGAGACCAAGGAACTGAGGAACAAGAAGGTTCACTTAGTCAAAGTGCAATGGAGTGGAGATCCGCGAGATTGTACTTGGGAAACTGAGGAGAGCATTCAGAAAGCCTATCCCAGATGCCGAGTAGATATCTCTGATTGACTCCGGTGCAAGGTACATTTACCATACTTTGCATTACCAATTAGTTCTCTACACAGTTGTTATTTTCTTTCCATGGATGTGCACTTTTAATTCTATAGTCTGCTTAATTTAAAAAGAATATATGAATTAATTTGTATGATTTTGAAAAGTTAAAAACAAATTGCTTGTGGTTTGTGTTGTGTGATAGTAGATTTGATTAATTAAATTATTAAAACGATAGTTAATTTAATCAATAGTAGAATGAATGGTAGAATTTATTTGATTATGTCACACATTGAACTGATTTAAAAATAGATAGAAATATATACATGTTCATTTTATATATTTGAACAGGTAAATGGATTAGCTGTTGAGTAAAGATTTTATTTGCGTGCCCGACAAATAGGTAAACCTTAATGAGTTGGATGCGAAATATTATTATATCAACTCCTGTGAATGCCATTGGATGCGGAGTGCTGGTTTTTCTGTGTGAAATAATAAACGTCGCCACAGGATAGTAACAATTAATTTTGAACTACATGACATGGCATACTTCTGAAGATAGGCATACTTCATCATATAACACATAAGCATTTGGAGCTTGTGTGACGAGGTGGAAGATTTACCATACAAGCGAGAGGCTTGTATGGCGATGACTATATTTTACAGGTTGAACTGATGACTGATATGGACTATTTAAATTGTAACGATAAAATTGCCAAATTAATAAAAACTCCACACGGGTCTGGAGTTGACAATAATCACGTCTCTCTAGTTATTAGATACGGCACATGGACTATTTATTTCCCACACGGGACGAGGTGACGAGGATTTATCCTCTGGAGCATTTAAAATACACACTCCCTCAGGCTTTGACAGGGTGACGAGAATTTATTCTCTGGAGTTATTATCAATACACGCTCCCCTGTAAACACCAGAATATATCACTATAAATATGCGTATGCTTATTAGGATTTATTGGGTACCTAATACGGCCCAATAAATTTCCAAACCCCTCCCCATACAAAGGAGGTTATGGCGAAATTTTTCGAAAATTCCGGGTGTTAGCCAAATTTTTGAAGAATTTGAAAATTCTCAGAAACTGAAAAGTTGGAGAATTGAAGCCAGATCGAACGTAGAGTTGATTAATCAAACCACTTTCGACTTTGTTCCTTTTCGGGGACGAAAAGTTTTAAGTGGGGGAGATTGTAACGACCCAGAAAATCTGAACCAATTTAAAATTTTTAAATTGGCTAAAATAATGGATTTTAAATATTTAAAATAAATATTTTAAATAATAGCAATGAAAAGTGAGTTTGAATCGATGATTGAAAATGAATATAATTAATTCTAATTATTAACAAGGCCTGAAAAGGCGCTGTAGTTTCAAAAATTGAATTCAAGCTTTGTCGGACTGTACCGGGTGCAAAACAAAATGGATTTTAGTGAAACCAAAAATATTTAAATCTGTTAGTGAATACCTTTCTAACGAATCTGAAAAATTGATTTTTCATAGCGGAAAGCAAAAGTTATGGCCAAATGAATTTTCAGAAAGGTCGCTATGGAATTTATATAGCCCGGGAAATTGGCCATTTTGCATACGACCTCGGAATTCGACGAAACCACTTTTGTTGGATCCGGGATGTGAAGTTATTGCTAGGTTTCAAATTTCATAATTTTTGAAGCTAGTATGTGAGCGTGGCAAAGGAAAACGTGTTTTGGTCAATTACAGTTAAATTGGATCGACCAGAAATGGGCCTTTTTGCAAACGGTCTCAGAATTCGACGAAACTAGTTTTGTTGGGACCGTATCGTCAAAACATAGCCAGATTTATTTTTCTGGAATTTTTTGAATCAGTTTGTGGCCCTGCCAAATTGAAATGTACGTTCAAATCAAATATTGAATGTTATATATTTTAATTTGAACGAAAACTGACTGACACAGTCGAATGGGCCTACGAAACATATCCTATTGTGTTCGGAAAGGGGGTAAAACACTAGGAACGACAGTCGTTGGGTTTGAATTGGTGTTCGTATGTGGCAAGGGGTATTTTCGGATTTGTAAAACTTTATAAAAAAAAACTATTGGTCCACGTCAGAAAGAACCCCCCCCCCCCCCCCCCCCCCCGCTTTTCTCTCTCTCCCCCAAATCGAACGACGGAAACCCGATCCCACCTTCCCCCTCATTTTCCGATCAACCCACGCACCATTAGGCCTCGACCCAGTTGAGGATTTTGAAGCCCTTCCCTCGCTCTTCAAATCCATATAAGTTTGTCCCCCGATAGTTGAGTGGTTCTCGAGTTCTGGGCCCACGAAGTGCCGCCGTTCGCCATCGAATTGCCCTCTCTAGCCGCCGTCGAGTCCAACCTAGGTGGATGGCGCGTGAAGCTTACTCGGAGGTCGACAGGGTGGTGAAGTCTGATCGAGGCGAAGCGGAGTAGTTTGATCGAAAAGATCAACCCTAGTTTTGAACGAAATCGTGAGGTACGGCTGTTATATTATATAAACTATTTAATAGCAGTTCTAAGCGCTACGGTTTTTGATTTCACTGTAAAAATCATATCTTTTTCGTTTGTTGACGAAATTCAGTGAAACAAGAGACAGTGGACTCGTGTGGACGTCTTCTACATTCTAGAAGAGACCGCATATTTTTCTGAGCCTTCTGCTATTTTTGGTGGAGTGGAACCCAATGTGAGATTTCTAATTTATAAACGATATGGAAAACGACGATGTATAAATTATATAGTCGATGTATGAGTTATATAAGCGTTGTACACCTCTTGTATAAGCGTTGTATAAATTGTACGTTCGATGTATAAGTTATATATGCATTGTAAAAATTAAATATGTGTTGAAATAGAAGTGAATTGCTATATATAAATATATATATATACACACCCCTCGTCCACAAACCATGGACGATATTTATTGGTTGTGATTGGTGTGAAAATTGATTGATAGCGAATGGTTGATTGAGATTGTTTGCGGTTGATATTGATTGATTATGGTTGAAAAATACCCATTTGTGGTTGAGAAATATTTGTTTGAAACCACATAGGTTTAGTTTGTGGAAATGAAATAAATATATACATGCCGCCTGCGTGCGAACTAGATGCATGATCCCCATTGTCAAAAACCGCGAGGTTTTAAGGTAGAGCGAGGAGCCGTACTAGGGACGGTCCCGGTTTTAACTACCCTGCCGTTATGCTGCCGAAATTTTGAATAATATTCATGTGTTTGAATCATTTTCATTTGCTGAAACTATATTTATTCGTTGAATAGAAAATCTTCATGTGTTGAATCGATATTCATTCATTGAATAGAAATTCATGTGTTGAATGGTGTTCGTGTTTTAAATATAAAAATCACATTTTTATATATATAAAAAAAAACTATAGAAAACCTTCATGTGTTGAATCGATATTCATTCGTTGAATAGAAATTCATGTGTTGAATGGTGTTCGTGTTTTAAATATAAAAATCACATTTTTATCTAAATATATAAACTATATTTATTCGTTGAATAGAAAACCTTCATGTGTTGAATCGATATTCATTCGTTGATTAGAAATTCATGTGTTGAATGGTGTTCGTGTTTTAAATATAAAAATCACATTTTTATCTATATATATAAACTATAGAAAACCTTCATGTGTTGAATCGATATTCATTCGTTGAATAGAAATTCATGTGTTGAATGGTATTCATATTTTGAAATAAATTGTTTTATAATAAAAATCACCTTTTTATCATCTATATGAACTATGTAAAATGACCCTGTTTTAAAAGAAATTGTTTTATAATAAAAATCCTATTTTTATCACCTATATAAATTATATAAAATAATAGTGTTTTGAAATGAATTGTTTTTACAATAAAAATCACATTTTTATTAAATACATGAATTGCTAAATATAGTGAAGTGTTGAAATAGAAGACAGTTAGATAAAAATATCATTTTTATCAAATGTATGAAAAGAATATAGCTTTGAAATCAAAGAATCGATATATATATAAATAGGGTTAAAATATATCGAATAACGACGTTGCAGTTCGTATTTTGAAACCGTGATTTCAAACGATTATACCGGGAGATCCGACCATCGGATTTTCCTGAAATCGCAACCGTTGGGTTTGCCTTGGAAATATCTTTCCAACGGCACCAACTTTGTAAAAATCCAACGGTTGGATTGTCTGGAATGTTTAATTCAAATCTGAAGAAAAACAGTGCCAGAAACGATTATATTTATATATATATATAAATATAATTATATTTAATCGAATAACGACGCTGTAGTTCGTATTTTGAAATCGAAACTTCAAACTATGATACCGGGAGATCCGACCGTCGGAATTTCCCGAAACTGGAACCGTTGGATTCGTTTTGAAAAGATCTTTCTAATGATGTAAATTTTGTGAAGATCCAACGGTTATATTTTCAGATATGTGTAAATCAAATCTGAAGAAAAACAGCGCCACGGTCGCGCTATGGCCCGAAGCGTCGTTTTGAATATATTGGCTATTTTAAAATAAATAAAAATAGCGATAAATCGTTATAAAATATTATAAACGATATGGATGTGATTTAGAAATTAGCTGAAGGTTGGCTAAGTCGAATGGTTTCCTGGGTGTTGATTTGATGTTGGTTTCGGCCTTCGGGGTTAATATTTGGGAAATCGTTCTCTCACTGATTGACGGTTAGTGACTGATGAATTGAAATGATGCGTGTGTATGTTAGTGTTGCACTTGTTTATTATATACGCGAGTTGCTCAGAAAGACCGGGTTTATCCCATTCTGAATAACTGAATCGACGATAAGAAATCGAAGATGAAGACGGTGGTCGAAGACCGGAGAACTTCACCTCGTTTGGATGGTAACCGAGGTCCTGATTGGGAGGCATCCCGAAATATGGATAATGAGTGGTGATCGTCCAGACGTACGTGGTGATCGATGGGTTTGCGAGGTATTTAGTGCCTCCGGTTTCGTTCAGACCCAGAACGGACTTGTAAATGGACTGTGTGTCTGACATTGGATTTCATTCCGTGTTGATTGATCTCTGTTAAATATACATCTGTTTGGCGGCGGAGAATTTATTCTTTTGCTTAACGCCCTTCTCTGAAACGCACGAGCTCAGAGGTTGTATATCGATGGACATCAGTCGCATGGCATGAATTGCTAGTGTGGCATGCCCAAGAGGCAAATGATCAGGGCTTCTGTTGAAAAGAAAAGTCTTGTGGTGATGATCAAAGCACCGCCTATGTGGCGTAGCTTTGTGTATAACGTGAAATCGCGAGCCTCACACCCGGTATGAACCAGAAACGGGAGAAAGGACCTCAGGGAGGACATGCGTTTCTTTCTAGTTAGAAGTGGCGTCAGTGGTTTTACACGCCCTGACGAGTTTGACTTATGTGGTTGTTGTTGTTGCGAGGCGCCTCGGTTAGATCGGACGATCCGGGTCTGATGGAGTCATTCGTTGGCTCATTTACGCCCCATAGGGCGGGGAAACGCATTGTTCTGGAATTTTAATCCACATCGGTGGATCGGCCCTGACGATACAAGGGTCACTCGAGCTCTGATCCTGAGGGGCGGGCTAGAGCGTCTCGAATTCGGTAAGGACTATCTTTTGCCTTGGTTCATGACGGAAATCCAATTTCCAAATATGTGCCTGTGCGATATTGATTGTATACCTATATATGGCGACATAGTGGTATGGGGGCATTAATGCCGTCTATGATTGATAGTTATGATTTGAAATTGTTTTCAAAACATATAACACTAGCAATAATATCAAATGCCTTTGTTTTATTCGTATCAAGCATATTTTGGCCGTTATAAGGTAAAAACTCTATCCTCCGGTTTGCGTTGCATTGTGTGATGGGAACTGAGTCTTATAATGGCTTCATTTTTATAAAAAGCATTGCGATGTTTAAAAGAAAGATTTGTTTTTAAAGCACTGGCAATCCAATGGAGTAAACCCGTTCCACGAAAGTGGCGTGGTCATACAGAGGTAAATAATACTTCTCTTTAGCCTGTTCTAAAGTAGCTTATATATTCTATTTATTGTTTAGTTTTGCTATATTTTTAGGCATTTGTTGATATTACACCCATATTCGATATGTCAGATACTTGATACCCGAAGCATTAAGAATAGTGGAAGCCTTGTAAATTAAATACAGTTATTATCCTAGCCAGAAAATGCAGCTCCATTAATTTTCATAATAACACAAGTCTGAGAATAAAAAAAATTCAGAATAAAGAGTATCAATTGTTTACCTCAAGATAAAAACCAGTATTATACTAGGTTATTTTTGGGAAAAACAATTAAATTGTTGCCGCTCAGATTCCAAATTTGAAAAAAAAAGATTCATTTTTGTTCAACAATTAAAGTGCAAACATCAAATTCTAACACTATCAAACATACCATTCACAAATTACTTGAATTGGTATGAATTCCCTTTTTCAACAATATTTTTTTAACATAAGAGGAATATCTGCAATAGTAGGAAGAACAATCACAATAACAATAAATGAAATTTAAATAATGTATGATTGCAATGAACATGTAACAGTTATATTCATCTCTAATTTATGTGGTCCCATGTTTATTGTAGAAATGAAATTTAGTGTATCGACATATGTATCCCTAAAGTAAATGAACTTGCTTTTCAAGATAAACTTGCAAACCTATTAATATTTACAGTAGAAATTAAATCAAACCACTTATTAGTATTCGGAATAAAAATTGAACTTACTTTTCAAGATAAGCTTGAAAACCTATTACTCACATTCCAATGTCTAAATTTCAAAAAATTGCATACACAAACTTTGAAATACCACTATGACAACCAACACTTAATACTTTCCACAATTTTGAACAAACATTTAAAAAAAATATAATGTAACAACAATAATTTGAAATGTGTTTGAAAGAATTATAAAATGAAAATATGAATTTTAAAAAATGACATAAAGAAGAATATTCAGTGTACTTCTTCAACCAACTATTCTTTCTCATGCTTCTTTGTTTCCAAATTAATATTTGCATTCCAAAATTCCAACAATACCATGACAGAAAAGACCAATTACTCTATACTAATTTATCTTATATTCGAACTTCATAGTTCCAGATAAACAACAATTTTACTATTAACCCCATAGTTAGGAACGCTCAAGATAAATTTGCGTTTGGTATTCACTTAAGGACTATGATTGTAACTTGAAAATTTTGGTAATCAACATGATTTTAGGCTAAAAAACTAATAATCAGATAAGCATGACTATATTTTAATTTTGATTCAACTAATAAGAGAAAACATCAAATTCAGAACCCGCGATTCAAGATTGGAAACAATAAGAACGAATTAAAGAAGAAAGAGCGTACCTTTATTGAATGAAATGAACAAAAGTTTGGCGTTTTGGATGAACAAAGAAATGGAGAAATATCGCCTTAGCCCTAATTTCAGATTTCACGGCCGAAAAGTCGAAACGCTGTTTTGGACCGAAAGCCAAAAGCAAATAAAAACTGCTTCTAAGATAAGGAGAAAAGTAACTTATATAAGCCCAATTTATATTGGATCCATACGGACTTAAAGGCTTTTACTTTTTAAAATCTAAAAAGCTACTTATTTTTGGCTATCCAAATAGGCTCTTAGGGTTTTAGCAAACGTTTTCCCTCCAAAATTTCAAGTTCAGTCCATGGCAGTTGGCAGATGGAATACGAGTCAATATCGTATAATCGGTTAGAGCATGCCATCATGGGGTCGGTTGAAAAACAACCGATCCCCAACGCGTGGGTTAACGGGGGCCAGGGTTGCTTTGGCAACACTGGTGGTTGCTCCAGCAACCGCCCCTGGCCGGCTTCGTTGAAGCCGGCTAGGGAATGGCCGGTTTCTACGAAGCCGGCCATGGTGGGGGAATTAATTTATTTCCCGCACCATGGTCGGCTGAAGCCGGTTGATTTATTTTTATTATTTTTATTTTTTAAAATATTGTCGTTGCATTTTGACCGTTGTTTTATGTTACCGTTTGATTTAAATCTATATTTACAGTAAACCTTTGTCCATTATAACACACAACATTTTTACATCAAACCACACATCTGTTCCTTCTTCAATTTCTGTTCAATTTATTTGCAATGTCAAACTTTGGTAAAGGAAAGAAGGGTGTCTCCAATTCTGCATAGAAGCAACACAATAATCAATCCGACAACAATCAGTTTCCTATCCATCCGTCGTTCCAGCAGAATCAACAATCCAGTTATGGTAACTTCCCGAATGTTCTGAACTATAATTGTCCTCAACAAAGCCCGAATTTCTATCAATCCCAGCAAAACTCCAATCATTATCATAGTATTCAAAACTCAGGTTCCGGTCAAAACGCGTATTTTCAGCAAAACTGCAGTGAGCATCACTACGCTTCTCCAAGCAGCCAACAACGGTTAGTCTCGCCTGAAACTTCTCCAAATCTGTCAAGAAATTTGAATTATTTGTTTGGAGATAATAGTGGCTTGAATGAAGAAACAGAAGTCGATAATACTGAAAATCCAGATGTTATTCCCACCACACAAGTGAGAAGATCAAACAAAATAGTGAAATGGTCTGCAGAAGAACAAGCAGAACTAGCTTTTTGTTGGGTGGAGTGCTCCAGAGACAATCTTAAAGGGACTAGTCAGTACGATAATTCATTTTGGAGTTCTGTTTCGAGACTATTTAACGGTCGTAGTCCCGAAAACCCACCGAGAACAGTCGATTCTTTGAAACAGTCATGGAAGAGAATCAACGCTAACTGTCAAAGTTGGAATCAGATTATGGCTGGACTATAAAGTAGACCGCAAATTGGTGCCAACGAGAAGGACTTGGTAAATTTTGTTTACTTAAATAATGGTTAATATGTTTTACTGTATAATTATACCACCTTACGTTTGTTCAACACATACAGCTAAAGAGTGCGAATGAAGATTATATGGCAGAGCACAAAAATCAACCATTCAATTTGCATAATTGCTACGCCATTTTATCTAGAGAGGAAAAATTGAGCACTATACGCCAAGAACATTCTACAGCGCGATTTATGCCAACAAGACCAATGGAGGAATCAAGCGCGGGAAGTCCTGATCCTCAAGAAAACATCCCATTTTCTACAAGTTTCGGTGGTAGGCCTCCTGGTAAATACAAAGGTAATAAAAAAAACGTCACAGATTACAGTCTGTACTACGAACAACTACATAATCAAATGGTAGCTTCTGAAGAATCAAACCGACTTTTGGTGGAAGCGAGGGAAGCTAAGAGAGATGAGAGATCCAAGGAGAAGCAGCGAAGACATGAAGAACTTCAAATATCAAGAGAGCGTGAGTTGGTTGTTAGGGAGCGTGAATTAGCTCGCCTCGAACGAATTGATGACAGGGCACTAATGACTGTCAATTTGGATACATTAAACCCAATGCAACGATTGTTAATGGCGCAAGAACTAGAAGCGTGCCACAGAAAACGCATGGGATAGGACGTATTTATGTTTTGATCGTTTCCTTGTAGTTGTTTGTTGCTATGTCGTTATCTAGTTTTTAATTATTAAGTACTATTGTTGTAGAAGTAAAAGATTATTAAATGAGCGTGAATTTGCTTTTTTAATTGTCACTAGCAATCTTGCAAGCATGAACTTGGAATAAACCCGTAAATGACCTGAATCAGGGTGGGGATCATCAGGAACAACGTCGACATCGAATAACTGTCGCCAACAGCGCTCCCCCCAGTACCAATAACATCCTAAAGCGGGTAGTGACGATACCAATGGAAATCGTCTACCTGATAGAAACTGAGCGTGCTACTGTGCTAGGCCTAACAAGAAAGGGGAATCGACAAACGAATGCCACAGAACTGACTCTCGTGTGGTCCTCATCTCTATCTAAGTACGAGCCACTGCAAATACATGACGGCAATCACCTCCTGGTACAACCCGCCGGTTCTCGGGCGCTCAAGCTTTCGCACGAGGGTAGAAATGTAATAGAGCAGGATCCAATGTCGGAAATGCCATGTTATGAAAGTACTAAAAATACCAATATTGCAGAACCTCCCAAAAACCAGTAATCGACGACCCACGAGTCCTAAAAGTGCACTGCTGGTCCAAACCCCTAAATAAATGAGCTAAAATCTGCGTACCCCAGTCATATGTAATAGGAGTACCGTAGAACGACATGCCTGCAACAACAGCTACATATCCACATGGCAATGTGTTTGATGAATTCGTGAAGAATAAATTACCCATCATATATACTATAAACAATCTAAAAATCTCTAAGTGGTGAACTACAGGCGGACGTTCCACAAAGTCCATTATGGCTTGCTTCATGAACGAGGTTCTGATATGATGATTGTTTGTTAAGCCTCCCCCTCGTAAGTTCAAATGTGGAAATATACTAGCCAATAAGTCATATTGCTGATATAGCTCATCATAAGGTAAAGTTGCACCCTGACCAATTGGTATGCCAGTAAGCATGGTAAAATCCAGTGGCGTAATACCCATCTCTCCAAAACTAAAGTGAAATGTATGTGTCGTTTTCCACCAACACAAGGCTAAAGCACCACATAATTGAACATCATTATTGTACGGGTTTCCAATACCTACGATGCAAATTAAAAATATTAAAGTCAAGTAAATATATTACATTTTCTAACATACGTATTATGTAACTGGGTTCATCAAAATTACGTACTCAAGAAATCTCCAAAACCAATACTTCTAAGGTATCCTGCAATAATTTTTTCTGTGTCGTACGCACGAATCGTCTTATACAAACGGACGATACTAACCCACGATCCTCGTGTACGATCAGTACGAGCCTAAAACATACAAAAAAATAACTAATGTTCGTACAACACACTTCTTGATCAAATACCGACTAATACACTAATCAGTTTAAGAAGTTACACCTCAAACAACGAATTCAAGTTATCGGTAAGGTGTCTTTCCCCTTCAGGTCGTTCGCGAAAATCAGCCAACGTTTTGTCTCTAGACAAATTAACATCGATGTGTGGATCCAGTGCAGCATAAACACCGGCTTTAGCAACCCGTCTTCTCTGAACGGGTTTTGAACGACGAACGTCGGTTGAACAGGTGTCTTCAATCGGTTCATTCTCCTCCTGTGCATTGTTGTTGGAGGCATTACGACTCCCAGAACCTAAAATAGCTTTACCTAATCTTCTCATAATATTTTTTTTTTAGAGGAATGAAGCTTTCGGCGGAGGAAGAAGGAAGCAAAGGGTGGCGACTGCGAGAGGGTTTGAGAGCGAAGTGAAGTTGGGTGCAAACAAATAGGAGAGGGAACCCAAAACACGCGGTTAAGGGTTAAAACCCTTAACCGATGTTGGGAAACCGGTTAACAATAACCGGTTTTCCCAACACCGGCCAACGGTTTTAACCCTTGGCCGCGTTGGGGGGTTACTCATGCCAACCCCCTCGAATTGACCACGAGCAACCCCCCTGTTGGGGATGCTCTTAGTGGTATATAAATAAAAAAACATATACAGAAAATTAGGGGTGTAAACGGATCGGATCAGACTGGACGGAGGTGTGTCCAAGCTCTGTCCTATAACAGATTCGGACGGACATGGACCGGACACCATACAGCCTCGGACCGAGCCTGACAACGGACTATCCTATCTGATATAGCCTTGGGTAAGAGAAAAACATCGAACATTTTGAATCGGACCAAACACCGGTGTGTCCAAGCTCTGTCTTATAAGAGTATAGTACGGACACAGACCGGACACCAGATAGCCTTGGACCAAGCCGGACAACGGATCGTCCTGTTCAATATACAGCCCTACAGAAAATATATAGTTTAAGTAAGTTTTTTTCAATCTCAACAATTATTAAAATGTAAAATTTAAACAAATAAGATGATAACGGATAGTTTAGAGAAGTCGGTATGTGTTTATTGCATGTATAAACTTCTAACTTCATAAAACAACAAATAATTATCTTTTGGTATACTAAAATATACATGATTTAAAATATAATCTTGAAAACAACAGAACAAATAATTTTTGAATGCGAATATTTTCGTATCTTCATCTGTATTTTTTTCGGATATCGTATGTTGGATTTTTTAAAGATATGGACGTGGACCAATTTTGGATTTTTTGAGCATCCACTGACAACTCAAGAATTACGTAAAGGGGCTTTTATGAGGAAAAAAAACAATGTTAAGAAAAAATGTGACCAAGTACTTGGATGCTAACGTTAAACCACTAACTGTCAAAGTTCCACTAGCACACTTTCATGTGTAAGGATGAGCATTATGCACTTAAAATATTTGCAGCCTATAATATATTCAGAAAATATATATATCTTAAAACTGTGCATATTTGCATTTTAAACTGTAAATATTAACAATCTTACAGCAAATGTGTGCAGCTTAAAATTCACATTTTCACTAAAAGTATTGGTTAAGACATTTCGTGAAACTTAAACGTGGGAAAAAGAACCAGATATTAGGTTTGAAAACAAAGGATAAACACTAATTTCCATTTTTTTAAAGTAGGATCGACGTATTGGTTAGGAAGTTCCATCAAAACACCATAAGAATCAAAATACACAACCGTTCTTTCTCGAAAAGATGTCCTAATAAACTAATAATTTAAGTTGTGTTTGGTTTCTACTTTTTAGTTTTTGATTTTCGTTCGTATAAAAGTACGAACGACGCACACATATCGTCGAAAATGATCATTTTACAAAATACGAAATTAACACACAAAACAAGACTAACATTTTATCATTTTCCGTATTTACCATCTTCCATCCCCTCCGTCTTTAGTCCATCACCTCCGTTACCCTTCAAATCTTCGCATCTTTCAAAATTAACGTTGAAAATTCAAAACATAAAATAAACCAAATACTACCTTAATGTTTCCGGATATTTATGAAAACTCTGTAAGTATTTATAAAGAACTTTACAAATATTTAAGCCATGGAGGGAAATCAAATTCCATACAAAAATTTGCTAGAATCTCTAACACTTCCAATTTTATTAGACAACCTGATATTAATGAAGATTCTCACATCAGAAAGCCATCTAGAGATGGTACCATAGACAATGATGGGTTTCAGGTGGTTGAAACAAAACCACAAAAAGCATGGAACCAAGAAGATTTCGAAGTCACAGCTAACCCGATAAAGAAAGATAATAGGAAAATTGTCCTATCACTCCACAACATAATAGAAGCGCCTTCATGGGGGACTCCCATTAGACGAGAATCTGCAGAGGATTGGCATCTCGATGGTGTCCTATTGCAGGTGCTATGGATCTGGTGCCACAGAATCAATACCTCACTTGTTTTTCTTCGGCTTTGCTGCGAAAGCAGTGTGGAATTACTTCGGTAACTTGGTTGGTCATCGACATAATGCGTCTTCTCTTGCTGATTTACTGAGTTTCTGGTGGGAAGGGAATTCAGGTAAATATATTCGCTCGATTCTCTTTAAGTTAATCCCTTGTCTTATCTTCTAGCATATTTGGTGCTCACAGAATAAGGCAATTTTTGAAGAAGTGTCAATGGACCCTTCTTCCATCATCTGAAAAGTAAGGAAGGATGTTTTCCTTGCGTTTCGGGGTGGGCTATTTAGAGGGTCAATTGGTTCCCTATCGAGGAGGTTGGCTGGGACCTTTGATGTTATATTAGTTTCGACTAACCCCCCGAACAGGGATTGGTTGAAGCTTCCTCTGATAGGTTAGCGGGTTCTGCTCCCCTACCCTATCCTCACATGTCATCCCCTTCCCTTCCCCTCCTTTTTTTTTGGATATGATTTGCTATTACTGCAAGGCCTGGATCAACAGGTTTTCTGCCCGCCTGACTTTGGATTCTGTGGGTTTGGAGTTGCTTTTTGATTCTGGAGCTTTCAGACGGTTTGGGTGCTTGATTTCTTTTTTCTTAGTGCTGGTCAACTTTCCCTGGTTACCAGTCAGATCTATCGAATTGGGATGCTAGGGTGATTTCTTGGCTCTCAAGCTGCTTTACCTCTTTCGTGCGGAGTTGCCTTTGTTGAAGTCAGGTTTGATGGTTTGTGGATGAGGAGCCTTTTTTGGACCACATCAGGGTTTTATTTTATTAAGTTGTATTATTTTTTGTATATTGTGAAGTGACCAATGTTTTTAGGGGTAGAAATACTTCATAATTGGGTGGTGGCCTTGCCGGAACTCGATTTTGAAGAATGATGGGCGGTGGCTTTGCTGGAGCTCATCCATCTACCTCTTAGACTCATGGTCATGGTTAGAGTTGTCTGTTTATTTTTTGTTCTCTGTTGGTTGCCTGCCAGGCTTGTTGGCAGCTACTGTATTTTATTCTATGTATACTACTTTTGCAAAAAAAAAAATTGAATTTGCTAATGTTGCAAAGAAACAAATCGCCATCTCACTTAATAGGGCTTAAGGTCCTAAATCTTGGGTTAAGATCATGATCAAATATCAAAGAGAATAAGATTGCGGTCTTGAATGCATTTCCCTATCAAGATCAACAAAAAAGTGGTTTGGTAAACGAGGTAATATGTAAGATAAAAGATAATGCTGGAATAATTCAATTTTGGTCAATGTTGTTGGTACTAAACAATATTTTATATATTTTAATGCATATATACTAAGACTTTAGAAACCTCAAGGCGAATTTCAAATTTATTCAAAAGAGAATGACTGCTTCTTGGTTAAGCCATAAGAGTATAAAGATTGTGAGTCGGTTTTACATAACGATCTTTGTTTCTATGATGGAAAACTCATCATCATGAGAAAATTGTCTAACTCGTTAAAATTGGTATAGACCTTTTAATTACAGAGCCAATTGTAACAACCTGGGTTTTGGGTATTTGGACTAAACAGGTCATAATGTGTTTTGTTTATTTTAAATGTAAAGAAGAACAAAATATAGTTTGGAGCCCAACTCGTATAATAATTGAAAATATAGAACTTGTTGTTTTCAAATTTTGTGTGTTTTGGAATAAATTAAATATCTTTGATATAATAAGGGATTTATTCCAAGTCGTGGTTGCATATTAATTTGATGACTTGAGTTATTATTGAATATATAAAATATTGATTTGTAACCAATATTTAAGTGGAAAATATATTTTCAATATAAGTTCTAGTTTGTTTTAAATGGATAATTAATAAAGTGTGGGTTTGTGTTTTTAAATGCAAGTTGTACTTCTTGACAGAATAAAATAGGGATTTTGTGTTTAAAATGTATAAATGAAGTCTTTGGGAAAAATAACTGAAAATAAATCGTACACTATAAGAACAACAGTATATATACATCAAATTTCTGACGGCCTCCAACGACAACACCAACAGTTTGCAATAGCCTGTTGTTTCCGTGGTAAAATTCTTATTTTAATAAACGAACTGTTGGCGGTCATTGAGAGTCGTTGCTACTAACGTCATTTACGACCGTTGATAGCCATTGTAAATCACTTGTATATGTTTCCAAAAACCCGCGAGCATTTCATTCTCTTCTCTCCAAAAAACTAATTATTCTCCCAGACGCTGCCACCACTCCAACCCATCTCTGGCTCCACCGAGTTGCACGTGCCGCCCCTTCCCACCCTCCAATCCTCTCAAAAAACAGTGTTTTTCCTAAATCCTAATTGTTTATGTTTGTTTTAATTTGGGCCTAATTTTGCATTATATTTGTTCCTAATAGCTAGCAAATGTTTATTAAATTATACTGCATGCTTATTACTATTATAATCATCAAAATGTTCAAATTATTACTAATAGCTAGGTACGTAATCTAATTTCACCCTGTTGTATATGTAATGAACAGGATTTTCGACCCCGAAAATTGACACCAAACACAATGTTAATTATTCAAGTATCGAAAATTCCGGATCATTAATAGAAAGAATTTAGAGAGTGAGAAATAGAAAGAAAACTAGAATAGAAGAAGAAGATCACAACAGAACATAATCAGAGTAAACACGCATCTCACAGCGGAACGAATAAAATATATTATATAACATAACTTGAAAATACAAAACCATATTTGTACTTACATATATCATCTGAGTACATCGCAAATATATCACAGCGGAAATAAATTCAATATATATCTAATGTTGAAGCCTCCTGCTCCAAGCTCCTCCAAAAAAATTGTAAAATCCCGACTACTTGACTGCCCGTACAAATTTGGGCACCCAAGAGTTTAGTGTAAAACAAAAGCAAAATAACTCTGGGTCGGTCATGGGACTGGTGTGAGTAAACTCCAATCATTTTAGTTTAACTTTGCCACTATATATGCGGAGAATATTGAATAACTTTGCCAAGTCTTTGATGTGGTCATTCAAATGCAATAAATTCAAGAGCATATCATCCACATATGCCACTATGAATATCCTACTTTAGTCTTTGAATGTCCTGTAGACCCGCTGTTGGTAAGTTAACCAATCATTTTTCAGTTCATAGGTCATGATAATATAGCAGTATAACCCTAAGTCGATGATGAAGCTTGAATGTTCTTGGTTTTAATCGTGTATTTGGATTTGATTGTAACTAGAGTACGCATCCATAAAGGAAAAAAGATCATGTTTGACCATTGAATCTACAAGTTAGACTATCCTCGGAAGCGAGTATTTGAGAGCCCACCTCTTTATTTTTGGTAATTGGTTGAATGGTGGTCTAAAGGCAACATAATTATGCGTAAACGTTCTATCTCTGTACCGTTATCATTTGGGAATGCTACCTTGGGTATGGTAGTTAGTTGTCGTGCATAAGTGTTTACATGGTTAGTTTAGAATTATTGGCTTTGTTTGACATATGTCTATGGTTGTACCAAACGGGATACATTTGTGTATTTTAGTCAATGTTATATTCTTTCTGCTCACCGGAACTTATTGTTCTGACCCGCTCCTCATTACAACTCCCAGGTTACCTTGAGAAGGTCATGCCATAGCAGGAGTTCAAATTTGGTTTTCGTTTCTCGTTCTCTCTCATGCTCAATGTTGACGTGGTGACTTGCTTTGATAAGGTAGTTACCCGAGTTGATACTAGTCTATCTTATTTCGTTTCCACTATGAGTTATTTTATTGTATCAGATTATGCTCTTGCTAATTTATTTGCAGGTACCAAATTTATACGCTCTATGCTTGGATGGGTTTGAGTTTCGATTAATTTTGAAATTTGGGCTTAGAAAAGTATGGGGTGTTACAGATGCCATCAATGGTCATTGGCTTGAATGCCCCTTCTCCAAGCTTCCGTTGATGACATAAATTATTTCCCATCTCGATCCCAAGTTAGTGGGATTAGATAAGATTCTTTTCAGGGTGAGATTACAGATTACAAAGGTTCTAAGGTAGACCTTAATGTGTAATATCGAATGACTTGGTATTTGTGTGTGGCTACTCTCAAGTCAACTTCTTTTCACATCTTATATACCATATCTAAAGATTCCAACAGGAGATCATGATTGGTTCGAGGATCATAGTATGTCACTCGATAAGAAAGAACTTTCAATTTGACTAGGATAACAGCTAACCATCATAGCCAGTGAGTTGGATTCTCATTCCTCTACTGTGAATATGATTGATAATGCAATGTTCACAATCATTAAGTAGTTCACGGACTCGATAAAGATGAGGAGGAAGTTATGTTTCTTTAGCCAAAAACTCTGTTCATGCCTAACATATGACGAGCTAGGAATTGTACATGTTTTATTCCCACTTCTTTAGGGAGTGAATCCGACAATCAGGGATTTCAATTAAGCTTTTTTGTTGGTGGTCGGAAAGGTGTATTTCTGTGCATAATAGATCGATCTTTCCTCTTGAGTCACTAGCATGACTTCTACATAAGAACACCAATCATTCAATGCTCCATCCATATACAACTTCTAGTGGATGGTTAGCTGCTCACTACTCTTTGAAGAGTCATCTGGTGTAGTGAGCTCAACAATAAAGTCTATCAGCACTTTTCCTTGGATAGCTCTTAAAATGAGATAAGTAAGGCTAAATTGGCTTAGTACAGTGTTCCATTTTAACAATCTATGAAATTCCTTAGGTTGTAGTAGGACCTACAGTAGTGGCTGGTTGGTGTAAACCTCAATAAGATGAGCCTAGAAGTATGGGCGGAGCTTTCTGAAAAAAGATTAATAGGTAGCAGGCAAGTTTCTCTAACTTCGGGTTAGAAATATTAGCACTTTTTAACCTTTTCTAATGTAGTAAACAAGCCTATGGACCTGATTCTCTTTATGTACAAGCATAAAGCTGATAGTATGCTTTAAAACAACTAAGTAAATGAATTAGTCCTCGTAATATATAGGCCTTAAAAAATGAGAGGTCTAGCCAAGTGATCCATTGAATCCTAGAATGCATTAATACAATCTTGCGCCCATTTAAAGAATTTCTTTTTTATTTTTATCAAATAAAGAAGGAAATTAATTTTTTATAACATAGGAGATGGTTCAACTTTGAGCAATGATCTCTCCATTAAACTCTTAGCGTCTTTAATTTTCTTTGGAACTTTGATCTTCCTAGTAGCAATAATCTTCTCAGGATTGGCCCCAATTCTGTGGGAGCTAACGATAAAATCAAAGAACTTTCCCAACGTAATGTCGAAAGAAAATTTCAATGAATTGAGTTTCATTCCATATTTGTGGAGAATATTGAACAACTTTGCCAAGTCTTTGATATGATCATTCAAATGCAATAAATTCAAGAGCATATCATCCACATATGCCTCTTTGAATATCCTACTTTAGTCTTTGAATGTCCTGTTGACCCGTTATTGGTAAGTTAACCAATCATTTTCCAGTTCATAGGTTATGATAATGTAGCAGTATAACCCTAAGTCGACGATGAAGCTAGAATGTTCTTGGTTTGGAACGTGTAATGGGATTTGATTGTAACTAGAGTATGCATCCATAAAGGAAAAAAGATCATGTTCAGTGATTGATCTATAAGCCAGACTATCCTCGGAAGCAGAAACCTATTTTTAAGAAAATCCTTATATAGATTAGAGTAGTTTATGCAAGTTCTTCACTTTTTGTTGGGATTCCTACCGAAAATTGGCTAGGAGACCCACTTTGGGAAGAGGGCATCCTGGATAAACCTATTGTTGTAGCTTATTCACCTCTTCTTTAAGTGCTACTAATTTCTCTAGCCTCAAGATAATGGCATCTTTGTTTCACTAATGAACTACGAGTCAATGTTCAAGGTGTGGCTTACGACTCCCAACAAAATTCCATATATATCTACGTGTACCCAAGTGAAAACATCTAGTTCCACTAGAAGAAAGCTAGAAGTTCGTTCTTCCATATGGGGCTAAGATGAGAACTGATCTTAAAGACCCATGATGGATCATCGCTTTTGGCTGGAATTTCAATTGTCAACTCATTTATTGCATTCGTCGAGCATCTTATCCCTTCGTCTTTCCTTGCGTCTATGCCATTGTAGATCCACTATACTTACCGAGCCAAGCCTCCATCACTGGATACTATGTGTCAGCGTTCTTTGTGCAAAGCGTATACTCTATATATTTGCCCTTCTCTTGATGCTGAGCATCTGTTCATTCAACAATATAATATGTATGTTCTGTGTTACTTGATTGCGTCTAACAACTATGACAACATTCTTCATCGAAAATTTCATGTGGATGAATAATGGGGCTAAGTAAGCCCAATATCAAAAAGGTTCGGTCAACCTAGAAAGTACTACATAGACAACAAATGTCAATCGCAACAAATAGGAGGATTTTTGTTCTCCTTTTCTTAGGTTTACTAGTAATTCCACAATCCCCACTAGTTCATTTGCAGTCTCATTAAAGCCATGTATGCCCACCATTAAATCTTTTACCTTCAATTTCATATGGTCATTGGCCTTCCTGAAAAGTACGTTTACCGAACTCCCAGGACCTTTCGTACAAATGTAGGGCCAATCGTGGCCAATACAATGAATAGATCAGTAGTTAGGGCCTCAACTCCATCGGCTTCTCTATTTTAGAAGACAGTATCTTTAGTCATCGTACGTTGTTGCTTTGCCGAAATTCCCACTTCCACGATAAAGCATTGCTTGATAGAGTTGAGATATTCTTCCAACCGTCTCTTGCTCATATCAACCTGATGTGGTCCATCGACAATGATGCTTCTTACAATTACTCTTTGTAGATTACTTTTATTGGTAGCGTCAGGTGCTACCTGGCCTCTGTTGGGGTCTGAACTCCTATCTCTCTATCATAGGTATTCGTGAACTATAGTTACTTATTTCGAATTAGCTTTTGTATCATTCACTTGATTTGATGGAAATCATTGGTGTTGTGGTCATATATTTTATGAAACTTGCAATATTTTCTAAGTTACTTTTCCCTCTCCAACGATTGTCTAGTAGCGGGCTTTCGGTATTGCAGGTATTTAGTAGATGTTCGCCAAAGAGTTGTTAAGCAGAGTGTATATATGTTATGAAGGAAACTTTAGATGCTTTCTTAATTCCTTTCTCTTATCACGGCCGACATCGCCACCTCGTTCCTATTGATACGTTTGTTCAATACATTCATAATGACTTTACTAGTACTCTGCACAATCTATTTAATCGCTACATTACTTTGAATTATGCCTAGTTTTTGTTGTTGATGAGGGATCCCTTCTTCAGCAATATTCCTTCGTGGCTCTTCTTTATGCAAGTATTCGGTGGCTTCACCATAGAAATGTTCTAGCTTAGTCGAGGTTTTTCTCTTGATTCATTCACCAAAGTGGGTATTGGGATGAATGTATCACATCATGACCATCAATACAGTGTCCATCCATGGATTATTAACTTCTATAAGGATGTTAGAAAATCTTCCGATGACTCTCCATATCTCTGAAAGATATAAGAAATGAATATAGCATTTTCTACACGAGTGATATGCATATGGAATTGGTTTACTAAATTTCTAACAAGCTAATCAAAGAATGAAATGGTTGTCGACCATTCAAAATTTTAAATATAAGTGGTGAACGAAGTATAACTTAGGCCAGTGCACCAACCATCATCGGTCTATACCTTCGCTTCCCTTATGATTTTTCTAAAAAAAGAAGTAAGATCGGGAGTCTTGATCAAACATCATGTGACATCTGTAATCCAATTCTTCAGCGTAGCCCATCCCATGCTTATGGTCTATGTAACATCGCCTTAGTTCTCTTAACTTTTGAAGAACCAACTGAATGGTGACACCACGCTCATTCATATATGGTTGACCAGTGGCATCGCCTTAGGTTTTAGTGTCTCAGTCGGTCACAAGACAGTTTGCAAGGATATTATTAACAAATCGCGCACCAACTCCCATCTATGAGGGATTGGTACTAATTTATCGATGATTAACTGAGTGGATTTCAATTCTTCTGTGGTGGTCTCCATGGCTATGGCTAATGAAGATAAACTTTCCAATCCATAAACAAGTGGAGTCAGTTCCCTTCAATTTTGTTTAGGTCACTGGGCATTAGCTTGATTAGGCCGATTCAGCTGAAACATGAGATCAATGTTATTATGAATCCAAATGTTTAGCATTTGTTGGGTGTCCTCCAGAGGCTTAATCGGGCTTTTGAGATCCATTCTAGTAGTTGTATCTGAGACGTAAGGAGCAACAACAGTTAGAGAAAAGATGGTATGCTGACCCTGTTGTTAGATACTAGCATCGTTCAATTCATGAGCAGCAGCAGCAGCAGCACATGCAGCAGTGGATTTGTTCTTAGAAGCCATAGCTACAAGCTTCCTTGTATACTTTTTCTTAATCTAAGTAAAAGGAAAACCCTATTTTTAGGTTGCATAAAACCTTATCTCATAGATGCATATATCCATAAATAAATGATAAGATGAGGAAGAAACAGAGAATTCAATTCATAGTGAAAACAATAAAACGTTTGCATAAAAAATGGCACAAAAAACAAAGACAAGATATGTAAAAAAAGAAACCTGAAAAAATTAAAATTAAATTGAAAAATAAACATAGAAATAGTGGATAGAAATCATATAGAGATTTATAGTGGTTCGTATTTGAATTGCATGCATCCACTCTAGAGAATTTTACATATATTGTTGTAATGTGATGATTACAGTAGCCAAATCGTCACCCTGGGCTACTTACCTCGATAATCATCAAGTCTCACTTGTTTGAGTAGCTAGATAAAGTTAGGCCAAAATGTTGGCTAACAATATCTCATAAGATTATGTTGTTCATAAACACAGACAGGTTTTTACCTTAAGGTAACTAAAATCTTTTAGAGAAAACTTACTAATATGATAATAATATATAGGGTTGAAAATATGATAAAAAATAACCATGTTGTTTACGAATGTACAACACAATATCTATTTATGAAGGATTCCATAGAGGTGCCCTTAATACATGGAGACCACACTACCTTACCCAATAATCAAAGATATCCTTTCGAACAATCATAGCCATCTAGCCAAGGTACATAGAAAATACATAGCTGGCCACCTAGGTTGAATGCATCACTCCTTACATGCATAGACTATAAGCATTACAATAAGCGAGAGTCGACTGCACACTATGGGTTAGCTATACCCTTGACCATGCATCATATCTTTGGTTTGAGTCAGCACCGCTACTGAGGCTTTGTTTGGCATTCTAGCACACAAATCTCGACCTAATCTGATCTCCAAGCCACACATGTATTCCTATACCTCAACAATTCTTGGGATCACACATATATTCCTACATCATAACATAGCTCAGAATCGTACATGGATTTTCATACCATAACGTGTCTTCGAATCACACATAGATTCTCATATCTCAAATAAGTCCTGAAAATCCACATAGATTCTTGTGTCTCAAACCAATTGAACTCTTCTAAAGTAGATAACCTTTATGGTTTTAGTGCAGTTAAGATTTCGACTCGTCTTATATAAGTACACTCCCTCACTTACTGATCATTCCAAAAACTAATTGATTTATTTTTCATGTGAGATCAACTCTTATTTTTTTTCGGAAATAATCGGATAATGCACAAGAGCATAAATCACCCTTTAACCATTTAGGCAGATGCATCTCCTTATCGTTTGTCTTAGAAGAGCAAGACAAATTCGTATATATAGCATAGCATCAATAATTCTCATGTTTCTTCTAGATATTTCCTAACTTAGATTATCTGGTATTAAGGTATTAGGTATGGAAAATGCTACATACTACCAAAATAAAAAAGGATTCCCCTTTTAGACTAAGATTTGAAAGTCGGTTATTTAAATATTGAATAAAACAAGCAATTAATTATAGATTCGATTTCCCATGGATCACTAAGCCAGATTTAATTAATCTTTTCATTAACACTAAACAAAAACTTGGAAATGGTTTCCATGTAATGGTATAAGTATATTTAAAAATACTGTTTCCAATATTTAAAAAAAGTAGATATACTTATCTCAATGGTATAATTATATTCACAAAATATTGTATTCTCAATACTTAAAAAATATAATTATATATTTATTTCAACCATGTAAGTAAGATTTTTATAAAATATAACCCACCTCCCATAAATAAAGCATTAAAGGCAAGTTGGGTACAAGTCATATAACAAAAACAATGAATTCTTGTTTGGTCAAATGAATTAATTAATTTATAACTTTTATAAATTAATTAAATTAAGTATTGTATATGAATGTTATTTATAAATTTGATTTTTTATATGATAAATGAATGTGAAAAATATTTATAGTAGTTATAAATACATAAATTGATATAAGATATTGATAAGCATTTTAAATTAGATTTAAGATAATTTTAAGATGCAAGAAATTCATTTGGGCTCAAATGTTTTCAAGGGTCACCATATGAGTATATCTACAGCAACATAAGTTATGAGCAACTCAAAATATGGATTGGAGGACTTGTCAAACGATGGCACATAATAAAGGAGATTGAGTAAAAGATGTGATCTTGAATTCCCTCATTTCCCTCCTCTATTTAAGCATCTTTGTCTAATTTCATTATTAAATATTGGAACCTCCTCTTCTAGATATTGCTATTGAAATTTACCCTTTTGTTTCTTCATTTTATCAAGCCCAAACCAAGTTAATTCAATTGTTATTCAATAACCATTGGTCAGCATTTCAAGTACTAGCAATTTACTGTATTAAAATTTGTTTATACGAACATATATCATCATTTCAAGGTGTGCCTAAGAGATTTGACTCTATGGAATTTCCAATTTAATTACAAACAATAATTTATAATTATAACATTTATTTGTATGCATATAATATTGTTAATTAGATGACAATTCGAATATAAGGATATGTTATCACGGTTTTAGTTGGTTGCATGTATATGCATATATGATTATAAAAAATATTATGATAAATCACCATTAGGTCAAAATTTAAGGAAAAAAAGATTTTATTATTTAATTAATCTGACTTATAATATGTGCATGCATTTATATACCTTATAATTTAAACACTATATTATACATGTGTAAAATATGATAATAAAACTTTATTTATGAATTTTAATAAATATAATATTTTCAACAAAAAGAAAATATATTTAATATTTTAATCAATATATCATATATATTTACATGAAGTCATATAAGCACATTAAAATATATTATATAAAAAATTATTAATACATATAAATCTCACAGTTTAAAGTTAAAAAATATTTAAACAAATAAACAATGATTTTAAGTTTTTTAAATTATAGCATTATTTATTAAATTGTCAAATTATAAAATTTAGTTGAAAATTGGTTGAAAATTCTAAAATTAAATTTTGCTTCAAAAGGTAATATTATTTTTAAAATAATTTATATTGGTACTATATACAAATGAGATAGATCAAGAGCACCCTAAACAATGCAATACCCATATAGCCCCTATAATTTCCACAACACATTCTCATTTCTCTCTCTTCTCACTAATCCTCTCTCCCTCACTGACTTGTTTAAATTTAAATGAGTGACTCAAATTGAGGAGCAATTGAATGCTAAAAAATATGTAGGTCATAGATCGTGCCTCATATACATATACATATATATATATATATATATATATATATATATATATACATACATACATACATATATTGACACGCCTTTCCGGTAAGGCCGTTAATATTCATAGGCAAAGCATTCAAGACTCGACCCAGGCTGTTATGACATAGGAAGCAAATCCCCAGATCAGCCCAACTAGGCTCGGCCTCCCCCGAATGGCCCACCTTGGCATGGCCTTCCTTTACCTAGAATATGAAAGATAGAAGTATAAGCATTGAGGGATCAGATCGGTATACCGATCCGGATCGTACCGATCCGGACCATACCGACACAAATCTCCAACCTCCTAAGGCGTATTGTATCGATTATTTCCCAGGTCAAATACTCGATATTTCTCATATACATCCGGATCTCTCTACACGTCTCATATATCCAACGAAATAATAACTTTCTCATGGATGAAGATTGATTATGCTACCTCCCTGCCGAGCCAGGATGGGAGCCACATGGCATACCAAGCTGAATTTGACCTCACTTATAAATAGCCCTCCAAAACTTCAAAGAAGGGATTTTGGCCATTCTCTTGTCATTTTGTTACTACTACAGCATTGTACTCGAGACTAGCCATTAAAACAATCATTTGTACTCAAAACTAATATATAATCAAGAGATTATAAAGTGGATGTAGGCTCGTTAATGCTGAACCACTATAAATTTACGTGTGATTGCATTTACTCTCATTTTTCATTTATATTCTTCATTTATTTCTCTACACTCTTCCTTTTTCGGTGTTTGCCACTTTTTGTTGTCAACACTTTGGGGCTTTCACTGTGAAAACTCAATTCTTAGTGCTTAAAGGGTTTTGATCAACTTTTGGATCACCAAGTCCGAGACAAAATCCTAATTCCTATCATATTCAACAACAATGGTTTCCAAGTCTTCTGCACGCGCTGCTGGAAAACAGCCTCGATAACCTGACCCTACAATGCCATCAGATGACGCTCTCCTTCCAACCTCTATCTCGTCGCCTTTGGGGTCGACACTATCGGGTTAAGTACCGACCCGAGCTCGAAACTTGCCTACTTCCAATCCTCTCGCACTCACTTTTCCAAAGACCAAGCTCCCTCCTCAGCGTTCGCCACGCATGATAAATTCACAATGTTGTTGAACCAACTTAGGGAGACTGCTACGCCATTGAATACTCAAGCACGGGAGAATGTTCAGTACATGAATTGGATAACGAGGCAATGACATGAGTTCAGAAATCAACAAGCTACTTCTCCATTGCATGATCAGGATGTAGAAGGCTCATCATCATATGGAAGGAGCAAGGACCTACAACGACAACATCTCCCTCTTGAAAGTCCAAAGAACATATAGGACTCACACTCTAGAAGGCTTTCAGCCCTGACAGATCAGGCCGAACTAGCTATGCTGGACATTACCGGGTCGGGGCATGCCGAACCAGGGTATATCAAGCATAATGCATTACTGTAACGACCTGTATTTTATGCATAGGAGGAACGTAGAATAATTATTTTTGATTCCCTAGTGGTCGAATCATTCTTCAGTATTAATATGTTATTTATGGGAATGTGAGACATGTCCACGATTTTTACCTAGTCAACTTGTAATCATTTTGCACTTTAGTTTACTATTTGGGCTATAATTTTTGATAGAGATCGAATCAGGTGCTAAAATCAGTCTCATTGGAATAGAATTGTGGTTTACTATTCCGTAGAGTGGTCACATGAAGAATTTGGTTAGCGGTTTGGGAGGAATCGCCGTTTTAAGTTTCAGCTTCTGTTAGGCAGACTTGTTAGTAGCTAATGGGTTAATTGGCCAATCCCAATAGACTAATGACCTACATATATAAGTAGCAGACTTAGAGAGAGAATAAGGGTTTCTCTCTTCGTTCTTGACCTTAGAGTGTACACCGATGATTCTCCGGTTCAACCTAAAACCCTAATTCTCCATTCCTTTCATTCAAATTCATCATAGATTGCATCTAGAAGATAAATCATCACCAAGGGAAGTTAGATCACATCAAACTGCATCAAATTCGAAGTTTTTCAGCATTATCCAGATCTGGTCTGATTAGATTTACATTGAATTGAGGATTAGGTGAGTGATATATACCTCTCTATCTAAAACAAAGGGTTGTATGAGTTAGATCTATGTTAATTTCATTCATTTATGCTAAAATCACCCTAAATCTATTTGTACAAGTTCATTTCAGATCTAGATATGTTCATAAGTTCTAAATTAATCTATTAAACCAGGAATTTATATGTTAATCATGATTTTAGATATGTTTAGATCTATAATTTAATGGATTCATTATTATATGATAATTTGATGATTTGGGCTTGTTTGTGTGATCATGAATTGTTGTATCATTGTCTTTTTTGTTGAAAGTAGATGAATTGCTTGAGTTATATGTTAGATTGTTTACCGTAAAAACATAGGATTGAAGTCTAAAGCAAATCGGAGGTTCAGATGATTGGATTCAGACAAAGCTTGGCGGTGGCGCTTTGGAATATAAGAGAAGGAGGCATGCTAAATTTTGTGCCATAATAAGCTAAGTATATGGACCGACACCAATCCATGACATGATGGATCGGTACCGATCCATGTAGGATAATCAAGTGGCGATGGTTTTTGTGGTGTGGCTTCATGTTTAAAAGTAAAGGTTGCCTTTAAATCTTCAAGTCATTCGAAAGAGTTTTGGAATGGGCCGAAGATATATTATTCGAGCGTAGCGATAGACCAACAAAGGTTTCTATAGGAATGATGAAATTTGGAAAATGGGCCGGTAGCATGCACTCAAGACATAGATAATCTGGAATCTAGTACCTAGCTAATTTTTGCCAAGTATAAGGACCGGTACTGATCCCTTAGGGTGACGTATAGGGAGTTGAGACTTTGTGGACTTGGTTGCAGTGGCTTGTAGGGGTTGCTGGTGAAGTTTGGATGGAAATGGAATTTGAATCATTGATGTTCAACTCAAAGATGGATGGTGCTTCGATTGTGAACTCGAATTGGAGTGGTCGGACCCGGATTAATGTAATATTGGTCATAGGATGATGTACGACTCAGTAAAACGATGGATTGACTGGATAGAAGTCAATCATGGATGACAGTGGAATGGAATGGGAATGAATAGAGTTGTTGAGAAGAAGGACTTGACAATTTTGAAATGCCAAGGAATTGCGATAATCTGAGTCTTCTAGCGGACTCAAAGCAGGGTTATCATGGGGACGCCCATCGAGATCAGAATGGATAGATCGCGTAACCTGGGCTGTCATGATAGTCCTAGTTGTCTTATTCGATTAAGGAAAACCTACATAATCACGATGGCATATGATAGTTTGGCTAAAACTGGGTTTTTCATTAGCCGTTTTGATCATTGAAAGCAAGTTCGGTTATCGATGGATTCAAGTCTATAGTCTGTGATAGCTTGGATATTGGATGTTATGGATGTTATGGTTGATTGTGTGTTGTAGAAAAGAAGCGTGATTGGGGATTATTCTTTCCTATTCTTTAATGGCATGTGATAGGTGATATTCATTTGCAGACTTGATGATTGTTAGACAGATCGGATGGTTAAAGTATTTATACTCATATTATCCCATGTAACTGTTGTTAGTTATTTTATAGCTCATTAAGAATATTGTCTAACTCAAGGTTTTATGTTTTCCCTTATTATCTTGGGTTGTTCATCAATGTTATTGATGAGAAGACTGAGTTGCAGGTAGCAGGTTTGGTGCTGACGATGTTGTGTTATGACGAGCAGGAGGTTGGCGTACTATTACTACCTGTATAGATATTTTTTCTATTTCTATTGTATGTTGATGGTTATTAATATTTTGAAGGATGTGTAAGGCATATTGTATTCAGAGATTCATGTACTGAGATGCATTGTACTTGAGATTTTATGGTTTTATGAAGAATTGATTTCCTGTTTAGTGATGCTTCACTACTATATCCTATTGTGTATTTTATTATTATATATTATCCATGCGCTGTGACTTATATGATAGGTTTTAGTTCGAGTTATTCTTCTTGGTAATCGTCCCATATCAGCCTCGCATGTAATACAAGACACTTTTTCCATAGTTCCAGTGCTTGTGGTATGGGACGGTCGTTACATTTGGTATCAGAGCTTGGTTAACTGATTTTAACCAAACTCCGCGATTATAAAAGCGTATGAGAGACACACTTGTAATTTTTATTGGATGATAACTATTTAATAATATATAATATAGTAGGTTAGTAAGCACTTGAACACCAACATGGCTTTCTCTTATGTGAATTGACATTCTCATTTTTAGATAGAGAATGATTCGACAAACTTCGAGACACGCTGCTATGGATAAGCCAGCGGTTGGAGAGGTAGGCGAAGGTTGATAGTCGGGAGCTGCAGCTGTTATACTTGATTATCCTGCTATGCTCGAGGCCATGATGGCAGCGATCATAAGGAGGATGCCCACTCCAGAAGCACTAGTAGGACGTGGTGTTCCTGTGCAGGCACCTAGGGAAGTTGATTTCGCTAAGTTGTGTGAGGACTACGCTTCTTTGGGTGGCAAACCATTTGTTAGTACGGAATCTACGGTCGAGATTTAGAATTGGTTCGGCACTTGTGTTTGGATTTTCGGAGATTTGGGAATTAACGATGCAACAAAGAGGAAACTTGCATCGAGGCAGCTGCAAAGTCAAGCGATGGACTGGTGCAACCTTATTACTTGGGGGACTCCAGAGGACCAAATTACGTTGGATCAGTTTAGAACTAAGTTTGAGGAGAAGTTCATTTCTACGGTCCAAAAGTCGATGCTTTTTAAGAAGTTTGTTGAGCTTAAGCAAGGAGGCATACCAGTGTTTGAGTAGGTGGCTGAGTTTGAAGCTTTATCTAAATATGCTCATTCATATATTGAAACTCCTTATCAGAAGAACGAGAAGTTTATATTAGGATTGGATGAGGGTCTTGGTAAACAACTGATTGACCACATTGACGATTCCTATGGGAAGTTAGTTGAGAAGGCTTTGAGGAAAGAGAGTTTGTTTCTGCTAAAAGTGGAGGCTGATGTTGAGGATAAGGAGAAGTCAAAACCATAGCAAGGTGGTGGTAATGAGAAAAAGTGGAATGGTAAAAGAAAACAGCAACAACTAGGAAGGAATGACCAGAAGAAACTGAGGGGAGAGATTACTTGTTATAACTGTCAATAGAAGGGTCATCTTTCCGAGGATTATAAGAACGCTAAGATAGACAGGTAGTGCTTTAACTGTGATAAGCCTGGCCACATGAAGAAGAATTTTCCGAAACCACCGAAGGACAAGAAGGTTGTAAGAGCGTATGCTTTAGACGTTGTTCCATCTTCTTCAAGGGGTCTGATTGATGAGGAGAAGGGGAAGATTGTTGTTGTGCAAGGTACGCTTTCTATCAGAGATGTTATAGTCTGAGTTTTGTTTACTGTTGGAGCATCGCATTATTTTATCAGTAATGGGCTTGTTTGCAAGTTACGTTTAGAACCTAAGGTTGTTGATAGACTGTTGGTTGTGAACTAATCCTGTAGGGGGTTCATCCAGCCTTTGTATACTTTATCGTGGTCTAGTTTTATCACGACATGGTTTCTCTTTTGTTGATTATTTTATTTTGAATTTCACTAGGTTTGGGATTATTTTGGGTATGTACTGGTGCAAGAGGTATGCAGCTATTGTAGATTGCAAGAGGTTTAAGGTGACAATTAGGAATGTGGAAGAGCGAACGATAGTGATACGTTTTCTAGTACAGAATGGAGTTCTGGTAAGATTTTTATATTCACTTGTGATTCCACGGGACAGGTTGTTTATCTGTTCCAATCATACAAGATTTATTGATGTGTTTGACGAGGTTAGAGGATTGCCGCCATAGCGAGAGATTGAGTTTCACATTGATTTAGTGGATGGAGCCAGACCTACTATTATGCCTCTTAGACGGATGATGCTTAAGATACAATGTAAACTAGAGGTGTAAGTGAATGACCTTTTGAATAAGGGATTCATTTAGAGGAGCGTATTCAAATGGGGTGCACCTGTTGTGTTTGCGACCAAGGCCGATGGTCATTGCGATTATGTGTGGATTATTATAAGATGAATAAGGTAACCAAGAAAAACAAGTATCCATTGTCGAGAATCGATGACTTGTTTGCTCAGCTTCATGTAGCCAAGGTGTATTCCCAAATAGATTTGGTGACGGGGTTTCACCAACTAAGAGTGGCTAGAGATAGTGTGTTGAAGACTGTTTAGGTTACCTCCGAATTTTACGAGCGAGTGGTGAAGCCGTCCCGATTGACTAATGCACCAGCATATTATGTAAATTTTATGAATCGAGTTTTCAGGGACTAATTGAATAAATTCATGCTAGAGCTCGTGGATGATATATTGGTTTATTCGAGGACTGAGGAAGAACATAAGACGCACTTAAGAATTGTTTTAGAAATCTTACGAAAACAACAATTGAGGACTAAGTTTTCAAAGTGTCACTTATGGGAGGAAGAAGTGAGGTTCTTGGATCATGTCATATCAGGACAAGGAATAGCGGTGGATCCTACTAAGGTGGAAGCAATTCAGGATTGGGATCGACCCAGGAATGCAACGTATGTTGGGAGTTTCCTTGGTTTAGTTGGATATTATCGACAATATATCAAGGATTTCTCTAAGATATCTGCACCATTAACCGGATTAACGAAGTAGAATCAAATCTTCACGTGGAATACGAAGTGTGAGCAAGCCTCCAGAATTTTGAAAGAAAGACCGACGAGTGCTCCTGTATTGACTATTCCAAGTGGGAACGAAGTGATAGTGGTATACACCGATGCGTGTGGCACTGGACTTGGAGTAGTATTAATGCAGAAAGATAAGGTCGTAGCTTATGCGAGTGGACAACTGAAGCCACACAAAGGAATTACCTGACTCACAATTTAGAGTTACCGGCGATAGTGTTTGCACTGAAGATTTGGATGCACTATTTGTTAGGATTTAAATTTGAGTTGTTTACGGATCATAAGTCGCAGAAGTATATTTTCTTCCAGAAGGATTTGAATCTTCGACAGCAATGATGGTTAGAGTTTTGGCATTGTATGATTTTGGAATAAGCTTATGTAACACCCCACATTTCTTAATGAAATCCTCATAAGGGTGACATCAATTAGGGAGAATATGTTAAAAGGGATATGGTTTTGCTTTATTTACTCTGATGTTTGGCATTATAAGAGATGGTTTTATTTGAAGTATTTTGTATTTGATGATGTAACTAGTTTTGGAATAATGAATTACTTTTAATAATAAAGTTAATTTTCCGCTGCTTATTTTTATATGTCATGTGAATTTCTATTGTTGTTTACTTATTGCACTTCACGAAACTCAATGCATTCACCTATGAGTGACATCAATGGACATGGGTTGCTACAGGTTAACTCCAGAAAAAGGCAACGCGACGGCCGATGCTTTAACACTAAGACATGCGAGTTTGGGAGCCACGTTTTTGGAATGCCAGCATCTCGAGTATTTGACCAGATTTTATTTTAGACCTTATTATGTAGAGCCCAAGATGTTAGCAAGCTTATCGATTAAACCGACTCTCACTGAAAGAATTGGTGCCAGAAGCGAGACGATAAACTTAGGGAAATCGTATGGAGATTGGAGATGAGAGTAGAACCCAAAGAGATTAAGGATTTCAAAGTCGATCGAGATGGTTGGCTTCGTAAGAATGAGCGACTGGTTGTTCCCAATATAGATGGATTAAGAGACGAAGTTTTGAGGGACTATCATCACTCTGAATTGACTACTCATCATGATGGTAATAATATGTATCGAGATATGAAGCGAGTCTACTGTGGGGAAGGTAAGAAAATAAATGTCAGAAAATTTATCTCGAAGTGTATGAACTGTTTGTTAGTTGAAGCTGAGCAAAAGAGGCCGAGCGAATTGTTATAGCCATTACAAGTTCATACGTGGAAATAGGAGCAAGTGTCAATGGATTTTATTGATGGATTATCTAGGACAAGGGAAAGAAATGATAGTATATAGGTCATCATGGATTGCTTGAAGCACAAAGTTTATTCCTGTCAGATCGACTAAGACAACCTTGAAATTGGCTGAATTATATCTCAAGTGGATAGTTTGATTCCATGGGATTCCAAAGAGTATAGTTAGTGATCGATATCTGTTTTTCACCAATGGATATTGAAAGAGTTTGTAAGAGATGTTGGGAACCGAGCTATATATGAGCACGGCTTATCATCCCCAGACAGATGGTCAGACCAAAAGGATTAATCGGGTAATAGAGGACCTCCTTAGAGCTTGTGTATTGGACTTTAGAGAATCATGGGAAGATCATCTGCATTTAATCGAGTTTGCTTATAATAACGGTTACCAGTCGAGTATTGGAATGATACCATATGAAGCGTTGTATGGTGATCGTGTAATTCTCCATCTTTTTTGTTAGAAACAGGCGAGAAGTTGGTACTTGGGCCTGAGATGATAAGAGAAACATTAGATAATATTGAGATTATTTAACAACGAATGAAGGTATCCTAAGATCATCTGAAAAATTATGTCGATAAATGATGGAAGGACTTGGAATTCTCAGTTGGAGATTCATTGTTTGTTAAGGTTTCACCTCTAAGGAATGTTATTCATTTTGGAAAGAAAGGAATTTAGCACGAAGGTTTATTGGGATGTTTCAGATTATAAAGCATATTTGGAAGCTCATTTATGGGTTGGACTTACCTGAGAAGATAGCGAGTGTGCATAATGTGTTTCATGTATCGTTTCTACGGAAGCTCGTGCACGACTCGAATGTTATGGTATCTCCTGATCAGTTTGAAGATTTAGAGGTTAAGCCTGAAGTTTCTAGGCCTCATAAGCCACTTCGCGTTGTGGAGAGTGACATGAAATAGCTTAGGAGAAAGATTGTTAAGCTAGTTAAGGTACAATGGAGTGAGGACGATGACAACTACACGTAGGAAACGGAAGAGAGTGTGAGATCGACCCATCCAGAACTCTTTGAGTGGTATGTCTCGTATATCGTATCTTACTTGTACCATTGTATCTTGTAATATCAGAATTCTGCATGCTAGGTTTGGATTTTTAATTGTATGAATTGTTGGATTCTAGATTGGATACTCCTGGATGGTAGGCATGCAGGATACCACGTTTGCTCTTATTTGCTTGGAATTTCGGGGGCGAAATTGCTAAAGGGGAAGAATGTAATGACCCGTATTTTACGCATAGAGGATCGTAGAATAATTATTTTTAATTCCTTAGTGGTCAAATCGTTCTTCGATTTTATTATGTTATTCATGGGGATGTGAGACATATCCATGATTTTTACCAAATCGACTTATGACCATTTTTCCCTTAATTTACTGTTTGGGCTATAATTTTTTTTATAAGTGTCTAATCAGATGCTGAAATTGGTATCATTAGATTGGAATAGTGATTTGCAATTCTGTAGAGTGGTCACATTAAGAAATTGATTTAGCGGTTTGGGAGGAATCGTCATTTTAAGTTTTAGCTCCTATTAGGCAGACTAGTTAGCAGCTAATGGGATGATTAGCTAAGCCCATTAGGCTATTGACCTATAGATATAAATAAGGGGAATTAGGGAGAGAATAACGGTTTCTCGCTTCATTCCAGACTTTAGGTTGGGCATGTGTGATTCTCCAGTTCAACCTAAAACCCTAATTCTCCATTCATTTCATTCAAATTCATCATATATTGCATTTAAAAGATAGATCATAATCAAGGGAAGTTATATCACATCTAATTGCATCAAATCCAAAAGTGTTTTGCGTTGTCCGGATCTAATCTCATCGAATTTACATTGAATTGGAGATTAGGCGAGTGATATATATCTCTCGCACGAAACCAAAGGGATTTATGGGTTAGATCTGTGTTAATTTCATTCATATATGTTAAAATAACTTTAAATTTATTTGTACAAGTTCATTTCAGACCTAGGTATGTTCATAAGTTCTAAATTAATCTATTAAACCAGGAATGCATATGTTAATCATGATTCTATGTATGTTTAGATCCATATTTTTATGAATTCATTGTCAAATTATAATTTGAGGATTTGGGCTTGTTTGTATGATCATAAATTGTTGCATCGTTGGTTGTTTTGTTGAAATTGGATGAATTGCTTGATTGTTTGCCGTATAAATATAGGATTGAAGTTTGTAGAAAACCGGGGGTCTAGATGATCAGATTCAGACGGAACATGGTAGAGGCGCTCAAGAAGACGAGAGAAGGAGGCACAAGAAATTTCATGCCAAAATAAGCTAAGTACATGGACCGGCACCAGTCCATGACATGATGAACCAGTACCTATCCATGTAAGATGATTAGGTGGTGGCGCTTTTTGTGTCATGGCTTCGTGTTGATAAATCGGGGTTGCCTACAAATTTTCAAGTCGTTAAGAAGGTTTCTATAGGAACGATAAAATATTTGGAAAATTGACCAGTAGAATGCTTTCGAGACATGGATTAACTGGTACTAGTCATCAGGGTGACGAATGGGGAGTTGAGACCTGAGGACTTGGTTGTAATGGCTTCTAGGGGTTGCAAGTGAAGTTTGGATGGAAATGCACTTTGGATGATTGATGTGCAATTCAAAGATGGATGGTGCTTCGATTGTGAGCTCGAAAGTTGGAGTGGTCAGAAATGGATTAATGTAATATTGGCCGCAGGATGATGTACGATTCAGCATGATGAGGGATTGACCGGATGGAAGTCAATCATGGATGATAATGGAATGGCTTAGGAATGAATAGAGTCGCTGATAAGAAAGGCTTGACAATTTTGAAGTACTAAGGAATCGTAGATAATCGTAGTATTCTAACAGACTCAAAGCAGGGGTATCATAGGGATGCCAATCGAGATCGGGATGGATAGATCGCGTATCATGGGAAGTCATGATGGGCCTAGTTGTCTTAGTTGATTAAGGCAAACATATGTAGTCACGAAGGTGTATGGTAGTTTGGTTAGAACAGGAGTTTTCCATTTGCCCTTTTGATCGTTGAAAGCAAGTTAAAATGTTGACGGATTCAAGGCTGTAGTTGATGATAGCTGGGATATTGGATTTTATGGTTGATTGTGTTCTCTTCTCTATTTTCTATGGGTAGGCAATCACCGTAGGTTGTGCAAGAGAAGTGGGATTGGGGGTTGTCCTTTCCTATTCTGTAATGGCACGTGATAGGTGATATTCATGTCCAGACTCGATGATTGCTAATTATATGCTTGAATTATCTATACGTATATTATCCAGTGCAACAGTTGTTAGTATTTTAACTTTTATTAAGACTGTTGTCTGACTCAAGGTTTTATGTTTGCCTCTTATTATCTTGGGATATTCAACATTACTGATGAGTAGACTGAGTTGCGAGTAACAGGTTTGGTGCCGATGATGTTGTGCGATGAAGAGCAGGAGACTGGTGTACTGTTATTACCTATATAGATATTTCTTTTCTATTTTCATTGTATTTTGATGGTTATTGATACTCTGAGGGATGTGTAAGGCAGACATATTGCATTCAGAGATTGATGTATTGAGATGTATTATACTTGAGATTCCATGAATTTGTGAAGAATTGGTTTCCTCCTATTTCATATTTTATTATTATATATTATCCATGCTTTCTAAGTAATACGATAGGTTTTAGATTCAGATATTCTTCTTGATGATCGTCCCGTATTGGTTTGACACATTGTGACACCTCACATCCGTTAATGTCACTCACTAAGGGAATGCATTAAGTTTCGTGAAGCGTCATACGTAACACCCCGTGAATTCTATAACATTAAGCTTCACAAATTAAATTGTAATTAATTCTAAATGAAAGAATTAAGGGAAATGGGTTACGCCATTGCGTTGGTCTCGGAATTCTGCTTGAGATAGACTCCGAGTTTGCGTGAATCGGACTCCGTATGAAGGAGTTATGGCCTTTGGAAGTTTCAGAATCAAATTTAAATTCAAACAGCTCAGTTTAAATTTCAAAATTCGAATTTCAAGTTCAAGCTGGGCTGGGCGGGAAAATTCCCGCCCAGAGACCAGGTCGACCATAGGGTCGACCATGGTGTCGACCTGGTCACCCCAGGTCGACCATAGTGTCAACCTGGTCCCCCACAGGTCGACCTGGGTGTCGACCTGCCTGGTCGACCTGGCTGGCTAGGTCTGACTCTAGCTCGAATTTCTGTGGCTCTGTGTGTCACTAAGGCTGACGTGTCACCTCTTGATTGGCTCTTTGAACATTGAATGGTCTAGATTCCTCCTGTCTTCATCTGACGGCTCAAAACAATTTAAAAATCTATAAATAAACCCTAAGTCTCAACTGAAAATTCACACAAAAAAAAATAAGAAAGGAGTCGTCATGCTGCTAGGGAGGAATTGAACATAGAGGTCAACAGAGAAAAGCCTAGAGACAAATCAAGTTAAGAAGAAGATTAAAGTTTAATCAAATTAATCAACGCAACGTTAGTCTACCCAAAGGAGCGCATCTCAATTTCAGAATTCAGAATCCAGAATTCAAGATTCTGCATTCGTTGTAAGTATAATGACCTTTCAGAATATGAATAAAAATGGTGATGTGATTCGATGTAAATGAAAATAGAATTGTGTTATTGTATGAATATGATATAAATTCTATGTGTTGTATATAACGGTGTTGTATACACAATTATATGATTTTTGTTTGATGATAACAACCAAATATATTTTATAAACGTGTTTGTTACTGTACTGTTCTATATTTACATCACAGACAAGAATGTAATATTTATATTTAAATAAAATACATCTGTACAGAAATTCAAATATTTACTGTATTTTATTTAAAATATAAATATTATATTTCTAACATTCAAACAGTACATCTATTTTAACTCCACTATTTAACCACTTCACATATTTGTACTTATAAATAAACAGAATAGAATAGACAAGCCTGTTTGACAACTATGAAATAATATTTCATTTCAAACAGATTTTGTTTATTACAAATAATCAGTACAATCACTTTTTCATATACATTAGCTCCTCACTATATCACTCAACACTCAGTATTTTTTCACTTATACACTCACAGACTCAATATACTGACACTTTCACTGTTACACACACTGTTCTTGTTTTCTGCCTTCTGTCTTCTTGTCTTCTGTCTTCACAGCTTACAAGACAGCCCAGTCTTCACAGTCAGTCCAGTCTTCATACCTGTCATACAAATGAACACACACACAGTACACTGCAATAGAAATAATATTGAATACATGTGAATATAATTTTTATTTTTAAAATTTTATTTGCCTCAGTTTTCTGGTGTGTTTCTCATCATTTTTCTGACTTGATCTGATCAGACTGTGTCTAGACAGTATATAGTACAGGGACAGGAAAATTCGTTTGTTGGCTGCATATACACACATGTATACACGTGTGCACTGCCTCGCCAATCAGTGTGCAACTGAGGAGAAGTCACGTGGACCGTCTCGACTCAGTGCACAAATCAACAGAGGAACAATGCAAAGTAGTCGAGCACAATACAAAGTGTAACAAAATTCAAGTTCAAACTCAATTGCATGAAGCATTTCAGGGAAGCATAGTATCCAGTTCAGCTAACATTCTCAAATTCAATATGAAACTGATTAGTATGGGACAACAGTAATGAACAAGGCCAAAGCCAAATGTGAATACAGTCAGCAAGTTCAAGTGGACACTAATATATGGTGAGGTGCGTGTCCAACATGGTTATGGTGACATGTATGTAAGCATAAAGCAGCAAAATGGTTCCAGGAAATTCATGTCTTTCAAATATGCAAACAAAGCTCACAAGCAAGTGTGAATTCATATGCATGAATGTTCTTAAGTACAGGATAGTACAAATGATGCATGGTACACGAATGGTCGAACTCTCACAAAACTGGTCTCAAGCCAACATGTTCACAACAAGTATATGTGCAAGTTTCAATTCACACAGCAGCACTAGTTATGGCATCAATACATGGATGGGTCAAGTTTAAGTTTGCTCAAATGACCGTGCCTACATGATTGGTATAGGTAATCAGTTTCAGGCAGATACAAAGAAACAGGTGTGCAAAGTCGTGGATGACATGTAAAGCACAAAGACAACGCCATCGTATATGTTTATTTGTGTGCACATTTGTCTACAACATGTTCATGGACCAAAATAATATGGAGTACACATGCAAGCTCAGGAACAGTATACTAAAGCGAGTGTAGAATGCAAGCATGAATACATACGTGTACACTGAATTGTCCAAGTCAGAATTCACTTCCAAATATGCATGGTTCAAGAACACAACAGAGTGTCAAGTTTTTCTATTGGAAGAAATAACCAGTTTTTTTTATTTTAAAAATTCACATTTTTTTCTGAAATGAATACAGGAAGTCACAATGCATATTTGGCAAGCTATAAGAAAAAGCTTTAAGCACATGGATGCCAAATTGAAGAAAGTTTCAATTCTGTACAATATTAATGATGGGATGCACAATTTTTTCTCCAAGCATATATCAGTAAATTCAAAAGCATCAGTTTAAACGGCAGGAGATTATTCTTTCCAGATTTTGGCAAGGAAAGTCATTCATGGGAAGATTTAAGTTTCAATTAAATTGCATTCAAACAAGGCAACCTCATTCATCAATTAAATGCCGAGGTAGTCAAGTATTCTTGGGCAACAAATTCAAGTGGGACAAATATACTTGGCAAGTGCAAGGTTTTTATTTCCAGAAAATCACAATCCGAATTTGAGGCAAGAAATCACTTGGGACCACAAAATCATATACATATATTAATTTCCAGAATGATGTAAAAATGCGCAAGGACCATGGAAATTAATCACTTTGTTTCCAGAAATAAATCATGCCAGAAATTGATGTATGAAAGCATGTCCAAGAGTCATCACAAAAACTCGGCAAGAAGACCAAAATTCCATCAATCAAACAAGGTTCACAAATCAATCACGACATTAAAGCAATTAACCAATCAAGCCGAGGGTTTTAAACCAAATTTGTCAATAAGGGAAACACGAAAAATCAGGGACAATCAGATCAAGATCATACGATGAAATCAGAGACTAGGGTTTTTTCATTTACCCTATTTATACACGCATTTACATCACAGGCAGAGAGATCGAAACCCACAAAAATCAATTCAACCATTTTTTTCAAAGCAAGAATCAAATAAATTCAGGAGCAACTCACAAGTTTCAGCAGGGTTTCGATCGAAAGCCATCAGAGTTCCCAGTCGAAGACAAGGATAAAGCCACATAGTTTCCAGCATCAGAAAGAAATCAAGATCAACATCAATTCATAGATCGATTTGGGGACGAAGCAGAAAACCCTAGTTTTCTATCAAGGCCGCCATTTTTGAGTTCCAGAGCAAAAGAGAACGGGCTGAACTAATTTGAAAAGGGCCGGCCAAGTGTTCAAATGAAAAGGGGATGACCCCTTAGTTATATCCTAGGGTTTTTCTATTTTATTTTTTTCTTGTTTTCTTTATTTTGTATTGTTTTTATTTCGAGTTGTAAAACAATTCTGAACAGTTCTAGAGTCTGTAAAATTCTAGGGATCCAGTCAGGGTGTTGGTTGGCAGTTGACAGAGTCTGTAAAATCTGGGTTACTGGTTACGGAGTCGTAAATAGGGAAATCTGATCGAGTCGATATCGGTCAGTCTAGGGTTTTGAGCGTAGGGTTAGAATAGGAGCGAGAGTCGCGAGTGTACATGGTCTTGTATGCGGGATCTGTTCTATCACCTAGTAGAAACCTTAGGAATGCAGCAGTAGGCAGGATTTTGCCGAAGCTGGGTATCTCTGTGTGTTATTTTCTTTCTGCTTTTTATTTCTGCCACATTCTGTGATCTGTTTATTATTTAATATCCCGTTAGATTTTTACCTCAGCGAAAAACTGTGATAAACCCTATTCACCCCCCTCTAGGGTTAATCTAGATCCATCAAGTGGTATCAGAGCGGGTATTCTGTTTAACTCTAGAGAAATGGTGTTCACTAGCTGTCAGTCTTCTGAGGATCAGTCCAGTCGTATTCCATTTATTTTCAATGGTACCAATTTTTTAAATTGGAAATTAGAAATGGAATTATATTTAAAATCTATTGATATGAAATGTTGGGATACTGTTATTAATGGTTATGATATGGTCAATAGGAACGATATTGGATTTAATTCTCGTGCTATTCACACTTTGTATTCTTATATTGATGATGTCCAATATAACCTCATCTCTCATTGCTTGACTGCGCAGGAAATATGGAATTTTCTCGATACGAAGTATGGAAAGATTGACAAAAGCAGCTCAAAATCCAAAATGGACAACTCAGATTCAGATCTATGCTCAGGAGAAGAAACAAATGAAAATTCAAGTAGATCAGACGATGGAGACTCAACAGACAATGAGACTGAGAGCTTCTCATATGAAGAGTTGGTTTATATGTGTATTGATTTAACAAAAATCGTTGATAAACTCCATCGTAAAAACAAATCTTTAAAATCAAAAAATCATGAGTTAAATAGCAAAATTAACTGTTTGGAATCAAAATTTACAAATGTCATGAAATTAGAAAATTATGACTGTGAAGGTTGTTTGAAATTGAAAACTGACCTCGTTCATCTCAACAAAAATATTCAAAGGCTTAAAGAGGAAATTTTGATTTTAAAAGATAACGAGGTTGATCTAAAAGATTCAAACAATTCTTTGCAAAAAGAATTTAATAATTTTAAGGCCATCAAGAATTCCAAACATGAAATTGCTGAAAAAGAAAGCTTGTTGAAAAGTGATTTAATTTTAAACGAGCTTGAAAAAGAGATTGAAAATTTTAAGAAACTTGAATTTGAAAAACAAATTAAATTTGAATCTGAAATCCTTGAGTCCAAGACCAAAGTCAAACTTCTTGAAAACGAAAATTTGTTTCTGAAACAAAATGATACTAGAAGGAGGAAGATCAGCATTAATCGTTGTTCAAATCTGATAAAAGAAAATTCTGATCTTAAATCCAAAATTCAACGATTAGATTCAACTTTGGATAAATTTCCTAATGGGGAAAAATCGTTGAATATGCTGTTACAAAACCAATTTTCGGTTAGTCATAAACAAGGTCTTGGTTTTGGAAAGACAAGTGTTTTTGAAAATTTAAATTCTTTTGTTTCTAAAAATCCTTCGAATTGCTTCAAGAAGGGTCGTTCTGAAAATTTGGATTTTGAAAATTCGAAAAGATTTTTAAGTCACAACAGATATGAGAACTTGTTTTATAATAAACCATTTATACATTCTTCGATCCCAAAAGGAAATAAGACGGGCTTTGTTAAACTCAAACAGAGTTGGGTTCCTAAGGGTACAAAGGTAGATTCAGATGGTTTGTTATACAGACAAGTTTGGGTACCAAAAGTAGTAAACACATTTCAGAGTGGTTTTACAAATTTTGTTAAACCACTTAACCCTCTAAACTGTTAGGTACCGGAGGAGGCTGAGGAATTGCTTTGTTAAAGAGAAACTGAATTCAAACTGCGTCATATCATCAGGTTATTCACAGTTCCTTAGCCAAGACTGTTGAGTTAGAGATTCTGATTTACGCTGGATTCTGGTATGATCTCTAAACTCACCTCTGTAAATATTTTCTGTTTTGATTTTTTCTTTTGCTTATTTCTTCTTCTTCTCACTTCTATCTCTTTCTTCTGTCTTTTCTGATTTGATTTATCACTGTCATATTTTTTTGTGCTTCTTGAATTACAGTATTTGAATTGCAGTATTCATGATATTCTGGAAATTTGTTTTGCGTGTATAGAACTCTGATACTTTTAATCATTTCCAAATACTGAATTTTTTTATCTGCAATTGTTTTGAAGTTCATTTTCTGTTTTCTGAATTCCTAACGGTGTTGACGTATTCTTGTTATATCTTGAACACTGTTAATCTGAATTCTAAATTGTTTTGAAGATCTGAAAATTATATGGAAATTCACACACTTTTGCTGTTCTAAGTTTATTCTAATTCATTTTAGAAAAGCTCAAAATATTATACTCATTACAGCACACTGTTATTTACCAGTTGTGACAATTCCAGTAATTTTCAGATTGGCTCGAATATTTCTTTTAAAATGTCTTGTCTCAGTGATACATCTTAAAATTCATTTTTATTCATGATTAGTACAGTTGAAATTAATTTGTTTGAAATCATCTGAAATTCCTGATATTTTGAATCTCATACACCTCCTAAATTTGAAATTATCAACCTTGTGTGACTGATTCATTATATCCCAGAACTCGACATTGATTCAAGTGATTTCAAATAAATTACTTTAATTTTCTAGTTCATGAATACCTCTCAAATTTGATGTAAATGATCTAAATTTAATCTCACACTTGTCTGAGATACTTATGAAAATTTCTTTTGTAAATCTGGTCTTGAAATTCACTCTTATTTCATGATTATTTGATTTAAATATTTGTTTGTTTAAAATCATTTGAAATTATTGATTTATTGAATCTCACACATATCTCGAATCAAAAATTTATAATCTGGTGTGATTGATTTATTAAATTCCGATATTTTCATATTCCTCAAATGATTTCAAGTAAACAATATTTTAATCATTAGATCATGAATCATCATATGTGGCCATCATCTTGACAAGTATGATTTGAAACTATGTTCTGTGTTGCTCTGATACTGCTTTAAAAAATGTTTGTTCTGGAATCACATGCTTGCTGCTCTGATACATGTGCATAATCTATTATCTCGTCTATTTGGGCTTGGTACTTAATAATTCTTTTTTCTATGACATTCTTGTTCAGTATCATGTTCAAATTCCTCGTAAATAGAGACACCAAGTGGTATCAGAAGCGCCTTATATTTGTTTCACCCATCTGTACTGAGATTCAAATTTTCACCTTGTATAGATCCACACATTTTTTTTGCCTTATACAAATAAATGTGCTAAATTTGTCTGGCTGGGTTTGTGTTTAAAGTTCTTTGGTGTGAGATGTCCATGATAGTCCGTCAGGGCGTAATTAAATTCCTCGATAAAGAAGACTACAATTGGTATCAGCTTTATCACTTATTTTTTTTAATTATCTGCACCCTGTATAGATTCATTTTTTGTATAAATCTGTTTAATTTCCTCTTGTAATTGATTTTCAATTTTAAAATTATTTATTGATTATTCATTCAGAAATTGAAATCAATATTCGAATTGAACTATAGTTATAATTCATCAAAAAATATTATCAGAATTTGAAATTGTGATGAATTGTGACTGCGGTATATTTCACAACAAGAGGAGATTTTATTTAAATATTTTCATGATGGTTGAATATTTATTATAATATCTTTGAACTGGCAATTATTTCACGTCCATCTCCTTTATCTAACACCTGTCAGCCATCCATCATGATTTTATATTAATGTGGAGAGTTTATTTTTTAAATCATCTTGTTTTTAAAATAGTGAAAATTATTTGTGATAGAAATGGGACTATATTAGTATTCAGAATTAGTGATAATTGAAAATTATCAATAATCTCAGTACAGTCGAGCATATTTCATAATATAATTAATTTAGAAATCTATTTCACAGTCCATTTCTGTACCTATCACATTTCTATCATTCGTATTGGTTTTATATACTGAGGAGTTTTTCGTTTTAAAACTGAAAATAATAAAATAATATTCATAAGTGCTTCTCTAACCTCATTTAAAAATCCAAGCTCTGGTTATGCATGGTTATGAGAATACTTAATTTTAAGCTGCAACTGACCTCATTTAAAAATCCAAGATCTGGTTATGCGTGGTCAGTGTGCTCTTAAATAAAATAAAATAAAAAGAAAAAGGAAAAATGTGCTATAAATAGAATTTAATTTGAAATTCTCCTTGGTATGTGAAAACCAGCCTATCAGTCCATTTTTCTATCTGTGAAATGTGTTGAAATCTTATGACGTATTATGATTTGTTGATTGATAGGTATTGTGATTTGAGATTATTTGATTTTGTCACTTAGATTGAATCATTAATTATAGTCTAAATCCATCACTGTTTTTGTGCTTCAATTTTATAATATTCTTTTGGAAATAATTAGAAAATATTCATATTTTTAAAACTCTCTCCATTATATATAAAATTCATCGTAAATCCGTCATTCTCTACAATGTGAAATATGCCACCAGTTCTTAGTTTATTATGATTTTTGTTTGACTGATTGTGATTTATGATGATTGTTCTTCCTCTTATGCTGATATTATATTTCTAGTCACTATTCATCTATATTTTAAATTCTATATCCTTTTGATGATAACAAAAGGGGGAGAAGATACCAAATGTGTTAAGATTTTGATTTATGAGTGAATATTTTATAAATATTTTTACTTTTGAAAATTCATTATCATTCAGTTCAATTCACTCATGAACAGTTATAAGGGGAGTTTTCTGTTGTAGGTGGAGTTAATAAATAGGGGGAGTTCATTTTTCACTGTAAAACACATTTGTTGGATTCAAAATCTTTTATTTGTTTGTCATCATCAAAAGGGGGAGATTGTTGTATATAACGGTGTTGTATACACAATTATATGATTTTTGTTTGATGATAACAACCAAATATATTTTATAAATGTGTTTGTTACTGTACTGTTCTATATTTACATCACAGACAGGAATGTAATATTTATATTTAAATAAAATACATCTGTACAGAAATTCAAATATTTACTGTATTTTATTTAAAATATAAATATTATATTTCTAACATTCAAACAGTACATCTATTTTAACTCCACTATTTAATCACTTCACATATTTGTACTTATAAATAAACAGAATAGAATAGACAAGCCTGTTTGACAACTATGAAATAATATTTTATTTCAAACAGATTTTGTTTATTACAAATAATCAGTACAATCACTTTTTCATATACATTAGCTCCTCACTATATCACTCAACACTCAGTATTTTTTCACTTATACACTCACAGACTCAATATACTGACACTTTCACTGTTACACACACTGTTCTTGTTTTCTGCCTTCTGTCTTCTTGTCTTCTGTCTTCACAGCTTACAAGACAGCCCAATCTTCACAGTCAGTCCAGTCTTCATACCTGTCATACAAATGAACACACACACAGTACACTGCAATAGAAATAATATTGAATACATGTGAATATAATTTTTATTTTTAAAATTTTATTTGCCTCAGTTTTCTGGTGTGTTTCTCATCATTTTTCTGACTTGATCTGATCCGACTGTGTCTAGACAGTATATAGTACAGGGACAAGAAAATTCGTTTGTTGGCTGCATATACACACATGTATACACGTGTGCACTGCCTCGCCAATCAGTGTGCAACTGAGGAGTAGTCACGTGGACCGTCTCGACTCAGTGCACAAATCAACAGAGGAACAATGCAAAGTAGTCGAGCATAATACAAAGTGTAACAAAATTCAAGTTCAAACTCAATTGCATGAAGCATTTCAGGGAAGCATAATATCCAGTTCAGCTAACATTCTCAAATTCAATATGAAACTGATTAGTATGGGACAACAGTAATGAACAAGGCCAAAGCCAAATGTGAATACAGTCAGCAAGTTCAAGTGGACACTAATATATGGTGAGGTGCGTGTCCAACATGGTTATGGTGACATGTATGTAAGCATAAAGCAGCAAAATGGTTCCAGGAAATTCATGTCTTTCAAATATGCAAACAAAGCTCACAAGCAAGTGTGAATTCATATGCATGAATGTTCTTAAGTACATGATAGTACAAATGATGCATGGTACACAAATGGTCGAACTCTCACAAAACTGGTCTCAAGCCAACATGTTCACAACAAGTATATGTGCAAGTTTCAATTCACACAGCAGCACTAGTTATGGCATCAATACATCGATGGGTCAAGTTTAAGTTTGTTCAAATGACTGTGCCTACATGATTGGTATAGGTAATCAGTTTCAGGCAGATACAAAGAAACAGGTGTGCAAAGTCGTGGATGACATGTAAAGCACAAAGACAAAGCCATTGTATATGTTTATTTGTGTGCACATTTGTCTACAGCATGTTCATGGACCAAAATAATATGGAGTACACATGCAAGCTGATGTGCACGTAAATATGCAAATTTATATTCACACATTTATTCTTATTTTAATTAATTAAATAACATAAAGGGATATTTTTACATGTTTTAAACCAAAAATCTAAAATTCTCAAATTACCATGCATTCATCCTCATTTAAAGTGTAAAACGGTAAATTGTGCTTGTTTTAATTTGTGATATCATTTACTTGGTCCATGTTGTTGTCTCTTATAGGAAATTTGGAGCAAAAATGATGGTTGCATATGAAGTTATAAAGAAAAGCATGCATATATACAAGAGGAGATGGAATTAATTCATTCACTACTTAATGGAGGACCCCACCTACCTATTATCTCTCCTTCCTTAATGGTGCAATTAAAGGCCTCATGCAATTTACATGACTCATTAGTGGATGGAAACAAAATTGTAGCTTCATGAAGGAGGTACTTTTGGTAGTCCCTAATAACTTGGATTTTAGGGTTTAGAACATGTGTATATATACCCCTTTTATGTGATGTAAATCCTCTCTAATTTCTCTCTCCTTCTCTATCCTTATCTTTAGTTAGTTTTTAGGATTAGAAAAAAAAGTTCTTTCTTTTTCCTCAATGGCTTCTTAGTCATTTTTTGTGTAATTTCTCTTTTGCAATTTCAATTAGTTATCTTTTATTTAGATGTTCTCTTCTTTTATGCAAATAGAATAGATTTGTACTTTATTTTGCTTTTCTTTTTCTTTTGTTTTTGTTCTATGTTGGAATCTACTTCTGTTGTTAGAATAACAAACATGAGAGGCTAAATCCTTTGATTTAGGGGTAATGAAGCTTTCTTTATTATGTTGATGCAACATATTTTGGTTTTTATGATCTCTTGTTAAGCTTAATGGAATGATTGAAGTAGTAATTACATTGTTATTGAGTTTTGGTTTTAATAGTCTATGTTTGTTGACAACAAAATAGGCTATGCTTAGTCAACATAAACACAAGATTGCCTCTTCATCTATATATGAATATGGTAATTAAAGTGTGACTGAAATTCAAAATTTGATATTCTATGTTACTAAATTAATAGTAAATAGAATATGCTTAAAGTAAATTTTAGTTTCATTTTTGTTGTCATTTCATGAATGTATAATTGTGGATTAGAGTGTGTGTTAGAGTTTGACGGTTTAAGTGTGTTCTCTAATGACACATTAGGCCGTGCTTATGATAAATGCACCAACTAATTACACAAAAGATCAAATGAGAGATCATGAAATCATTGTATGTCGATTTATGTGGTCATAATGGTGAAGTTGCCTCTAAATTGTTTTCATTTCATATTCAGCTCTCAACTTAGTTATAGTTTTTTTCATTAGCTTTTATTAATTAAATCTTCACTCGAATTCGGTTTAATTTGATTGAATAAAATTAGAATTGCTTCTTTCCCTGTGGATCGACTCGTATTCGCCACGTACTAATAATTGTACGCCGTGCGCTTGCGGTTTATTACACTTCGCGACGGTATTCTAATTCATAGAATATTCGTCGTCAAACAAGTTTTTGGCGCCGTTGCCGGGGAAAGAATTTAATTTTAGTTTTATTCTTCGAGTTAATTTTCTTATTTGTTGTTTTTATAAAAAAAAAATGTGTTGTTCATAGTTTTCTGTTTTGTTTTGAATTTGTGTGTGCTTGTTTTTGTGTTCACTAAGAAAAAAGAAAAAAAAAGAGTTGTGTTTTTTTTTTCATTTTGTGTTTGTGTTTTGTTTTACTTTTGTTTGTGTGTTTGTTTCTTCTCGTGTGTGTGTTTTTATTTTGTGTTTTTTTTTTAAAAAAATCTTTTGCCAATTTCCTTTATTTCTTTCCCTTTCTTTTCCTCTCACTTATTTCTTTCCTTCCCTTTCCTTGCTTATTACTTGCCATTTCTTTTCTAATTTATTTCTTAATCTTCTCTCCAATTGTTTTCCTTTATTTCTTTCCTTTTTCCTCTCTCATTAATTGTCTTTCTGTTTTCTGCTTTAATACACCCACACTCATTTATTCCTTCCATTTCTCTAATTTATTTCTTTTCCCTTTCTATTCACTTTCAATTCTTACACATAATAAAAATCTTTGCATTTTTATTTTTTACTTCTATCATTTCTTTGATTTCTTTCCAACTTTTATCCAAAAAAATTCCTTTCTTCACAAATTAAAAGAAAAACCAATTTATTGCTTGCCATATTTTTGTTTCTTCCTTCCTCTGTAATTTTTCCCCTTTCTGCCTTAATATACCCCAACATCCTCACCAAAAATCACTCACTCCATCTACAAAACTTCTTTCCTCAATTCATAACTCTTCTCCCATCCACCACCATATACTTCTTCTCTGTCCCTTCACCTTACCTTTTCACGGCCCTCTCCCCTTCCTCTTATCCAAATCATTCACCACGCAAATAAACTCTTCCTCCACTTTTGTTGTTTGTTTTCACTTTTGTTTATTTGTTTTTTGTGGGTGCTAGTTTTCTTGTTCTTATTATTAAAAAAAAATCTTGTTCTTGTATTTAGTGTTTGTTCACTTGTTGTTGTGTTTTGTGTCACTTTGTTTTTTGTTTATCTTGTGTGTTTGTTTTATTTTGTTGTTCCTCTTTAAAAAAAATCCTTTTTATTGTGTATATATTGTGTTTGAATCCCTTTCAGGTTGCAAGATCAAGAAGGAACAACGCCGCTTTGCCGCGCTTGCTAATAAATAAAATTGCTGCTTAAAAAAAATTGCTAATAATTTTACACGCTCTGATTTCAATTGGGATGTGCCTGATTTGTGCTTGTAGACTTTTATTTGGGAGTGTGATTTCTAGGTATTGCAGAACTCAGCGGATAAAAAAGTGAAATCTCCAAAAATTGAATCAAAGAACCAATAGTGAAGAAAATCGTTCAAGCAAAGCTAACAAAGTTCTAGGGTCAAACGAAGCAAACAGTAAAGTCTCATAGCTCTGGAAGGACAGCCATACCCCACTGTGAGTGATTCCTAAACTCTACAGGTGCTCTGCTGCAAAGAAAAATATATTGAAATTGCTTGTAAAAATCTTCTGCAGGGCATCGGCTTGCTTGTAATTTTTTTTATTTCTGCAATTATTATTCTGTGACTGTCTGTGATGGATTATTTTGCCTGTTGATTTGTGGCTGGAAATTTTAAAACAAACGTGGAATACATTATTTTTGAAATCAAATCGAGGATTCCTCAAAGCTCATAGGACAAAATATTCGTTAAATTGACAATTAGGATTGATACTCTCTAAGGTGTCTAAGGAACGGTAGAGTCTAGAACTCAAACAGGTTCTTAAACCTTCAGTCGTGTTTCTACGGTGATTCGTGGCACACTGATAATCCCTGTCCGAACCTGGCCTAGACTTGTATTCATATAATCCAAAGTTGTTAATTTTAACATATTTTTTAAGAGCTTTCTTGAAAATGTCTCAATTCCCTTATTCCTACGGATTTTACGATAGTTGTGAAAATCAATATAATCCATATAATTTTACACCAAATACATATGGATATTTTAATAACAACTATTGTACAAACAATTTGGATTTTACGCCACCAACTTTTCAAAATTTTCAAGATAATCCCGTTTGTACACCACCAAATTTTCAAAATGATGATCAGCCCTCAACTCTTGAAACACATGTTGAATCTTTACTTGAAATGAGCATACAACAAAATAAAGAAATAAATGAATTGTGTAAGTTATACATGTGCAACAATTCAAGTGAAAGCTTTCAAAATAATCAAAATTCGATTTCACATCCAAATTCAAATGATTCTGATTATAACCCTTGTCAATTTAATTTTGAACTCCAAAATGAATTTCAAATTCAAAATGGAAATGTAAATCACTTTTCAAATGATTTTGGCAACGGGAATAATTTCAATTGTGGTGCTACTGAAAACTTTTGTTCTCAACAATTTCAAAGTGAAAATTCTCATGTAAATAATTATAAATTTGATTTTGTTGAGCAAACGAACATACTTGACGATTACTTGAAGTTTCGTGAGAAACAAAATCGGATCCAAACTTGTGACGATTCGAATAAAAATCCACCTTTGCCCACAATCGACGATTTTCAACTAACAACTTTTGAAATTGATGAAAATATTAATAAAGTTGTTGAAAGCCCTGTGCTTGATTTGAATTTAAATTCTCTTGAAAACGAAGACGTTAATCTTCAATTTGATCTTCCTCTATCAGATTCTGAAAATTTTGAAAATTTAGCAACTTTAGATTGTCAACTTGACAAAAATGATGAAGTTGTTAACAACTGTTCAAGTGAGAACGACTTTGATGAGCTAAAAAATCTTGAATTGATTGACGATAATGTTGTTGGGTATGAAACTGAAAATGAAATGTTTTAAAACTTTGAAACTCTTGAGGTTGATAATAACGAAACTGCTGAATGTGATCTTGAACACAATGATGATTTTTCCAAAACTGTTGAAACTCCTTGCGATTTAATCGTTTCAACTGAACCTCACTATGATCACTTGTTTTTCAATGATAAATTTCTGAAGTACATGAAATCTTTTTGGAATAACACTATTTTTGAGAAAACACGATTCCAAAATTTACTGAAACTTCATTTGTTTGGTTTTAACTTTAGGTTTACGAATGAACCTTTAGTTAACAAAATTTCAAATATCAAAGCAAAACTAAACAATACTTCTCAAAACTAGTGTGGGGGGGAGAATGACGCACATATCTCTCAATTTATACATCATTTAATCAAGTCAAACTTTGTTTTTGAAACTTTTTCTGAACCTCGGTTCACTGACCTCTCTGTAGTTGCTATAGAAATTCAATTTGATTTTCGGATCAATTGTGTAACACCCCACCTCCGCTAGGGTCGCTCTTTCGGGGGCACTAGCTTCTGGGGGGCGTTAGAACCGGGTAAGCATGCATAATGATATGTCAAGGCAGAACAAGAACATAAATATATATGTAGAGCAGAGTAAATAACAGCGGAAGATTTTCAAACCTTTTCAAATCAAGTCTTAGTACAACATCATGTCAATTTTCCAAATAAAATAAGTCTAGTACATAAACAACATCATCTGAAAACTGAAAAGAAAAACATAAGTAACTATCCCCAAAGCAGAATAACCATAGCGAGCTCAAGTCCAAAGCATACATGAGCTATCCAAGAAAGCAGGTAGGATCCAAGCTAAGCTCCTGTATTCCCTCCCTGAGAACCTGGGGGGGGGGGGGGAAACGGAAGAAAAGAGGCGAAAGAAAACAGGTCAGTCAAAAAGACTGGTAAGCCCTACTACGATCAGTCTATAAACTAATAAAGTTAACATCATGATGGAAACTGAGATGAACATACTGGCAATAGACAAAGGTGTCATCACATAAAGAAGATTAAGCTTTTCACCCCAGTGTACTAGCAAACTAACATAACATATATTGATCCCTCAGCCCAAACTTTGGCCCATTAGCATGAGGTGACCTTAATGCAAGGTCCAGCCCAACGGTCTAGTCGATCGGCTCCCTATAAACCTAACACGTCTAGTGTTGGTGTTTATACGGCCCACATATGGTTGTAGTCAGACTGTGCTGGGTCCACCTTCGGGTGTATCAAGCCCTCGGGTGTCAACCCCAGACACCTAAGCAATAATGCACAGTCTAAACCTACTGGTACCCGTGCCTCGAGTTTGTCCAACACCGGACTACGTGCACGTTCGTAGCCCGCCTGGACCCGCACCGCTGTACCACTCAGCCGTCGCTTTGGTCGCTTACATCAGTCCAGTAATCGTGCCCCGCCCTAGCCTAGCCTCTAGGGTTGTGAATGATACCAAACTGGGATTACTGCTGGAACAGACCACGTTGCTAGGGTTTTCTAAGAGGGTTAAGTGTGGTTTAACCCCTCACTAATCATGGATTAAATTAGTTAAGTGTAACCAACAGTTCACCACTTAACCCCATTTAATCCCTCGTATCCCCAAAATTGGTTAAGTATTAGTGGGCCATGACTTAACCCTAATCATGAGGCATTAATTAATTTATTTGTGCCTTAACCTCTCACATTAGACTTTGTTGCGGTTACTAGTTAAGCCGGGCGGGTCCGGGTAGCTTTACACCACAACTTGGTCTAACCTCGGGTCCAAGGTACACATGACCAACTTCTCACATTGGGTTCTATTGTTTGTCGCAACTAGTTAAGCCGGTCGGTTCCGGGTAGGTTTACGCTACAAACTCAACCCAACCTCGAGTTGGCCACACTTATGTTTTCTAAGTGTCATGTCCACTTTATTTTCAAAACATAATTACAAGTTTAACAAATACTTGGGTAGACCTAACTTAATAGGTAAATTCCCAAGGGGTAGACCTAACTTAATAGGTAAATTCCCAATCTTCTATTTTCATGTATTTTAAGTTTTACCCAAAACCCCCCAACGTCATTCTATCGCTTACATATTCGTCATAACGCATAAAGGATAGAAAGAGGGAACTTGGCACAATATACATGAGGAATCTTACATATCATAATAAACATGCATAACATGTTGGACTTGCATAACTTAGCATAGTGAACTTGCATAAACATGCATAACTTGTTAAACTTGCAAATCATGGCATAGTGAACTTGCATAAACATGCATAACTTGTTAAACTTGCAAACCATGGCATAGTGAACTTGCATAAACATGCATAACTTGTTAAACTTGCAAATCATGGCATAGTGAACTTGCATAAACATGCATAACTTATTAAACATGCATAACATAGCATAGTGAACTCGCATAAGCATGCATAACTTATTAAACATGCATAACATAGCATAGTGAACTCGCATAAGCATGCATAACTTATTAAACATGCATAAATCCCAACCTTCATCACATATTAACTTTAGAGTTTCTAAAATGAAGGTAAGAGGGCTTACAAATATTATGAAGACACAAATCTACTAATAAAGATTGAGAAGCCCTTTATGCAAGCATATAAAAACCCAAAACAAAGCTCCAATTAACAAAAATCCCAAAAACTCTAGCTTAGCCAATAAAGCTTGCAACTTGATGATGTATGCAAGCTAATGATCATTCATACAACTTAGAAATGCTTGTATGAACATCAAAACCTTCATAGGAATGATTTTTGAAGAGGGTGGAGGCTAGTGTTTTTAGGTGGAGGCCATTTGAGAATTCAATTTGACATAGTTTGGTTGCTAGAATGAATAATGGGGTTTTAGGGTAGGATTAGGGGCTTATTTATAGAAGATTAGAGTGTTTTTAGCCCTAGGATTAACCCTAGGTTAGTTTAGGTCCGTCAGATTTCGGAATTCTCTAGAACCAAGCCACATAACCAAGCCCAAATCAAAAATGGTGCGCCAGGCAAAACTTCCCGGCCACCCTGTGTCGACAGGGCTGTCGACACCCTGGGGACCCTGTCGACATGCCTGTCGACATGGGGGTCCTGGCGGGAGTTTTCCCGCCTGCGCCAGTTTGCCCTAATTTCCCACTTTTGAACTTAAAATTTAAATCTGTTTTTAATATGGAAATTTCTGAAAACTTCAATGGGCCTTAACTGGGTCATACGGACTCCGATTTTCGAAAACTCGGACTCTATTTCGCGTATTTTTCCGAGACGAACGCAATGGCATAGCCCGTTTCCCTTGATTCAGATTTTAGAATTAAATTCTGCCTCGATTTATGTTATAACAGGTTATTGAAAATACGGGTTGTTACATTCTCCCCTCCTTAAAGGATTTCGTCCCCGAAATCTTCAAGTTAGGAAGAACGTATCCTACCATCCAATCATCCATCTACTCAAAGTATCATCCACGAGCAATCATTGTCCTTAAAAGATTCTAAATGCTGTATGAACATATGCAAAAGTGTGTGTATATGTACTTATCTAATGCAAAGATCAATGCAAAATATGCTAGTGAAATGTATCCATATGTATGCAAATCCCTAACATAATGTATAATACCTACATGCGTGCTCAATCATACATCCATATGCAACATCCATGTGATGGCATACAAATTTCATCAAAGAATAAGCATAAACACTCATGCATATGCAATATGAGGAGTGTGTGAGCCGATCTAGTGCCTAATGTGTATCATGCATCCACGAGTAACCACTTGCAAATACTTGCAACCACTTGCAACCATCAAACATAACATGTCTCAAACACATGTTTCATCCAAAGGGTTTCTACCTAAGGTTCTCATGACAAGATTAGCACGATAACTAGATAAACATGGATAGCAAAGAGGAAGATATGCTAACAAAGGAAAGAGATTGAGAGTATACCCTCAAAAAGGAATGGATAAAGCCCACACATCTTCTCCTCGGTTTCCCAAGTTGCGTCTTCTTCGGCTTCACCCCATTGAACCTTCACCAGCTTGACCTCTCGATTCCTTAGCTTCTTGGTCTCCGTCCCCAAGATACGAATCGGAGCTCTCCTCAAAGTAGCTTCTTTCTCCACTTCCACATCTTCAAGAATGCTAGGTTCAACCACCTCAGCGGACTCATGTAGGCACTTTCGGAGATGCGAGACATGAAAGACATTATGCACTCCGGACAGCTTCTCGGGCAATTGCACTTTATAAGCCATCTTCCCAATTCTCTCTATGATAGGGAAGGGTCCAACAAATCTCGGTGCTAACTTCCCAACAGCTCCAAATCGGACCACATTCCACAAAGGAGAAACCTTTACGAAAACCATATCCCCAACATCAAACTCCAAATCGGATCTTCGCTTATCAGCATAGGATTTCTGTCGGTCTTGGGCCGCTTTCATCCGTCTTCTAATCAACTTGACCTTCTCGGATGTATCTCTAATCATGTCAGGTCCAAGTATAAGCTTATCTGTAGTCTCCCACCAACATGTGGGTGACTTGCACGGTCTCCCATATAAAGCCTCAAATGGTGCCATCCCTATGCTTGCCTGATAACTGTTATTATATGCAAACTCAACAAGAGGAAGATGGTCTTCCCAAGTACCACCAAAATCCAGAATGCAAAGCCTCAGCAAGTCCTCAAGTACCCTATTCACCCTTTCTGTCTGACCGTCCGTTTGTGGGTGATAGGCCGTACTCAGGTTCAACCTCGTGCCCATAGCTTCCTGCAAACTGTTCCAGAAATGACTAGTAAAGATGGGGTCTCGGTCACTGACTATGCTGGAAGGGACTCCATGTAGTCGTACTATCTCACGAAGATATACTGATGCTAGTCCAGATGCGGTCCTTTTGCTCTTCACCGGAATGAAATGAGCACTCTTCGTAAGCCTATCTACAATGACCCAAATGCTCGTATTCCCTTTCCTTGACCTAGGAAGCCCATCAATAAAGTCCATAGAAATACTCTCCCACTTCCATAGCGGGACCTCTAGAGGATGCAATAGCCCACCGGGCTTCTTCGACTCGGCTTTTACTCTCTGACAAACAACACATCTAGAGACAAACTCTGCCACATCCTTCTTCATTCCAGGCCAGAAGAAAATGCGCTTCATATCCTTATACATCTTATCTCCACCCGGATGTATAGTCAACTTGGAGCGATGTGCTTCATCAAGAACTTTCCTCACCAAGTCTTCTACCATCGGAACACAAAGCCTTCCGTCTCTCCTCAACCAACCCTTATCATCTATAGAATATCGAGCAAGGTGACTAGATGTCTCCCCTCGAATCAGCTTATCCATGATCTCAATTATCTGAGGGTCTTCCTTCTGCGAAGCCCCAACTTGATCCAGAAGGGTAGGCCTGAGCTCAAGAGATGCTAAAGAACCGGTCATCGACTCAACCGCCAAAGAAAAATCAAAGGTTGCCAAGAACTCTAAATTCTTCATCTCAACAAATAGAGGACTTAGTGTCAACCTTTTTCTACTCAATGCATCCGCTACAACATTCCCTTTGCCAGGGGTATAGGCTATATCAAAATCATAGGACGCCAAGAATTCCATCCATCTTTGCTGCCTCAAGTTCAGATCCTTCTGCGAAAAGAGATACTTCAAAGACTTATGATCAGTATACAGCTCAAATCTCTCTCCCAGAAGATAATTACGCCAAGCCTTGAGTGCATATACTATCGCTGCCAGGTCTAGATCATGAGTGGGATAATTCTTCTCATGCACCTTAAGTTGCCTTCCACCAAAACATATAACTCTGCCTTCTTGCATCAGAACGGCGCCCAATCCCGTGCCACAAGCATCAGTGTACACGGTAAACATCTTACCACCATCGGGTAAAGCTAGAACTGGTGCTGAGGTAAGGGCTCTCTTGAGTTTCTGAAAAGCAAGCTCACAGTCCATATCCCAAGCAAAAACTAAGTGCTTCTTCGTCAACTTAGTAAGAGGAGCGGATATCTTCGCGAAGTCCTTAATGAACTTCCGGTAAAAACCCGCAAGACCTAGAAAACTTCTCACCTCGGTTGCATTCCTTGGAGTCTTCCAATCCTGAACTGCAACCACCTTAGCGGGATCCACCGCTAAGCCTTGCTTGGATACGATATGCCCAAGGAATCTAACTTCCCTTCTCCAAAAGTGACACTTGGAGAACTTGGCCTTTAACTGATGCGCTCTAAGCGTATCCATCACCTCTACAAGATGCCTCGCGTGCTCTTCTTCATCCTTGGAGAAGATCAGAATATCATCCACAAAGACCACGACAAACTTGTTCAAGAACTCTCGAAACACCCTACTCATCAAGTCCATGAAATACGCGGGTGCATTCGTCAAACCGAACGACATAACAAGCCATTCAAAGAATCCATCTGGAGTTCTGAATGCAGTCTTGTCTATACTATCTTCAGCCACTCTGAGCTGATGAAATCCAGTAGCAAGATCAAGCTGAGAGAAAACAGAAGCACCAACAAGCTGGTCAAAGAGATCATCGATCCTCGGTAACGGGTGTCTGTTCTTCTTAGTCAGCTTATTCAATTCTCTATAGTCCACACAGAGTCGAAGAGAACCATCTGCCTTAGTAGCAAACACCACAGGCGCTCCCCATTCGGATATACTTCGTCTGATGAAGTTCTTCTCAAGCAACTCCTTTACTTGCTTGCTGAGCTCCCGTCTCTCACGCGGAGCCATGTGCCGAACGGGCAAAGAAACAGGCTTAGCATTATCCACCAGATAAATGCGAAAATCAATCTCTCGTTTAGGGGGCAACCCCTTAACTTCTTCAAAAACATCTGGATAATCTCGGACCACCCTTACAGACTGAAGGGCTTCCTCTGACGAGTCGAGAGATTCAAGATAGCACAACATGACGGGATCCTTCGGATTGCATGAAATCTCTAAGGTGTTGCCAAGGCGAGTCACAAGCCTCACAACCCTATGCTCACAATCAAGAATGGCTCCATATCTGGACAGCCAATCCATGCCCAATATCAATCCGTATCCCCTGAAACCAAGAACATACGCACTACACAAGAACTCTACACTGAGTATAGAGATCCTCAGATCCTCACATATCATAGATAGATGAGCAGAACCCCCGATGGGATTCGAAACACAAACGGGATCATCCACTAAGCTAGTACTAAGGTGCAAACTATCAACAAGATCAGATGAAATAAAGCTATGTGATGCACCAGAATCAAACAAGGTACGAACTGGAAGATCGGAAACATAAACAAGGTTCTCAACAGAAACACTACCTCGATCGGGAACTGGAGCGGTATTGAGAGCATGAACTTGCCCTCCTGAAGGTCCAGCCTGTCCTTTCTTCTTCGGGCATTCCTTGCTGAAGTGTCCAGTCTCACCACAGGAAAAACATCCACCACTAAGCTTCCTTTTCTTCTTCCTACAATCCTTAGCAAAGTGTCCAGGCGCACCACAGTAATTGCACTTTCCCTTGCCTTTGTTGTTGTTCCCCTTCTTGTTCTTGCTCTGATTCCCTTGACTGCTTTGACCACCTTGATTGCCTTTACCTTGAGAATCAGCCTTCTTTGCTTGAGTATCACTCGACTTGACCTCTTTCTTTCCATCTCCCTGAAGTAGAGCCATATCGACCAAACTCTCAAAAGTAGCCCCATGCGGAATATGTGACATCGCCAAACCCTGCAGCGGCTCATTCAACCCTCTAGCAAATCGAAGAGCCTTCTTCTTAGGAGTGTTCACCATATCCAAACCAAAACGGGCCAGCTGATTAAACTTGTCCACATACTCCTTGACAGACATATCACCTTGCTTTAATGCAATGAACTTCTCCATCTGTAAATTCGCCTCAGCAGAAGATAGAAACTTGGCCACAAATCTAGCCCTCAAATCGGCCCAAGTCTCGACGGGCCTCGTCCCATTGGTGACCTCCCACCAATAGGCTGCTTCGTCCTTCAAAAGCCACAATGTCAATAAGATCTTCCTTTCGTCATCAATCCGAAAGATAGCAAATAAGTCCTCAGTGTCTTTCAGCCAATTCCTAGCTTCAACAAAAGATTCCGTGCCTAGGAAATTCTTGCCTCCCATCGCCTTGAAGTCTTTACAAACCTTCGTGAACTCAACCTGAGGATGCTGAGGGGGAGGAGGAGGAAGAGGAGCCTCGGCAACTGGAGGAGGAGGAACATTAGTAACGGGAGGAGGAACAGGAACCACCGGAGGAGGGACATTAGGGGGAGGATTCTCAACTACAGGAGGAGGAGTGGGAGTAGGGTTTGCGGGGCCGGCTGCCGCCCTAGCTTCTAGAAGTCTCCTATACCAGAGTGGTACGTTTACTCCATCGGGGATGGCAAGATCCTCAGCCATACTGAAACGAAGGATAAGATAAGATTAGGTCAAGGGAACGAAGGATAACGCTAATGGCTTTTTGGGGAATAGCCTTTTAAAATACTAGACTTTTCTTTGGAAAATACTTTATACTTGTTTTGAAAATAGTTTTTCAAAAGTCTTTTAAAAACTTTTTGTTCTTTCTTGTAAACCTTATGCTCTGATACCAAATTTGTAACACCCCACCTCCGCTAGGGTCGCTCTTTCGGGGGCACTAGCTTCTGGGGGGCGTTAGAACTGGGTAAGCATGCATAATGATATGTCAAGGCAGAACAAGAACATAAATATATATGTAGAGCAGAGTAAATAACAGCGGAAGATTTTCAAACCTTTTCAAATCAAGTCTTAGTACAACATCATGTCAATTTTCCAAATAAAATAAGTCTAGTACATAAACAACATCATCTGAAAACTGAAAAGAAAAACATAAGTAACTATCCCCAAAGCAGAATAACCATAGCGAGCTCAAGTCCAAAGCATACATGAGCTATCCAAGAAAGCAGGTAGGATCCAAGCTAAGCTCCTGTATTCCCTCCCTGAGAACCTGGGGGGGGGGGAAACGGAAGAAAAGAGGCGAAAGAAAACAGGTCAGTCAAAAAGACTGGTAAGCCCTACTACGATCAGTCTATAAACTAATAAAGTTAACATCATGATGGAAACTGAGATGAACATACTGGCAATAGACAAAGGTGTCATCACATAAAGAAGATTAAGCTTTGCACCCCAGTGTACTAGCAAACTAACATAACAGATATTGATCCCTCAGCCCAAACTTTGGCCCATTAGCATGAGGTGACCTTAATGCAAGGTCCAGCCCAACGGTCTAGTCGATCGGCTCCCTATAAACCTAACACGTCAAGTGTTGGTGTTTATACGGCCCACATATGGTTGTAGTCAGACTGTGCTGGGTCCACCTTCGGGTGTATCAAGCCCTCGGGTGTCAACCCCAGACACCTAAGCAATAATGCACAGTCTAAACCTACTGGTACCCGTGCCTCGAGTTTGTCCAACACCGGACTACGTGCACGTCCGTAGCCCGCCTGGACCCGCACCGCTGTACCACTCAGCCGTCGCTTTGGTCGCTTACATCAGTCCAGTAATCGTGCTCCGCCCTAGCCTAGCCTCTAGGGTTGTGAATGATACCAAACTGGGATTACTGCTGGAACAGACCACGTTGCTAGGGTTTTCTAAGAGGGTTAAGTGTGGTTTAACCCCTCACTAATCATGGATTAAATTAGTTAAGTGTAACCAACAGTTCACCACTTAACCCCATTTAATCCCTCGTATCCCCAAAATTGGTTAAGTATTAGTGGGCCATGACTTAACCCTAATCATGAGGCATTAATTAATTTATTTGTGCCTTAACCTCTCACATTAGACTTTGTTGCGGTTACTAGTTAAGCCGGGCGGGTCCGGGTAGCTTTACACCACAACTTGGTCTAACCTCGGGTCCAAGGTACACATGACCAACTTCTCACATTGGGTTCTATTGTTTGTCGCAACTAGTTAAGCCGGTCGGTTCCGGGTAGGTTTACGCTACAAACTCAACCCAACCTCGAGTTGGCCACACTTATGTTTTCTAAGTGTCATGTCCACTTTATTTTCAAAACATAATTACAAGTTTAACAAATACTTGGGTAGACCTAACTTAATAGGTAAATTCCCAAGGGGTAGACCTAACTTAATAGGTAAATTCCCAATCTTCTATTTTCATGTATTTTAAGTTTTACCCAAAACCCCCCAACGTCATTCTATCGCTTACATATTCGTCATAACGCATAAAGGATAGAAAGAGGGAACTTGGCACAATATACATGAGGAATCTTACATATCATAATAAACATGCATAACATGTTGGACTTGCATAACTTAGCATAGTGAACTTGCATAAACATGCATAACTTGTTAAACTTGCAAATCATGGCATAGTGAACTTGCATAAACATGCATAACTTGTTAAACTTGCAAACCATGGCATAGTGAACTTGCATAAACATGCATAACTTGTTAAATTTGCAAATCATGGCATAGTGAACTTGCATAAACATGCATAACTTATTAAACATGCATAACATAGCATAGTGAACTCGCATAAGCATGCATAACTTATTAAACATGCATAACATAGCATAGTGAACTCGCATAAGCATGCATAACTTATTAAACATGCATAAATCCCAACCTTCATCACATATTAACTTTAGAGTTTCTAAAATGAAGGTAAGAGGGCTTACAAATATTATGAAGACACAAATCTACTAATAAAGATTGAGAAGCCCTTTATGCAAGCATATAAAAACCCAAAACAAAGCTCCAATTAACAAAAATCCCAAAAACTCTAGCTTAGCCAATAAAGCTTGCAACTTGATGATGTATGCAAGCTAATGATCATTCATACAACTTAGAAATGCTTGTATGAACATCAAAACCTTCATAGGAATGATTTTTGAAGAGGGTGGAGGCTAGTGTTTTTAGGTGGAGGCCATTTGAGAATTCAATTTGACATAGTTTGGTTGCTAGAATGAATAATGGGGTTTTAGGGTAGGATTAGGGGCTTATTTATAGAAGATTAGAGTGTTTTTAGCCCTAGGATTAACCCTAGGTTAGTTTAGGTCCGTCAGATTTCGGAATTCTCTAGAACCAAGCCACATAACCAAGCCCAAATCAAAAATGGTGCGCCAGGCAAAACTGCCCGGCCACCCTGTGTCGACAGGGCTGTCGACACCCTGGGGACCCTGTCGACATGCCTGTCGACATGGGGGTCCTGGCGGGAGTTTTCCCGCCTGCGCCAGTTTGCCCTAATTTCCCACTTTTGAACTTAAAATTTAAATCTGTTTTTAATATGGAAATTTCTGAAAACTTCAATGGGCCTTAACTGGGTCATACGGACTCCGATTTTCGAAAACTCGGACTCTATTTCGTGTATTTTTCCGAGACGAACGCAATGGCATAGCCCGTTTCCCTTGATTCAGATTTTAGAATTAAATTCTGCCTCGATTTATGTTATAACAGGTTATTGAAAATACGGGTTGTTACAAATTGTAAGCTCAAAATTTTAAAATTAGCAACTCAAACTTTTGAAAAAACAAAATTTGTTTTTCCAAATCTGAAATGTGATATAAAATTCTTTATGATTTGGTTTTCTGTGCTTAATCTGTGTCTCATAATCCTTACGAGGCTGATCCATTGGTCCATTGTGGACCGGTTCATCTATTCGATGACTACATATTTTCTACACACATATTTGGTAAGTCGCACAAACCTTTTTTTTCTTTGTAAATATGTAAATATTTCTCTTCTGTTCAACTCATTGTGTCATGCATTGACTGTGAGGACACAGTCGAAATCAAGTGTGGGGGAGTTTCATTTTCATTTTGTTTTGCATAGTTTAAGTTAGCATTTTTCTTTTCCTTTCTCTTTGTGCATTTTTGTTCTTTCTTTCTTTCTTTCTCAAAAAAAAAAAAAAAACAAAAAAAAACAGAAAAAAAAGTAAAAGTTTTGCACTTCTATTTACTTTTAAATAAGACATGATGGAGTTAGTATATAATTTTGGTCGTTTGATTTAAATATTTGGAAATTTACTTCTCTTAGCGGATAATGAAAGGAAAGTTTGAATTATGAGCAAATTTGGTGTAACTGGTATATTGGGAAATTCGTAGGTGATGAGTATGAAATGTGTTCTGAATTGTAATCCGATTAAATGAATGGTTGATTTAGACTACTTGTGATAACATTTTAGATCATTTAAGTGAAGTTGTGCTAAGAAATTCTCGCTTAACTCTCTCTCTTATGTAAAAAAAAAAAGAAGAAGAAGAAAAAAAAGTGTATATATATTTATAATTATCCAAGGGTATCCAACATTGCTGGTACATCTGGCGTTGGTGTGCAAACCCGCCAAGCTCTTTCCGACACCTTGTTGACAAAGTCAGCGTCGGTATATCTTGGTCTCATTTTATGAGTTGGACACCTAAGGATTACCGACATTTTGTTGACAAAGTCAACGTCGGTCTGCACAATCCGCCAAGCTCTGTCCCAAACTCTTACGGATGGTATACCTTGGTCTTTTCGGTTAGGTGTTTGTAAATACTAATAATGTAAATATTTGTAATAAAGAGAGAGTAAGCACTTGAAATCCAAGCACACTCTGCACTTATTCGACCTAACGTGTTAACAAAAAGGAAGTTGAGATGCCGTTTTACAATTGTTGATATCGATTATAGAATTCATTTCATATTTGCACTATGTTTCTACCAAAACAACTGGCCAAGCTGGAGGAGTTTGTGATGATAACATGACTGTTGTTTGAAGTTTTGATTAGTAATGGACTTAAATTTCATAGTGACGACACAAATTTGTGTTAACTCATTCGTGTAATATTTAAAAGTAAATTATCCATTTGTAAATATTCCTTTAAAAGCTTGCATTCGTCTTGTAAATATTTTCTAATCTTACATTTTGTAAATATTTTTGCATTTAACATTTGGATTTTGTGGGTAGTATCCGCTGAAAACCCTCACGAGACAACACTCGTCCTACTGGGGACACCCAGAGGTTTAACGGCTTGTTGCATACGCTAAATGCAATCGTGTTTCCTACGAAAGTGTGACATATCTTAGTTTTTTTTAATTCGAGGACGAATAAAAAGATAAGTGTGGGGGTATTTGATGTGCACGTAAATATGCAAATTTATATTCACACATTTATTCTTATTTTAATGAATTAAATAACATAAAGGAATATTTTTACATGTTTTAAACCAAAATTCTCAAATTACCATGCATTCATCCTCATTTAAAGTGTAAAACGGTAAATTGTGCTTGTTTTAATTTGTGATATCATTTACTTGGTCCATGTTGTTGTCTCTTATAGGAAATTTGGAGCAAAAATGATGGTTGCATATGAAGTTATAAAGAAAAGCATGCATATATACAAGAAGAGATGTAATTAATTCATTCACTACTTAATGGTGGACCCCACCTACCTATTATCTCTCCTTCCTTAATGGTGCAATTAAAGGCCTCATGCAATTTACATGACTTATTAGTGGATGGAAACAAAATTGTAGCTTCATGAAGGGGGTACTTTTGGTAGTCCCCAATAACTTGGATTTTAGGGTTTAGAACATGTGTATATATACCCCTTTTATGTGATGTAAATCCTCTCTAGTTTCTCTCTCCTTCTCTATCCTTATCTTTAGTTAGTTTTTAGGATTAGAAAAAAAAGTTCTTTCTTTTTCCTCAATGGCTTCTTAGTCATTTTTTGTGTAATTTCTCTTTTGCAATTTCAATTAGTTATCTTTTATTTAGATGTTCTCTTCTTTTATGCAAATAGAATAGATTTGTACTTTATTTTGCTTTTCCTTTTCTTTTGTTTTTGTTCTATGTTGGAATCTACTTCTGTTGTTAGAATAACAAACATGAGAGGCTAAATCCTTTGATTTAGGGGTAATGAAGCTTTCTTGATTATGTTGATGCAACATATTTTGGTTTTTATGATCTCTTGTTAAGCTTAATGGAATGATAGAAGTAGTAATTACATTGTTGTTGAGTTTTGGTTTTGATAGTCTATGTTTGTTGACAACAAAATAGGCCATGCTTAGTCAACATAAACACAAGATTGCCTCTTCATCTATATATGAATATGGTAATTAAAGTGTGACTGAAATTCAAAATTTGATATTCTATGTTACTAAATTAATAGTAAATAGAATATGCTTAAAGTAAATTTTAGTTTCATTTTTGTTGTCATTTCATGAATGTATAATTGTGGATTAGAGAGTGTGTTAGAGTTTGACGGTTTAAGTGTGTTCTCTAATGACACATTAGGCCGTGCTTATGATAAATGCACCAACTAATTACACAAAAGATCAAATGAGAGATCATGATATCATTGTATGTTGATTTATGTGGTCATAATGGTGAAGTTGCCTCTAAATTGTTTTCATTTCATATTCAGCTCTCAACTTAGTTATAGTTTTTTTCATTAGCTTTTATTAATTAAATCTTCACTCGAATTCGGTTTAATTTGATTGAATAAAATTAGAATTGCTTCTTTCCCTGTGGATCGACTCGTATTCGCCACGTACTAATAATTATACGCCATGCGCTTGCGGTTTATTACACTTCACGACGGTATTCTAATTCATAGAATATTCGTCGTCGAACACAAGCTCAGGAACAGTATACTAAAGCGAGTGTAGAATGCAAGCATGAATACATACGTGTACACTGAATTGTCCAAGTCAGAATTCACTTCCAAATATGCATGGTTCAAGAACACAACAGAGTGTCAAGTTTTTCTATTGGAAGTAAATAACCAGTTTTTTTTTTATTTTAAAAATTCACATTTTTTTCTGAAATGAATACAGGAAGTCACAATGCATATTTGGCAAGCTATAAGAAAAAGCTTTAAGCACATGGATGCCAAATTGAAGAAAGTTTCAATTCTGTACAATATTAATGATGGGATGCACAATTTTTTCTCCAAGCATATATCAGTAAATTCAAAAGCAACAGTTTAAACAGCAGGAGATTATTCTTTCCATATTTTGGCAAGGAAAGTCATTCATGGGAAGATTTAAGTTTCAATTAAATTGCATTCAAACAAGGCAACCTCATTCATCAATTAAATGCCGAGGTAGTCAAGTATTCTTGGGCAACAAATTCAAGTGGGACAAATATACTTGGCAAGTGCAAGGTTTTTATTTCCAGAAAATCACAATCCGAATTTGAGGCAAGAAATCACTTGGGACCACAAAATCATATACATATATTAATTTCCAGAATGATGTAAAAATGCACAAGGATCAGGGAAATTAATCAGTTTGTTTCCAGAAATAAATCATGCCAGAAATCGATGTATGAAAGCATGTCCAAGAGTCATCACAAAAACTCGGCAAGAAGACCAAAATTCCATCAATCAAACAAGGTTCACAAATCAATCACGGCATTAAAGCAATTAACCAATCAAGCCGAGGGTTTTAAACCAAATTTGTCAATAAGGGAAACACGAAAAATCAGGGACAATCAGATCAAGATCATACGATGAAATCAGAGACTAGGGTTTTTTCATTTACCCTATTTATACACGCATTTACATCACAGGCAGAGAGATCGAAACCCACAAAAATCAATTCAACCATTTTTTTCAAAGCAAGAATTAAATAAATTCAGGAGCAACTCACAAGTTTCATCAGGGTTTCGATCGAAAGCCATCAGAGTTCCCAGTCGAAGACAAGGATAAAGCCACATAGTTTCCAGCATCAGAAAGAAATCAAGATCAACATCAATTCATAGATCGATTTGGGGACGAAGCAGAAAACCCTAGTTTTCTATCGAGGCCGCCATTTTTGAGTTCCAGAGCAAAAGAGAACGGGATGAACTAATTTGAAAAGGGCCGGCCAAGTGTTCAAATGAAAAGGGGATGACCCCTTAGTTATATCCTAGGGTTTTTCTATTTTATTTTTTTCTTGTTTTCTTTATTTTGTATTGTTTTTATTTCGAGTTGTAAAACAATTCTGAACAGTTCTAGAGTCTATAAAATTCTAGGGATCCAGTCAGGGTGTTGGCTGGCAGTTGACAGAGTCTGTAAAATCTGTGTTACTGGTTACGGAGTCGTAAACAGGGAAATCTGATCGAGTGGATATCGGTCAGTCTAGGGTTTTGAGCGTAGGGTTAGAATAGGAGCGAGAGTCGCGAGTGTACATGGTCTTGTATGCGGGATCTGTTCTATCACCTAGTAGAAACCTTAGGAATGCAGCAGTAGGCAGGATTTTGCCGAAGCTGGGTATCTCTGTGTGTTATTTTCTTTCTGCTTTTTATTTCTGCTACATTCTGTTATCTGTTTATTATTTAATATCCCGTTAGATTTTTAACTCAGCGAAAAACTGTGATAAACCCTATTCACCCCACCCCCTCTAGGGTTAATCTAGATCCATCACTATGTATTGTAATGATTCTATCATGACTTGTGTATAGATATTTGTGGCCTAAATTGATTGATGCAAGCCTATTGAACAATTGTATATGAAAACAATGGCACTTGCAAGTTTGTGGCAAAAACAAGATTTTGATCCCTTTATGTTTATACCTATGGCATGGGCTATATACATTCACTAAGTCTAAATTAAGGCTTATGTGAACATGTTATAGATTTGAGACCTTTTATGCCTACATGACCCAAAAACTATGATATCATTCTTATGTTTATTTGCAAGTATAATTGGATCTATGTTAAGTATCGTTTGGGTTTCATAAACTATGCAAGTTCATGTTTAAATAGGCTATGTGATTAGATGTTATAATTGGACATTTTGGTGGATATACAACATGATAGTTTTGTGGTTGACATTATGCCAAGTTAAACATGTTTAAACACAAGTTTGTATTAGCCTAAACTATGCCATTTCATATGTCACCTACATAGTGATACTTTGATTTTAATGCAAGTTCACATGACCCATCATTTATGTTAGTATCGCTAAATTGCAAGTTCATGCGCCACACACCCTTATATGTTGTAAAATATTACATATTCTTGATTTCCCCTTCTCTCACGCCTATAAAGTTGGGCTGAATTGTGTCGAGCCCAACATTTGTTATAATGTTGCGAACGTATAAACGAGGGTAATAACGTTGGATGTAAAACATGAAAATATATGTTGGCATGTTTAGCACATGCCAACGACAATGACATTTAAGCGGTATGAATCGATATACCCAAGAATAAAAGATATGACATTTACATATATAATTGAGAAGTAATAAAATATGTAAATTTAGAAAACACGATATGCTTAACCCGAGGTTGGATTGAGTTGTGATGTAAACCTGCCCGGACCTGCCCGGCTGTCCAGTAGTCACAACAATACCTATCCAATGTGGGTGGTTAAGCATTGAGCCCAATAAAGACCCGAGCTTAGACTGAGCTACGGTGTAAACCTTCCCGAAACCGACCGGCACATCCAGTAACCATAGCAATACCTGTCTAATGTGAGTGCTCTGGTGCTCCTAAGAGGCTAAGGACAGATGGTAGGGTTAAGTCAACTATAACACTTAACCAAATTCAACATGTTAACAAGAATTGATGGGTGGGATTAGGTAAATACAGACACTTAACCACTTAACATGTTTGACTAGAAAATCCTGGTAACGAGGGACCCGTTTTAGCAGTAACCCAAGTTAGGTATCAACGGTACCCTGAAACTAGGCAGGGTGGGGCACGGTTACTGGGTTGATTTTAAGCGGTCAAACGACTGCGGTGGGTGCACAGTGTAGGTCTAACGGGGTGCGGGCGTGCACACACTCTGGAGCAGACAACCAGGGCACTGGGGACACCAGTAGTATAACATATACCTTCTAGAATTTGTGTAGGGGCCGCCACCATGGGTCTTGATACACTCCATGGTCGGACCAGCATAGGTATCTACAATTCTTGGGGGCCGTATGACACATGTTAACGCGAGTAGGAGCCGATCTTTTAATAAGAATGGGGATCACTTCACCCTCAGCATGGGGTACCAGTTGGAATAAACTCAAGTAGGTGCAGAGATATATAGTGTGGGTTCGATAGTACATTTGATTCTAAACGTCACCTCCTTAGCTTGTGACACTTTCCTATTTTCAGTATATATCTATCATGCCCCTTTTCTTATTCACATACTGAAGAGTTACTAGATTTACTCAGGCTTTATGTCTGACCCTATTTTCTTTTCGTCTTCTTTTCTTCCGTCCCCCCCGGTCCACAGGGAGGAAGCAGCTCAGCTCAGTCAGACTCTTTACAAGCTCCAAGACTGTAGATGTATGATTTGGATCTCTTTTGCTCGGACTATGGCTTTGGATATCACTATGGGGATTTTTGTCACTTTATTTATGTTTTATGCTTCTTTAATAATCAAGACAGTAATGATGTTGTAATGTTGGAAGTATTTTGAGACAATCATGGAATGTTTTGTTTTGAACACATATTGATGAAATAAAAATCTGTTTGGTTTCCGCTGTTTAAAATATGTGTATTTATATTTGTCTTGAGTTTATCTGTGGCTTTTACTTATAAACCTCCACCAAAGTTAGGGCATTCCCTTTGTGAGTGACCTTAATGGAGGTGGGGTGTTTCATTATAGGTAAACAGAAACAGAAATATTACAAGACAGATATAAAAGCAACAGCGGAATTTTAAAAACTTTATTTATCATAAGATACTGTGGTTCAAAAACAGCACATGTCTGAAATACACATAAACCATTACATCATAAAAACTACTGTCTTGTACTTTAAAACATCAGAGTACATAAAAAGCATAATTCCCCAAACAAAGCATAGCCATAGTAGCAAGGATAAAAGCTTGAGCCATACGTCTAAGCAGCTCTAGCAAAATGAAAGCAGAATCACGGTCAAGCCTGAGTGTTCCCGCCCTGAGAACCTGGGGGGAAACAGAAGAAAGAAGAAGAAAAAAAGGGTCAGACATAAAGTATGGTGAGTCTAGTTAGTTTTAGCAAGTAAATAAATAAAAGTAGCATGACAGGTATATAAAGTGGATAAGAGAGATTACTACATAAAAGGCAGGTATGACAAGGTAAACAGGACAACATGATAGAATAAATAGCGCTTCGTAATACTTTCCTTGCTCTGCACCAATATTGGTATAACAGATATGTAATAGGATTACATACTTCCCAATTGCTTAACAGAAACAGAATGATCCCAACAGAAACATGATGATAGTTTTAGGTGTACTCTAGTAACGGGTTTTAACCCAAACAGAACTGATACCTAAACATAAATAACAGGTGTTAGCCCAGACAGAAACACAGGTACCCCACAGAAACAGACAGGACTAGATGTACCCTATTTACTATCCCCCAATTGACCGGCTCCCTATTCCGTAGATACCCTGTGCTGGCCCCACAGTAGGGTGTATCACTCCCTAAAGTGGCAACCCTTCATTTTCCAGATGTGCACAACCATATCTACTGATGTCATAGCGTCTTATTTTCCCGAGCAGGCGGAGTCATGCACGCACATGACCCCGATGGAACGCGCCATTATGACACCGTCCTCCACGTTTGGATCTCTTATATTCAGCTCAATAAGCGTGCCCCACTCCGACCTAGTTCGGAGTACCCGTTTGATACCTATTTAAGGGATACTGACTGAAATGGGTCTCACACAAGATGATGCAAGCTCTCCCCTTTGTCTTGCATCCCTACTATTAGGTTTTCCATTGGTTATATTTACCTAACGGTGTCTTTAATTACATAACCCCAACAGGTTAAGTTTGTGGGCCTATATATAATAATATTACCCACTTACCCAAGATTTAATTAACCCTCGCACTGATTCAAGCATGTTTATTTAACGGTTAAGTTTGTGGGCCTATATATAATAATATTACCCACCTACCCAAGATTTACTTAACTTAACCCACCCACTGACCAACCAGTTTTTACTTAACCCTAACTTTAGTTCATAATCATACAATCCTTATGGATTATATTAGGTTATGTAGTCCAATTCATTACCATGTCCATTTATGGTTTATAATGGGCTAGAACTCCCACGTTAGGCTTACAACTTGTGGATGCTGGATATGCCGGCCGGGTCTGGGAAGTCTTATCCCACAAGTTGGCCCTAACCTCGTATCTTAGCCCGATTCGTATTTACGCACTTAGGCCTCTCACATTAGGTTCAACATTAGTGGCTGCTGGATATGCCGGTCGGGTCCGGGCAAACTTCCACCACTAATGCAACCTAACCTCGTGTCATAAGTGAAATTTACAATTTCTAATTGTAATTATTAAACATTCCATTTTTATCCAATTCTTACCTATGTCTTAATAGGTGATTATGTCCCCACTTCCCCCTTTTGAATTTTATGTCCAACTCATGTTTATATTCAATTTATGCCAATATTAACCTTTTTCCCTCCCCGTTCCCTAACTAGCATGTTCACATAATTTACGATATGTATAGGCTAAATAATAGCCTAATCATAAACGATAAAAAGGGAAGGTAATGGAAATATGACAAAGGTGAATGTTCTAACATAACTAGCATAAACATATACTAACATGGTGAACATATAAGCATAGATATAATGAACTTATGGCAGTTAACTAGTTGTAACATGCCAAAGGTGATAAGATGAACATGACAAGATCTAAATTTAATTTATATGTCCAACAGGTTCAGAACTAATATGAGAACCACAAGGGGATCCAAATAATAAACTAGATCTGATTAATAATTTAGATGTCCACATAATACAGATCTAATAGGTAAAAATAGATTTAACAAACTGGGATTAATATCTACATCATAGAATGTCCACATAATTCAGATCTAATAGGTAAAAGTAGATCTAACACAAATACGGATAAGATCTACATCATAGAATGTCCATATATTTCTGTAACGGCTGGAAATTTCCGACTCCTCGAGAGTCGGAAATTCCTAGACGTTAGTGAAAGAATTTAGAAGGTGAGAAAGAAAAGATAGAACTAATAGAATAGAAGAAGAAGAAGAACATCAGAATCATCAGAGTAACACGAATCTCACAGCGGAACGAATAACATATAATATATATAACATAACTTTGAAGTAAACAGTTATATATATACAATAGCACTTATCAGAGTACAACACTTACAACACAGCGGAAATAACTATAGCTATAGAATCTTGCAGCCTCCTGCTCCAAGCTCTCCAAGTATATCTGTAAATCCCGACTACTTGACTGCCCGTACAAATTTAGGCACCCAAGAGTTTAGGGAAAACAACAAAGTAAACTCCGGGTCAGTCATGGGACTGGTATGAGTAAAATAGTTTAAAACAGGTATAGGATATCTCATAAGACCACGCCGTGAATACGGAACGGGTTTTTCCCTTATGAGTATCTGAACAACTTTGACAAGCAATATCACTGTGATATTATAATAATGTCTAAGTACAAATAGGTATCAATCTAGCAGAAACGCTTGCATCTCACGTTCTACATTCATAGTATAAAATCATAAACCGCAGGGCGCTTATCGGAGAATGGATTCCAACAGACAAGGTATGGGAGCACCTTCTGAATAGTGTACTCTAGAGGTGATACACTCAGGGTTCAACAAGAACGTCTTGCAACCCGGCCACACATGACCGCTCGCTCATTTAGCTTGAGTGTCGCGAATATATTGCCACCACGGTTGTAGGCCATCAAACCGTCATCCGAAGATACAGAATCAAAAAGAAGTATAAATATGGATATTCCCTAGATCGGTGACAATACACCCTGCTTGGGGATGACCCAACTAGCCATGCTGCCTAGCCCAACTTTTGTTACTTCCTGGTGTGAGGCTAGAAGCTACGTCTATCTTCAGAACATCTGATCATCATTCACTTTGAATGCCACATCGTCATACCCGCCAAATCACAAATTGACTTATCCAAAAATAACACGGGTATATAGCTAAGAGAAACGAATTCCTCCGCCACCAAACGTGAATACGTTTGAACAGATCAACTTACGCGATCCATTTGATATACTCTGTCAGACCTTCTTCCATATACGTTGCCCTGGGACTGGACAAACCGAAGGCACTATTCAGTATATCCATCTTAGTCACTGTTATCTAAGACTTACACAACAGCCCTTGCACTTTACTCCGTCTTCAATTTTATCTTTGGCAGATATTGCTCGCAACGCTTATGCCAATACAGAGTGGTTCTTTGGATAATAATCCAACCGGTCTCTCCATATTAACAACGTTAAAATGGTAAAAACTTTGATAGTCTGTGATTCAACTATCAAATGAAAACATGTCGGTGTACAAACAACGATCTTATTTCCAAATGGAAATTCGATCGATCAATCATCATATGTTCATATTTCCTTATTTCATATATTTAGAAAATATATGTTATTAATCATTGGAAAACATTTCCATAGCTTATTTTCACATCACTATTATTTCGCAACTATCAGTCCCTAACTGTAACTAGTATGAGAACAATTCTCTAAGTATCAATACGGAAGGTCGAAACCAACATCAGATCGTCACTTAGAAAACCGTTCAACTTACCCTCTCCAGTCAGTTTCTGAATTTGCTTAACACTATTTCTTAAATTCTTATCATGAAAACATTTCATTTTCTATGTTTAGAAAACATATCTGACTATATTTGGAAAACGTTCCTAAAACTCATTTACGGATTTCCAATGAACGTTGTATAAAACATCGTTACGCTTAATCCATTAATCGCTTATTACTTAACTATATTTCAAATCAACCTTTTCTATCGAACCACAACTATTCCTTTGTCAATTCTGAAGTCAATCAAGTTGGGGTATAATTACCTCGCAGACCTTAATTGAACAACGTCCTTTACTGTGAAATAGATGAAGCTCATCACTCACTTTTTACAATCATCTGTTTACGCAAATTCTCGGATTCAGGTTACGAATCCACTTCTTATATGACAGTGTTTGATTATAACTATAACGTTATAATTCCTACCCTTATATATTTTATTTCCTAACTCGAATAATTTAACAGACACCTAATTTCTAAATCAATAACTAAATCTTGATTTAAACCCTGGAAAGTAAATAGTACTTTCCCGAATTCGCTATAATCGAATTCGACGTATAACTCTCTTTCGAGTAATCTATATTTGATTAACTCTTCTTCGAATAACCTATATTCGATTTTCTCTCTTCGAATAACTCATATTCGAAATCTCTCTCTTTCGAATAAACAATATTCGATCTCTTTCTTTCGAATATGCTATATTCGAAAATCTCCTTTCGATTTACTAATCGATAACTCCTTTCGATCAAAATAAAATCGATAACTCCTTTAACTCTATTCGAATAACTAATATTCGACTAACTCCTTTGGATCAACTCATTTGATTAACTCCTTCGAATAACTAATTCGAATAACTTACCTTCGAATAACCAATATTCGATTTACCCTAACTCGATTAACTTAATTCTAATCGATTTACTCCATTTCGATTCAACTTAATTCAAATCGATTAACTTAACTCAAATTGATTAACTCCTTTCGAATAACTAAATTCGATTTAACCCTAATTGAATAACTAATATTCAATTAACTCTTACGGGTTTAACTTTATTTGAATAAGTAATTCGAATCACTCTAATGTGTTTAACTCTATTCAAATATCAAATTCGAATAACTCATTTCGAATAACTAAATTCGATTAACTCTTTTAACTTTACTCGAATAACAATATTCGATTAACACCTTCTTTCGAATAACTATATTCGATTTACTCTTCGACTAACTCCTTTGGATTAACTAACTTCGAATAACTCCTTTGGATTAACTCTTCGACTAACTCCTTCGGATTAACTCTTCGATTAGCTCCTTCGGATTAACTAACTTCGAATAACTACTTTGGATTAACTAACTTCGAATAACCAATATTCGATAACTACTCTTCGAATAATTAATATTCGATAACTCTTCTCAAATGAATCACATTTGATTTCTCCACTCGAATAAACGATATTCGATAACTCTTCTCTCGAATACACCATATTCGATAACTCTACTTCGGATAAGTGATATTCGACAACTCTACTCGATTAACTCTACTTGGATAACTCTAACTGATCAACTCTAACTGATCAACTCTAACTGGTCAACTCTAACTGATCAACTCTAACAGGTCAACTCTAACTGGTTAACTCAACTGGTTAACTCTAACAGATTAACTCTAACTGGTCAACTCTAACTGGTCAACTCAACTGGTTTAACCTAACTGGTTAACTCTAACTGGTTAACTCAACTAGTTAACTCTACTGGTTTAACCTAACTGGTTAACTCGTCTTGATTAACTGAACAAATCCACTTAGTTTAACTTAGTTAATTCACGTTGATTAACTCTAACTGATTCACTTAGTTTAACTTAACTAATTCACTTCGATTAACCACTTAGTTAACTTAACTAATTTACTTCGATTAACCACTTAATTTAACTTAGCTAATTCACATCGATTTATCGCTTAGTTTAACTTAACTAACTTACTTTGGTTAACCTAACCAATTACTTTGTTTAACTCGACTAACTTAGCCCATTTGTTTAACTCGACCAACTTAGCCCATTTGTTTAACTCGACCAACTTAGCCCATTTGATTCGGTTTGACTAACCCATTTGATTCGGTTTGACTAACCCATTTGATTTGGTGTTGACTAACCCATTTGATTCGGTTTGACTAACCCATTTGATTCGGTTTGACTAACCCATTTGATTCGGTTTTGACTAACCCATTTGATTCGGTTTTGACTAACCCATTTGATTTGGTTTGACTAACCCATTTGATTCGGTTTGACTAACCCATTTGATTCGGTTTGCTCGACAAATCCACTTTGTTTAATCTCGACTTAATTTACTTAGCTTAATCTTTACCAAATCACTTTGTTTAATCCTTTTATCACCCTCTGGTATTTCTTACGGTTTTTAACACATCATCTAACAACGATGAATATCGTCCAACCACACGTAATCACATCAGATTATATATATATATCACATTTATATATCACAATACATAAATCACAGTAAAAATAACGGTTGAGGAATCTAGTTGGATTCCTCCAACCTGTTTCCCTGCATCATAGATGTTAGACAATATATATAACATCACTTTCAGTTCCATATGATATATTCTGTTAAACAGAATCAATATCGAAATTTAACTAACTGACTAGCAGTTAAATCAAACAATCAACACACAGTCAAACAGATAAACAGATAATATTTTAACAGTTCTAAGAATACAACGTGAAATAAAACTGTTTAGAGTTTGTGAGATTTACTCACTTTTAGACGATCATTGTCAATGACGATAACCATCGCTTTATCCAGCTGGACAATTTATTTTGCAATAAATTGTAACGAGCTCGGATGGACTTCCAGTCAGTGTCACCGTGTAGTGTCCGTCCATACGGTCCCAACGCAACTTACGGTTCTGAATTCTGATTACGTACGGTCGAGTTACAGTACATTAAAGTTAGTATATGAATTGAAATTAAATAAAACATGAAATTATTATTATTGGACTTACTCTCTTTAACAAGGCCCACTACCCCTTGTACCAGCCCAACCCGACCTTCCTTCATCTCCCCAAATTGAAATCACGAAGTCCAGTTTCGTTCCTCCTTCATTCCCGTGATTTCAACCACCTCTTACTCGACCGTCCCTCCTATGAACTTCTCAAGACTACCCCCATTTGACTCCGCTTCATCTCCTCTTTGACATCCACCCCACCATGCTCAGCTCGAGCTCACCGATGTATCCGCGGCTTCAGGAAATCCGCCGTCCACAGTGGAACCCCATCGACACAAGCGGAAACCGAAATCACCAAAAGACTGCCAACGAACTCAAATCGATCTCCTGAATTCGATTACGAGCTCGAATCTTCCCATAACTGCTTCGATCTCTCCAAATATTTCAACCTAGGTCACGCTGTAAAACTGACGAGTGGGAAAACTTGCATCGAGTCCGGCGATATGGGTATGAGGTTGAAGAGCGTCCCACGCTGAATCTGAATATATGTATAACTCGATTTATAGGAGTTTGTATGATTTGATTTTATTTTTCTTTGGTTTTGCTTTATTTTTGGGATTTTGCCTTGCTGTGTTCGTTCGTTTGGCATTTATAGGACTGTGTTGGTAGGTAGGTTCTGTGGCTGTAGAAGCATGTTGTGTGGCCTTCCTATTGTCCACGAAAAATGATGAGATATTTTTATTTTGATTTTCTTTATTTTATTTTATTGCTTTTATACTTTTCGTGGTCTAAAAAAAATCATTGCGACCGCATATGATACCCAAAAATCACCAAACTGGATATGCACCTTCAGCTCGACATTACGGTCCCAACGAAACTGGTTTCGTTGAATTCTGACTCCATATGCTCACACAGCGTATTTTTAACCGTCGAAATACTGACTATTTCTCACTCTAAAAATCCCTACGGTCACATACTGACTCTAAAAATCACGAAACTTGGGATCTAACAACTATTTGACATTGCGGATCCAACAAAACTGGTTTCGTCGAATTCCGACTTCGTATGCAAAAGTGGCTATTTTTAATGCTCTAAACAACCTATTTAAATATATAAATATATTTAAATATAATTAAATTAATTATAAATAAATTAATATTATCGTATATCTTCACATATGATATCGTACAGCTCCAGGGTAATTATATATTCGATATACCAAGTCCTGATTGAATCGATATTTCAATTTACATTGAAAAACCCTTTTATAACGTATATAAAGCGTTGCGAATTATAAAGGAATTCCACAGCGACTTTTCTGAAATTTGATTTGGACGTATCTCAAAATCTACACGACGAAATCCCGATTTTTCTCTTCCACTAGAAAGATATACCCCACCAGCTCCACACGTTTCTTGTTTCACAGAAATCCGGCTTAAAACGAATCCTGTATATTCAGTTGAAGTTCGAATCGCCAAATAGCGAACTGCCGCGCCATTTCGAGCTCGATTATAATTATATTATAAATTATACGTTCAACTATCGTTTATTTAATATATTCGTTATTTAAATAATTAAATAACTTAATTATTATACCTTACAAAACGCGCCATTACAATTTCAGATCAAATCGATAAAAGTAGATCTAACACAAATAGGGATAAGATCTACACCATAGAATGTCCATATAATTCAGATCTAATAGATAAAAGTAGATATATCACAAATAGGGATAAGATCTACATCATAGAATGTCCACATAATTCAGATCTAATAGTTAAAAGTAGATCTAACACAAATATGGATAAGATCTATATCATAGAATGTCCACATAATTCAGATCTAATAGATAAAAGTAGATCTATCACAAATAGGGATTAAGATCTACATCATAGAAATTTAGATCCAAATTATAACCAATCCAAAATGTCATATATTCATAATTTACAATGGATCCAATATAATATAGGCACATGAACAAATCCAAACTACAATCCTATCAAGTTTACTTTTAAATATTTAATTCTAAAAGTAACTAAGAACTCACAAAATTTGGATTATAAGATAGAAGAAAAAATTGGATCTTGAATTTCCAATAGATTTGATTTAGTTGATAGTCATAGAAGATAAAGGATCCAATTCAGTTCAGATGCCGACAGAGTTTGGCATTCATGGATTCTCAATGGAGAAAACATGAGAAATGGCCATGTATTTATAGCTGTCAGCCTCCAGGATTCAGATGCCACAACAACCCTAGGGCGAATCGGGCCACGAGTCGACACCCAAACACCCTGGATCGACCCCCAAAATGGGGCGGTTCGGCTATTACCCCTCCCGATTCGTTGTTTTGAATTTTTTTGAATATTTATTTATTTATATATATATTTCTTATATGTATACAAACTTCAAGGCTTAATAACTTCTTCATACGGTGTCCGTTTTATGCAAACCAAATGTCTATCTTGACCAAAATTTCAAGACGAACATAATGGTACAGTCTGTTTTACTTAATTCACAGAATTTAATTAAGTTATCACATTATATTCATTATATAATGTAGTTAAATGCCTAAAATTTTCGGGGTGTTACACACGTCATACAACCCACTTTTTCCATAGTTTCTGTACAGGTGGTATGGGGAGATCGTCACACTTACCTAACCTGGATCCTCTTCCTCCTGTTAATTATAATGCTTCCCGAGCCACTCGCACTCCTATGGTTCCTCCCGTACGTCCTATGATTAACCAGCAACATCCGATGAGGTATTCGTGCCATATGGAGGTGTCGGGTGCTCTAAATGAAGTTAAGTGCAGATCTTTCCCTAATATCTTAACGGAGTTGCACTTATGTGGTTCAGCGACTTCCTCCGAAATCTGTCCCGAACTTCTAAGACTTGAGTGAAAAGTTCTTAAACCAATTCCGTCTACATACCCCTAAATCTAAGCATGTCATGGTCCTTTCCTAATAAAGCTAACCCCGGAGAATATCTAAGGAAGTACTTTAACCGATTCAATACGGCAATGGCTGAAGTTAGTAATCTCAACCCTGAATTGGTCCTTATGGCAATTGTCGATGGAATTGACAAGAAAACAGAGTTTGGGAAATATTTAATTGGAAGCCCCCCAAGACTATGGAATTGTTTTATGAAAAGGCCAATATTCTCCTGCGACAAGAAGATGCATAGGTGAATCTTGAGGAAGAGCCGAATGAAGTGTCGAGCGAGAACAGTTAGAGCAATGTGGCAGTGAAGCGGTCCAGACAGAACTCCGGAAAGGTTGAAGTTAATGCCGGGAATCACGGTAAGCGCAATTACAACCAAATAAAGAACGATAACGGAGGCTGTAACCAGAAAGGAGATCCTAGAAAGTAGCCCGAGTATCAGATGTTCGATAGCTACATATCATTGAATGACACATTAGAGAATACTATCTTGATACATGCAACACTATGTAGTACAAGAAACCACCTCTAAGGGAATCTAAAGAAAAGGAGCGTGAGACTGGGAAGTTTTGTCTATTTCATGAAATATACGGTCATGCAACTAATGAGTGACGTCATATTAAAGACAACATTGATAAATTGATCCCAGAGGGAAAGCTCGATGAATATAAAATCTCCCTACGAGACAAGGGGCAGGGGTCTTCAGCCCATAAATAAGGTCAGGTGGATCCTAGGGCCACTGCCCAGTAGATGAACAAAGGAATTATTATCAGTGCCATTATCGAAGGACCACATCTGCAGGTCACAGTGCTTGGACTATTTAGCTGTATGTTGATGCTACAAAGTAATTGGATGCAAATGAGTGCAGTAACCCTGAAACGGTGTGCCCTGTAAGGCAGAGGAAAACAATGGAGAATGATATTGTCTTCCGAGATATAGAACCAGAGGGGGTGGAGACCCCAAGTATTGTTCCCTTGGTGATTATGGCTAATATCGACCCAGCTACAGTACGGAAAGTCCTTGTTGACAATCGTAGTTCCGTGAATATTCAGTTCAAGCGAGCCTATGACCAGATGATGTCGAAGGCAAGAGACTTAAAGTCATGCAAAGGTAGGATACGCAACTTCAATCGATCGACGAACGAACTAGTAGGACTGACTAATTTACCGGTGGAGATGTGTAACGACCCAGAAAATCTGAACCAATTTAAAAATTTTAAATTGGCTAAAATAATGGATTTTAAACATTTAAAATAAATATTTTAAATAATGGCGATGAAAACTGAGTTGAGATCGACATTTGAAAACCAATATAATTAATTATAATTATATATAGAATTGAAAATGGCGCGGTAGTTCGATAATTCGATTTCAAACTTCAATTGAATATACCGGGTGCAAAACAATCTGGATTATAGTGAAACCAAAAACATTAGTATCTAATTGATGATATCTTTCTAACGAATCTGACCAATCGAAATCTGATAGCGGGAATCAAAAGATATGTCCAGTCGAAAATTCTGAATAGTCGCTATGGAATTCAGGCCCTTAAAAATGGACATTTTGCAAATGACCTCGGATTTAGACGAAACCACTTTTGTTAGATCCGTAGTGTCAGGTTATTGTTAGGTTTCAAATTTCATAATTTTTCGAATCAATATGTGAGCGTGGCAAAGGAAAACGCGTTTGACCGATTTCAGTTGATTTTAATCGACTGGAAATTGGCCATTTTTCAAACGGTCTCAGAATTCGACGAAACTAGTTTTGTTAGGACCGTATCGTCAATACGAAGCTAGAAAATATTTTTCTGGAATTTTTCTAGTTAGTATGTGACCCCGGTAATTTGAAATGTGCGTTTAAAATTCAATATAGTGATTTAAAAGTAAATTCAAAAGGAAACCGATTGTAACGATCAAACCAGCTTGCGATACATATCCCATTGTGTTCGGAATGGGGGTAAAACGCTATGGACGACAGGCGGTGGGCCTCGTTTCGAGGTCGTATGTAAAAGTCAACCCTTTTGCAAATTTAAATAATAAAATAATAAAAAAAAAAAAAAAAAAATATAATTTTTAATTCTCCCCCCCCTTTTCTCTTCTGCTTGGCCCCCCCCCGTTCATATAATTTCAGAAGAAAAAAAAAAGAAAAAAAAAAGAAAACCTAATCTAATCGCCGGAGCCCCCCCCGATCCCTCGAGCGCCGACGAAAAGCCACCGCCCTCCGATCTTCTCCCTCCTCCCCCCTGAACCAATCGCCGCCGCCCCCAGACGTCGACGCCTCCGCCTGAGCTCCTCCCCAGATCGCACGAAACCCCTGAAGACCCGAAGCCCGCCCCCAAATCGCACTAGCTCGGCCGAAGCCCCCCCTCGTCTCGACATCTTCATCCCCCCCCTTCTTCGAAGCACTGTAAGTTTTTATTTTATTTTATTTATTTATTTTATTTTTGTTTTAAGTTCTGATTTTAAAACTGGTTTTATATAAAAAAAAAAACTGAACTGATTTTGGTAAAAGTATGAAAACTGGAATTTTTTTTTTAAAAAAAAAATTTTAAAAACTGAATTTTAATAAAGATTTAAAACTGTTTTTTTTATATAAAAGGTTTAAACAGTTTTTTTTAAAAAAGAATAAAAACTGATTTGATTTTTAAAAGGTTTAAAAACAGTTTTTAAAAGGATTAAAAATTGAATTGATCTTTTAAAGAAATATAAACTGAAATCTTTTAAAGAAATATAAACTGATTTGTTTTTAAAATAAAAACTGATTTGCTAGAACTTTAAAACTGAATTTTTTTAAAAAGAATTTTAAAACTGTTTTTTTTAAGAAGAAACTAAAACTGCATTTTTTTATAAAGATAAAAACTGCATTTTTATAAAAGAGAAAAACTGATTGTATTTTGAACTTTAAAAAAAAAAAAAAAAAAAAAAAGGTTTAATCTTTTAGTAGAAAAAGATTTGAAGTTGCAAAAGAAAAAAAAAACATATTTTTATATGTTGAAAGCAAAGGTAAAAATCATATTTTTATATGTTGAAGTCAAAAATAAAAATCATATTTTTTATATATTAAATAGCATAGTAAAAATTCTATTTTTATATATGCAGAGGATACGGGCGAAAGCGACAAATAGGCGAAGATTTCTATTAAGAAGAGTCTTGAAGTTGGATAGCTATTGGTGAGATTTCTGATTTAAAATATATTATATATGTGTGAAATGAAAGTGAATAACTATATATGAATTGCTATATATAAATATCTATATATATATATATATATATATATATATACGCCCCTCGTCCACAAACCATGGACGATATTTATTGGTTGAAATTGTTGTGAAAATTGAATGATTGTTTGGGATTGTTTGTGATGGATATTGGATTGATTGTGGTTGAAAAATACCCATTGGTGGTTGTGAAATATTTGGTTGAAACCACATAGGATTAGTTTGTGGAATTGAAATAAATATATATACATGCCGCCTGCGTGCGAACTAGATGCATGTTTCCCATTGTCAAAAACCGCGAGGTTTTAAGGTAGAGCGAGGAGCCGTACTAGGGACGGTGCCGGTGTAACTACCCTGCCGTTATGCTGCCGAAATTTTGAATAATATTTGTGTGTTTGAATTATTTTCATATGCTTAAACTATATTTATTCCTTATATAGAAAACATTCATGTGTTGAATTGATATTCATTCGTTGTTTAGAAATTCATGTGTTGAATGGAATTCATATTTTGAAATAAATCGTTTGATAATAAAAATCACATTTTTATCTATATATAGAAACTATAGAAAACATTCATGTGTTGAATTGATATTCATCCGTTGTTTAGAAATTCATGTGTTGAATGGTATTCATATTTTGAAATAAATCGTTTGATAATAAAAATCACATTTTTATCTATATATAGAAACTATAGAAAACATTCATGTGTTGAATTGATATTCATTCGTTGTTTAGAAATTCATGTGTTGAATGGTATTCATATTTTGAAATAAATCGTTTGATAATAAAAATCACATTTTTATCTATATATAGAAACTATAGAAAACATTCATGTGTTGAATTGATATTCATCCGTTGTTTAGAAATTCATGTGTTGAATGGTATTCATATTTTGAAATAAATCGTTTGATAATAAAAATCACATTTTTATCTATATATAGAAACTATAGAAAACATTCATGTGTTGAATTGATATTCATCCGTTGTTTAGAAATTCATGTGTTGAATGGTATTCATATTTTGAAATAAATCGTTTGATAATAAAAATCACATTTTTATCTATATATAGAAACTATAGAAAACATTCATGTGTTGAATTGATATTCATCCGTTGTTTAGAAATTCATGTGTTGAATGGTATTCATATTTTGAAATAAATTGTTTGATAATAAAAATCACCTTTTATAGACTATATGAACTATATAGAAAAATAGTGTTTTGAAATGAATTATTTTACAATAAAAATCACATTTTTATTGTATGCATAAATCGTTAAAATGCGAAGTGTTAAAAATAGCCACTTGTTCAAAATAAACATAGATGAGTTGAAATATTCATTAATTAACTAATGAAATGATTTGCACCTATTTATGTAACATTAGAATGAATGGTGTTTTTTAAACCAAATAGAAATCGAATATGAAATCGAATAGAAAATGAAAAATGATATGTACTGCATATATATGTACATGCAATATTCTTTGAACAGGTTATAGCAAAGGGGCTAGAGAAGAGGAATAAAATTTGTGCCCGACAAATAGGTACACATTTACTGATTTGTTTGGGTGATGATTTTGAGCCTATTGGCTAGCCGCTTGGCTTCTTCTTTTTCTTTTTGAGATTAGAAGGACCGGGACGCTATTTGCGATTTCCCGACGCTCCCGGTACAGGGGAGGTTATGGCGAAATTTTTCCAAAATTTAAGGTGTTAGAAAATTTTTTGAAGTGAAAACGATATAGAAATCCTTGAATGAACTATATTTATATAACTATATAAATATAAATAAAATTAAAACGAAACGAGGCCGTGCAGTTCGTATTTCGAAACCGTGATTTCAAACGACTAGTACGGGAAATCCGACCATTGGATTTTCCCGAAATCTCAACCGTCGGGTTCGCCTTGGAATAATCTTTCCAACGGCACCAACCTTGTAAAAATCCAACGGTTGGATTGTCTGGAATGTTTAATTCAAATTTGAAGAAAAACAGCGCCAGAAACGATTATATTTATTTATATATATAAATAAAATTATATTTAATCGAATAACGACGCTGCAGTTCGTATTTTGAAATCGAAAATTCAAACGATTGTACCGGGAGATCCGACCGTCGGAATTTCCCGAAACTGGAACCGTTGGATTCGTTTTGAAAAGACCTTTCTAATGATGTAAATTTTGCGAAGATCCAACGGTTAGATTTTCAGATATGTGTAAATCAAATTTGAAGAAAAACAGCGCCACGGCCGCCTTATGGCCCGAAGCGTCGTTTTGAATAAAATGGCTATTTTAAAATAAATAAAAATAGCGATAAATAGTTATAAAATATCCTAAGCGATATGGAATGGAAATAAACTGAATTTGCTTGGTTTATGTGATATTTGATGGTTGAATGTGTTTGGTGTGAAAATTACATTAAAGAACAATTGGTGTTGTCGAATAATTTAACCATTGAAATAAATCGATTTGAAATTCTAAATATACGTGAATTATTTGGAAAGGCCGAGTTAATTCTCATTTCGAATAATCGACCGACGATTGAAATTCGAAGATGAAGACGATGGTCGAAGACCGGAGATCTTCACCTCGTTTGGATGGTAACCGAGGTCCTGATTGGGAGGCATCCCGAAATATGGATAATGAGTGGTGATCGTTCAGACGTACGTGTTGATCGATGGGTTTGCGAGGTATTTAGTGCCTCCGGTTTCGTTCAGACCCAGAACGGACTTGTAAATGGACTGTGTGTCTGACATAGGATTTATTCTGTGTGGCATGCTAAGATGCAGTGATCAGGGCTTCTGTTGAAAAGCAAAGTCTTGTGGTGATGATCAAAGCACCGCCTGTGTGGCGTAGCTTTGTGTATAACGTGAATTCGCGAGCCTCACACCCCGGTAGGAACCTAAAACGGGAGGAAGGACCTCAGGGAGGGCATGCGTTTCTTTCTAGCTAGGGTGGTGTCAGTGACCTACCAGCCCTGACATTTATATACTTTTCACCTATGTGGTTGTTGCAGTTGCGAGGCGCCTCGGTTTGATCGGACGATCCGGGTCCGAAGGAGTCATTCGTTGGCTCGTTTACGCCCCAAAGGGCGGGGAAACGTATTGTTCAGGCATTTTAATCCACATCGGTGGACCGGCCCTGACGATCTAAAGGGTCGATGCGCTCTGACCCTGTGGCTCGGGCTAGAGAGTCACGAAGTCGGTAAGGACTATCTTTTGCCTTGGTTCATGACGGAAATCCAATTTCCAAATACGACATCGTGCGGTTTTGATTGTATACCTATATATATGGCGACATAGTGGTATGGGGCATTAATGCCGTCTATGATTGATAGTTATGATTTGAAATTGTTTTCAAACCATATAAACACTAGCAATAATATCAAATGCCTTTGTTTTATTCGTATCAAGCATATCTTAGCCGTTATAAGGTAAAAACTCTATCCTCCGGTTTGCGTTGCATTGTGTGATGGGAACTGAGTCTTATAACGGTTTCATTTTTATAAAAAGCATAGCGATGTTTAAAAGAAAGATTTGTTTTAAAGCACTGGCAATCCAATGGAGTAAACCCGTTCCACGAAAGTGGCGTGGTCCTGTGATTAGCCATATTATATGTGTGTTGAGTAGATTTCTCATACCAGTCCCATGACTGACTCGTAGTTTGTTTCACTCTCAAACTCGGGTGCCCCTTTTTCCACACGGGCAGCCTTGTATTCAGGTTTAGCTGGTTCTTTCTGGATAGCTGGAGCTGAAGATGGATTCTATCATTTATTTCTTTTTATGCTGTTCAGCTCCTATTGTACATATTTTGTTTATTTCCGCTGTAGACATTTATGTATAGCTGAACTGTATTTGTACTAAGTAAGATCCTGTATACTGTGTAACTCTGATGATTACTTTTATCCAGTATATTTTGTTGTTCATTCTGGTGTATTTATTTAATTATGTTCTGCTATTATATGTTTCTGTGTTATATTCCAAAAGATAACCTTGTTTCCGTGAGAACGGGAAATCGGGTCGTCTCAACGTGGTATCAGAGCTTTGGTTAAGCTTAGTTCTGGAATATAACATTTGAACGAACTCGTCAGAAATAGAACCAGTAGTGTTCTAGGACGGGTAACTCAATACAGATAGGATCAGCAATATCCTAGTATGAGTAAAGCAGAATGAAATTACACCTCGATAGACACATTTACATTGAAGTATGTGTTTCTATATTTTAAAATACCTTTTCTGTGACCTGACACTTGATCTGCTAATTGCAGAAGTACTAGAAAAATGAGTGCCAGAAACAGAAGGAATACCGAACCCGATCTAGAGGCTCTATTCAAGAGATATCGAAATCTGGGTGGAGAAAAATTCTCGGGCAATGAATCTATTATTCAAACTCAAGCTTGGTTGAGTTCTGTCGAAAAAATCTTTGAGCATATCCAGCTGAGAGATGACCAGAAACGGTTAGTAGCATCTTGGGCGCTCAAAGAGGAAGCTCTAATCTGGTGGGAATCAATCATCAGAAATAATCCAGAAGGTGATATCACCTGGGACAGATTCAAATTGATTTTCTTAGAAAGATTTACTCCTCCCGAAGTAACCGAGAGATTATGTGATGAATTTTCTTATCTAATACAAGGTGATATGACCATTCCCGAATATCATAAGAAATTCAATGAACTTGCTCACTTTGCTCCTCATCTAATTCAAAATCCGAAGAGGAAGAATATGAGATTTATTCACGGACTTCAAAGGAAATACCAGAATAAAGTATTGGGGCATGTGAAGCTTCCTTTTTCTGAAATGATTTATATGGCTTACCAGTATGAAGATCTCCATAAGAAAGGAATGTTGCGCGACGAAGAAGAAGTCTGTTCGAGTGACAAAACAGAGTCAGAAACTGATATTCCTGAAGCCAGTGCGAGGTCAGAGGTCGGTAAAGAGCCCGAAGTAAATCGAAAAAGGGCCAGATCCGAAAAAGAACCAGTAACGACAGCTATTTGCTCTAACTGCAATAAGAAAGGACATTTGTCGATAAGTTGCAGATCTTTAAAGAAACAAAGAAAAGGGGGATATAGAGCAAATCGAAAACAAAAGAAGAAAAGGTTCAGAACTGACGGGGTGTTCCAAGAGAATAGAGAGTGCAAACAGTGCCACGAGGCTGGTCATCTTGCAAAGGATTGCCCACAGTTAAACAAGCCTGAAATGGTTCAAGTAAATGAAGTGGCAGAAACTTCTGAGCCCTCAGCTATACAGGAAAGGCCAGATGTTTTAGAAGGCACGCTAACTGTCAAAGACATCCCAGTTAAAGTACTGTTTGACACAGGCGCGTCACGTAGCTTCATTTCAAAGGATGCAGCTAAGAAACTGGAATTGAATTTGAAAAAGCTCAAGGAACCCATGACTGTCCAGAATCCGGTTGGGGGTTCTATTGATCTCAATTGGGTTTGTGGAGTGCCGGTTTCTTTCTCTCGTTATCGGTTTCCTGCCATCGCAGCCGTTATGAATTTTAAAGAGTTTGATCTTATCTTGGGGTTAGACTGGTTGACCAAATATGAAGCTGAAGTTAAATACGCCGACAGAATCGTAAAGGCGAAGATTAAATCAGGTGATTATATAACCATTCCCTGTGAAGGTCAGAATGCTAATAGAAAAGACTTCTGGGCAGCTCTGAATGTTTCTCCAGCCCAGAAAGAAAATGTTCCTGAAATCGCAGAGAATATTCCTGACCTCATTAAAGATATTCCTGTCGTCAAGAATTATGCGGATGTGTTTGAGGAAGTCGTTCGCTTACCTCCGCAGAGAGAAATAGATTTCAAGATTACTTTGATTCCCAATGCAAGGCCGGTAGTTCACGCTATTCGAAGAATGTCCTTGAAAGAGAAGGAGGAATTAGACAATCAAACACGACAGCTAGTATGGAAAGGTCTGATCAGGCCTAGTTTCTCTGATTGGGGTGCAGCAGTGGTATTTGTCCCAAAATCTGACGGTACTCTACGTCTATGTGTGGATTATCGTGATTTGAACAAGCAAACCATAAAGAATAAGTATCCATTGCCGCGGATTGATGATTTGTTGGATCGATTAAATGGAGCACAAGTATTTTCACGAATGGACCTAGCTACGGGCTTCCATCAACTTCGAATTGCCGAAGAGTGTGTTCCAATGACAGCGTTCAGAGGCCCCGACTTATTCTACGAGTGGTTAGTAATGCCGTTCGGCTTATGTAACGCTCCTGCTTATTTCGTCGATCTAATGAATAGAGTGTTCAGAGGGGTTTTGAATAAATTTGTTCTGGTTTTTATTGATGATATCCTGATCTTCTCTAAATCAAAGGCCGAACATGAAAAGCATCTGGAACAGGTTCTAGAAATCCTCAGAAGGAATGTATTGAAAGCCAAATTTTCCAAATGTATCTTCTGGCAAGATGAAGTAAAATTTCTGGGCCATGTCGTATCGAAAGATGGAATCGCTGTGGATCCAAGCAAAATCACAGCTATTCAGAATTGGAAACAGCCCAGTACTCCCACTGAAGTCCGCAGTTTTCTCGGATTGGCTAGCTATTATCGGAAGTTCGTTAAAGACTTTTCTAAGATATCTGGCCACTTAACGAAGCTTACAAAGAAGCATTCTAAGTTCAAATGGACTCAAGAAAATGATGAGGCTTTCGAAGAGCTAAAGTTAAGATTAACGACAGCTCCAGTGTTAACCATCATCGATGGCAACCAAGATTTAAAAGTCTGGACTGATGCTTCTAGAGAGGGCCTGGGCGCAGTGTTAATGCAAAGAGGCCAAGTAATTGCTTATGCTAGCCGTCAACTGAAGCCGCACGAGAAAAACTACGTCACTCATGATCTTGAGTTATTGGCTATCATATTCTCTTTGAAAATCTGGAGACACTATCTTCTGGGCGAGAGATTTGAACTGTTTACAGATCACCAGTCGTTAAAGTATCTGTTCACTCAGAAGGATTTAAATTTGAGGCAGCAGCGTTGGCTGGAGTTTCTTGCAGCATATGACTTCGAAATTATATATACTCCAGGAAAAGCCAATGTCGTGGCCGATGCGCTGAGTAGAAAGAATGTAATGATCGCCAGCTTTATTATCACGACATCCTTGATTGACAAAATATCTATTCTTCAGAAGGAGGATAATTTTATTAAGGATATGATCAAAAGGATTCAGAGAGGCGAACCCTCGTGTTTTCAAATAGATAACGACGAGACCTTGAGGTTGAAAGGAAGGATTTGTGTTCCTGACGTTCCTGAGCTAAAAAGGGAAGTGTTAGACGAGTGTCACAAGTCCAAGCTGAGTATCCATCCTGGTGTGGCCAAAATGTATAACGATCTCAAAAGAACTTTCTGGTGGAAGGCTATGAAAAGAGACGTTTCGATATATGTTAGTCGATGCCCTACTTGCCAGCTAGTTAAAAGCGACCAACAGAAATTGGCTGGACTATTACAACCACTAGAAGTTCCTGGCTGGAAGTGGGAACATATTTCTATGGATTTCATCGATGGTTTGCCCAGAACCAGGAAAGGAAATGACAGTATTTGGGTGATCGTAGATCGTTTCACGAAGACCGCCCATTTTATACCTGTCAAATCAAATAGAACTGCTCAGAGTCTGGCGCAGATATACTTCAGGGAAATAGTTAGACTACATGGAGTGCCGCTCAGTATAGTAAGTGATAGAGATACAATATTCACTAGCAAATTCTGGGAAGCATTTCAAGTCGAGCTGGGAACGAAGTTAAACTTGAGCACCGCTTATCATCCTCAGACAGACGGTCAGACTGAGAGGGTGAATCGCATTTTAGAAGATCTATTGCGGGCTTGTGTTATAGATTTCGGTGGAGCATGGGAAGACCATCTGCATTTGGCGGAATTCTCTTATAACAACAGCTACCAGGCGAGTCTGACAATGTCGCCATTCGAAGCATTATATGGTAGACCGTGCCGATCTCCTGCTTGCTGGGTCGAACCAGGAAATAGACTTGTGTTGGGTCCCGATATGATTCGAGAAGCTGCCGACAAAGTCGATTTTATTAAGAAGCGATTACTCGCCGCTCAAAGCCGACAAAAGAGCTACGCCGATAAAAGAAGAAGAGATATATCCTTTGAAGTTGGCGACTATGTATATTTGAAAGTATTGCCGATGAGAGGAGTTATCCGGTTCGGTAAAACTGGAAAGTTAGCGCCTAAATTTATTGGTCCGTTTCCTATTCTGGAACGGATTGGGACTCTCGCTTATAGGGTCAAACTGCCTGACTGGTTGCCTGGAGTTCATGATGTATTTCATATATCTCAACTTCGAAAGCACGTTCATGATCCAGACTTGATCGTGGAAGAAGCAGCTCAGCAGGACATTGAAATTACTCCAGAATTAGCTGTGAGGCGTGAGCCGCTAAAGATTATCGGCAAAGAAACCAAAGAACTGAGGAACAAGAAGGTTCGCTTAGTCAAAGTGCAATGGAGTGGAGATCCGCGAGATTGTACTTGGGAAACTGAGGAGAGCATTCAGAAAGCTTATCCTAGATGCCGAGTAGATATCTCTGATTGACTCTGGTGCAAGGTACATTTACTTTACCTTGCATTACCATTTAATTCTCTATTCTGTTGCTATTTTCTTCCCATGGATGTGCATTGTTTATTCTATACTCTGAATATTAAAAACAAATTGGTTGTTGTATTGTATGATTATGGATTTATCAAACCACTTTCGACTTTATTCCTTTTCGGGGACGAAAAGTTTTAAGTGGGGGAGATTGTAACGACCCAGAAAATCTGAACCAATTTAAAAATTTTAAATTGGCTAAAATAATGGATTTTAAACATTTAAAATAAATATTTTAAATAATGGCGATGAAAACTGAGTTGAGATCGACATTTGAAAACCAATATAATTAATTATAATTATATATAGAATTGAAAATGGCGCGGTAGTTCGATAATTCGATTTCAAACTTCAATTGAATATACCGGGTGCAAAACAATCTGGATTATAGTGAAACCAAAAACATTAGTATCTAATTGATGATATCTTTCTAACGAATCTGACCAATCGAAATTTGATAGCGGGAATCAAAAGATATGTCCAGTCGAAAATTCTGAATAGTCGCTATGGAATTCAGGCCCTTAAAAATGGACATTTTGCAAATGACCTCGGATTTAGACGAAACCACTTTTGTTAGATCCGTAGTGTCAGGTTATTGTTAGGTTTCAAATTTCATAATTTTTCGAATCAATATGTGAGCGTGGCAAAGGAAAACGCGTTTGACCGATTTCAGTTGATTTTAATCGACTGGAAATTGGCCATTTTTCAAACGGTCTCAGAATTCGACGAAACTAGTTTTGTTAGGACCGTATCGTCAATACGAAGCTAGAAAATATTTTTCTGGAATTTTTCTAGTTAGTATGTGACCCCGGTAATTTGAAATGTGCGTTTAAAATTCAATATAGTGATTTAAAAGTAAATTCAAAAGGAAACCGATTGTAACGATCAAACCAGCTTGCGATACATATCCCATTGTGTTCGGAATGGGGGTAAAACGCTATGGACGACAGGCGGTGGGCCTCGTTTCGAGGTCGTATGTAAAAGTCAACCCTTTTGCAAATTTAAATAATAAAATAATAAAAAAAAAAAAAAAAATAAATATAATTTTTAATTCTCCCCCCCCTTTTCTCTTCTGCTTGGCCCCCCCCCCCGTTCATATAATTTCAGAAGAAAAAAAAAAGAAAAAAAAAACAAAACCTAATCTAATCGCCGGAGCCCCCCCCGATCCCTCGAGCGCCGACGAAAAGCCACCGCCCTCCGATCTTCTCCCTCCTCCCCCCTGAACCAATCGCCGCCGCCCCCAGACGTCGACGCCTCCGCCTGAGCTCCTCCCCAGATCGCACGAAACCCCTGAAGACCCGAAGCCCGCCCCCAAATCGCACTAGCTCGGCCGAAGCCCCCCCTCGTCTCGACATCTTCATCCCCCCCCTTCTTCGAAGCACTGTAAGTTTTTTTTTTATTTTATTTATTTATTTTATTTTTGTTTTAAGTTCTGATTTTAAAACTGGTTTTATATAAAAAAAAAAACTGAACTGATTTTGGTAAAAGTATGAAAACTGGAATTTTTTTTTTAAAAAAAAAATTTTAAAAACTGAATTTTAATAAAGATTTAAAACTGTTTTTTTTATATAAAAGGTTTAAACAGTTTTTTTTAAAAAAGAATAAAAACTGATTTGATTTTTAAAAGGTTTAAAAACAGTTTTTAAAAGGATTAAAAATTGAATTGATCTTTTAAAGAAATATAAACTGAAATCTTTTAAAGAAATATAAACTGATTTGTTTTTAAAATAAAAACTGATTTGCTAGAACTTTAAAACTGAATTTTTTTAAAAAGAATTTTAAAACTGTTTTTTTTAAGAAGAAACTAAAACTGCATTTTTTTATAAAGATAAAAACTGCATTTTTATAAAAGAGAAAAACTGATTGTATTTTGAACTTTAAAAAAAAAAAAAAAAAAAAAAGGTTTAATCTTTTAGTAGAAAAAGATTTGAAGTTGCAAAAGAAAAAAAAAAAACATATTTTTATATGTTGAAAGCAAAGGTAAAAATCATATTTTTATATGTTGAAGTCAAAAATAAAAATCATATTTTTTATATATTAAATAGCATAGTAAAAATTCTATTTTTATATATGCAGAGGATACGGGCGAAAGCGACAAATAGGCGAAGATTTCTATTAAGAAGAGTCTTGAAGTTGGATAGCTATTGGTGAGATTTCTGATTTAAAATATATTATATATGTGTGAAATGAAAGTGAATAACTATATATGAATTGCTATATATAAATATCTATATATATATATATATATATATACGCCCCTCGTCCACAAACCATGGACGATATTTATTGGTTGAAATTGTTGTGAAAATTGAATGATTGTTTGGGATTGTTTGTGATGGATATTGGATTGATTGTGGTTGAAAAATACCCATTGGTGGTTGTGAAATATTTGGTTGAAACCACATAGGATTAGTTTGTGGAATTGAAATAAATATATATACATGCCGCCTGCGTGCGAACTAGATGCATGTTTCCCATTGTCAAAAACCGCGAGGTTTTAAGGTAGAGCGAGGAGCCGTACTAGGGACGGTGCCGGTGTAACTACCCTGCCGTTATGCTGCCGAAATTTTGAATAATATTTGTGTGTTTGAATTATTTTCATATGCTTAAACTATATTTATTCCTTATATAGAAAACATTCATGTGTTGAATTGATATTCATTCGTTGTTTAGAAATTCATGTGTTGAATGGAATTCATATTTTGAAATAAATCGTTTGATAATAAAAATCACATTTTTATCTATATATAGAAACTATAGAAAACATTCATGTGTTGAATTGATATTCATCCGTTGTTTAGAAATTCATGTGTTGAATGGTATTCATATTTTGAAATAAATCGTTTGATAATAAAAATCACATTTTTATCTATATATAGAAACTATAGAAAACATTCATGTGTTGAATTGATATTCATTCGTTGTTTAGAAATTCATGTGTTGAATGGTATTCATATTTTGAAATAAATCGTTTGATAATAAAAATCACATTTTTATCTATATATAGAAACTATAGAAAACATTCATGTGTTGAATTGATATTCATCCGTTGTTTAGAAATTCATGTGTTGAATGGTATTCATATTTTGAAATAAATCGTTTGATAATAAAAATCACATTTTTATCTATATATAGAAACTATAGAAAACATTCATGTGTTGAATTGATATTCATCCGTTGTTTAGAAATTCATGTGTTGAATGGTATTCATATTTTGAAATAAATCGTTTGATAATAAAAATCACATTTTTATCTATATATAGAAACTATAGAAAACATTCATGTGTTGAATTGATATTCATCCGTTGTTTAGAAATTCATGTGTTGAATGGTATTCATATTTTGAAATAAATTGTTTGATAATAAAAATCACCTTTTATAGACTATATGAACTATATAGAAAAATAGTGTTTTGAAATGAATTATTTTACAATAAAAATCACATTTTTATTGTATGCATAAATCGTTAAAATGCGAAGTGTTAAAAATAGCCACTTGTTCAAAATAAACATAGATGAGTTGAAATATTCATTAATTAACTAATGAAATGATTTGCACCTATTTATGTAACATTAGAATGAATGGTGTTTTTTAAACCAAATAGAAATCGAATATGAAATCGAATAGAAAATGAAAAATGATATGAACTGCATATATATGTACATGCAATATTCTTTGAACAGGTTATAGCAAAGGGGCTAGAGAAGAGGAATAAAATTTGTGCCCGACAAATAGGTACACATTTACTGATTTGTTTGGGTGATGATTTTGAGCCTATTGGCTAGCCGCTTGGCTTCTTCTTTTTCTTTTTGAGATTAGAAGGACCGGGACGCTATTTGCGATTTCCCGACGCTCCCGGTACAGGGGAGGTTATGGCGAAATTTTTCCAAAATTTAAGGTGTTAGAAAAATTTTTGAAGTGAAAACGATATAGAAATCCTTGAATGAACTATATTTATATAACTATATAAATATAAATAAAATTAAAACGAAACGAGGCCGTGCAGTTCGTATTTCGAAACCGTGATTTCAAACGACTAGTACGGGAAATCCGACCATTGGATTTTCCCGAAATCTCAACCGTCGGGTTCGCCTTGGAATAATCTTTCCAACGGCACCAACCTTGTAAAAATCCAACGGTTGGATTGTCTGGAATGTTTAATTCAAATTTGAAGAAAAACAGCGCCAGAAACGATTATATTTATTTATATATATAAATAAAATTATATTTAATCGAATAACGACGCTGCAGTTCGTATTTTGAAATCGAAAATTCAAACGATTGTACCGGGAGATCCGACCGTCGGAATTTCCCGAAACTGGAACCGTTGGATTCGTTTTGAAAAGACCTTTCTAATGATGTAAATTTTGCGAAGATCCAACGGTTAGATTTTCAGATATGTGTAAATCAAATTTGAAGAAAAACAGCGCCACGGCCGCCTTATGGCCCGAAGCGTCGTTTTGAATAAAATGGCTATTTTAAAATAAATAAAAATAGCGATAAATAGTTATAAAATATCCTAAGCGATATGGAATGGAAATAAACTGAATTTGCTTGGTTTATGTGATATTTGATGGTTGAATGTGTTTGGTGTGAAAATTACATTAAAGAACAATTGGTGTTGTCGAATAATTTAACCATTGAAATAAATCGATTTGAAATTCTAAATATACGTGAATTATTTGGAAAGGCCGAGTTAATTCTCATTTCGAATAATCGACCGACGATTGAAATTCGAAGATGAAGACGATGGTCGAAGACCGGAGATCTTCACCTCGTTTGGATGGTAACCGAGGTCCTGATTGGGAGGCATCCCGAAATATGGATAATGAGTGGTGATCGTTCAGACGTACGTGTTGATCGATGGGTTTGCGAGGTATTTAGTGCCTCCGGTTTCGTTCAGACCCAGAACGGACTTGTAAATGGACTGTGTGTCTGACATAGGATTTATTCTGTGTGGCATGCTAAGATGCAGTGATCAGGGCTTCTGTTGAAAAGCAAAGTCTTGTGGTGATGATCAAAGCACCGCCTGTGTGGCGTAGCTTTGTGTATAACGTGAATTCGCGAGCCTCACACCCCGGTAGGAACCTAAAACGGGAGGAAGGACCTCAGGGAGGGCATGCGTTTCTTTCTAGCTAGGGTGGTGTCAGTGACCTACCAGCCCTGACATTTATATACTTTTCACCTATGTGGTTGTTGCAGTTGCGAGGCGCCTCGGTTTGATCGGACGATCCGGGTCCGAAGGAGTCATTCGTTGGCTCGTTTACGCCCCAAAGGGCGGGGAAACGTATTGTTCAGGCATTTTAATCCACATCGGTGGACCGGCCCTGACGATCTAAAGGGTCGATGCGCTCTGACCCTGTGGCTCGGGCTAGAGAGTCACGAAGTCGGTAAGGACTATCTTTTGCCTTGGTTCATGACGGAAATCCAATTTCCAAATACGACATCGTGCGGTTTTGATTGTATACCTATATATATGGCGACATAGTGGTATGGGGCATTAATGCCGTCTATGATTGATAGTTATGATTTGAAATTGTTTTCAAACCATATAAACACTAGCAATAATATCAAATGCCTTTGTTTTATTCGTATCAAGCATATCTTAGCCGTTATAAGGTAAAAACTCTATCCTCCGGTTTGCGTTGCATTGTGTGATGGGAACTGAGTCTTATAACGGTTTCATTTTTATAAAAAGCATAGCGATGTTTAAAAGAAAGATTTGTTTTAAAGCACTGGCAATCCAATGGAGTAAACCCGTTCCACGAAAGTGGCGTGGTCCTGTGATTAGCCATATTATATGTGTGTTGAGTAGATTTCTCATACCAGTCCCATGACTGACTCGTAGTTTGTTTCACTCTCAAACTCGGGTGCCCCTTTTTCCACACGGGCAGCCTTGTATTCAGGTTTAGCTGGTTCTTTCTGGATAGCTGGAGCTGAAGATGGATTCTATCATTTATTTCTTTTTATGCTGTTCAGCTCCTATTGTACATATTTTGTTTATTTCCGCTGTAGACATTTATGTATAGCTGAACTGTATTTGTACTAAGTAAGATCCTGTATACTGTGTAACTCTGATGATTACTTTTATCCAGTATATTTTGTTGTTCATTCTGGTGTATTTATTTAATTATGTTCTGCTATTATATGTTTCTGTGTTATATTCCAAAAGATAACCTTGTTTCCGTGAGAACGGGAAATCGGGTCGTCTCAACGATGGCTGAGGGGGACCGTAGGAGAGTGTGGATCCTCTCGTTCCTTGTGATGGACATAACCTCTTCATACAGTGCCTTCTTTGGTCGATTGGGCATAGCCAAATTTAGGGCATGCATAATTCCTTAGTGCCTTCTTCTTAAGTTTCTAGATGAAGATGGAGTGGGTGTAGTACGGGAAGACCAAGTAGTCGGATGAGCATGCTACAACGGAATGGAAGTAATTCCACGAAAAGGAAAGTAAAGAGTCAGAAGATAATCCTCCTCCTGCAAACGAGGTGAAAACATAACAGCTAAAGAAAACATTTCTGGAGGAACCATCCAGTCGACATATCGAAGATATTGATCCAAGGGAGGACGAAGAGCTGAGATGTAGAAAGGTGACTCCAAATGAAACTACGAAGAAAATCCTGATTGATAACAACGACCTGGCCAAGGTTTTGAAGATCAGATCCCATCTAGACCCCCTCCAAATGAAGGAGTTGACTGATTTTTTCACGCATACCTAGATGTGTTTACATGGTCCCATTCCGACATGTGTGGGGTATCTCCATCCATTATGACTCATTCACTGAACATAGATTCAAAGCATGTTCCATGGAAACATAAAAGGCGTATGCTTGTCCTAGAGAGGTCAGTTACCACTACAAGAAAACACTGATTTAGCGTCGAAAATTTAGAAGCGGAAATTTCCTTTGATAGTTTGCGATGGATTTCCTTGTGATTTGCAAGAGTTTTTTGTATTTTCAAACTTTTTTCTTTTATTTATTATCGTCGTTTTCTGTCATCCCTCACTAATCCGTTGCAACTTGCATCAAATTACCAGCAGAAAATTTTTGTTGCTATTTTCCGCTGTAAATACAGGCAGAATACCGACGAATATTCATCGAAACTATTTTGCAACAGAATTCCAACAGATTTGCAAGAGATGAAAATATCAGTTTATTATAATAATTATTTAATAATTAATAATAAAATGTAATACATATCAAATGGTATCTGGTATTCAATAATTAATTTTATATAATTGTATTTAATAATTACAATTGATAATTATAGTTGATACTTATATTTTATAATTATAGTTGATAATTATATTTTATATTTCAAAAAATTTTAAAAATTGAAATCATCTTGAATAAATTTGAAATAAATCATAAAGTTTATAAAACCAATTATTGTTTGACATAAAATAACCAAAATTTCTAAACTTTAAAATATTGAAAAAATATATTTAATAGTTTATCTATTTAGTGTTAAAAACATATTTCAAAAGTTAAAGAAAATGTTTTAACTATTTAATTACGTTATAATATTTTTATAATTATATCTTTTATTTTAACCAAACGTACAATAAATTACATAACAGTTTAACATTTCCGTGATATTTTAGTTTTTAATTATTTGGATTTATTTATACAATTGCAGTCAACAAGGCAGAGCAGAAGAAAGCTCTTTCACCGATCCACATCAACGTTACAAGTAAATATGAAACGTTTATCTGAAATCCAACCACGGACCTAGCTTATGATGCGGATTGCACCGCCTAAAATTTCACTGAATGAAAACAAATCTGAAATCATCCCCAATTGCTCCCTTAAACTTCGCCTTCATCCACCCTCCCAAAACCTAATTCCATAAAATCCCAAAAATAAACAACGAATCAAATTTGCTGGAAGAGGAAAGGGATTGGGAAAAGAGGATCAGTCTTGCCCAAAATTTCACAAATCATATGTCTATTCATCATCTTGCTCGACGTGGTGGCATCAAGCATACCAAATCCTCGTCGTCTATGAGGGTATGTTGGCGTCCTCATCATTTTCTAGGAGATATCTCTCGAAATTTCAGAAAATGATAATGTTTTCGTGGGCACTACTCAATAGGCTAGGATACCTGCGGTCTTCCTCTGTTTCTCTGTGCTCGCATGCCTTGGTTTGTCAGATCTGTTGTCATCTGGTTACAAAATTATGATTTACTCAGGAGCCAACAAAATTTCTTCTTCTATTTCTATCTCTGCTCTTCCTGATTTCAAAGCACAATAGCCAAATAGTTCCGGATTTGACCTGATGATGATTTACTCGTTTAATGAAGATGGAATTATGGTGTTGGCATCGGTGAAAGTGATGATAAAGATGGAAATAGCTGACAAAGTAATGTAATCGCTGGCTTCCCTTGTCACTTGTTATAATGATTTTTACTTGGTTTTTGTGCAACATTTGGTGTGCATGGTTATGTTCTCTTATGATGGGTTATATTACTTATTTGTGTTTTTGTCTTCTAAACAAATCATTCAGCTATGTTGTACAGTACAGATTAATCAGTTTTATTATGTTAAAATTAATGTATTTCTTCTTCTATTCCTTTTTTGCAACATTTTAGCTGGAATGTTCCTATGTTAGGAGAGGGGGTACCGGGCTAGTGGCTTCAGACCCTGTATTATGGTAACACTTAATTAAACTTTTCTGATCTTATTCTGATATGACGGATAGCAGAGCACGCGTGTGATTGCAAATTAAGTTATAAACTATCTAGCTGTTGCTGTTTAGTCAAAATTGGAGAGGTCATAAAAAACTTGTTAGAATCTTAGCTACCAATTTAGGGTAGTTTACCTTGCATCCCGGTGGATCACATCTATTTAAAATCCATTTAAAGTTTGGCCATAGATTTCAGGTGCACAACCAAAAGGACTCAACTCAATTGGTGGTCCATATTAGAATCCACACTCTCAACTTTATGTTGAATTCTAGATAGTGGCCATCTAACACAACTGAAGATACCGTACGTTTTTTAGTCAATCAGTTTGCATTGATCTAATGGTATTGAAATTAATTTTTAAACTTAAAAATATAACCAATTTATTAAGCTCAAAATCACCTTTTGGGTCTTCATCATTTAAAATCAACTACTTTAGACAATTATTTCCTAAATACCTTGTTGGTTGGCTCATCAAAATATCACTAAGACTTCGAGAAGTTACATGACACTCTTGTTTTTTTTTTCAACTTCTCCATTTCTAGTATGAACTAGCAAAATAATTGCAGGTATAAAGTTTGTCTAAGAGTAGCTGTAGACAGATTTTAGAACCAAACCTTAAGGAAAATAGAGAAGAAGTTTATTTCAACCATAAATCCCATTAAAATTAATAAAAAATTGGTTTGATTTTTTACTACATCAGATTTTGTTCTCTAACGCTTTGAAATTGCGAACATAACTTTTTGTAGTCAAATTTTGTGCTTGCTTCAGACTCTTTTCAGGATAAAAAATCAGTTTAATGGAAAGAGAGTTTAATTGAGTGCTTTCAGTTTTAGCGAAATGTGTATATATGTAATGGTTTTGATTGGTCTAAATTAACATATTTGAACACATAATTTATACCCATTGTTTCATGCAAAAAGCAGTTGGGTATTATATATCATATAGTATTGACTTTCTTGAACATCTTGGTAAAACGAGATGGATATAAAATCAAAAAATTATATTTAACTTTTCCTGTTGAAAATTCAATAATTTTGTATTCATTTAACAATACGGGTAATATAGTACTATACATTTAATTTAGTTTGTTTCAGAACTTTTATATTTTTGGGAAGTTTTTGATCATTTATACAAATGCAAGCTATGATGATTGAAGCTTTGTTTTACCCTTACGGTGAAAAATAAATACTGATATATTTGGGTTTTGCGTTCATGAATGTCAAATGCTAGAAAATAAGAATTATTATAAATTAAGTTCATTTTCAAAACATTTGACACTTAAAAATAGTTTCAACTTCGGACCCTTATATAAGCATGCTTGAAAGTGGTATCTTTTGCACTTAAGGAATAAAATATTTACTTGATTGTTTACCTACTGTCGTTGGTTACTTTCAATTAAATAGGCACCAAATATTTACATCAATTTCCTTATGCACCTATTAAGAAATGATTAAATATTATCACTAAACACATGTTATTTAAGGAATCCATATAACACATATTATATCCCCTAAGTTGCTTAAAAACTACCTTGCTGGTAGTTCAATATAAATGGTTATGATATAGTCATCCACTAAAAAAGGACAAAAAAATGTTGCTTCTATTATTTCCAAAAAAGGATTGTTTTTTCCGTGAGGAAAATCAAGAACAAATAAGATGTAGCAAACTAGTCGAATAATCTACCTAAGGTATATCATGTATTGCATAGAATATCTGGCTTAAATTTGATATGTAGTAGGATTTTTTTACCAGGTAAATTTACAAGGAATGATATGTATTAAAACATACAAATTGTCAGAACTTGAAATTTTTGGTATAAATTTAACACATTTATAACAGGTAATTAACTCAGCGATATATGATATAAATTCTCCCTTATGTTACTTGGCAAGGAATTTACTTATTTCTTCATATATGAATTGTTAAATTTGAATTTTATAGACAACGTACGAATAGTAGGTAAATAAATCTATTAATCAGAAACAAATGACAACATTTTAGAAAATTCATTTACCAATGGTTAAAAAAATTAGGAGTGCACATTGAAAAATACAAAACCAAATTTAGGTTTAATTTATCTAAACTACGGATATTGGGACACAACATTTGATATATATTGAAAGACACAAAATTTGATACAGATTAAAAGAAACAAAATATGTGCTATTAGATTAGTTTGTCTTTATGTGAATGATAGAAATTAGGGGCAATCTAATGGTGGAAAATCAATGTATCACCATTTGTGTCTATTTTTTGTGTTTATATAGACTTTCCTTATGAAAAACATCTTTTGAGAATGGTAAACATATCGGCAGCAGTGGGCTGTCTATTTCTAAATAAATAAATATTAGTTGTGCAAAAAATGTAGGGAAAGTTAAGAAAAAAATAAAACAATAGTAACCTTCCTTAACGTTCTAAATTAGTTAGGCCAAAAATAATTATTAAATCTATGGTAGGAAAAAAAAGACTTACTAAATTATCAGTTTGACTTTTATGGTGCTAACAGTTGCACATATTAGTATTCGCCGAGATTTACAACATGATAATTGTCTAAAATTACATAAAGAGTGATGTGTGAAACAGTTTAGGCAATCAATAAATGGTAGAAGAAGCTACAGGCAAAAAGAGTACTATCAGGAAAAGCAAAAAGGCAACAATCAAAGAATGTGGACTTCGTTGTTTTGGTGTTAATTTAGATCAAAATTCACAACTGAAAATGCATGGTGGCAAAATTGTGTAATGTATTCCACAAAACAAAAAATGAAAACATTTCCAAAGTCAAATTTAATAGCCACCACTGAGTGATAACCAACAATAAACATATAGCCGCCAATTAAAATTTGTTAAAACAGGATATAAATCATAGGTTGAACACCCGGTAAGAATATTCACAAGAGTTAAAAAAATTGGAACTTCTTGATTAATTTCGGAATCAGCTGTCATAAAAGAGGCAACAACATTTGGTAACTTGTTTATCAACCCTAATGATAGATTTTATCTTTGACAGTAGCCTACATTTGGTAACAAATAACGTGAGTAAGGCTCCTAAATTGGCTGATCAAGATCCACAATATAGACAGTTAGTTTTATACACTAAATTGGATGGCATCTGAACATTGGGATCCATTTTGTGTCTAATTTTCAGTTTTGAGTAATATATTGTGTGGTGGTTGCCTGCTACTTTTATAGCCTTAGTACATGCTGAATGAAGATAACATGGTCAAGGTTAACTTAAATATGGTCATACAAATCTTATGAGCCATGAAGTTTAACCTATGCGAAACCTAGAAAAATAAAAAAACAACTTCAAATGGGTTTTACTGGTAAAAAGTTAATTGTTTAGCTCTGTTAATTTTGGTATTGGTTTTGTTGTTATTTTTGCCTTGACATGATGATATACCAATTTTTACTTGTGGGATAATTTAGAGTTAAATGAGCCAGGATACAATTGAAGTTGTATAGTAACTGCCAGTTATAAAACTTTATTACTGATTGAGTAATAGTAAGTTTAAATAAAATAAATTAAAAATGGGTATATAATTTTAAATAGAGAAGTTATGAATTAATGAATATAAGCAACAAACGAACGTTTGCTTTTATTTTTAAGTGAAATGTAGCTTAGCAGAGAAACTATGGGTAGAACATATGGAGGTATGTCATGTATTATAAAAATCACAACATTTAACAACAATAGGACATATACAGTAGGAAATATGAGGGGGAAAAAAACCAATTTGTAGTACCTGTATGTTGAAGTTAGATAGGGGATCAATGACTGGACGTGATCAGGAACTACCTGAACCGTTGTATTCCTGTAGCTGATAGCCAAGCTTGTTAATTTTCATTACACATAATCACTCGCATAGAAAATAAAAACCAACAGATAAACTACTTATACATGTAATAATCTGCAGTGCTGTAAAATATGGACAAAATTACACCACATGTCAAACCCTTGTAATCATTGATTATACGAAGCCAGTGCAATCGTAATCAAAATAAAATTATCAAAATAAACAGTAGTAAAATCATTTGCACTACTTATTTCTAATTAGCAATTTAACCATCTAATGATACTATTTGGGTATAATGTAAATATTCATTATAACAGAAATATCTTCTTTCATATTATAAACACAGTATATGAGAAACATCTTTCATAACACACTAACATAAAAAACTTAAGTCGAATGCGTATATAAATGTGAATTTAACGTAGTTATCAGTCTTTAGCATCATTATCATTACTGGACTAACATAGACAATCAAGCAGAGTGCTAACATCTACACATGGGGACATAAGAACAGAGCAAAGAAAAGAGGTTTAGAAATTTTTTGTATCCATCTACACATCACCTAAGTGTGTTTTTATTAGTTTTTTTCGATTGTATCAATGTGATATTCTTATTTGGTGATTTGGATATTGTGACATCTTAGTAACTTGTATTTAAGATTGTATTTTGGAATTATTTGTGAATGCTAGCTAGCAGTTATAATGATAAACATGCTTGTTATGTATAGTTGACTACTTTTTATTTTGGTGTTATGTTACAGACTTACAGTTCCAAGATCAAGGAGCAAATTGGAGGACAAATCCATGCAGAAAATGAGAAGCTTATACATACATACATACATATATGTATATATATATATATATATATATATATATATATATATATATATATATATATAGGCGAGCGTTCAATGGCACCCCAAACAGTGCAGCACCCCTAAATGCCCCCTGATTTCCACCATATATCCCGTTTCTCTCTCCCTCCACTCATTCTCTCACCTCCCACTCACTTATTCTAATATAAATGCTTGGTTTATATAGGGGGGCAAACGGGGTGCTCACTGTTTGGGGTGTCACTGAACGCTCCTCATACACACACACACACACACACACACATATATATATATATATATATATATATATATATATATATATGCAAGTTTTTTTTCAACTTTAGACATTACGATGCATAGATCCATCAACTATGTAGACATAATTTTTGTTTAGATTTTTGTTTATGTGACATTAGTTTTTAGTTGTACCAGATAATGTTATGAATGTTGGGTGTTATGTGAATATTTTATCAATTATTGTACCATTTTTTATTGTTATATAATGTTTTGCGACATTAATTTTTCTAGTTGATATATATGTATATATGTTTCCTTGCACGATGATAAATAAATTTTGAGTATTGTTGGAATGAATGTACTTGATGTCTAGATTGATGGGTAGAAATGTTGCAAAATGTTTGCTATATATTTCTGTTGGTAATCCATCGCTATATAGCTAGGATTTACCGACGGATAACTGGAATGTAAAATGTTTTCCTATATATTTCCGTTGGTAATCCCTCGCTAAATAGCGTGCATTTAGCGATGGAAAAATATTTACTGATTTTATTATGTTATATATATCCATCGGTAAAACGTCGGTGAAATATTTTAAAATCAAATGATAATATATCAGAAAACGACGGTGAAGTGACGAAGAATCAACGTTAATTTCCATCGCAAAATTGTGCCTAAAATACCGACGTGATCTTTAGCGATAACCGATTTATGATGCTAATCCGTCGCTAACATGCCTTTAGCGAGGGTTTAGCGACGGATTTTTCCGCTGTAAAATCAGTGTTTTCTTGTAGTGTACCCTGAAGGAAGAGGTTGAAAGGTTAAAGAATAAGGGGTTCATCTGAAATGTAACATACCCTAGGTGGATATCAAATTTTGTGCTTGTAAAGAAGGAGAATGAGAATTCATAAACATGCATTGACTTTTCAGACTTGAATAAGGCCTGACCAAAAGATAGCTTTCCACTTCCCAGGATCGATCAACTTGTCGACTAAACTGCAGGACACGAGCTTCTATCATTCACGGATGCTTACTCAGGGTACAACCAAATTGCAATGCATGTCTCAGACCAGGAACATACTAGTTTCATTACGGATCTTGGGTTGTATTGCTATGTGTCCATGCCTTTTGGACTAAAGAATGTGGGATCAACTTATGACGCCTAGTCATTCGTATCTTCAATGATCAGATTGGGAAGATGATGGAGGTGTATGTAGACGATATGCTAGTAAAGTCAAAGCAATCAACCGATCATATCCAGGACTTGGTGGAAATGTTCGACATACTTCGTAGATATGGAATGAAGCTCAACTGTTTAAAACGCTCTTTCGGCGTTGCATCAAAGAAGTTCTTGGGATTCATTATCAGCTCTCGAGGAATTGAAATCAGTCCCATAAAAATTGAAGCAGTCAAGGCATTCAGGAGCCTCGGAAAATCAAAGATGTGCAAAGCCTGAAAGGAAAGGTTGCAACTTTGGGCAGATTCATTTCTATAGCAATCGACAAATGCATTCCTTTCTTCGAGCTAATAAAACGAGAGAAGTGCAATTTTTCTTGGACGCCTGATTGTGTCGAAGCTTCCCAGGACCTGCTCAATAATTTGGAGAGACCGCTTATATTGTCTAAGCCAGTGGATCATGAGGACTTGTTCGTATACATGGCAGTATCACTTCATTCTATCAGCTTAGCTTTAGTCTGCGAGGAGGATCGGGTGTAATCTCTAATATATTATGTAAGCTAGAAGTTGAAGGGGGTGGAACACAATTATCCGAAGTTCGAGAAGTCGGCCTACAATTTGTTGATTGCATTGAGAAATCTTTGTCACTACTTTAATGCTCGCCATATTAAATTGTACACCGACCAGCTGCTAGGATAGGTCCTTCAGCAACCTGAGGCGTGTGGGAGGCTGCTTAAGTGGAACATCGAGCTGAGTCAGTTTGACCTCACCTTCCTTCCCTAAAATTCATTCCGAGGATAATCATTGGCAAACTTCATTGTTGAGTTTACAAGTCCCGGATATGACATTCCAAAGGGTGATACCAATCTTCCTAGTGTCAAACCAAGATTGGATACATGGAAGATGTACATAGACGGGGCCGTAATGATCAACGTTTTGCCTCCGGAGCTGTATTATTAACTCCTAAGGGACGATCGAATTATCACGCCTAGAGGCTAGACTTTTCCACTACCAACAACGATTACGTGTATGAAACTCTGATTGTTAGACTGAAACTCGCAAAGGCTTGGGGTAGTAGCATTGGCCTTTTCTGCGATTCACAACTTATTGTATTTTAGGTTCGGAGGAAGTACCCGACTAAGGGGGCACGACTTGTTTCCTATCTTAAATGAGTAGAAGAGATATTGGACGATTTTGACTACCATATCATCTCACATATTCCAAGGAAAAAAATAAAAAGGCCAACGGATTAGCTAAATTGGCTAGTTCCGATGCTAAAGATGAATCATAAATGGCACGGATTGAGACATTAGGTACTCGAAGCATTGACTAGATAGAGATTGATCAAGCCATGGATACCAAGTCTGAGAAAGGGTCGTGAATGACCCATATCAAGAACTTTCTCTGCAATGGGACCCTCTCGGAATGAAAGAATGAAAAGCGAGCAATAATATGCAAAGCCTCGAGATATATCACCCAGGGATATACACTCTATGGATGGGGGTTCTTGTTTCCTATGCTTCGATGTGTAGCCGATGACGACGCAAAAAAAGTGTTGCAAGAAGTGCACAAAGGTAAATGTGGTGCTCATATCGAGGGCAGACTCTAACAAAGAAGGTGTTCCAATATGGCTACTTTTGATCTACCGTCAGTCGAGATCCAGTTAGCTATTCCAAACTTTCCAACAAGAGTCATAGACTTGCCAAGACTTGCCCATTTTCAAAGAGCTTCGCCAACTCAACTCACCCAGAAGGTTAGTCCTTGGTCATTCATTATATGGGGAGTGGACATCATTGGAAGCCTTTCATTTTCTAAAGGTGTAGCGATGTATGCGATCATGGCTATGGACTACTTTACGAAATGGGCCGAAGAAGAACCATTGACCACAATCACGACAAAGCTATTGAACAACTTTATTGTCAGGAGCATCATTTTGGACTTCCCCTGACTATTATAACTGATAATGGAACCCAACTTAACAGTTCAAAATTCAAAGATTTCTGCCAACGATATCATATCGAGAAGAAGTACACTTCAATTGCACATCTGCAATCAAATGGACAAGTCGAGGCCATTACAAGATCATTAAGTCCATCCTAAAGAAAAGGTTGGAGCGAGCCAAAGGCAAACGGGTTGATGAACTGCCATTAGCCATTTGGGCTTATCGTACAACTTATAAGTCTATGACCGACCATACTCTGTTTGCCTTGTCCTATGGCTTTGAAGTAGTAATCCCAATAGAACTTGAAGTTTCTTCTCACCGGACGACGTATTATGACCCATTGACTAACAAATCACTTCTCTTAGAAACTTTAGACATGATTGACGAGAAGAGAGAGTAGGCTAATTTGCGTGCTGAGGTGCACAGGAGACAAGTCACCCGATATTATAATAAGAATGTCTAATTCAAAACCTTTGGCTTTGGCAATCTTGTCCTGAAACGAGTCTCCCGACACCACTGCACATAAGCCCGAAAGGGAAGGAACTTATGTCATCCAATAGAAGCTTGCTAATGGAATCTTTAGGCTAACAACTGTTGATGGCGACCATATTCTTGGAGCATGGAATGCCGAACATCTATGGCGTTATCTTTCTTAGATTTCTATTATTTCATTCATTCTTTGTGTTGTAATAATGCGTATCTCGCCACTTACCATTGTTCATAAATAAAAGCTCTTTTCTATGCTCCACTATTGCATCCATAACTTTGGCTATGTGTTATGATTTGACCGACCAGTGCTAAAGATTGAATAAAGGGATGATTGACTCCCTAACGACATTCGCTAGCTCACATTCCAACGAGCCGACCCAACTCCAAGACTGGTCGGAATTAGTTGACTAAACTCGAGTTTGACTCCGATGTTCGACAACGCGATCAACACTTTGTGAACCAAAGTGTTAAAGAGATGCCTAAAGCAACATCTTTAACTCTTTCCCATGTTTTGACGGGGTGAGTAAAACATTGGGGATGTGATCCGACTATCCTAACATCACCTTTGCCCTTGACGTGGGGTCAAAGGGACAATGCCTGAACAAGCGTGACCCGATCACTTGCCCGACTAACTCTATTGCTTAGAGCTTGGAATGGAGCATAAACTAAGGGCGAGTGTGATAGGTGCACTAAGACTAATGACCATTCGATGCCTAAATCTAACTCCTTATGACTAAGAAGAGAGTATAAAATGACTCGTGCGCTCGGGAATAAGGTCGTTTGACCGACGACTAACCAAGATTAACCATGGGACAGTGTAAAGGACGAACAGTGACAGCCATCCAAACTCTGTCACCCTACGACTAAGGGTAGGAGTATACAAGCTTAAGGAATGTATGTTCGAATTGACTCACCTAAAACATATCAACGCTGGGGGCATAGGTATATCCTCATAAATTAACTACGAACATGATTCGGATGCGACTCGCGGTTCAGAGTTTATTAGGGGCATACATACTATATCTCTTACTATTTGACTTGCTAATATTTAAATTGCAAGTACATGATGGAAAGCAATATACAAACTTATAGAAAATAACAGTTTTTCATAAACAAAAGTGCAGGTTTATACATATTTACAGACAAAAACGTGAGGGACGCACTCGCGACTACATCCAAAGGGCCTAAGAAGTGATACAACAGACAAATCAATTAAACCTGAGATGGCTTATCATCCGTCTTCTTCTTCTCCTATTCCCTTTGCACAGTAAATTCACCAAGCTCCTCAATAGTCATTGACTTCCTTTTCTTGGGCATTCCACTGGAAGAATCAGAGACTCCTGATGAGGGAACTTCATGTTTTTTCTTTTGGCACTTGGTTGGAGTAGGGTGTGAAATTTTTTTGGTGGGAGAAGTTGGACCAGAAGGAGGGATCATTCGAAGAGGAAGAATTAACAGGGGTTGTTGACATATCAATTGTTGTAGTCCCATCTTTAAGCTTTTGAACATCCCTCATTTCCTTTGCTTGAATCTTCGCCATGCTTAGCGGTTCCTTTGGTCCAGAATCTCTAGTATAAGCGACATCTTCTTCCCTGGCACCTTGAGAGCCCATGTTATCTAAGCCTTTTAACGCGTCCATCGTACCTTGATCCTTGTCAGGATCGTCAGTAGAGGGGAAATTGGGCTCATTAACGGTTTGGGATCAAGCTTTAGAAAGAGTGCGGGATGGACGGGTACCTCTAACATGAAGAGCAATGAAAAATAGTCCTTTAGGAACAATAGAAAATTCAACTGATGCTTGGTAAACTCTCTCGAATGCTGGCGAAGTCAAGGAGATACCTTCTGTGGAACCGCCGCTAGTAAGTCCTAGAGTCTCGGGCATTTCAGTAATGGGTGTCAATGGCTTCATCATCTTGAGAGCAAGGAAATACATATTATACCCTTCAACCTCTTTAGGCTTAGAGACTGCAAAAGAAGAACTGGGGCAACCATCGATTATATCTTTACCCTTAGCCTGAAGCTTTGTGGCATCCTTAACCTCCTTCTGTAGCCTTTTCCGTTCTGCTGGACGTTCATGCTCATCATTCCTTAAAAATGTTTGCATCAGCTCCTCCTCATTCACAATCTCGGTCTTTAACCTATGCTTCACCTCTTTAACTAGTTCGCTTCAAGAGTCGGCTAAAGTAATAGGGTAGTCTTCCACCCAGGATATGCTGTGATGTCGGAGGACTTGAGCGAAGAAAGATAAAATGAGGGCCCGACATCTTCCATCTTCAACTTATCCTTAGCAAGTTGCATCTCCAGCACAGTCGTATCAACTTCAAATTGTGCTTTGGAATTGGAAGCAGGTTTTAAAGAAGTGTTAGCATTCTCTTCGGCACTTTTTAGCCTTCCCTCAGCATCAGCCAGCTTGGCCTTCAGATCGGCTACTTCCTTCTCAGGGGAAGTCTTCTCATATTGTGCATGAGTACAAGTGAACCATAAGCTAGTATTATTAGAAGTAACATTTTTACACTCCTACTTAAGTGTCGTTATCTTCTTACACATGATGTCAAGCTCCACATGGAAGCAATGGTTCAACTCATCATGTAACTTCCTATACTTTTCGGCCTCTACTTTTGCCTCTTTTAGTTTAGCTATGGCATCAGTAAATCTTTCTCAGTGGAGTGTAAGGCATGTTTATCACAATCCCACATATACTTCTGATTGTCTAAGTCCAATTTGAGGTCCAAAATGATTTCAAATAACTTCCAAGTGTACTTGCACAATTCTTTGTATTGCTCGTCATTGAAGTCTATTTCTTTCTTTAACATTGTCGGCCCAATTTTTGGTAACCGGCTGAAGGTTAGGAACAAAGTGCAAATGCCCAATGTAGTATCTAAGGAATTGTTTTTTCACAATCTTCATTCTCCTAGTTGTAGAAGTGTTAAGCATGAAGGGATTTGAGGTAGATGTCTCGGTGGACTTACGCTTGGTTAGGGAAACCACCACATTATCCTTGTCTTTGGTTTTGTCTTTGGGGTCTGAATGTTTCTTTGGTGATTTGTCTTGTGGAAGCAACTCTTTCAGAAGAGGAGGGACCTTGGTGACTGATTTATCCCCTTCGCGGGGATGGTAGAAGCTCTTATGCTTGTTAGTGTCATAGAAGACTGGGGAACGGGAGCACGTATGAGGATGATACTTTTGTTGATGGCGCCTTATTTCCCTTTCTCGATCCTCTATGTCGCGATCATCTTTATATTCCCGCTCGGGATCAAGATAAGACTTGTACAGGCTGCTGCGGAAGTTATTATGATCGCACCTGCGATAAGACATAGTTGCTGCAAATAAAAACGAGTCAGTACTAAAAGTAGGAATTGATATGGCAAACAAGTGTCATGACGTGCAATACGGGTGTTGTGCATGTCCTAATGTACCCCCTCCCCACAGACCAGTAGTCGACGCCTTGCTAATAAGCATAACCTCGTCTGTCGTGGTCGTAACAAGATCTATTTCGAGTGATGGAAAGAACATCTGAGAATCCATATCCAGAAAATGGTATTATTTGGTGGGAAGAAGGAAATTTTCTAAACCTTTGGATCCTCAGAAGAGAGTGATCTTCCTTCTTGTATTGGTCGGTGCTTAAACCGCTCTAGCAGAGACAAGATATGCATTGATTACTCCACACTTTCCTTTTGAATAGTCGGAAACTTCTCCGCTATGGATTTTTCTATAGAAGGGGTCTTATGTCCCTCTTCGACCACCTTTTCGGGTGGCTTCTCCTTCATCTCTCTTTCCAGATCATGACTAGACCCAGAATTTTCTGTCTCCTTAATAATTCTTTTTCTTTTAGCAGTATTCTTCCACTTAGCTGGAGAATAGGTCACAATGGTTGTAACCCCTTCGACTGTGGATTGGCTTGATTGCTTCCCGACTTGGGGCACATTGGCAGACATAACCATCGACTCTCTAACTGGGGGCACATTCACTGGAGGAAAATCGGGGCAAGTACACCACCTATAAACAAAGCCAAGATGACACTAAGCAAGTTGAATCAATGAAGATATCCATCCACTATACATCACTACATGGTTTGAGCGCTTGCGGGAATGCTTCTCAAAGTAGTCAGATGAGCAGATGTTCATCATCAGTTGGCTTTTTTGGATTACTGTGGGGCCAACACAGAGTATCTACGGAGTAGGGAGCCGATCGATTAGGGTAGTAGTAGGGTACATTTAGACGTATGCCTAAGTCTACCACCTTGAAGTGTAATGGATCATCTCATTCTAGTTATACTAGTGATAATGTAGAGTAATCATTAGAGAAGCGTATACACCTTATCATGTTTACCTTGTCAAATGCAAGGAAGCACCAGTGTTAGAATTTATTCATCAAGATTCCAAAAGATGGATGTGAATCAAGTACTTACAAAATTATATCCATCTCCGAGCGCAACCTTCTTGTTGTGGGTGTAGAACTAGTCCACCATGACGTTACTCATCTTCCTTATCCTTTCAGTTACTACTTGTCTATTCAAAGCAGATTCAAGAAAGAGGAAGGATGGACTATCTTTCTGATGTTTGAAGTAGAAGAGATAAGCAATACCTTTAAATAAAGGTCGTGGTCTAAGTGATCTCTACAAATGATGTACAAGGAAAGAAGATAAGCATAAGCCATCGGGTGCAACTGCATGGAAGCGATCTTCATTCGACGAAGGAAACCGATGACATAAAGATGGAATGGCAGGATGCATCCTACCGAGCACATCTATCAACTGATGGTCATATAACCCTCGAGAGGGTTGTGTGTAATGCCACCTGGAGTAGGTACTCGAACATGCTCGAAGGATATCTTGTGTATGGCACAAAGTCATCGCAACTTTGGCTCATCCATACTAGAGGAATGGGAGTCTGTTGGATTATCCAGGAATTCAACCTTGGCGAAGGTGTCTGAAGCTTCTTCTTCCATAGCCTCATCACCCGATGATGACTCTCCTCCTGACAACGATCAGGAATATGCCCCGAGGTCATGCGATTAAACCTTATAGGCTTAATCTTCATCAGTATTTGTATCTGAATTGAATTCAATGTTTGGATCTTCAAGGAGTAGAGTATCTTTCATTTTCCAACTCCAGAACCTCGTGTTTTATATCTTCTTGCCATTTTTGATATGCTATCTAAGAAAACTATCCATGGTTAGAGTGAATAACCTAAATCCCCTTGCGTGTCTTAGTGCACTGTGTGCAGTGATCATGTACATGCATAGTTGAAAGAAAAACATTGGAAATATGCAGATTATTTTGAGTTGTATACAGTTAGGATCATGGTTCAAATATCGTGATGGGCTCTATCCTAACTGTCCAGATGCTTATTGAAGTTAATTTGTTATTATTTCCATCATGAAGCATCAAGTTTGATTGGATTGACAAGGAGTAGGAAAATGATGTGGAACGGACCACCCCCGGCTCGATGCATCCGACCCGGTGCATCCGGTTCGACCCACTCTAGTTTGGCAGCATCAAACGAAATTACTGAAACTTAGGGAAATAAGACTGGAACTCTCGGATCGACCTGGCCTGAATCCAACTTGAACATTGCCTTTACCGAACCGAGCGCTCCAGCGATTTCCTCTTTTCTTCTATCGCGGGTCCCATGATCTTTCCATCACTGTTCCTCCTTCATCTTCAATAGATCATGCCGACCCGAGGCAGTTCTCCAATCTCCTCCTTCCCAAGTGAATCCAACTAACCCTCACAGCACTACCTGCTCCACATACATCCTAGGAATTCCATGACCATAGCGCTTCTTATTTACCCTTCTTCACGCCAACACCCCCGAAGATAGCCAAAGATGGAATTGAGACATGAAACACACACAAGAAAAAGAATCAAGGAACGATTTATGCAAAAGCATAAAGGAAAATGAGGTTGTAACCCACATAGGATGATTAAAGGTTGGTTGGGATAGTTTAGAATCGAATTCAATGGTGAAAACGTAGTTTCTTGAACTTGGAATAAAAGCCCGGTTCGATATCAGAAAAGGTAACATAGAAAGTAGCATGGACCCACTATTTATAACAAAACCAGATACTCTTCGATTTCCTCGGATGTGACAGGATAATCGAGCTCGGATCAGTATACCAGTTCGAAATCCAATTAAAATACTGACTTGAGCCAGACTAAAAAAGGAGAAAGAAAACGAATGGACGATGAGAAAAATGAAAAGAATAGAAGATTCTATCTGAATTTAAGAATCTACGATTACGTGTGTTAACTCACATGCGATCAAGGATTCGATTTATTCTACGCTCAACTTGCACGATAGAACGACGTTGTTTAGTAACGACCCGTGTGTAGATCATCACATGGAACGCAATGACTCGGTACGAATCAGCAATTCAGCTAAATTATTTAACCCTTTGATTCGACGGGGTTCAAATGTTTACATGTGTCCCCTTATTGTTTTAATCGACAAATTCGACCTATCAAACACTATCCGACACAGTGTGAAGAATGGCTGGCTATCTATACAGACGAAAGTATCCAAGTATGTGATTTCTCAAAAGGGTTACGATTTTTCAGCGGCATTTCTCTTCAAAACTGATGATTTGTAACGACCCTCATTATAAGCATCGGAGGATCGTAGAATATTTATTTCTTTTTCATATGAAGTCATATGGGCGTGTCACTTTAGGGAACGTCTATTGGGGTCATTTCCCATGTTCACGATTTTTGCCGAATTTTAAATGACCGTTTTGCCCCTAACGAATCTTGTTTCGCCTATAACTTTTGATTGGTAAAGAGTTTTGACCTGAAACCTCTTCCATTGGATTCGGATGATGGTTTACCTTTACGTTGAGTGGGCACATTTGTCAAATGGACATAAATTTGGGAGATATGGCTGAAACAAGGTTTAGAAGGTGAAAAACAGCTTAACCAGGCCTAATTAAGGTGATTAACAGCTAGGCCCATAACCATTTCGGGATTAGGGTTATGGGGAGGCTGATGGTGTTAGGGAATTCAGTTTTTATTCATTTTTCAGCCGCCACTTACATCTCTTGAAACATAGCCATGGCCTCCACCTTCTAAAATCATCCCAAATCGCTTTCTAATCGAGGATTAAGCTAAGCTACATCAAATCAAGGCAAATCAACACCAAATCCGAGTTGGAGCTGCTGTGTTGTATAGGAATTCGATCCAAATAGTAGAAAAGTTTTAGATCTAAGATTATTTGTGGCTAAGGTGAGTGATTTGCATTGTTTATCACTATTTACGGCTAATTAGAGGTGATTGGTGTTAATTAACGAAATTATGGATGTTAAAATTCTGGAAAAATGTTTAGAAATTCTTAAATATTATTTTATGCCTCTGTTAGAAATTTGGGTTAATTTGGACATGTTTTGCTAATCGTAAGGTTAAATCTTGATTAAGGGGATTAAGGGGGAAATCATAGTTTTAGGTATATTTGATCCATATTTGCATGTTAAATTGTTGTTTTGGTGTTTATGGTTGATTATATATGTTGCTATTACTGTTTGGAATGATTTGTGATTGCACAGAAAAGTTAGATTGGTTGAAATGCCGTCGTAAGGCGTAAATTGATCGCTGGAAAAAGTTACAGGAAATTGGTCATTCCCGTTCGTAAAGCACCTGTCCCTCATGACCCGACTCCTAGGATTGTGCAGCACCCTCACGACCCGGCTCCTAGGACGACGAAGTATCCTCACGACCCGACTCCTAGGATGGCGAAGTATCCTCACGAACCGACCCCTAGGAATGTGAAGCACCCTCACGACCCGACCGTGAGGAAGATGGCGAACCCTCACACTTCGACCATGAGGAAGATGGCGAACCCTCACACCCCGATTGTGAGGAATAAGGCAAACCCTAGGAGGGCGACAGTGAGGAAGGGGGCGAACCCTAGGATGGCGAGCCGTAAACCGCACCAAGAAAGAAAGGGGATCACGACCCGGATTGGAGAACCACGAACCGGATCAGGATAAGGACCACGAGCCGCCTGTTAATCACAAACCCGAACTGAGAATGGAAGAAAGGTGAATCATGAACCGTGCCAGGAAGGGGACCGCGAGCCGTGTGGGCCACGAACTGAAGCCAAGGGGGTGACATGAGTCGAAGCTTGACCCGAACCACGAACCAAGGAAGCTGATTACGAACCGAAGCTTTGGAGCATAACGAATCGATTTGGAAGATCACGAACTGAACTGAAGAGTTACGTGACTGGATAATGACCAAAACCCGAGATGCAAAGGTAGTCCAAATGAGAGGTTATTACTCAGGATCCCAAAGGGGATCAACAAGTTAACTTCATGAGTTGGACTTTGCTGCGGGACGGGTGCAAATGGGTTTTCGATATCCATAACTTTAGTTCAGAGACGGATTAGTGGCTATGGATCAGTGCAATGGGGTCATTTGACTCCATGGAGCAAAGTGATCGTAGCAAAGGATTGGGTGATCGAGTGGTGGATATCTTATGCTTTACGCACTGAGTGAGAGATGTGAGGATGATTGCTATGTTTGACGTTTGCTATCACTATATCATGCATACCCTATATTAATTTTACACTTTATGTTAGTGTTACCTTAGAGTACTATACATCTTGCTGTGCTAACTCTTGGGTTGCAGGTCCATGTTCAGGTATGATTGGATTATACCTGTTATTTTTCTGTCTTGTTGTTTATCGCTCATACCAGACTTTTTTCTGACCCAGAGTTTTATGCCTCTTCTTATTACTCTGGGTGCTCCTAAACGAGCAGACTAGAAACATGTTAGGTGGTAATCTACGAGTAGCTGTCTGGAGACGAGTAGGAGGCTTCCACGTATGATATACATATATACTCCCTGTGTTGTAGCTGGTTACTGCTTGGGCATTAGTAGTGTACCTTTTCTTTCTTTTGCTTTAGAGACAGATTTTGAAGTTGTAGTAATGATGTTGGATCATAAGCTGTGTTATGGATTCCGCTGCTATGATGATTTAGTTTTCAGCTTATGCATTGTCTTGCCTGTTTTATGTCAAAGTTATGTTGTTATTATATTTTATTCCATGAGCTGTGAGAGATACTATAGGTTCTTGGTTAGTTCATTGTTTCAAATTCCTTTCTTCTCTTTTAATTCCTTTTCCTTTGACGACCGTTCCATACTGGTTGGACATCGGTACAACGCATTTCATGGAAATGTCGGTTGGTTCGGAGGGGCCGTCACACTTGGTATCAGAGCTCTAGGATGCGTAGTTAACCTAGGGAAAGACACCAGGGAGAGATGATACGTATATAAGAGCGCGTATTTGTGATATTTTGGTTTTCAAAAGCTATATATATCTATTAGTATATCTAAGAATGGAGTCACACTGCACTGGCACCACTGAAGAGATGGTTAATCATTTTCTCCTTACAGATTGAACGATGAGCCGACATACGAGGGGTACTGGTAGAGGAGCTAATAATGGGAATGATCTTGATTTGAGTACGATGTTCACTTACTTCATGAGAGAGATGCTTAGGGATGTTCAGAGGGAAGCTCCTTATGCTGCAAATGGTGGTGGTGCAGCGGTGCAGGCGCCTAGGGCCGATTTCGCCAAGCTATGTAAAGACTACACTAGTCTTGTTGGGAAGTCGTTCCATGGAACAGAATCAGCCACAGTAATTCAGGATTGGCTTGATAGTTGTGAGAATATCTTCAAGGATCTGGGAATCGAAGACGCGATGAAGAGGAAGCTAGCATCTCGTCAGTTGCAAGGACGGGCTATGAATTGGTGGAATGCTATTAAGGCAGCTACTCCCGAGGATTAAGTTACATGGAATCAATTTAAAGCTCGCTTCAGTGACAAGTTTATCCCAGCTGTCCAGAAGTCAGAATTGTTTAGGAAGTTCTTGGAGCTTAAGCATAATGGTAGGGCAGTCTCGGAGTACATTGTTGAGTTCGATACTTTATCGAAGTAAGGATTGTCCTTTATTGACACACCCGAGAAGAAGAATGAGAAATTCATAACAGGCTTAGATCAGTACTTGGGGGAAAGGCTTATAAACCATATTGATGAGACTTTTGAATTAATTGCTGGGAAAGCATTGAGGTCAGAGAGCCTTTATCCTAAGCCCAAGGCTGAAGTCGTTGTTGCATCTATAGAGGGGCCAAAGCCGCAGGCAAGCGGTGGAGGCAAGACTAATTCCCAGAACAAAAGGAAACAGAATCAGACTAAGGATGGTCAGAAGAAGAGTAATAAAGATGCTGAGTGCTTTAGCTATGGCAAGAAGGGCCATTATGCTAAGTGCTTTAGCTATGGCAAGAAGAGCCATTATGCTAAAGAATGTCGAGAAAAGCCAGCGGACAGGAAGTGCTTCAACTGCGGCCAAGTGGGACATCACAAGGATAAATGTACGCAACCCCCTAAAGAGAAGTAGATTGTGAAAGCATGTGCTATTAATGTTGTTCCTTCTTCGTCGAATGCCCCAACCACGGCAGAGAAAGGAAAGAATGTCGTCATTCAAGGTATGCTTTCTGTTTATGATGTTCCTGTTCGAGTATTGTTTGATGCTGGGGCTTCCCATTCCTTCATATCTAGTGAACTGGTAGACAGGTTGGGATTGGAACCCGAGATAGTCGATAGACCTTTGGCGGTGACAAACCCTATTGGTGGTTCGACCAGCCTTAGTATGATTTGTCGAAATTTGGTCTTACTGAGTCATGGATATATGTTTGCTTGTGATTGCTTTGTTTTGAGCTTTACTGGGTTTAACATTATTTTGGGAGTCGATTGGCTCCAAAGATATGGGGTGGTGGTAGACAGTGAGGGATTTTCGGTGACTATTAGGGCGGATGATGGGTGGAGGGTAGTGTTTGGTGGCCTACCTAGTGATGAGGTGATGGCTAGTTTTCTAAATTCCCTCGACATCCCGCAGGACGAGTTAGTAGGAATTCCCATTGTTGGCCAGTATCCATATATCTTCGAGGAAGTGATTGGACTTCCACCACACCGAGAGATTGAGTTCCGTATTGATTTAGTGAAGGATGCCAGGCCTATAGTGATGCCACTTCGTCGTATGGCACCAAGGGAGCAGAGAGAGCTCGGGGTGCAAGTAAGCGATCTTTTGAAGAAGGGATTTATCAGAAGAAGTGTCTACGAGTGGGGAGCACCGGTTGTATTCGCTACAAAGGAAGATGGTTCCCTTCATTTATGTGTGGACTATCGCGAGTTGAATAAAGTGACTAGGAAGAATAAGTATCCTCTTCCACGGATAGATGATTTGTTTGATCAACTGGAAAGAGCAAGGGTGTTTTCCCAGTTGGACCTCGCGACAGGATTTCATCAGCTCCGAGTAGCAGCCAAGAGTATTCCTAAAACGGCCTTTTGACGTCGTCTGGATTCTATGAGTGGTTGGTCATGCCATTCGGGTTGACCAATGCACCAGCATATTTTGTGGATCTTATGAATAAGGTATTCAGGGATCAATTGAATAAGTTTGTTCTTGTGTTCGTGGACGATATACTTATTTATTCGAGGACAGAGGAAGAACACAAGGAGCATTTAGAGTAGCGATGGAGGTGTTGAGAAAACACCAATTGAAAGCGAAGTTTTCTAAGTGTCACTTCTGGAGGAGGGAAGTGAGATTCTTGGACCATGTTGTTTCAGAGAATGGTATTGCCGTGGATCCTGCGAAGGTGGCTACGGTACAAGATTGGTCTACGCCCAAGAATACAACAGACGTAAGAAGTTTCTTGGGATTAGCTGGATATTATCGTAAGTTTCTCCAAGACTTCTCCAAGATAGCGGCACCGTTAACTCGGTCAACCAAGAAGAATCAAGCTTACGTTTGGGACGAAAGATGTGAAAATGCATTCAAGAGCTTAAAGGAAAAGTTGACGTGTGCACCAGTGTTAGTCATTCCTAAAGGGAATGAAGAGATGATAGTATACATGGATGCATGTGGTACCAGACTAGGTGATGTATTGATGCAAGGAGGTAGGGCAGTAGCTTACGCTACTCGGCAATAGAAACCGCATGAGAAAAGATATCCTACCCATGATTTGGAATTGGCAGCAATCGTGTTCGCGTTGAAGATGTAGAGAATTATCTCTTAGGAGAAAGATTCGAGTTGTTTACAGATCATAAATCGTTAAAGTATATCTTCTCTCAGAAGGATCTAAATCTCCGACAGCAAAGATGGTTAGAATTCTTGGCTTCCTATGATTTCGATATCGCATATACACCAGGAAAGGGCAATGCGGTAGCTAATGCATTGAGTAGAAGACATGCCAGTTTAGGGGCTATGTTTCTTGAGTGGAAGCAACTGGAGTATATCGCTGGGTATGATTTCAGACCAAAGTGCGAATTGGATCCATAAATGTTAGCAAGTTTGACGATCAGACCCACTTTGATTGAGCAGATTGATTCCAGTCAGAAGGACGATACTAACTTATTGGAAATCATCTCCAAGTTAGAGATGGGTATGAGGAGTCGAACAAGTATGGGCTTGATCGAGATGGATGGCTTAGAAAGAATGGGAGACTAGTTGTACCCAATGTCAATGGATTGAAAGATGGAGTACTGAGAGAGTGTCATCACTCAAAACTGACTATACATCCCAGTGGTAACAAAACGTATCGAGACATGAAGCAGACCTACTACTGGGAAGGGATGAAAAAAGACATTGGGAAGTTTATGTCCAAATGCATGAACTGCCAGCTAGTTAATGCTGAGAAAAAGAAACCTAGTGGTTTGTTGCAACCATTAGAAATTCTAGAATGGAAATGGGAATAAGTCTCAATGGATTTCATTGATGGGTTACCAAGGACTAGATCGGGCCATGATAGCATTTGGGTGATTGTGCACTGATTGACCAACAGTGCAAGGTTTATACTGATTAAGTCGAATAGAACAGCAGCCAAGTTAGCAGAACTGTATATGAAGTGGGTAGTGAGATTTTATGGAGTACCCAAAGGCATTGTAAGTGACCGAGATCTGTTATTCACTAGTGGATTTTGGATTAGCTTACAAGAGGTTTTAGGATCAGAATTACATCTTAGTACTGCGTACCATCCTCAAACCGATGGTCAAACAAAGAGGGTGAATCGAGTATTAGAAGATTTCTTGAAAGCTTGCATATTAGATTTTGGAGGGTCATGGGATGACCATTTACATCTAGTGGAATTCACATATAATAACAGTTATCAGTCCAGTATTGGTATGGCTCTATTTGAAGCTTTGTACGGAAGACCGTGCAACTCACCATCATGTTGATTAGAAACCGGTGAGAAGTTTGTGCTTGGGCCAAATGTGAAAAAAGAAACCTCAGACAAGATCAGGGTTATCCAACAGCGAATGAAGGCTGCTCAAGATAGACAGAAGAGTTATGCTGATAAGAGGAGAAGAGATCTAAAATTCTCCATTGGCGACTTGGGGTTTGTCCAAATTTCTCCGTTAAAGAGCATGATTCGATTTGGTAGGAGAGGCTAGTTAACACCAAGATTTGTTGGTCCGTTCCCAGTTCTCGAACAAGTTGAGAATTTAGCATATAAAGTTGAATTACCTGACAAGATGGTGGGAGTTCACAACATATTTCATGTTTCCCAGTTGAGGAAGTTCATGCACGACCTCGATATGACTATTTCACCGGATCAGTTAGATGACATCGAAGTAGAACCCGAGGCAGTTGGGAACCGCAAGCCAATTCGTATTGTCGAGAGCGATATGAAGCAACTTCGAAGGAAGGCAGTGAAACTAGTCAAGGTTCAGTGGGGGCGAGAATGAGAGTGACTGTACTTGGGAAACATAGGAGAGCATAAGGGAATCGCATCCAGAACTCTTTGCCTGGTAAGAATTTAATAGTGATAGTTTGTTCCCTTGTTAGTAAACCGATGCTAGGGTAGGCTTGTTGTGTATGTTTGATTGTTTGTGAATGACTGATAGGCATGCAGAACACCTTTGTATGTTTTTGGTTAAGGAATTTCAGGGGCGAAATTTCTTAGGGGGGAGAGTGTAATGACCCGCATTATACGCATCAGAGGATCGTAGAATATTTATTTCTTTTTCATATGAAGTCGTATAGTCATGTCACTTTGGGGAACGACTATTGGGATTATTTCCCATGTTCATGATTTTTACCGAATTTCAAATGACCGTTTTGCCCCTAAAAAGTCTTGTTTCTCCTATAACTTTTTATTGGTAAGGAGTTTTCACCTAAAACCACTTCCATTGGATCCAGATGATGGTTTACCTTTCCGTAGAGTGGTCACATTTGTCAAACAGACTTACCGTTTGGGAGATATGGCTGAAACAAGGTTTAGAAGGTGAAAAACAGCTTAACCGGGCCTAATTAAGGTGATTAGCAGCTAGGCCCATAACTTATTTCGGGATTAGGGTTATGAGGAGGCTGATAGGGTTAGGGAATTCAGTTTTTATTCATTTTTCAGCCGCCACTTACATCTCTTGAAACCTAGTCATGGCCTCCACCTTCTAAAATCATCCTAAATCGCTTTCTAATCGAGGATTAAGCTAAGCTACATCAAATCAAGGCAAATCAACACCAAATTAGAGTTGGAGCTGCTGTGTTGCATAGGAATTCGACCTAAATAGTAGAAAAGTTTCAGATCTAAGATTATTTATGGCTAAGGTGAGTGATTTGCATTGTTTTTCACTAATTACGGCTAATTAGGGTGATCAGTGTTAATTAACGAAATTATGCATGTTAAAATTCTGGAAAAATGTTTAGAAATTCTTAAATATTATTTTATGCCTCTATTAGAAATTTGGGTTAATTTGGAAATGTTTTGCTAATCCTAATGGTAAATCTTGATTAAGGGGATTAAGGGGAAAATCATAGTTTTGGGTATGTTTGATCCATATTTGCATGTTAAATTGTTGTTTTGGTGTTTATGGTTGATTATATATGTTGCTATTACTGTTGGGAATGATTTGTGATTGCACAGAAAAGTTAGAATGGTCGAAAACGCCGTCGTAAGGTGTAAATTGCTTGCTGGAAAAAGTTACAAGAAATTGGTCATTTACGTTCATGAAGCACCTGTCCCTCACGACCCAACCCCTAGGATCGTGCATCACCCTCACGACCCGACTCCTAGGATGGCGAAGTATCCTCACAACCCGACTCCTAGGATGGTGAAGTATCCTCACGACCCGACTCCTAGGATGGTGAAGTATCCTCATGAACCGACCCCTAGGAACGTGAAGCGCCCTCACGACCCGACCGCGAGGAAGATGGCAAATCCTCACACCCCGACCGTGAGGAAGATGGCGAACCCTCACACCTCGATTGTGAGGAATGGGGCAAACCCTAGGGGGCTACCATGAGGAAGGGGTGAACCCTAGGATGGCGAGCCGTAAACCGCACCAGGTAGGAATGGGGATCACGATCTGGACTAGAGAATCACGAACTGGATCAGGATAGGGACCACGAGCCGCCTGTTTACCACAAACCCGAACCGAGAATGGAAGAAAGGTGAATCACGAACCATGCCAGGAGGGGGACCGCGAGCCGTGTGGGCCACGAACTGAAGCCAAGGGGGTGACACGAGTCGAAGCTTGACCCGAACCACGAACCGAGGAAGCTGATCACAAACCGAAGCTTTGAGGCATCACGAGTCGATATGGAGGATCACGAACTAAACTGAAGAGGCACGTGATGGGATAATGACCAAAACCCAAGATGCAAAGGTAGTCCAAATGAGAGGTTATTACTCAGGATCCCAAAGGGGATCAACGAGTTAACTTCATGAGTTGGACTTTGCTGCGGGACGGGTGCAAAGGGGTTATCGATATCCATAACTTTAGTTCACCACTGAGAGATGTATTAGTGGTTGTGGATCAGTGCAATGAGGTCATTGTGACTCCATGGAGCAAAGTGATCGTAGCAAAGGATTGGGTGATTGAGTGGTGGATATCGTATGCTTTACACACTGAGTGAGAGATGTGAGGATGATTGCTATGTTTGATGTTTGCTGTTTGCTATCACCATATCATGCACACCCCATATTATTTTTACACTTTATGTTAGTGTTACCTTAGAGTACTGTACATCTTATTGTGCTAACTCTTCGGTTGCAGGTCCAGGTTCAGTTATGATTGGATTATACCTGTTATTGTTCTGTTTTGTTGCTTATCGCTCGTACCAGACTTTTGTCTGACCCAAAGTTTTATGTCTCTTCTTATTACTTTGGGTGCTCCTAAACGAGCAGACTAGAGACATGTTAGGTGGTAATGCGAGAGTGGCTGTCTGGAGACGAGCAGGAGGCTTCCATGTATGATATACATCTATACTCCCTGTGTTGTAGCTGGTTACTGTTTGGGCATTAGTAGTGTACCTTTTCTTTCTTTTGCTTTAGAGACAGAAATTTGAAGTTGTAGTAATGATGTTGGATCATAGCTGTGTTATGGATTCCGCTGCTATGATGATTTAGTTTTCAATTTATGCATTGTCTCGCCTGTTTTATGTCAAAGTTATGTTGTTATTATATTTTATTCCATGTGCTGTGAGAGATACTACAGGTTCCTTATTAGGTTATAATTTCAAATTCCTTTCTTTTCTTTTCTTTCGACGACCGTCCCGTGCTAGTTGGACATTGGTACAACACATTTCGATGGAAATGTCGGCTGGTTCGGGGCGGGCCGTCACATGATTCTTCAAGAGATGCAGGTCAATAGATTCAAAGCATATCCGATCAACGACGCAATGTACTCTAGGGGAAAAGTGTCGATACGCCTTTTCAGTTAGACCATTAAGATTCATAAGCAAAGCATTCAAAACTTGACCTAGGATGTTAAGATATAGGAAGAAAATCCCTAGATCGGCCCATTTGGGCTCGGCCTTCCTTCACCTAGCATACGAAAGATAGAAGTAGAAGAGTGGACGGATCAGATCGATATACCGACCTAGATCATGTTGATCTAGACCATACCGACCCTGAATCTGCAACCTCCTAAGACCTATTCTATCGGGCATATCTAGGTCAAATACTCGATATTTCTCACATATTTTAGGATGTTGCTACACGTGTCATATATCCAATGAAAGAAGACTTATCTCATAGATTAAAGACTGATTCTACAACCTCCCTACCGAGCCGGGATGAACATCACGTGGCAATCCGAGCTGGATTTTGGCCTCACTATAAATAGCCCTCCAAAACTTCAAAGAAGGGACTTTGGTCATTCTCTTGTCATTTTATTATTGCTGCAACATTGTACTTGATATTAGCCATTAAAACAACCATTTGTAGTCAAAGTTAATATATAATCAAGATATTATAAAGTGAACGTAGGATCGTTAACGCCGAACCACCATAAATTTGTGCGTGATTGCATTTACTCTCATTTTTCATTTATATTTGTGTTGACCGGATCATACCTCCGGCACCGAACTAAGGAAAAGTGCATGATGTATGACGTGGCAGGCCGATATGGGATGATAGTCAGGGAAGAATAACTCGAAACAGAACTTATCGTATAAATCACAGCGCATGGATAATGTATAATAACAAAATATACAACAGGATATAGTAGTAAAGCACGTCTGAATAGAAATTTACATTTCCATAAAGCCGTCGAATCTAAATTATAATACATCTCAGTACATGAATCTTTGAATACAATAAGCCTCACTACATCACTTAGAGTATCAATAACCATCAACATACAATGCAAATAGAAAGGAAATATCTATATAGTAGAAAATAGTATGTCAACCTCTTGCTCGTCATCACACAACATCATCAACACCAAAACCTACTGCCTGCTACCTAGTCTGCTCATCAACAACACATTGATGAATAACCCAAGGTAATAAGTGGGAAACATAAAACCTTGAGTCAGACAACAGTCTCAGTGAGAGATAAAATAGCTAACAATAGTTACACAGGATAATATGAGTATAGATAGTTCAATCATCTAATTTGTTTGACAACCATCGAGTTAACACGTGAAAATCACCCATCACATGCTATATCAGAATAGGAAAGGACAATTCTACTACTGCTTCTTTTTGACATCCTATGGTTATAGCCTACCAAGAGAAAATTGAGAAGAAAACACACAATCAATCATAACATTCAATATCCTAGCTATCACCGTCTACCACCTTGAATCCACCGATAATCGAACTTGCTTTCAACGATCAAAAGGGCTAGTGGAAAAACCTCGATTATAGCCAAACTACCATACGTCATCGTGACTAGAATGTTTTCCTTACTCGGCGAAGACAACTAGGCCCATCATGACTGCCCAGGGTACACAATCCCTCTTGATCCTACGGCGTCCCCACAACACCCTTGTTTTGAGTTGCTAGAACACTCCACTACCGACAATTCCTTGGTGCTTTAAATCTATCGAGCCTTTCTTATTGGTGATAACATATGTAGGTCGAGCGACTTCTCAAACAAATTTCATTATCATCCTCGATCAACTCCCACTAGAGTCAATTTATCAACCTACTGGTTCATGCATCATGCTGCGACTGGTATCATATCACATCAATCCAGCTCCGACCACTCCAATTTGAGTTCACAATCGAAGCGTCATTCATTATTGAGTTGCACATCAATCATCCGAAGTCCATTTCTATCTCACCGACAACTCCCTAAAACCATTACAGCCAAGCTAAAAAAGTTTGGATCCCATCTGCCTTAATCTTATAGATCGGTACCGGTCCATGATAGCCCGGTACCGACCTATGAAGGCTAAGTACCAATCCACACACTTAGCGAAAATCTGCTAAGTGTTTGGCTCCGGTCCATCCATGTCTCGAGAGCATCCTTCCAATCCATATTCCAAGCATTTCAGTGCCCTATAAAAAACTCTGTCGGCCCATCCATGTCTTGAATAATCAAACATCGACCCATCCCAAAAAAAATCTGAATAACTTGAAAATTTGTAGGCAACCCCGATTTATCAACATGAAGCCATGCCGCAAAAATTTCCACTACCCGATCATCCTATATGGGTTGGTGCCGATCAATCATGGATCAGTCCTGGTCCATGTACATAGCTTTTCTCGGTCCGAAATTTTTTGTTCTTCCATCTCTCGTCTTCCAAGAACTCAATTCTAATAAACAACTCAAATAATCCAATCAATTCAATCAAAACAAACATTAATTCATATAATACTGATCATATAAGCATGAACACATCACAATTATGGCATAAACATATCACAAACATGAGATCTAGCATGATTTGAATCTAAATATATATAAAAACATAATTAACCTAACAATTATCCAGTTAACATGATCAAATTAGGTCTTCTTAAGACGTCTAAATATGAGTTAAGCATATATGATTAGATCTGGGGGTGAATTTATCATATAACATATGAATTTGATCCTAGTTTACCTATACAATCCATAGTTTTCGTGTGAGAGATATCTATCACTCGCCAGTTTCTAGATCCAGTGTAAATTCCACGCTATCAGATCTACAAAGCAATAGAAAACCTCCAAAATTGATGAAATTAATGTGATCTAATCTTCTTTGATGATGATCTACCTTCTATATGCAATCAATGTTTAATTGATATGAAAATAATGGAGAATTACGGTTTTAGGTTGAACGGAGAACACAGACGTACAAACTAAAGTTTAAAATGAAAAGTGTAACACCCCACACTCTTCTACACCCAAATTTCGACAAAAATAAAAACATAAACACATCCAAGCATGGAGCGTATAAATCTGGTACCTGCAAATGAATGAGCATGAGCATAATCAAAGTACGATAAGATAACTCACAGTAGAAACAAAATAGGATAAACTAGCATTAATTCAAGTAACTACCTTTTAAAGTAAGTCACTTTTCCAATATCGAGCATGAGAGAGAACGAGAACCGAAAGCCAAACTTAAACACCTATGAGAACCCGACCTTCTCTAGAAAACCTGGGTGGTTGTAATGAGGAAGGGGAGTCTAAACAACAAGATTCTGGTGAACAGGAAATGTACAACTTTGATTATAATACACAGATGTATCCTGTTTGATTCAACCTAAGTTGTATGCCTACCAAGGTTAATGATTCTAGCCTAACCTTGTAAATCTTTATGCACAACCCTTCTCAAGTAGTATTTCCAAGTATGATACCAAGATAGAATGTTTACGCATATATTTAGGAAGCCTTTATACAATAGCATGGTTGCCTATTTAATCGAGAGTGGACCCCTAATTACAGAGTTTCTATATTTTTTTTGAAATTGACAGAGTTTCTATATATATATATATCCTCATTTGCTATCCTTTATTATTTATTGCCTCACTATCAATGATAGATAGGGTAGATTCTCCTTGATCGCTTAAGAGCCTAGGCTGACCTATTGGCCACTTATTATTCCTCGATAATATATACAACGTCAACATAAACTAGAGGGCACTAGCTACAGGGACCTACTAATTAAGGCTTCTGTCATTCACGCATATACTCTTGCCCCTTGTAAGGTGAGATATGGTATTTTATCATTCGCTATACCATCTAGCTAACCTTATTGGATAACCTCCTTAGTCGCTTACTACTTCCTATAGGGTAGGTAGCCATATCTGACGTTTTTAGATTCCAGGTTTGGGTAGGCCCTACACACTCACACCATTTAAGACCCCTAAACTTAAAGACCTACTCCTAGGTGGACTCTTCAACCCTAACTGCTTAAGACCTAGGAAGCAGACTATACACAAAGGTTATTAAGTTCGTGCCTCATTAGCCTTTAATACCTTTCCCTATTGAGATAAAGTGGGCTACGTCATTAAGTCCTTTCCGCTTAGTTTCTCTTTACGGAAGTACTATTCGTACATGATTTGTTATCATCATGGGGTCCTATGGTTAAAAATATTTTATATCATTAACCTACTAAGCCCAATTCAAATTTTTAATTATATAACTAGTATAAATGAGGAAAGTTATATCCTCTTACCCTAGGATATTTATTCGATTATCTCCTAATTGGACTTAGTATTTAAACAACAATCAATATTCGTTAATCCCCTTTTTACAAAAATTTGCTTCTATCCCTAAGGTTTATTGCCATTTATGACCATAACGGTCATATTTTCCTAAGGCAACCATTTATCAGTCCCAAAGTATCTATTTGTTGTACCTCAATAGACAATTACTATTCTTATTTATTTATTGCTTGTTATATATTTATATATATTAGTGCACCAGACCTCTCACATTAAGTTGACCACATGTGGATGCTGGATTTGTCGGTTGGTTCCGGGCAGACTTCTACCACAAGTTGAACTTAACCTCATGCCTTAGTGTAGTTATATTTACGCATTAGACCCCTCACATTAAGCTGGCCACATGTGGATGTTGGGTTTGCCGAACGGTTCGGGTAGACTTCTACCACAAGTTGAGCTTAACCTCATGTCAAAATGCAGTTATAATTCAAATCCCCTAATTGGGGTTTACAACATTTATCCTAATCAATTTAGGAATTGCAACCACTATCCTATTATATTCACTTCTCCCCAATCAACATCAGTTACAATTGTTATTTATAGATTTTGTGGTTCTATTTATAGCAATTAATTATATTTATTGCTACAATGGTCACCACAAATATATTAATTCAACATGGATTACATTTTCATATATAATTCCATAATCGAATATCGTTCAAACATTCAAGCATCCAATACAATGTATATTTTACCGTTTTACGAAGATTTGGACGGATTATATATATATATATTTCACATGATTAACATAGTTATTTTCTTTATTACTATTTTTAAATTTAATGATTTGGTTTAATCTATATCAAACATTCCTTTTTGCATTCTATGTTATCATAAGGTTCCAAATTTTACAAAAAGACCATTAGCTGTAGTTATTATAAAGTATGTCTGATTATTGGGATAGACATATTTCAAATTCACAAGAAATATATATGTATTTATGTTTTTGGAATAGCTGATGCAGACTACGCACAAATATGTATATTTATATTTATACGTACGTTTGCACCACTTTTCCATTTTTCAACTTTTTTGTCATATCTCTTGTGAATTCAAAGTAATGTCTTTTTGTTCAAAAAGAGGAAAACGACATATTTACAACAATTAAGCCGAGAACCCCCAACAACATCAAACCAAATAGGTATAATTCTTTTAAATTAAAACCACATAATCCATCAACTTACACTGAAACTTGGGATTTGGAAGAAACTACATATAAACAATGTTATTAGGATTTCCAAATCCTTAGTGTTTTCTAACAAACTACAACACATTTTACAACATAACTGTCGGAAATATGTATAAACAATTTTAAGAATACTACAATTAATATTATTCCTAACCACAATTCACAATTTACAAGTTTCGACAATATTTATTAGAAGATCTGATAGGAGTCAATTCAAATACAACAACATTATGAACAGATCTGATGAAAATAGGCATATGTTTTGAGATCTAGTACAAACAAGATAAATAGGCAATTATAACTTTGTATATAAATTTCCCACTCACCCGAATGCATCAAAATCTGAAGTTTGAATAATCTTTTAGGCCTACAATTCCCAAATTCTTATAAATCTACAATTTGTTTGAAAAGGGGAAAAATTACAGATCTGCAGATATGTTGGAAAATAGGAAGAAAGGGGAGAATCTGATGTAGATCGTCAATTCACATTCTTTTCCATTGGATTTGATAATCCCTTTATTCTATATGATTTGTAATTGATTGGTTGCATATGAATATATTTTTAAATAAGAAATTAGGTTTGAAGAGGGAGGAAAATGGCAGCGCTTTACTGTTACCTACAGATTTGTGTGGAAAAGAGTGAGGCCTTACCCCTTTATTGATAGGAGTGGAATTGGCCATGAACCGTTAGATTTACTTTAGTTTATGTCATTCATTCGTTTAATAATATAATATAATCTAGCCCCCTTAACCCTAGCTGTCACTAGGCGTTCTAGCGCCCAGTGGGTTGACCAGTTGGGTCGCCAGTTGCCCAGTGAGGCTGGTTAAATAAGGTATATAATATATAATTATTCTGATTTATTTATTTTCTGTCCGTTATCGTATTTCGTCCGTAATTTTTTCATACGGATTCCGTTCGCGAAACTCCAAACATGAAAGTTGACCAAGATTCTGAAACGAACGCATCGGTTAAAGCATCATGGTCAAATTCCATTGTTTGCATAAATTACTATATTTGAAACTCCAATAATTTATTCCTATTGCCAAAATTCCAGGTTGTTACATTTGTAACACCCCACATCCGTTAGTGTCACTCACAAAGGGAATGCACTAAGTTCTGTGAAGTATTATAGGTAAAAGATGCAGATAAATTACAAGACAGATAAATAAAGCAGCGGAAAAGTGAATAAAACTTTATTTCATTTATAACGGCTTGTACAAAGATTGTTTTCCAATAACAAAGTATCTATCTTGTTTAACAAAATAAAGAAGCATAAATATACAATGATATTCCCCAATAAAACATTAGCCAGCATAGCGGTGGAAAAGAGAGTCCAAAGCAGTACATCAAAGAGTCTTCAATGGAAAGAGTAACAGGTCCATACAAATCTGAGCTATTCCCTCCCTGACTACCTGGGGGGGGACGAAAGAAAAGAAGACGAAAGAAAACATAGAGTCAGACATAAAGCCCGGTAAGTCTAGTGGTGTTTCGGTATATGAATAAGGAAAAGGACATGACATGCATAAACTGAAAATGGGAAAATACTATAAACTAAGGCAAAGCAGTTAGAATCGAAATTACTATCGCACCCCATACTAATCTATGCACTACCTAACTAGTATCCCAACTAGTAATCTGTATAAAATGATAACGTGATCCTAGTCCCTGTAACTGTGGTTGCCATCAGGCGCACATTTATTTATTACCTAGATTTCATCTAGGGTTTTCTATCGAGCGTTCCCTAGATTCGACTAGGGTTTTTACGACTTGTCTAATACTTCTCGGATTCAGGATTTATGCCACCTAGGTCCACTAGGGATTATGCTACCTATCGAACGATGCCCCTAGTCTAGGACACACTACCTAGAGTGGTATATGTTCCTAGACTTTCCCCAAGTATGTGTCGCGAATCGTTTATCGCTGTCTAGATGCACATGTCCTGAAATGTGCGACCCGAGTCCCGTGGCAGGGCTATTCTAGAAACACGGAACTCGGTCGGGAGCTTTCAGATATCTGCCGATGCAGATGCTAAGGTCTATTTTTCTACCAGTGGTTATGGTCCCACGTGACCCCTTCCTCAACTACTGAAAGGCAATCCAAGAAAATCAAGCACGAGAACTATACTCTTGCCACCTATGCCCCCACTTTCCTATTGGCCAGCCTCACCCATAACTAGATAGCAAGTATATGGTCTGTTGGGAGTTCTCTGCCATTCCACATGCGTACTACGATTGACTCAAGATGGTAGGTAGACGACGAGTCGCTATCATAGGGATACTGGTCTCGTCGAATCACGCTGGTCCATCCTGGTCTTTAGGTTGCCTTAAATTGCAGCCAAGGCATACCCTTGGTTCTTTTGACGCAGACCTTAACCTCTGTGAGCCCAGGCAGATCATCTGCAGCCTCATAGAGGGATACCAAGAGTACCCTCACGTCCCCCGAAGCTATGTGCTTCTAAACCCAGTCCGTTGGAGCCTTTTTTTTGAAATCGGATAAACGTTTGCTCCTTCTCACGCACTTGTTAAGCGATGATCTACCATATCGGGTTATTCATCCTTATGGACCAGCTCAGTTTTCTTGACTAAGAATTATTACTTAGTTGTTGCCAACTAAGGTTTACCACTTAGTTTCTTTTCCCATAAATCTTGTTAACTAAGGTTTATCACTTAGTTTCTTTAACTGGGGACTTCAACTTAGCTCCCGTTCTCGATTGTTTCTTAACTAGGGTTTTCTACTTAGCCCTCTTTCTCGTCAAGTTGGATTGGTTAAGTGTCATTAATCATTTCAGGTTAGTTTTACCCATTCCTTTGTCATATTAAACTGGCTAAGTGTTATCAGTGGTTCATGTTGACTTAACCCTATCACAAACCAAGTTATATTGGTTAAGTATTTCTTATTACTTAACCCAACCCATTCATCTTGTATTGGTTAAGTGTCCCCTAAACTAATCTTGCCCATCAGTTTTAACTAACATGTTATAGCGGTTAAGTGTTCCCTTAGTTAACTTAACCCTAACATCTGTTTAATTAACATGTTCTAATGGTTAGGTATTGTCCCTTCATATTTCAACTTAACCCTATTCAGTTTATCACATTATGATGGTTAAGTGTTCTAATTAACTTAACCCTACCAATCCTAACTTAACTTCTTAGAGCACCTGACCACTCACATTAGACGGGTATTGCTACGGTTACTGGATGTGCCGGTCGGTTCCGGACAGGTTTACACCGTAGCTTAGTCTAACCACGTGTACTTATTGGGCTCAATGCTTAACCACCCACATTGGATAGGTATTGTTGTGACTACTGGACAGTCGGGCGGGTCCGGGCAGGTTTACATCACAACTCAATCCAACCTCGGGTTAAGCATGTCGTGTTTTCTAAATTTACATATTTGTCACTTTTCATTTTTGTATGTAAATATTTATGGCCCAATTATCCACATTCACTAATTTTGGGTATAATTTATACCGCTTTAAATGTCACTAGTCGTTGGCATGTGTCAGACATGCCAATACATGTATTTTATTTTAAACCCAACGTTTGTTTCCCCCGTTTGTACGTACACAGCATAACATATGTTGGGCTTAATATTTCAGCCCAACTCATGAACATAAAAAGGGGAAGCACAGAATCATGAATTGTTCTAGAATACATAAAAGTGTGTGGCGCATGAACTTGCAACATAGCGTTTTCACAAATATAGATTGTGGGTCATGTGAGCTTGCATTCAATAAGGATATATTATCTAAATTGGTGTCACATGAAATGGCGTGTAACAACCCGTAATTTTCAATAGCCTGTTATAACAAATATCGAGGCAGAATTAAATTCTAAAATCTGAATCAAGGGAAACGGGCTATGCCATTTCGTTCGTCTCATAAAAATACGCGAAATAGAGTCCGAGTTTTCGAAAAACGGAGTCCGTATGGCCCAGATATGGCCCGTCAAAGTTTTCAGAAAATTCAAGGTTTAAAATCAGATTCAAATTCAAAGAATTGGGCCAGCTGGGCCAAGGCGGGAAAAATCCCGCCAGGACCCGCTTGTCGACAGGCCTGTCGACATGGTCCCTAGGGTGTCGACAGCCCTGTCGACAGCCTTGTCGACAGGGGGGTGGCCGGGCTGTTTGGTCTGGTGCACCATTTCTGATTTGGGCTTGGTTGTGTGACTTGGTTCTAGAGAGTTCCGAGATCTGACGGACCTAAACTATCCTAGGGTTAATCCTAGGGCTAAAAACACTCTAATCTTCTATAAATAAGACCCTAACCTACCCTAAATCACTCATTATTCATTATAGCAACTAAACTATGTCAAAATCAAACCTCTCATGGCCTCCACTCTCTTCATACAATTCCTAAATCAAATTCCTAAGAGATTTCCATGCATACAAGTGTATTTAGGCTTGTATGATCCTCTTTAGCTTGCATTAAAGTCTTGTTTCTCTATTGGCATCATAAAATAAGAGTTTTGATCAAGTTTGCTTGCATTTTTGGGGTTTTTGGTTGCATAAGGGTTTAATTACATTTGCTATACTCATTTGAGTTCGCATAAGCATTGTAAGCCCTATTCCTTTCATACTTAAACTCTAAAGTTAAATGTATGTTATGCAAGTTTATTATGATGAGATATGCAAGTTATCATGTTGTAAATATGCAAGTTTGGTTTGCAAGTTATCATATGTTATGTAAGTTTTGTTATGCAAGTTTGGTTTGCAAGTTATCATATGTTATGTAAGTTTTGTTATGCAAGTATGATATGCAAGTTGACATATGTTATGCAAGTTTGTTTATGCAAGTATGATATGTAAGTTAACATATGTTATGCAAGTTTATTTATGCAAGTATGATATGCAAGTTGACATATGTTATGCAAGTTTGTTTATGCAAGTATGATATGTAAGTTAACATATGTTATGCAAGTTTATTTATGCAAGTATGATATGCAAGTTAACATATGTTATGCAAGTTTGTTTATGCAAGTATGATATGTAAGTTAACATATGTTATGCAAGTTTATTTATGCAAGTATGATATGCAAGTTAACATATGTTATGCAAGTTTGTTTATGCAAGTATGATATGTAAGTTAACATATGTTATGCAAGTTTATTTATGCAAGTATGATATGCAAGTTAACATATGTTATGCAAGTTTGTTTATGCAAGTATGATATGTAAGTTGACATATGTTATGCAAGTTTATTTATGCAAGTATGATATGCAAGTTGACATATGTTATGCAAGTTTGTTTATGCAAGTATGTTATGCAAGTTTGGGATGGTCATATGGTTCATGTTATCATGTTATGCATGCTTTTTGGGCCTAAAAATGTAATATGCAAGTGTGTGAATACATGAACGTTTCATATGCCACCATCTTGAACTTGTGGCTTTAACATTTTTATGTCATGATTATGCCAAGTTCCCTCTTTCTATCCTTTATGCGTTATTGCGATATGTAAGCGATGGGATTGCGTTTGGGGTTTGGGTAAACTTAAAAGACATAAAAATATGAGCTTGGGAATTTACCTATTAAGTTAGGTCTACCCATTGGGAATTTACCTATTAAGTTAGGTCTACCCAAATTGCTTGAAAACTTGTAATATGTTTTGGAAACATGATGGACATGACACTTAGAAAAGATAAGTGTGACCAACTCGAGGTTGGGTTGAGTTTGTAGCGTAAACCTACCCGGAACCGACCGGCCTAACTAGTTGCTACAAACAATAGGACCCAATGTGAGAAGTTGGTCATGTTGTACCTTGGACCCGAGGTTAGACTAAGTTGTGGTGTAAAGCTACCCGGACCCGCCCGGCTTAACTAGTAACCACAACAAAGTCTAATGTGAGAGGTTAAGGCGCATTAATTAATTAATGCCTCATGATTAGGGTTAAGTCATGGACCATTTAATACTTAACCAATTTGGGCTCGGTAGATTAATAGGGGTTAAGTCGTGAACTCATCGTTACACTTAACCAAGTTAATCCATGATTAGTGAAGGGGTTAAACCATACTTAACCCACTAGAAAAATCCTAGCAATGGGGGTCCGCTCCTTCAGTAATCCCTAGTTTGTATCATCATGGACCTAGGGACTAGGCTAGGGTGGAGGCACGATTACTGAACTGGAGATAAGGGGCCAAAAAAGCGACGGCCGTGGTACGCCGGTGTAGTTCTGGGCGGACTCTGGTCGTGCACATAGTCCGTAGCCGGAGAAAACAAGCACGGGTACCGGTAGACCGAGACTGTGCACTCATGTTTATGGTGTCCAGGGGTTGACACCCTAGGGCTTGATACACCCGACGGGTGGACCCGGCACAGTTCGACTACATTCATGTTTGAGCCGTATTGACACCAACACATGACGAGTTAGGCTTAGGAAGCCGATCGATTAGACCGTTGGGTTGGACCTCGTGGTAGGGTCACTTCATGTTATTGGACCTAGTAAGAGGGTCACTTCATGTTATTGGGCCAAAGCTTGGGCCGTGGGATCAATATTGGTATATCCAAGTCATGTTAGTTTGCTAGTACACCCGTGGTGCAAAACCTTAATCTTGATTATGCGATGACACCTTTATCTACCTCAATAGTTAATCGTCATGATGTTATCCTTGTATTCATACTTGCTGCTCATGTCAGTTAACTTTATCAGTTTACATTGATTGTAGTAGGGCTTACTCAGTCTTTTTGACTGACCTGTTTCCTTTCGCCTCTTTTTCTTCCGTTTCCCCCCCCCCCAGGTTCTCAGGGAGGGAATACAGGAGCTTAGCTGGATCTTACCTGCTTTTCTTGGATAGCTCATGTATGCTTTGGACTTGAGCTCGCTATGGTTTTTCTGCCTTGGGGATAGCTACTTATGTTTTTCTGTTCAGTTTCAGATGATGTGTTTTATGTACTAGACTTGTTTTATTTGGAAAAAAAAAATTTGACATTATGATGTACCAGACATGTTTTGAAATGGTTTAAATCTTCCGCTGTTTTATCTATGTTATTTACTCTGTTTACATATATACATATGTTCTTGTTCTGCCTTGATATATCATTATGCATGTTTACCTGATTCAAACGCCCTACCAAAGTCAGAGTGCTTGCAAGAGTCACCCTGGCGGAGGTGGGGTGTTACATTTGGTATCAGAGCATATGGTTTACGAGAAGGAAAAAAAAAAGGTTTTAGAAAACTTTTTGAAAACTATTTTCAAAACCAAGTATAAAGTATTTTCCAAAGAAAAGTCTAGTTTATTCTAAAGGCTATTCCCCAAAAAGCCATTAGCGTTATCCTTCGTTCCCTTGACCTAATCTTAGCTTATCTTTCGTTTCAGTATGGCTGAGAATCTTGCCATCCCGGATGGAGTAAACGTACCACTCTGGTATAGGAGGCTTCTAGAAGCTAGGGCGGCAGCCGGCCCCGCAAACCCTACTCCCACTCCTCCTCCTGTAGTTGAGAATCCTCTCCCGAATGTCCCTCCTCCGGTGGTTCCTGTTCCTCCTCCTCCAGTTGCTGAGGCTCCTCTTCCTCCTCCTCCCCCTCAGCATCCTCAGGTTGAGTTCACGAAGGTTTGTAAAGACTTCAAGGCAATGGGAGGCAAGAATTTCCTAGGCACGGAATCTTTTGTTGAAGCTAGGAATTGGTTGAAGGACACGGAGGACTTGTTTGCTATCTTTAGGATTGATGACGAGAGAAAGATATTATTGACAGTGTGGCTTTTGAAGGACGAAGCAGCCTATTGGTGGGAGGTCACCAATGGGACGAGGCCCGTCGAAACTTGGGCCGATTTGAGGGCTAGATTTGTGGCCAAGTTTCTATCCTCTGCTGAGGCGAATTTACAGATGGAGAAGTTCCTTGCATTAAAGCAGGATGATATGACTGTCAAGGAGTATGTGAACAAGTTTAATCAGCTGGCCCGTTTTGGTTTGGATATAGTAAACACTCCTGAGAAGAAGGCTCTCCGATTTGCTAGGGGGTTGAATGAGCCGCTGCAGGGTTTAGCGATGTCGCATATTCCGCATGGAGCTACTTTTGAGAGTTTGGTCGATATGGCTCTACTTCAGGGTGATGTAAAGAAAGAGGTCAAGTCGAGTGATACTCAGCCAAAGAAGACTGATTCTCAGGGTAAAGGCAATCAAGGTGGTCAAAGCAGTCAGGGGAACAACAATAACAAGGGCAAGAACAAGGGGAAATGCCATTATTGCGGTTCAGTTGGGCATCTTGTCAAGGATTGTAAGAAGAGGAAAAGGAATAACGGTGAATGCTTTTTATGTGGGAAGACTGGACATTTCAGCAAGGATTGCCCGAAGAAGCAGGGGCAAGGCCAGGGTCAGACTCAGCGTGCTGGACCCGCAGGAGGGCAGGTTCAGGCTCTCATTACCGCTCCAGTTCCCGATCGAGGTAGTATTTCTGTTGAGAGCCTTGTATATATTTCTGATTTTCCAGTTCGTACTTTGTTTGATTCTGGTGCATCGCATAGTTTTATCTCATCTGATCTTGTTGATAGTTTGCACCTTAGTACTAGCTTGGTAGAGGATCCCGTTTGTGTCTCAAATCCTATTGGGGGTTCCGCCCATTTGTCTATGATATGTGGGGATTTGAGGATCTCTATACTGAGTGTAGAGTTCTTGTGCAGTGCTTATATTCTCGGTTTCAGGGGATATGGGTTGGTTTTGGGCATGGAATGGTTGTCCTGTTTTGGAGCCATTCTTGGTTTTTGTATATAGGGTTGGGAGGCTCATGACTCGCCTCGGTAATACCCTAGAAATTTCTAGCAACCCTATGAGTCCCGTTATGTTATGTTGAATCCCTCAACTCGTCTATCGATAGTTTGCAATCTGTGAGGGTGGTCCGAGAATATCCTGATATCTTGGGGGAAGTAAAGGGGTTACCCCTAGGCGTGGGATAGATTTCCGCATTATCTGGTTGGTAATACCAAGCCAGTTTCGTGGCCGGTTAGGCACATGACCTCACGAGGTGAGAGTTAAGAAAGCAAGTCAAGGAGTTGCTTGAGAAGAAATTCCTGAGACGAAGCATTTTCGAGTAGGGTGCTCCAGTAGTATTCGCTTATGTGTTGATTATCGTGAGAAGAATGGACAACCGTTACCAAGGATCGATGATTTGTTTGATCAGCTTGTAGGAGCATCTGTTTTCTTTTGATCTAGCTACCGGATTCTATCAGCTTAGGATGGCTGAGGATGGAATTGACAAGACTGCGTTTAGGACTCTAGATGCATTGTTAGAATGGCTAGTCATGCTATTTGGTTTGACTAATGCACCCGCATATTACGTGAACTTGATGGGTAGGGTGTTTAGGGAGTCCTTGAACAAGTTTGTCATGGTCGTCATAGACGATATTTTGATCTCCTTAAAAGAACGAGGAAGAGTATGCTAGACATCTCAAGGAGGTGATGGATACGCTTAGGGCCACCAGTTGAAGGTCAAGTTCTCCAAATGTTACTTTGGAGGAAAGAAGTTGGATTTCTGGGGCACATAGTTCCTAAGTAAGGCTTAGCGGTGGATTCCGCTAAAGTGGTTGTGGTTTAAGACCGGAAAACTCTGAGGAGGGCAATTGAAGTAAGAAGCTTTCTCCGTTTGGCTAGTTAGTTAGCATTCCCCGAGCTTAAACTTACTCTTCTGGATCAAGAAGGGGGTTTCACAGGAAGAAGACCCGCAGTTAGTCAAGAACATGGACCAGATGATTCGAGGCGATATGTTAAGTCACCTCGCTAGATATATTATAGACGACAAGGAAATGGGCTCCAACTCATATTCGGATATAAGAGTTAAGAAGCTAAGAAATCATGAAGTAAAAGACGGTCAAAGCAAAAGTGGGGTTAAGCTCAAGGAAATGTGACTTAAAAGGGCTAAAGGCTAGATACGCGCATCATGTCTCTTTCTAAGAGTATATCCTTGATCCTTGTTTTCCTGTGGAACTTACTCGCATAGTATCTTTTTATGTATATCCTCTCGGTCCCATTTCTGTCAGGAGGTATGGCTTAATGGTTAATAATACAGGTCAAGGGGGTCTGTTAGGTTAGCTAAACCTTTTGGGTTTTTATAGGATATGGAGTAAGTTAGGAAAGGATTTCTTGTAATCCGAAAGAGGAGTATACCCTGCTTATCTTCCCGATCTCTTTAGCATATCTTTTGTTATCCATGATTATCTAGTTTATCATGTTGATCTTGTCATGAGAACCTTAGGTAGAATCCTTTGGATGAAACATGTGTTTGAGACATGTTATGTTTGATGGTTGCAAGTGGTTGCAAGTGTTTGCAAGTGGTTGCTCGTGGATGCATTATACACAATTAGGCACTAGATCGGCTCGCACACTCCTCATGTTGCATATGCATGAGTGTTTATGCTTATTCATGGATGAAAATTGTGTGTTATCACATGGATGTTGCATATGGGTGTATGTTATGTGCACACATATAGATATTATACATTATGTTAGGAATTGCATACATATGGATACATTTCACTAACATATTTTGCATTGATCTTTGCATTAGATAAGTACATATACACACACTTCTGCATATGTTCATCCAGCATTTTGAATCTTGTAAGGACAATGATTGCTCGTGGGTGATGTTTTGAGTAGATGGATGATTGGATGGTAGGATACGTTCTTCCTAACTTGAAGATTTCGGGGACGAAATCCTTTAAGGAGGGGAGAATGTAACAACCCGTAATTTTCAATAGCCTGTTATAACAAATATCGAGGCAGAATTAAATTCTAAAATCTGAATCAAGGGAAACGGGCTATGCCATTTCGTTCGTCTCAGAAAAATACGCGAAATAGAGTCCGAGTTTTCGAAAAACGGAGTCCGTATGGCCCAGATATGGCCCGTCAAAATTTTCAGAAAATTCAAGGTTTAAAATCAGATTCAAATTCAAAGAATTGGGCCAGCTGGGCCAAGGCGGGAAAAATCCCGCCAGGACCCGCTTGTCGACAGGCCTGTCGACAGCGTCCCTAGGGTGTCGACAGCCCTGTCGACAGCCTTGTCGACAGGGGGTGGCCGGGCTGTTTGGTCTGGTGCACCATTTCTGATTTGGGCTTGGTTGTGTGACTTGGTTCTAGAGAGTTCCGAGATCTGACGGACCTAAACTATCCTAGGGTTAATCCTAGGGCTAAAAACACTCTAATCTTCTATAAATAAGACCCTAACCTACCCTAAATCACTCATTATTCATTATAGCAACTAAACTATGTCAAAATCAAACCTCTCATGGCCTCCACTCTCTTCATACAATTCCTAAATCAAATTCCTAAGAGATTTCCATGCATACAAGTGTATTTAGGCTTGTATGATCCTCTTTAGCTTGCATTAAAGTCTTGTTTCTCTATTGGCATCATAAAAGAAGAGTTTTGATCAAGTTTGCTTGCATTTTTGGGGTTTTTGGTTGCATAAGGGTTTAATTACATTTGCTATACTCATTTGAGTTCGCATAAGCATTGTAAGCCCTATTCCTTTCATACTTAAACTCTAAAGTTAAATGTATGTTATGCAAGTTTATTATGATGAGATATGCAAGTTATCATGTTGTAAATATGCAAGTTTGGTTTGCAAGTTATCATATGTTATGTAAGTTTTGTTATGCAAGTTTGGTTTGCAAGTTATCATATGTTATGTAAGTTTTGTTATGCAAGTATGATATGCAAGTTGACATATGTTATGCAAGTTTGTTTATGCAAGTATGATATGTAAGTTAACATATGTTATGCAAGTTTATTTATGCAAGTATGATATGCAAGTTGACATATGTTATGCAAGTTTGTTTATGCAAGTATGATATGTAAGTTAACATATGTTATGCAAGTTTATTTATGCAAGTATGATATGCAAGTTAACATATGTTATGCAAGTTTGTTTATGCAAGTATGATATGTAAGTTAACATATGTTATGCAAGTTTATTTATGCAAGTATGATATGCAAGTTAACATATGTTATGCAAGTTTGTTTATGCAAGTATGATATGTAAGTTAACATATGTTATGCAAGTTTATTTATGCAAGTTAACATATGTTATGCAAGTTTGTTTATGCAAGTATGATATGTAAGTTGACATATGTTATGCAAGTTTATTTATGCAAGTATGATATGCAAGTTGACATATGTTATGCAAGTTTGTTTATGCAAGTATGTTATGCAAGTTTGGGATGGTCATATGGTTCATGTTATCATGTTATGCATGCTTTTTGGGCCTAAAAATGTAATATGCAAGTGTGTGAATACATGAACGTTTCATATGCCACCATCTTGAACTTGTGGCTTTAACATTTTTATGTCATGATTATGCCAAGTTCCCTCTTTCTATCCTTTATGCGTTATTGCGATATGTAAGCGATGGGATTGCGTTTGGGGTTTGGGTAAACTTAAAAGACATAAAAATATGAGCTTGGGAATTTACCTATTCAGTTAGGTCTACCCATTGGGAATTTACCTATTAAGTTAGGTCTACCCAAATTGCTTGAAAACTTGTAATATGTTTTGGAAACATGATGGACATGACACTTAGAAAAGATAAGTGTGACCAACTCGAGGTTGGGTTGAGTTTGTAGCGTAAACCTACCCGGAACCGACCGGCCTAACTAGTTGCTACAAACAATAGGACCCAATGTGAGAAGTTGGTCATGTTGTACCTTGGACCCGAGGTTAGACTAAGTTGTGGTGTAAAGCTACCCGGACCCGCCCGGCTTAACTAGTAACCACAACAAAGTCTAATGTGAGAGGTTAAGGCGCATTAATTAATTAATGCCTCATGATTAGGGTTAAGTCATGGACCATTTAATACTTAACCAATTTGGGCTCGGTAGATTAATAGGGGTTAAGTCGTGAACTCATCGTTACACTTAACCAAGTTAATCCATGATTAGTGAAGGGGTTAAACCATACTTAACCCACTAGAAAAATCCTAGCAATGGGGGTCCGCTCCTTCAGTAATCCCTAGTTTGTATCATCATGGCCCTAGGGACTAGGCTAGGGTGGGGGCACGATTACTGAACTGGAGATAAGGGGCCAAAAAAGCGACGGCCGTGGTACGCCGGTGTAGTTCTGGGCGGACTCTGGTCGTGCACATAGTCCGTAGCCGGAGAAAACAAGCACGGGTACCGGTAGACCGAGACTGTGCACTCATGTTTATGGTGTCCAGGGGTTGACACCCTAGGGCTTGATACACCCGACGGGTGGACCCGGCACAGTTCGACTACATTCATGTTTGAGCCGTATTGACACCAACACGTGACGAGTTAGGCTTAGGAAGCCGATCGATTAGACCGTTGGGTTGGACCTCGTGGTAGGGTCACTTCATGTTATTGGACCTAGTAAGAGGGTCACTTCATGTTATTGGGCCAAAGCTTGGGCCGTGGGATCAATATTGGTATATCCAAGTCATGTTAGTTTGCTAGTACACCCGTGGTGCAAAACCTTAATCTTGATTATGCGATGACACCTTTATCTACCTCAATAGTTAATCGTCATGATGTTATCCTTGTATTCATACTTGCTGCTCATGTCAGTTAACTTTATCAGTTTACATTGATTGTAGTAGGGCTTACTCAGTCTTTTTGACTGACCTGTTTCCTTTCGCCTCTTTTTCTTCCGTTTCCCCCCCCCCCCCCCAGGTTCTCAGGGAGGGAATACAGGAGCTTAGCTGGATCTTACCTGCTTTTCTTGGATAGCTCATGTATGCTTTGGACTTGAGCTCGCTATGGTTTTTCTGCCTTGGGGATAGCTACTTATGTTTTTCTGTTCAGTTTCAGATGATGTGTTTTATGTACTAGACTTGTTTTATTTGGAAAAAAAAAATTGACATTATGATGTACCAGACATGTTTTGAAATGGTTTAAATCTTCCGCTGTTTTATCTATGTTATTTACTCTGTTTACATATATACATATGTTCTTGTTCTGCCTTGATATATCATTATGCATGTTTACCTGATTCAAACGCCCTACCAAAGTCAGAGTGCTTGCAAGAGTCACCCTGGCGGAGGTGGGGTGTTACATGGCGTACTTTTAGACTTATTTAAACATGGGTTTATACACATATAACTAAGCATAATGTCAAACACCAAACTAGCATAAAAATGTCCACTTTTTGACATAACCCAAAGGTGTAAACTAACTTTACATCAAGTAGCCTATTTCAACATTAAACTAGTATAATTTGTGTAACCAAAAAGGTACTTGCATAAACCCAATTATCACTTGCAAATAAACATAATAATGTATACAAAGTTTTTGAGTCGTGTAGGCATAAAAGGTTTCAACTTGGAACATGTTTACATGAGTCTCAACTTAGGCCTAAAAAAAAGAATGTATGCTAACCATGTTAATGACATAACATAAAGATGTCAATTCTAGTGTTTTACTACAAACTTGCAAGTGATATTTATTTTCATATACAAATGTCAATAAGCCTGCATCAACCAATTTATGCCACAAACACCCAATACAAAATATGACATAATCAACGCAATACACAAAATTTACATCAATATTGTACGATAGTAAAACCCCAATTTCATTTACATCGAATCACATCGCAATTTCTATTCATATTCAGAAAACCACTATACTTACAACGGGCGCTGAAACTTGTTTTCTGTTATTCTGAATTTGCAAAGCTTTCCTTTGGAGTAGAAAACATTGTGTAGAAATTAGGTTAGACTTTTGTTTCTTGAATCATTGTTCGTCTCTTTTCAAGCGGAGGCTCTCCTTAGTTTTCTTCTGACATTATTGCGGCTAAGTTCTTATTTTTGTGTGATTTTTAGTTGGAGACCTAGGGTGTTTTTATAGAGTTGCAAGTTAATTAGAGTCGTCGATGAAGCCAGGGTTAATCAAAGCCATCCGTTCTAAAGAGAAGCCAATCAAAAGAAGACAACTCAGCCCTAGTGACAAGACCAGGCCCAGAAATTCGAGCCAGGACCCAACCAGACAAACCAGGCCGACCAGGCAGGTCGACACCCAGGTCGACACTATGATCGACCTGGGGGTGACCAGGTCGACACCACGGTCGACCTGGGGGTGACCAGGTCGACACCATGGTCGACCCTATGGTCGATATGGTCCCTGGGCGGGAATTCTCCCGCCCAGCCCAGTTTGAGCTTATTTTTCAAATTTTGAATTTCGTTCTGAACTGTTTTGAATTTTAAACTGAATTCTGAAATTTCGGAAGGTCATAACTCCTTCATACGGAGTCCGATTTACGCAAACTCGGACTCTATCTCAAGCAGAATTCCGAGACGAACGCAACGGCGTAACCCGTTTCCCTTAATTCCCACATTTAGAATTAACTATACTTTAATTTGTGAAATTTAATGTTGCAGAACTACGGGGTGTTACATTCTCCCCCTCTTAAAAGGATTTCGTCCCCGAAATCTTCAAGTTAGGAAGAATGTGTCCTACCACCCAATCACCCATCTACTCAACCATACAATCACAGGCATTCATTATCCTTAAAAATATTTCTAATGCTTCCATGTTCATATGCATAGTGTGTGTATATGTCTTTATCTAATGCAAAATCAGGCGGTCTACTGATTCAGTTGACCTCCTTAATGCGAATTATGTCAGTGTCATGCGTCCAACCATGTATGCAAACATCCCTAGTTATGTAAATACTACATGTATGCATAGTGATTCATCCATATGCAACATCCATATGATAACATATCAAATTAAATCCGTTAAGCAAATACATATATGCGAATGCAATATGAAAGTGACTAAGTCGTTTTAGCGCATATGGTGTGTATATGCATCCACGAGCAACCACTTGCAACCCTCAATCATAACATGTTTCAAATACATGTTTACATCCATTGGTTTCTACCTAAGCATCGATGATACGTCCTAGAGGATATACCTTAAAAGCTAGAAATAAGTAGGCATAAAACTCCTAGAGAAAGGATATACCTTTAAGAAAAAGGGTATGATACACGTATCTAGTCTTCAGTCTTCTAAGTTGCATCTTCTTGAGCTTCTCTGTACCGTATCTTATCTAGTTAATCTTCACGATTGCGAAGTTTCTTGATCTCCATTTCCAAAACTACCGTTGATCGGATAACTGGTTTTTCATTGTCAACTGGATATATGCGGATGTCTATCCCGCGTTTTAGACGTAAACCCCTAACCTAATCAAAACATCTGCGTGCTCATGGACTATTCTAACGGATTGCAAATAGTCGATAAATGTGTTAAGCGATTCTAAATAGCTAAGCCTAATTGATCTTTTTAGGATCACGAAATCTCGAGGGTATTTCCAAGGCAAGTCAAAAAGTCTAACTTTCGGAATTACTAGCCAACCAACCCATGCCTAGGATCAACTCATAGCCCATGGAACCAAAACATTATGCTTAAATTCAATATTAATGTGGCCGTTCTCAAATCCCTACAAACCAAAGGTAAACGGGCCGAACCACCAATTTGGATCTGAGACTAATTGGGATATTCTACTATACAAGTACCTAGGTGCAGAGCCTCAACTATGAAAGCAGGTATAAACGAATGTGAAGCGCTAAGATCAAAAGAGTACTAATAGGTTGATCAACTGAAAAGCTAAACTTTTCTAATGGAGACTTTTACTATCTCTCTCCCAAGTATTCTGGTGGTGAAAGCATGCACTCGTCCTCCTGAAAATCCTTTCCCTCGTCCTTGCCCTTGTCCTTAATTATATGCCCTATTCTACCATAGAAAAGCTACTTCCTCTTGTCTTAGGTTTTATAATTCCTTCCTTCTACGTGAGCCAAGTCCATATCCATGAATTCCTCATCCTTGGATTGTGCCCCTTAGCCAAACTTCTTATCCTCTTCCTTGTGTAACCATGTTGATTAATCTCTCCCGAAAGCTGCCTCCATCGTACAGAAAACCCTACAAAGCTTGAAAGAAAACTAGCCGCATGTGAAACTATTATGGCTATAGATGGAAGTTGGGCACTACTTCGCCCTTCGATGAGGTTACCTCCCAGAAAGCCGGGAGCCTCAGAGACTCAAGAAAGAAGGAAACAAGGACTCAAACAGAGAATCAAAAGATAGTGCATATGGCTTTGGGGAATATGCCTTTAAAACAAAACTTTTCTTTTGAAAATGCTTCTTTTAAACCCGTTTTGAAAATAATTTTTCAAATCTTTTATCTGATCCGGTAACCTTCAGCTCTGATACCACGTGTAACACCCCACATCCATTAGTGTCACTCACAAAGGGAATGCACTAAGTTCTGTGAAGTATTATAGGTAAAAGATGCAGATAAATTGCAAGACAGAGAAATAAAGCAGCGGAAAAGTGAATAAAACTTTATTTCATTTATAACGGCTTGTACAAAGATTTTGAGTCGTGTAGGCATAAAAGGTTTCAACTTGGAACATGTTTACATGAATATCAACTTAGGCCTAAAAAAAAGAATGTATGCTAACCATGTTAATGACATAACATAAAGATGTCAATTCTAGTGTTTTACTACAAACTTGCAAGTGATATTTATTTTCATATACAAATGTCAATAGGCTCGCATCAACCAATTTATGCCACAAACACCCAATACAAAATATGACATAATCAATGCAATACACAGAATTTACATCAATATTGTACGATAGTAAAACCCCAATTTCATTTACATCGAATCACATCGCAATTTCTATTCATATTCAGAAAACCACTATACTTACAACGGGCGCTGAAACTTGTTTTTTGGTTTCTGTTATTCTGAATTTGCAAAGCTTTCCTTTGGAGTAGAAAACGTTGCGTAGAAATTAGGTTAGACTTTTGTTTCTTGAATCGTTGTTCGTCTCTTTTCAAGCGGGGGCTCTCCTTAGTTTTCTTCTGACATTATGGCGGCTCAAGTTCTTATTTTTGTGTGATTTTTAGTTGGAGACCTAGGGTGTTTTTATAGAGTTGCAAGTTAATTAGAGTCGTCGATGAAGCCAAGGTTAATCAAAGTCATCCGTTCTAAAGAGAAGCCAATCAAAAGAAGACAACTCAGCCCTAGTGACAAGACCAGGCCCAGAAATTCGAGCCAGGACCCAACCAGACAAACCAGGCCGACCAGGCAGGTCGACACCCAGGTCGACACTATGGTCGACCAGGGGGTGACCAGGTCGACACCATGGTCGACCTGGGGGTGACCAGGTCAACACCAAGGTCGACCCTATGGTCAACCTGGTCCCTGGGCGGGAATTTTCCCGCCCAGCCTAGTTTGAGCTTATTTTTCAAATTTTGAATTTCGTTCTGAACTGTTTTGAATTTTAAACTGAATTCTGAAATTTCGGAAGGCCATAATTCCTTCATACGGAACCCGATTTACGCAAACTCGGACTCTATCTCAAGCAGAATTCCGAGACGAACGCAACGGCGTAACCCGTTTTCCTTAATTCCCACATTTAGAATTAACTATACTTTAATTTGTGAAACTTAATGTTGCAGAACTACGGGGGGTTACAACATTCTTCCCTCCTTAAAAGGAATTTTGACCCAAAATTCTGACACGTATTGTCCTATTCTACACAACCAATTTGTGTACAATCAATTTGCAACCATGTGTATCGGTGCATGGTGTACATAATGCAATTCAAACATAAAATATGCATGCAAGAAGATTCTAAATCGGATCCTCCTATATGCATGCATTAAAATTTTGAAATACTTTTCAAAACATGATGCAAAACATCCTAAATATACTGGCAGCTCTATATGAATTCAAATTTTTGAAAACTTCTTTTTTTCATCCATTACCTTCACACAATTATGAATAGAAGTATGAAGCAACCAATTTGCATCCAAACCCTACCATCCAAAACGCCATGCCATATAATCGTTAATTTCTCCTAAACCAGGAAAAGGAAATCGAAGCGAAGAATTTTAATGTTTCCTCCGCTTACAAATAATCCATTTCCCATCCTATAGTGGAATTTTTACCTCAGTTACCCAAAATACTCCAAAAATTTCCATCTGTAGACTGTAAAGGCGGCTTGAAACAAGCTCTAAGACGTAAAACGAGTTAATTGGTACCCCGCTCGCATCGTTGACAAGGTATGGAGAAAATGTTTCCAAGGCCAAAACAGCCTTTTCTTGTTGTTGTTATCATTTTTATCGTATCGTCGGTCCTATTGCACTGCTAAAATGCACACACAAAACATCCAAAATCTTCCTTACGCTGTTCATGTGATAAAAAATCGAAATTTTTCATAAAAATAAATTTCCGCTTGAAAACTTCTTACGTTTATTTTGAAACTTTCATTTCAAATCCGTTTCACTTTCCTATAAAATTATAAATGATAAAAACTTTTTTTTTCAAACAACTTTTTCCAAAACTTCAAAAATGCATTTTGTGGAAACTTAAACGATTCAAGCACATGTTGGCAAAAAAGGATGTTAGTCATGCAAAAATGCGAAAACTGAAACCACATAAAACACCAGAATAAATTTTAGCTTCAACAAGGAACGATTATTTATTTATTTATATACCAGTGACATGGAACCAGTCGTTTACTAAAATTTATCCAATACCGAATTCTATTCTTTCCAGCTCTAGGACAAGTGCTAGTTTAAGAATGAGATTTCATCCAAATAAATACGCGTGAATGAAAAAAATAATCAAACATAGAAATCTCATTAAACAAAGTCGTGTAATTTTCCACACTAGCAGCTACAACACTACAACAACAACAAAGATAAATAAAAATGTTGGAATGAGAAACACACGATACAAGACACAATATGTGCAAGGCATACACTAACAACGACTACCCGCTGTAGGCTGGTCGAGCTCTGTGACTAGAACCCGATCCATTCCCAAGTCTGCGCCATGAGCGTAGTATGGCGAAGATGCAGCAAATTTCACACGCCTGTCGGCGATGCTCCTCGCCAACCTCTCAGAGCTCGGCCTAGATGTTACGGAGGGCGGCGAGCTCTAGACTCTCCTGGCCAGGCTGCTGGGGTTGTTGAGGCTGCTAGAGCCGCTGGTCTGGAGCGGGTGGTGTGGGGACAGGAGCATCGGGAGGTTGAATGCCCATCTTTCGGAGAGTGGCACGGTTAATAACGGTCGGCGCCTTCTTCACTAATGTCTCCTCAGAAAGTCTCACCTGCAAGTATCAGAAGATATGGGTGAGATGGTGGTTGTAAGGAAAGTGGATCCGTGGGGTGCCGATGAAGGGCTCATGAAGATGAATCATAAGCACATGCGCTCAATTGACGGCTATGCCACCAAAAATAGCATAGGTGGCGCGACAAACAGAAGGGTAAATCTGCTCCAAGCTTCCCGTATTCGGGATGATGTTGTGATGTAGGATGCGCACAACTACTCGGGTGATGGGTGCAGATTGGAAGTGGTCCAGGCTCCGGGGGCTTCAAGGAAGATACGCTAAAGAATCTGAGGTCCTCCATCTCGATAGCATCAAGTTCGGCTCCGACTGCCGAGATGTCTGAAATCTAAGCTAAGTCATCATCGGTGAACTCGATGTAAGTGCCTGTAACCTCAGATCAGATGACGCAAGACTTGTCATCAATGTCAACATCCATCTGAGCATCAAAAAGACAAACACAGTGCGGATACAAGTCATGCTCAAAGGTGTCGAAGCGCAGGATCGGTGCTAGGCCTGTCGCGAAAAAAAGCTCCTCCAAACCAAAAGCGGTGAACTTCACCGGTTGGGCAAAATGAAAATCATAACTGGTTGTGGCTAAGTGGTGCTTGATCTTCCCCTCATCGCTGTCTAACCAAGCGGCCTCCTGAGGTGTGAGACCGGGGTGTTGAGCAGTGACATTATGAGGAGGTGCCATGGAGGAATCCGCAAACTGGGCAAGGGAAATTGCAAATTCAGAGTATAATTGAATAGAGATGTGCATGAGAAGGATTTTGGTGGTAATTAGGGATGAAACGGAGTGGAGAATGTTAGGATTGGAGCTTGGGAATGGAGGAGGGTTTGGGTTTGGTGGAAATTGGGGTTTGGGGAAGGAGAAGTCGACTGGAACGATATATACATCGTTTCAGACGAATTGGGTCGGGTTCCGGGCCACGTCCCCTTAAGGGGAGCGGTCGACCTGGCCCTAGAAGGGCGGTCGACCGCTAGCCCCTTAAAGGGAGCGGTACGAACCTCGGCCCAATGGTCCGTATAAATTATATAAAATTTCTACTACGTCAAAAAAACATCCGACCTCAACTGAATTCTCGTATCGACTTCCACCACTCATCGAGTTAAGAAATTTAATTTTCCAACGCCTTTTTTGCTACCTCCAAAAAGGTTGTGACCACCGAGTCGAACGAATTTAAAATAGGAAATTAGCTAGAAATACGAAATAAAATTTAAAACAGATTTCTCCCTTACTAGCCGACATAAACTAAACAAGTCGAAATCAAAGTACCCCAAAAATAAGGGCGAAGGATTTTTCTTAGCCTTTTTTGAAGAAAAAATTAAAACTTTCTAGAAATAGAATTTATTATAATCTAACGGTTTCATATTCATAAATCCATTTTATTATTATTTATATTCTAGTTTATATTACAAACTGAAAAACCTTTTCATGTTCAAAAATGTTGGAGCTTCAAAATCTTAATGATTAATTATGGTAATTTCGATAAATTATCCAATATATATATATATATAGGAAGAGGGATACTAAAAATACAAGGAACGGATATTTATTATTCTTAAGTTTAGTGGCATATTTCTTGTCATTTCTAATTCCTTCCTACCAATCAGATTATATTTATTAAAATTACTCAATTGCCCTAATAATTTTTAAAACACTAATGGATTAAAATTCAAAAACCATATCTTTATAAAACTAGGCCTTCATAAAACCATTTTATGAAACCGTACTTCAAAGCTCATTTTCATTTTCTTTAGATAGCTTTGAAAATAAAATTTCCTCGAACACAAGGTCATGAACTCGATTGAAAGTTTCAATATGGTAGATTCGAAATTTTAACGAAGTATCGAATAGATATACCTCGAAATTACATTTTCGAAATGGGTACAACATACTAGTGTGAACTTTTCTCGTTTTGGATCATGCAATGGCCCTAGCCGAAACTACCAACGAAACCGAAAAAACAGAAATCGTGACTATCTCGGTTGTAGCAAGATTTTTATGTTATATATATTATTATTCCAGTCTCTAAACTCGAATCATCAAAATCCACCATATGTCGTCCTCATGCTCTTCCAGATGAAATCGCCAATGTACTGTGGGGTTAGACAGAATTGGCTAAAAACCCGAACTCAACATATTTCAACTCTTAGTTGTTTAAAGCCTATTTTTATTATTAGGCCCATGACTAATACATATCGAAATAAATTTAAGTCGAGTAAAAAAAACGAAGAACAATAGAAAAGAAAATCGAATTACTATCTCTCACGAGTCCTAATTTAACTAATCCCTCTGATCGTTAACCTGGCTCTGATACCAAATGTTAAACCCCACACTCTTCTGCACCCAAATTTCGATAAAAATCGAAACTCAAATACATCCAAGAGGGGAGCGCATAAATCTAGTATCTGCAAATAAATGAGCATGAGCATAATCAGAATACGATATGATAACTCTCAGCGGAAACAAAATAGGATAAACTAGCATTAACTCAAGTAACTACCTTTTTAAAGTAAGTCACTTTGCCAATAACGAGCATGATAGAGAATGAGAATAGAAAGCCAAACTTAAACACCTGTGAGAACCTGACCTTCTCTAGAAAACCAGAGTGGTTGTAATGAGGAAGAGGGGGTCAGAACAACAAGATTCTGGTGAACATGAACTGTATAACACAGATTATAATACATAGATGTATCCCGTTTGGTTCAACCCAAGATGTATACCTACCAAGGTTAATGATTCTAGCCTAACCTTGTAAATCTTTACGCACAACTCTAACAACCCTTCTCAAGTAGTATTTCCAAGTATGATACCAAGATAGAATGTTTACGCGTATATTTAGGAAGCCTTTATACAATAACATGGTTGCTTATTTAATCGAGAGTGGACCCCTGATTATAGAGCTTCTGTATATATATTTATCCTCATTCGCTATCCTTTGTTATTTATACAACAACATAAATGTCGGAAATATGTATAATTTTTTTCTAAGAATCCTACAATTAATATTATTCCTAACCGCAATTCGCAATTTACAAGTTTCGACAATATTTACTAGCAGATCCGATAGGTGTCAATTCAAATAAAACAACATTATGACCAGATCTGATAAAAATAGGCATATATTTTGACATTTAGTACGAAAGAGATAAATAGGCTATTATAACTTTGTATATAAATTTCCCACTCACCTGAAAGCATCCAAATCTGAAGTTTGAATAATTTTTTAGGCCTACAATTCACAAATTCTTATAAATCTACAACTTACCTGAAAAGGGGAAAATTTCAGATTTGCAGATATGTAAGAAAACTGGAAGATATGGGAGAATCTGATATAGAGCATCAATTCACAATCTTTTTCATTGGATTCGATAATATCTTTCAATTCTATACAATTTGTGTTTGATTGATTGCATATGAATATATTTTTAATTAAGAAATTAGGTTTGAAGAGGGAGGAAAATGGAAGAGCTATGCTGTTGCCTACATATTTGTGTGGAAAAGAATGTGGCCTTACCCCTTTATTTATAGGAGTGGAATTGGCCATGAATTGTTAGATTTACTTTAGTTTATATCCGTCCATTCATTTAATAATATAATATAATCTAACCCCCTTAACCCCAGCCGTCACTGGGCATTCTGGTGCCCAGTGGGTCAACCGCTGGGGTCGCCAGTTGCCTAGCGCGGCTAGTTAAATAAGGTATATAATATATAACTATTCTAATTTATTTTTCCGTCTGTTATCGTATTTCATCCGTACCTTTTATATACGGCTTCCATTCGCGAAACTCTACATATGAAACTTGAACAGAATTCCGAACTAACACATCAGTTAAAGTTTCATGGTCAAATTTCATCATTTGTAGAAATTCCTATTTTTGAAATTCTAATAATTTATTTCTCTTGCCAAAATTCCAGGATGTTACAAAAAGAGAACCCTAATGTTCTCCCGAAACACCCCTACTTATATCTACAGGTCATAGGTCTTATGGGTTTGGCTAATCAGCCCATTAATTATTGTTCAGTCTGCCTGACTGTAGGTAAAACTTAAAATAACTATTCCTCCTAAACCATTGAGTCAAATCCTTCATTTGACCACTCCATAAAATCGTAAACCACACCTGATTCGATCTCTATCAAAAGTTATGGCCCAAACAGTAAACTCGAGGGAAAAAAATTCATACTTGAATTCGGTAGAAATCTTGGATATGTCTCACATATCCTTGAACAACATGTTAAATTTTGAGAATGATCCGACAACAAAGGAATAAAATATAATTATTTTACAATTAGTCGATACGTAAAATACGGGTTGTTACATTTCCCTCTTTAGGAATTTCGCCCTCAGAATCCCAAGCAATCCCGAGCAAACACAAAATCCCGCATGCCTGCCATCCAATCTAGCATCCAACCATCCATGCAATTAAAACCTTATCCTAGCACGCGGGATTCTAATAGTACAAGACATAATGATACAAGTAAGATACGATATATGGGCATACCACTCAAAGTTTTCTCGATGGGTCGACTTTATACTCTCTTCCATTTCCTACGTGCAATCGTCGTCATCCTCACTCCATTGTCTCTTGACCAGCTTAATTACCTTCCTCCTAAGTTATTTTGTGTCACTCCCCATGATGCGAAGCGGCTTACGAGGCCAAGAAACTTCAGGTTCGACCTCTAAATCTTAAAATTGATCAGGAGATACCATAATATTCATGTTGTGCATGAACTTCCGTAGAAACGATACATGAAAAACATTTATATAGTCGCTATCTTCTCAAGTAAGTCCAATTTATAAGCTAGCTTTCCAATACGCTCGATAATCGGAAATATCCCAACAAATCTTAGTGCTAACATTCCATTCCTCCAAAAACGAACAACATTACGAGAGTAAAATCTTAACAAGTACCAAACGTACGACTGAGAATTCGAAGTCCTTTCTTTGTTTGTTAGCATTACTTTTCTAACGATCATGGGTTGCCTTCATTCGTTGCTAAATGACTTCAATATTATCTGTAGCTTCTCTCATCATCTCAGGCCTAAGTACCAGCTTCTCACCAGTTTCCAACCAACGAGATGGAGAATTACACGGTCTCCCATACAATGTTTCATATAGTGCCATCCGAATATTAGACTGGTAACTATTATTACAAGAAAACCCGACTGCATGTAGATGATCTTCCCACGATCCTCCAAAATGCAATACACAAGCTCTGAGAAGGTCTTCCAAAACTTGATTAACCCTGTCAAATTAACCAACTGTCTGGGGACGATAGGCTGTATTCATACATAGCTCGTTTCCTAACATCTCTTACAAACTTTTTCAAAATCCATTGGTAAACAATGGATCTCGATCACTAACTATCGTCTTCAAAATTCCATGGAATCAAACTATCCACTTAAGATATAATTCAACCAACTTCGATGTCGTCCTAGTTGATCTGAAAGGAACAAACCTTGCGCTTTTAGTCAAGCGATCCACGACAACCCAAATACTATCATTCACTGCCCTTGTCCTAGGAAATCCATCAATAAAATACATTGATGCATGATCCCATTTCCATTTAGGAACTTCCAATGGTTGTAAAAATCTATTCGCCTTTTTCTGCTCAGCTTTAACCAACTAACAGTTCATACGCTTCGAGATAAATTTCCCAACATCCTCCTTAATTAATACCTTCACAGTAGTAAATCCTCTTCATATCTCTATGCATCTTATTACCACCAGGATGAATCGTCATCCTTAAGTGGTGACATTCCTTCAAAACCTCATCTCTCAATCCATCTATGGCAGGAACAACCAGTCGTCCATTCGTACAAAGCCAACCGCCTCGATCGACTTCGAAATTCTTAATATCCTCGACTTCTACTCTCACATCTAACCTTCGCCAATCCTTTCGATGAGAGTCGGTCTAACTGATAAGCTTGCTAACATCTCGGGTTCTAACTAATAATGAGGACTAAAATCAAATCCGGTCAAATACTCAAGATGCTTCCATTCTGAAAACATGGCTCCCAAACTAGCATGTCTTCAACTTAATGCATCGGCCACTGTGTTACCTTTTCCTAGAGTATAGGCTATTCCAAAATCATATGACACCAAAAACTCTAACAATTGCTATTGCCGCAGATTCGAATCATTTTGGAAGAAAAGATACTTCAACGACTTATGATCCGTAAACAACTCAAATCTAAGTCCCGATAAATAGTGTCTACAAATCTACAGAGCAAACACAATCGTCGCTAACTCTAAATCGTGAGTCGGGTAATCTCTTTTGTATGACTCCAGTAGTCGACTCGCATAAGCCAAAACTCTATCTTTCTGCATTAGCGCTGCTCGAAGTCCAGTACGACATGCATTTGTGAATACCGCTATCTCTTCAACATTCCAAAATTCCACCATGCTTAGAATAGTCAATACAGGAGCACTTGCAATCTTTCTTTCAAAATTCCAAAAGCTTGCTTACATTTCGCATCCCACACGAAGAATTGATTTTTCTTCGTTAATCCAGTTAACGGTGCGGCTATCTTAGAGAAATCTTGGATAAATCCTTATCGCAATGGCAACTCTCTGACTTCATCAAACATATCAGAAAACTCTCATACGATTGGTGCAAACGACAACCGGTCCCGTGGAATCACATGCGTATATAAAAAGCTAACCAAAACTCCAACCCCTCATAGACACCATATCACCATCGTTCACTCTTCCGCATTCTTTATTGTCACTTCGAGCCTCTTGCAATCCACAATAGCTGCATACTTCTTGAGCTAGTCCATCCCCAAAATAATCCCAAACCCGGCGAAATTCGAAACAAAACCATCACATACAAAAGAGCAACCATGACTCGATAAAACTAAATTACGACAAAGAACACAAAGACCACATGAACCCTTTACTGGATTAGTCAGAATTAATGGTATATCAACAGTCTCAAGTTCCAAAGCTAAATTCTAAACACGCTCATTACAAATTAAAAAAATGTGATGCTCCAATATCAAATAAAACTCAAACTGAAACATCTCTGATAGAAAGCGTACCTTACACAACAACATTCTTCCCCTTCGTCTCAGTAATTGGACCTCTTCAGGAAGATGGAATACATCCAAAGAACACGCTCTCACAACCTTCTTATCTTTCGATGGTTCAAGACAATTCTTCTTTATATGCCCAGGCTTGTCGCAGATAAAGCACATTTTTCCACCGTTATTCTTACAATCCTTGGAAAGAAGACCTGTCTGCTGACAGTTATAACAAGTAACTTTGCTCTTCGACTTCTTCAGGTCATCATTTACTTGTTGTTGCCGTTATAACAAGAAGATCCTATCAACGACGCAATGTACTTTGGGGGGAAAGTGTTGACATGCCTTTTCAGTAAAACCGTCAAAATTCATAGGAAAAGCATTCAAGACTCAACCCAGGATGTTAAAATATAGGAAGCAAATCCCCAGACCGGCCCACCTGGGCTTGGCTTTCCTTCATCTGGCATATGTGAGATAGAAGCAGAGGAATGGAGGAATCAGATTGATATACTAACCCAGATCGTATCGATCCGGGCCATACCGACACTGAATCTGCAACCTCCTAAGACTTATTCTATCAGCTATATCCTAGTGAAATACTCGATATTTCTCCCATGTTTCCGGATCTTGCTATGTATGTCATATATCCAATGAAAGGAGACCTTTCTCACGGAATGAAGACTAATTCTGCTACCTTCCTACCGAGCCGGGATGGCACCACGTGGCATACCGAGCTGGATTTGACCTCACCTACAAATAACCCTCCAAAACTTCAAAAAAGGGACTTTTGGTCATTCTCTTGTCATTTTAATACTGCTACTGCATTGTACTCGATATTATCCATTAAAACAATCATTTGTACTCAAAGTTAATATATAATCAAGAGATTATAAAGTGGACGTAGGCTCGTTAACGCCAAACCACTTATGTGTGATTTCATTTACTCTCATTTTTCATTTATATTTGTAACGACTGCCCCATACCTCCTGCACCGAACTATGGAAAAGGGTGCGCTGTATGAGGTGCCTGACCGATATGAGACAATAGTCAGGGAAGAATAACTCAAAACAGAATCTGTTGTATAACTCACAGCGCATGGATAGTGTATAATAACAAAATATACAACAGGATATAGTAGTAAAGCATATTTGAAAAGAAAATTACATTTCCCTCAAACCGTAGAATCCCAAGTACAATACACCTTAGTACATGAATCTCTGAATACAATAAGCCTCACTGCATCTCTCAATGTATCAATAACCATCAACATATAGTGGAAATAGAAAATAAATATCTATATAGTAGATAATAGTACGTCAGCCTCTTGCTCGTCATCGCACAGCATCATCGACACCAAAGCCATCACCTGCTACTCAGTTTACTAATCAACAACACATTGATGAACAACATAAGGTAATAAGAGGGAAACATAAAACCTTGGGTCAGACAATAGTCTTAGTGAGAAATTAAATAACTAATAACAGTTACATATGATAATATGATTATGGAGGAGTTCAATCATCTAATCTGTCTGACAACCATCGAGCTAACACGTGAAAATCGTCCATAACATGCTATATCAGAATAGGAAAGGACAACCCCGACATCCTGTGGTGATAGCCTACTCAGAGAAAATTAAGAAGAAAACACATAATCAACCATAGCATCCAATATTCTAGCTATAACCATCTACAGCCTTAAATCCACCGATAATCGAACTTGCTTTCAACGATCAAAACGACAAATGGAAAAACCCCGGTTCTAGCTAACCTACCATACGCCATCGTGACTTGTATGTTTTCCTTATTCGACGAGGACAACTAGGCCCATCATGACTGCCCAAGGTACATGATCCCTCTTAATGCTAGGGCGTCCCCACGATACCCTTGCTTTGAGTTTGCTAGTACACTACGCTTACCGATGATTCTTTTGCGCTTCAAATCTGTCGAGCCATTCTTTATGGCGATCATATCTGTAGTTCAAGTGACTTCTCAAACTAATTCCATTATCACCTTTAATCAACTCCCACCTGAGTTGATCTATCATCCTACTGGTTCGTGCATCATTGTGCGACCAGTATCACATAAATCCAGCTTCGAGCACTCCAACTTGAGTTCACAATCGAAGTATCATTCATTATTGATTTGCACATCAATCATTCGAAGTCCATTTTTCTATCCAAACTTCACCAGGAACACCCGTAAACCATTGCAGCCAAGCTCCAAAATTTTGGACCTCATCTGCCTAATTCCTTTGGATTGGTACCGGTCCATACACTTAGCAAAAGTTCGTTAACAGTTTGGCTCCGGTCCATCCATTTCTCAAAAGCATCCTTCCGGTCCATATTCCAAGCATTTCGAAGCTTCTATAGAAATCTCTGTCGGTCCATCCATGTCTCGAATAATCAACCTTTGAACCATCCAAAACCTTCTCTGAATGACTTGAAAATTTGCAGGCAACCCCAATTTATCAACATGAATCAACGCCACAAAAATTGCCGCCACCCGATCGTCCTATATGGATCAGCGCCAGTCCATATACTTAGCTTTTCTTAGCGCGAAATTTTTCATGCTTCCATCTCTCGTCTTCCGGAGCATCTCTGCTAAGTTTCGTATGAATCTGATCGTCTAAACATTTGATTTTCTCTGTACTTAAATCCTAAGATTTACGGCAACCAATTCTAACAAACAACTAAAACAATGCAATCAATTCAATCAAAACAAACATTAATTCATACAATACTGATCATATACGCGTGAACACATCACAGTTATGGCTTAAACATATCACAAAATGAGATCTAACATGATTTGGATCTAAACATATGTATAAACATAATTAACCTAATAATTATCTAGTTAACTTGATCAAATTAGGCTTTCGTAAGACGTCTAAATCTAAGTTAAACTTATATGATCAGATCTAGGGGTGAATTTAGCATATAACATATGAATTTGATCTTAGTTTACTTGTACAATCCATAGTTCCGTGTGAGAGATATCTATCACTCACCATTTTCGAAATCCGATGTAAATTTCACGAAATCAGGTCTGGACAACAATAGATAGCCCCTTAAATTGATGAAATTGACGTGATCTAATCATCTTTAGTGATGATCTACCTTCTAGATGCAATTTATGATGAATTGATATGAAAAGAATGGGGAATTAGGGTTTTTGGTTGAACCAGAAAATACAGACGCCCAACCTAAAGTTTAGAATGAAAAGAGAACCCTAATTCTCTCCCTAACACCCTAATTTTTATCTGTAATGGACTTGGCTAATCATCTCATTAGTTACTAATAAATCCTTTATGTGACCACTCAACGGAATCTTATATCACCATTCTAATCCATTAAGATCGATCTCAACACCTTATTCAACCCCTATCAAATGTTATGGCCCAAAAAATACACTCAATGGAAAAATGGTCATACTTGAATTCGTTAAACATCAAGGTCATTTCTCACATCCCCGTGAACAACATATTAAAATCTTAGATTGATATGACAACTAAGGACTAAAATATAATTATTTTACGATCGGTCGATACATAAAATACAAGTCGTTACATTCTGTAACGGCTCGGGTTTGCCCGGACCCAATCAATCGCAAAATCGACTAAGACCGTTCAAAATCCGAATACGTTAACTCTGGGAATGCAACAACATTAGAACAATAACAACAGACTTTTATGAACATTACAATAATGTTATATCAGAGTATGGAACATATCAGAGTACATTGAATAAAATTACAGAGGAAGATAAATTTCAATAAATTAAATACAATAAACAGCGGAAGACTTCTATACTCTGGACACAGCTTTAGGCTTCGATCCAGAATCCTACTCAAGAGATAAATATCTGCAAAAGGCTACTCGACTACCCGTGTGAAAAAGAGGGCACCCGAGTTTGCAAAGTGAAACAAACTACGAGTCAGTCATGGGACTGGTGTGAGAATTCTTAACAAATATAATTAATAGCAATAAGGCAAATCCAAGGATCACGCCGCTAACGCAGAACGGGTTTTATTCCAATGGATTGCCGGTGCATAAATTAAAGTAAATCGTTAAACAACGCAATGCTTTTTAGAAAAATGGAATCATCATAAGACTCAAGTCCCATCACACAATGCAACGCAAACCAGAGGATAGAGTTTTACCTTATGATGATTAAACATGCTTGGTACGAAAAACGGGTTTGATATTATTATTAGTGTATATATGTTTCAAAAACATTTCAAAGTATATGTATCAATCCTAGGAAGCATAGCTACCATATACTATGCCTCCATACTAGTAATACAATCAAGTCCGTAGGGTCGTATTGGAAATTTGGTTTTCCATCTTGAGTCAAGGCTAGGAACGATCTCCTTACCGGTTCGAGACACTCTAGCTAATGTCTCAGGATCCCCCGTAGTGAACCCTTGGAAAGATGCAGGGCCGGTCCACACATACGATTTTGCGGATTAGTTATTCCTGAACACACATTTCCCGATCCTATAGGATCTAATATCCGAGGCGCCTCATTCCATCATCCACATAAGTAAAATGTCGGGCCGTGTAAAACCCAAACACCACTTCTAGCTAGAAAGAAACGTGTTGCTCTCCCTGCGTTCCCTTGCTTCGTTTTTGACTCATACCGGGGGGTGAGGCTCGCGAAGTCACGCTATACACAAAGCTACGCCTAAACAGGTCGTGCTTCGATCATCAACCACAAGGCCTGCTTTTCAACAAAAGCCTTGATCACTTGCATCTTAGCATGCCACATTGTCAATCCATACCATACCATTGATTCCTACCAATATATAACCTCTAAGCTCGTACGTCTTAGAGAAGGGTGTTAAACACCAACAGATATATATTTAGAAGAGATCAACAAATACCGTATAAAGGAATACAACGTCAGACATACAATCCATTTTCAAGTCCGTTCTGGGTCTGAACGAAACCGGAGGCACCTTATACCTCGCATATCCGAACAATCAACAAGTAGTCTGGACGGCCACCATTGTAGCCCCTTCAAGGTAGCTACTCCAATCATGGGCGTCAATGGTAACTCATCCATTCGACGTAAAGATCGTCGGTCTTCAATCACTGTCTTCAACTCTTCGACTTAGATTGACGAATAATCATTTGAAATGAGATTGAACTCGGACCTTTCAAATGATTCTCGTGTATATACCATTTCAAATCATTTCTTATTGTTAATATTAATTTATAACGATTAATCCCTATTTTTATTTATATAAAAATAATTAAATTTTATTTAACAATACTTCATGTCTACAGGTGATCTTGGCTCTGTTTTCACCCAAATTTTGTTTTACACATTTCTCTAAATCTAACCATTGGATTTTAACACAATTCATATCATTGGAAAGATCTTCCCAAGGCGAACCTAACAGATTCAGTTTTGGGAAAATCTGATGGTCGGATATTTCGGTATAATCAATTAAAAGTACAATTCAAAGGCGCGAACTACCACGCTCGATTCGTTTGCTTCTAATTTATATATATATATATATATATATATATATATATATATATATATATATATAAAATTCCTTCATCCATTTCATTTCACTCTATTTTGATAACATCAAATATCACTATTTGTGCATATAATATCGAGGTATAACATGGCGCATAATAATGTTATTTTTATTATAATTCACATACACATGCTATATCCAACAATGTATTTATTTTCTTCTTACATCTTTCAATTTACACCAAATGTATATTTGGTTTCATTATTCTTTTTAATGAAAAACCATTCCTTAAAATGTAAACTTCTAATCCTTTTATTTACATAAAAAAAATGTAAATTCCTATTCCTATTTTATTTACATTGAGAAATGTAAACTTATATTTCAACATATTATTATATTGAAAATATAACTTTCATTTCATATTCTATTTACATTGGAAAATTTAAATTCCTAATCATTCTTTTATTTCTTTGGTTTACATTGAAAAATGTAAATTCTTTTATTTACATATGAAAATAAAATATAATTTCTATTTCATCCTTATTTACATTGAAAAATGTAAGTTTCTATATTTCTCTAATTACATATAAAAATGTAACTTCCTATTTTTCTTTTATTTACATTGAAAAATGTAACTTCTTTTTACTGCCTCTAAATTGACGATAAAAATATATAATAATTATTCTATTCTTTTATCGCATCTAAAGTGACGATAAAAATATACATTTCATTTCTACTCTTTTTATCGCATCTAAAATGACGATAAAAATATAATTTTAATTCTATTATTTTTTATTCACATTAAAAATGTAAACTTTTCTTTTTAATATAATATACATTAAAAAATGTGACTTTTCTTTTTAATATAATCTACATTACATTAAATAAATTTGCAATGTCAAAATCTAATCTTTTCATTAGATAAAAATGTAATTTTCTTACCTTAAATCTTAATTACATGAAAATATAAACTTTAACTTAATTACATAAAAATGTAATTTTCTTCTTTATCTTAATTTACATGATAAATGAAATTTTTTCACCTTTAACCTAATTCACATGGAAATTGACTTAATTACATAAAAATGTAATTTTCTTCTAATTCTTATTTACATTAAGAAAAATGTAACTTTTCTAATTCCCTACTTCTTTTTATTGCATATAAAAGGTCAATAAAGATGTAATCTTTATTTCTATACTTTTTGTTCTGATTTACAATTTCTAACAAAAATGTCATTTTTATTCTAATTTTCATTTCCTAACAAAATGTCCTTTATATTCTAGTTTACATTTCCTAACAAAATGTCCTTTATATTCTAATTTCCTAACAAAATGTCCTTTATATTCTAAATTACATTTTGAATGTAATTTTCCTTTTCATCGCTTATTTACCCAAAAGGTATATTTTCCTCTTTCATTGCTTGTTTACATAAAAATGTAAATTTCCTTCTAATTTCCTTTATCGAAAATCTATTTGCATTAAAAAGGTAAATATCATATCTAGATTCTTTTATTGAAAATCTATTTACATAAAAATGCAAATATCACTCCTTTATTCTTCTAATGAAAATCTAAGTTTCCACTTTTAATTACATAAAAATGTAATTTTATCTTTCTATAAATCTAATTACATATAAATGTATTTTTCTTACTTTTAAATTTGCAATGTAAATTTTAATACTTTAATTACACATAAAAATGTAATTTTATTTACTATGCAAATTCTTCTTCTTTAATTACATTTAAAAATGTAATTATATTTTACATGCAAAAACATATTCTTTTTTACTTTTAACAAGAAGTAAATCTTTTCCATACCGTCATCTTTTCCTTTTTGATTTTAATAAAAACCCAATCTTTACCATGCCGTTATATTTCAATGTAATCAACAACATAACAATATTTTATCAAACTAAAAAAAAGAAATCTATTCCAACCAAATACGACAGGGTGATATTTTTTCCATGATTCACAGAATAACCACAAACATGATATGACCAAATATTAAAACAAATAATTGGTTCTAATTTGCTACCATACATTGATCTAAATTTTTTGACTATCAGATCTAACATCATATAACACAAAACAACAGATCAATCATTCAAAATATTATCACATCTCAGATCTACTTCATTCACCATTCAATTATTTAAATAACAAAGGAAAATTAATAATTAAATTAATTTAATTATTTAAAATAGAATCTCACCTTGATTGGATAAGAATTTGTCCCAATCGCTTTTAAAAGGTCCTAATCGATGTCTCGGTTCACACGGATCTGAAATTTTTAGATTTGGAGGTCGTACGGATAAATATCAAATCTATAATTAAACACTTCAATTTGCAACGCTTATAGATGTAGGAATTCATTGAATTTACCTTTCGAATTATAGGCCAAATAATTTCTGATTTGTTCAAAACTTTGAATTGATATAACTTTTGATTCGTTGCATGGATTCACGAACGGAGAGTTGGAGGTTGGAGGGCTTGGAGAGGCAGTTGTTCGCCAGGAAGGAGGGAAGGTGCAGCGGCGTGTGGCGGGCCCGGTTGAGCACGGCGACGGCGGTCTTCAGGGGGGCACGGCGGTGGCTATAGGGCACGGGGAGGTCCGATTTCAGTATGAGATCGAAAAGGAGGAAGAGATCTTGGCAAAGTTTAACAGTGGCCAAGTCTAATTCTTCGTGGATTGGCAGGAAAAGAAGAGAGAAGGTGTGGAGTTTATGGCAGCTGCTGTACGAGATGAATCGGGGAAGAAGATGTCTCGACATCCGTACCTTTATATATTATTTTATTAATTAATTTTCCAATAAAAGTCTGTTTAGCACTTTGTCAGATTTCAACCCAACGATTGTCGTTCCTACCCATTAACCCCTATTTCGGACTCATCTAGCTATATCCCGCAAGCCCAAATGACTGTCTTGTCCCAGTTTTCTTTATTTTAAAATATTTTCTTTTATTTTTAATTCAACCGTACGAATAAATTCACCGGGGCCACAAATTAACTTCGAAAAATCCCGAAAAAATATATTTAGCTATGTTTTGACGCTGCGAACCTAGGAAAATTAATTTCATTCAATTCTGAGCCTATTTGAAAAATGGCATTTTTCAAGTCGATTAAAATTGACCGAAATTGACCAAACTGAAATCTTTTTGCCACGGTCACAAATTAATTCTAAAAATTATGAAAAATTAAACTTAGCAATAATTTGACATCCCGAATCCAACAAAAGTGGTTTCGTCGAGAACAGAGGTCGTTCAAAAAAATGGCTATTTTTAATATTAAAATATATGTATAAATCCTAGAGCGACAATTCTGAAGTTTCAACTGGGCATAACTTTTGATTCCTTGATTTTTCGGATTCATTGGAATGATATTTTAAAAGAGATTCTAATATTTTTGGTTTCACTAAAATCCGTTCAATTTTGCATCCTGTACGGTTAGTCAAATTTCAAGTTTGGCTTTTCAAACTACCGCGCTATTTCTAACTCCTTTTATAATTAAAATTAAATTATTCTCTCTAACTTCGATTTAAATAAATTTTTAATTATTATTATTTTAAATAAATTATTTTAAATATCAAAACCCATTAAAATTAGTTAAAATAAATTTTAAATTTACCCCAAAATTCAGGGTTGTTACAATCTCCCCCACTTAAAAACTTTTAGTCCTCGAAAAGGAATGAAGCTAAAAGTTGTTTAAGTATCCTATCTTAAATAATTTTATTTGTTGGTTAACTTTTAAAATATATAACTTTATATATTCAAAAATCATATTTCCAAAGATTGGATTATATATAATCAAAAATATGTTAATTATAAACTGGGCACTCTCAACTCATTCTAGGGCATTACTAACCCCATCTCTAATGTGCTTTCTCGTTCTAGGATACTACTGATCCTATCCCTAATGAGTATTCTTATTGGATATTACTAATCCAATCTCTGATGAGTCTTTTGTTCAGTTCTAATGAGTTGTACCCCAAAGATTTGAGCTAACCAGAGCTCTGATACCAACTGTAACGGCTCGGGTTTGCCCGGACCTAATCGATCACAAAATCGACTAAGACCGTTCAAAACCTGAATACGTTAACTCTGGGAATACAACAACATCGGAACAATAACAGCAGACTTTTATAAACATTACAATAATTTTACATCAGAGTATAGAACATATCAGAGTACATTGAATAAAATTACAGCGGAAGATAAATTACAATTAATTAAATACAATAAACAGCGGAAGACTTCTATACTCTGGACACAGCTTTAGGCTTCGATCCAGAATCCTGCTCAAGAGATAAATATCTGCAAAAGGCTACTCGACTGCCCGTATGGAAAAGAGGGCACCCGAGTTTGCAAAGCGAAACAAACTACGAGTCAGTCATGGGACTGGTGTGTGAATTCTTAACTAATATAACTAATAGCAATAAGGCAAATCCAAGGACCACGCCGCTAACGCGGAACATGCTTTATTCCAATGGATTGTCGGTGCATAAATTAAAGTAAATCGTTAAACAACACAATGCTTTTTAGAAAAATGGAATCATCATAAGACTAAAGTCCCATCACACAATGCAACGCAAACCAGAGCATAGAGTTTTACCTTATGATGATTAAACATGCTTGGTACGAAAAACGGGTTTGATATTATTATTAGTGTATATATGTTTCAAAAACATTTCAAAGTAAATGTATCAATCCTAGGAAGCATAGCTACCATATACTATGCCTCCATACTAGTAATACAATCAAGTCCGTAGGGTCGTATTGGGAATTTGGTTTTCCATCATGAGTCAAGGCAAGGAACGATCTCCTTACCGATTCGAGACACTCTAGCTAATGTCTCAAGATCCCCCGCAGTGAACCCTTGGAAAGTTGCAGGGCCAGTCCACACATACGATTTTGTAGATTAGTTATTCCTGAACTCACGTTTCCCGATCCTATAGGACCTAATATCCGAGGCGCCTCATTCCATCATCCACATAAGTAAAATGTCGGGCCATGTAAAACCCAAACACCACTTCTAGCTAGAAAGAAACGTGTTGCTCTCCCCGCGTTCCCTTGCTCTGTTTTTGACTCATACCGGGGGGTGAGGCTCGCGAAGTCACGCTATACACAAAGCTACGCCTAAACAGGTCGTGCTTTGATCATCAACCACAAGGCCTGCTTTTCAACAAAAGCATTGATCATTTGCATCTTAGCATGCCACATTGTCAATCCATACCATACCATTGATTCCTACCAATATATAACCTCTAAGCTCGTACGTCTTAGAGAAGGGTGTTAAACACCAAACAAATATATATTTAGCAGAGACAAACGAATACCGTATAAAGGAATACAACGCCAGACATACAATCCATTTTCAAGTCCGTTCTGGGTCTGAACAAAACCGGAGGCACCTTATACCTCGCATATCCGAACAATCAACAAGTAGTCTGGACGACCACCACTGTAGCCCCTTCAAGGTAGCTACTCCAATCATGGGCATCAATGGTAACTCATCCATTCGACGTGAAGATCATCGGTCTTCAATCACCATCTTCAACTCTTCGACTTAGATCGACGAATAATCATTTGAAATGAGATTGAACTCGGACCTTTCAAATGATTCTTGCAAATATATCATTTCAAATCATTTCTTATCGTTAATATTAATTTATAACAATTAATCCCTATTTTTATTTATAAAAAAATAATTAAATTTTATTTAACAATACTTCATGTCAATAGGCGACCTTGGCGTTGTTTTCACCCAAATTTTGTTTTACACATTTCTCTAAATCTAACCGTTGGATTTTAACACAATTCATATCGTTGGAAAGATCTTCCCAAGGCGAACCTAACGGTTTCAGTTTTGGGAAAGTCCGACGGTCGAATATTTCGGTATAATCAATTAAAAGCACAATTCCAAGGCGCGAGCTACCACGCTCGATTCGTTTGCTTTTAATTTATTTATATATATAATTATATATAAATATGATTCCTTCATCCATTTCATTTAACTATATTTTGATAACATCGAATATCCCTATTTGTGCATATAATATCGAGGTATAACATGGCGCACAATAATGTTTATTTTTATTATAATTCACAAACACATGCTATATCCAATAATGTATTTTTTTCTTCTTTCATCTTTCAATTTACACCAAATGTATATTTGGTTTCATTATTCTTTTGAATGAAAAACAATTCCTTAAAATGTAAATTTCTAATCCTTTTATTTACATAAAAAAAATGTAAATTCCTATTCCTATTTTATTCACATTGAGAAATGTAAACTTATATTTCAATATATTATTATATCGAAAATGTAACTTTCATTTCATATTCTATTTACATTGGAAAATGTAAATTCCTAATCATTCTTTTATTTATTTGGTTTACATTGAAAAATGTAAGTTTCTATATTTCTCTAATTACATATAAAAATGTAACTTCCTATTTTTCTTTTATTTACATTGAAAAATGTAACTTCTTTTTACCGCCTCTAAAATGACGATTAAAATATATAATAATTATTCTATCTTTTATCGCATCTAAAGTGACGATAAAAATATACATTTCATTTCTACTCTTTTTATCGCATCTAAAATGACGATAAAAATATACATTTTAATTCTATTATTTTTTATTCACATTAAAAATGTAAACTTTTCTTTTTAATATAATATACATTAAAAAATGTGACTTTTCTTTTTAATATAATCTATATTACATTAAATAAATTTGCAATGTCAAAATCTAATCTTTTCATTACATAAAAATGTAATTTTCTTACCTTAAATCTTAATTACATGAAAATATAAACTTTAACTTAATTACATAAAAATGTAATTTTCTTCTTTATCTTAATTTACATGATAAATGAAAATTTTTCACCTTTAACCTAATTCACATGGAAATTGACTTAATTACATAAAAAAATGTAATTTCTTCTAATTCTTATTTACATTAAGAAAAATGTAACTTTTCTAATTCCCTACTTCTTTTTATTGCATATAAAAGGTCAATAAAGATGTAATCTTTATTTCTATACTTTTTGTTTTGATTTACAATTTCTAACAAAAATGTCCTTTTTATTCTAATTAGCATTTCCTAACAAAATGTCCTTTATATTCTAGTTTACATTTTCTAACAAAATGTCCTTTATATTCTAATTTCCTAACAAAATGTCCTTTATATTCTAAATTAAATTTTGAATGTAATTTTCCTTTTCATTGCTTATTTACCCAAAAAGTAAATTTTCCTCTTTCATTGTTTATTTACATAAAAATGTAAATTTCCTTTTAATTTCCTTTATTGAAAATCTATTTACATTAAAAAGGTAAATATCATATCTAAGTTCTTTTATTGAAAATCTATTTACATAAAAATGCAAATATCACTCCTTTATTCTTCTAATGAAAATCTAAGTTTCCACTTTTAATTACATAAAAATGTAATTTTATCTTTCTATAAATCTAATTACATATAAATGTATTTTTCTTACCTTTTAATTTGCAATGTAAATTTTAATACTTTAATTACACATAAAAATGTAATTTTATTTACGACGCAAATTCTTCTTCTTTAATTACATTTAAAAATGTAATTATATTCTATATGCAAAAACATATTCTTTTTTTACTTTTAACAAGAAGTAAATCTTTTCCATACCGTCATCTTTTCCTTTTTGATTTTAATAAAAACCCAATCTTTACCATGCTGTTATATTTCAATGTAATCGACAACATAACAATATTTTATCAAACTAAAAAAAAGAAATCTAGTCCAACCAAATACAACAGGGTGATATTTTTCTCATGATTAACAGAATAACCACAAACATGATATGAACAAATATTTAAACAAATAATTGGTTCTAATTTGCTACCATACACTGATCTAAATTTTTTGACTATTAGATCTAACATCATATAACACAAAACAACAGATCAATCATTCAAAATATTATCACATCTCAGATCTACTTCATTCACCATTCAATTATTTAAATAACAAAGGAAAATTAATAATTAAATTAATTTAATTATTTAAAATAGAATCTCACCTTGATTGGATAAGAATTTGTCCAAATCGCTTTTAAAAGTTCCTAATTGATGTCACAGTTCACACGGATCTGAAATTTTTAGATTTGGAGGTCGTACGGATTAAATATCAAATCTATAATTAACCACTTCAATTTGCAATGCTTATAGATGTAGGAATTCCATTGAATTTACCTTTCGAATTATAGGCCAAGTAATTTCTGATTTGTTCAAAACTTTGAATTGATATAACTTTTGATTTGTTGCACGGATTCACGAATGGGGAGTTGGAGGTTGGAGGGCTTGGAGAGGCAGTTGTTCACCAGGAAGGAGGGAAGGTGCGGTGGGCCCGGTTGAGCATGACGGCGGCGGTCTTCAGGGGGGCACGGCGGTGGCTATAGGGCACGGGGAGGTCCGATTTTAGTATGAGATCGAAGAGGAGGAAGAGATCTTGAAAAAGTTTAACAGTGGCTAAGTCTAATTCTTCATGGATTGGGAGGAAAAGAAGAGAGAAGGTGTGGAGTTTATGGCGGCTGCTGTACGAGATGAATCGGGGAAGAAGATGTCTCGACATCCGTACCTTTATATATTATTTTATTAATTAATTTCCAATAAAGGTCCGTTTAGCACTTTGTCAGATTTCTGCCCAACGACTATCATTCCTACCCATTAACCCCTATTCCAGACTCATCTAGCTATGTACCGCAGGCCCAAAAGACTGTCTTGACCCAGTTTTCTTTATTTTAAAATATTTTCTTTTATTTTTAATTCAACCGTACGAATAAATTCACCGGGGCCACAAATTAACTTCGAAAAATCCCGAAAAAAATATATTTAGCTATGTTTTGACGTTGTGAACCTAGGAAAATTAATTTCATTCAATTCTGAGCCTATTTGAAAAATGGCATTTTTCAAGTCGATTAAAATTGACTGAAATTGACCAAACTGAAATCTTTTTGCCACGGTCACAAATTAATTCTAAAAATAATGAAAAATTAAACTTAGCAATAATTTGACATCCCGAATCCAACAAAAGTGGTTTCGTCGAAAACAGAGGTCGTTCAAAAAATGACTATTTTTAATATTAAAATATATGTATAAATCCTACATCGACTATTCTGAAGTTTCAACTGGGCATAACTTTTGATTCCCGCTATAAAATTTCGATTTTTTGGATTTGTTGGAAAGATATTTTAAAAGAGATTCTAATATTTTTGGTTTCACTAAAACCCATTAAATTTTGCATCATGTACGATCAATCAAAGTTCAAGTTTGACTTTTCAAACTACCACGCTATTTCTAACTCCTTTTATAATTAATATTAAATTATTCATTCTAACTTCGGTTTAAATAAATTTTTAATCATTATTATTTTAAATAAATTATTTTAAATATTAAAACCCATTAAAATTAGTTGAAATAAATTTTAAATTTACCCCAAAATTCAGGGTTGTTACACATTCCCCCTCCCCCCACCTTTTAGTAATTTCTCCCCTTAAAGCCCAAGCAATCCTGAGCAAACATAAAGTCCCACAAGCCTATCATCAAATCTAGCATCCAACCATCCATTCAATCAAAACCTTATCCTAGCATGCAGAATTCTAATAGTACAAGGCACAATGATGCAAGTAAGATACGATATATGGGCATACCACACAAAGAGTTCTCGATGGGGGGACTTTATACTCTCTTATGTTTCTTATGTGGAATCATCATCATCCTCGCTCCATTGTACCTTGACTGGCTCAACCACCTTCTTCCTAAGTTATTTCGTGTCACTCCCCACGACGTGAAGCGACTTACGAGTTGGGCCGTCAATTTCTAACACGACCCGAAACACGACTCGTAACCCACACGAAAAAAACCCGACCCGACCCATTTATAAACGGGTCAATTTCGGGTCAACCCGCTCTGACCCGTTTAATAAACGGGTTGACCCGACCCGACCTGTGAACTCGTTTCTGACCCGTCATGACCCGTTTGATATAAAACATATTTTTATTACTCTACAATCTACAAAACATAGTCCCAGCCCAGTCCATTACCCATTTGCCGCTTTACCCCAATTTACCAATTACCAAGTCGCCACTCATTCAGTCATTCTAATTTCTGCGGTTCTACCTCTTCGCTGATTCACTCCTTCACGTTTTCATGTTTATTTCACATTAACAACTTCTCACATTTTTATTCTCATCTTAGCTTGCAACAATGAATGACGACAACACCCTCCTTTCATGTTTTCATCTTTTTATAAAAATATTTTTCTTAATGGGTTACACGAATCAAACCCGAAACCTGCACGATTATAAATGGGTCAACCCGAAACCGACCCGTTTAATAAACAGGTTGAGCTAACACGACCCGAACTCCATCCGAACACGACTTGACCCGACCCGAACCCGACCCATTGACAGCTCTACTTACGAGGCCTATAAACTTCAGGTTCGACCTCTAAATCTTCAAACTAATCAGGAGGTACCATAATATTCTTGTCGTGCACGAACTTCCATAGAAACAATACAAGAAAAACATTATGCACACTCGCCATCTTCTCAGGTAAGTCCAATCTAAAAGCGAGCTTTCCAATATGCTCGATAATCGGAAATAACCCAACAAATCTTGGTGTTGACTTTCCATTCCTCCCAAAACGAACAACATTCCGTAGAGATAAAATTTTAACAAATACCAATCTTCGACTAAGAATTCCAAGTCCTTACATCGCTTATCGGCAAAACTTTTCCTACGATCTTGGGCTACCTTCATTCATTACCGAATGACTTCAATATTATACGTAGTTTCTCTTATCATCTCAGGCCTAAGTACTAACTTCTCGCCGGTTCCAACCAACAAGATGTAGAATTACACGGTCTCCCGTACAATGCCTCATTCAATGCCATCCCAATACTCAACTGGTAACTGTTTTTATAATCAAACTCAACTAAATGCAGATGATCTTCCTATGATCCTCCAAAGTCCAATACACAGGCTCTGAGATGGTCTTCTAATACTGGATTAGTCCTCTTAGTCTGACCATTTGTCTAGGGATAATATATCATACTAATACATAGCTCGGTTCCCAACGTCTCTTGCAAAATTTTCTAGAATCCCCTAGTAAACAGCGGAATTCGATCACTAACTATGCTCTTTGGAATTCCATGCAATCGAACTATCCACTTAAGATATAATTCAACCAACTTAGATGTCGTCCTAGTTGATCTAACAGGAATAAACCTTGCGCTTTTAGTCAAGCGATCCATATCAACCCAAATACTACCATTCCCTACCCTTGTCCTAGGTTATCCATTAATAAAATCCATCGATGCTTGCTCTTATTTCCACATAGGAACTTCTAACGACTGTAACAATTCACTCGGCTTTTTCTGCTCATTTAACAAGCTAACAGTTCATACAATTAGAGAATTTTTTTCCGACATCCCTTTTCATACTATCCTAGTAGTAAATCCTCTTCATATCTCGATACATCTTATTACTACCAGGATGAATCATCAACCTTGAGTAGTGATATTCCTTTCGAACCTCATCTTTCAATCCATCTATGTCAGGAACAACCAATCGCTCATTCTGGCGAAGCCAGCCATCTTGATCGACTTCGAAATTCTTAATCTCCTCGGGTACTACTCTTATCTCTAACCTTCATACGATTTCCATAAGTTCATCGTCTCGCTTCTGGATTTCACCAATCCTTTCGATGAGAGTCATTCTAATTGATAAGCTTGCTAATATCCTGGGTTCTAACTCACAATGGGGTCTAAAATCAAATCGGTCAAATACTCGAGATGCTTCCAATCTAAAAAAACGGCTCCTACACTCACATGTCTTCAACTTAATGCATCAAAAATTACGTTACATGTTGCTAGGGTATAGGTTATTCCAAAATCTTACAACGCCGAAAACTCTAATTGTTGTTGTTGCTGAAGATTCAAATCCTTTTGGAAGAAACGATACTTCAACAACTTATGATCCATAAAAAACTCAAATCCGACTCCCAATAAACAGTGTCTCCAAATCTTTAGAGCAAACACAATCGCTGCTAACTCTAAATCGTGAGTCGGGTAAATCCTCTCATGTGACTTCAGTTGTCGACTCGCATAAGCCATAACTCTATCTTTTTGCATTAGCACTGCTCCAAGTCCAGTATCGCATGCATATGTATGTACCACAATCTCTTCTTTCCCGCTCGGAGTAGTCAACACAGGAGCACTAGTAATCTTTCTTTCAAAAATCCAAAAGCTTGCTCGCACTTCGCATCCCATCCGAAGACCTAATTTTTCTTTATTAATCTGGTTAACGGTGCAGCTATTATAGAGAAATCATTGATGAATCATCGATAATACCATTTAAAGCAAGGAAACTCCTTACATCTGTCGCATTCTTGGGTCGATCCTAATCATGGATTGCTGCTACCTTAGCAGGATCCACCGCTGTTCCTTCCCCCGAGACTACGTGACCCAAGAATCTTACTTTTTCCTTCTAGAAGTGACATTTTGAAAACTTTGCCTTCGGCTGATGTTTTCGCAAGATTTCCAAAACAATTCTTAAGTGCGTATTTTGTTCTTCCTCTATCATCGAATAAACCAATATATCGTCCACGAATACAAGAACGAACTTGTTCAACTGATCTCCAAAAATTCGATTTATAAGATCCACAAAGTATGCGGGCACATTAGTCAATCCAAACAGCATCACCAACCACTCATAAAATCCGGATGGTGTTCTAAAAGCGGTCTTCGGCACACTATCCCTAGCCACTCTCAATTGGTGAAATCTCATTGCCAAATCCATATAGGGGAACACCTTGGCTTAGTAAAGCTGATCAAGCAAGTCATATATTCTTGCCAATGGATACTTGTTCTTCTTTGTCACTTTTTTCAGCTCACGATAATCCACACATAAACGCAACGATCCCTTAGCCCTGGTCGCAAACACAACTGGTGCACCCCATTTAGATACGCTTCTCCGAATGGATCTCTTATACAAAAGACCACTCACTTGCACCTCTAACTCTCGTTGTTCCTTAAGCGTCATCCGCTTAAGAGGCATAAGTATGGTTCCCTCTACCAAATCAATCTGAAACTCGATTTCTAGTTGCGGCAACAACCTTTCGACTTCATCAAACACATCAGAAAACACTCGTACGATTGGCACATATGACAACCCATCTCGTGGAATCACAATAAAAATTTAACCAGAACTCCATCCTCAGGTAGACAACTTATCGCCATCGTTCGCCCTTCCGCATTCCTGTTTGTCACCTCGAGCCTCTCGCATTCCAAAATAGCCGCATATTTCTTAAGCCAGTCCATACCTAAAATAATCTAAAACCCAGCGAAATTCAAAACTAAACAATCAAACAAAAGAGCAACAATGACTCGATAGAACTAGACCACGACAAAGCATACAAAGACTAGATGAACCCCTACTGGATTAGTCACAATGAACGGTCTATCAACAATCTCAGGTTCTAAATCTAACTTATAAATAAGCTCATTACAAATAAAAGAATATGATGCTCCAGTATAAAACAAAACCAGAACTGAAACATCTCTGATAGAAAGCGTATTTTACACAATAACATTCTTCTCCTTCTTCTCAGTAGTCGGATCCCTCGAGGAAGATGGAATAACATCCAAAGCATAGCTCTCACAATCTGCTTATCCTTCGGTGGTTTTGGACAATTCTTCATATGCCCAGGCTTGTCATAGTTGGAGCACTTATTTTCTACCTTCATGTTCCTAAAATCCCAGGAAATATGGCCCTTTTGCTGACATTTATAACAAGTAACTTCGCCCTTCGGCTTCTTCTGGCCATTCTTTCCTTGTTGTTGCTATTTTCTCTTACTATTCCACTTTTTCTTATTACCACAACCTTGTTGTAGTTTTGACTCCTCCTTATCCTCAACAACCTCCGTCTTTTTCGGAAATAAACTCCATTTCCTTAAAGCCTTCTCGACCAGTTTCTCATAAGGATCATCAATATGGTCGATCAACAGTTTCCCAAGATTCTCATCCAAACCCATAATAAACTTGTCATTCTTTTGATAAGGGGTCTCGATATACGAACGAGCATACTTCAATAAAGCTTCGAACTCAGTCAAATATTCAGAGATAAGCCTTCCGCCTCCCTTCAACTCAACATACTTCATAAAGATCGTCGATTTTTGGACCGTAGAAATGAACTTCTCCTCAAACTTAGTCTTAAACTGATCCCAAGTTATTTGGTCCTCTCGAGTCTCAAGAGTTACAGAGTTCCACCAATCAATTGCTCGTCCTTGCAGCTGCCTTGATGCAAGCTTCCTCTTATTTGCATCATCAATTCCCAAATCTCCAAAAATTCGACCACAAGTATCCAACCAATTCTGAATCTCAACAGCAGGTTCTCTACAGACAACCGGCTTCCCACCCAGAGAAGTATAATCCTTGTAGAGCTTCGCAAAATCAATAACCCTGGGTGCCTGCATAGGAACACCACTTCCTACTACCGCTTTTGGAGTGGGCATCATCCTCATGATCGCTGACATCATGGCCTCGAACATAGCAGCTGCAGCTCCCGATTGGCTATCTTCGCCTACCCCTCCAGTCCCAGGATCATCCCTAACCATGTATTTTGAAGTTTGTTGACTCATTCTCTATCTGAAATGAGAATGATCAATCCACATTAGAGAAAGGCTGCATTGGTGTTCAAGTGCCTATTAACCTATTGTACTAGTTATCATCATGTGAAAATTACAAATACATCTCTCATACGACTTTACGCTTAAAAACTTTGGGTAAAATCGATTAACCAAAGATTTGATACTAAATGTGACGACTGCCCCCATACCTTCTGCACCGAACTAAGGAAAAAGGTGTGTTGTATGGCGTTCCCGACCGATATGGGACAATAGTCAGGAAAGAATAACTCAAAACAGAACCTGTCGTATAACTCACAGCGCATGGATAATGTATAATAACAAAATATTCAACAGGATATAGTAGTGAAGCATATCTGAACAGAAATCACATTTCCATAAAACCTTGGAATCCCAAGTACAATAGTTCTAAGTACATGAATCTTTGAATACAATAAGCCTCACTACATCTCTCAGAGTATCAATAACCATAAACATACAACAGTAATAGAAAAGAAATAGCTATATAGTAGATAATAGTATGCCAGCCTTCTGCTCGTCATCGTACAGCATCATCGGCACCAAAAATTGCTACCTGCTACTCAGTCTGCTCATCAACAACACATTGATGAAAAACCCAAGGTAATAAGAGGGAAACATAAAACCTTGAGTAAGACAACAACCTTAGTGAGCGATAAAATAAATAACAACAGTTACACAGGATAATATGAGTATGGATAGTTCAATCATCTAATTTGTCCGACAACCGTTCGAGTTCACACGTGAAAATTGTCCATCACATGCTATATCAGAATAGGAAAGGACAACCCCACTCCTGCTTCTTTTCGACATCCTATAGTGATAGCCTACCAAGAGAAAATTGAGAAGAAAACACACAATCAAACATAGCATCCAATAACCTAGTTATCACCGTTAATAGCCTTGAATCCATCAAAAATCGAACTTGCTTTCAACGATCAAAAGGGCTAATGGAAAATCCCCAATTCTAGCCAAACTACCATACGTCATTGTGACTCGTATGTTTGCTTTACTCGACAAAGACAACAAGGCCCATCATTATCTCCCAAGGTACATGATCCCTCTTGATCCTAGAGCGTGTCCACGATACCCCTACTTTGAGTTTTCTAGAACACTCCAATTACCGACGATTCCTTGGTGCTTCAAATCTGTCGAGTATTACTTCTTGGCGATCATATATGTAGTTCAAGCGACTTCTCAAACTAATTCCATTATCATCCAATATCAAATCCCACCTGTGTCAATCTACCATCCTACTGGTTCGTGCATCATCCCGCGACCAGTATCACATCAATCCAGCTCTGACCACTCCAATTTGAGTTCACAATCGAAGCATCATTCATCATTGAGTGGCACATCAATAATCATAAGTTCATTTCTATCCAAACTTCACTGGTAACTCCTAGAAACAATTACATCCAAGCTCCAAAATTTTGGAACCTGTCTTCCTCAATCCTATGGATTGATACCGGTCCATGATGTACTGGTACCAGTCCATACACTTAGAGAAAATTCGTTAAGAGTTTGGCTTTGGTCCATCCATGTCTCGAGAGCATCCTTTCGGTCCATTTCGAAGCATTTTGACGCTTCTATAGCAACCTTTGTCGATCCATCCATGTCTCTAATAATTAACTTTTAACCCATCTCAAACCTTTTTCGAATAACTTGAAAATTAGTAGACAACCCCAATTTATCAATACAAAGCCACGCCACAAAATTCGCCGCCACCCGATCATCCTACATGGATCGATACCGATCCATCATAGATCGATACCGATCCATCATGGATCGGTGTTGGTCCATGTACTTAGCATTTCTTGGTCCAAAATTTTTTGTGCTTCCACCTTGTATCTTCCAGAGCATCTCAGCCAAGTTTCAGCTGAATTCGATCATCCGAACCTTTGATTTGTTCTGTTCTTAAATCCTAAGATCTACGATAACCAATTCTAACAAACAACTCAAACAATACAATCAATTCAATCAAAACAAACATTAATTCATACAATAATGATCATATCAGCATGAACACATCACAATTATAGCATAAACATATTATAACATGAGATCTACCATGATTTGGGTCTAAACATATGTATAAACATAATTAACCTAACATTTATCCGGTTAACATGATCAAATTAGGTTTTCCTAAGACGTCTAAATCTGACTTAAACATATATAACTAGATCTAAGTTTAATTTAGCATATCACATATGAATTTGATCCTAGTTTACTCATACAATCCGTAGTTTCCATATGAGAGGTGTCTATCACTCACCAATTTCTAGATCCAATGTAAATTGCACAAGATCAGATCTGAACAGCAATACAAACCCCCTAAAATTGGTGAAATTGACAAGATATAATCTTCTTTGATGATGATCTACCTTCTAAATGCAATCTATGGTGAATTGTACGGAAATAATGGAGAGCTAGGATTTAGGTTGAACCGAAGAATACAGACGCCCAAACTGAAGCTTAGATCGAAAAGAGAACCCCAATTCTCTCCCCAAACACCCCTATTTATATCTACAGGTCATAGGTCTAATGAGCTTGGTTAATCAGCCCATTAGATACTAATCAGTCTGCCAAACTACAGCTGAAATTTAATACAGGGATTCCCCTCAAACCACTAAACCAAATCCTTCATGTGACCACTTTACTAAATCATAAACCACCATTCTGAGCCAATGAGACTGATCTTAGCACCTGATCCGATCCCTACAAAAGTTATGGTCCAAACAGTAAACTCAGGGGAAAAGTGGTCATACTTGAATTTAGTAAAAATGATGGGTATGTCTCACATCCCCATGAACAACATATTAAAGTTCGAGAATGATCCGACAACTAGGGAATAAAATATACTTATTTTACGATCGGTCGATATGTAAAATACGGGTCGTTACAAAATTCTTCATTTATTTCTCTACATTCTCTATTTTTGGTGGTGCGCTACTTTCTAGTGTCAACATATATACATACATAAAAATATATACACAATCATTTTATTTTGTCTTTAAAAATATAATAATTATCCAAATAGCTATTTGAGATTTATGCTTTATAAGTTATTAACCCTTCACTCTTTCATCGCTTCTCTCCTACTCATTCAGAGCCTTTGTCCTTGTAGAAAGTCAAGTGACATAGAGTAGGATCGACTTATATGGAACATGCTGAAGTGTATATGATAATCGAACTTATCTTATACAATAATTATGCAAGTAAATATTAAACAATATAAGATATCACAGATAAGTAATACAGTAAATAAAAATGACATCAAAAAATTTTTTGCTGGTCGGGAGCACCGTCCTACGCCCACTCCCAGACTCCTTCGGGAATTCAACTATAACGCCCTTTCTTTAGCCGGATGAACAGGTTCACAACGCACCTGAGCAACCGAACGGGATTTTCTCTGCCTGAACAACCGAACAGGACTTTCAACAATACAACAAGACTTTGACATTGATTATATTCTTGAATAACACTGAGTAGCCAGTAGTTTGAGTACACTTTTCCTATAATCTTATCCTTAAGAATATAATATGTTTATGAAGATTTAAAGGAAGTATATTGCTTATTAAATCAAGAGATTTGAAATAAATTCAATGATTCAAAATAAATTTGAATATTTGAGTGAGCTTTTAGAATGCAAGAGAATTCAAAGTTTAAGATCAGAAAATAGAATTAGAAATGATAAGAATTGGTGATTTGTAAATCTGGTTTTTGATGTATATATAATGATTGAAGAGTAGTCATCTTTCATGAAGAGTTATAGCGAAAAGAAGCGACTATTTCTATTAGAAATGAAAAGGAATCTCTTCATGAAAGAAGATGACCTTCAGAAAAATGGTTGTTATTGTCGGGTCAGTCAACTGGTATAAAAATCACCAGTCAACTAGTAGAAAATATAAAATGTATATATATTTGAAAAACTTCAGAAAATAGCCGTTATTGGGCTTTCTGTGCCCTACTATCGACTGGTATTATTTGAACCAGTTGACTGGTTCAGGGGCAGAATCCCCAGTAATGGTTGTTTTGAGCCATTTTCATATATATATATACATATGTGTGTGTGCGCGCGCGCGCGTGTATGTGTGTGTTTACGTGTTTTTGTGTATTTGTGTTGTATTAAATGAGGATAGATTTTAACATGGTTTTAACACACTAAAAACACATATAAATATATTTACTAACTTATTCAATCGATCTTTATTTCTTTGTTGTCGTGAATCAAAAATCTCATGAATCAATAGTCCTCTCAACTCTTCTCCCCTTGCATCTCAATCTTCTCGTCAATGCCTTGTAAAAGGAAATGTAGAATAACACAACAACGGTCGGATCTAGATTCAGAATCCATGACTCGATCTAGTCGTCGCTTTACACTTATGGCCACCTTGTTCCTCATGTTTCAAGCCTCGTATGTGGATGCTGCTTTGCCTCTGGCAGTTGCTCGTATGACGTTGGGTTCCTTGTTGAATGTTGTGGATTAAGATTTGGAGATAGTGGAAGCGGTGCTACCTTCCATGAACAATACTGTTGTAGATTTGCCATATGTCATGACTTCAGTTTCGATTGTCAATGCCAGCCCACTGTCATCTCTTATAGTAAAGATCAACTCCTTACTTGTTGCTGATTCTCTTTTCGTAGGTATTACTCTCCCTGCTTAGCTAGATGATTCCTAATTGGTAACGCAATGGGTAGATACAAATATCAGTTTGATTTCTACGAATGATAAGAGTGTGGATGACAATTTGGGTGTAAATGTATTGAATCACAATCCCTTTTCTTCGAGGTTTTCATATTCTACTGTTTATACCTCTTTGCTTAACAATATGCATGATAGGGTGGCGAATGCTAGTGTGAAACAGTTTGTGCAATGGGTGCAGTCGCATCCTGGCCATTGTGTAGTTAATGCACCGAACTGGACATCTCCTTTCGAAAGATGCCACGAAATATGGGAGCATATGAGCCGCAAGACTTTGACTAGGTGGTTATTGATGGGATTAATGATATTTCGTCTGAGGTAATTCAAACCAAGATGGAATTCTAGATAGACTGTTTTGTTGGGTTCTATTTGAACATTCTCCCTCCATATATGATTATTAAGGAACATTGTGATAAAGTATTGCAGCTTATAGGTGGTTTAAAGGCTCGTTTGGACAGAGCGGTGTTTTTCTTGAAATTCTCATTGCTCGGGTAGCGTCTTCTTGTGCTCAGTGTAGAACTTACTATTATTAGGGAGAGACATTTATCATTACCCTGTGAAGCCCATTGGTTGACAGAGACAAAGAGCAAGTTCTCTCCATTTTGGTTTAGACTTATTTCTCGCATATTCCTTTTGTTCTACCATCATTAACTAGTCTGAATTAGCTATCTAATTCTATTGGAAAACTAAAGTGCTTCGACTCGAACACTATTGCTAGAGAAAAACTATTTTATGCCAAGGCCTTGATTGAAATACCCCCTGACAAACCCCATTTGAATTCGATCAAAGTTAGAGTTATTAAAGACTTTGTGGCTGAGGTTTGAGTTAAATAGGGTTGAAAGCTCGATATCTGCTCTGCTTGCCGCTCATTTGGATATATTCAGAAAGCCTGCTCATGGAAATCCACTATACTTACCCCTCTTCCACCACCTCCTATCGCGAAGTTGGTCCGGATGGTGCGGCCGCCTATCGTCACATATCGTGTCCAGTCAGTTGACTTCTTAACCCCTCCGGTTATGGATTTTTCTTTAGATGGGATAGTTTGGTGCTCTTGGAACCGTTCTTGGATTCATGAGAAGTCTATTATGATATTCTCTCCTTGTACTGCCATCTACTACAAGCATTTAAGCGACGTAGATAATGATAGTAGAAAATTGATATATCATGTTATTGGTGACTGTACTAAGCTCATCGAGGTTAGTGAGACTGGTGATCTGAACAAGTCTATGTTCTAGGACTAGGAATCAGTTTGTTGTTCCCTTAACCCAAACCATGTGCTGAACCTTGCATTCTTGTTCTTTAGGCACATCAATGTGGAAGGTTCGTGTGATGTCTCTAGCACCTTCTCATCTAATGGACGCTAGATTAGGTTTCCTTAGCAATTGTAGTCCTACTGCCACACTCTTGTTTCTTTTAATGTTAACTTCCCTAGACATTATATTCCAGTTTTAGTTGTTCTGTTCATGTATAAAACACATGCTTTTCAATGGTAATAAGAGTGGTATGATTACTGTAAAACAAGTTGGCTTTACCAACATATTTATATATTTGCACAAGTACATGCATCTATATATGAGCATGCTGTAGAATACACGAAGAACAAACCTACCTAGACATCACCTGCTACTAATAAAGCCGAAAAAAATAATCTTCCTTTTGTAAATTATACGTCATTTATCATCTAGAGCAATGATTTCAAGCAATTTATCATATATAAATCAAGCTACGATACTCTTATTGCACTTGACATCTAAGTTACATACAAAAAAATGAATTACAAATATATATTCATGAACCTTATTACTGAGAACAACTCTTGTTTATTGCATGACCCATGCAGTTTTCACCCGTAAATCAAATGAATCTAGAAAAAAGCCACTATTTATAAGGTCCAAGCTTGGATAAACAAAGATTAAATGATACTCAAATAAATATACACAAAACCCAAATAAGTATATAATGCCCAACAAACAAATTAACCTGAACAATTACACGAACTAATAAATATGAAAATTACAATAGCGCCCTTAAAATCAATTTGGATATAAAGCGGATCTCTATTCAAAATTTAATGTAAAGTAAGTCCCTATTTTTTATTTACTAATGCAAACATGTTTTCATTTTTTTTACCAGTAATTAAAAGTAGTTCATAAAACTGTAAATATTAAAATGAAAAATGGAAAATAAAATACAAAGTTATCTTCATTTATCGTAAAAAAGTATAGACATATCTGCAAATATTGCTTTAATATTTTGCGGACATGTCTGCAAATTTTCACAGAAGTACAAGTGTTTGCAAGGAACGAAAAATTGCAAACATGCTCGTAATTATCCAATATAATTGGGCTCCTATCTACATTTTTCTTGTAGAAATGATGTTGGATAAAAGCAGACATTAAATTTGAATTTTTCAAGCGTCCATCAAAAATTTCAAAAGCATGTAGTTACTGGTTATAAATGCGTTAATGTCTACAATTTTTTCGAAAAACTGCATTTATTACTGCAAATTTTGTTGAAGTGTGATTTTTGAGTTTTTTTAACGCCTTTTTCTATTTTTCTTACGTAAATACAAGGATGATTATAAATTGAATTAAGTTTTCAAGTTTGGTGGTATTTTACGTTAATTTTAGATGTTTTTGATGATTTTCAAAAAAAAAAAAAAAAACCTAATTTATATGTCTTTTAACAAGAATATTTTGTGTATTTTAAAACTTAACAAAGACTTTAGCTAAATTGCCAATTAGTGAACCATGAGTCAAACACTTACCAATAATCATATCTTAACGGTAACAATTATATATGTGGTTGACATACAATAGGAAATTAGTTTGTCTATGAAATCTACAATTACAAGTTGAAGGATATTTCAATGTAAATCATTTACCTTTATATGCGGTTGTATATTGACATGAAAATCATAATATTATCTCCCCATCTCGTGAGCATATATTAAATAGAAAATGCCCAAAGGCATGATTTTAATCGTCCAACACTAAACTAACAATATTTAGAAAGCCTAAGTCAACAAGAGACATAAACATAACTTAGTTAAACTATCGAAAGTATACAAAGGATATTTTTTAACTATAGTAAAAGTTAAAGGCTCTTTTAATGGATGCTAGCTCCTGAGCTCTCGATCGACTTTTCTCTCTACTTTTCTTTTTTACTCTGTCTTATTTCGTATCGCTTGTGGTTTCTCGGCTCTATACAGTGAGCTTCAGCTTCTTCGACGGTCCCCTATTTCCTTTCTGGGGTTTGTTCATGACCCAATTTGGCGGTGATTTTATTTTATCGAGTTCATTTCTTAGGAAATGTCCTCCGCTAAGCTTTTTATTGAGGCGCTATCTTATTCGGCGTTGGATCTACCGAGAGTGGCGATTGTCGACGATAAGGAAATCTCGATTCGTGTTCATGAATTGAATTCTCTCGATTTCTACTCAAGGCGGATATTCTTTATTGTGGATAATTGCTTTCTTGAGGTTACTCCTTCATTCGAGAATGGGCTCTCTCCTCTTTCGGCTTTTGTAGGCCTTGTTGGTCGTGGTTTTGCACTACCGTATGGGTCGGTTTCTGCTGGGATTCATGGCTCTGCTCACGACAGTGGGGATTTCGTCACCCTATTTAAGTCGTCATTGCAATTTTATGGTACATCTTCTTCTGTTAATCATACGCCTTTGATGGCATTTACGGTTGGATCCTTGGTATACGGTGGTTCGGCTAGCGATGGTTTGGGCTCTAATCAGCCGGCAGAGGAAGTTGAAGAAGGGGAAGTGACACCCCCTATCCACTTTTTCCCGTGGTGGCTACCGCCCGTTTTCCCTCGTCATTCGACGGTTGTTTTTGCTTCGGTCGTTAGTCCTTCACACCAGCTTAGACGCCGACGACGTAGGAAGAAGGTGTCGAAGGTGTCTAGGCCCTCTTCGGCCATGTCGTTTGTGTCAGTTGAGCAAGGCTTTGGGCATGAGCGATGTGTTGCTCCCGTTTGTTTGTACAACATCTTTGAAGCTTTTGTAGTTGGGCCCTTGTTGGAGGAGGAGGTGCTTTCTAGCTAGTCTTCGCTTCCGTTTTGTGATGATGCTCTGTTGGAGACGGTGCCTTTGTGCTCTGGCATGGTAAGTGTTCGAGAGGTTCGAAGCTGCTCTTCTGTGTCGGTTGGAGTTTCCAGGCAGCCAGAGCCTTATTCAGCGAGCTTGGATTGCTTGGACTTAGTGACGTTAGCGGTGAAATAAGAGGTTGTCATTAGATCACCGTTTGAGTTTGGCTTGAGAAGCTTTAGCTTTGAGGTTGCTTTTTCGAGCTAGGTTCGTCTTTCGACCTATGTTCTTTTTCTGGTAAGGTTTATTCTAGTGTTTCTATCCCTATTGTGACTGGCTGTTGTTTGGTTTTATGTCATGCTTTACCACTTTTTGGTGTTTCCATCTTGGCTGCACCGTCATCTTGCCTTGTTGGTTGTGTGAGTCCCTGTTTTGAGTGGAGCTCGACGTGGTTGCCATGTATGATTGTTGAGTTAGTACCCTGTTCATTTTTTGTGGTTATGTTTGGGTTTGTTGGGGCTGTGGTGAGTGTTTGGACTTTTTTATGTTGGGCTAGGGCTGCTTGCCAAGGCAAGTGAGGGCTGCTTGTTCATTTTGTTTTTTTGGCACAGGCTATGGGTTTCGGTCATTCTAATGTTGGTTTTTTCGGTCCTCGGGATGGCAGGTAGTTCGAGTCACCACGAGGCCTTTCTCGTGTCGCTGGTGATTCTATTTTTTTTTGTTTTGATTGCGAGCTGTTTCGAGATGTGGCACTGGTTACTTAAGGTTTGGGCATTGAAGGTTATGTGGTCTCCCAGTTGTAGCTGTATAACGGATCGTGAGTTGATCCATTATACGTCTTACCGGGGAAATTACCACCTGATTCTGACTAGACCTTTGGCAGCCAGTCAGTGCTTCTCACTGGGACCTTTACCTATTATGCGAGACTGTCTATCTCATGATAGCTCGGCTTTGGTAAAGCTCATACAATTATATGTGTTGCGTCCGTTGAGCAACCCGACATTGTTACCATCAGTTAGTCTCACCGGCCCATTGTTCCCTACTAGACCCACTGATTGCCCGACTTCTTCGGCCTCTGTTTCTTTCCTCATGCTTAGCAAAGGACGAGATTGCGACCATTAGCGATCGCCTATCTCAACTTACTAAGAACTCGTGTCGGTCGTGATCTGGTGGTTCGCGAACTAGTGGTTCGCGGACTGTCTCTCCCTCTTTTGCGTCTCCACGCTCTTCGCGTCGTAGACCAAGAGCGTTCCCCCGCACTCTCCGTACTATCCGCACACGCTCTATAGCGACGTATGAGCAGATCATTAGATCTACTCGGCATACGCTCTATCTTATCTGATAGGTGTGCGGGTCTTCCCTTCTTGTGGTGGTTTTTCCTTTTGTCTATGGATTTTTTCTTCTTGTTTTCCTTTTTTCCTACATGGCGAGTTTTTTATTCTGGAACGTTCCGGGGAATGGTACGATGCATCGATAGCTAGGTTAAAAAGCAACGTCCGTAAGCATCATGTGTGTTTGGTGGCTCTTCTAGAGCCTTTCATGAGGCCAGAAGAGGTGACTAGGTCGGTCTTGTCTCTCGGCTTTGGGAGAGCTTTAGCCAATGTCTCTGAGAAGATTTGGATTCTTTGGTCCAAGGAGGTTGTGGTTCGCTCTGTTTTCGATTCCGATCAGCTACTCTCGGTGGCCTGTTCGATTCCGTCTTTTTTCTTTTCTTTTTTCGGCGGTTTACGCCAAATGTGCTAGGTCAAAGAGGTTGTCTCCTTCGTCAGACATCCTCTCTCTCTCCAACTTTGGCTTCACGGTTTCGGTATTAGGAGGCGATTTCAATGTCATTGCCTGCCAAGCCGACAAATGGGGAGGTATTTTCATTAGCCAGTCGGCGGTGGCAGATTTCAATGCCTTCATCATCAACTCGGATCTTTCTGAGGTTTCTTTCGTCGGCTCGGCCTTCACCTGGTGCAATAACCAGGAAGGTCCAAACCGGATCCTTTCTAGACTCAACAGAGTCTTCGGATCGGAAGGTTGGTTCAACCTTCCCTTTTCCTTCGTTGTTTCCCACTTGCACTGCACCTCCCCGGATCATGCTCCTATGATCCTTTGTTGTTCCCTTTTGTCTTCCTCTAGCCCATTATCGTTTAGGTTCCAGAGCATATGGAGAACTCACCATTCGTTCCAACGGTTGGTGGAAGACTCTTGGAACTCTCTTATATTGGGCTCTCCCTTTGCAGTGTTTTCTTCCAAGCTGAAGCGTCTTAAGTCTTGCCTCAAGACTTGGAACATGCAAGTGCTCAAGAACATCTTCGATCATTTCAGGGCGGCCGAGGAGTCTCTTATCTTGACGGAAGCATATTTTGATGAAGATCCTTTGACTTCTAGCAAGGAGGCGTGGGCGCTTGCCTAATTAGCCTTTTCGTCGAAGCTTTGTATCGAGAACGACTTTCTTCGCCAAAAAGCGAGGATCAAGTGGGTTAACGAATGTGATACAAACTCCAAGTTCTTCCATTCTTCTTTCCGTAAGAAGAATAGTCTTCTTTCCATTCATCAGATTCTGCGACCTAGTCTCTCTTTGGCTTCCACTTCGGTTGAAGTCAAAGAAACCATTTTGGCTCATTTCCAATCCTTTCTTGGTGCTCCCTCCGTGTCAGTCCCTAATCCTGCCTTACTTGCTTACATTTATAGTTTGGTTCCCCCTTCGGAGAGTGGAGATCTAGTCGTTCCTCCTTCCTCGGAAGAAATGCGACTTGCGTCTTTGCTCTTAGTAAGAATAGTGCTAGTGGGCCTGATGGCTTCAATGGGGTTTTCTATAGGAGTGTCTGGCCGATCATCCAGGCTGACTTATGTCTTTCTCTTAGGTTTTTCTTCTTTGGTGGAGATCTCCCTCAAGGTTGGATGTCCACCAGTTTGATCCTTATCCCTAAGTGCGAAAATCCGCGCTCGTGTGCGGATTTTCGTCCGATCAGCTTGTGTAATTTCTCTAACCAGGTCATATCCAAAGTTCTAGCCACGCGGCTAGCTCCGTTTCTTAAGCGTGTTATTTCCTCTTCTTAGGTCAGGTTTGTAAAAGGACGTCAAATAACGGAAAATGTCCTTTTATCCTAGAAACTGGTTTTTTAGATCGATGGAAGGTCGGAGGTTCAAATGTCGTTGTAAAACTGGACATGGCTAAGGCATATGACCGCATGTCCTGGTTTTTCATCATCAAGGTATTGAGGGCTTTCGGCTTCCCGGAAAACCTTATCGGTCTTATCTGGATGCTCATTTCCAACTGTTGGTCCTTCGTTCTGATCAATGGATCCGTTAACAGGCATTTCAAGGTAGGAAGGGGTCTTCGTCAGAGAGACCCTCTTTCCCCTTCATTGTTTGTCATTGTTGCTGAGGCTTTCATGCATGGGTTGCACTCACTCACGATAGCGAATCAGATTCAGGGTTTTGGTATTCCTTCTGGTTGTCCTCATGTTTCTTCTTTATCCTTCGCTGACGACATTGTCATTTTCACGAATGGTGGTTGTCGTTCAGTCCGTCGCCTTATTAGCCTCATTTAGTAGTACGATAAGTTTTAGGGCCAACCCGTCAATTCTGCAAAGAGTTGCTTCGTACCGATGTCATATTTGCCTCCGATTAGATCTTCGTAGATTGAAACCTTCACCTATTTCAAGGTTGCCTCTCTTGCCTTACATAGGTATAGTTCTATACAGAGGTAGAAAGCTCAACGCTATCTTTGATCCCCTAACTGACAAGGCAAGGGGAAAGATCATTCATTGGAATGTGTCTCTTCTCTCTCAGGCAAGTAGATTGGTTCTTATAACGTCTGTGCTAGACTATATAGGATCGCACGTCTTTGCTGATATGACTCCTACTTCCTCTTACTTCCGTCCTTATCACTCTTTGGCATTGTCCTTTTTCTAGGGTAAAAAGGACAATGCTAGTCATCACCATTGGATTTCTTGTGACATCATTTGTCGTCCCAAAAACGAAGGGGGTTTAGGACTTCGAAATCCAAAGGATCTTTGTATTGCTTATGCCTGCAAGTTGTGGGTTCGGTTTGTAGCGAAAGATTCCCTATGAGCGACGTTCCTCCACGCCAAGTACCACAGACTTGTGGGTGCGAATTTCTCTTGTGTCTAGTCCTATGCTAGTGAGACATGGAAACAGATGCAATCCATAAGTCTTTTCTGACTTACATGGTGGTGGGTCAGGATGGGATGACAGTCCTTTCTCCGTTAATGCAGCGTGGAGCTCGGCTAGGTCCCCTTCTCCTCGTCTCGATCTTTTTCCTTTCATCTCAGATTCTAGATTACCTCTAAAGGTTTCCGTGTTTATGTCGCGAACCATGCATGAGGGGTTACCAATAGATGCGAATCTTAAGAGGATTGGCATTCCTTTAGCTTCTCGTTGCAGATGTTGCAGTAATAGCGACATAGAATCCATTGTGCATCTTTTCTTCCATGGTTTTTCTGCAAGAGTAGTTTGGAATTATTTCGGGAACTTGGTTGATTTCCGAAGTAATGTGCCTTCTCTTGTTGATTTACTGGGTTTCTGATGGTCAGGGATTTCAGGGTCTTCTATTCGCTCGACCCATTTTCGTCTGATCTCCTATCTTATTTGTTGGCATCCCTGGTGGTCATGGAATAAAGCAATTTTTGACGAATTGCCTATGGACCCACCTACCATCATCCGTAGGGTAAGGAATGATGTATTCCTTACGTTCCGGGTTAGGCCTTTTAGGGGAACAATCGGTTCACGCTCGAGGAGTATAGGCGGTACCTTTGGTATAACATCAATACCAGCTACACGCAGAGCGAGAATTGGTTGCTTCTCTATATTAGTAGAAGTGGGTTTCATCCTGATCTCTTCTTCTCTCACCCTCACCCCCCCCCCCCTTTCTGGTCGACTGATGTTGTTTTCTAGTATTGTAGGTCCTTGTTTTACATGTTTTTTGGCTTAGGCAAATGTAAGTCTTTGGGAATCAAGTGGAGTTTTTTAGGAGCTGGAGTTTCGAGTTGGACTGGATTACTCTGGATGCTGGCATTGAGGACTGATTGGCTTCTATCAGGATCACCGGCCTAGTTCTCTTAAGCTCATTTGGAGCTTTGATTGTTTTAGCTTCTTCTTCTAGCTTTTGGAGGGAGGCAGTGGTCCACCTATGTTGCGCTATCAGGCCTATGCTTTGGGATTTCAAGATCCATGCTTGTACTTTTGTTTTGCTCTTTTGTATGTGCAGAAATTTTGTAGCTCTCTACAGTCTTGTTTTTGTGAGCCATTAGAGAACGACGTGATTCTCTTTTTGTTATACATGCATACATACATACATATATATACACACACACACATACATATATATATATATATATGCTTTCTTTCACAAAAAAAAAGTTAAACTATATGTTTAGAAGAAGAAAGAAAAGGCCAAACTGCGAAATTAAAAATGAAATTTACGTTAAAACAAGATTTGACTCGAGAAAAATTACGAGTCTATTCTCAATGAATGATAACGGAGCATTTAAAAGGGTTATGTGAACGGGAAGTTGGTTGCAAGTTTAATATGTTTGTATGCTTCAAATGAAAAAACAAAGCACAATATATGAAATTCATATTTTAAAATAAACTTAATTTATATTTAATTATTTATTTCTTTTTAGCAAATAATATACGTCAATAACCTGCAAAGATAAATAAATTATAAAGTTATAAATCTCGGAATTAGTTCAAATTAAATTCATGATGTAGAGCACTTTAATATGTTCGCAACAGAAGAAAAAACTTATCTTAAATGTATCTCATTGCATAAGTGATTAATTTTCAAAAAATTTAAATTTGTATTACGTAACATTTATATTACGCCCAAAATGCACCAAATTTCCTATTCATATGAGTAAAGCACTTCAATTGTCACTGTTCTTGACACATTTGATGCACAGGGATGATAACAACCCTTTATTTTTGCTGACGATACCCATTAAAGAATTGTGAATCTTCTAAACAAAATACTTGAAATGCATATGCGAATTTATAAAGAAAGCCACGGTCTTTTTTGATTATGAAGACCAAAGTGCGAAAGTGCTATCAGAGTCGTGATGATTTATTAATGGATGAAAGAGCTTCAACCCAATAATAGAAATGATGAAATTGAACAACCAACCATGTTCAATCAAATTAAAAAAGCTAAGAGGGTGGTTTTGCATTCGAAAGCCATAGCACGAAATTAATTTAAGCTATTGCTACAAAACGTCAAACCAATATCAAAATCTTTATTAACGACTGAAACAAAAATACAAAGTTTTGATTTGATTGTGAACTTCCAACAATACCCTCACTATGTCGAGATGTGGATTCACCAGGCCTTGAGTTCGACTCGCACTCATGATAAAATATTTTATAATTATTTGTGAAGTTTGGAATATAATTAAGATCGCAGGTTCAAATTTCAATGCCGAAAATCCTTCGTATGTATTTTTCCCTTTCTATTTTTCATATATCTGTAATGTCTTTTTCCTTCAAAAAATATCAATAAATTTGTATACTTGAAAAAAAAATCACCCTAGCCTACTTTGAGAAATATTCTTTAAAAGATGACTAGAAATAGAAAACCATTTCACTTTACTTATTGTGATGATAAGTTTGTGGCATGTTGTTTTTCTCACATTCAAAAGAATTTCAAGAAAATACATTACAAAATATATTATTCCCCTTATGATTTTTGTGTTTGTAATGTATTTCCTTTTCAAAATATCAATAAATCTGTGTACCAAAAAGATTATTGTATTAGCCTACTTTGGGAGATTTCGTAAAATAAATGATTAGAAATAGAAAGCCGTTCCGCTTCATTTATTTTAATGACATGTTCATTAAATGATAGGTTTATGACGTTTGATATTTTACCTACCCAAATGAATTTTGAGAAAATTAAACTAAAAGAAAATTAGGAAAGAATATACATACATATATGTATATTTGTATTATACATACATATATGTATATTTGTATTGCATATATGTAGTTTTTATATTATTTTATCATAAAGTCCACTATTATTAAAATCATTTTAAACTATAAATTTATTTAATTTTTGGCCATACTAAAAACATAGGCAAAAGAAAATTTATGATTGTCTTGAATTCAATTTCCTTAAAGGTTGCGTTTTAAAAGTACTTACAATGCATGTGTCAAAGTACTCGCAACCTAATAAAAGATATTAGCTTAAGTTTCATTCATAAACAATTTCCAATCAACTTAGTTTTTGGTCATAAAATAGAATAAGTAGAAAAATGATAAACTATGAAGTAAATCTAATAAGGTTTAGAATAATCGTAAAGTTAGATGATATGATTAGAACTGTAAATTACTTCAAAATGTTGTTGATAAAAGTTTTCAACTCCTCCGTGCATGATTTGTATGATACGTTATCATACACGCTCTTTAAATTTTACACATTGAATTTACGCTAAGATGTCCTAACTATCATTTATGCATTTGAATTTCAAATTGATACATTTTATATCTGGGGTGTTGAGCTTTTATACCATTGGCTAATGACTTTCATATGCCACACATGTAATTTGCATTATTCACTATGCATCCAACACACATGTAATAACGTGCTTCTTAATAAGAGTTTGCAAGAGGACCTTAACACTTGTTTCAACTGATAATCAAATTAGCACACATGCAAATATATAACCAAATATATTATTACTCATACAACTACAATAAGCAAAATAAATCTTTAACAAATTAGCTATTGTCATACAATTTGAACATTTTCAATCTGGCAAGTTTACATTTTATTGCTAACAAATATAAAACTAGAATAACACGGGAAGTAAGATAGCATAAGAAGGGCGACTGGTAACATTAATATTGCGATCAGGGACGAAGCCAGGAAACTGATTACGGGAGGCGAATTCGAAGGGGGGCCAAAAAAGTTTTTTTTTATATATATGTACCGATTTACCTTGAATTTGTTTTAATTTCAACCTAAAATGTCTCATATTATCAAGTTTTAGACAAAAACATTGTATAAATATTGATAAAAATGCCTTAAAAGTAGTAATTTTTACATTAAGAGGGGTTAAACCTAAAAAAAAATAAAAAAATGTAATAATATTTTAAAATCAAGGGGGTGGGGGCACCGCACCCACTTGCCCCCTCCTGCCTTCGCCCTTGATTGCGATCGCATTTGTTAGAGCAACTCCAACAATTACCCTGAAATCCAAAAATGTGAAACCCAACCCCAAATCGATGTCCAACTGCGTGTAGAAAGAACAAACAGTTCGGAATTCTGGGGGAAAAGTTCCGGAATCTGCAAACTGGTTTGGCGCTTGTTGAACAAAACGCCTGGTTCCAGGCGTTTGTTCAACAAGCGCGTAGACAAAATAATTATTAACCGTACTCCCCTTCTTTTATTTTTTCTTTTTTGGGTCTACAAAACATCGCAAAACAAATATTATATCCCAGAAAACCAAAAGAACTGAAGCGAATGAAACTCAAAAATCTCGCCTTTTTTTCTTTTCTGAAATAGAAAGAATCTAATTCGATCAAGTCGGCTTATTGTTTGGGTTTCAAATTGGGCTTGCCCTTTTTTCCCAAATTGGGTTTAGGGTTTGAGATACGGTTTGGTGTTTGTTGGATGATGATATGACTGGGCGAATTGTGGTGATGTTTGGTTGTGCGAACTATGGTTTCGAATGGGTGAAATTTTCAGGTTGATGAGGATGTTGGATTCGCGATCGGGTTTTGAAGAATTCAGGTGGATCACGAAGGTAGGAGCTGGCCAGAGGGCTTGGAAGAAGGAGCCAGTACTGTAAAAGTAATATGCTTGTGGATTTGGAATTAATACCGCGTTTAACTTTTGTGTATGACCCACTGAAATTCTGAGCGTTTGTTCAACAAACGCCTAGTTCCAGGCGTTTGTAAAACAAACGCCTGGTTCAAAAACTGTTGGAAATTTAGGGGGTTCAACAATTCGATGGTGTGAAAAATTGAATATCCAACCCCAAATTGTTGGAGTTGCTCTTAGGATGCAAACTGAATAACTATTTCATTTGTACAAACTCATCATGAGAAGTAAGATAGCACAAGAAGTGCACTTTATCAAGATTTCACTTAGTTTGTTTGAGTTGAAAAAAAAGATTGATTGATAATTTGGCTATTAACTTGAAAATAAACAAAAAAACAAACTATTAACTCAAATGTTTTTGCCTTTCTTTGTTGGAGATGTAAGCATGTAACGTAAAAAAGAGTTAAAGTTTGTTAAATTGTATAAATAGCACATCAAACTTCACCAATTATTTTGTTAAAAGGATAAAATAAGCATTTGAAATTTATAAATTTAACTTTTATCATATTAATATTTTTAACATGCGCACATTAGCAAACCTTTGTTTGTTTGGATGAAAAATAGGACTAAAACAAGCTACCAAGTAGTGTATACACTACTTGGTACTCCTCAGCAAAACAAACCAACCAACGTTTGTTTTTCCTTTATTTAAAGTAGGGGTGGCAATAGACCCGACCCGGAGGGTCTCGGTTCTAGACGGGTCGGGTTTTGTCAAGTCTAAACTGTACATTTCAGGAAATCTGGATCCGACCCGAGCTCCGGTTCGGGTCGGGTCCGATTGAATAATAACACTAAAAATATATATTTCAATGCTTTTTTGTTGGGTCTATGTGGGTCATGTTTGATTAGGTCTTAACGGTATTTTTCATCACTTAGACCCGACCCGAGACCCATCGGGTTCGGTTCGGATTCAGGTCTTTTCAGATCGGGTTTTCGATTCTAATTGTCAGCCCTATTTTAAAGTCAGCAAACACACTATAATAAAAAATAACAAAATATCCCCTCGTTATTTGATGTTCTTATTTGTTGCTTTCAATTATTGACAATACTTTATTGTTAGGTTCATGCTATTATCCTATAATCGGGTAAGACGCAAGAGAAATTATTAAAAAGAAAATCTATATTTACTAATACAATCCATTAAGTAGCAAAAAATTAAATCCATTAATTTAGATAGGATCATATTTATACAAAAATGTTTATATTCAATTAACTGATCATGCTAATTGAATTATTCAATAACATATGATATATCCCATTTACGAATAACACATGATCGCAATGTTGTACAAAAGCGTATAATTCATCAACTAACAACAAATTAAATACTTATGTTTAAATAGAATCATATTTCAATAGAAGTGTTTATATTCAATTAGTTGATCGTGCTAAGTGATTTATTCAATAGGTACTTTGAATACACCCCATATATGCACAACATATGGCAGTAGTGTCACATAAAAACGGGTATATTTATAGCACATACCACTGATGTGTACGTGTGCATGTATGTGTGTGATGTGGCATCCCATATGGTAGACCACCAAGAGAAGGGTCCGTCTTCCCCGTCCCCGGACCATGATGGCAAAAATAATTATGACTGTTATGGTAACAGTAAATTTATTATTACCGTACAATTAATCATTTTTAATTGAGATCAGTATATTAGTTGAAACGGTATAGTAATGGTAAATTTACTATTTTTAATGGTAAATTATCAATAATAATTTTTCAATACCAACGATAACAGTAATTTTACCAGTCACTTTAAAACATACGTATATTCGTTTGATATGCTTTATTACATGCATACGGAATCAAATAAATGATTCTATTTAGTTTATTAATAAGATGAAATCATTACAAGTGCACTTATTTTCTTTCTCATTTATATTATTTATTTATAACATTACATATAGTATCATGAAGATGCATTGTATACAAAAAACTATGTCCAGATACAAACTTTGATGGACAAACGTATCCATTACCAGTGTAACGATTACTAGATTATCGATATACCAGTCAATTGATAACGGTAACAGTAAACAATTACAACTTAACAGTAAAATCGGTACAGTAACGGTATTTGCCAAATGGTAACTGTAACCATTATCATAACAACCCTAACAATAAGAGCTCCTAGAATCAAAACCTTTTGGTATCTAGAAACAAAGGCAAAGATCGCTACTAAATGATACCACAAATTTGTGTCTAGTTTTCATTTTTGTCATTAAGATTGATATTGAACTTCAAAGTATTGCTTTATGACGCTTGCAAATAAAAAATATATAATCAAAGTTCCATGGTATAGAACACCAATCTTAATGACAAGAATGAAGATTAGACAAGCATAGATTTTATTACAACGCAAGTTCAAAGTGAAAAGAAATACAATGGGCCTCCGAAATGCACAATAAAATCAAGTACCAATAAATGATTTTAGCAAACTGGGAAAAACCATACAATATATCCAGAGCTAAACAGGATTCCGAGTAAAACAAACGGGTAAACATATGCTTTCCAAATGATGCGTGATGCGTGATGCGTAATGCTGTTGTCTTAATCAACTAAGGTGTACAGGGAATAAATATAGAAACGGATATTGGCATTATAGTTTACCATACAAGATAAAGGAACGAATATATAAAGCACGCTTGTACTGATACCGCAAAATACACTTTCAGCCACCACGAAATTCCACACCATAAGAATACGCACTTTCTAGAAGTAAAGAATGCTAAACGTACCTCAAACCCACCTATTTTGAAATGCTCTAAAAACCAAACCGTACGAGCAAAACAGAACAAGCGATAGATTCGGCCAAAACTGGTTTATCAGTACCATAGTTTTAAGACCTAACTTTCCTGAATGTCCAAAAGGAGATGCAAAAGAAATAGGACTGCTAATCATGAATGGAAGCCACACAACAGAATAAAACACATGATTTGCTAGCCCTTCTGCTACTTAGTTTTACAGCCCCTTTTCATGTTCCTTAAAAATGAAGTTATATTTATACATGTTAACAATGCCGCAAAAATGATTCCACCATAGGACAACTTCAGTAAAACCTCTGTATGATATGCTTGTAAAACCAGATGTGTTACCACTGATATCTAAAGACCATGTGTATATCAAATTCAAAACATAGAATGAAATGCATCCATCAAATATTATATTCTTGCAAATACAAACATGAGTTGTCCAAAGTCGGATAGTTTAAATAAGACACACCTTTAAATCATCAAACAGGATAAACAATTTTCTAAAGACCTCCTATGATTCAAAAAATTGCCTACACAATTTTAAAAGGAAGGTCCAAGTACTCCCCCTCATGGAAGCATAGGGAAAACACTATTTTTAACAGGGGAGTGCACATAGCCAACATTATTTACGCCATCCTACTCCTAACTTGAAGAAAACAACTGAAAGTTAGGACTGACAACGGATACTTTCGGATACGGATAGTGCTATATCCGTATCCATATCCGAAATCATTTTCGGATATCGGATATCCGTATTCGCGGATACTGACAGATATCGGATAATTATCCTATCCGCCAACGATCGGTAAATCAAAAATTACAAATGGAAATTTCTACTGTTACATAAATGTTTTTCAATTTCATTGCTCACTAAAATGTTAAAAATAAACATATATGATGAAATTAATTAGATTTGAGAAGCTAATATGAATTTAGTGCATATAATATAAACCTTTGACTTAGTAAAACAATAAATCTGATTCATTGTACTAAAATGCATATAATTTTGAGCATAATTTAAAAAAAAAACGAATGGATAATTTTTGGATGCGGATATTTATGTATCCGTATCCGCATCCGTTTTTTCGGATATCGGATATTTATCCCTTTTTCGGATACGGATGTGGACGGATATCGAATTTTTCGGGTATTCATTGTCTGCCCTACTGAAAGTGCAATGTCCAAACTGCAACTACTCTAGACAATCTTATAAAAATAGCGCTTATATCTTAAACAGCCGCCTATACAACTTTTGAAAGACGTCCACTTACTTTAATTTAACTCATGAAAGCGTGGGGAATATAGCATTTTTTCCATTCTGCTCATCCATAAAGCTAGGAAAGTTGGTCGTAAATCCAAAAGAAGTGCAAAAGAAAAAGAATGAATTGACCATAGCTTATTCTAACTAGTATGCAAGTTAATAGTTGAATTAACCTAGATCAAAACACTCTTTTACTTTTACAGCCCGTTTTGAACTTCCTTTACACGGATATGAAAAAAGCAGACGAGGACTAAAAAGATCTAAAACGCACCAACTTAAGACAACAAAGAATTATATGCACCACCATTTTGTGAAAACTGTAGAATTCGTTTGCTAAGTTAAACCATACTCGTTCTACTAACACGAATCGCTTAAGATGCCAGAGAAAGAAAGAAAAACAAAGGATATCATTTTTACCTGGCAGGTAATGATGAAGTGAATTACTCTTCATCCTTCTGATTGCTTAAAAGCAAAAGAGTTTCATCCTAAGCAACACTAACAATACTCAAAAACCATATTTACCTTTGATATGGACTGAATATATCACCCACCAAAGAGTCCGGATATAAATTTACCCTTGATATGACTAAGCAATCATTAATACCTCATTGTAGCTCCTGGACCCGAAAGTTGCTCCAAAAGCCACGTCTGTAGCCTAGACCTGAAACCCGAGGCCCTGTATGAAACAAACATCTAGGATGCATTCAATGAGAAGGTGACTTCACTTGAAATGAGCAGTTGGACCAGGCCTAAGGACGAACTAACAGAATAGCCCCAAATTTCTGAGTTTATTAGCATTGTATGATGTTCTTATTTGTTGCTTTCAATCATCCACAATTCTTTATTGTTAGGTCCATGGTATTATCAAATAAATCTGGTAAGAAGCAAGTGAAATTATTAAAACGAAAATCTATATTTACTAATATAGTCAATTAACTAGCAAAAAATTATATCCATTGATTCAGATAGGACCATAACTCTACAAAAGCGTTCATATTCAGTTAATTGATCATGCTACTACTAATTGAATTATCCAATAACTACATATAAAATAACCCATATTTGAATAACACATCATAGTGGTGTTGTACAAAAGAATATAATTCATCAACTAACAATAAATTAAATACTTATGTTTAAATAGAACCGTATTTTAATAGAAGCGTTTATACTCAGTTAGTTAATCGTGCTAACTGGTTTATTATTGTTTGAATATACCCCATATATGCACAAATGACGGTAGTATCACATAAAAACGTGCATATTTGTGTGTGCATAATTAACGTATAAATCAAAAGTACAAATACAAATGAGTAACGTGTGTGTGCACGCATGCGCAAACCAACAAGAGGAGGGTTTGTCTTCCCATCCCCGAGGGCAATAATAATATTATAATAATAGCTCGTCAAATCAAAACCTTTTGGCATATAATAGGAGGCAGAGGCAAAGATCGCTACTAAATGCTGACGCAAATTTATGTCCAGTTTTCATTCTTCTCATTAAGATTGATATTCTGTAACATTTAAACTTCAAGATATGTCCAAAAAATTCAGTCTGCGCAAGTGTACTATTGTCATCGCCTAAATACTTTGAAAACGAATCCACGTACAAATTTCGCATCAATTTTCTTTTTGTACATTCTTTTTTAAATCTATGGTAAACCTTTTCCACTTGATAGTGATTTGACTGGGGCTCTTTTGAGTATTATTATTGACACTTTAAAAATGATTAAAAGAGAATACGGGTGAAATTCAATAAATCTTTGACGAATTTATTCATGAAATTCAACAAAAGTATGATTGACTTTCACCTTTAAATTTGACAAAAACTGCGAAAATGAAAAAAAAAAAAAAAACAAATAACAAATTTTATTTTCAAACATGTCATCCCTTAACTATTTTTGAAATGCCAATAACAACACTCTTTTAATATACGGTTTGTAGGTTCCGTTCACTTTAAAAGAAAAGGCATAGAAACTAAAAAGTATTGCTTCATAACACATGCAAATAAATAAAAAATTTGAAGTTTAAACATTACAGAAAAAATCAATCTTAATGATAAGAATGAAAATTAGACAACCATAACTTTTATTACAACGCAAGTTCAGAGTCAAAAGAAATACAGTGGGCCTCCTGGGAAATGCACAATAAAACAAGTACCAATAAATGATTTTAGCAAACCTGGAAAAGTCATACGATATATCCTGAGAAAAAACAGGATTTCTAGTAAAATGAACGGGTAAACATATGCTTTCCAAATGAAGCGTATATGATACTAAGCTTAATAGATTGTAATGCTGTTGTCTTAGTTAACTAAGTTGTACAGAGAATAACTATAGAAATGGATGTTGGCATTATAGTTTACCATGCACGATAAAAGAGAATTACATAAATGAGCGTTTGTGTCATTATAGTTTCTCGTATAAGATAAAAAGCTCAAGTGATTTGCAAGACCATTAAATAAAATACTACTTGGTATTGAGAACGAGGGTATTACAGTCTAGGTACCAATAAAACAATTTTAATAATATGTACTAAATATTGAAAATTTATATCCATCACAACAGTTCGAATTCAACTAAGGCCTAGTTTACTTCTTTCGTTGAAGGTGGCTTTCATGTTGAAGACGTCTGCATACACGTAGCTCAAACCCATCTATTTTGAAACGTTCTAAAAATCATAGCGTATGAGCAAAACTGAACAAGCAACAGATTTGGTCGAAACTAGTTTATCAGTACCATAATTTAAATCATCAGACATTATAAACAATTTTCTAAAAACCTCTTAGGATTCAAAAAACTGCCTTATACAACTTAATGAATACCGTTACCCATATACAACCTTGTTAAAGAAAATATTTACTGTGGTCAAAATTTTAACACTGTTAAATAAAACGCTGTTAGTTAAAAAAAATTCCATATATAATTTCATTTACACATGTATACTACTGTTACAGCTGATTAAACATGAAATTAATGAATCAACGGTCTAACATTTTGATTTTACTAGAAAAACAGAAATCAAGACTTTCCTTTAATTAGTTCTAAAATTAATGAAAGCCATAAAATTCCATTTGGTGCAACAGACCTTTTTTTTCCTATGCATGTTTTTTGTGAAATAAGTTGGCAATAAATATGATGTACGTTAGATATTAGTAAAGATTATACTAAAATCTCCAAGAAATGACAAAAAGTTTATGGCGGATTTAGTAGCACTCAAATAACACACACCAACCAGATTTACTAAAAAAGAGTATTAAATGCATTGAAACGAAATATATCCCATCAGCCTAATTCTTTGCTCCTACATGAATGTTTAAATGATACGTTAGTTTTGTAACCAACATGCACCTATTGTACACTAGACATAATTTACTAAAAAAGAGTATTAAATGCATTGAAACGAAATATATCCCATTAGCCTAATTCTTTGCTCCTACATGAATGTTTAAATGATACGTTAGTTTTGTAACCAACATGCACCTATTGTACACTAGACATACTACCCCACAAAAAAGAGGGTGCAGACAGCCAACATTTTTTACGCCATCGTTCTCTGACTTGAAGAAAACAGTTCTGAAAGTGCCAAGATCAAACTGTTACCACTGTAGACAATTTTCTAAAAACCACTTATATTTCAAACAACCGCCTATACAAATTTAGAAGAACGTCCACTTTCCTTTGACTCATGGAAGCGCGGGGAAAATAGTATTTCCCATTCTGCTCACCCTTAGAGCTAGTAAAGTTGGTCAGAGGTCCAAAAGAAGTGCAAAAGAAAAAGAATATATTGACCATAGCTTATTCCAACTAGTATGTAAGTCAAATAGTTGAAACAAACCATGCCAAGTTATTCCTTTATTTTTACAGCCCGTTTTGAACTTCCTTCACACACATGATACATGGATATGAATAAAGCAGGCAAGGACTAAAAGATCTATAACACACCAACTTAAAACAGCAAAGAATTATATGCACGACCATTTTGTGAAAACTGTAGAATTCGTTTGCTAAAGTTGAACCATACTCGTTCTAGTAACATGAATCACTTAAGATGCCAGAGAAAGAAAGAAAAACGTTTAAACCAACAATTTGGATTAGAGGTGGTGCATTGAACTCAATAATTAAACACAAAGGATATCAATAATTAAACAATTTGGATTAGAGGTGGTGCTCTTCATCCTTCTAATTGCTTAAAAGCAAAAGAATTTCAGCCTAAGCAATACTAACTATACTCAAAACCATATTTACCTTTGATATGGACGAAATCTACCACAACCAAAGAGTCAGGATATAAATTTACCTTTGATATGACTAAGCAATCCTAAATACCTCATTGTAGCTCCTGGACCTGGAGATTGCTCTAGACGACACGTCCACAGCCTAAACCTGAAACCCACAGCCTGTATAGAACAAATATCTAGGATGCATTCGATGAGAAGGCGAAATCACTTGAAATGAGTAAGTGGACCGGGCCAAAGGACAAACTAACAAAGTTAACCCAAATTTCTAAACTTTTAGCATAACCGATAATATAAAATAGCAGTTTTTAATAAGATCTTTGCACAGACTGCCAACGTAAAGTCCTTGATTCATAAGTTTCAAGTCCTGCTTTATCATTTCTTTAGCTACGACGTTATTTTCAGTATTATAGAAGCTCAAATTGAGAACTTGCATCAATTTACCTCACCATGTCCAGCACCAAATTCTAGTTGGAAGGGACCTGATGAGTCAGGATATGATTACTTCAATTTACCTCACCATTTTTTTTCAGCATGAATTACTGGTGAAACTGTCGATAATATAGTGCCATTTGCTAAGAGTGCGCAAGAGGATCTTGCGCTGTGTCAACTAATAAAACAAACATAAATAATCATCAATATCATTACATAATTAGAGATCAGCAACAACCTTTTATGAGTTAAGTGTCACCTTACAATCTGAAAATTGTCATTGATAAGATTACCTGTCATGGCTAGGGTGACAAATAAGAAACTAAAAACAAACTGAAAAAGGTTATAATGCAACATTAACATACTACATTTAGATTATATTAGCCCATAAACTTCAAAAAAGGAAGAATCATAAGTAGTTCTTGGTAAGGATCAAGCAAGCACATGTATTCTTCACACAGAAGAAAATATTAATTCCACCACAAGACATGCAATTCCAAAATGCCTAATAAACAGGTGAATAATTCCAAAAAAAAGGAGCTACTGAAATCAAAAGAAATGAGCAAGATAAATCCAGAAAAAAGGAGCTACAGAAACCAAAAGAAATGAGCAAAATAGAGCAGGTATACATTTTTCCCCCAAAAAAAAGGAAGAATAAAAATCAGATAATATTGCCGCGGAAAATGTTGAAATGTGACACACAGTAAGATTGCTAAATTACACAAACAACCCATGAACTTCACCTATTAACTTTGCTGTAAGGACCTATTTTAAATAATTTTGTTTTTTTAAGTAAATAAAGGCATTTTGGATTAAATCCTTCTTTAACAAAAAAAATTAACTCTGAAGGACTAGGATGTTTAATTGAGAAGTTCTTTTAAGCTATGGAAAGTTGAGGAGCTCTAGTACGACTGAAACAAACACTTCAATTTTGTTGTACATAGGGTATTTACAAAAGCTTGGATGCTTAATTGAGTGTTCATGGTATGTACTGTAATTGCAAAATTAGGGGTTCCCCTCTTTCAAGGGTTGATCCTCAAACAGCAATCAAAAAGCCGTTTTAATGTATAAAAGATTTTCTGAAAACCGTTTACACCACAAAAAGCTTATGCTGTTTAAAAAACAAAAGTAAACATAATTTATAAACATCTATAAAAAAAATTCAAAAACTGCTTATGTTAAAAAATAAACAATAAAACCCTAGTTTCCTCCCACTCACCAGCTAGATAAACGGGAGTCATTGATGCATTTAAATTCATTTCTTATTGTGACTTACCTTCCCATGCGAGAGATGCTGTTGTATATGAACAGTTAATTACATAAATGTATGTACCCCAAACTGAAGAAGAAGATGAAAAATGAGAACCAGTAATCCATGTTTGAAATAAATGACAAAAACCAGTAATCCATGCTTGAATTAAATGACATTTATCTATCTAAAATTAAAGCTACAATGATTTCAAACTATATAGCCGAAGAATTCAGTTTGCATCGCACTTGAAAACTAAAAAAATAGCTGACAAATAAAGCTCACTTTTAAACCAATTGAAATGCTAATTGCATATGCTATAGTCAGTCTAACATAACTTCTTCCATTCACCCATGCTACAATGATTTCAAACTATATAGCCGAAGAATTCAGTTTGCATCGCACTTGAAAACTAAAAAAAAATAGCTGACAAATAAAGCTCACTTTTAAACCAATTGAAATGCTAATTGCATATGCTATAGTCAGTCTAACATAACTTCTTCCATTCACCCATGCAGAAGACAGTGTCAAGCTTTGAACCACAAACAAGGAAAATCAATTTGACTGATAGTCAATACTCACCATCAATAGCGTAGTCCCCAAGTTTGACAAACAAGCTACGTAAATTGTATTTATGATAAAAATCAATGGATTAAAATTTGATTTCAACTCAATCAAAACCTTGCTTCAATGACTTATCTTAATATTATTATTTTTCGAAGTAAATGAAGCCATTTTGGATTAAATACTTCTTTAACCAAAATTTTACATCTGAAGGACTAGGATGTTTAATTGATACGTTCTTTAAAGCTACAAAAACTTGAGAAGCTCTAGTATGACTGAAACCAACACTTCAATGTTGTTGTATGTAGGGTAATTACAAAAGCTTGGATGCTTAATTGAGTGTTCAGGGGATGCACCGTAAGTGCAAAATTAGGAATTCCCTTTTTTCAAGGGTTGATCCTCAAACAGCAATCAAAATTTCAAGGTATGAAATATTTTCAGAAAGCCGTTTATACCACAAACAGCTTATTGATTACACTGTTTAAAAAAAAACTAATTTATAAACATCTATAAAAAGATTCAGAAACTGCTAACCATAAAAAACAAACAATAAAACCCTACTTTCCTCCCACTCACCAGCTAGAGAAAAGGAGGACATAATGCATTTAAATTCAATTCTTACTGTGACTAACCTTCCCATGCAAGAGATGCTGTTGTATATCAACAGTTAGTTACATACATACATATATATAACCCCCCCCCCCCCCCCTCCTCTCTCTCTCAAACTGAAAAAAAAAATGAAAACCAGTAATCCATGCTGGAATCAATTGACATTAAATCTATCTACAGTTAAAGCTACAATAATCTCAAACTATATAGCCGAAGAATTCAGTTTGCATCGTACTTGAAAACTAAAAATAAAAACTGAAGAATAAAGCTCGCTTTTAAACCAATTGAAATGCAAATTGCATATCCTATATTCAGTCTAACATAACTTTCCCAATGAAATCATAAAATGATTCCTGAGCAGCATATATAACAGATATCACTTATTGTTGACTAAAGTAATGTGCAAAAAAAAACTGTGGTTGTAGTTGCTCAAAAGTAGTGACAGATGTACTGGGGAAATTGCCTACTCTAAAATAATCCAAAACAGATATGAAATAAGAGGAAAAACCAAAGAAATAAAATCTACTTCCGTTCACCCATGCAGAAGACAACGCCAAGCTTTGAGCCACAAACAAGGAAAATCATTTTGACTGATAGTCAATATGTACCATCAATAGCATACTCCCCTAGTTTGACAAACAAGCTACGTAAAATGAATTTATCAAGTCGACAATTAAAATTTGATCTCAATTCAATCACAATCCTCTAATAACAGAGGAATTTTTGTAGATTACATATTACTGTGTTATGGAATTTTAAAACGTTGTCATTCACACATCTTAATGTACGAAAACTTAGTCAAACAATGTTTTCAACGCATGGTGCAGAAAAAAGAGGAAAAAAAAAACCACGAATCAGTGAATTAACATCATAAAATGATACTAGCAAAAAAAAAAACAAGCAATGATAACCATCTAAAATAAATTATTTTTAAATACACAACAAGAAACACCAAATCCGATCCAACTATAAGTTTTTCATAAGCATAAAGCATAACATATTAAAGCATCACCATCAATTGGCAGAACAATCCCTAGCAAAGTGCCCACTCTCCCCGCATTTGAAACAGCCATCGCCGCCGCCGCCGCCTGAGCGGCCGCCGCCACCTGAGCGTCCGCCGCCTCCATAACGGCCACCTCCACCGCTGCCACCATATCTTCCGCCGCCGCCTCCGCCTCCACCAGTACAGTCCCTAGCCATGTGCCCAGATTCCCCACAAGTATAACAACCTCCACCACTACTTCTTCCCCCACCACCGTAACCGCCACCGCCTCCATAACCGCCACCCCCACCACCATAACCGCCGCCGCCGCCTCCATAACCATTGCCACCTCCTCCATACCCTCCACCTCCATAACCGCCGCCGCCTCCTCCATAACCGCCGCCTCCACGACCGCCGCCGCCACTGTCGCCTTTCACGTTTTCACCCCCCGGACCGGTAACATCGACGGCTTTCGTGCGGCCGTCGTCACCTTCACTAACGTTGAACTCGACGGATTCACCTTCAGCCAGTGAACGGTAGCCTTCGGCTTTAATGGATGACTGATGGACAAAGAGATCATCACCTCCCTGATCAGGAGTGATGAAGCCGAAGCCCTTGGTGGTATTAAACCACTTCACCGTTCCTGTTGATTTCTCCTCTGACATTATTTTGTTGAAACCCTAACCTATGTATGAGAAGGCGTGAAAGTACAAGGCAGCGGTAGGGTTTAGAGGGTTGAGTGGATGGATTATATGACACGTGCCAAAGATCCAATTAAATGGATTTATTCCAAACGGTGGATATTCGGGTAAAGAGCCCATTAATTTGATTTGAGACGTCAATGTTCACCATTTACACATTGTGATGGATGAGCTTAATCTATCTTCTATCTATGTATCTATATAATAATTCTCATTAATATTTAATTATTAATAATTGATCCGACCGTGAAATACCCAAGTTGTTCATATTTACATATGCACGGGAGCATAGACTTTAAGTGTTTTAGTTTGCATGTATCAATAAGCGGTGAGAGCGTATTATATAGTGGCAAAATACATAATGTAAGTGATATATGTATGTGTTAGGATTCTGCTGTGTAAACTAAATTTTGCAGCAAAAAGTAAATAATGCATGTATAGGGAGTAGGGACAGGTTGCACGTAAGGTAAACAGTATAAAATTTTGTGTGTCTCTATTGAGTTGACAAAAAGATATATGCATTAATTGATGAATTAAGCAACATTATGCGATTGCTGGCAAGTAATGAAACTAAACTCAGGGTACAAAATATGTATCTCAACATATTGGTACAAAGTTTATAGCAATGTTATCCATAATAACATACTGGTACAAAATATAAGATTTGATTTTTGTTGGCTTGCTGGCAAGTAATTAAACTAACAGAGTTATCAGTACCATTAGTGAAATGGTAGAGCTTTGCAATTCTTGGCATTTCTGTATTTAACATCCATATGAACATCAGATTGTTTCAACTACAGCATTTCTGTCTAGCATTTCATCGAAGGAATTTATAATCTTTTGGCTAGCATGTCTGAAGCGTTCACATCATATGATACTTCATTTTAGCCTTCAACCTCTATCTTACCACCATCTTCTTCATATCTTGCTCACGTACTCATTTTATTTGATATCATTTGATGATAGTTCTTTCTTTTCTTTGCTTTAGATTTATTATCCCATCTTATTCGCTGTTCCCCGTGCTTGCAATCTCTTTTCCTCCAATTATTTTATATCCCTTTACATAAGAGGGGGAAAAATCACATAATTATTACTGATTCTTTGAGGCATGCACCATTCAGGCACTAAAGATCTTGTTTTTAATTATGTAAATCATTATTAGAATGTAAATAGTACTTCGTCAAACTAACACCACTGGCAATTACCACCTAATGACAAACGTGTAGATTGTTTCTCATATTTAGCAAATGTAATAAATTGGCTAACAAATAAAACATGACAACACAAACTCATCAACTGCAATATCAGAACTACAATTATTAATTTTTTTGAAAATGCAATCTTTTCTTCAATTTAACGGTTCAAGAGGAGGCTTGAATTTAAAAATGTGGACAAATATGCCAGTTATATAAGCTATAACAGTTATATAGCTATAACAGTTCCACTGGATGCAATGATGCACAAAAAGGTTAGTTTGCTACTCTTGAGATGTGGTTGTCATAAATTCGGTATGAATGAATGAATCGCCATATAATTATATTGAAAGAGACAAATCTATATGCCAAATAATTAGTGGATATGGTTTTACGTGGTTGAAGTAGCAAAAAATACCCCTTTCAATTATCTTGGTTAAATCAAAGCAATCCGCCCAGTAGTGTTTTTTTTTACCTTATATAGGGAATTACTCACTTGAAAATTTGATGCTTCTTTAGATAATTATGTATGTAAATATCTAAAATAAATCAGTAAATAAATATTAGGACTGTTGGAAATGAACCAATAAATTGATGAATTGACGATGCTTTGACAGAAACTAAAAAAACGATAAATGACTGTTGTGATATTAGGAAAAGAATTATAAAAGAGAAAAAATATGGATGAAATCGAAGAGGGAATTCTAGGCAGGATCAAAATTATAATGGAAAGAAATCATTGGAAAATTAAAGGAAATGAAGATAATAAGAAAAGAATGAAAAACAGTAGATGTAATAAGGAAAGTTGTGAGGTTCCGTATGAGCATTAAAGATTTAGGAATGATCCTGTTTTATCTTAAATTACAATTTTGAATAAGCCATACTTAAACCACTAATATAAATATAAATTTATATAAATGAGCTATATATTAGGCAAGTGGCACGGATATGTACAATTCACTATAAAAAGAGAATACAGCAGTCCAACTATGGAAATTTATTTAATAAGATTGAAATCATGACAATTATAGCTAGTTTTGAAACCATGTGCTTAAAATTGCATCAATCAAGCCAATTTCCAAATGAACTCTAGGGTACTATTTAATATTTCTAGAAGTTTATTTGGCGTTCTCTTAGCTTCATCAATATCAATAGACTAAGAGAAAGATCATACCATTAATATATCAATTTATTTTATATGTGGTACATAAAATAGATCATACCATTAAACTATCACCCTTTGTTGGATACTCCTTTTCTGGTCAACATCAGAATTTTCATTGAGTAGCAGCCTAAGTGCAAACATATTGAAAAGATCACTGAGCTGGCAATTAATTCGTACTACTAAATATCACTAATTTAAGTTATAATATTGTAGGAATTGGCTTTAACTGTCAATAAATACATAGTTATGGGTAAGCATGTATAGAAAGGATAAATTTACAAAACATCTTGTACAGAGACCATTGCTTGCTTTCTCACTACCATTAATATATCAATTTATTGAAGAAACTGGCAAGTAATAACATTGCTATAAACATTGGTTAGTTTCATTACCTACCAATTAAGCAACATTATGTATCTCAATATTTAAATTTATGGTACCATTATGCAGCTCAACATATCAAATAATAGTAGTTACCATATATTGCGACTGCTAGAGCACAAATCTATGTGTACAAATGCGAAAACATATTCCAATATAACTGATTTCTAACACATCAGATATGAACACCCCATTTGGGTACATTATTGAAGAAATTGGGTAAGGAACTAAACTGATAGAGTACGGATCTAGGCTTTATGAGTTTCATGCATTCAGCTTAAATCAAAAGCATAGGGTATAATAAAATATTATTTGCATAATTTACATAAAATAGTAGTAGCCTCAGAACGACCAAGCCATACACACATATTTTAAAAAATAAATAGATTACTAAAAGGAAAGTATCTCAAGAATCTTACCTGGTTGACAGTCTCAGTACGAAATGAAGTTTGACTTCGTTGTGAAACTCATATGTGATATCAAAGTAAAAAAAAAATTCATCAGTATTAATAACCTGGTAGAAAGACAAATACATGGCCATATTTAAATTTCATAATTGTGCCAAAAATATATTACATGTTCATGATTTTACCTCGTATTCTTCGACTTTAATCTCCATGATTTTGTAGTCAAACTCTTGATCCTCCAAAACTACACCCGACCTGAAGGAATGAAAGAAATGGATGTTTAATTAGTCACTCAATTACTGTCATGGCTATTCAAATTATGAAATTCTTAATTCTTAATTCGAACGTTAATGGATTTAAAAGAATTAAAAACGTACATACTTTGTAATTAATTATTATTTTCCAAATTTTATTCCTTTTTAAATAAAATTAATTGTGTGAAATTAATTGTGTTTATAGATAAGGGTTGAAATATTCAATTCGAAATGAAGGTATATGTAGTAACAGTCATGTCTATTCAAATTTTATTCCTTTTTTAACGTTAATAAGTTACCTTAATTGCCAAATTAATGCGATGATGTGTCATAAGCTTTTCAAATAAGATATTTTTTAAAAGGAATGAGAGCATTAACTTTTAAACGTTATTAATGTTTCCCATTTACTGTCAATAAATTCTTAATTCGAACGTTAACAGATTTAAAAGAATTAAAAACGTACATACTTTGTAATTAATTAATTTTTTCCAATTTCACCTCCAATTACATAAAATAAATTGTGTGAAATTAATTGTGTTTATAGATAAGGGTTGAAATATTCAATTCGAAACGAAGGTATGTGTAGTAACAGTCATGGCTATTCAAATTTTATTCCTTTTTTAACGTTAATAAATTACCTTAATTACCAAATTAATGCGCTGATGTGTCATAAGCTTTTCAAATAAGATATAATTACCAAATTAAGGCGGGTGGAATTAAATCAACCTATTCAATGCTCATGCAAGAATAATGACATGTTTATGGGATGTGTTTAAATTAGGACGGTGGATTTGTTTTTGTGGGATTAAATCTGAACCGTTCTTTGTCATGTTGTTTGTCTCCTGATTTGTCTAGGGGGGATTGAAATTAATTGTGTTTATAGATAAGGGTTGAAATATTCAATTCGAAACGAAGGTATGTGTAGTAACAGTCATGGCTATTCAAATTTTATTCCTTTTTTAACGGTATTAAATTACCTTAATTACCAAATTAATGCGCTGATGTGTCATAAGCTTTTCAAATAAGATCTGATTACCAAATTAAGGCGGGTGGAATTAAATCAACTTATTCAATGCTCATGCAAGAATAATGACATGTTTATGGGATGTGTTTAAATTAGGACGGTGGATTTGTTTTTGCGGGATTAAATCTGAACCGCTCTTTGTCTCCTTGTTTGTCTAAGGGTTTGTCTTAGGGGGGAATTTTATTATATAGATAATAATTCTCATTAATATTTAATTATTAATAATTGATCCGACCGTGAAATACCCAAGTTGTTCATATTTACTTTTAAAAAAAATCTTTACTACTTTATCCTTAAAAGAAATTGTCCATATTTAATACTTTACTACTTACATATCAATTTGCCATATTTTATATCAATTTGTAATTCATTTATAACTTTTGGAATGCTAAGGAAGTTGGCTCTTAATTAGAAATTTCTAAAAGACGTTAACGCCTTTTAAGTAAAGATTCAATTTATTTCGAAATCAATATGTTAACTAGATTTCATGCTAAGTAATTGATTTCATATAATAGTTTTTAATTTTTTACGATTGCATCCAAATTTCATAGAGGAAAATTTCGTTTTCAAAATTGGATAAATAAAAAAGTTACCATAGCTGAAATATCCAATCAAAAAGTTCGTGTCCAACAAGACATACAACTTCCGTTTTTCAAATTTTAATCATATTACATATAATATGTTCCTATTGTGTTCATATAGATTTTTGGTATATTATATAATTTACTTTCATGATATATAATTGCAAAATCAATATGCTGATAAAATATATTAGATAATTCACAACCAAATTAGAACAAATTTGCACATCTACCAATTTGTCTACAAATATATCATATAACTCATAGCCTACTGATTATATAGTAAATTCAATACAGGGAAAGCAGTGAAAAAAATACATTCATATCAATGGTATAATACCAAATAAATGCAAATGCAATTAGTAAAAATAGCACCAGTGTGCTTATATTACTTTTGTATATTGTGTAATCCACTTTCATGTCATATAAGTGCAAATCAAATATTTTCATTGAATATGTCATACAATTCACAAATTGTTGCACCAAACTTTCCATTTATTTTTACTTAAAATTTCAAACGGCAAAAAAATAAGTTAAACAAACCTGGGTATACATAGTAATAAAAGTTATCCTTTGGTTGTTGACGTTATCATTATGATGTATGTATGATGTATTTTCTGCTAATTTTCTTTATAGGGTTTCCTTAGTTATGCCATTTATTTTTATAATCTATATAATAATTTGCAAATTGCCCATATTTACTTTAAAAAAAATTACTACTTTATCCTAAAAGGAAATTGCTCATATTTACTACTTTATCCTAAAAGATACCACCTACATAGCACTCCTAATTATTTGTAGTTGGCAGAATGCAGTGTAAATGATTTCTAGTTATTCTTTTCTAATTGTTGTCTGACGTTTGCTGTTTCAAATTTTTACTCGAACTATTCATGTTTGGTATAATATCTTATTAGTAGTGCATGTTTATACAGAAATTGGTAGAATCAATTGTATTGTCTTAAATTATTTATTTAATTTCCCAAATTTGATTTTGATTACTAATCTATACTGCTAATTATTGTCTGACGTTTGCTGCTTCAATTTTTTACTCAGACTATTCATATTTGGTTTAATATCTTATTAGTAGTGCATGTTTATACAGAAATTGGTAGAATCAATTGTATTGTCTTAAATTATTTATTTAATTTCCCAAAATTCATTTTGATTAGTAATCTATATTGTGCCATATTATTAATACCATATACATATTTATATGGATCATAAATTGATACAGTCAATTGTATTACCTTAAAGTATTTAGTTGATTTCCCAAAATTCATTTACTTTACTCATCTATATTGCACTACATTATTAATACCATACCAGGTACACCAAATTCTCATTGTTGTAATAAAACCGCACAACATTGTATGCTAACCTTGCACCATTCTGAAATCAACTTTCCCATGAGAATGTTGCCTTATATATGAATTTTATGGTGATACAGTTCTACAATATTCATTAGCTGGATGAAAATTTTCAACTGTCTTCCACTGTAGCACATAAGCGTGTTAATATTGACATTTCTCATTTTGGAGTAGGGGTGGGCACGGTTCGGTTCGGTGCGGTTTGAAGCTCAAACCGTTTCCGCACCGCATCAAACGGTTGATCAAAAATGCAAACTATTATACTAACCATTCAAACGGTTTGGTTTCGGTTCGATTTCGATATAACACGGTCCAATTTTGGTTCGGTCCGGTTTGAACCCATATTAAATATAAAACAAGAAAATTACTTCCATCAACAAACAATTTACGATTGTATGACGTTGTGTCACTGAAGGTTAAAACACATAGTGTTATCTTTAATTAATATAACTACAACGTACGCTGAAAATAAAATATATATCATTAAATTAAAAGTTAGATAGGAATTTGTTAATTTTTTTATCATAACATTGTCGGTGCAGCTATGCGGTTCGATTCGGTTTAATATTGTTTGCTAAAAGTTTAAACCGCAACCGAACCGTATCGTTGCGAGTCGGTTCAGTTTGGATTGTTTGTTTTAGAGAGAGAATTCGGTGCGGTTTTCCGCACCGTTTTTGCAATTCGGTCTGGGCGGCTTCCGCATTGCTGTGTGGTTTATGCCCACCCCTACTTTGGTGTTGGAACCTTACATCATACATTGTAACTGATATACTATCGACATAATTTATTTTTCTTTTTTCTTAGAAAAATGATATACTGTCAAGTTTAACTTAGCTCAATTGTTGCATGATAGTTAGCACTTGGTATCACCGATAATATATTGTTATTACATGAGTATGAGGATAAAAGATGTCTGTGATCTATTTAATGACAAAATGTCGAGTCTGTTTCATAATGCAACAACAATTTCTTTTTTAATATGTCAAATTTTATATCAATCTTTAGCACAACATAGTGACATTTAAAATTTGATTTTACATTCTCTCTTTTTATCTTTGACTTTTTAATTTCATTTTTAGGCTAAATCAACGGAGAAAGTTATGTTATTTAGCATAATAATTCTGAGTGATTCATGAAGATTTTGTTCCAATTTTTTACAGCATAGTTTTCTTATTCATTTTCAGTTTTTATGTATTTATCCATGTAATAAAATATACATTTCATGGATAAAAAATTGCAATGTATGCATCTCGATATATTGTATGGAGCGCATTTGTGTCCTTTCTGCTATATCTATATGTCCAGACCAATGTCATGAGCATGGCAAATGGATACATACATTTTTTAAATGGCCTGCAACGTGAGTGTAAATTTGGAACACATATGATACAATCATAGAGAAATATTAATTAGAACTCAAAACGTGCTAACAAATTAATTTAACAAAAAGCTAATACTACATCTTGATGTTATTCATCAAATAGAACAAATAAAAATTAATAATAATTGAAAATTTGTGGTTTTCCTTTTTTTTAAATGTTACAACATCCTTGAAACCAAATATTTCCATACAATCTTCATACTTTAAGTTAGTTATCATTAATGTTGCACTACATATCAATTGAAAATGTAAATGTCAATTAAATTGCATTAATTTTTCCACGTTTGTATGCAAAGTGTTACCTGATTAAGGATGGTTTATAGTCGAACTGAATAAGAATGCTTTATATTGTTGAAGAGTTTTCATTATTTATTAATAATAGTATAAACATAATGTTTTACGTGATAGTTTAGTATAATTTCAAGAGAATCGCCCTTACTTCAAAATCCATTTTAAAAAAAATTAAACATAAATGCCTAGTTTTCTTATTCTTAAGAAATCAATTATCAACAAAATATAAGTTATTCTCTTATCTACAATAGAGGTTTTTTACTAGAAGAAAGAAGAAGAAAAATCTGAGCATTTAGGTTCATGAAAAGAGCGAGTGTTTATTTCACGAGAAGAACAAAAATTGGCAGTATGCTGGATAAAATTGTTTACAGTGCGCACCATATGTTCATTCCTTAACAAAGTAGTTAAATTTCACTCTTTAATGCATATGTTATATGTTTTAAGTTGAAAGGTGTTAACTATTGGTATAATTGTCTATATGTATTGAAAATGATGAAAATACAAAACTTATTATCAACATAACATTTCCCATAGTAGTAGCTGTATATTTTTGTTGGCATGTCATGTGTATTTGATAGTTAAAATAAAAGGTTAGGATGGCAAATGCATATCAATATTAGCAATTCAGATTATTTCCTCACATAGGTGAGTTTTGCATAGCAGTATCTGCATTGCATGAAATAAATTAGTTTATTGGAGAAGGATAACTCTGACGGGCTACAACATACCATAACTAACCATGCTTTCATGCACTATATTTTCTGAATCAATATTGCATGATAAGTTTTTTACAAGCATATATTTATGGTTATTTCATGTATTTATGAGCTTCTTTTAGCACATCATGTATTTGCCCGCTTTAAATTCTTTAATATTGTTGCACATATATTTACTTGACTTAAATTCACAACAGATCTATACGAATGATTTCTTGACTTAAATTCAGTGGTTTTGGCATTTTCACTCTCTAATGTCAATTGTTTTGGACCACTAGCCAATCAGTCAAATATAAGAGAGTTTTCAATTAGAGTGCATCAGGAAAAAAATTATCAATACTTTATTTCTGTCTCTTCATGCATTTCTAAATGTTTACGGTGGAACAAACAATTTAGTCCATCTAATATATGTCATTATTTCCTTCTCAGTGGAGCACCTGTACGCGCTGGAATTTTAGGTCGCGCCGAAGGCCCAAAGAGAGGTAGAGGTCGACCTAAAATGACATGGGAGGAGATAATAAAGAGAGATTTAAGTAACTGGAGTTTAATGGAAGAACTGGTAGTTGATAGGAGTACATGGAAATTGGCAATCCATGTACCAGAACCATAGGGTTTTTTTTAGGACATTATTTCACGTTTACCGAATCTTTTTACTTTTTATTTACTATTTTAGATTTTATTTCACTTTTATTGAACATTTTTACTTATTATTATTATTTAAAAAAACTCTTTATCGGACGACTTTTTATTTGATTGGTTATTTTAAACCCTTTATATATATATATATATTACTATCATCATTATTTATTTTATTTTATATTAATTTTGGGTTCCATATCTAGCCAACCCCAACTTGTTTGGGATATATGGCTTTGTTGTTGTTGTTGTTGTTGTTGTATTTCCTTCTCAGTGAAGCCACACAAATTTTTTTCATTTACAAATCTAGCTAAAATTCCTTTCTTTTATGAACTTTATTTTCTTAGTGCAGCATTTCAAGAAAGTCGTTACAAGATATTGATTAAATTAATGCACACGGGAAGCAACAAGCCATTAAAATGCTATTTGACTTGGTGATTCTTCTTGCTTAGAAAAGAGTTTGGTAAATTAAAATGCTTGGAAATTACAAATCATTTTTGACGACTTTAAGGATAAAAAAGATGATGAAAATGGATTTATTTCAAAACTGAAAGCAATTAAAAAAGGAAAAGTAATATATATATATATATATATATATATATATAATGACATCGTATACACTTTTAACATATAAAAAAGAATGCCCCTTTTTTGCTTCATCAAAACTGAAAGCAATTAAAAAGGAATGCCTCTTATACATATAAAAATATATTTAAAACTTAATAACAAAGCATACATTGCATCATACTATATTTATTTATATATATATGATGACATCATATATACTTTTTTGCTTCATAAAAAAAGTTAACATATTGTAATTTGTATATAATTTATATAATATTACTTGAATTGTATCACTTATATAATTTTAATGATTATTTGTTTAATTTTTCACATTTAAAGATCACAAAATAAGTTTAAATTGTAATGAATTAAGAACATGTTTTCAGAATAAAATCACAAATAATCATTTTTTTATATCTATGCCAAAAAATAACCATTCATAACAAAAAAATTAGATGAATAATAAAATAATTAATCAAATAATCATCCACGATAAAATTATTGTTGGGTGAACAACATGATAATTAATTATTATTACAGCATAAATTATTAGATGGATAACAGAACAATTAATCATCCATGATAAAATTATTTTTGGATGAACAACGGAACAATTTATTATTGTTGCCACATAAATTATAGTATTAAAATATATATATAACTATTTAATATTAATTACAATTGTTTATTTTTCTTTTATTTTTAATATTTAATCATTACAATATTTTTTGTAATAATATAAATTTTAATACCCAGCAAAGCGGGCAAAAAATACTAGCTACTAATAAGTACTACAATTAATATAAACCATTTGACTACTTTTGAATCCGAGTAAATGGATTTATTCAACCATGGTGAATATTTGAGGAACGAGCCGATTAATTTGATTTGAAACGTCAATGTGCACCATTAGTTTTTCGTTGTTGCTTTGCGGTTTGGTGGACGTGCTTAATTACTAATGAGTATTACAATCAATATAAACCATTTGACTACTTCTGAATCCGATTAAATGGAATTATTCAACCACGGTGGATATTTGGGAAAAGCGCCGATTAATTTGATTTGAAACGTCAACGCTCACCATAGATTTTCGTTGCTACTTTGCGATGTGGTGGATGAGCTTAATTACTAATGAGTATTATAATTAAATAATTGAATAAAATAAAAGATGATTTGTTTTATTTTTGTGATGTATCAAAAACATTGCCCATCAACAAGGAGATTATGCATAATCATTTCAGCGATTCCCATGGCCTTTTTAACTCTCTTTTTTCGATTAGGCCCATCAAGAATGATTTTTAGTGGACCGTTAACGTTTTTCTTTTCATTTTTTGATGACATGAGGGCAAAAAGTTAAAGCCCCCTTGGTTTGTCGTCTTTTGTTTTATATTTTTGTCTAAATAGAATTACGCATGTATTATGCATAATTGGAAAACAAAATATTTTGAAAGATACAATTAACCAGAAAACAAAACTCAAGTTTATTGAATTTTTCATGTTTGAGATGTTATACAAGGGTGGAAAACAATTTATCTTCTTCGTTGTCTGTCCATCCTCACGTTGGCTTAGAATTGTGAAGAAAACTATTATGTTTTCTTGTATTTCATAGTGCAAGTTGTTGGAAATGGTTCCTTTTATGAAGTGAATTTATTTAAAAATATATAAAAACGGGTTATTGGTAATTTATTTATGAACCATTATTATAATTGAGTCATTGCAAGTTAGATAAGGTATCTATGGATCATTATTATAATTAAGTCGTTACACTTGCACAACAATAATATATTTATGTGACATTATTATTGAACTGTTATAAAAGCTATTGGATTACAATATGTTTCAAATGAAAATAAATTAAAATCTATTTACATTCCATCACTTCGGTAACGTACATAATTTACATTCTGCTTAAACGATAGATTCAAAAAGATGAAATAATAAGAATAACATACATTATCTTTTTCTTCTTCCTTTTAAAAAAAACAGATGTTTTTCTTTCTTTTCCGTTCAACAAAATTAAACACTTAGAGTAATATTTCAAAGTGCAAATCAGAGTACGTTTTGTTAGTGCAAACAATTCAATATTTTTTAGATTAGACAAACTGTTTTATCCTAGTGGCGACAGTGTTTGTTTACTCAGAACTGCTTTGCACCTCCAATTATAACGTGGAAACATCTTCTAGAGACTGACAACGTACACGATTCAACCAAAGTTCATTATTTCCAACAAACTGAAGACTATTTAGGAAGTAATGACTTTTGCTGCAACTATTGATTATGCTGCGCTGACCTCAATGCTTCAAATCCCGATGGTCGCTTTTGTGCCGTTCTGATTCGAGGGCCTCTATTTCAAGCGTTGGAGCAAATAAATATGCCGTCAGTCGCTACCACAAATTTCAAATGAAGGACGATAGGTCAGCAGAGACGCGGTCTTATGAACTTCAGAAAGTAGCTAATGAGATCATCTTCTAAGGTATGGTTATTGATGAACAATTCCAAGTTGTTGTTTTGATAGATAAATTATCCCCTAGTTGGAAGAATTCTAAGAATAATCTAAGACATAAAGAATTTTTCTTTGAGAAGCTTGATAATCCGCCATCGTATTGAGGAGTAATTAAGTAAACAAGATAAGAAGGAAGAAGTGTTTGTTATTACAGGCAATACTAAGAAAGACGTAGTTCTGAAACCAAATCCTAATAACTTTAAGAATTAGAATCACAAGCATGGTTAGAACCACAACAAATAGAAACCACCCCAAAAGTATAACTCTTGATTGTTGTTTTTTTTGCTATAACTGTGGAAAACCAAATCGTATGGCACACAAGTATGGGAACATACCAGCCCCTGCACCACAGACTAACTTGACTGAGGGGACTTTAGCGACTATAATTACTGATGAGATTCACCATGTTGGGAGATCAGAGGGTTGATGGGTAGACGCTGGTGCTACATGTCATGTATGTTATGACCATACTATGTTCAAAACATACACGGAGATTGAGAACAAGAAAGTATTGCCACCACTATAGTTGCTGGGATTCGAAGTGTAGAGCTGAAGTTTACCTCTGGAAAGACTGCCATTCTGAAGGACGTAATGCACACTTTAAAGATAAGAATGTTTTAAGTTGTCATCTTAATGATGTTGGTTTTATACAAACTGTTGGGGCTAATACATACACCATCACTATGAACGGTATGTTTGTGGGAAGGAGTTATGCAACTGATGGTATGTTAACTTGAACGTTGAATGTAATAAAATGTTTTCTTCTACTTATATGTTGTGTAATCTTAATATTTAGCACTCTAGATTATGTCATCTGAATAAACGTATAATTCATAACATGAGCACCTTAAAACTTATCGCTACCGGGTCACAAACTAATTTTGATAAATGTGAATTTTGTAGTTAAGCAAAAATCACCAAGAAATTACATAAATCAGTTGATAGAGTTTTTGAACCTTTATATTTGATTCGTTCTAATATATGCGAGCTTAATGGAACTTTAACTGGACATGGACACCACTACTTTATCACTTTTGATGATGACTATTCTGATTTTACTTATGTATACCTTATGAAAAAATAAAAAATATCCATTTGATATGTTTGAATTGTTTAAAATTAAAGTTGAGAATCAATCTAATAACAAAATTAAGAGACTTCGTAGTGATAGAGGAATAGAATATGAGTCTAATTCATTTCTTGATTTATGTAAATACATGGTATAATTCATGAGAGAATTGCACCTTAAATAAATGGTAAAGCTGAAAGAGAAAATAAAACCTTTACTAGTAGTAGTTATCTTATAAAATACAGGTGCAACGAAACATTAACGGGGGGGGGGGGGGGGGAGGAGGGATTTTATAGACTGTATGCTATGTATTCACTACAACAAAATGACCCTATTACAACGGTGGAACACTGTTGCAATATACATTTTACAACGGTGAGCTAACCGTCGTGTATTAAGAAGTTGTAATAGACTAAAATCTTTTACAACTTTTTTGTACCGTTGCAACACCGTTGTAATATGTATATTTTACAACTTTTTTCCACCGTTGTAATAAACTTTATTACAACAATTATGCACCGTTTAATAATATCTACTACAACTGTTATGCACCGTTGTAACTGACAGTTGCATTTAAAAAAAATAGACATCCTTTGCAACTGAAATGAACCATACACTAAATATAGCAATACTTCATAAGCAAAACAAACATTACAGTTATTTGCAAACTATTTATTAAAATACTAAAATTTTCAATATTACAAACAATAAGTTTTACAAAAGATTTCACGGACTATTACATACTTGACTGTTACAAAGAAACTTAATACAAGAAGGTTTAACCTCTTTTTTCTTCATGTTAGTGAGAAATACCTTCAGTCTCCGCAAGAGTACTGGAGATGGCAATACTGCAGCGCTATTTATTGGTAAAGTCACACCTTTCATCTGGCCGTCCTCTACAAAATGCAATAATCCCTCCCGTTGATATTTCCAGGCTTGCTATAATCTGGTGCGTTCACACAAAATAAACAAAACAAGTTTTAGAGATATTTTTCAACACATCTGAGTTACTTATATACCATTTGCAATAAGTTACACTTATAATTTTCTGATATTACCTGTACCATACCACACAAGGAACTATGCATACATCGTATCTTGTTCAACACGCCCACCACTCATCATGATATTTGTTACTGTGGATATTTGATAACATTGTTTGCTGATTTTGTTTGAGAAACAATAACTCGTATCTTGGCTTAACTGATTCTTGTCAAACTGGAAGTGAAACAATAACACATCAAAAACGAACTTCTTAAATATTTTGTTAAGCCCAACTAATTCAAGTAGCAAATAGAAAAAAATTAATCACAAATATTCATTCACACGGAACAACAAATGAAATCAGAAAATACAAATATTATACCGTCTAAGCAAGAGATATAAGTCAGCAGATGAAATCAGAAAATAGAAACAGTAAACCATCTAAGCAAGAGATATAAGTTAACAATGTGATTGTACATAGCAGGGTCAAGAAATACATGACATGGTAAGCTAAGATGGATGAAATTGATTTTACATGCGGATTCTTCGGTCATGACGCTTACTGTAGATACAAGATATCAAACAGAGAGAACTTGGCGATTCATCTGCATTTAGTCAACATAGTCGATAAATTTGGACAATCGATGCCCATAATTGTAACCAGAACAGTTAGATGCAGTTCCATTTTCAGAATCATAAAGAAATATTTAACTCTTACAGTACATCGTTCAACCTTTCGACCGCCTGGCCAAACTCTTCATCACCACTAGGATCCTTGACCGACGTCCCCTTCATCGCGACTCAGACGATCCGTACACTATTAGATGCGAAACATTTTGGTGCCAAAACCACCCAAAAAATCGCTTTCGACGGTCCTCCTTCCCACGATCACCAAGCGCAGCCTAATCCCCTCGACGACCCCCTGTTGCCTCGAAATCGACGCCCTAGGGCTGGTCCCCCAAAACCCTTGTTTCTGAAAATCGAACGCACCTTGAAAATACTACCTGGATTTGGAGCCCTCTTTTCCAGAAATTAAACGAATCAAAATTTGGTTTTCTGAATTTGTAATCGATTGTTCTTTTTTTTCGTTATTTAAAGAAGAAGGAAGATGGGGACTGAAATGGGAAGACGCGATACATAATTGAGAAATTAGGGATATGGGATGATTATTAGAAATTAGGGATTTGAGAAATTAGAGAAAAGATAAGAGGCCGCCTACATGAGAGCGAAAATATAGCACGTGAGTTACTTTTGGAGCCAAAATTTCCATATTCCCGCTTAAGTTTCCTGCCACATGCCATCAATTTTTCTTGGTTCATAGCACAAAATGGATAGAAATGAATATTATAAGTTATAATTAATAAGTAAAAATTTATATAAAATATAATATGAATTTCTTGAAAAACTATTTTTTTACTAAAGTACTAAAATATTACTTTTTAGTTATTATTACTTTTTTAATTCTATGTTATAATTTAATATTAATTATAAAATAATAATTAATTTTTTATTGTATTAATCAATGAATATTAATTACTAATATGAATTATTTCATATTTAATTATTATTTAATGGTGATTATTATTTTTAATTTACTATTTAAGTAGTAAGTATTAAATTGACAAATATTATTGATTCCCAAGTTTATTATTAATTATTATTATTAAATATCAGTATAATTAGTTATTAAATATAGATATTATAAACATGAAGTTTGTACTAGGCATCTTTATTACAACGAATAAAATGAAAAGTTGTGATATATATGTTTATTACAACAGTGATTTTTCACAATTGTAAAAAACATTTATTACAACAGTGCGTTTTGCACAGTTGTAAAAAAGCATTTATTACAACTGTGCTTTTCGCACAATTGTAAAATTAAAGTTGTAATATGGTATTTTTGTTGTAATGATTGAATATTGTCACTAAATTTAAAAGTAAAATCTCACCTTTCGGAATTTTAAGAAATTATAAACCAAATGTGCCTTATTTTAGAACTTGAGGATGTTTGGCATAGTTCGTTTATTAGACCATAAGAGAATGAAATTAACAAGTAGAGCATATGAATGTGTATTTATTGGCTATGCTATTAGTAGCAAAGCATGCAGATTTTATGACCTGAATACACATAATATAATATAATATAATATAATATAATATAATGATACCGCTTTTTATGAATATAAATTTCCTTTTATATTGAGGAATGGTAGAGGCATATCAAGTAACGCTAGGCCTATTTGAATATAACTTAATGAGTCTTTTGAAACTAAATGTAGAAGAAGTAAAAAAACCAAGAACCGCAAAAGATTTTGGTTTAAATTTTTGTGTTTTTACTATAGAGGGGGACCCCTTAAACCTCTAAGAGGCCCTATCTTGCTTAAATACTTATTTTTGGTAAAATGCTATAAACGATTAAATGAATTCTTTGGAACCCAATAAGAGTTGACACTTAATAGATCTACCACATAGTTGTAATTTTGTAGGTTGTAAGTGAGTATTTAAAAATAAATTAAAACCTAACAACATTAGTGATAATTTAAAGCTCGTTTAGTAACTAAATGATTTAATTAAAGAGAAAATGTAGACTTTTTTGATACATTTTCATCTATAACTAGAATTACTCCCATTTAACCACTAATTTCACTTGCATCTATTCATAATTTAATAATACGATTTTAAAACTTCCTTTTTAAATAGTGAATTAGAAGAGGAAATTTATGGACCAACTCTAAGTATTTGCAAGTTAGATAAATCATTATATGGCTTAGAACATGCACCTAAACAATGCTATGAAAAAATTGATAATTTAATTATCTCACATGGTTTCAAAGTTGATGATAGTGACAAAGGCATTTAATATAAATATGAGAACGACATTAATACTATCATACGTAGATGACCTACTTATTTTTTGGTCAAACATTCGTGTCATAAATTTGTTAAATCTTTGTTTAAGTGCCAATTTCGATATAAAAGTTCTGGATGAAGCAAGTGTAATCCTTGGTATTAAGATTAATAGGCCTGAAAAGGGACTTTCTTTGGATCAATCTCATTATATTGAGAAAATTCTAAAGAAATACAACTACTTTGAATGTAATTCTTCATGTATACCATATAATCCTAGTGTAAAACTATTTAAGAACATTGGTGAAGGTGCAAGATACTCCGATTATACGATCATCATTGCAACCTTCGGTATGTCACTAATTGTACTAGACTCGACATAGTGTAACACCCCCCATTTTTAAATAATTAAATAATTGAAAAAATTATAAACATTTTGGAATTGTCAGAATTTGGTCTCAATCTTTTACCATTGTGTTTGTGGTGATTATCTGCTTGATTTTTATATATAATATGTTCCATATGGAGTTCGTACGAAAAAGTTAATGACGTTCGAATTTCGTGTTGGAAAATAATTATATGTGTAAATGAACGCATAAATTTCAGAAATAATGCACGTTTGAATCTACAAAATTGAACGTGCAGAATAAATGGGAACTAAATAAAAAAATTAATGTTATGCATGGCATTACAAAGTAATAATGGAATTAATAAAATGTTAACGTTGTATAAACTTTAAAATTTGCATTATTATAGCATTATAAAATAATTAATGGGAGTTAATTAAAAGCTAATGTTATATAAGCATAACGTTATAAATTAGTAAATATAATGTAACGTTACAAGAGAATTAATTAAGAAAGGAAAATGCATGTAGACGCACATGTCTATATTTATTTTATACGCATGATTTGATTCCAGAATTAAAGGAAGTTAGTTATATAACATTCGAATTCTTAACATGTAAAATAAATAGGATAATGTAAAATCTAAAACCTGTACATTTTACCTCATTGGGGTTAACTAGGACATTTTTAAGGTCAACCCAAGAATTGTATAGGTCGATTTATACACGGTTTGAAACCATGTTTTGTTTTGCCTGCTGAATGTGCTGATTTGTCCGACTTAAATCGAACAAGCAAAGTTAGTTTGGATATCGATAAATAAATGCACAGGGCCAGCCTCCAAACTCATGTTTTTCAGATAGGCGCAGAAGCTCTGCCATTTTATTTTCTCGTCCCATTCTTCGGTTTTAAATCTTGGCTTTTTGATTAGAAATCTAAAGGCAGAAACCGTAGATTTAGGAAGAGATATTCGACTTATGTCGTCCGAATGAGGTAAGTTCCACATATCAGGTTCTTAAATTTTTTTATCTTTATTGTTTAGACCCGAATTTATCACTACAAGAATACATGGCTATTCCAACGGCTCAGAGCCATTGGTGGTCGTTGGAATAGAGTTAACAGACTCTTAATGGTTTCCAACGGATCCAACAGAAAATTTCCAACGGCTTCAAACGGAGAGCTGCCAATGGAAACCGGTTCAAAGCAACGACCTATAAGCCATTGGAAACCGTTTTTAGCTATTAGAAAACTGGATTCTTTTTTTTATAACCGCAAGCCTATTACCTTCCAGCCACCCCATTTCCAGTCCATTGCATTTCCAATCTAATTCTAATCAATTCCATACATATATAACATATATATACCAATAACAATATAAACAACCAAAATAAACCAAATAAACATCAAGATATACAATACAAATTATCCAAACATCTCAAAAACCAACGCATCAACGTTACATGTCTACAAACCAAATACCAACCATCAAAATATATCCAAAGTATCATCCTCACCCACTCTGTACCAATATATACAACATTAAAACAAAATCCTCACCATCTCCAAGTAATAAAAAAAACATAGACCTTAAGCATCATTATCGTTGTTTTTGGAAGCACCAGATGATGAAGGAAAAGTACCAAGATTGTGCGCATACTCCACAATCTTTTGATTCAGCTGCTTAATCTATATAGTCTGCAACCGCTTCTGGTCCTGCAGCTGCTCAATCAAGTCTCTAAGCTCTTTAATTTCTTCTTTGTCTTGGGCCTTTTGAGCTTGTCGAGCCTGAAAATAGAATGAATAGCAAAAGGATTATGTCAGCATTTAAAATATTATAACATTATATATATAAACGCTAATATGTTGTATGTATGCAAAAAGATTAATTATCGTTAGGTTCCCGAAGGCATAACATCTGCTCCACTGCGACAGATCCATGACAACGTCAAATATGTTGTCTTCCTCCTCCGGTGTCAACTCATCACGACCAGAATCCTCAAGCGCATGAGTTCGTACCTCCTGAAACCTTGCCTATAATGCAAAAAACAATTTCAGTTGAAAAATAATATAACGTTGTTTTTATTTTACATTAGCTAGTAATTTATAAACTTATCAATGTGAGTAATAGAATTTAAAATACGCATACATATGTAGTTGTTGCCCTATCCTGATCACCCCACTGATAGGTGAAATTTCCAGTCTTGTCTACTTGCCGGATGCACGGGTGTGAGCAAATACGTCCATGTAGGACACGGGATGTCCATGAGCTCGTTCCTGCAATTGATGATTTGGATATTTCAATTCCACATAGTTAATTATTGAACTAATCAATATACAAATTTAATGATTTATAAATCTACCAAGTCCTCGCTGTGATGTTGGAAAGACTTGAATCCTCCACGATGAGTTACTGGATTCCTACTCCTGTTTGCGGAGTTCCTTGCTGACTCCGCCTGCAAATATACATTGACTAATTATTTAATAATCGGTAAAAAAATGAGATTCGTTATAGATTTACCTTGAACTCATCTGTGTCCAACCACTCAACTATCTTATTAAATACTGCATCGCTCATCCACCTTGGTTGCTTCTCCAATTTTTTAATCTCATTCATTTTCTCCCTGTAATTCTTAGCGACCTTTGAGTTCCATTGTCGCTGAACTAAGCGGATGTCAGGCTCCTGCAAATCTACTATGCCCTGTACAATGAGAAAATATCACTAATTATTTATTTGTATTTAATAATTTTGTAAAACGGTATAAACTTACTAGAAAATCTTGCCAAATGGCCTCTCTCACGTTGTCCGAGATTATACTCCACTTAGGCCAGAAATTGCTCATTCTAGCCATATATGTATCTTTGAAAATGTTCAGAACTGTCTGATATAGCTCCAACTCAAACCCCCGCCTTAAATATAAATTAGAACTTTTTTGGGTAAAGCCGTCCGGTTTTTTAGGTGGCCGCAAACACCTTTTATTATAACTAATAATAAAATATTGGTATAGTATTGGTGATTGATAGTAGACAATCAGCTGTTCAGTTTTTAAGGTGGACCTTCCACCACATACGGAGTTTATAGTGTTTTGTCCACTCTACTTATACAAGCTTACAACACTGGAGCTAGCTTGCTTACTATACTACAAATTACATATTAACTCTCCATGTAGGGAGAGCAATAATACATTACATACTTCGATAAAGAAGTGGATTACATGAGAATACAAGGTACACAACACTTGACTGCTACAGACCACAATATTTACAAATCCAGAAAAGTGCATAGCTTCTGAAGGTACGTAACAATATTCGGTTCAGATTTATCGAGCTCTACACCAAAAGATGTGCAACAATTCATGCACAGTTTACAATGAGAAAAATTCACGGTGACCATACTGATAGTACCGTAGGGTAAGTAGGAAATAAGACGATGCTCACCAAGAAAATAGCAAAGTTGTGAGCAGAAGCTTCCCTGTGTCACTGCATATCGATAAACAGACAATGTACCAGAACGCCTTCCACATAGCACAACTAGTAACCGCCATAGAAATATTGCAATGAGACTCATTCGAAGGAAAAACCGAAGGAAGGAGATAAGGAAGTGATGACGACAAGGCATTTGAGAGCATAGCTTCTCTATTTTCCTATGTTGATTACCACTTCCGGAAATGTAAAACAACCATTCAGACCTTAGCTTGAATGAGCATAATCACTCCAGACGCTCAAAAATCAAAATGCAATCACACACAGTAGACAAATTCCATAAAACACTACAACCATCACAAGAAACCAACAAGACGACTGCCATTTCGTCATTGATATCAAGTAGGTGATATTGACCCATCAAAATCCCATGCAAAACATGATTTTCCCGTAATTTCTCACCAAGCAAAGGTCATCTGAAGAACTTGGTTGATAAGGAAAAACATACTAGATCTGGGAAAGACGCGAAACCAACACCAGTTATCAGAAGTTGCTCCCTCCAGAGCATCTCCGCGAAGATTTCTACAACCTGATTTTGCATGTCGAAACCCAGTAAATCGAAAATATCTTAGGGCCACCATGAAAAAACAAGAAGAATATTATAGTGATAGAGGAAAAAAGAAACTGAGGCGATCGAGAATGAATTAGGGCGTTAAGAAGAAAAGAGTTCAAATCGAGGAATTGAAAATAAGGTTTTCTGAAATCACACGCAGGCGAAAACAAAAGAATGGAAGCATAAAAGAAGTGAAGTGATGGATACAGTTTAGAGTTGAAGTCATAGGGAAGAAATTGAAGGAATTGTTGAGGAGAGAAGAAGCAGATGTAGAGTCTTTTTGTCGCCATTAACATAACTTCCGAGAACCCGAACTCTTTCATTGATCCCTAATATAAATTAGAACTTTATACAATTTAGATATATCACGTACAAAAAATTAAATTGTTATGCTGCTAATTTTGATACTTATGTATGGTCAGCCTTAGGCTTCAAGTACACAACTGGACGAGCTAGTAGCTCGCTACTACTCTCACCGACCTGGTGGGAAGAGCTACGTCGTCGTGAGATAGAGCCAGACATAATATACTTGCCACATAGATACATATATATTTCGTAATAATTATGATATGATGAACTATTAAAAAAAGTAATACATGTTGCACATGTGTCATGTTATGTATGTGTGTACTTATACATTTGTTGTCATTTAAATTGTATAACTTGGATAAATGCAATATTAAACATAGGTAAATGTAATGTGAGTAATTGTGAAAATTACCAGATATTACTCAGTCCTCGTATTTTTGTGATTCAGACTTGGTTTCGTGTTCTATGTCGTTTTTCTCTACACTCTCAAATGCTTCAACTAATACATTTGTCTCATCATTTAAAGGTCCAAAGTCAGTTTGATCTTCTGGAGTTGCTATTTCAACATTTTCCTCTATATCTGCTTGATAGGTTTGTTTGTCACGAATGTTCTTTCCATTGAACGTAAATCTTGCCTTGGTCTTAAAAACAGCAGAGCAATCTGCTTTATCCCTTTTTAGAGATGGATAAGGGTCATAACAGGCTTGTAGGGCTTGTTTTACTAGTACAAAAGGGTCGTACTTTTGATAACGCGAGGTATATTTAATTTCTATAAGATTATAATTTGGATGCATGTTAATACCAGAACCTGGAACATTGCTGAACCAGTTGCATCTAAACAAATAAACATCCTCTGCGGGCCTTGTAAAATATGTCAGTTGCAAAATCTGAGTTAACACGCTACAAAAATCATTTATATGATTATTAGGATCTTCACTTCCTTTAACAAACACACCAGTATTAATTGTTAATTTTTCAGCACCGTATTCTTTGATATTGAGTTTATATCCATTAACAGAAAATATTTGATATGTTCTGACTTTTCTTTTTAGTCCAAACGCCAAATGTTTTAGTCCTTCATCGAGCACATGATTTGTGGGATCAGAAATGTAGTTTCTAAACCAACTACTGAAATTTTTGCTTAAATCGCCGCTTTGATTTTGTGATTCATAAATACTGCAAACACAAGCATGATATGTTACATTATTATTAACACGTGTAACTTAAATTTAACAAAACTTGTAAAAAATCATTACCTAACAAATGGTGCAACTTCAAGACAATTAAGAAGAATATATGTGTGTGCTACATGATAATCTTTATCGTCTAGCCAGGTTTCCTCACATTTTCCAATATATCGACCATATTGTTAAAAATTAGATAATGTTTCATCAGAAGAAGAATCTTGTTCAACGCCCTCATCATTACGCGGAACGCTTTCAAATGATAAGTTCACATGATCTTTAAAATAATGAAAGAAAAAGAAAGAAGCTTCTTCTTTGATATATGATTTGAAAATAGAACCTTTAGCTCGAGCATTTTGTCTCACTTTTTTCTTTAAATTATTTAAGTATCTAATAAAAAATAGTTTGGCTCAATATTAACTTCTATTTATAATTAAATTAACATTTGTATACTTGGTATAATAGCATACCTTTCGATTGGATACATCCATCCATATTGCACAGGACCTCGAAGACGTGCTTCATATGGAAGATAAACAAATAAATGCTCCATTATATTAAAGAAACCCGGAGGAAATATTTTCTCCAGTTTGCAGAGTAGTATAGAGATTTCTTCTTCAAGTTTAAGTAGACGTTCAACTTTTAACGTAGTTGAACAAAACTACTTGTAAAATAAACTAAGTTCAGTTATTACCTTCCAAACTTTTCTATGTAACAATTCTTTGAAAGCAAAGGATAACAATTTTCCATCATTACATGACAATCATGGCTTTTCATTCCACTTAGCCTTCCGTTTTTATAGTCGACACATCTACGAAGATTAGAGGAAATTCCATCAGGAAATCATAATCCTTCCACTCATTTTAACAATACTTTAACTTGGTTGTTGTCTAATTAATGCTTAGGTTTTTTTTATTGTCATTGGGTTTTATATGAAACTCAAGACGATTGCATGTTTCCTCTATATCGTCTAGATTTCAGATCGTCCTTAGTCTTACCCTTCGTATTAAAAAATGTATTAAACTATCGAATACGTTTTTCTCGTTATGCATCACGTCAATGTTATGACGGATTAAGAGATTTTTCCAATAAGGTAATTCCTAGAATATACTCTGTTTGCACCAATTATGAACCTTCGATTTACCATGAATTTCAGTTTATTTTCTGGTTTTGTGTATCTTTGGATAATCTTTTACAAGTTCATATATATCCTCGCTTGACCAAACCGTTGGTGGTTGTAAAGCCTTATGTCTATTAGCCGTGAAGTTTTTTCGTCTCTTCTAAAAGGATGATTAATATGAAGAAAACATTGAAGACAGTCAAACCATGAAATTTTCTTTCCGTGCGGTAACGAAAATGTTCGTGTTTCTTCCATGCAATAAGGACAAGCAAAATAACCAGCCGTACTCCAATCTAAAAGCACTGCATATTCAGGTAAATCGCTAATAGTCCATAATAAAGAAGAGAACATCCGAATTTTTTTCTTTTTTGATACGTCGTATGTTTCCAATCCTTCGTACCATAATTTTTTCAACTCTTCGATTAACAGTTGTAAGTAAACATCAGTGCCCTGTGTTGGATCATCAGGGCCATAGACGAAAATTGTAAGAAACATATATGGAGTTTTCATACGCATCCACTGGGATAGATTGTAAGGTGTGATTATTATAGGCCAAGATGAATATTTAGAACCAAACTGATAAAATGGTGAGAAGCCATCTGTATATAAGCCTAGTCTAACATTGCGGTTCTCTGCTGCGAAATCGAGACATTTCTTGTCAAAATATTTTCATGCTTCTCCATCGGATGGATGTGTCAACGTACCTTCTTGAGGTGTTCTCACAACGTGTCATCTCACATGCTGCGCTTTTACAGATGATGCATATAACCATTGAAGTCTAAGGGTGATGGGTAAATAATGCATACGCTTGTACAGAACTTCTTTTCCCTCCTTTTTCCTTGGTTTGTATCTTTCATGATTACATATTTTACAATTTCTAAAATTGATATCTTCTTTCCCATACAACATGCAACCCTTTAAACATGTGTCCATTTTCTGATACGGCAAACCGAAAGATGACATAAGTTTTTTCACTTCATAGTAATGTTCGCACATTAAATTATCAGATGACATATGATGTTTAGCAGCTTGAACAATAGCCATAAATCCAACTTCTGTAAGGTTGAATTTTGATTTCATTGCAATGTATTCTGCAGTTACCAATAATTGAGTGTCGCTTTTACATCCATCAATCCAAAGGTTATTTTAGCATGATCCAATAAATCATATATTTTTTAGCTTCAACATTTGGATCCTCTTCGATGTTAATATCATCGTTACCAATTTCAATGGTAGAGAACATTGATCGCACAATATCTTCAACCATATTTTCTATGAGATTCATGCTAATGTCCTCACTATTGACCTCCATCGACCGTTCTTAATTATTAGGGGCAACAATTTCTCTATGATGATCCTATAACAAATAATTAGGTAGGAAACCGTATTGGCGCAAATGAACCTTAACCATATTCGGTATTAAATAGTTCAACAATTTACACCTACTACATGGACAACAAATTACTGTATCATTTCCAATATTATTTAAAGCAAATTCGAAGAACACTTGTACCCCATTTTGAAAATATTCACTTATTGCATCACTAGTTTCCCTTCTTTGATACATCCAGCTCCGATCAATAAAGTAATTGACCATTTTTTCTACTTTAAAATCTATGATGAAGTAAAAAAAATTAATCGTTAATTTTATATTTTGTTTAAATTTCATTTACTAATTTATTAAACATGTGCTAAATTTTATATTTTTTTTACAAACTTTATTTTAAATAAACAATTATTGGTTCATTGACGCTTTTGTGTCTTCTTTGATAGTTGGCCATCCTACTTCCCATTACAACACTTATCAGATGAATAGAGATTGCTGTTTTGTAGAAAAAACGAATATCCATATAACGATCATATACAACACTTATCAGATGGGGCCAAATAATATCTAAGAGTTTAAATATTTGTTTATATTAAATTCAAATATATAATTTGTTTATATTTTACTGTTTTATTACAAGTGTACAAAATTATATATTTTTATAATTTATTGAATTCTAACTACGACGATTCCTATCAAAATCATTCATACACCAAATCATTCGCATAAGCATAAAACTCATGTTCGCACAAATTATCCAAAACTATGATCACTCAACATAATATGTACTTCGTGTTTGCATAAATTATACTATTTGCAAACTCTATCACACACATAACTTTCAATACTAACCAAAGCTACATAAACAAACGCAATATACAAAATTAGAAAATTTTGAAATTGCTAATAATTTAATGATTATTGTGATAATAATAGGAATTAGGGGGTAATATTATGTAATATACATATACTAACAAGTAGGAATCAATCATAGTGTAAATTAAACCCTAAATAAATAAAAACCTAAAAAATAGGTTTAGATAAATTACCCGATTTGGAGAGCTAGGAGGGCGGAGATGAGCTAAAGATGCTTCTAAATGGCATCGGAGGTGGTTGGGGTGGTGGCAGCGAAGTTGAAGTGGTAAAAATGGTGTTTGGGGGAAAAATGGTGGAGGAAGATAATGAGCTTCAACTTGCTGCCTCTGGAAATATGTCTGAAATTTTCCAAATGGTTTCCAACGACCATAATTTCATCAGTTTCCAACAGCTCTTTATAGCCGTCAGCGGCCATTGGAAATGGGGCATTGGAATACACTGTTTATCTTGTAGTATATAAATTGATGCGAATTCTAGTTTTCGAATCCAAATAGGGTTGCAAATGAGAAAGCTATGGATAAAAAAATTGGTTTTAAATCAAATTTGGAACTTCGAGTGTTTTTTCTAGGTGACTCGATTTGAATTATATATCTTTTCTGTTAGTGGTATATAATATCGTTAAACTGTCGTTAAATTATAGATTTTGACATAAGTTGTGTTTGGAAAAAATTATAGAATTAAATTATGCAAGTTATTCCTTATTCAAATGTAAATTATTACAAGTGTACTTATATCAAAATTGTTATTATTATGGAACGAAATCCAAATCATTATAAGTAATGTTGAAATTAAGAAATTGTGGAAAAAGGCATAAGCCTAAAAGCAAGGAATTTACAATAAAACGTTAAAACTTAGAAACTGAAATAAAAAGAAAATCCTAATGGATAAATTGATTTGGAAGTTAGTATTATGTTATTTGGTTGGTTGAGAAAAGGGGATATATCTCCTAAATTTAATATTATAGGAAAGATGGTAAATGTAATTACAAGAATATAAAGGGTAAGAAAAGAGGGATTATTGCAAAATAGGGATGTCATAGTATTTTTCACTATCCAACAATTAAGAAAAGAATAAAAGGAATATCTTGCAATTATGTGTTACTGCTTATGGAGGAAATATTAAAACAAGGAAGTAGACATTAATGAAGTTTCTGCAACCAACCAAGTAGGGGTAAAACTACTTCCTCGTATGAAACTTATAATAAATGTAAAGTAAGTAACCCTGTAATGAAAAGAAGAAAAAGAATAAAAGAGAATTGACAATTAAGTTATTTACAGTTTTCTGCAATTAATTAAAAGAGAATTGACAATTACATATGTTTTTATAATGCCTAAACATGTAAAAGTTAGTTAAAAGACGCAAATTTAATCCTCTTTTTGTTTGTGAAAAATAAAATAAAAGGTATAACTTTGCAAACACGGATCAAATAAAAGAGAATTAAATTTACATTAAACATATATACAAATTGTAAAACTATAATACAGAGGAATCAAACAGAATTAGGCAAAATTAATGAGAATTTGCAGTAAACTATGACATGTGCTATAATTTAGAAAGTAACAGAAAATGAACTTATAATAAGTAAGAACTGTATTGACATGTTAGAAAATCGTAATAAAAAAAAAGGACGTTGCCTACTATGATAAAAATAGAATATCATAGACTCAGGTTAGGAACTGAGTTAGTAGGTTAGACTCGGATCTAGGATTAGGCTAAAGAGAAAGAAAGAGAAATTTGGTCAATCTAAATATTTGCAAGTAAAATTGTAGCACGAAGGTTGTAATTAAAAAGAGGAAAAGAAAAAAAATGGAAGAAGCATTTGTATTAAAACTTAAATCTTGGATTAAATTAATAAGCAAACAAAGAAGACTCGGATTAGGTGAAACTGAGTAAGAAACGCAAATCAGTAGTGTAACAAAAAAAAGTAAGCTAAACGCATAATGAGATATTATACACATGGTCTAATAAAATAGTACGGTAAGATTGGAGTAGTCCGAAGGGAGTCTGGATGAAGAGCCTAGCGAAGTGAATCATCGCAGATCAGGCCTGAAGGGGTTCCATCAAAAGAGTATGCATTGACCGCGTTAGTATTTTAGGCCTAACGAAGATATCCTTTACCAGCAGTCAGAAGATTGATAGATGGAGGAGGGTATTCATATGTGTAACGACCCAAGGATTTTATATTTTCGCGTAGGCATACCTTTTACGAGCGCTATTGAGCATACTGTGTAACGACTTGCATTCTACATATCGACGGATCATAGAATATTTATTTCTTTCACATGCGAAGTCGTATGGTCATTTAACTTTGGGAGGCGACTATTGGGGTCATTTCCCATATTCATGATTTTTGCCGATTTTTAAATGACTGTTTTGCCCATATTGGAAAGGAGTTTTGACCTATAACCACTTCCATTAGATCTAAATGATGGTTTACCTTTCCGCAGAGTGGTCACATTAGCCAAACGGACTCACCGTTTGGGAGATATGGCTGAAACAAGTTTGAGGTGATGAAAAACAGCTTAATTGGGCTTAACCGGGTGATTAACAGCTAGGCCCAAAGGGGAATTTCAGGATTTGGGGTATTTAAGGGCTGTTAGGGTTTAGAGAACACCCTTTTTCTCACTTTCACAGCCGCCACTTTCATTCTAGGTACCCTAGTAATGACCTCCAACATCTAAAACACCCCAAAATACCTTCTAATCGCTAATTAAGCCAAATCTACATCAAATCAAAGAGGATTAGCACAAGAATCGAGGTAGAACTACTGTATAGCCTTGGGAACAGCGCCATAACAGAGATTTATTCCAGATCTAAAGTTAATTTGTGGCCAAGGTGAGTGATTTGCATAGTTCCTCACTAATTATGGTTAATTAAGGGTAATTAGTGATAATTAGCGAATTTATACAAGTTAAAAATCTGGAAAAATGTTCACAAATTTCGAAATATTGTTTTAGTCCTCTGTTAGAAAATTTGGTTAATTTGGTTAAGTTTTACTAATCCTATCATTAGTTTTGCTTAAACATGTTTAAGGGAAAATATAGAATTTTGGCTATGTTTGATCCGTTTAACCTTGTCATATTGTTGTTTTGGTGTTTGTGGATGATTATACATGTTGTTATGACTGTATGGTATGCTATTTGACTGATTAAAAAAGTTAGAATGGTCGAAAACGCCGTCGTATGGCGTAAAACAGTTGCTGGAAAAGTTGCAGGAAACGTGCAGGGTTTCAGATCGGATCGGATATAGGGCTCAGATCGGATAGGAGAACCAGGCAAGGGATTTGATTCGAATCGGAACCTAGTACAAGAATGAGGGCTTGGAAAGATGGAAGGCCGCGTGCAAGAGTTGGAGTTGGGTTGAGGATCGGATCGGAATGGAACGTGGGATCAGATCGGAGTAAGCAAGCTGGAGCAGGAGGGACGAACGAAACCAAGGAGCAAAGCACCGAACCGAACCGCATGGGGGAGGTGAACCCGAACCGAACCGCATGGAGGAGGTGAACCCGAACCGAACTGCATGGAGGAGGTGAACCCGAACCGAAGCGAAGGAGGGAAAAATGAGCTGAACTGAACGGGGAGCCTGAGCACCATAGACCGAACCGAACTGAGTTTGGACCTCCACCTCTACTACGCGATGACTCTTCTGAAGACCAACTCCAATTCAGTTAGAACCGAGATGCAAAGGTAGTCCAAGTAGGAAGTTTGTACTCAGGATCCAGTTGGGAACCAATGATTTAACTTCATGATTGGGCTTTGTTGCGGGACGTGTACTAAGGGGTTGTCGATGTCTATAACTTTGGATCACTATGTGTAAGGGGGTATGTGAACGGATTCAGGACCACAGTGTTCTAGGTACGACTAATTGGCTATAGACAAATGAAACGGGGTCATTTGCAAAGATTTAATCATGACTCTGTGGGGTAAGCTTGGTGGTAGCAGTAGTCGTACAAGTCGAACTCCGTCACTACTTCGATGGGTCTAGTGGTTGAGAGTGGTGGACATCGTATGCTTTACGCACTAAGTGAGAGACGTGAGGATGGTTGCCATGCTTGATTTGTTTGCCATCACTATGACATGCACGCCCCTACTCCCCATATTCTTTACACCATATGTTAGTGGCACCTTAGAGTATTGTACAGTATGTAGTGCTAACTCTTTGGTTGCAGGTTCAGGTATGGTTTAGTATACCTGTTATTATTCTGTTTTGCTGCTTATCACTCATACCAGACTTTTATCTGACCCAGAGTTTTATGTCTCTTCTTATTACTCTGGGTGCTCCTAAACGAGCAGACTAGAGACAGGTTAACTGGTGATGCACGAGTAGCTGTACCGGAGATGAGCAGGAGGCTTCCACGTATGATATATATAGATATTCTCCCTGTGTCGCTCCGGGTCACTACTTTGGGCATTAGTAGTGTACCTTTTTCCTTTGCTTTGCTTTAGAGACAGTTTGAAAAGTTGTAATAATGGTGATGTGGAACATAAGCTGTATTTGGATTTCCGCTGCTATGATGTGTAGTTTTAGTTTTCATCTTATGCACTATCTCGCCTATTTCATGTCAAGTATGTTGTTATTATATTTTATCCCATGCGCTGTGAGACATTCTATAGGTTCTTGATTAGTTCATTCTCTTCTTTCCTTTCTTTAGCGGCCGTTCCGTGCTAGCTGGGCATGTGTACAATGCACTTTCGGAGGAAATGCCGGCTGGTGCGGGGCAGGCCGTCAAACTTGGTATCAGAGCTCTTGGTTGCGTAGTTAACCTAGGGAAAGACACCAGGGAGAGATAATACGTATATGAGAGCGCGTATTTGTGATTATTTTGGTTTTCAAAAGCTATATATATACACACTATCAGTATAGCTAAGGATGAAGTCGCACTGCACTAACACCACAAAGAGGATGGTTAATCATTTCTCTTTACAGATTGAACGATGATCCGAAACGCAAGGGGTGCTGGTAGAGGAGCCAACAATGGGAATGCTCCTGACATGAGGGCTATGTTTACTGACTTCATAAGAGATATGCTTAGGGACGTTCAGAGGGCAGTTCCTAATGCTGCTAATAGTGGTGGTCCAGCGGTGCAGGCACCTAAGGCCAATTTCGCCAAGCTGAACAAGGATTATACTAGTCTTGGTGGGAAGTCGTTCCACGGAACAGAGTCGGCTATGGATGTTCAGGATTGGTTGGATAACTGCGAGCGTATCTTCGAAGACTTAGGTATCGAGGATGCGATGAAGAGAAGGCTAGCATCCCGTCAACTGCAAGGACGGGCAATGAATTGGTGGAATGCTATAAAGGCAGCTACTCCCGAGGATCAGATTACTTGGGACCAGTTTAAGGCTTGCTTTAGAGATAAGTTATTCCAGCTGCTCAGAAGTCAGTGTTGTTTAAGAAATTCTTGGAACTCAAGCAGAATGGCAGAGCTGTCTCGGAGTATATTGCCGAATTCGACACTTTATCGAAATATGGGTTATCCCTAATAAATACTGTCGAGAAGAAGAACGAGAAGTTCATAACTGGCTTGCATGGATACTTGGGGGAAAGGCTTATTAACCACATCGATGAGACGTTTGAATCGATTGTGGGAAAGCTTTAAGATCGGAAAGTCTTTACGCTAAGTTGAAGACTGAGGTCGCATCTGCAGAAGAGCCAAAACCGCAAGCAAGCGGTAGAGGCAAGAGTGGTTCTCATAATAAGAGGAAGCAAAACCAGAATAAGGATGGCCAGAAGAAGAAGAAAGATGTTGAGTGCTTTAGCTGTGGCAAGAAGGTCCACTATGCTAGTAATTGTCAAGCAAAGCCAGCAGACAGGAAGTGCTTCAACTGTGGCCAAGTGGGACATCACAAGGAAAAGTGTCTGCAACCTCCTAAAGAAAAGCAGATGGTGAAAGCATATGCCCTTAATGCTATTCCTTCTTCGTCGAATGCCCCAACTGCGACAGAGAAGGGAAAGAATGTCGTTATTCAAGTATGCTTTCTGTTTATGATGTTCCTGTTAGAGTTTTGTTTGATACCGGAGCTTCCAGTTCTTTCATATCTAGTGACCTGGTAGATAGATTGGGATTGGAGCCCGAGATTGTCGGTAGACCTTTAGTAGTGACGAACCCGATTGGTGGTTCGACTAGCCTTAGCATGATTTGTCGTAATGTGGTCTTATCGAGTCATGGATGCATGTTTGTTTGTGATTGCTTTATTTTGGGCTTTATTGGGTTTGGCATTATTTTGGGAGTCGATTGGCTCCAAAGATACAGGGTGGTGGTAGACTGTGAGGGCTTTTTGGTGACAGTTAGGGCGGAGGGTAGTGTTTGGTGGTCTACCTAATGATGGGGTAATGGCAAGTTTTCTAAATTCCCTCGACATCCCGCATGATGAGTTGTCAGATGTGCCCGTGTTTGGCCAGTATCTGGACGTCTTCGAGGAAGTGACCGGACTTCCACCACACCGAGAGATTGAGTTCCGTATTAATTTAGTGAAAGATGCCAGACCTATAGTGATGCCACTTCGTCGTATGGAACCAAGGGAGCAGCGAGAGCTCGGGGTGCAAGTGAGCGATCTTTTGAAGAAGGGATTTATCAGAAGAAGTGTTTCTGAGTGGGGAGCACCAGTTGTGTTTGCTACCAAGGTAGATGGTTCCCTTCGATTGTGTGTGGACTACCACGTATTGAATAAAGTGACGAGGAAGAATAAGTACCCTCTACCGCGGATAGACGATTTGTTTGATCAGTTAAGTGGTGCGAGAGTATTCTCCCAGTTGGATCTCACGACAGGTTTTCATCAGCTTAGAGTGGAAGCTGAAAGTATAGCTAAAACGGCCTTTCGGACGCCGTCTGGATTTTATGAGTGGCTGGTCATGCCATTTGGGTTGACCAATGCACCAGCATATTTTTTGGATCTTATGAATAGGGTATTCAGGGATCAGTTGAATAAATTTGTTCTTGTGTTCGTGGACGATATACTTGTTTATTCAAGGACAGAGGAAGAACAAAAGGAACATTTGAGGATAGTGATGGAGGTGTTGAGAAAACACCAATTGAAAGCAAAGTTTTCTAAGTGTCACTTCTGGAGGAGGGAAGTGAGATTCTTGGGCCATGTTGTTTCAGAAAATGGTATCGCCGTGGACCCTGCGAAGGTGGCTACGGTACAAGATTGGTCTATACCCAAGAATGCAACAGACATAAGAAGTTTCTTGGGATAAGCTGGATATTACCGTAAGTTTATCCAAGACTTCTCCAAGATAGCAGCACCGTTGACTCTGTTGACCAAGAAGAATCAAGCTTTCGTCTGGGACGAAAAGTGTGAGGATGCATTCAAGAGCCCAAAGGAAAGGTTGACATGTGCACCAGTGTTAGTCATTCCTAAGGGGAATGAAGAGATGACAGTATATACGAATGCATGTAGTACCGGACTAGGTGCTGTATTGATGCAAGGAGGTAGGGTTGTAGCTTATGCAAGTCGGCAATTGAAACCGCACGAGAAAAGATACCCTACCCATGATTTGGAATTAGCAGCGATCGAATTCGCATTGAAGATGTGGAGACATTATCTATTGGGAGAAAGATTTGAGTTGTTTACTGATCATAAGTCATTAAAGTATCTTTTCTCTCAAAAGGATCTAAATCTCCGACAACAAAGATGGTTAGAATTCTTGGCTTCCTATGATTTCGACATCGCATATACACCAGGAAAGGGAAATGTGGTGGCTGATGCATTGAGTAGAAGACATGCCAGTTTAGGGGCTATGTTTCTAGAATGGAAGCAACTGGAGTACATCGCTGGGTATGATTTCAGACCAAAGTGCGAATTGGATCCAGAAATTTTAGCAAGTTTGACGATCAGACCCACTTTGATCGAGCAGATTGGTTCTAGTCAGAGGGACAATCCTAACCTATTGGAAATCATCTCAAAGTTAGAGATGGGAATCGACGAAGTGATGAGCAAGTATGGGCTTGATCAAAATGGATGGCTTAGAAAGAATGGAGGACTAATTGTACCCAATGTCAATGGATTGAGAGATGAAGTGCTTAGAGAATGTCATCACTCAAAACTGACTATATACCCCGGTGGTAACAAAATGTATCGAGACATGAAGCAGACCTACTACTGGGAAGGGATGAAAAGCGACGTTGGGAAGTTTATATCCAAATGCATGAATTGCCAGCTAGTTAAAGCTGAGCAAAAGAAGCCTAGTGGTTTGTTGCAACCATTAGAAGTTCCAGAATGGAAATGGGAACAAGTCTCAATGGATTTCATTGATGGGTTACCAAGGACTAGATCGGGCCATGATAGCATTTGGGTGATTGTGGACCGATTGACCAAAAGTGCAAGATTTATACCCGTCAAGTCGAATAGGATGGCAGCTAAGTTAGCTGAACTATATGTAAAGTGGGTAGTGAGATTTCATGGAATACCCAAAAGCATTGTGAGTGACCGAGATCCGTTGTTCACTAGTGGATTTTGGAAGAGCTTACAAGAGGCGTTAGGATCAGAATTACATCTCAGTATCGCATATCATCCTCAAACCGACGGACAGACAGAGAGGGTGAATTGAGTGTTAGAAGATCTTTTGCGAGCTTGTGTATTGGATTTTGGTGGATCATGGGATGACCATCTACATCTGGTAGAGTTTGCCTATAATAATAGTTATCAATCCAGTATCGGTATGGCTCCATTCGAAGCTTTGTACGGAAGACCGTGTACCTCACCATCATGTTGGTTAAATATGGTGAGAAGTTTGAGCTTGGACCAGATGTGATAAGAGAAACTTCAACTAAGATTAAGGTTATCCAACAACGAATGAAGGCTGCCCAAGATAGGCAGAAGAGTTATGCCGATAAGAGGAGAAGAGAATTAAAGTTCTCCATTGGCGACTTGGTGTTTGTCAAGATTTCTCCATTGAAGAGCGTGATACGATTTGGTAGGAGAGGCAAGTTGACACCAAGATTTGTTGGTCCATTCCCAGTTCTTGAGAAAATTGGGAATTTGGCATATAAAGTTGAATTACCAGAGAAGATGGCAGGAGTTCATAACGTATTTCATGTTTCCCAATTAAGGGAGTTCGTGCACGACCCCGATGTGACTATTGCACCTGATCAGTTGGATGATATCGAGGTTGAACACGAAGCGGTTGGGAATCGCAAGCCTATGCGTATTGTTGGGAACGATACGAAGCAACTTCGAAGGATGGCAGTGAAATTAGTCAAAGTTCAATGGGGCGAGAATGAAAATGACTGTACTTGGGAGACAGAAGAGAGCATTAGGAAAACGTATCCATAACTCTTCGCCTGGTAAGATTACAGTTTCAATTTAGTCTTTCTGCATGCTAAGATAGGCTTGTTTTGTTTGTTTTGCATGTTTGATTGTTGTATATGGCAGGTAGGCATGCAGGATCCTTTGTATGTTTTGGGTTAAGGAATTTCGGGGACGAAATTTCCTAAGGGGGGGGGGGGGGAGAATGTAACGACCCGCATTCTACGTATCAAAGGATCGTAGAATATTTATTTCTTTCACATGTGAAGTCGTATGGTCATGTAACGTTGGGAGACGACTATTGGGGTCATTTCCCATGTTCATGATTTTTGCCAATTTTTAAATGACCGTTTTGCCCCTAGCTGATCTTGTTTCGGCCATAACTTTTGATTGGAAAGGATTTTTGACTTGAAACCACTTCCATTTGATCCGGATGATGGTTTACCTTTTCGTAGAGTGGTCACATTAGCCAAACGGACTCAACGTTTGGGAGATATGGCTGAAACAAGTTTCAGGTGATGAAAAACAGTTTAATTGGGCTTAACCGAGTGATTAACAGCTAGGCCCAAAAGGGAATTTCGGGATTTGGGGTATTTAAGGACTGTTAGGGTTTAGAGAATACCTTTTTTCTCACTTTCACAGCCGCTACTTTCATTCTAGGAATCCTAGTAATGGCCTCCAACATCTAAAACACCCCAAATTACCTTCTAATCGCTAATTAAGTCAAATCTACATCAAATCAAAGAGGATTACCACAAGAATCGAGGTAGAACTGCTGTATAGCCTTGGGAACAACGCCATAATAGAGATTTATTTCAGATCTAAAGTTAATTTGTGGCCAAGGTGAGTGATTTGCATAGTTCCTCACTAATTATGGTTAATTAAGGGTAATTAGTGATAATTAGCGAATTTATACATGTTAAAAATCTGGAAAAATGTTCATAAATTTCGAAATATTGTTTTAGGCCTCTGTTATAAAATTTGGTTAAGTTTTACTAATCCTATTTGTGCTTAAACATGCTTAAGGGAAAATATAGAATTTTGGCTATGTTTGATCCGTTTAACCTTGTCATATTGTTGTTTTGGTGTTTGTGGATGATTATACATGTTGTTATGACTGTATGTATGGTTTTTGAATAATATAAAAAGTTAGAATGGTCGAAAACGCCGTCGTATGGCGTAAAACGATCGCTAGAAAAGTTGCAGGAAACGTGCAGGGTTTCGGATCGGATCGGATATAGAGCTCGGATAGGATAGGAGAACCGGGCAAGGGATTTGTTTCAGATCGGAACCTAGTACAAGAATGAGGGCTTGGCAAGAAGGAAGGCCACGTGCAAGAGTTGGAGTTGGGTTGAGGATCGAATCAGATCGGAATGGAACATGGGATCAGATCGGAGTAAGCAAGTTGGAGCAGGAGGGACGAACGAAACCAAGGAGCAAAGCACCGAACCGAACCACATGGGGGTGGTGAACCCGAACCGAATCGCATGGAGGAGGTGAACCCGAACCGAACCGCATGGAGGAGGTGAACCCGAACCGAAGCGAAGGAGGGACAAATGAGCTGAACCGAACGGGGAGCCTGAGCACCATAGACCGAGCCGAACTGAGTTTGGACCTCCCCCTCTACTACGCGATGACTCTTTTGAAGACCAACTCCAATTCAGTCAAACCCGAGATGCAAAGGTAGTCCAAGTAGGAAGTTTGTACTCCGGATCCATTTGGGAACCAATGAGTTAACTTCATGATTGGGCTTTGCTACGGGACGTGTGCTAAGGGGTTGTCGATGTCTATAATTTTGGATCACTATGTGTAGGGTGAATGGATTCAGGACCACAGTGGTCTAGGTACGATTAATGGGCTATAGACCAATGAAACGGGGTCATTTGTAAAGATTTAGTCATGACTCCGTGGGGTAAGCTTGGTGGTAGCAGTAGTCGTACAAGTCGAACTCCGTCACTACTTCGATGGGTCTGGTGGTTGAGAGTGGTGGACATCGTATGCTTTACGCACTAAGTGAGAGACGTGAGGATGGTTGCCATGCTTGATTTGTTTTCCATCACTATGACATGCACGCCCCCACCCCCGTATTCTTTACACCATATGTTAGTGGCACCTTAGAGTATTGTACAGTATGTAGTGTTAACTCTTTGGTTGTAGGTCCAGGTTCAGGTATGGTTTAGTATACCTGTTATTGTTCTGTTTTGTTGCTTATCGCTCATACCAGACTTTTGTCTGACCCAGAGTTTTATGTCTCTTCTTATTACTCTGGGTGCTCCTAAACGAGCAGACTAGAGACAGGTTAACTGGTGATGCACGAGTAGCTGTACCGGAGACGAGCAGGAGGCTTCCACGTATGATATATATATATATTCTCCCTGTGTCGCTGCGGGTCACTACTTTGGGCATTAGTAGTGTACCTTTTTTCCTTTGCTTTGCTTTAGAGACAGTTTGAAAAGTTGTAATAATGGTGATGTGGAACATTAGCTGTATTTGGATTTCCGTTGCTATGATGTGTAGTTTTAGTTTTCATCTTATGCACTGTCTCGCCTATTTTATGTCAAGTATGTTGTTATTATATTTTATTCCATGCGCTGTGAGACATTCTATAGGTTCTTGATTAGTTCATTCTCTTCTTTCCTTTCTTTGGCGACCGCTCCGTGCTAGCCGGGCATGTGTACAGCGCACATTCGGAGGAAATGCCGGCTGGTGCGGGGTGAGCCGTCACATGCTGCCTCAATGTATATGCGATTTACTCAACCAAATTCAACATCCCCAACCATATGACACATGTACTTAACTCAATTCACATATGGGCAATAAATATATGAAATTCTTAAGTAATATTTCACTAATCAAGAAGCAGCACTACACCAATTCCAAAATCAAATAGATAGCATCAATTCATTATCAAATACAGGGTTAAATCATAAGTTCCGATTCATATGCAGTTTCATTCCAGTTTAATATACTGGAAATTATTCTCTATTTTATAATTCATTTAGCTCCACTAATTTGTTGATTGTTCCATTCAAACAAACTATCATCTAATAACAAACAATTCATAATCAACAACCAATACGCAACCAAATCAATTGAATTTACATTCAATATTAATATATTTTATTTTGGTTTCACATGTTTGAACATCAATCGATTAATACCCGATTGATTTCTATTTGAGTATTCTTTATTCATCAAATTTCCAATTTCCAAATCAGTTTTATTTAATTTCACTATCGTTCTTAATTTAATTACACATAACAAAGTCAAGTTTCAATTCAGATTTTCAGTCCAATTTGAATTCCATTCAAATTAATTGAACACACTAATATCTCAATAATTTGATAAAATTATTTCTTTTCTATACGAAAATATATTTTGGTTAAAATTATTTCATTTACCCTCTTTACAAAGCAATATTGTATTAATTGCCAGTCCAATGCTTCTCAACACTTGAACCGATCAACCACCGCAATACATAACAATTGTATATAAAATTTACAAATACGCCCTCATATATATACATTCAATCTTGATCTAGGGTATTACTAACCCAATCTCTATCGAGTTATACAACAGATCCAAGGTTATTACTAAACCAATAGCTCTGATACCACTATAACGACCCAAGGATTTTTGGCCCCGAAAATCAACATAAATACAATTTCGTATCTCATGCTGACCTTCCAAGCACCGAAAACACAGGAACGTTATTAGAAAGAAATTAGAGGCAAGATAAACAAGAAATAAATATTAGAATAGAAGAAGAAGAACCAACACAGAATCAGAGTCTCACATCGCAGTGGAACAAAATATAATACAAAAATAAATTTTTACTAAGAGCTTTAAAAATACTTACAATCATCATATTATATCACACATCTGGACAGTTATAACAACCTGCCCTTATATATAATACACAGCGGAATAAATACTAGATACAATACGTCTGAACACCTCCAGCTCATCTTTGGACTTCACAGCATCTGGTAACCTGGACCTGTACACCCCGGTCTAACCCGAGCATTTACAGAACATCAGGTTAGTCTGGTGAACCAGAGTGAGAAAAACACATTAAGTTTTACAGTATCATCCAACTTGATTTTAAAGTTAAAATCTTTTCGAAAGAAAAGGATAATCTTAAGACCAAATCCATACATAAATACGGACGGTTTTCACCCTATAATAACCCAAACCATTTTTTTTGGAAATAATATTATTCTGATATTATAATAGTGTCTAAATACAAGTGGATATCAATCTAGCGGAACGCTTGCATCTCACGCTCCACATACATAGTATACAATCAAAACCGCAGGCGCTTATTGGAGATTGGATTCCGACTATGACACAGGTATGGGAACACTTGCTGATAGTGTATCTTTAGAGGGGAATACATTGGGTTTAACAAGAACGTCTTGCAATCCGGCCCACATATGACCGACCACTCATTTCTCTTGAGTGTATCGAATGTATATCACCAACGGTTGGGCTCAAACCATCATTTCCTGAAAGGGACAACATCGAAATATATTAAATAAGGAAAAGGATATTCTCTAGATAGGTGATTATACACCCTAATGAGAGCGACCCACATAGCTATGCGGCTTGTCCGGTTTTTGTCATTTCCCGGTTGGTGAGGCTTGAGGTTTAGATTAACTTTTGAACATCGGGTCATCATTCACTTTTAATGCCACGTCGTCAGATCCGCCAGATATCACTAATTAACGTCCACAAAAATACTCTAGCAGTTAAGCTAAGAGAACGGCCATTCTCCGTCAACAACTATAGCACATTTGCAGAAATCAATGTACGTGATCCATTTGGAAATAATCTGTCAGACATCCGTCCATACAAGTCATCCAGGATTAGGATGAACCGAAGGTACTCTCCCACCGCATCCAATATAGGAATCACCCCATGGATCAGTAGCGATAAGTCCTTGAAATCTGTAGATTTCAACCACGACAGAATCACAGTTTACCTCTGGTTGCAACATTGGAGATTATTAGTAATTCCTCCGTTTATGAAAATCTGGGGTCTTCAATGCTCCATCTCGATCAACTCCTGATATCTTTACGTATGTGTTGGGCGAAATGGTTTTCGAATATAAATTTGATCCTGGTCTTTCCATACCAACAATCTTATTTAACTATCAAAATAAACAGTGATTAAATCATGAAAATCCAATGAGTTCACTAGTTCAGTATTCGGCATCACTTGGCCTTTGTTAATTACAAACTAATTCACTTCTGCTTAATTAAAAACTTCTAACTCTTTAATATTTTAAAAATACGATATTTAATCCTTATTTAATATATTAATGTTCTCAAAACCAATTCTTTATAATACTTAGAAAAAATAACTTTACAATTGCTACATCATTCTTCGTTATCTAAAATTGGGAAATCAGTTCAACTTATTGTTTGTAAAAACACGTTACGAAATATCCTTTGTTCCATTGCTCGACAACACCCAGTGCTTATCCTTATAGGGTAAATCTATTTAATACTCAACTTTACATTTCGTTTCAACCTCGCGAATATCGTTATCATTTCACGCAATCCCCTTTTTATTTCCCTTTTACTTTGGAATCCTCATTATATGTATTTTCCAATCTTTCACCAAAATGTTGCGTTATTATTTCTCTAGTGAAATAATAAATTATTACTAACCCTTTTTACAATTTCAACTAATATTTCAATCTAGTGTCAGTCCAAATTCCATTTAACTATTTTATTCAAAATACGGCTCCATAAAACCTTCTTACTTTTGGAAAATCTCTTTCTCGAATGTAATCACTATTTCATATTTTAACAATTAAATAATTTCTCATAGAATACCCCTTTTTAACCTCTACCCTTCTAAATAAATCCCCGATGACCAATTTCTTTTACCAAATTCACTTCACTAATTCCTTTTCAAATCCATTCAACCATTTGACGCTTGAGATTCTCATTTCAATTCCCCATTTTAACTTAATCCTATTATTAAGCAACGTCAATTTAAAATTAACGCTTTACCACCTCGCCTCTTTTTATAAACTCCGTTTAGATAACTCTGGTTTAATATAAACTCTCTTGTTCTTAATTCCTTTTAATTAATTTGAATATTAAGTAAACATTTAATTTAATCTATTGTATTCGCTTAAAATTCTCTTTATAACTTCGTTATAAAATTTGGGTTTTAAATATAAAACCTGTTCATAAACTCTTTTCACCATTTAACTAGATTTCATTTCAACTTCAATTACTTTTTAAATGTATTTGCATTAAAAAGTAGTTCCCTAAATTATTATTAATTAAAATAATAATTTACTTCAATCATTAACTACTTCAGTGGTTAATTTATTTATTAACTAAAATAAATAGTAAATTTCTATTTTTAAAAATCTTATTAAAATTAAAATAATATTCTTTAAACTATTTTATTTTGTTAGTTCAATACAACTAATTTAGTAATCAATTCCAGTTAAAACTGTTAACTTAGTCAACTCAAATCCGATTATCTCATTAACTCATTCCAATTCGTTTTACCTTTAAATTAATTAATAATATAACTAATTTAAATAATTCCATTTAATTGTTTCTTACCAAAACAATTATCAAATTTTAACCGTTAGGTTAATTTCTATTCTCGTATTTATAAATCTGATTAACATCAGAATTGACTCTATAAAATCAATTAATAATTAATTATAAATTTAAATAATAAATAATGAATATTTATTTCTTTTTTATAAACTTATTTTCAATATAATTTAATTCAAAATCCGTATCTAGTTATAAAATAAATTTTATAATTTCAATACTATCGATCCACCTGACGGTAAATCAATATAAACAAAACAATTTATTTTTAAGCCATTCACTGCCGGTTACTCAACCAATATTGCTCATTGGTTAAAACTAAACATAAGTTGAATTTCCAGTCAACTATCAATAGTCAAATCAATCACCCAACCAGGACAGTTCATATAATGATAATATGAAAATAAATAATATCTAATATATTTGAGGAATCCCGTTGGATCCCTCCAACCCATTCTTCCCTGTATCCAAAATGGTTATCTCAAATCAAATCATTCAATTCCGTTGAACTGATAATTTCTATAACAGTAAACAACAACTATTTAACATCAATCAATTAGCAAAATAATTCAAACAATTAAACACGTTTATTTTATAAACGTGACCAACAAGGTAAGTTACCTCCATTGGATCCAATGGTTAAAAATAACGATTTGGTATTTTACTGAAATTAAACAACTGTTTAACTTCATCAGTTAAATCAATAAATGAATATATATATAATTAGCAAACAGTCAACCATCAGCAAGCAAAGCACACAAAATAAAAAAAACCCAATTTATATAAAATATAAGTGGGCATAACTGAGTAAGTTTAACTCACCTTAATCTGATTAGTCACTAAAGCAATTCGGTTTAATTAAATTAAACAAGCGTTTAATTTAATTAAATTTCCACTGGTCTCTAGTTCTGTCCAAAATAGTTCTAGAATGCAGAGTCCAGTCATACGATCCCAACACTTTTCGTTTTATTCAATTCTGATCGGATAAACACGAATTACAAAGATTATAAGTCCATGTTTTAAATAATAAACCCTAAATAAAATTATTGAAACTAATTAGGTTTTGATTATAGGTTAACGACTGATTTACTATTCCCTTCACTGCTTCATTGGCCACAACTCCTGCTCCGTTAGAACTATTTCAAAGCTGATTACCTACACATAAGTTATTCATTGGTTATTTGTTCATGATTTAATTTTAAATAATTAACTTTTCCTTAATTAACAATTAATGTTAATTACGTTTTTAAACCGAAGGTTTACCGGCCAAATACTTTTGCTATTCTTCGCCAAGGCTTCAGATATCTAGGCCTGTACACATTCACAAATTAGTTAATGTAAATTAATGAACTAATTTATTCTCAACCAATATTTAGATTAAACTAATTACTTTAATTAATAGTTCAGGCCGATAAGAAGTTGCTGCACTGTTTGATCCTTCACGCGAGAACCAGTATCGAGTCATTTTTGTTTCTTATTCCTTTCGTTCACGATCCTTCTTGTTCCAGTACCAAACATCAACATCATGCACCCTTCAGTTTTCATTCGTTCCCAATTTCTGTCCTTCACTTTCCTGAACGCAAGCAATAAGGGAATTAAATCCCTGATTTAATTAAACAAAACAACTTGCTAATTATAAGTTAACGTAAACTAATTACGTTTGTTACTTCTCTCTGAAATCATCGGCCCAAATATTTCAGCCTTCCTCTCCGTTGCTTCTGCAAAATTCAAACTCCCATTTTTCTCGTCCCCTAGTTGCTCACTGTTATTCACTGCTCCGCATTCACTAATACCATCGTCCTCATTGTGTTATCCTTCTTCCATCGCGCGATTGAACAGACCCCAAAAACCGATTTAAGCTCCATCCTTCAATACATGATACCCAGTTACACGAGACCTCCTTCATCCCCGTAAACCACGCTTTGCTTGCCACCTTTCCATCATCACTGAGGGACACCCAGTTCCTCATCGGCCGATCTGAACTCCCAGTGTCGATGCCTCACCTTGCTCAACTAACGCCCCCATCCCTCCTCAAATTGGTGAGGTAATGAACCTTTAGGAACCGGAAAACTGATGTTGTCTTCGGAGCCTTTTCTGGCCAGCTCGACATCCTTGCTTCGATCATCACCGTTCAATAGCTAGGATTTTCTGAGTTCTAGGATTTTGCAGTTGATCCATACTTGAATAGGCTTATGAATTTAGTGTTATTGGAGGAGGAATTTCATGAAATATTGGTCGTTCACTTTGAAGAAGAGGCGATGTGAAAACGATTGACCACGCAAAGTCTTTGACCAAGGAAAATTATGTTATGGTTTGCTCTATATCTATAGAGATTTGGGCATAAAAATATTAATTAAATATTAGTTGAAACTTCATGTTGAAGTAACAAGCAAACGTAACCTCAAACGATCTCCATTTTTGACAAAATAACGTAATCATAGCAAAAAAATTATTTTGGACTCGATGGGACATGTTTTGTCGAATTCTGATATCGTTTGTGAAAAGTCCTTTATAATTATCAATGAAAAATCAAGTGTTTAAAATTCCTATAACTACAAAAAAAATTCAATAAATTTGAAGCCCTGACATTTTACTAGAACTCTTCCTTACGGATCCAATGAAATTTATTTCATCCAAATCGGAGTTCATTTGGCCAGTTGTTTATTCATCTAAAGTTACCCCTGTCTGAATTGACCAAAATAATATAATTAATTTGGGCATTTATCGTGCCACGATCAAACGGTAAGTCCGATTGACATATAAACTGAAATCCTACAATAATTAATTAATACAAATCCAACGGCACTAGTTTCATCACATTCTGAGACTATTTCCCGATACGCTATTTCTATGTGCACCACAATGCCATTTTGGACACCAAATTACCCGGTTTTCAAAAATAACAAATTATATACCTATCCTGACTCTAATCGTCGATACGAATTCAACGGAATTGCTTTCATGGCCTAATTCGATCATCTGCTCAAGTTACACTCGAATATCTCTCTATTAAATTAATTTAATTTAATTACGTGGTATAGAAATTGAATGGGCATTTATTGCTACCGTGGTCACATACGACATCGGTTTGCCACAAATTTTAATACCGTGTAGTAATTTAACGTTACGGTTCCAATGAAACTAATTTCATTGAAATCGGACTCTGTTTGCAAAATGGTCATTTTAAAGGCCTATATTTTAAGTAACGATTTCCATAGCGACTATTTCAAAATTTGATTTAGCCATTACTAACAATCTATAACACGAAATCTGGATTTTTCTCTTTCACATGAAAATTATAATCACCACAATTCCAACATTTCTTGTTTCACGGATCCGACTTATATCAGATCATGTATTTCCAGTTGAAGTTCAAAACTCCATATTACGAATTGCCATGCCATTTCGAGCTCGATATATAATTATATAAATATATACCATTCAAACTTCGTTTAAATAACGAACTCAATTTTAAAATCCATAAATAGTCCAAATATAATATTTAAAATAATAAATTAAATAAAATAATTGACAGCCAAAAATACGGGATGTTACAGTATGACACATGGACTTTTGCGAGCAAGTTTTTTAGTGGAGGAAGGACTATAAGGATGATCACGCATGGATATCAGCATCATCATTCAGAGTGGAAATGAGAAAAACTGGAGCTAAACCAAAAGGCCAATGACTTTCACTATCGAGACATTGTACAAGGGACAACGCTATTTGGATGTTTAGTTTGTTTAGTGTAGGGAATAGTCATTTAGCTTTTTATTGGTCCTTCAACTAGTCGAGGGGGGCTATTTTAGGCCATAACCACGAAGAAGAGAGAGACAAAATTAAATACCTGTATTGTAGGCCTAACAAACACTACGCCAAAATGACCAATTTGAAATGGTAAAAGAATATTGCTAATATTTTTAGCAACACTATAAAAGTGTTGCAGATTTTTGAAACACTAGCATTGTGTTTCAATTTGCTAATTCGAAACACTTAATGTATGTGTTTCAGACAGATAAATTGAAATACCTATAGAGTGTTTCAAACCGAAAATCTGCAACACTATTCAAGTGTTTTAGATTTACGATCTGCAACACTTATTTGGTGTTTAGTTCTGAAAATCTGCAACACCGATTGAATGTTTCAGATTGACAATCTACAATACTTATAAGATGTTTCAGATCGACAATCTAGGACGCTAATTGAAAGTTCTGGTCTTACGATTAGAAATAAAAGCAAACCAAAATTCTCATATCATAAATACTGAAAAACAACATATGGCATATACGTTAGTATAAAAACAATACAACATAGTATAACATATTAATAATACATCTATACAAATGACAAAGAATAGTATTAGATTATTCCCAATGATGTACAATAGGAATTTGATGATAAAATAAATGATAATGATCTTAGCAAATTATTTCATATGATATGAAAAATGTGACAAGATAGTGATCCGCATTTGCTATTTACCAGCAAAAGGAATTTACTTTTGTTCAGCGTTGCAGCTGTTCTTGTTATTGTGGAAACTCCATTAATTAAATTTGGTTTAGAATAAAACATTGGCATTGTTGAACATCCCTTCTTTCAAAGAAACTACAGTGAACAACAAATAAAAAATATTTCATTAAACTGATGCAATTTCCTAATTAATAGACAACACTATAACACTAAATCCTACAATAATGGACGGTATATCAAAGCCGTTGCTAGTACTAGACCAAAAATATACTGTAATCAAGTGGAATTGGAAATTACTGACAAAATCATTTGTTGATTCAACACCATTTTTCCCTGATCTATGGTTTGCTTTATTTACTATATATGGAACATAGTTTCAAAAAGCATGTATCAACTTAATCCTATTTCAATTTTTTCACTGGTTATATTATAGTTCAGGGAATGTTGATTGTTTAAGCTAAGAAACTAACCATTTATAGAATACTGATACTAATATTAGAGTTAGTACCTAACAAAACTGAAGAAGGAAAATTTTCTAAAAGACATTTGCTTCATTTTGAATCAGTTTAGAAGGAATTATATACGTATGTGAAGGTAACAATTCAAACTTCTTTATCTTCATCAAATAAACTAATAATGAACTAGAAAAATATAAGAGTAGTTGTATAGAGAACTGGCTAGGATGAATATGAGAATGTGGTAAGTGAGCTTTAATCATTCTTCCAATATTTTGGGTATGACTGAGATCAAGGGCAGCATCCATGTTTAAGTACAAAATATCATATTGTGAAATCTTACTTCAGATGCAAATTTAATATTTTCCCTATTATTAATAGCAAGGATGTATTCATTCTTGCGAAGCTTACTTGTTTACTTTGACCTATGTCACTTTTAGGGTTTTTCTCTTTTTTTAATCCAACTATTTGATCACTTTCTTTATTTTAACTTGCCATTCTGAATAACAGAAAGAAAGTGAACAATTAACATTTCATATTTGTAAATTATTAAGCATTTCACTGGTTTAAAAGACATGCCTTAATATTGTTTTTCACGGAAATAAGATCATTGTTTTCTTCCTTTGCTTTCTCAAACTTCCTTTTGCTTTACTTAACCATTTCTTTAGTATAGTTTTGATTGTTTTGTTTGCGGCTTCCACATCCCCATTGGCTTTGGGTATGCGGTAGATGAGAAGCTCTTTATTATTCCATTTTGAAACAAAACCATGAAAATTCTTCACTTTCAAATCAAGTTCCATTGTCTGGTATAATCTTATGGGGTATCCCAAATCTTGTTACTATATTGTTGAGGATGAATCTCAAAACTTTTCCGAAAGTTATTTTTGGAAGTGAATCTACTTGTACCCATTTAGTAAAATAATCGGCTACTATAGTATACTTTGATCCCCATTTTTATATTGGTAGGGGCCCGATAAGATCTATTCCCCATACATCAAACGACCATGGGCTTGTTATAGGAGCCAATCCATTTCAGGGTAAGCAAGGAATTTTAGTAAACCTTTGGCATTTGTCACGTCTCTTAACCAAGTCGATAGCCTGTTCAGTCATTTATGGCCAGAAAAATCCTTGTAGTATCATTCTTTGATTAAATAATTTATTTTTGATAAAATTAATGGGAACCTTTCCTAAAGGATATGAATATTTAAATAAAAGAATATTCACCCTACTTGAGACGTACGAGCTCAGAGGTTATATATCGATAGACATCAGTCGCATGACGTGAATTGTCAGTGTGGCATGCTGAGATGCAAATGATCAAGGCTTCTGTTGAAAAGCAGAGTCTTGTGGTTGATGATCAAAGCATGACCTTAAAGGGCATAGCTTTGTGTATAGCATAAATTCGAGAGCCTCACCCCTCGGTATGAGTCAAAACGGGATCGTGACTGCAGGGAGTGCACGACGTTTCTTTCTAGCAATGGGTGGTGTCATGGTATGGAGCCCAGACATTTATTATACTTTTACCTATCTGGATGTTGGATTGCGAGGGGCCTCGGATATATCAGTTACTATGGAGCCGATGGATGGTCCGATAGGACCGGGAAACGTGTGTTCAGGAATAACCAATCCTCAAACATAAGAGAGGACCGACCCTGAAGCATCACAGGGTTCTCTGCGGGGAATCCTGAGACATTTGCTAGAGTGTCTCGAAGCGGCGAGGAGCCATCCCTTGCCTCGACTCATGACGGAAACCCAATTTCCAATACGTGACATTTCGGTTTTGATTGTAGAGTCTAGTATGGCAACATGATATATGGTACCCATGTCGTCTATGATTGATACATTTATATTTGAAGTTGTTTTATACACTATGCACTTATAATAGTATCAATGATTTGTTTTAAACATACCAAGCATATTTGGCTATTATAAGGGAAAACTCTATCCTCCGGCTTGCGTTGCATTGTGTGATGGGACCTGAGTCTTATAATACCTTCATTTTTCAAAAATCATTGCGCTATTTATAACTGTTTATGCACTGGTATTCTTGGGAGGAAACCCGTTCCGTGTTATACGGCATGGTCCCTTGATTTACCAAATTTTAAAGTAAAGTTTTAAATAACGGTTTTAGTTCTCACACCAGTCACATGACTGACCTGGAGTTTATTGTTTTAACCTAAACTCTGGGTGCCCCTATTTTCTTCATGGGCAGCTAGTAGTTTGGTTTTGCAGATATTATATTCACAGGATCCTGGTTTACAGCTGGAGCTATATTCAGAACGCTCTATATCCGTGTATTTCTTTCAGCTGTGTTTTGTATTATTTTCTGCTGCATTGTAATTTGTAAATCTCTGATATTTATCAAATGTATATTATTTATTCATACTCAATTACATTCTTGTACTCTGATGTACTGTTGTAATAAGCAATGAAATGTTCTTCTGTTTGTGTACTGATTTGTCATGTTCTCAACTCAATCTGGGCTTTCCCGTAAGGGCGAGTTTGGATCATTTCATTTTGAATAATCATTACATAATGATTTTTGGAGATTAAAACTAAGTGGAGTTTTAATGAATCTTTAATTAGATTGAAATGTGAATCTGATAATTTAAATTATCAAATATGGGAAATGATCGAGAATGGATTATCACCAGTTTTGCTCCAGGCGATAGTTAAAATCTTTAATTAGATTTGAACGTGAAATGGTAATTAATTTTACTGATAACACCATGGTGTTAGATATGGAGTATTTCCAGTTTTACTCCATGGGATGAATAGGTTGGGATTGGGAAATAAAAAAATGATTACTTGGGTAAGGTGAGCTAATCCTGACTAGTTTGGATAAACCTTAATTTGGTTTGGATTGATATCCAAAGGAAGATTAAAGAATAAATTTAAAGAATCTATCTTTGATAAAATTAATGGGAACCTTTCCCTAATGATGTGAATATTTGAATAAAATAATATTCTGTATTGGAATAAGGCCTATGTTGTGTTTTTATAGCACTTGCTTATAAAATACGTGAGTTATTCGGAAAGATCGGGTTTATCCCATTCTGAATAATTGATACGACGATAAGTCGACGATGAAGACGGTCGTTGAAGACCGAAGATCCTCACATCGTTTGGGTGATTACCGATGCCTTGATTGGGAGGCATCCCGCGACAAGGTAATAAGTAGCGATCGTCCAGACGTACTTGGAGATCTACCGGATATGCGAGGACCTCTCTCCTGTATTGGACATATGAGACGAGGAATATGGTGCCTCCAGTTTCGTTCAGACCCAGAACAAACTTGTAAATTGATGTGTGTCTGACATTGGATTTTATTCTGTGTTGATTGATCTCTATTAAATATATATCTGTTTGGTGGCGGAGAATTTATTCTCTTGCTTAACACCCTTCTCTGAGACGTACGAGCTCAGAGGTTATATATCGATAGACATAAGTCACATGGCGTGAATTGCCTGTGTGGCATGTAGAGATGCAAATGATCAAAGCTTCTATTGAAAAGCAAAGTCTTGTGGTTGATGATCAAAGCACAACCTTAAATGGCATAGCTTTGTGTAGCGTTAATTCGTGAGCTTCACACCCCGGCATAAACCAGAAACGAGTTGAAGGATGGAAGGGAGGACATGCGTTTCTTTCTAGCTAGGAGTGGTGTCATGGTATGAAGCCCAGACATTTTTACTTATGTGGTTGTTGGAAAGCGAGGTACCTCAGATATATCAGTTACTATGGGGCCGATGGATGATATGGTTGACATACTGACCATTACGCCTCATAGGGCGGGGAAACGTATTGTTCAGGGATTACTAATCCATCAATGGGTGGACCATCCCTGCATTTTCCTAGGTGCAGTTGCGGCTGTAGCCTGAGACATGGTAGGCTAGATTATCTCGAATTTGGTAAGGACGATCCCTTGCCTTGGTTCATGATGGAAATCCAACTTCCAATATGTGACTTTACGGTTTTAGTTGTCGAACTAGTATGGCGACATAGTGGGATGGGGGCACCATGCTGTTTATGATTGATACATTTATATTTGAAGTTGTTTTGACATCATACACTTATAGTAATAATAAAATATGAAATTTCATGTACCAAGCATTTTTGGCTATTATAAGGTAAAACTCTATCCTCCGGCTTGCGTTGCATTGTGTGATGGGACCTGAGTCTTATAATAGCTTCATTGTTCTTTATTTAGCATTGCGCCGTTTGTTTTATGCATTGGTATTCTTGGGGTAAGCCTGTTCTGTGTTATACGGCGTGGTCCCTTGATTTACCTAACTTTAAAATCAAATTAATAACTGTTTTAGTTCTCACACCAGTCACATGACTGACCTGGAGTTTAGTGTTTTAACATAAACTCTAGGTGCCCCTATTTTCCACACGGGCAGCTAGTAGTTTTGGTTTTGCAGATTTATTTATATAGGATCCTGGATTACAACTGGAGCTATATTCGGAACGCCCTGTATCCGTGTATTTTTTCAGTTGTGATATGTATTATTTTTCCGGTGCTATGTACTGTAATTTAATCTCTGATATTTTTCAATGTGTAATATTTATTCATACTCTATAAGATTCTTGTACTCTGATTTAAATCGTTGTAATAGAAATGAAATGATTTATTGTTTGTGTTCTGATTTGTCATGTTCTCAACTCAATCCGGGCTTTCCTAAGAGGGGAAGTTTGGGTCACTTTAGTAACCGTAACCGAAGCATTAGATTCAAAACCTCGATTTCGGTTTTTATCGGCTCAGTTTTGGTTTTAAAATCGATTCAAACAAAAAATATTATAAATTTAAACTACCATAAAAGAAATTAAAATAAATTATTTCAACCTAGTGTATTGTCACGCATGGTACAGAGTATAGACTAATAGACTTTAAGTCATCCAAAGTAATACAAAGCTAAGATAGCTAGCTCTAAGCCGAAGACAAGAAACAAAAAAGAGGAAATTAGCAGGAGCACTCTAGTGAACCACACTACAGCAGACCAGCAGCAACTTGGAATTCTAGAAAATAGTCTACTGGTACCTTAACTTTCATCTTCAATTCAAAACATCCAAGAATCTCAAAAACAAGAAATGGACATTTTATATTAGTCTACACCTAATCCTATATTCAGCTAAATCAAACGAGTGAAGCAGTGGCCATTGTGTATATACTATATTAGTAATACGAAACAACATGTAGCAAGAGATAATGTGCAACATTTTATAATTCAGATCGGTTCGGTTTTTTTGGTTCTGTTTGGGACCTAAAACTAAAACCGAAATATTAGTACGGTTCGATTTCTTGATTTTTGGTTTCAATTTTGGGTTTTTTCGGTTTTTTTTTTTTTAAATTTTGGTTTGGTTTCAGTTTTATTTCGGTTTTTTGCTCACCCCTAGTAGAAGGAGGGTTGATTAATAATGATGAAGAGAGATTTGAAAGTGCGACAATAGGGTGAGAGCTATAATTGGACCCTCAACTTTATTTGGCTAATAGCTTTCAAACCCTTATTGTTAAAACTGAAGATCGGCTCAGGAATCAATTCCAATTTCTCCTCTGTAACATGCGGTCGAAAATGTATTTGAAGATAACATCACGGTGCCCCCTGTGTTGACCAGTATTTTGGCTACCTATTTGAGCGTGATCACTAGAGGATCATTATGAGGGTGATGTATTCCTTTTTGAAGCTTTCTCAATGTTACGCCCAATGGATATAGATGAATTACTCTCGGGGGGATAATCTAGGATCCCTTTTCGAATTGAAATGATTCCTTCTCTGGTTTCTCTAATCTATCGATTTTTAGAACTTTGACTATTCCTCGCCACAAATGGTCCTTTGTGGATTACGTTAACATGATTAATAGGTGGACTCATTTTCTTCGCATGGCAACGTTAACAGTAGTTCCAACGGAGGGCTTCAAAAACTGCCTAATTGTTCGGGAGAACATTTTGGGTATTTTGAACAAATTCTTGTAGTTTCCCCTCTTGAATAAGCTTCTGAATAATTTCCTCAAAGACTTTGCAATTATTTGTTCTGTGACCATTTACCCTGTGGTAATTACAGTAGTTGTCACTTTTCTTAGACTTGGGGTATGCATGAGCTTTAAAAGGAGTTGCTGTGTAAATAAAAGCTATATGTTTGTTTAGCGCTAGTGAATTATTGCCAAACACTACCCATCGAGCTCACTTACTGTTTTAGTCTAACCCTCGCTTTACTCCGCCCCTGTTTTCTGCCTTTTTCTTGGCATGATAAATTTCATCCATCCGGATGAATTTGTTAGCGCGAAAATAATCTCTACAAGCTTTCAGATTCATTTACCACGAGATCCCTCCAGATGGGTGTATTATTCTGAAATGCTACATGGATGGCAACAAGTTTTCACTCATCATTCATCCTTCTAGCCTTTATCCCTTCAGCATTAAACTTTTTCAGATAATCTCCTAGAAGTCCCGCTGGTTGTTGCTGTTGTATACGACAATTATATGATTTTTGTTTAATGATAACAAATATATATATACACTATTATTATAAATGTGTTTGCATTTGTATTACCCTACTACATCACAGACAGAATTATATATTTACATGTAATAGAATACCACTGCACAAAAATATAAATATACAAATAGTATTTTATTTAGATATAATATTTTAATTCTACACTGGAATAGTACAAATTTATAACTCCACTTTTTGTACATCTCACTGCCAATACATTCAATTTCTTATTACATTTATTCCTCACTAGAACTCTTAATCACTCAGTTTACACATACAGACTCATATTCATTTACCAACTCATTTACACACTCTCTCATATACAAACACACTCACTGACTCACAATCTATCTTCACATTGTCTTCAGTCTTCTTCTGTCCGTCCAGTCACCTGCTTATCTGTCACAAAAACGCACACAGTAAACTGGAACAAAAATAATTTTAATTTCTAGCAGATATAATCTTATTTTTAAATTTATTTTCCTCAGAATTTTTGTGTGTTTCTCATCATATTTCATGACTTGATCTGATATGTATATACATCCATCTGTATCTAGGCTACTTGTGATATTCATAGTGATTCACTGTAAATACCGCAAGGTAGACAGTATCTCTAGTGCTCATATATATACATACATATATATTATGCACATACACAATACACGTATACACATACATGTGTATGTATATACATAAATATTTTTGTGTAGGGGTAATACGATCAAATATCAGTGAGTGGGCATGAACCAAGAAATTCAGTGCAAGTGCAGGCATAAATATACACACACACCCCTATATACATATACATACACATCTATGCATATATATATATATATATATGTATACACATAGAAGTAGCAATGGTTCAGGAAGATCATAATCGCTACAAAGTGCACATATGTATGTGTGCAAGTTACTGACACAACATGAATATGGATTCATGTACATGCAGCTGAAGGGTCAAATCTAGTGGCTAAAAATCTGTGCATATATGTACAAATGTATACACAGATGCAACATGGACTAGGACAGTTCTGGCAAGCAAGAGCAAGGTCAAGCCAGTTCAAGTTTCAACTGCCCAGTTTCAAATTCAAGTGCCAAGAATCATATACACACAACAAATAGGAAGCAAGAAACATGAAGTGTAGCATGCAACATAAGGGCAAGTATGTGTACATTCTCATTCTCAAGTGCAAAAAAAAAAAAAAAAAAAAAAAAAGGGCACAGTGGAGAATAAATGAAGTCAAAAAATCACATGTACATGCAAGGGACAGTGCGCAAAAGTTTATGCATAAGTACAAGTTCAGATGAGCATGACCGAGAAGTTCAAAAATATAAGGTACAGGAAAGAATGAATAAGGCAAGACATGTCAGATACAAGCAGTGGCAGCTCAATGGTTCATGACATGCCAAAACACACACATGTATATATATATATATATATGTGTGTGTGTGTATATATATATACATGCTTATATATATATACACATGGTCCAGACATGGTGATAAGAACATGACATACAAATGATTCATGCAAGCACACAAGTTTAGCAATAGTTTGGTGCAACAACTATGAAGCATATATGGTATATGGTCAATAATACAAGGAATGGCACACATCAAACTCCCAGCATGGCCGAGCAAGTATACAAGACAAGTGCAAGTCTAAGGATGGTCAGAGAAATCTGTATACAACAGTTCGAAAGGATGCAGTAAAAAAGGACTAGTAAATGGAGACACCCCCCCCCCATGATCAATGACGCTTCAACAACAAATATCAAGCATACTAAGTGAACAAATCAGCATGCTCAATAATACGACAAGAGACATAAATATGTATATGTACACACATTTGTGCATACATATACATACATACATACATACATACAAACATATATATATATATACACACACACACCAAATAACTTGACTTTATTGATCATGCCAAGCCACAACAATATGTTTAATGCATATGATATGATCAAATGGACCAAAGGAATAAAAGAATTTTTTTATGCACTGATTCGAAGAAATGGAAACAAATTGTTCTCTACATTGCTGGAAGTTGTTAAAACTAGCAATTAGATATTGTTAATCAATTCTCCAGATTCATAGAAGGTAAAAAATAAGACCGGATTCATTACTTAATTCATGCAAGTTTTTCTTTCAACATATTCGAAGAAAATTTTCTAGAAACAAATCAATACGCATTCAAAAAATTTCCCGAAATGCTCAAGTCGATTCCAAGGGCTAAAAAATCAAATTAAAGATTTCCACGATTTTACAGAATTATATTCGGCAAGCCATAATTGAAATCAGAGATTTTTAGGGGTGAAAAGCCTATTTAAATGCCGATTTCCTCACTGGAAAAAACATCCAATACACAGAAAACAAATCAAGCATTCAAACAAATCAGAGATCTTATTATGTCAAATCGATCGAGAAATTGAGATTCCAGATTGTGAACCCTATTAGAATCATTCAGTTCGAAGATTTCCTGAAGATTAATCGATTTAGCAACTATGATTTGGAGGAAATAAAAATCCCTAGGAGATAGATTTATTTCGAGCACCATTGAATGGAAGACGACCGAAGTAGTCAAGATAAAAAGAAATAAAAGGGGCCACGTCTTATTTCAGGACTTTTATTTTAGGTTTTTTTTATTGTTTTTATTTTTCTATAACTAATCTTATGGTTTTCGAATTTACGTCAAACTAGGGTTTGCGGGTTTGTAATTTGGGGAAAATCTGATCTTGGGTATAAAGATTAGCGCAGGGTTTTGAGTGTAGGATTAGAATAGTTGGGAGCGGGTATCGCGAGTTTACAGGCAATTTGTAAGTGTAAAGATTGTTTTAATATCTAGTAGAAACCTTGGGGAATGCAATAGTAGACAGAGTTTTCCGAAGCTGGGTAAAATCTGTATTATTTACTTTCTGTGTTTATTTCCTCTATTGTAGTATGTGCTGTGTTATTTTTAATATCTTGTAAAGCTCCAATAAACCCTATTCACCCCCTCTTGGTTAATCTAGATCCAATAAGTGGTATAAGACCAGTGTTTAATTGACCTTAGACTCATAGATCTATCTAATCGTTCTTTTTCTAAGGGTCAGTCAACATTCAGGCCGCCTATGTTTAATGGAACCGACTATGCGTATTGGAGGGCTAGGATGAGAATCTTTTTGTGTTCAGTTGACTATGAAGTTTGGAATATTATTGAATCAGTTTGTAAGTCTCCCACTATGAAAATTAATGACATTGAATTTTCTAAACCCAAAGATAGATGGGATGACTCTGGAAAAAATTGTTTTCATTGAATGCTAAACCTATGAATGCTCTTATCTTTGCTTTTGACAAAACTGAATATAACATAATTTCTCATTGTAATACTGCAGTGGAAATTAGGCATACTTTGGAAGTCACTCATGAAGGAACGTCTCAAGTGAAGGAATCTCGACTTGCCCTATTATGCAATGAATACGAAACTTCACAATGCTAAATGACGAGAGCATAAAGGACATGTATGGTCGATTCTTACTGTTGGTCTACAATGCTAGAGCTCTTGGAAAAGTATACACTAAAGTAGAACTTGTAAGAAAAATCCTACGAGTTCTACCAATGAATTTTGAGGCTAAAGTCATGGAAATTCAAGAATCAAAGGATTTGAGAAAGCTGAGAATGGAAGGGCTGATTGAAAATCTGATGGCTTATAAAATGGAGTCGAAGGCACGAGAGGATCGCAATAACTCAGAGTCAAAGATGAAGTCAATAGCCTTGTCCAATACAGTTGACAACAATGACGAAGACTCCATCGAGCAACTTGCTATGGCTTTTAGACAACTCACGAAATGGAGCAAATTCAAACTACAAAGGAACAAACCAATAGCCAACAAATCAAGCAGCTCTGGAAATTTAGATGAGGAACCAACCTACTTCAAATGCAAGAAACTCGTGCATATCAAACCAAACTGCCCACTGCTTCAGAACAGCAAAGGAAACAAAAAGAAGAAGAAAGCTTTTGCAATAACACGAGATGATAAGGAAGGAGAAGAAGTCTCTGACAACAACGAGGAAGAGGCTGCAATTCTATGTCTTACGGCCCACTCGGATTAAAACTCTAGCGAGGTATACAATTATAAAGAATTACTTTTGATGTGTCAAGATCTTACTGCAACCAATGATGCTTTATAACTAAAAGTGAAGAAGCTAAATTCTGATAGATTGAAGTTAGTTCATGATAACAATAGGTTTGAATTTGAACTTGAAAATGTTTCAAATATTCAAAACCTATATATGAAAAATGTGACTATCTGAATCTAAAGCTATCAAAACTCAAGTCTAACATTGAAGATCTTAAAAAGAAAAATTTTCTTTTGAAAGAGAACGGTGACATTAAAAGGAAGAATTTCATATACAAATGCACCTCACTTGTAACTTAAAACACATCACTCAAAACCAAAGTCCAGGATCTTGAGATTACTCAGACTAAGTTTTCAATTAGTGAAACATCGTTTAAAATGTTGTTAGGAAATAAGTTGGTTGCTAACAATAGAAAGGGACTAGTTTTTGGAAAGCCACAGAATAATGTGAACAATAATGCCAAAGGTAGGAGTGTCTTTCCTAAGTGTTTGAAATGTGGAGAATTTTGGCATAATTTTGAAAATTACAAGAGTTGGAACAAGAACAGAAAATTTACACCAGTTTGGGTTCCTAAGAATTTGACAAGACATTATCATAACTTTGGAACACAAATGCGAAACAAATTTGGGTTCCAAAAGGATCTTTCATCCATAATGTTTCATCCACTGATAGTCTTGGACCTAAGAGCTTCTCTGGGTCAATCTCCTCTTTTTGTAAGTATGATGGATGGCTAAGTAGCAACATCAAGAGAGTCATAATTCAAGTTATTCCAAATCCTTGTTGATCAAAATTTTCATGTTCCTTAGCTTAGTGTGACGAGTTGAAGATCCACAACATCTACTGTAATCAGGTATGATCTCTAAACTCACATTTTTATTTGTTACTCATATTTTCTGTTTTTTCTTCCTCTTTATCCATTCCCTCTATTTGTTTTGCTTTTATTCTTCCCTCTGTTTATGCTTATTTGGATTGAAAGTGCCATATTTTTTTATTTTGTGCTTCTTAAATGTCAAATTGTAAATTTCTTGATCTTTTGGAAATTTTCTTCATTTGTATAAAACTCTCATGTTTTAATGATTTCTAGATCTTCAATTTACAATTGTAACTTTTTTGCAATTCTATTGAAGTTTAATCTTTATGAATTCCTAACAGTACTGAACCATTCTTATCATATCTTGAAAACTGTTGCTTTGAATTCTAAAATTTTGAAGATCTGAAAAACTAATGAAATTTCACACACCTCTACTGCTTGGAGTTTCTTCTAATTCATTTTGGAAAGACTTGAAAAATTATACTCATTACAGCACACTATTACTTTTCAATTGTGATAATTTCATTAGTTTTTGGAATGGCTTAACTGTTTTGAATTGAAAATCATTTGATGTTGATTGCTATGTTGGCTCAATTTTTAATCATGATCATTAGGCTTGGATATTTGATTCTTTGAAATCATTTGAAACTGTTGATATCTTGAATCTCACACACTTCTTGGATTTGAAATTAATAATCTTGTGTGATCGATTCAGCAAATCTTGAAATTTACATATTTTCTTCAGATGATTTCAAACGAACTGTTTTTTAATCTTAGATCATGATTTATCGTTTGTGCTTGTTACAATTTTTCTGAAAATTTTACTTGAAAATCTTGTTTTGAATGTGAATGACTGCTACTTTGATAAATGGATTTAAAATGCTTGCTTAGACTTGGAAAATGAATATTTTTGCTTGGATACATTATAATTATGGGCTTTAAGACCTTGAAGTGGTATCAGCCTTAGATGCTTTGAAAATTTGTCATTCAACTGGGTGATTTTTAAAACCGAATCTTATTTTGTATTTATTTTGAAATCCCTCTTGTAACTGATAGTTTCAATTTTAAAATTATTTTTGGTTATTAATTCAAAAATTGAAATTACTGAACAATTTGAATTGTATTTGAAACTCATCAAAATTATTATTAGATTACTGAAATTGTGATAAGTTGTGACTGTTGTATACTTCACAACAAGAGGAAATATTATTTAAATATTCATGATTATTGACCAGTTTTTATAACATTTTTGAATTGGCGCTTATTTCATGAACATCTTCTTTTACTATCATACTTATGTCATCCATCATGATTTTATATTAATGTGGAGAGTTTATTTTTAAAAAAATCATCTTAAATATATAGTTTAAAAACTTGTGATGGATATGTGACTGTATTATTTTTCAGAAAAGTGATAATTGAACATTTTTAAAAATCCCAATAGAGTTGAGCATATTTCATAATATAATTAATTAAAAATATATTTCACAGCTATCTCTGTATCTATCATATTTCTATCATCCATTTCGGTTTTATACACTGAGGAGATTTTGTATAATAAGTTTTTCTCTAACCTCATTTAAAAATCCAAGATCTGGTCGTGCATGGTTATGAGATTACTTAAAATTTAAGTTGCAACTGATTCCATTTAAAAATCCAAGATCTGGTTATGCATGATTAATATGCTCTTAAAATGAAAAGAAAATGAAAAGACAATAAATAAATTATATATATATCCTCCTTGTTATGTAAAAACAAGCCTTTCTATCCATTTTCAAATTTGTGAATTGTGTTAATATTTTACGATATATTATGATGTTTTGATTGAAAGTCATTGGGGTTTGATATTATTTGATTTTGTCACTTAATTTTAGTTTATAATCATGGTCCAAATCCGTCATTGTTTTGTGCTCAGTCTTTAAAATTTTATTTGAAAATTATTTGAGTTCATACGTTTTTAAAACTCTCTCCATTTTTATAAAATTCATTGTAAATCCGTTATTCTACAATGTGAAATTTGCCACTAGTTTGAAGAATATTGTGTTTTTTGTTTGATTTAATGAGATTTATGATGAACATTCTCTCTCTCTCTCGGGTTATTTTATATTTCTAATCATTTGTTCATCACTATTTTGATTTCTATATCCTTTTGATGATAACAAAATGGGGAGAATGGGTTAAGATTTTAACTAATGAGTGAATATTTCACAAATATTTTATTGAATTTTCAATTTATTTATTCTTTTCACTCGTGCACATATCTCAAAGGATTTTTTTTCTTGTAGAGGAGCATACATACAGGGGGAGTTCTACACTTCACTGTCAAACACATTAATTGTATTCAAATTCTTATTATATGTTTGCCATCATCAAAAGGGGGAGATCGTTGTATATAACAATTATGTGATTTTTGTTTGATGATAACAAACATATATATATTATAAATGTATTTGCAATTGTACTATTCTACTACATCACATACATAATTAAATGTTTATATTTAAATAGAATACTACTGCTAAAGAATCTAAATATTAAAAAAGTATTTTATTTAAGTATAATATTTTAATTATACACTTGAATAATACAAATTTATAACTTTACTATTTGTACATCTCATTGTAATACAATACATTCAGTTTCTTATTAAATTTGTTCCTCACTACCGCTCTCAGTTGCTTATTTTACATATACATACTCATATTCATTTACTGACTCAGTTACACTCTCTCTCATATACAGACACACTCACTGACTCACACTCTATCTTTACATTGTCTTCAGTCTTCTTCACTGTCATTCCAGTCACCTGCTTACTTGTCATAGAAACACACACAGTGAACTGGAACAAAAATAATTTTAAATTCTAACAGATATAATTTTATTTTAAAATTTATTTGCCTTATAATTTTGATGTGTTTCTCATCATATTTAGTGACTTGATCTGATAAGTATATACATCCATTTGTATCTAGACTGCTTGTGATATTCATAGTGATTCACTATAAATACCACAAGGTTGATAGTATCTCTAGTTGTAGCGACCCGGAAAATTCGACACTCGAATTATCGACATTTACACAAACTGTGTCCCACTCGAGTATCGAATCTCCAGAAAGCTAGAAGAAAGAAGTTGGAGGATGAGAAAGATAAGATAGAAATTTTAGAATAGAAGAATAAGAAGAAGAAAATACAACACAAATCAAGGTCTCACATCGCAGCGGAACAAAATATAATATAGAAATAATCTTTATTGAGAGCTTGAAAAATACTTACAACATCAGAGTATATCACTACACTTGGACAGTATTAACAACCTGTCCTCATATACATTACACAGCGGAATATACTAGATAGAATCATACGTCTAGGCTCCTCCAGCACGTCTTCTGAACTTCAGGGCATCTGATAACCTAAACCTGTAACCCGGGCTAACCCGAGCATTTCAAATACCGGGTCAGTCTGGTGAACCAGAATGAGAATAACTCGCACAGTTTACGGGGAACCATCCAACTTGATTTAAAAGTTCAAATTCCTTTCGAAAGAAAAGGATAATAGTAAGACCAGCCCACACATAAACACGGACGGTTTTTACCTTACTATAACCCAAACCATTTTGTTGGAAATCATACTTTGATCTGATATTATCATAATGTCTAATTACAAGTAATTAGCAATCTAGAGGAGCGCTTGCATCTCACGCTTCCCATATATAGTATACAATCGAAAACCGCAGGCACTTATTGGATATTGGATTTCCAACTTGACAAGGTATGGGACCACCTTCCGCACGTGTATCTCTAGAGGCGAATACACTGGGTTTAACAAGAACGTCTTGCAACCCGGCCCACACATGACCGACCACTCATTTCGCTTGAGTGTATCGAATGTATATCACCGACGGTTGGGATCAGCAACCGCCACCCGAATAGGGTCAGCATCGAAACATAGATTAAAGAAGCAATAAGAATTTCTCTAGATAGGTGATCATACATCCTAATGGGAGCGACCCACATAGCCATGCTGCCTGCCCGATTTTTGTCATTTCCCGGTTGATGAGTCTTGAGGCTAGAATCTCCTTTCAACATCTGGCCACCATTCACTTCGAATGCCACATCGTCAGATCCGCCAGATCACACTTGATTGACGTCCACAAACACACTCTAGCTGTCAGGCTAGAGAATAACCATTTCTCCGCCATCAACTATGGTACGTTAGGAGAAATCAACACATGTGATTCCTTTGGAAATACTCTGTCAGACATCCGTCCATACATGTCATCCAGGATCAGGATGAACCGAAAGTACTCTCCTACTGCATCACATATAGGAATCACCCCAAGGATCAGTAGCGAGTAGTCCTTGCAAATCCGAAGATTTCAATCACGACAGAATCACAAGTCATCATAACTCTGGTAGCTAGCCAGAGAAATTTAACGAGTAGTTCTTCCGCTTATGAAGTTCAACGGTCTTCAATGCTCCACCTCGATCATCTTCTGACATCTTTAACGTTTACGTATTTATTGGTCAGAATGGTTTTCGAATGTAAATTCGATCCCGGTCTTTCCGAACCAACAATCGTTTTGGTCAGATTTTGATAGTTGGTGATTTAACTATCAAAATAAACAAACATCATCCATAGGAAAATCAAATGGGTTCCTTGGTTCAGAATACAGCATCCCTTGACCCTTTAAGTTAAACAGTTGTTAATTACATTTCTAAATCTTTCGACATTTAGAATATCGCTTTCTAATCCTTATTTCCAAATCCCATTTATTCAACTTATAATTCTTCGAATTATAGTTATAATATCTTTTGCAGAAATATCATTTATTTTCACTACCTTCGTATTTAAACTAATATCACCCTTGGATAATCATGAAGTCGTTCAAGTTGGGGTATTTTATTTACCTCTCAGACCTTGAGCCGACCACATTCTTATCTTCGGATTAGATAGGAGTTTATTAACGAAATCTCATTTCAATAATTAACCCAATCATCTCTATATAACCCCATTTATGACCACTTTGATTCAATTAACTCCATTCTATATCTAAAACATTTATCCCCATATCTCACCATTTTATCTTCACTTTTATAGTAGAATTCAATCTGCTCAAGCTTTTGTTCGATTTCAACTCATATGAAAATTTGTTTAAAACTTTCCTTTTTGTAAAATTCCCTTCAAGGGATAAATCAAAATTCTAACTCATATAAATATGAGTAAACTTACTAAAATGCCCTTTTGTTATAAACAAGAGTTTTATTCAACAAATCTCCTTTACCACCATTTCCATTTCAAATCTGGTTCCTTTCATTATTCACCTTAAAGGTTAACATTTTTCTTTTTATAGAAAGCTCGACTCGATACATCAAAAATGCTTGGTTCCATTAGAAAACATTTTTACATATATATTCAGATCTTGTTTATCGAGTTTCTTTATAAATTCATGTACTATTCTTTTACAATCCCTTTACAGTTCGATTCCTTGTCAATCTTCTACCGTTATTCATATCAGTTGGTTTACTACAAAAATAATTAATCTTCCTCAAAAGGTTATTAAAAATGATACTTAATTTCAATGATAATCCCTAATCAAATGAATAGTTTAAAATAACAATTCTCATTCAAATGGTTGACTTGGAGATTTCAACACGGTTACTTTGTTAACCATTATCACTTGGTTAAATAAAGAAGATTAATTAAAATACTTCCATTTTGATTTAATTAACAATCTAGTTAGGTTAAATAAATCCATTTAACCATTACATTCAATCTTAAACATTTGGTAAATCGTTTCATATTTGCCGCAAAACTTGCTAACATGAAAAATCTTACCTTGTATACTTCTTTGTAAGTCCAAAACAAATTTTATCATTTATTTCTCTTAATCACTTCATTTAAAATAATCTATGTAAAATAGATTTCAAAACTAACTTTAGTTATAAAACAACTTTATAACTGTATTTCTATCGCTTTTCACGTCGATAAACCAATTTCCATAAAATGATTCATTAACGGGCCATCTGCCGATAAATACTTAACCAATGTCACCCATTGGTTAAAATCAAACAAGTGTTGGATTTGGTTTCAACAACAAATGATCAATCAAACTGATTAACGGTTCATATAAATAACAACATATTTGAGGAATCCGGTTGGATCCCTCCAACCTGTCCTTCCCTGCATCACAATGGGTATACAATACGACAATATGACAGTATATCATGATAACAGAGCAACAATTCAACTAATAACAGTTGACAAACAATTTTTAGCATTCATCCAAGCATCAAATTATTTATTTAACACGTTTATATTATTATAAACGTAACCAACAAGGTAAGTTACCTCGTTTGGAATTTAATCGTTAAAAATAACGGTTTAATTCGATTAAATTAAACCAACGTTTAATTTAATCACCGCACATTAAAAATATTCAGCACACATGCAAACAGTCATTTAATCATCAACCATTTGCAAACATTGCATATAAAATAAAATAAAAACCCAGTTTATATAAAATATAAACGGGGTAAACTGAGTGAGTTGAATTCACCTTGATTCCATCCGATGTCGAGATAATTCTTTTCAATTAACTTGTAGTTGCGCCAACTTCCTCCATATCAGATCCATAAGGTCGTGCTTGCTGATATTGTCACAACACTTCTGGTTTCGTTCAATACCGTTACTGCTACCTTCTTCCAATGAACAGCGGCTCCAATAAAAATCCTTGCACCAAATACCAGGCCTTCCGCTTCGCCCAGTCTATTTCAAAGCAACATCCCCACTACTACTCATTTCAAACTACGACAATCCCTTTCCTGTTGTACATTTATGCCCGCCCTCATTATGCCACCCTTTAATATTTCTACTTAGTGAGTTCACTCCTATTAGACATATTAAACAATATAACTTCACCTTACTTTAAATATAACCGGGTATCTGTTAAAACTTGTTCAATCAGTCTCCTTTAGTTATATACTTCAAAGTAGGTTAGGGACGAATAAAAACTGGCCTGTCATACTATATAAACCAATGTTTGTCTATGTTTTTATTACGGTAACTTACTATTTATAATTAACTACATCCTATCTTACATTTAGATAAATACAAGGCCGACACTTTTGTTTGTTAAAAACCTGATTAAACAATTTCATTTGCAGGCCTCATTAACAATTTAAAGTAGTATTATGCAATTTCTAATTAACGTTATATATAAAAAAAATTTGGATTATTCATGTTAGTTAATGGATTAGGCAGTTCATATGCTTACTGTGCTTCTTCTTCATTCTGGCGCTCCTCCAAAAATCAACGCATGGCTCTCCAGAACAACACCCGTTACTCCATTCAAACCTTCCAATGTTTTCCTTCTTCACCTTCTTTCTTCCGGGCTTCGCCATTTCTTTTTTCATGCGTGGACCCATCGTGAAATCCCCTTCCAGCTCACCAATGCACCTCAGCACCACAACAGGACTTGTTTTTGACTCAACCCATGCCATGTTATCACAAATGAGCTTCAGTGTTCGCCTTTACTTTTGCTTTCATCCGATCACCACTCATGCACACAGAAAATGCGACGCAACTCCTTCCATTGGACCATTTCTCGCTCAAGCAACCGCACATTCCTCCTTAACGCCGGAGCCGACGTTCACTACCGAGGCTCCGCTGACCTTGCCCTCCCAAGATTCAACACAGCTCCACCCGTCCTCTCTCAAACGCCACAAGTCCAACCCCACTCCACCAATACCGAAAGCTGCTGCTTTCTTCCCATAGCAGGTTCCCAAACCTGAGCCTCCCCCTGAAACATATCCGCTCCTTCATACGACAGCTTCATCTTCCAATCCCAGTACCTAGTAGTCACGGTTTAGTTTTATTTTATTTTTTTATACGTGAAGGCTTCGTTAAGTTTTGGAGGGAAATTTTCGGGTTCAGTTTCGATGAGGAGGAAGAAAGCTTTCTGCAGGTAAAATAGAATAGCACATGTATTTATAGGGGTAAATACCGTGGTTGGCACGTTATAATTTATATTTTTATAACATCCTAAGTCTGCCAGAAATATAGATTAGCATGTGAAAGTGGGAAGTTCAAAATAACTTGGTCGCCACGGTTGCCTATTTGCCTGTACGTTTGCATGCTATGATTTAATATGAAATGATATTGTAGGTTACTGTGTGATAGTTATAGGGTATGCGCCTCTTTAAATTGACGTGGCTTGACACCGTTTTGATTTCAATCAGCATGGTCTGGACGTGCTAAAAATAGAATAGGCAGGGTAGCTTGAACAAGTAGATATACTGTTGTCTGTATTTGGTACGCAGCACATAGGGTAAGGACTTTAGTTTATATAGGTTTAATTTTATTCTACCGTCAGTTAGCGTTATCGCTTAATACTCGCACTGAAAAATATGACCTCTATGGACAGAAATAAAAATATAGTCATGTCCAGCGAGGTGTCATTATCTCAAAAATATAATAATATCGGTAGGTTAACTTATATTGTGAAACCCCGAAATACTGATACAGGGTGCAAAATACTTCAAATAAAAAGTTGCTTATTTAATTTATTAAAAATTACAGTAAAATTCTAAAAATTAAATTATAACTACGTCTCAAAAGAATCTTGTCCAGATTCGAGTCCAGTATGCAGTTATATCAAATTAACTGTTACGGTCGATGAACGATTTTATAGCGACTATTGGAAATTTTAATCTGAGCATATCTTACCATCTATATGACGAAATCACGATTTTTCTCTTTAATTAGAAAAATATAATCAAATTGGTTCAACATTTCTTGTTTCACAGAATTCTGATTTCAACCGGATTCTGTATATTCAATTAAAGTTCAGATCGAAAATTATGAACTGCCGCGTCGTTTTCGAGCTCGTTTTAATTATATAATAAATTATATATTCGAACTTGATTTTATAAAATAAATTCGATATAAGATTCATTTATATCGTCAAATCAATATTTAAACCAATTTAAATATTCGTAGACAACGTTCAAAAATCTGGGATGTTACATTCTTCCCCCCTTTAAATAATTTCGTCCCCGAAATTGCAAGGTAAGAAGAAGGTTCCGAACACGATTATTTTAAAATAATTATTACCAAATCAAATTCAAACTCTTTAAATATTCCTAAAAAAATTGTCAGCATCTCCACTGCATGGCTCGATCACAACAACTACAAATGCCACTACGGCCTCAACTTCCCCAAAAGAAAACCAAAAGCCAAAGGGCTACCCAAATCAGGGGTATAAATCAATAATTCCAATCAATATTTTAAGGTTTACCTTTTTGTCGGGCAACTCCAATTCCAATTCTGCAGCAAATCAACTTAACATTTCTTCATCTTCCAATCTACACTTCCAATCAATCCTACAGCCCTCTGTATTCTGCATTTAACTCAACAAACAATGCAACTAACCCATACATGGTTAAATCATTATTTTTCCACTTCATAACCGATTTCCTTTCCAATTCAATATGCTGGGATTTTAGTTTCAATTCATTCGACTCCTTATTAACTCGCTGTTGAATTTTATTTAACCAATCCAACATCCCCACAACATCATCCAAATTATTTGAATTATAATCAACACTAATACTTGCTGGTGTGTATTAATTTTGGTTATATATTAATATCAATCGATTAATATTGATTTAGTTCCATTATTATCTATTCGATTTCCGATTTCCACAATTATTTCATTCCATTCGAATTCCATCGTAAATCAATTCAGTTAACCAGGTTAAGTTTCATTCCCATATCCAATTAAATTTGTTAATTGGTTTTCTAAATATTAGTCCAATTTTATTTCAATTCAATCTGAATTCCAATCAAATCAAACATCATAACCAGGCAACTAATTTTACTATCATATAGAAAATTAATTCCCTTTTTCCATATAAAAATATAATTTGGGCAAAATTATTTCATTTACCCCCTTTTCAAAATAATTTAAAATAATTAAATATTCAAATACAAATACGTGCTCTGAAATATATACGCTCAAACTCTATCTAGGATATTACTAATCCCATCTCTATCGAGTTACGCCACAGAGCCAAGGTTACTACTCAACCAACAGCTCTGATACCAACTGTAGCGACCCGGAAAATTCGACACTCGAATTATCGACATTTACACAAACTGTGTCCCACTCGAGTATCGAATCTCCAGAAAGCTAGAAGAAAGAAGTTGGAGGATGAGAAAGATAAGATAGAAATTTTAGAATAGAAGAATAAGAAGAAGAAAATACAACACAAATCAAGGTCTCACATCGCAGCGGAACAAAATATAATATAGAAATAATCTTTATTGAGAGCTTGAAAAATACTTACAACATCAGAGTATATCACTACACTTGGACAGTATTAACAACCTGTCCTCATATACATTACACAGCGGAATATACTAGATAGAATCATACGTCTAGGCTCCTCCAGCACGTCTTCTGAACTTCAGGGCATCTGATAACCTAAACCTGTAACCCGGGCTAACCCGAGCATTTCAAATACCGGGTCAGTCTGGTGAACCAGAATGAGAATAACTCGCACAGTTTACGGGGAACCATCCAACTTGATTTAAAAGTTCAAATTCCTTTCGAAAGAAAAGGATAATAGTAAGACCAGCCCACACATAAACACGGACGGTTTTTACCTTACTATAACCCAAACCATTTTGTTGGAAATCATACTTTGATCTGATATTATCATAATGTCTAATTACAAGTAATTAGCAATCTAGAGGAGCGCTTGCATCTCACGCTTCCCATATATAGTATACAATCGAAAACCGCAGGCACTTATTGGATATTGGATTTCCAACTTGACAAGGTATGGGACCACCTTCCGCACGTGTATCTCTAGAGGCGAATACACTGGGTTTAACAAGAACGTCTTGCAACCCGGCCCACACATGACCGACCACTCATTTCGCTTGAGTGTATCGAATGTATATCACCGACGGTTGGGATCAGCAACCGCCACCCGAATAGGGTCAGCATCGAAACATAGATTAAAGAAGCAATAAGAATTTCTCTAGATAGGTGATCGTACATCCTAATGGGAGCGACCCACATAGCCATGCTGCCTGCCCGATTTTTGTCATTTCCCGGTTGATGAGTCTTGAGGCTAGAATCTCCTTTCAACATCTGGCCACCATTCACTTCGAATGCCACATCGTCAGATCCGCCAGATCACACTTGATTGACGTCCACAAACACACTCTAGCTGTCAGGCTAGAGAATAACCATTTCTCCGCCATCAACTATGGTACGTTAGGAGAAATCAACACATGTGATTCCTTTGGAAATACTCTGTCAGACATCCGTCCATACATGTCATCCAGGATCAGGATGAACCGAAAGTACTCTCCTACTGCATCACATATAGGAATCACCCCAAGGATCAGTAGCGAGTAGTCCTTGCAAATCCGAAGATTTCAATCACGACAGAATCACAAGTCATCATAACTCTGGTAGCTAGCCAGAGAAATTTAACGAGTAGTTCTTCCGCTTATGAAGTTCAACGGTCTTCAATGCTCCACCTCGATCATCTTCTGACATCTTTAACGTTTACGTATTTATTGGTCAGAATGGTTTTCGAATGTAAATTCGATCCCGGTCTTTCCGAACCAACAATCGTTTTGGTCAGATTTTGATAGTTGGTGATTTAACTATCAAAATAAACAAACATCATCCATAGGAAAATCAAATGGGTTCCTTGGTTCAGAATACAGCATCCCTTGACCCTTTAAGTTAAACAGTTGTTAATTACATTTCTAAATCTTTCGACATTTAGAATATCGCTTTCTAATCCTTATTTCCAAATCCCATTTATTCAACTTATAATTCTTCGAATTATAGTTATAATATCTTTTGCAGAAATATCATTTATTTTCACTACCTTCGTATTTAAACTAATATCACCCTTGGATAATCATGAAGTCGTTCAAGTTGGGGTATTTTATTTACCTCTCAGACCTTGAGCCGACCACATTCTTATCTTCGGATTAGATAGGAGTTTATTAACGAAATCTCATTTCAATAATTAACCCAATCATCTCTATATAACCCCATTTATGACCACTTTGATTCAATTAACTCCATTCTATATCTAAAACATTTATCCCCATATCTCACCATTTTATCTTCACTTTTATAGTAGAATTCAATCTGCTCAAGCTTTTGTTCGATTTCAACTCATATGAAAATTTGTTTAAAACTTTCCTTTTTGTAAAATTCCCTTCAAGGGATAAATCAAAATTCTAACTCATATAAATATGAGTAAACTTACTAAAATGCCCTTTTGTTATAAACAAGAGTTTTATTCAACAAATCTCCTTTACCACCATTTCCATTTCAAATCTGGTTCCTTTCATTATTCACCTTAAAGGTTAACATTTTTCTTTTTATAGAAAGCTCGACTCGATACATCAAAAATGCTTGGTTCCATTAGAAAACATTTTTACATATATATTCAGATCTTGTTTATCGAGTTTCTTTATAAATTCATGTACTATTCTTTTACAATCCCTTTACAGTTCGATTCCTTGTCAATCTTCTACCGTTATTCATATCAGTTGGTTTACTACAAAAATAATTAATCTTCCTCAAAAGGTTATTAAAAATGATACTTAATTTCAATGATAATCCCTAATCAAATGAATAGTTTAAAATAACAATTCTCATTCAAATGGTTGACTTGGAGATTTCAACACGGTTACTTTGTTAACCATTATCACTTGGTTAAATAAAGAAGATTAATTAAAATACTTCCATTTTGATTTAATTAACAATCTAGTTAGGTTAAATAAATCCATTTAACCATTACATTCAATCTTAAACATTTGGTAAATCGTTTCATATTTGCCGCAAAACTTGCTAACATGAAAAATCTTACCTTGTATACTTCTTTGTAAGTCCAAAACAAATTTTATCATTTATTTCTCTTAATCACTTCATTTAAAATAATCTATGTAAAATAGATTTCAAAACTAACTTTAGTTATAAAACAACTTTATAACTGTATTTCTATCGCTTTTCACGTCGATAAACCAATTTCCATAAAATGATTCATTAACGGGCCATCTGCCGATAAATACTTAACCAATGTCACCCATTGGTTAAAATCAAACAAGTGTTGGATTTGGTTTCAACAACAAATGATCAATCAAACTGATTAACGGTTCATATAAATAACAACATATTTGAGGAATCCGGTTGGATCCCTCCAACCTGTCCTTCCCTGCATCACAATGGGTATACAATACGACAATATGACAGTATATCATGATAACAGAGCAACAATTCAACTAATAACAGTTGACAAACAATTTTTAGCATTCATCCAAGCATCAAATTATTTATTTAACACGTTTATATTATTATAAACGTAACCAACAAGGTAAGTTACCTCGTTTGGAATTTAATCGTTAAAAATAACGGTTTAATTCGATTAAATTAAACCAACGTTTAATTTAATCACCGCACATTAAAAATATTCAGCACACATGCAAACAGTCATTTAATCATCAACCATTTGCAAACATTGCATATAAAATAAAATAAAAACCCAGTTTATATAAAATATAAACGGGGTAAACTGAGTGAGTTGAATTCACCTTGATTCCATCCGATGTCGAGATAATTCTTTTCAATTAACTTGTAGTTGCGCCAACTTCCTCCATATCAGATCCATAAGGTCGTGCTTGCTGATATTGTCACAACACTTCTGGTTTCGTTCAATACCGTTACTGCTACCTTCTTCCAATGAACAGCGGCTCCAATAAAAATCCTTGCACCAAATACCAGGCCTTCCGCTTCGCCCAGTCTATTTCAAAGCAACATCCCCACTACTACTCATTTCAAACTACGACAATCCCTTTCCTGTTGTACATTTATGCCCGCCCTCATTATGCCACCCTTTAATATTTCTACTTAGTGAGTTCACTCCTATTAGACATATTAAACAATATAACTTCACCTTACTTTAAATATAACCGGGTATCTGTTAAAACTTGTTCAATCAGTCTCCTTTAGTTATATACTTCAAAGTAGGTTAGGGACGAATAAAAACTGGCCTGTCATACTATATAAACCAATGTTTGTCTATGTTTTTATTACGGTAACTTACTATTTATAATTAACTACATCCTATCTTACATTTAGATAAATACAAGGCCGACACTTTTGTTTGTTAAAAACCTGATTAAACAATTTCATTTGCAGGCCTCATTAACAATTTAAAGTAGTATTATGCAATTTCTAATTAACGTTATATATAAAAAAAATTTGGATTATTCATGTTAGTTAATGGATTAGGCAGTTCATATGCTTACTGTGCTTCTTCTTCATTCTGGCGCTCCTCCAAAAATCAACGCATGGCTCTCCAGAACAACACCCGTTACTCCATTCAAACCTTCCAATGTTTTCCTTCTTCACCTTCTTTCTTCCGGGCTTCGCCATTTCTTTTTTCATGCGTGGACCCATCGTGAAATCCCCTTCCAGCTCACCAATGCACCTCAGCACCACAACAGGACTTGTTTTTGACTCAACCCATGCCATGTTATCACAAATGAGCTTCAGTGTTCGCCTTTACTTTTGCTTTCATCCGATCACCACTCATGCACACAGAAAATGCGACGCAACTCCTTCCATTGGACCATTTCTCGCTCAAGCAACCGCACATTCCTCCTTAACGCCGGAGCCGACGTTCACTACCGAGGCTCCGCTGACCTTGCCCTCCCAAGATTCAACACAGCTCCACCCGTCCTCTCTCAAACGCCACAAGTCCAACCCCACTCCACCAATACCGAAAGCTGCTGCTTTCTTCCCATAGCAGGTTCCCAAACCTGAGCCTCCCCCTGAAACATATCCGCTCCTTCATACGACAGCTTCATCTTCCAATCCCAGTACCTAGTAGTCACGGTTTAGTTTTATTTTATTTTTTTATACGTGAAGGCTTCGTTAAGTTTTGGAGGGAAATTTTCGGGTTCAGTTTCGATGAGGAGGAAGAAAGCTTTCTGCAGGTAAAATAGAATAGCACATGTATTTATAGGGGTAAATACCGTGGTTGGCACGTTATAATTTATATTTTTATAACATCCTAAGTCTGCCAGAAATATAGATTAGCATGTGAAAGTGGGAAGTTCAAAATAACTTGGTCGCCACGGTTGCCTATTTGCCTGTACGTTTGCATGCTATGATTTAATATGAAATGATATTGTAGGTTACTGTGTGATAGTTATAGGGTATGCGCCTCTTTAAATTGACGTGGCTTGACACCGTTTTGATTTCAATCAGCATGGTCTGGACGTGCTAAAAATAGAATAGGCAGGGTAGCTTGAACAAGTAGATATACTGTTGTCTGTATTTGGTACGCAGCACATAGGGTAAGGACTTTAGTTTATATAGGTTTAATTTTATTCTACCGTCAGTTAGCGTTATCGCTTAATACTCGCACTGAAAAATATGACCTCTATGGACAGAAATAAAAATATAGTCATGTCCAGCGAGGTGTCATTATCTCAAAAATATAATAATATCGGTAGGTTAACTTATATTGTGAAACCCCGAAATACTGATACAGGGTGCAAAATACTTCAAATAAAAAGTTGCTTATTTAATTTATTAAAAATTACAGTAAAATTCTAAAAATTAAATTATAACTACGTCTCAAAAGAATCTTGTCCAGATTCGAGTCCAGTATGCAGTTATATCAAATTAACTGTTACGGTCGATGAACGATTTTATAGCGACTATTGGAAATTTTAATCTGAGCATATCTTACCATCTATATGACGAAATCACGATTTTTCTCTTTAATTAGAAAAATATAATCAAATTGGTTCAACATTTCTTGTTTCACAGAATTCTGATTTCAACCGGATTCTGTATATTCAATTAAAGTTCAGATCGAAAATTATGAACTGCCGCGTCGTTTTCGAGCTCGTTTTAATTATATAATAAATTATATATTCGAACTTGATTTTATAAAATAAATTCGATATAAGATTCATTTATATCGTCAAATCAATATTTAAACCAATTTAAATATTCGTAGACAACGTTCAAAAATCTGGGATGTTACACTAGTGCTCAGATATACATTCTGCACATACACAATACATGTATACACATACATGTGTATGTATATAAACATATATTTTTGTGCAAGGGTAATATGATCAAATATCAGTGAGTGGGCGTGAACCAAGAAATTCAGTGCAAGTGCAGACACACACACACACACACACATATATATATAATATAATACATACATACATACACACACACACATCTGTGCATATATATATATATATATATATATATATGGCGAGCGTTCAATGACACCCCAAATAGTGCAGCACCCCTAAATGCCCCCTGATTTCCACCACATATCCTGTTTCTCTCTCCCTCCACTCATTCTCTCACCTCCCACTCACTTATTCTAATATAAATGTTTGGTTTATGTAGGGGGGCAAATGGGGTGCTCACTATTTGGGGTGCCATTGAACGCTCCTCTCTCTCTATATATATATATATACACACACACACACATACGCGCGTGTGTGTGTGCGTGTGTGTACATAGAAGCAACAATGGTTTAGTATGATCAAAATGGCTACAAAGTGCACATATGTATGTTTGCAAGTTACTAACACGACAACATGAATATGGGTTCATGTACATGCAGCATAAGGGTCAAATCTACTAGCCAAAATTCTATGCATATATATACATATGTACACAAAGATGCGACATGGACCAGGACAGTTCTGGCAAGCAAGAGCAAGAGCAAGCCAGTTCAAGTCTTAGCTACCGAGTTTCAAATTCAAGTGTCAACAATAATACACACACAAAAAACAGGAAGCACGAAACATGCAGTTTAGCATGCAACATAAGGGTAAGTCTTTGTACAATCTCATGCTCAAGTGCAAAAAAAAAGGGCACAATGGAGAATAAATGAAGTCAACAAATCACGTGTACCTGCAAGGGACAGTGCATAAAAGTTTATGCACAAGTACAAGCTCAGACGAGCATGACTGAGAAGTTCAAAAATATAAGGTGGAGGCAAGAATGTATAAGGCAAAACAAGTCAAATACAAGCAATGGCTGCTCAACTGTTCGTGACATTCCAAAACACACACATGTATGTATGTGTGTGTGTGTGTATATATATATACATGCTTGTATATACACATGGTCCAAACATGGCGATAAGAACATGGCATACAAATGAGTCATGCAAGCACACAAGTTTAGCAATGGTTTGGTGCAACAACTGTAAATCATATAAGCACATGGCACCTTTCACATATATGGTCAACAATACAAGGAATGACACACATCAAACTCACAGAATGGCCGAGCAAGTATACAAGACGAGTGCAAGCCCAAGGATGGTCATAGAAATTTCTATACAATTGTTCAAAAGGATGCAACAAACAAGGACAAGTAAACGGAGACACACACACCATGACTAATGATGCAACAATAAGAACTATCAAGCATACTTAGTGAAAAAATCAGCAAGTTCAATAATAAATCAAGAGACATAAATATGTATATATATATATACACATTTGTGCATATATGTACCATATAAATTCACTGTATTGATCGTGCCAAGCTACAACAATGTGTTTATGATCGAATGGACTATAGGAATAAAAGGATTTTCTTCTATTCATTGATTCGAAGAAATGGAAACAAATTATTCTCTGCATTGCTGGCATTTGTTAAAATTGGCATTTGAATATTGCTAATAAATTCACTAGATTCACAGAAGGTTGAAAACAAGACCAGATTCATCATTTAATTCACGCAAGTGGTTTTTTCAACATATTCGAAGAAAATTTTATGGAACCTAATCAACACGCATTTAAAAATTTTATACAAATGCTCAAGTCGATTTCAAGGGACAGAAAATCAAACCAAATATTTCCGCGATTTCTAAAAATCATATTCGGCAATCCATAATTGAAATCAGAGATTTTTAGTGGTGAAAAGCCTATTTAAACGTCGGTTTCCTCACTGGAAAAAACAACCAATACGCAAGAAAACAAATTAAGCATTCAAACAAATCAGAGGTCTTAATGTGTCAAATCGATCGAGAAATTGGGATTCTAGATCGTGAAGCTTATTAGCATCATTCAATTCGAAGATTGCCTAAAGATTAACCGATTCACCGGCTACGATTTGGAGGAAATAAAAAAAACTAGGAGACAAATTTATTTCGAGTAACGTTGAATAAAAGATGGTCAAAGTGCTCAAGAGAAAAAAAATAAAAGGTGCCACTTATTATTCTTATTTCAAGTCTTTTAATTTAGGATTTTTATTGTTTTTATTTTTGAGTTGTTTTTATTTTTCTTTAACTAATCTTACGGTTTCCCAGTTTACGTCAAACTAGGGTTTACGAGTTACTGGTTTGCAATTTGGGGAAAATCTGATCTTGGGTATAAAGATCAGTGCAAGGTTTTGAGCATAGGATTAGAACAGTTGGGAGCAAGTATCGTGAGTTTACTAGGAATTTATAAGTGTAGAGATTGTTTTAATGCCTAGTAGCAACCTCGGGGAATACAACAGTAGGCAGGGTTTGCCGAAGCTGGGTAAAATCTATGTCATTTACTTTCTGCATTCACTTCCTCTATTGCAATCTATGCTGTGTTATTTTTTATATCATGTAAAACTCCAATAAGCCCTATTCACCCTCCTCTAGGGTTAATCAAGATCCAATAGTTGCTTAATGTGCGCCACCATTGTATAGTGTATAGTGGGATCTTTGCTAATGCGGAATTGGGCATCAAACTCATAATAGAACTGTTTCTGGGAGTATATGGTCTTATCTCGATATCGATACCATTTTGCAGCTGCACCTTGCAGAGTTACGGGTAAAAGCCAATAGCGAACAACTCCAGAGGCATTGTATAATCCATCTACCTATCGAAAGCCGTTAGTTAATCTTCAGGATCTTTAGTTCCTTGGTATTTAATTGTGGGGATTTTGACCTGTGAAGGGATAATTGCGGACATGATGTCCTCTACAAACGGAGCAACTCTTTCATTTCTATTTGCCTCCACGTCATTGGTTCTCTTTCCCTTTGCATTGAGCGAATCTTTTACTGCTTTTGCTATTAAATCCTTGATATAAGCATCGTTATTGGGATAATTTCTTCATTGAGGTTTATACCCTTTGGTGATGGAGCTTCCGGACTGCTCCACCTTATTTCGTAATTTCCCCTGATAATCATCCTTTGCATTTTTATTCTTCAGATTTTTATTCCTCGGTGGTTCATTCTTCAGTCCTTTGAATTGAGCAGTCTTGGACTCCTTCTCCTTAGACTCATCTTCCTGAACGGTGTTCTTAGCATTACTCTGACTTTTAGCTATCTTTTGAGCAAGTATGTTGTCTATCAGTGCTTTCATCTCAGCAATCTGACCCTCTAATTAATTAATTTTTTCCGTGTTTCTTCCCTGAGACTCTGTATGAGAAGGCTCTCCTTGTAGAGCGTTCGCTTGGTTTAAAGTTAGAACACCATCTTCTTCAACTTGTGAGCTATGAACTTCATTTTCATTAGTCATGTCCAATTTTTTCGATTTAGTTTTCATGACTCCTGCATTCAGCTAAATATAAAAATAAAATCTAATTTACATTAATCACAAGGTCGGAGGTTCAAGCCTCCTTCTAGTGCTAAAAATGTTAGCCATAAAATTGGTTAACACCCCAAAATGGACTTTGAGTGGACCAAATGTTATCCACAGAAACGATTAACATTATGGGACTTGATCCCATTATAGAATTGAAATCCATCTTTCATACTCTTAAGGGATACCAACACTTGATTTTTTGTTGGTTTTCAATCTATTTAGAAATGTTTTCCTTTCATGTGGAACTCGACTATAGTGGGAAACTATGCAGAGAGAAATAATTTGATACGTGCTCCCTACATGGAGATATTTCCATTGGAAATAGTAATTGACTCTCCTTTATGAGGAATTATTATCGCCTTTGGTACAATTTCTCTCTTCGAGTTTCACACTATTAATTTTGATAAAAATAACAAAGTAGAAGACAAATCATTAATTATCAGCTAATAAGAGAGTTAATAGCCATTATAGATCTTGCTCCAATCTCTTAAAATTAAATACCAATGACCAAGTTTCTTGAATCCACTTTATTGGTAATTGAGAAGCGAGATTACAAGATATTAGAACAAATTCCCCCAATATGGTTTTGAAATTAGGATTTCACTCCATAATGTGGGATGAATTTTTTTTCAAATGAACTAAAAGTCCCCATTTTGGTCTTTTAGGACCCTATTTATATGAGCGGATTGGCCTCCTTTCCTCCTTGATGGTTTCGATAAATCACCGCTTCGAAATCCCAAGGTTTGGGCGAAGTTACCGCTTCAGAGGGTTTTCCAAGGGTTATGCGAGGTCATCGCTTCGGGAGGTTTCCCGAGGGTTGTGTAAAGGCACCGCTTTAAAGTATATTCCGAAGGTTGTGCGAAGGCACTGCTTCGGAGGGTTTTCCGAAGGTTGTGCGACTGCTAGCATTGGTTCTCTTTCCTCATTAGTATTTTCAGGACTAGCTCCATTGGTTTTAGTTTGAATAGTTGCGAGGGGCATAAGTGTATGCAAGCTGACAGCTTGCAATGGAAATTATCTTTGAATTAATGCTTTCTCCTGCATGGTTGGGTCCGCGTGTTTTTTCTCTGATGTTCGATACTTTTGATGGGCTTCCTTTCTGCTTTTTTATTTCGAGAGTGAATACATGTGGATGCTTCCGTGGTCCTTAACTAAAGGTGCTCTTAGTTGGATCTAAAAGAAATGGTTGTGCAGGAGTTTTTAACCTTTCTGAACTTTCGTCCCATGCTTTAAATTTGATGCTTAAAGGCGTTGCACTTGGATTCGTTTCCTTTTGTGTTATGCCAATCGTGATTCGTGTTCCTTAAACATTAGGGAATGCATTATATACTTTGCTTCATTTCTTCCGAAGGGCTCTACTGGTAGCTGAATTAGGTTACGCCGAAAGCGGGTATGGGCATGTGTATCTGTATGCTTTGTGATGCTGTCAACTAGACTGTTTCCTCTTTTTAATTGCTTTTGGAGATCAACCTCTTCTATTCTTCCCTTCTTTCACATTATTCAAATAATTTTTGTGTTAATAGTCTTATCTATAAAGGAGTGCACTTTTTTGTACTACATATTTCTTTTCTATACATAATTTTCAATCTTATTCTTCCGATATCTGAATTATACTCGTATATAACCAAAGTTGACTGTAGTGGAGATAAGACCAAATATAAAATCGGCCAGCAAAGTTACCTCATGTATGAAAATTATTTCCACAACAAAACCAAAATTTGAAAAATTAGGCACAAACTCTTCTTTGGTTGAACAAGGATGTGTCAAGGAGGGTAGGAGTCCACAAAGGCCCGAATTATTGCCATACATTGATGGAAAAAAATAGATAATTTGCCTTCATTCAATAGATCATCTTTATAAAAATCATGTGAGGGTCAGTTTAAATTTTCCCAACTATATCATTGAACATACGAACCACATGCATTGAACAAAACTACACTAAGTAATATAAACCCTTTGAGCCAATTTACTATACTCAGATGACTGTATAATACTCGTAGATGTAAAAGTGCTTGAATAGTATGCTCAAAAATTTACATATTAAAAACCATGTACTCATTTTCTATTCAAAACCATTATTTCCAAACTCAGTATTATTCTAAGCATGCTAATAAGATCTAAAATGGAATGAAGATAAAAAAAAATGAGTTGTATACATACGTTAAACCAAACAGCAAAAAGGATGACAATCTATACTTATATAGAAAGAAAATGTTAATGAACATGCACTACTTCATAATTGGAATACAATGTCATCCTCTATTAATGTAACCTGCAAATGAAGGTGAAGAAATAAAATTTAAAGGCAATGATATAATGAGAAAATCAGTCACCTGAGAAGATATATGATACCTTAAAATAGATTTGAAGAAGATTAACGATACCTTAAAATGGATTTTGAGAAGATTTGCGAGGCAAGATCAATGAAAGAACCAGGTGTTAGAGAGAAGAAGGAAGCAAGTAACAGACAACTCGAAATTAGATCTAATAAGAGAGAAATCTAATTGGGAGAGAAGCAACCTATTTTTAGATTTAAGAACGGTTTTGTAAGCAAGGGTTGAGCACATCGAAGGGCAACATCGTTTTTGTTATTGAGAATAAGACATTTATTTATTTAAATAATAATGGAAATAATGTGGAAACACTTAGCTAAACAGTGAAACACTAGACCTAAACAGAGGGTACTATGAGTAGTACCTAGGACTGAGGCGATCTATTAGGTATATAGCTACATATACGCTAGTACACAATATGCTTGTTGCATCACCTTATTTGCTTCGGTTGTGCTAACTACCAAAACAAATAGCGCCCTTTGCTTCAGTTTCGTTAGAAACCGAAGCGAATGTGTCGAAGAAAATAGTGTTATTTACTTCGATTGTGCTTAGAGCCAAAGCAAATAATATAATTTTCTTTGGTTACATTAACAACCGAAGCAAGTTTATTCAAACAATAATGCTATTTTGCTTTTGTTGCCCTTACAACAAAGGAAAATGGTATTGTTTGCATCGGTTCCTTAGGAACCAAAGCAAATATGCTGAAGCAAATAGTGTTATTTGTATCGATTCCTTAGGAACCTGAACTGAAGAACCTATAGATCTTTTTAATCAAGGCAAATGTAAATATGAATAATCATAAACAACAACTTACATATGCCATTATTTATGGTCTACTATAATGTATAGCTATCAATATATAATATATAATTGTTTATTATTATAAATGCATAACAATATTTTATTTTAATAATATATTATATTTACTATCAATAATTTAAAAATTATAGTTATTATTTATTAGATACATTCAATAATTAGTATTTAATGATTAATAATTACTAATTAGTATTAATAATTAATGTTTAGCATTTAATATCAAATTAGTAAGTAATATTTAATTTCTAATAATTAATTATTAACAAGTATATGATAATTAAGACTAATATTTAATTACTGATTATAAAATTTTATATTTTTGAAGTGATATTTAGTATTAAATGATTATTTTTAAATAATGATTAATTAATAACGACTATTAAATTTTTTAATTAATTAATAGTTTCAAGTTAAAAGGATTACTTGATAATTCATAATAAATAATAAATACTAATAATTATGAAGTAACATTTGACATTTAATATTCTATAATTACAATTAATAATAAAACTTAGTATTCAACAATTAATATTGGATTTTTTGCAAATTTTGGAAATAAATTAAAATAATTAATTTTCAATCAAAATTGAAGAAATATATAAAAAAAGACTTTTGAAATTATACTTATATTTAAAATATGGAAACAATTTGAAATAAATGATCACTAGTTTATAATAACTCATTAATTAATATTTTATACGTAACGATTTATAAATAAACCATGAATAATGATTTATGTTTAATAGTTTCAAATACACATTTGACATAACTAGATTCAACACTAACGCCAAGGAAACAAAACTAAACATCTCATATGGATGCCCACCTGTAATAACCCGGAAATGCGAGCCAGTTTAAATATTTTATTTTGGCAATTTTAATGAATTTTGCATATTTAAAATGAATTATTTTAAATAATATCAACGAAAAATTTTATTTTGAATATAATTCGAACGTATATATTATATACGTCGTCGTTAGAATATAAATAATTATATATAATTATAAAAGGAATTGAAAATGGCGCGGTAGTTCAATAATTCGATTTCAAACTTTAATTGAATGTACCGGGTGCAAAATAAACCAGATTTTAGTGAAACCAAAAATAATAGGATCTAATTGAGAATATCTTTCCAACGAATCCGAAAAATCAAAATTTCATAGCGGGGATCAAAAGATATGCCCAGTTGAAAATTCTGAATAGTCGCTATGGAATTCAGGCCCTTAAAAATGGAAATTTTGCAAACGACCTCGGAATTCGACGAAACCACTTTTGTTGGGTCCGTGATATTAAATTATTGCTAGATTCCAAATTTCATAATTTTTCGAATCAATATGTGAGCGTGGTAAAGGAAAACGCGTTTGACCAGTTTTAGTTGATTTTAATCGACTGGAAAATGGCCATTTTCCAACGGTCTCAGAATTCGACGAAACTAGTTTTGTTAGGACCGTATCGTCAATACAAAGCTACAAAATATTTTTCTGGAATTTTTCGAGTTAGTATGTGACCCCAGTAAATTGAAATGCGTGTTCAAATTCAATATATAGAGTTATATGTTGATTTTGACGGAAACTGATCGAAACGATCGAATCAGCTTACGATACATATCCTATTGTGTTTGGAATGAGGGTAATTAGCTAGGGACGACAGTCGTTGGGTTCAATTTCGAGTTGAAAATAAAAATTTGCTTTTAAGAAATTTAAAATAATTAAATAATATAATTCCCCTCACCTTTCTCTCTCTTCCTCCTATACCTTTCCACGTTGGACTTCATTTCAGAAATAAATAAAAAACAAAAAGAAAAGGGGGCGACGAACCCTAGCCAGGCGCCACCGTCGATCGTCGAGACCGCCCCCCCAGTGGCGCGCCGCCTCCCCCTTCTCCTTCTCCCTCCTCCTTCTTCCTCCCTTCGATTTCAGCCCCCTCATCAGAAAACCGACGCTCCTCCTGCCCTACCCGACCCTCGACGCCACCACCACCTAAAACGGCCTGCGCCACCCCTTCACCAGCACTCCGACTGCCACTTCCTCCTCCTCCGACCATCCCCAACGCACCAAGGCCAGCGTGGACCGCCCCTCCTTCGATTTATGCTGTAAGATTTCCATTTACTTTCATTTCTTTATTTTATTTAGATTAAGTAATTAGTTCGATAAAAACAAAATTTCAGTTTTAGTACATAAAGAGAGATAAAAATTTGATTCCCATTTATATGTATAATGTAAAAATATCATTTTGACGCTGTAAAAAATAATATGATTTTTATATTTTAGGAGGAATAAAAATTCGATTTTTAATTTATAGAAAATATAAAAACATGATTTTTATATAGTGGCGATAATAAAAATAGGATTTTTATATTATATAGATAATAAAAATTCGATCTTTATTATGTAGGATGTATAAAAATATAATTTTTATTATGTAGAAGAAGTAAAAATATAATATCTATTATATGAGCATCGATGTAAAAATAGATTTTTTTCTATATAGTAGCGATGTAAAAATAGAATTTTTATCTATATAGTAGCGGTGTAAAAATAGAATTTTTACCTATATAGTAGCGGTATAAAAATGTGATTTTTATCCTTATAGCATCGAAGTAAAATTTCAATTTTTATATATTGAATAGCGAAGTAAAAATTCGATTTTTATATATTGAATAGCGAAGTAAAAATTCGATTTTTATATATTGAATAGCGAAGTAAAAATTCGATTTTTATATATTGAATAGCGAAGTAAAAATTCGATTTTTATATATTGAATAGCGAAGTAAAAATTCAATTTTTATAGATTGAATAGCGATATAAAAATGTGATTTTTATATATGTAGTGGCTACGGGTGACGAAAGTGGCAAAAAGCGAGAACGACGAAGATTTCTATAAATGAAGTGTCGTGGAGTTGGATTAGCTTTGGCGAGAACTTCTCACCTTTTATTTTTAATCTTCTAGTTATATAAATATATACTAGGATGCAGACGGTGTTTAGTAGCACCCGACACTATCCTCCACAGACCATGGACTTGTTTGTTTGGTTGTGTAGTTGGTTAGATTATTTGATTTGAATTTGATTGTTTGGTGAAATGGAATGGATTTGATTGATATGTGTATGGCGTGGGCCATCACTAGACCGGGGATAAGGCTTGGCCTCGTCCCGTTTCTAGTATCGTGCCGTTATGCCGCCGAAATTTTCTAAAATAAGTTAGAAAAATAAAGATATCATTTTGTTTAATAAATGAACCGAATAGAATATTCATAGGTTGAATAAAAAAATTTGGTCGTTAAAAATATAATTTTTAACGTGAATGTGAATAAATAAATATTCATTTACAAACCGGACGGTTTGTTTATGTACACTTATTTGAAGGACATTGATTGGGACGATAAATTTTACACATCGCCCAACTGCACAAACAAAATCTGTGTTTGATTATTTGAAACCCCACACGGGTATTGGGATAAAATACGGCATACACTAATCCTAATAATTAGTTGTATGTCGATCGATGGATCGACAGGCTGTTATAAGCGTTAGATTTCTATATTTGATGCTTATACAGTGTAGTGCACTTTGGATGATGGTTGATTATTTATCGTTGCTATTATATACATGTGTTGTATGGAATCCATATAATTAACTTTATATGGTGATTGATTGGGCCCCATTCCAATTTAGAAAATAAAGAATATAATAAAATAAAGGTTCATGTGTTGACCGTACTCATCCGTTGAGATTGGTCATGTGTTGAACGAAATATTTTAACAATAAAATTTACATCTTTAATATTATAAAATAAAGGTTCATGTGTTGACCGTACTCATCCGTTGAGATTAGTCATGTGTTGAACGAAATATTTTAATAATAAAATTTACATCTTTATCATATATAAAATTAGAAACTAATTGGAAAATAGATAAGATGAGTGGTCTCCTGGATATTGATCTGATGTTGGTTTCGGCCTTCGGGGTTAATGTTTAGGGAATCGTTCTCTTACTAATTTACGGTTGGAGTCTGATTTAAATCAAACGATAGATACCATAATTTTTATAAAATATATTGAATAACAAAAATAGTCACACGTGGACAGTACTCATTCGTTGAGATTAGTCATGTGTTGACAAAAATATAGATTCACGTATTGAATAAGATAAATATTCATTTGTTGAATAGAATAACGGAATTATTGAAATATATAAAGCCGTGTTGATTAGAGATGCGCTATTTTTGACGCGAACGATATTTATATCGATTATATTCGTTTTATAATGAATATTGAAAAGAGATTTAAAAATGGAATTCGAATTGAATTGAAAAGAAAACGAATTCGAATTGAAAAGAAAACGAATTCGAATTGAATTAAAAAGAAAACGAATTTGAATTGAATTGAAAAGTAAACGAATTCGAATCGAATTGAATAGAAAACGAATTCGAATTGAATTGAACAGAAAACGAATTTGAATTGAATTGAATAGAAAACGAATTTGACTTGAATATAAACCAAATTCGAATTGAATTGAATACAAACCAAATTCGAATTGAATTGAATATAAAAGGCCAGGTTTACACCCATTCTGAATAACCGATTCGACGATAAGTCGAAGATGAAGACGGTGGTTGAAGACCGGAAGTCTTCACATCGTTTGGATGATTATTGATGATCCTGATTGGGCTGTACACCCAAGAGGATGGAAATAGTTGGTGGTCGTCCAGACGTACTTGGAGATCGATGAATATGTTAGGAAAGTGCCTCCGGTTTCGTTCAGACCCAGAACGAACTTGTAAATGGATTGTATGTCTGACATTGGATTTTATTCTGTGTTGATTGATTTCTGTTAAATATATATCTGTTTGGCAGCGGAGAATTTATTCTCTTGCTTAACGCCCTTCTCTGAGACGTACGAGCTTAGAGGTTATATATCGATAGATATCAATCGCAAGGCATGAATTGCCTGTGTGGCACGCTGAGTTGCATGGATCAAGGCTTCTGTTGAAAAGCAAAGTCTTGTGGTTGATGATCAAAGCACGGCCTACGTGGCAGCTTTGTGTATAACGTGAATTCGCGAGCCTCACACCTCGGTATGAGTTAAAAACGGGATAAGGACTACGGGGAGAGCACGACGTTTCTTTCTAGCTTTGGTGGTGTCAGTGACTTACCAGCCCTGACATTTATATACTTTTCACCTATGTGGTTGTTGGATGAGGCGCCTCGATTTTAGGTCTGTAAGGACCGGGAAACGTGTGTTCAGGAATAATTAATCCTCAAACGTAAGAGAGGACTGGCCCTGAAGATCCAAGGATTGCCCAGAGTGTGTAGTCCTGAGACATTTGCTAGAGTGTCTCGAAAGCGGAGAGGGGCTTGCCCCTTGCCTCGACTCATGACGGAAATCCAATTTCCAGTACGAGATATTTCGGCTTTATTTGTAGAGCCTAGTATGGCGACATGATATATGGTACCCATGCCGCCTATGATTGATATTTATGATTAAAATTGTTTTGACACAATACACTTATAATAGTATCAAATGATTTGTTTTAAACGTACCAAGCATGTTTGGCTATTATAAGGGAAAACCCTATCCTCCGGCTTGCGTTGCATTGTGTGATGGGACCTGGGTCTTATAATGTCTTCATTTTTCGAAAAAGCATTGCGTTGTTTATTCTATGCACTGGTATTCTTGGGAGGAAACCCGTTCCGTGTTATACGGCGTGGTCCCTTGAATTACTCTCTTTTAAAGTAAATTTTAAATAACTGTTTTAGTTCTCACACCAGTCACATGACTGACCTGGAGTTTATTGTTTCAACCTAAACTCTGGGTGCCCTTATTTTCGACACGGGCAGCTAGTAGTTTTGGTTTTGCAGATTTATATTCACAGGATCCTGGTTTACAGCTGGAATGATATCCGGAAAGCTCTGTATCCGTATATCACCTTCAGTTGTGATTTGTATTATTTTCCGCTGCTATGTAATTTATTGTAATCTCTGATATATATCGAATGTAATTTATTCAATTATACTCTGTATATTCTTGTATCTGATGGAATTGTTGTAATAAACAATTGAAATGTTCTTCCGTCTGCGTTCATTTGTGTGTTATTCTCAAAGTATCCGCTCTTTCCTTCACGGGGAAGTAACGGGTCGTTTCATTTGGTATCAGAGCTTTGGTTTACAGAGCTCGAGAACAAGACACATTAGAACCATATGAAAGAATTCATCAGATATTGGATTAGTAATATCCAATTAGAATGACCCGTTAGAGATGGGATCAGTTGTATCCTAGAACGAGTGTGAAGAGTATATTTTTCAATTGAAAATAATTTTGTTTTGAAAGTTAAATTCAAGTATACGTAGTTGAATATTTATTTATATTGAATTTGGACAATCCGATATATAAAGATTTTGCATATACGCGTCATGAACGTATATTCGAAGTTTTAATATACTGGATAAATATAGAATCACATTCTAGTCGCCCGGAGATGGTACTGATAATTGTCATGACATCATCAGTATTTATGTTCGTGTTTCGAAGGTGTGATATCTATATATTTCCATTAGACTGGTGTGAGAACCAAAACTTATATAGATAGATTTATTGTTGTGATTTGGCATCAAAAACATGATTCTTGACTATATATCAAAATTATGAATTTGAAACGATTAATCCACTAATTGATTGATGTTTGTGTTGTTTGTTTATTTGTTTGATAATTTTGAACCATTACGCCTAATAGAATCAAATATTGAATTGTATTGAAATTAGTCGCATTTGCTTGCATATACATGTACTTACATTGAACAGGTCATAGCAAGGAGGCTAGAGCAGAAGAATAAAATTTGTTTGCCCGACAAATAGGTACATGTTTACCATAATTTACTGTTTTGTTTGGGTGATGATGATTTTATGAGCCGATTGGCCTTTTCTTTTTCTTTTTGAGATCAGAAGGCCTGTATGGCAATTTCGGGATTTTCCCGGTGCTCCCGATACAGGGGAGGTTATGGCGAAATTTTTCGGAAATTTAGGGTGTTAGCCAAATTTTTGAAAAATTTGAAAAGTTCTTAGAAACTGAAAAGTTGAAGAACTTAAGCCGTAACGAAAATAAAGGAAGTTGAGTTGAATTGTTAAACAACTTTCGGCTTCGTTCCTTTTCGGGGACGAAAAGTTTTAAGTGGGGGAGATTGTAATAACCCGGAAATGCGAGCCAGTTTAAAATTTTTATTTTGGCAATTTTAATGAATTTTGCATATTTAAAATGAATTATTTTAAATAATATCAACGAAAAAAATTATTTTGAATATAATTCGAACGTATATATTATATACGTCGTCGTTAGAATATAAATAATTGTATATAATTATAAAAGGAATTGAAAATGGCGCGGTAGTTCGATAATTCGATTTCAAACTTCAATTGAATGTACCGGGTGCAAAATAAACCGGATTTTAGTGAAACCAAAAATAATAGGATCTAATTGAGAATATCTTTCCAACGAATCCGAAAAATCAAAATTTCATAGCGGGGATCAAAAGATATGTCCAAATGAAAATTCTGAATAGTCGCTATGGAATTCAGGCCCTTAAAAATGGAAAATTTTCAAACGACCTCGGAATTTGACGAAACCACTTTTGTTGGGTCCGTGATGTCAAATTATTGCTAGATTCCAAATTTCATAATTTTTCGAATCAATATGTGAGCGTGGTAAAGGAAAACGCGTTTGCCCAGTTTCAGTTGATTTTAATCGACTGGAAAATGACCATTTTTCCAACGGTCTCAGAATTCGACGAAACTAGTTTTGTTAGGACCGTATCGTCAATACGAAGCTAGAAAATATTTTTATGGAATTTTTCGAGTTAGTATGTGACCCCAGTAAATTGAAATGCGTGTTCAAATTCAATATATAGAGTTATATGTTGATTTTGACGGAAACTGATCGAAACGATCGAATCAGCTTACGATACATATCCCATTGTGTTAGGAATAGGGGTAATTAGCTAGGGACGACAGTCGGTGGGTTCAATTTCGAGTTGAAAATAAAAAGTTGCTTTTAAGAAATTTAAAATAATTAAATAATATAATTCTCCTCACCTTTCTCTCTCTTCCTCCTATACCTTTCCACGTTGGACTTCATTTCAGAAATAAAAAAAATAAAAAGAAATGGGGGCGACGAACCCTAGCCAGGCGCCACCGTCGATCGTCGAGACCGCCTCCCCAGTGACGCGCCGCCTCCCCCTTCTCCTTCTCCCTCCTCCTTCTTCTTCCCTTTGATTTCAGCCCCCTCATCAGAAAACCAACGCTCCTCCATCCCTACCCGACCCTCGACGCCACCACCACCTAAAATGGCCTGCGCCACCCCTTCACCAGCACTCCGACTGCCACTTCCTCCTCCTCCGACCATCCCCAACGCACCAAGGCCAGCGTGGACCCCCCTCCTTCGATTTATGCTGTAAGATTTCCATTTACTTTCATTTCTTTATTTAATTTAGATAAAGTAATTAGTTCGATAAAAACAAAATTTCAGTTTTAGTACATAAAGAGAGATAAAAATTTGATTCCCATTTATATGTATAATGTAAAAATATCATTTTGACGCTGTTAAAAAAAATATGATTTTTATATTTTAGGAGGAATAAAAATTCGATTTTTAATTTATAGAAAATATAAAAACATGATTTTTATATAGTGGCGATAATAAAAATAGGATTTTTATATTATATAGATAATAAAAATTCGATCTTTATTATGTAGGATGTATAAAAATATCATTTTTATTATGTAGAAGAAGTAAAAATATAATCTCTATTATATGAGCATCGATGTAAAAATAGAATTTTTATATATATAGTAGCGATGTAAAAATAGAATTTTTATCTATATAGTAGCGGTGTAAAAATAGAATTTTTACCTATATAGTAGCGGTATAAAAATGTGATTTTTATCCATATAGCATAGAAGTAAAAAATTCAATTTTTATATATTGAATAGCGAAGTAAAAATTCGATTTTTATATATTGAATAGCGAAGTAAAAATTCGATTTTTATATATTAAATAGCGAAGTAAAAATTCGACTTTTATAGATTGAATAGCGATATAAAAATGTGGTTTTTATATATGTAGTGGCTACGGATGACGAAAGTGACAAAAAGCGAGAACGACGAAGATTTCTATAAATGAAGTGTCATGGAGTTGGATTAGCTTTGGTGAGAACTTCTCACCTTTTATTTTTAATCTTCTAGTTATATAAATATATACTAGGATGCAGACGGTGTTTAGTAGCACCCGACACTATCGTCCACAGACCATGGACTTGTTTGTTTGGTTGTGTAGTTGGTTAGATTATTTGATTTGAATTTGATTGTTTGGTGAAATGGAATGGATTTGATTGATATGTGTATGGCGTGGGCCATCACTAGACCAGGGATAAGGCCAGGCCTCATCCCGTTTCTAGTATCGTGCCGTTATGCCGCCGAAATTTTCTAAAATAAGTTAGAAAAATAAAGATATCATTTTGTTTAATAAATGAACCGAATAGAATATTCATAGGTTGAATAAAAAAAATTGGTCGTTAAAAATATAATTTTTAACGTGAATGTGAATAAATAAATATTCATTTACAAACCAGACGGTTTGTTTATGTACACCTATTTGAAGGACATTGATTGGGACGATAAATTTTACACATCGCCCAATTGCACAAATAAAATCTGTGTTTGATTTTTTGCAACCCCACACGGGTATTGGGATAAAATACAGCATACACTAATCCTAATAATTAGTTGTATGTCGATCGATGGATCGACAGGCTGTTATAAGCGTTAAATATCTATATTTGATGCTTATACAGTGTAGTGCACTTTGGATGATGGTTGATTATTTATCGTTGCTATTATATACATGTGTTGTATGGAATCCATAAAATTAACTTTATATGGTGGTTGATTGGGCCCCATTCCAATTTAGAAAATAAAGAATATAATAAAATAAAGGTTCATGTGTTGACCGTACTCATCCGTTGAGATTGGTCATGTGTTGAACGAAATATTTTAACAATAAAATTTATATCTTTAATATTATAAAATAAAGGTTCATGTGTTGACCGTACTCATCCGTTGAGATTAGTCATGTGTTGAACGAAATATTTTAATAATAAAATTTACATCTTTATCATATATAAAATTAGAAACTAATTGGAAAATAGATAAGATGAGTGGTCTCCTGGATATTGATCTGATGTTGGTTTCGGCCTTCGGGGTTAATATTTAGGGAATCGTTCTCTTACTAATTTACGGTTGGAGTCTGATTTAAATCAAACGATAGATACCATAATTTTTATAAAATATATTGAATAACAAAAATAGTCACACGTGGACAGTACTCATTCGTTGAGATTAGTCATGTGTTGACAAAAATATAGATTCACGTATTGAATAAGATAAATATTCATTTGTTGAATAAAATAACGGAATTATTGAAATATATAAAGCCGTGTTGATTAGAGATGCGCTATTTTTGACGCGAACGATATTTATATTGATTATATTCGTTTTATAATGAATATTGAAAAGAGATTTAAAAATGGAATTCGAATTGAATTGAAAAGAAAACGAATTCGAATTGAATTGAAAAGAAAACGAATTCGAATTGAATTAAAAAGAAAACGAATTTGAATTGAATTGAATTGAAAAGTAAACGAATTCGAATCGAATTGAATAGAAAACGAATTCGAATTGAATTGAATAGAAAACGAATTTGAATTGAATTGAATAGAAAACGAATTTGAATTGAATATAAACCAAATTCGTATTGAATTGAATACAAACCAAATTCGAATTGAATATAAAATGAATTGAAATTTGAATTGAATTGGAAATGGAAGTTGAAATGTTTTCGAACGAATTTAAAACTATTTATAAAATTCGTTTTGAATAGAAATCGACGAAATATATATTATATATATATATAATATAATGGCCTGAATAGAACGCACCGCGCCGCGGCAGTTCGTAAATTTCGACCATTGACTTCGAACGGACATTACGGGAGATCCGACCGTCAGATTCTCCTAAAACCGGAACCGTTGGATTCGTATCGAAAAGAGCTTTCTAACGAATATTAGAAATTTGAAATCTAACGGTTGGATTTGGAGATACGTCCAAATCAAATTTGGGAAAGGTCGCTGTTAGTGCAGTTCGATGTCCGTTGATGGAAATCGACTGTACGGGCCTTGATAAAATTATTAAAAATAGTAATAATTTGTGTAAAATCATAAGAAATGATTTGGGGAAAATTGGGATGAAAAACTCCATATTTGAAAAGATAAAAATAGATTTTTATCGAAATGAACTAGTTTTGAACTAAAATTAAACCCGTTTATTTTCAAATAAATAAATTGGATTTGAAAGGGGTTTTAAATAGAATTGATTTGTGGGTTTATCGTGAATGGTGTTTTAAATAACACTAGTTCTTTAACCCAATAATAAATAGAATGTGATTTGGGTTTATCGTGAAATGTGTTTTAAATGACATTAGTTCTTTAACCCAGTAAAAGGAGTTTTAATGAATCTGCAATTAGATTGAAATGTGAATTGATAATCTAAATTATCAAATTTGGAAAATGAGCGAGAATGGAGTATCACAAGTTTTGCTCCAAGCAATAGTTAAATCTTTAATTAGATTTGAACGTGGAATGGTAATTAAATTTACCGATAACACCGTGGTGTTAGATATGGAGTATTACCAGTTTTGCTTCATGGGATGAATAGGTTGGGATTGGGAAATAAAATAAATAATTACTTCGGTGTGGTTCGCTAATCTCGACTAGTTTGGAAAACCATAATTTGGTTTGATAAGACATCCAATAGAAGATTAAAGAATAAATTTTAAAGAATTTATCTTTGATAAAATTAATGGGAACCTTTCCCTAAGAATTGAAATTTAGAAACTAGCTGTAGGTTAGTTAAGAAGAATGGTTTCCTGGGTATTGATCTGATGTTGGTTCGGCCTTCGGGGTTAATAGTTGGGAAATTGTTCTCTTGCTGGTTTACGGTTAGTGACTGATGAATTGGAATGAGGCGTATGTTGTGTTTGTGTAACATTTGTTTATAATATACGCGGGTTGTTCGGAAAGGCCGGGTTTACACCCATTCTGAATAACCGATTCGACGATAAGTCGAAGATGAAGACGGTGGTTGAAGACCGGAAGTCTTCACATCGTTTGGATGATTATTGATGATCCTGATTGGGCTGTACACCCAAGAGGATGGAAATAGTTGGTGGTCGCCCAGACGTACTTGGAGATCGATGGATATGCGAGGAAAGTGCCTCCGGTTTCGTTCAGACCCAGAACGAACTTGTCAATGGATTGTGTGTCTGACATTGGATTTTATTCTGTGTTGATTGATTTCTGTTAAATATATATCTGTCTGGCGGCGGAGAATTTATTCTCTTGCTTAACGCCCTTCTCTGAGACGTACGAGCTTAGAGGTTATATATCGATAGATATCAATCGCATGGCATGAATTGCCTGTATGGCACACTGAGTTGCATGGATCAAGGCTTCTGTTGAAAAGCAAAGTCTTTTGGTTGATGATCAAAGCACGGCCTACGTGGCAGCTTTGTGTATAACGTGAATTCGCGAGCCTCACACCTCGGTATGAGTTAAAAACGGGATAAGGACTGCGGGGAGAGCACGACGTTTCTTTCTAGCTTTGGTGGTGTCAGTGACTTACCAGCCCTGACATTTATATACTTTTCACCTATGTGGTTGTTGGATGAGGCGCCTCGATTTTAGGTCTGTAAGGACCGAGAAACGTGTGTTCAGGAATAAATAATCCTCAAACGTAAGAGAGGACCGGCCCTGAAGATCCAAGGATTGCCCAGAGTGTGTAGTCCTGAGACATTTGCTAGAGTGTCTCGAAAGTGGAGAGGAGCTTGCCCCTTGCCTCGACTCATGACGAAAATCCTATTTCCAATACGAGATATTTCGGCTTTATTTGTAGAGCCTAGTATGGCGACATGATATATGGTACCCATGCTGCCTATGATTGATATTTATGATTAAAATTGTTTTGACACTATACACTTATAATAGTATCAAATGATTTGTTTTAAACGTACCAAGCATGTTTGGCTATTATAAGGAAAACCCTATCCTCCAGCTTGCGTTGCATTGTGTGATGGGACCTGGGTCTTATAATAGCTTCATTTTTCGAAAAAGCATTGCGTTGTTTATTCTATGCACTGGTATTCTTGGGAGGAAACCCGTTCCGTGTTATACGGCGTGGTCCCTTGAATTACTCTCTTTTAAAGTAAAGTTTTAAATAACTGTTTTAGTTCTCACACCAGTCACATGACTGACCTGGAGTTTATTGTTTCAACCTAAACTCTGGGTGCCCTTATTTTCGACACGGGCAGCTAGTAGTTTTGGTTTTGCAGATTTATATTCACAGGATCCTGGTTTACAGCTGGAATGATATCCGGAAAGCTCTGTATCCGTATATCACCTTCAGTTGTGCTTTGTATTATTTTCCGCTGCTATGTAATTTATTGTAATCTCTGATATATATCGAATGTAATTTATTCAATTATACTCTGTATATTCTTGTATCTGATGGAATTGTTGTAATAAACAATTGAAATGTTCTTCCGTCTGCGTTCATTTGTGTGTTATTCTCAAAGTATCTGCTCTTTCCTTCACGGGGAAGTAACGGGTCGCTTCACCACCACACTAAACCTAACCTAATAACTTGACTTGAAAAGACAATACTATCGGGAGAAATAAATTACGAAACACTAAAGCAAGTCCTTTAGATTGTTAAAACCCTTATGAAAGAACTGCATAAATGCAAGCAAATGGCGGCTCAGACTATTTCTGCTGGCTCTGGCCAAAATTATCAGATGTGATCTATAACAAAGTTCATGGACTTAGAACATCAGCCCAGATCAGTCATCTCTACAACTAAAGTCGCTCCAAAGGCTCTGCTGAATTTGCTACCTTTTACTCCCTAGAGAGTGACTTTGATGCCGTTATAGGAAACTATTTGTTTATTAAGATCTGAATCTAGATATCAGGAAAAAAAAGTGCTAGATCGTATTGGATTTATCGATGTTTTTGGGATGGATTGTATGGAAATAAAATACAACATTTGGTTAGTTGGATTTAAGTAATTTTTTTGGAGTTTAGTTAGGAATTTCTTTTTTGTTCGTTGTAGTGTATTTGTGCTTAAAATAGCATCAGTTTGCACTGTGCATGTAATTATTATATATAATATAACATATATTGCTTTTAAAAAATTATTTTATTTAAAACAATTAAGGTATTCATTGTTAACTGGTGTGGTAGTATATTTCTCTTTCTTACATTATTCATTTTTCTAAATGAACCTTTAGGGTTAGAAATGTTCAGTTTAGTATTTGCGTTTTTTGTCTTTCTTGCTTGGGCTATAATTCATTAGGTTTGGATTATATCATCGGTCTTGATTTGCTATTCTAATATTTACTTGCTGGTTGTGCATTCATTTAGTCAGAATCATATAAATTTATTCATACATCGACTCTTTAATACATCTCTCAATTAGATAATATCTTCATATTGTTAGTATAACTGATGCTTAAGTATGAAATTAAATCCCATGTTTCCAAACATTATGTCCTCATGTGCTTACTGATCTATCATTCATTGATCATCTTATTATAAACGTTTCAGTGATCTAGTTAAATACGCATATTAGTAAGATCGTTATAATTAATTTTTGAGAATTATTTTGCACATGAGGACGTAAGTAAAAGAAATGGTCATTTTACATTGTTTAATACCATAAACTTGATCATCAAACCGACCATTAGGGAGGTTTGCTTACTGTCACTTCGCCAAAATCAATTTTTCCGAAGCCCAAAAAACATGAAACATGTCTCCTTAAATATCTCCAATCTAATTAACTTAATTTTCTCAACTTTTGTCTCCTTAGATCTCTATAATTTTAAATATTCTCTATCACATTACTTTTTTATGTTTAACTAAAACTAAAAAAATAGTTTTTAAAAAAAAACACACAAACTAACGATCGGTTCTTCACCGTTGTGCGGTAATACTAGTTTAGTATAAAAGAATTAATGGAACTTATTCAATACAGTAAATTCATTCAATTAATAATATAGAAGGATGACATTGTATCCAATCAATTAATATAGGAGGATGACACTGTGTGTTCAACATTTGTATTTGGATCTTATAATTATATTCCATGCATCTACGAAGATAAACTTACAACCTTGTTTATGTAATGATCTTTGATTCTGTTTTAAAAAAAACAAACATATGAAATCGTGTTAGATGCTAGATCATATTTCGATCTCTTACATATGTACTTATTCTATTTGTCTAATGTGACATAGTTTTTGAGGTATAAGTAACTAGCTTTACACCCTATCATATAGAGATATAACACACAATTTCATTTTGTGCACGATAACTTATGCAATCCATTGCATGCATGCATTGTGTTTGTATAAATACACAAACATGTATTGAAGAACAAAGTTCACTTTTTTTGTAAAAAACAGTTAAAAATATTTTTTAGCTCACCTACAAATTGTAACACTAATTTAATTTTCTAAAAACAAATATTATAGGATATTTGTATCTCGAGTTCTTAGTATTACCAACATTTTATATCATGCTTAGCGATATTTCATTCTGAACAAATAATCTAAAGGATTTTTTTCTCATGTGTGTAAAAGATACACAAAATTATGATATTTCATGTCACAATAACAAAAGTGGTATTCATATGTATGTGTATAGGATATAATTGCTTCTTTTTACAATTTTTAGAAGATAAAATAAGTAGTGCTTTTTATGGTTATATATTAGATTTCCTACCAAACAATAGAAATGTTTCTATTTACTTCACTTGATCTGTTTTATTTTGGTTTTGTTATCTTTATGAAAGCCGCAATGCCTAGTTTATGTGGTTGAATATTTTTGCATTGTTATTAAATGTTTTATTAAGACATGAAAATTGTAATTATTATCACCAAACAAAATTTCCAAGTACCTGGTTACCTTGTGCATGTGCGAAAATAAAAAATAGCAAAGTACTAAATATCTATGTTATATTAAGTGCTAAGCGAGGCGAGGCGAAGAAAGGCTCGCTTCGCTTAATGGTGCTTAAGCACTGCCTAAGCGCTACATCCTTGCACAACCAAACTATGCCTAACAGTGCTTAAACGGCGCTTAAGCGCAACGCTTAAGCAATGCTTAACTATTATATAAATAAGTCATCACTTAATACTGCTATATAAATGCTTAAATTTAAGTGAGGTGCTATTAAATGCTAAAAAGGTGCGCTTAAGCGCTAATCGTTTAACGTCTTCCACTTTTTAGAAAATTAAGCGATTTAGTTGCCAAAATCGCTTAAGCCCACTTTTCATAATATAGCTAAATATTGCACTAGAATTTCTCTTGTTTGCTTCTATGTTTTATTGTCAGACAGGGATGGTTTTGAACTATCCAATGCAGTTTCAATGGTAAACTTTTGACAAGTTGTGTTTGAATTATTATCTTTATAGAATGCTAGTAAAAATGGTATTATAATGTCTTTGTTGAATTTATGTCCTTTTCTTATCATTCAACATATAAAGTGAACACCAATAGTCTGAAGAGTTTTTGCTGGTAAACTTTTGCTAGTAAAAATGGCCTTATTATTTTCATAGAATGCTAATAAAAATGTAATTATTATCATTCAATAGTAAACTTTTGCTCCTGAAGAGATTTCTCACATTTGAAAGCACATTCGGAATGGAGGTGTAGTTATTTGTTGATTTGTTATTATATTATTTAGGCATGTTATAACTTACATTGTTTTCTCACTGAACTTATAGGTGGAAACCGATAACAAAACTTTTTGCTTTAGCAAGAGATGGATTGTGGGATACTGTGCCAAATGAGGTAAGTTTACTTATTTGGTTTTGAGTTTTTAATGTATAATTTGAGTTCGTTTGTTGGATTTTTTTAGAAACTCTACCTTAATCATTATATATGTGTTTTATTGCTGGTACATGTTAGAACTGAAGTTACCCCAACAATAATACATAAACTTCTCAATTCTCTATATTACTATTTGTTGGGTAATTTGTTCTTTAATAAATGAATAAGTTTTGTTAATATATTTGGACTATAAGAATACTCCAATGACTAGAAACCATATGGAACTAGTTAACTAATTTTCTACTCTATTTATACATAAGTTCAAGTTATCAATGCTTTGAGAAATTCTTAGAGTGGAGCTAGATATATGCACATTACATTAATTTAGAGTTGCTAGGCATATATTTCTTCTAGGTTTCATCAATTACAATGGTTGTATATTGTATTTTAAAAACAGTTCAGGTTTTGGTTAATGCACATCATAATGTTGTTAAAGCTTTATAGGAACCCTTTTAGTTTTTATGGTTGCTCGGTATATGCATATTTGTGTTTTTGCTTGCTAAAGATGTTTAAATGCCAATCCACTCACCGTTGTCAATGTTTCTACTTAAACTTAACTCAAGGGAAACCGTGAGTAATTAAAAAAACTATTTAACAGATTAAACTAGTCAAGCACCAATTCTCATGCAACTTCAATCTAAGAAAAATAGAACATATACAAAATTTCAAGCTAGCTGGTAGGTTCAATCAATTAACTTCATAAAATGGTCAGCATAACTACAAGATTTTTATATGTGTTTCTAGAAAGAAATGGACAACACCAACTTTATGCATAAACAAAGCAATAATACATCTTTTACCTTGAAAAGGAGAAAAACAATAACGAAAGTTAAATACATGTCGCATGAACAAGATCAGACTTAGCTCTTATATGTCATCATCAGTTTTAGTGTGAGTTTACTTGTTTTATTAAAAATGATGAATATAACGGCGCCTGTATAACATCAATCATGCACAGAAAATGTTTAATGAAACTAACTATTTGTACGATTTTTGTGTATCATGCAGCTTCAGACTACTTGTGATCAAGATCATAAAGATTCAAAGTGTGCAATAATTTTGGTCAGGATTTTGGAACCCTGTTGGCCCATATTAGTATCATTTCTTAATGTTTGTACTAAAAATTAGAATTATACTACTAAAATGAATGTAGTAGTGAACAATGTTTATTTTGGTGTTATATTGTTAGATTTGATTGGTCATATGTTAATTGCAAATGATTATAAAATTGGTTGCATGATGTATGTTATGAAGTATAACATTTTTATTGTCTATTTGCGTTGTTTTAATATATGTAAAGAGTTGTCTCTGTGCTTTAGCCAAAAAAAAAAACTTTTTTCCTTTGGTTGTAACCACAACTAATACATAAAATACACTGTTTTTGCTTCACTTGAACAATAGAAGCAAAAAGTTTGATCTATTGCATCATTTGCATTTACTTCGATTGTTGAACCGAAGCAACAAGGGGTTACAAATCAAAGCAAATGACATGTTTTATAGTTGTGATATATGGATTATTAGGTTTAGTCTACTTGTGGTAGATGAGTATGATTTACGTATGGAAGCGAGTGGAGTGTGATCCTATATAACATAATATAACTAAAATGGAAACAGAACGATATACGTAGAGTTAAACTTAGAAGTATAAAATTTGTCCATTTACCAGAATTTTTTTCTGACCCCCTCATCATAACAATCCACAGGTTATATGGCAGGCATAGATTATTCATGTTAGATACACTTGTTTAGAAAGTGTTAATATTTTGGTAAATATTTACCTATTATTGTATTTTCATCATTTTCGCAGTGAAATATTTAACTTTTCTTATTTGCATGATACAAGATACCTAACATGGGCTTCAGTGGATATGGATTTTATTATTTTGCAAAAAATCTTACTGGGCTCGGGTTGTTACACATTGACTATGTTATGAGATTATTATGCAGGTTTACTAGTATACCTAGTATAAACCATTAACATTTTATTAGACGTTCATGAGATACCTAATACAAACCTGGAACCTTGGGTTGCATTTTGAAAAGTTTCCAGTTATCCTTGAAGGTTTTGCCGATGTAGGCTAGAATACTTTATCTGATGATTTAAAAGAAACTAATGGTTATATCTTTAGCATTGCTAAAGGAGCGATTTCTTGGAGATCAAAGAACCAAACTATTTTGACCTAGTCTACTATGGAGTCTAAGATGATAACACTAGCTAGTGAAGATGAAGATTACTTAAGATATCTGCTAGTTGAGATTCTGTGATAGGAAAAAAACTATATCAGCTGTGTTGATCCATTGAGATAGTACCGCGGCTATTGCAAAAGTATAGAACCATTGTTATAATAGTAAGAGACGACGAATACGTCATAAGCTCAGTACTGTTGGAGAGCTACTCTCTAAAAGTGTTGTTAAAGTGGATCGCGTAAGTAATGATGAGAATTTAGTAGATTCTTTGACAATATGACTAGCCAGAGAGAAAGGCCTTTGAACTTCTAAAAGAATGGGACTATTGCCCTTATATTGTTGTGTCATGCATAATGGTAACCCGACCTAATGACTGGACATCCCAAGAACCAGGTTTATTGGGTAAGAACAAGTTGTGAAGTGATATTAGTTTAACGTGCTATTTTTATCCTAAGAAGCATATATTCCTAAAGTGATTAGAGGATGAGTTAATAGAAACCCTTAATGAAATTTATACTTTATTTGGAGTGCAGTACCTACCTTCAGGAGTACTCTTAATAGACTCACCTGTGTGAATGTGGAAATGAGGTCGTTTCCTATGGAATTTTAGATAAAATTCCTACAACATTCGCTAAACTGGGAAAGATGTGCATGACCACAAATATACGGGTTTATTTGGTTGCACTATAGAAAGATTGTGCTTGGTATGAAGTCGGGAATAGAGTTCAAGACTATGTATCACTCTAGTTAAAACTGAATCGTATCGACTATGCAAAAGTTCAAGTCGAAAGACATCTTTGTTTATGCACAATCTTATGTTTTCAGAAACTGCTTGGAAAATATTCTTTTAAAATTCAAGGGGGATTGTTGAAATGTTTTTGTTTATGAAGTTAAATAAAAACAGGTTGATTGCAATTTATTTATGAACCAATATTATAGTTGAGCCATTGCAAGTTTACAACAGTGATATATTTATGAATCATTATTATAATTTAGCTATTACACTTGCACAAAGATAACATATTTATGTGACACTATTATTGAGCTGTTACAAAAGCTAATGATGTAATAATATCATTTTAAACAAGAATATAATAAATTCCATTAAAATTCCACCACTTTTGTAACGTACACAATTTTCATTATGCTTATTTGAATGATAGATAGGCAGAAGATAAATGGTAAGAATAATAGACATTCCTTGTTTTCTTCTATCTTCAAAAAAAAAGGTAACAAATATTTTTATTTTTACTTTAACAAAACTAAACACCTTAAGCCGTATTTCAGATTGCAAATCCAAACCAACTTGGTCAATGCAAACAGATCGATATTTTTTAGATTAGAGAGGTTGTTTTATCCCAGAGGTGACGACGTTTGTTTTTAAGAACTGTTTTGCACCTTCGAGAAGAACGCTGAAACGTCTTCAAGAGAGCAACAACGTACATGACTCAGACAAATTCATTGTTCCCAGCACAAGTTGAAATCATGTAACTCAAAAATCAAAGTGAAACCAAATGAGCCCTAATTATTTTGTTGGATTTCATTTATAACACTTTAAGTATTACTTTATTGCGGACAAATTCATTCTAAAATTGATATTCACTTAAATGAGTCTCTTTAATAATGTCCCTAATAGATTATAGCAAAAGGATATTTAAAATAATGGAAATTAGCATCCATCCATTATTTTGAAGTTTTCTGCAAAATCATATAATTTAGACTGCAAATACATGCAACTTAAATTGCAAAGATATGCAGTCCTAAATACATTTTTTTGAAAACGTCGTGGCTATGATTTCATATATATGCAATTATGGCAGCAATTATTTATAGTTATAACTCTATTAATAAGCGGTTTGAACTATGTATTTTCATTGCTAAAGTTAATAAATCTATTTCTGTGACGACCCAAAATCCCAATAAATGAGGATCCCAGATAGCTTTGAGAACACGACGCATCAGAAAACAAACAATAGAACATTTCATTGCTATTACAATAATTTACATCAGAGTACAAGATATTAGAGTATGAATAAATATTACACAGCGGAAATAAAATAATATCAGAGATTAAAATACAAAGCACCAGAAATTTAAATGAATAAATACAATGTGTAGTGGAAAATACATCAACAACACAACTGAAAGAAATACATGGATACAAAGCTTTCTGAATATAGCTCCAGCTATAATCCAGTATCCGGGAAAAGAAATATCTGCGAAAACCAAAACTACTAGCTGCCCGTGTGGGAAATATGGGCACCCAGAGTTTAGGTAGAAACAATAAACTCCGAGTCAGTCATGGGACTGGTGTGAGAACTAAAATAGCTATTAAATCTTTACTTTAAAATATGGTAAATAACGGGACCACGCCGCATGTCACGGAACAGGTTTACTCCATGTGAACACCAAAGCCTGAAATAAAACGATTTAATAAACAACGCAATGCTTTTTGGAAAATTGAAGCTATTATAAAACTTTGGTCCCATCACACAATGAAACACAAGTCGGAGGATAGAGTTTTACCTTATAATAGCCAAACATGCTTGGTATATTTTAAAACAAATCATTTTAATATTACAATATGTGCATAGTGTATCAAACAACTTCAAATATAAATGTATCAATCATATACGACATGAGCGCCCCATCCCACTATGCCACCATATAGGTTTACAACTAAAACCGAAATGTCACGTATTGGAAATTGGGTACCATCATAAACCAAGGCAAGGGATCTCTTCTTTCGATTCGAGACAATCTAGCCTACCATGTCTCAGGGCTCAGTCGCAATTGCACCTGGGATCTGCCAGGGTCGGTCCACACATATAGATTGGCAATTCCTGAACAATGCGTTTCCCTGCCCTATGGGGGAATACTGGTCAGTATGTCGACCATATCAAGTGCCACTAGGGACTCAAATTCGAGGTACCTCGCTTTCCAACATCCACATAAGTAAAATGTCCGGGCTCCATACCATGACATCACTCCTAGCTAAAAAGAAACACATGCCCTCCATGCGGTCCCTTATTCCGTTTCTGGTTCATACCCGGGTGTGAAGTTCACGAATTAACGCTATACACAAAGCTATGCTAATTAAAGCTGTGCTTTGATCATCAACCACAAGACTCTGTTTTTCAACAAAAGCCTTGATTATTTGCATCTTACCATGTCACACTGACAATTCACGCCATGCACCTGATGTCTACCAATGTATAACCTCTAAGCTCGTACATCACAGAGAAGGGTGCTAAGCAAGAGAATAAATTCTCCGTCACCAAACAAATACATATTTAATAGAAATCAATCAACACAGAGTGAAATCCAAGGTCAGACACACATCCATTTACAAGTCCGTTCTGGGTCTGAACGAAACTGAAGGCACCTTATTCCTCGTCCTATATGTCCAATACAGGAGAGAGGTCCTCGCATATCCGAACAATCAACAAATACGTCAGGACAACTACCACTATAACCCCTTCAAGGCTGCTACTCCATCTAGGGCATCAGTAGTATCCATTCGATGTGAAGATTGTCAGTCTTGCACCGTCTTCACATCTTCGACTTTTAATCGTCGTAACAATTATTCAGAATGGGTTAAACTCGATCTTTCCATATAACCCGCGTATCTTTACAATCTTGTGATATATAAACACATCATACGCCTCATTCCAATCCAGAATATTCTTTATTTCAAATGTTCTCCACATTGGGAATTATTCCCATAAATCTTATCAAAGATTTAATTCATTTAAACCTCTTGTTTAAATATTTCTTTGAAAACCATTGTAAAAGATTTTATAATATTTTTTCACAAATTTAAACCAATTTAAGGTTTATCAAGCGAGTCGGGATTATCGAGCCTTACCAAAGTAATCATTTAGTTTATTTTTCCATTCCCAACCTATTCATCCCATGGAGCAAAACTGTTAGCACCCCATATCTAACACCCACTGTGTTATTGGTAAATTCAATTACCATTTAACGTTCAAGTCTAATTAAACATTTAACTATCGCATGAAGTAAAACTCTCCAAAATTGATAAATTTAATTATCACATTCTCTAATTTGATAAATTTAATTATCACATTCACATTTTAATCTAATTAAAGATTCATTAAACTCTCTAAAATCATTATTTAATGGTTATTCAAATCTAGGAAATAAATCCCATCTTTAACTGGGTTAAAGAACCATGTCATTAAAAACACAGTTCACGATAAACCCAAATTATATTCCATTAACTACCGAATCTTCACAGAAATCAAAACAGTATATAATTGATATAAATTTCCGTATCCGACTAACACTATAAATGGAATAACGGCAAGACCTTTTAAATTCCATAAATAGTAACCGTCTTCCTTCACAGAAGCTCATCTCAATCATTACAAAATCGAATTCCATTCAACTCCAATTTAATATATTAAATTAGGAAACTTTATTTGGAAAATTCCATTAAATCTAAATAAAAATATTTATCAATTCCAAAACATAATTTCACGGTTAATTGGGTTAAAGAACAAATGTTATTTATAACATTGTTCATGATAAATCCAAAATCAACTTCCATTTCAATCCCAATTAAATTAATTGGTAAACTCCTCTAAATCTTAATTAAAAGATATATTCTATTCTCAACTGGGTTCAAGAATAGTGTTATTAAAGACACCATTCATGACAAACCCAAAAATCCAATTTGATATTAAATACAAGGCTCTAAATAGAAATTATATTGACTTATACTCAATATCAAATTCTGAAACCAGTGGATATCGTATTGGGAATAACTGAATAACGATATCTGTATCTTCCAAATTCCTCAACAATATCTGTATAATCACGAAATCCAATATCGAAATATTCCGAAGATTATTTCCATTCATATCCATTCCAATTCATTCATTGGAAAATCCGGGTTATATCGAAACCTATTTACAAATCCAATTTGTTTATTTAAAACATTGGATTATTATTCTAGTTAGTAACTAGTTCATTTCAATAAAAATATATTTTTATCTTTTCAAATATGGATTTTTTCATCCAAAAATCTTTCCAAATCATTTGTTATGAATTTACACAATTTTCCTATATTTTTAATAATTTTATTAAGACCTTACAATCGGTTTCCAATAACGACCACCGAACCTCATCCATAACGACCTTTTCTGAAATCAATTTGCACATAATTTGAAATTCAACCATTCAAATTTAAATCTCTTATATTCATTGGAAATTTCTTTTCGATACGAACCGAACGGTTCTGGTATTAGGAAAATTCGACGGTTGGATCTCCCGTTGCATCAATTTGAAGTTAATGGTTGAAATTTGCTAATGGTCGTTGCGCGGCGCGTTCAATTCAATCCATTTAAATATATATAATATATATATCGTCGATTTACATTTAAAACATATTTTATAAATCGATTTTAAATTCATTTTAAGACGATTTAAACTTCATTTTCAATTTTAAATCAAAATTGAATATTCCATATCATTATAATATTAAAATGATAATATTTTCAAATACCAGATTTTGAAGTCAATGCTTTTCGATATTCATTATAAAATGAATAAAATCGACAGAAAAATCCGTTGGAGTTAAAATGGCGTATCTCTACTTAACTCGGCTTTATATTTCATATATTTTCGTGTCCATCCAAAATTGGACATCAAAATCATATTTTAATTCTTTATTGAATTTTATTTTTAAATATTCATTCAGATTATAAATCGGAATGCGGCTCAGTCAATTACCGTATAATTTTAATTATATGGATTTCATACATCACATGTATTCAACAATAATGACAAATAATCATTAACCATTCAAACATCATCCAAAGTGCAATTTACAACTGTATAAGCATTAAAAATAATAATTAACGCACACAACAACCTATCCATCAATCGATCGACATACAACTAAATATTGGGATTAGTGTATGCCAAATATCATCACAATACCGGTGTGGGGTTTTCAAACAACAACAGTTTACTTGAATAAATTATTGGTTAATAAATTTAACCAATTCTAATTCAGGTTGAATTATTTTTCTAATTAACCAATTTTCACTGTTCAATATATAAATGATTATTTTGCCCATTTTTATCTATCAATTTAATATTAAAATTTCTAACATATTAAATATCACAAAATCATCATCACAATACACAAATCACCAAATCATCCAAATATATAAATACTTAACTGCCCAATGCAATTTACGGCGCCATAAGTGGCCATTCGCGGAGTATGAAATGCGAGTGCCGCTAATATCCATATATCGCTTCCAATTTATGTGATGTAACGACCCAGAAAATCTGAACCAATTTAAAAATTTTAAATTGGCTAAAATAATGGATTTTAAATATTTAAAATAAATATTTTAAATAATAGCAATGAAAACTGAGTTTGAATCGACAATTGAAAACGAATATAATTAATTCTAATTATAAACAAGGCCTGAAATGGCGCTGCAGTTTCAAAAAATTGAATTCAAACTTTGTTAGACTGTACCGGGTGCAAAACAAAACGGATTTGAGTGAAACCAAAAATATTTAAATCTGTTAGTGAATACCTTTCTAACGAATTTGAAAAATTGAATTTTCATAGCGGAAAGCAAAAGTTATGGCCAAATGAATTTTCAGAAAGGTCGCTATGGAATTTATATAGCCCGTGAAATTGGCCATTTTGCATACGACCTCGGAATTCGACGAAACCACTTTGGTTGGATCCGGGATGTGAAGTTATTGCTAGGTTTCAAATTTCATAATTTTTGAAGCTAGTATGTGAGCGTGGCAATGGAAAATGTGTTTTGGTCAATTACAGTTAAATTGGATCGACTAGAAATGGGCCTTTTTGCAAACGGTCTCAGAATTTGACGAAACTAGTTTTGTTAGGACCGTATCGTCAAAACATAGCCAGATTTATTTTTCTGGAATATTTCGAATCAGTTTGTGGCCCTGGCAAATTGAAATGTACGTTCAAATCAAATATTGAATGTTTTATATTTTAATTTGAATAAAAACTGACTGAAACATCCGAATGGGCCTTCGAAACATATCCCATTGTGTTCGGAATGGGGGTAAAACGCTAGGAACGACAGTCGTTGGGTTTGGATTGGGGTTCGCAAGAGGCAAGGGGTATTTTCGGATTTTTAAACTTTATAAATAAAAATAAATAAAAAATCTACTCGTCCACATCAGAACCCCCCCCCGCTTCTCTCTCCCAGATAAACGATATACGGCGGAAACCGCTCGTGTCTTCCCTCCTCTTTTTCTCCTCCTTCACGCATTAAAACGCCACGACCCATTTGGGGTTTTTGTAGATCGTCAGACGAGCTTCAAATCCATATATAGTTTGATTTTTTCCGTTGAGTATATCTCCAGAACCGACCTCGTGAAGATCCGCCGTTCGAAGGTCGATCGCGCCGCCCAGGAGCCGCCGAGTTCGACGCCGTCAGCACCTCAGGCGCGCCTCTCGAGGCTGGTCAACGCTGCGTGATCCGATCGTGGTAATACTTCACGGTTTGGTCAAGAATTGAAGACCTAGTTTTGAAGAAAACAATGAGGTATATGGCCAAATTTATTTTCAGCAGTTTTAACAGTTTAAAACCGTTGCAAACTTTGAAAAATCATATCTTTTTCGTTTCTTGTCGAAATCCAGTGAGACAAGAGATAGTGGACTCGTGTGGACGTCTTCTACCTTCTAGAAGAGACCGCATATTTTTCTGAGCCTTCTGCTATTTTTGGTGGAGTGGAACCCAATGTGAGATTTATAATTTATAAACGATATGGAAAACGACGATGTATAAATTATATAGTCGATGTATGAGTTATATAAGCGTTGTACACCTCATGTATAAGCGTTGTATAAGTTGTACGTTCGATGTATAAGTTGTATATGCGTTGTAAAAATTATATATGTGTTGAAATAGAAGTGAATTGCTATATATATATATATATAAATATATATATATACGCCCCTCGTCCACAAACCATGGACGATATTTATTGGTTGTGATTGGTGTGAAAATTGATTGATAGCGAATGGTTGATTGGAATTGTTTGTGGTTGATATTGATTGATTGTGGTTGAAAAATACCCATTTGTGGTTGAGAAATATTTGGTTGAAACCACATAGGATTAGTTTGTGGAAATGAAATAAATATATACATGCCGCCTGCGTGCGAACTAGATGCATGATTCCCCATTGTCAAAAACCGCGAGGTTTTAAGGTAGAGCGAGGAGCCGTACTAGGGACGGTCCCGGTTTTAACTACCCTGCCGTTTTGCTGCCGAAATTTTGAATAATATTCATGTGTTTGAATTATTCTCATTTGCTGAAACTATATTTATTCGCTGAATAGAAAACTTTCATGTGTTGAATCGAAATTCATTCGTTAATTAGAAATACATGTGTTAAATGGTATTCATATTTTGAAATAAATTGTTTTATAATAAAAATCCTATTTTTATTACCTATATAAACTATATAAAATAATAGTGTTTTGAAATGAATTGTTTTACAATAAAAATCACATTTTTATTATATACATGAATTGTTGAAATGTGAAGTGTTAAAAATAGCCACTCGTTCAAATGAATATGCATGAGTTGAAATATTCATTAATTAGCTAATGATATGATTTTTGCCTATGCATGCAACATTAGAATGAATGGTGTTTTTAAACCAAAAGGAATCAAATATGAAGTTGAATGGAAAATGATAAGTGATAAGAACTGTATATATGTACATGCATATTTATTGAACAGGTTATAGCAATATAGGAATTTTTGAATGAACTATATATATTGTGACGGCCGGGAATTTCGCTCGATCCGAATCAGTCGTTAAACCGATCTAGACCGTTCGAAACCCCTGATCGTTTGAGAACAGGACAAAACAGAACGCAGACGGAAGAACATTTCATTGTTATTACAACAATTCCTTCAGAATACAAGAATATACAGAGTATAAATGAAGAAATTACATTCGATAAATATCAGAGATTACAATAAATTACATAGCAGCGGAAAATAATACAAAGCACAACTGAAGGTGATATACGGATACAGAGCTTTCCGGATATCATTCCAACTGTAAACCAGGATCCTGTGAATATAAATCTGCAGAACCAAAACTACTAGCTGCCCGTGCGGAAAATAGGGGCACCCAGAGTTTTGGTTAAAACAATAAACTCCAGGTCAGTCATGTGACTGGTGTGAGAACTAAAACAGTTATTAATATTGGTTTTAAAGTTAGGTAAATCAAGAGACCACGCCGTATAACACGGAACGGGTTTCCTCCCAAGAATACCAGTGCATAGAACAAACAGCGCAATGCTAAATAAAGAAAAATGAAGCTGTTATAAGACCCAGGTCCCATCACACAATGCAACGCAAGCCGGAGGATAGGGTTTTCCCTTATAACAGCCAAAGCATGCTTGATACGTTTAAAACAAATCATTTGATACTATAAATAAGTGCATAGTGTCAAAACAATTTCAATCATAAATATAAATCATAGGTGGCATAACTACCATCTACTATGTCGCCATACTAGTTCTACAATTAAAACCGAATCACACGTATTGGAAATTGGATTTCCGTCATGAGTCGAGGCAAGGGGCAAGCTCCTCTCCGCGTTCGAGACACTCTAGCAAATGTCTCAGGGTTACGCACTCTGGGCAACCCTGGATGCTTCAGGGCCGGTCCTCACTTACGTTAGAGGATTATTTATTCCTGAACACACGTTTCCCGGTCCTTACAGACCTATAATCGAGGCGCCTCGCATTCCAACAACCACAAAGGTGAAAAGTATATAAATGTCAGGGCTGGTAAGTCACTGACACCACCAAAGCTAGAAAGAAACGTCGTGCTCTCCCTGCAGTCCGTATCCCTTTTTGACTCATACCGAGGTGTGAGGCTCGCGAATTCACATTATACACAAAGCTGCCACGTAGGCCGTGCTTTGATCATCAACCACAAGACTCTGCTTTTCAACAAAAGCCTTGATCATTGCATCTTAGCGTGCCACACAGGCAATTCATGCCATGCGACTGATGTCCATCGATATACAACCTCTGAGCTCGTACGTCTCAGAGAAGGGCGTTAAGCAAAAGAATAAATTCTCCGCCGCCAAACAGATGTATATTTAATAGAAATCAATCAACACAGAATAAAATCCAATGTCAAACACACAATCCATTTACAAGTCCGTTCTGGGTCTGAACGAAACCGGAGGCACTTTCCTCGCATATCCATCCATCTCCAAGTACGTCTGGACGACCACCAACTATTTCCATCCTCTTGGGTGTACTGCCCAATCAGGATCGTCAGTAGTTATCCAAACGATGTGAAGACTTCCGGTCTTCAACCACCGTCTTCATCTTCGATTCATCGTTGAATCGGTTATTCAGAATGGGTATAAACCCGGACTTTCCGAACAACCCGCGTATATTAAAAACAAATGTTACACAAACACAACATACGCCCCATTCCAATTCAGAATATTCTTTTATTCATAAAATCACATTTTTAGGGAAAGGTTCCCATTAATTTTATCCAAGATAAATTCTTTAAAATTTATCCTTTAATCTTCCTTTGGATGCCCTTTCAAACCAAATTATGGTTTTCTAAACTAGTCGAGATTAGCGAACCGTAACGAAGTAATTATTTATTTTATTTCCCAATCCCAACCTATTCATCCCATGAAGCAAAATTGGTAATACTCCATATCTAACACCACAGTGTTGTTGGTAAAATTAATTACCATTTCACGTTCAAATCTAATTAAAGATTTAACTATCGCTTTGGAGCAAAAACTGGTGATACTCCATTCTCGCTCATTTTCTAAATTCGATAATTTAGATTATAAATTCACATTTCAATCTAATTGCAGATTCGTTAAAACTCCTTTTACTGGGTTAAAGAACTAGGTGTTATTTAAAACACAGTTCACGACAAACCCAAATCACATTCTATTTATTATCGAGTTAAAGAACTAGTGTTATTTAAAACACCGTTCACGATAAACCCATTTCAAATCCAATCAAATATATTAGAAATTCCGATTTATTTAAAACCCCTTTTTAAATCTAACTTATTTATTTAAAAATAATTGGGTTTTAAATTTAGTTCGAAACTAGTTCATTTCGATAAAAATCCATTTTTATCTTTTCAAATATGGAGTTTTTCACCCCAATTTTGCTCAAATTATTTCTTATGATTTTACACAAATTATTGATATTTTTAATAATTTTATCAAGGCCCGTACAGTCGATTTCCAACAATGGCCATCGAACTGCACTTACAGCGACCTTTTCTGAATTTGATTTGGACGTATCTCCAAATCCAACCATTAGATTTTAAATTTCTAATATTCGTTAGAAAGCTCTTTTCGATATGAACCCAACGGTTCCGGTTTTAGGAGAATCCGACGGTCGGATCTCCCGTAATGTCCGTTTGAAATAAATGGTCGAAATTCGCGAACTGCCGTGGCGCGACGCGTTTTATTCAGGCCATTATATTATATATATAATATATATAATATATATTTCGTCGATTTCTATTTAAAACGAATTTTATAAATAGTTTTAAATTCATTTCAAAAACAATTTCAACTTCCATTTCAATCCAAAGCAAAATTGAATTCTTCTTTATAAATTCGTTTTAAAATTCATTTCTATTCAATTCAAATTTCAATTCAATTTGAATTCAATTCAATTCGTTTTCAATTCAATTCGAATTGGTTTTCTATTCGATTCAATTCAAATTGGTTTTATATTCGATTTAATTCAAATTGGTTTTCTAATTAAATCAAATTCAATTCGTTTTATATTCAATTCAAATCAAATTCGATTCGTTTTATATTCAATTCAAATCAAATTCGTTGTATATTCAAATCAAATCAAATTCGTTTTCTATTCAATTCGAATTCAATTTATAAAAACGAATATAATCGATATAAATATCGATTCGCGTCAAAATAGCGCATCTCTAATTAATACGGCTTTATATATTTCTATTTTCAAATATTCTATTTCAAATATTTCTTATTATCAAATATTTCGTTCAACACATGACTAATCTCAACGGATGAGTACAGTCAACACATGAACCTTTACTTTAATGATAAAGATGTAAATTTTATTATAAAAATATTTCGTTCAACACATGACTAATCTCAACGGATGAGTACATTCAACACATGAACCTTTATTTTATATTATCCTTTATTTTCTAAATGGGAATGAGGCCCAATCAATCACCATATAATATTAATTATATGGATTTTCATACATCACACGTATACAATAGCATTGAAAAATAATCAACCATCAACCAAAGTGCACTACACTGTATAAGCATCAAATATAGATATCTAACGCTTATAACAGCCTGTCAATCAATCGATCGACACATTTAATCAATCAGGATGAGTGAATTTCAAATTTCATCCCAACACCCGTGTGGGGTTTCAAACAATCAAACACAGATTTTATTTGTGCAGTTGGGCGATGTGTAAAATTTATCGTCCCAATCAATGTCCTTCAAATAGGTGTACATAAACAAACCGTCCGGTTTGTAAATGAATATTTATTTATTCACATTCACATTAAAAATTATATTTTTAACGATAAAATATTTTATTTTAACTTATGAATTTTTATTCAGTTCATTCTTTAAATAAAATGATATTTTTATTTTTCTAACTTATTTTAGAAAATTTCGGCGGCATAACGGCACGATACTAGAAACGGGACGAGGCCTAGCCTTATCCCCGGTCTAGTGAAGGCCCACGCCATTCACACATCAATCAAATCCATTCATTTCACCAAACAATTCAATTCAAACCAAATAAACTAACCAACTACACATCCAAACAATTTAACAAACAAGCCATCCATGGTCTGTGGATGACGGGTGTCGGGTGCTACTAAACACCGTCTGCATCCTAGTATATATATATAACTAGAAAAGAAATTGAAGAGTGAGAAGTTCTCACCGAAAGCTATCCAACTTCACGACACTTCATTGATAGAAATCTTCTTCGTTCTCGCCTTTTGTCATCTTCGTTGCCCGTATTCTCTACATATGTAAAAATCGAATTTTTACTTCGCTATTCAATATATAAAAATCGAATTTTTACTTTGCTATTCAATATATAAAAATCGAATTTTTACTTCGTTATTCAATATATAAAAATCGAATTTTTACTTTGCTATTCAATATATAAAAATCGAATTTTTATCTTGTTATTCAATATATAAAAATCGAATTTTTACTTTGCTATTCAATATATAAATATCGAATTTTTATCTTGTTATTCAATATATAAAAATCGAATTTTTATTATTACTCCATATAGATAAAAATTCTATTTTTACAACGCTATTCTCTATATAAAGATTTCGCCTTTTTAAATATAAAGATTAAATCTTTTCAAATATAAAGATCAAACCTTTTCAAAAATAAAGATTTCGCCTTTTCAAAAATATCATTATAAAAATCACATTTTTATTTTTCTACACATATATAGATGATATTTCTAATTCTCTACATAAACAAAAATCATATTTCTACCACTTCTATATAGTAAAGATTATATTTTTAATACTTTAAAAATATAAAAATCATATTTTTAATTCTTTAAAAATATAAAAATCATATTTTTTTTCACAACTAATTTATATAACTTTAAAATCAGATCTTAACCTCGCTAACTAAACCAATTAAATTAATAACTAAGTAATTTAAATAAATTGATTACCTTCCTCGCTGTACAGGGTGTTACTCTTCGGAGACAAAATGGGGGGGGGGGGGGGGAAACGGCGCTACGCTTGAGGTCGTTGGAGGGGGGGTCCAACGTCATCGCTGGTGGGTCAGGGGGGGCAGGCGGCGTCGGTTTTAGGGTTCGTGGGTGGTGCGGCTAAATTGGAAGAGGGGAGGAGAAGGAGGAGAGCTGGAAACGGAGGGGGGTCGCGCGAGGCTCGATTGCCGACGGGGGGGGGGGGGGTCTGCGATGCATCGATCGAGGGGGGGGGGGGTTTGGAGGGTGTCGCGGTGGTTTAGGTGGAGGGTGTGGCGGCGCGATGATCGATTGGGGGGGGGCGCGTCCATCGCCTGTCGCCCTTTTTTTTTCTTTCTTTCTGCTAAAGTCGATTAAAAATCAAAGGGGGGGAAGGGCCAGCAGAATTTAAGGGGATGAGAGGAAAGATTTTATTTTTTTATATTTTATTATTATTTTTAATTCAAAAAAAGTTGACTTTTGCATACGACCTCTAAGCGAGGCCCACCGCCTGCCGTCCATAGCTAATTACCCCCATTCCGAACACAATGGGATATGTATCGCAAGCTGTTTCGACCGTTTCGATTAGTTTCCGTCAAAATCAACATATAACTCTATATATTGAATTGGAATGCGCATTTCAAATTACCGGGGTCACATACTAACTCTATAAATCCCATAAAAATATTTTCTAGCTTCGTATTGACGATACGGTCCTAACAAAACTAGTTTCGTCGAATTCTGAGACCGTTAGAAAAATGGCCATTTTCCAGTCGATTAAAATCAACTAAAACTGGTCAAACGCGTTTTCCTTTGCCACGCTCACATATTGATTCGAAAAATTATGAAATTTGGAATTTAGCAATAATTTGACATCTAGGACCCAACAAAAGTGGTTTCGTCGAAATCCGAGATCGTTTGCAAATTCTCATTTTTAAGGGTCTGAATTCCATAGCGACTATTCAGAATTTTCAACTGGACATATCTTTTGATTCCCGCTATGCAATTTTGATTTTCCGGATTCGTTGGAAAGATATTATCAATTAGATCCTAATGTTTTTGGTTTCACTAAAATCCGGATTGTTTTGCACCCGGTACATTCAGTTGAAGTTTGAAATCGAATTATCGAACTACCGCGCCATTTTCAATTCTATTTATAATTATATATAATTATTTATATTCTAACGACGACGTATATAATATATACGTTCGAATTATATTCAAAATAAATTTCCTCGTCAATTTTATTTAAAATAATCTATTTTAAATATCCTAAATTCGCTAAAATTGCCAAAATAAATTTTTTAAACTGGCCCAGAATTTCCGGGTTATTACAATCTCCCCCACTTAAAACTTTTCGTCCCCGAAAAGGAACAAAGTCGAAAGTGGTTTGGTTAATCAACTCTACGTTCGATCTGGCTTCCATTCTCCAACTTTTCAGTTTCTGAGAATTTTCAAATTTTCAAAAATTTGGCTAACACCCTAAATTTTCGAAAAATTTCGCCATAACCTCCCCTCCACCGGGAGCCACGGGAAAATCCCGAAATTGCCATATAGGCTTTTTGATCTCAAAAAGAAAAAGAAAAAGCCAAGCGGCTAGCCAATAGGCTCATAAAATCATCATCACCCAAACAAAACAGTAAATTACATAGTAAACATGTACCTATTTATCGGGCAAACAAATTTTATTCTTCGGCTCTAGCCTCCTTGCTATGACCTGTTCAATGATAGTATATGTATATGCAAGCAAATGTAACCAATTTTCACTACAGTTCAATATTTGATTCAATTAGGCTAAATGTTTCAAAAATTATCTAACAAATAAACAAACGACACAAACATCAATCAATTAGTGGATTAGAGTTTCAAATTGATAATTTTGATATATATACAAAAAATCATGTTTTTGATGCCAATTCACAACAATGTGTTCTAGCTATATATAAGTTTTGGTTCTCACGCCAGTCTAATGGAAATATATAGAAATCACACCTTCGAAACACGAAAATAAATGCTGATGATGTTTCGAACCACCATCAGAACATCTCCGGGCTACTAGAGTGTAATTCTATATCTATCCAGTATATTAAAACTTCGAATATACGTTCATGACGCGTATATGCAAAATCTTTATATAGCGGATTGTCCAAATTCAAAATAAATAAATATTCAAATACGTAGAATTGATTTAAATTTCAAAACAAAATTGTTTTCATTTGAAAAATATACTCTTCACACTCGTTCTAGGATACTACTGATCCTATCTCTAACGAGTCATTCTAATTGGATATTACTAATCCAATATCTGATGAATTCTTTCGTAAGGTTCTAATGTGTCTTGTTCTCGAGCTCTGTAAACCAAAGCTCTGATACCAAATGTGACGGCCGGGAATTTCGCTCGATCCGAATCAGTCGTTAACCCGATCTAGACTGTTCGAAACCCCTGATCGTTTGAGAACATGACAAAACAGAACGCAGACGGAAGAACATTTCATTGTTATTACAACAATTCCATCAGAATACAAGAATATACAGAGTATAAATGAAGAAATTACATTCGATAAATATCAGAGATTACAATAAATTACATAGCAGCGGAAAATAATACAAAGCACAACTGAAGGTGATATACGGATACAGAGCTTTCCGGATATCATTCCAACTGTAAACCAGGATCCTGTGAATATAAATCTGCAAAACCAAAACTACTAGCTGCCCGTGCGGAAAATAGGGGCACCCAGAGTTTAGGTTAAAACAATAAACTCCAGGTCAGTCATGTGACTGGTGTGAGAACTAAAACAGTTATTAATATTGGTTTTAAAGTTAGGTAAATCAAGAGACCACGCCGTATAACACGGAACGGGTTTCCTCCCAAGAATACCAGTGCATAGAACAAACAGCGCAATGCTAAATAAAGAAAAATGAAGCTGTTATAAGACCCAGGTCCCATCACACAATGCAACGCAAGCCGGAGGATAGGGTTTTCCCTTATAACAGCCAAAGCATGCTTGATACGTTTAAAACAAATCATTTGATACTATAATAAGTGCATAGTGTCAAAACAATTTCAATCATAAATATAAATCATTGGAGGCATAGCTACCATCTACTATGTCGCCATACTAGTTCTACAATTAAAACCGAATCACACGTATTGGAAATTGGATTTCCGTCATGAGTCGAGGCAAGGGGCAAGCTCCTCTTCGCGTTCGAGACACTCTAGCAAATGTCTCAGGGTTACGCACTCTGGGCAACCCTGGATGCTTCAGGGCCGGTCCTCACTTACGTTAGAGGATTATTTATTCCTGAACACACGTTTCCCGGTCCTTACAGACCTATAATCGAGGCGCCTCGCATTCCAATAACTACAAAGGTGAAAAGTATATAAATGTCAGGGCTGGTAAGTCACTGACACCACCAAAGCTAGAAAGAAACGTCGTGCTCTCCCTGCAGTCTGTATCCCGTTTTTGACTCATACCGAGGTGTGAGGCTCGCGAATTCACGTTATACACAAAGCTGCCACGTAGGCCGTGCTTTGATCATCAACCACAAGACTCTGCTTTTCAACAAAAGCCTTGATCATTGCATCTTAGCGTGCCACACAGGCAATTCATGCCATGCGACTGATGTCCATCGATATACAACCTCTGAGCTCGTACGTCTCAGAGAAGGGCGTTAAGCAAAAGAATAAATTCTCCGCCGCCAAACAGATGTATATTTAATAGAAATCAATCAACACAGAATAAAATCCAATGTCAGACACACAATCCATTTACAAGTCCGTTCTGGGTCTGAACGAAACCGGAGGCACTTTCCTTGCATATCCATCCATCTCTAAGTACGTCTGGACGACCACCAACTATTTCCATCCTCTTGGGTGTACTGCCCAATCAGGATCGTCAGTAGTTATCCAAACGATGTGAAGACTTCCGGTCTTCAACCACCGTCTACATCTTCGATTCATCGTCGAATCGGTTATTCAGAATGGGTATAAACCCGGACTTTCTGAACAACCTGCGTATATTAAAAACAAATGTTACACAAACACAACATACGCCCCATTCCAATTCAGAATATTCTTTTATTCATAAAATCACATTTTTAGGGAAAGGTTCCCATTAATTTTATCCAAGATAAATTCTTTAAAATTTATCCTTTAATCTTCCTTTGGATGCCCTTTCAAACCAAATTATGGTTTTCTAAACTAGTCGAGATTAGCGAACCGTAACGAAGTAATTATTTATTTTATTTCCCAATCCCAACCTATTCATCCCATGAAGCAAAACTGGTAATACTCCATATCTAACACCACAGTGTTGTTGGTAAAATTAATTACCATTTCACGTTCAAATCTAATTAAAGATTTAACTATCGCTTTAGAGCAAAAACTGGTGATACTCCATTCTCGCTCATTTTCTAAATTCGATAATTTAGATTATAAATTCACATTTCAATCTAATTGCAGATTCGTTAAAACTCCTTTTACTGGGTTAAAGAACTAGGTGTTATTTAAAACACAGTTCACGACAAACCCAAATCACATTCTATTTATTATCGGGTTAAAGAACTAGTGTTATTTAAAACACCATTCACGATAAACCCATTTCAAATCCAATCAAATATATTAGAAATTCCGATTTATTTAAAACCCCTTTTTAAATTTAACTTATTTATTTAAAAATAATTGGGTTTTAAATTTAGTTCGAAACTAGTTCATTTCGATAAAAATCCATTTTTATCTTTTCAAATATGGAGTTTTTCACCCCAATTTTGCTCAAATCATTTCTTATGATTTTACACAAATTATTGATATTTTTAATAATTTTATCAAGGCCCGTACAATCGATTTCCAACAATGGCCATCGAACTGCACTTACAGCGACCTTTTCTGAATTTGATTTGGACGTATCTCCAAATCCAACCATTAGATTTCAAATTTCTAATATTCGTTAGAAAGCTCTTTTCGATACGAACCCAACGGTTCCGGTTTTAGGAGAATTCGACGGTCGGATCTCCCGTAATGTCCGTTTGAAATAAATGGTCGAAATTCGCGAACTGCCGTGGCGCGGCGCGTTTTATTCAGGCCATTATATTATATATATAATATATATAATATATATTTCGTCGATTTCTATTTAAAACGAATTTTATAAATAGTTTTAAATTCGTTTCAAAAACAATTTCAACTTCCATTTCAATCCAAAGCAAAATTGAATTCTTCTTTATAAATTCGTTTTAAAATTCATTTCTATTCAATTCAAATTTCAATTCAATTTGAATTCAATTCAATTCGTTTTCAATTCAATTCGAATTCGTTTTCAATTCAATTCGAATTGGTTTTCTATTCGATTCAATTCAAATTGGTTTTCTATTCGATTCAATTCAAATTGGTTTTCTAATTAAATCAAATTCAATTCGTTTTATATTCAATTCAAATCAAATTCGATTCGTTTTATATTCAATTCAAATCAAATTCGTTGTATATTCAAATCAAATCAAATTCGTTTTCTATTCAATTCGAATTCAATTTATAAAAACGAATATAATCGATATAAATATCGATTCGCGTCAAAATAGCGCATCTCTAATTAATACGGCTTTATATATTTCTATTTTCAAATATTCTATTTCAAATATTTCTTATTATCAAATATTTCGTTCAACACATGACTAATCTCAACGGATGAGTACAGTCAACACATGAACCTTTACTTTAATGATAAAGATGTAAATTTTATTATAAAAATATTTCGTTCAACACATGACTACTCTCAACGGATGAGTACAGTCAACACATGAACCTTTATTTTATATTACCCTTTATTTTCTAAATGGGAATGAGGCCCAATCAATCACCATATAATATTAATTATATGGATTTTCATACATCACACGTATACAATAGCATTGAAAAATAATCAACCATCAACCAAAGTGCACTACACTGTATAAGCATCAAATATAGATATCTAACGCTTATAACAGCCTGTCAATCAATCGATCGACACATTTAATCAATCAGGATGAGTGAATTTCAAATTTCATCCCAACACCCGTGTGGGGTTTCAAACAATCAAACACAGATTTTATTTGTGCAGTTGGGCGATGTGTAAAATTTATCGTCCCAATCAATGTCCTTCAAATAGGTGTACATAAACAAACCGTCCGGTTTGTAAATGAATATTTATTTATTCACATTCACGTTAAAAATTATATTTTTAACGATAAAATATTTTATTTTAACTTATGAATTTCTATTCAGTTCATTCTTTAAATAAAATGATATTTTTATTTTTCTAACTTATTTTAGAAAATTTCGGCGGCATAACGGCACGATACTAGAAACGGGACGAGGCCTAGCCTTATCCCCGGTCTAGTGAAGGCCCACGCCATTCACACATCAATCAAATCCATTCATTTCACCAAACAATTCAATTCAAACCAAATAAACTAACCAACTACACATCCAAACAATTTAACAAACAAGCCATCCATGTTTTGTGGATGACGGGTGTCGGGTGCTACTAAACACCGTCTGCATCCTAGTATATATATAACTAGAAAAGAAATTGAAGAGTGAGAAGTTCTCACCGAAAGCTATCCAACTTCACGACACTTCATTGATAGAAATCTTCTTCGTTCTCGCCTTTTGTCATCTTCGTTGCCCGTATTCTCTACATATGTAAAAATCGAATTTTTACTTCGCTATTCAATATATAAAAATCGAATTTTTACTTCGCTATTCAATATATAAAAATCGAATTTTTACTTCGTTATTCAATATATAAAAATCGAATTTTTACTTTGCTATTCAATATATAAAAATCGAATTTTTATCTTGTTATTCAATATATAAAAATCGAATTTTTACTTTGCTATTCAATATATAAAAATCGAATTTTTATCTTGTTATTCAATATATAAAAATCGAATTTTTATTATCACTCCATATAGATAAAAATTCTATTTTTACAACGCTATTCTCTATATAAAGATTTCGCCTTTTTAAATATAAAGATTAAATCTTTTCAAATATAAAGATCAAACCTTTTCAAAAATAAAGATTTCGCCTTTTCAAAAATATCATTATAAAAATCACATTTTTATTTTTCTACACATATATAGATGATATTTCTAATTCTCTACATAAACAAAAATCATATTTCTACCACTTCTATATAGTAAAGATTATATTTTTAATACTTTAAAAATATAAAAATCATATTTTTAATTCTTTAAAAATATAAAAATCATATTTTTTTTCACAACTAATTTATATAACTTTAAAATCAGATCTTAACCTCGCTAACTAAACCAATTAAATTAATAACTAAGTAATTTAAATAAATTGATTACCTTCCTCGCTGTACAGGGTGTTACTCGTCGGAGACAAAATGGGGGGGGGGGGGGGGGGAACGGCGCTACGCCTGAGGTCGTTCGAGGGGGGGTCCGACGTCATCGCTGGTGGGTCAGGGGGGCAGGCGGCGTCGGTTTTAGGGTTCGTGGGTGGTGCGGCTAAATTGGAAGAGGGGAGGAGAAGGAGGAGAGCTGGAAACAGAGGGGGGTCGCGCGAGGCTCGATTGCCGATGGGGGTGGGGGGTCTGCGATGCATCGATCGAGGGGGGGGGGGTTTGGAGGGTGTCGCGGTGGTTTAGGGGGAGGGTGTGGCGGCGCGATGATCGATTGGGGGGGGGCGCGTCCATCGCCTGTCGCCTTTTTTTTTTCTTTCTGCTAAAGTCGATTAAAAATCAAAGGGGGGGAAGGGCCAGCAGAATTTAAGGGGAGGAAAGATTTTTTTTTATATTTTTTTTATATTTTTAATTCAAAAAAAGTTGACTTTTGCATACGACCTCTAAACGAGGCCCACCGCCTGCCGTCCATAGCTAATTACCCCCATTCCGAACACAATGGGATATGTATCGCAAGCTGTTTCGACCATTTCGATTAGTTTCCGTCAAAATCAACATATAACTCTATATATTGAATTGGAATGCGCATTTCAAATTACCGGGGTCACATACTAACTCTATAAATCCCATAAAAATATTTTCTAGCTTCGTATTGACGATACGGTCCTAACAAAACTAGTTTCGTCGAATTCTGAGACCGTTAGAAAAATGGCCATTTTCCAGTCGATTAAAATCAACTGAAACTGGTCAAACGCGTTTTCCTTTGCCACGCTCACATATTGATTCGAAAAATTATGAAATTTGGAATCTAGCAATAATTTGACATCACGGACCCAACAAAAGTGGTTTCGTCGAAATCCGAGATCGTCTGCAAAATTCTCATTTTTAAGGGCCTGAATTCCATAGCGACTATTCAGAATTTTCAACTGGACATATCTTTTGATTCCCGCTATGCAATTTTGATTTTCCGAATTCGTTGGAAAGATATTATCAATTAGATCCTAATGTTTTTGGTTTCACTAAAATCCGGATTGTTTTGCACCCGGTACATTCAATTGAAGTTTGAAATCGAATTATCGAACTACCGCGCCATTTTCAATTCTATTTATAATTATATATAATTATTTATATTCTAACGACGACGTATATAATATATACGTTCGAATTATATTCAAAATAAATTTCCTCGTCAATTTTATTTAAAATAATCTATTTTAAATATCCTAAATTCGCTAAAATTGCCAAAATAAAAATTTTAAACTGGCCCAGAATTTCCGGGTTATTACATTTATATAAATATAAATAAAATTAAAACGAAACGTGGCCGTGCAGTTTGTGTTTTGAAGCCGTGATTTCAAACAACTAGTGCAGGAAATCCGACCATCGGATTTTCCCGAAACCGCAACCGGTGGGTTCGCCTTGGAAATATCTTTCCAACGGAACCAACTTTGTAAAAATCCAACGGTTGGATTGTCTGGAATGTTTAATTCAAATCTGAAGAAAAACAGTGCCAGAATCGATTATATATCTATATATATAAGTATATTTAATCGAATAACGACGCTGCAGTTCGTATTTTGAAATCGAAACTTCAAACGATTATACCGGGAGACCCGACCGTCGGATTTTCCCGAAACTGGAACCGTTGGATTCGTTTTGAAAAGATCTTTCTAATGATGTAAATTTTGTGAAGATCCAACGGTTAGATTTTCAGATATGTGTAAATCAAATCTGAAGAAAAACAGCGCCACGACCGCGTTATGGCCCGAAGCGTCGTTTTGAATAAATTGGCTATTTTAAAATAAATAAAAATAGCGATAAATCGTTATAAAATATCATAAACGATATGGAATGGAAATAAACTGAATTTTCTCGATTTATGTGGTATTTGAGGGTTGAATGTGTTTGGTGTGAAAATTACATTAAAGAACAAAGTTGGTGTTGTTGAATGATTTAACCATTGAAATAAATTGATTTGAAATTCTAAATATACGTGAATTATTTGAAAAAGCCGAGTTAATTCTCATTTCAAATAATTGACCGACGATTGAAAGTCGAAGATGAAGACGGTGGTCGAAGACCGGAGATCTTCACCTCGTTTGGGTGGTAACCGAGGTCCTGATTGGGAGGCATCCCGAAATATGGATAATGAGTGGTGATCGTCCAGACGTACGTGGTGATCGATGGGTTTGCGAGGTATATAGTGCCTCCGGTTTCGTTCAGATCCAGAACGGACTTGTAAATGGACTGTGTGTCTGACATTAGATTTTATTCTGTGTTGATTGATCTCTATTAAATATACATCTGTTTGGCGGCGGAGAATTTATTCTTTTGCTTAACGCCCTTCTCTGAAACGCACGAGCTCAGAGGTTGTGTACCGATGGACATCTGTCGCACGACATGAATTGCTAGTGTGGCATGCCTAAGTGGCAAATGATTAGGGCTTCTGTTGAAAAGCAAAGTCTTGTGGTGATGATCAAAGCACCGCCTGTGTGGCGTAGCTTTGTGTATAATGTGAATTCGCGAGCCTCACACCCCGGTATGAACCAGAAACGGAAGAAGGACCTCAGGGAGGGCATGCGTTTCTTTCTAGCTAGGGTGGTGTCAGTGACCTACCAGCCCTGACATTTATATACTTTTCACCTGTGTGGTTGTTGCTGTTGCGAGGCGCCTCGATTAGATCGGACGATCTGGGTCCGATGGAGCCATTCGTTGGCTCACCTACGCCCCATAGGGCGGGGAAACGCATTGTTCAGGAATTTTAATCCACATCGGTGGACCGGCCCTGACGATCCAAAGGCTTGACTGAGTACTTGCTTGAGGGGCGGGCTAGAGCGTCTCGAATTCGGTAAGGACTATCTTTTGCCTTGGTTCATGACGGAAATCCAATTTCCAAATACGTGACTGTGCGGTTTTGATTGTATATATATATATATATATGTATATGGCGACATGATATATGGTACCCATGTCGTCTGTAACGACCCAGCGGTTTTCGGCCCCGAAAATCGACATAAATACCTTTACCGTAACTCATGCCGACCTTCCAACACCGAAAACACTGGATAGTATTAGAAAGAAATTAGAGGGTGAGATAAGAAAGAAAGAAATATTAGAATAGTAGAAGGAGAAGAAACAACACAACACAGTGTCTCACATCGCAGCGGAACAAAATATAATACAGAAATAAACTTTATTGAGAGCTTTTAAAAATACTTACAATATCAGAGTACATCAACATCTGGACAGTTATAATAACCTGTCCTCCTATTCAACACAGCGGAATAGTAGCTATATAATATCATACGTCTGGACTCTTCCAGCTCGTCTCTTCATAGCATTCGATAACCTGAACCTGTACACCCCGGGCTAACCCGAGCATTTACAAAACACCGGGTCAGTCTGGTGAACCAGAGTGAGATAAACTCGCACAGTATTAAGGGTAAATCATCCAACAAGATTTTAAAGTTCAAAATCTCTTCAAAGAAAAGGATAATCGTAAGACCAAATCCACACATAAACACGGACGGTTTTTCCCTTACGATAACCCAAAACATCTTTTGAAATCATATATTGATATGATATTATGAAAATGTCTAGATACAAATAAATATCAATCTAGTGGAACGCTTGCATCTCACGCTCCACATATATAGAATACAATCAAAACCGCAGGCGCTTATTGGAGATTGGATTCCAACCTTGACAAGGTATGGGACCACCTTCCGCTCGTGTATCTCTAGAGGCGAATACACTGGGTTCAACAAGAACGTCTTGCAACCCGGCCCTCACATGACCGACCACTCATTTCACTTGAGTGTATCGAATGTATATCACCAACGGTTGGACTCAAACCACCGTCCCCGAATGGGCAGAATCGATAGAATAAGAAACAAAAGGAATTTCTCTAGATAGGTGATTATACACCCTAATGGGAGCGACCCACATAGCCATGCTGCCTGCCCGATTTTTGTCATTTCCTGGTTGATGAGGCTTGAGGTCAGCATTATCTTCTGGACACCTGGCCACCATTCACTTTGAATGCCACATTGTCAGATCCTCCAGATATCACTAATTGACGTCCACAAAAATACTCTAGTTGGGAGCTAACCAACTATGGCACGTTTGAAGAAATCAACGTACGCGATCCCTTTGGAAATACTCTGTCAGACACTCGTCCATACAAGTCATCCAGGAACAGGATGAACCGAAGGTACTCTCCTACTGCATCTCATATAGGAATCACCCCATGGATCAGTAGCGAGAAGTCCTTGCAACCCGTGGATCACAACCACGACAGAACCACAGTTTATCTCGGGCCGCTAAACCAGAGATTATAAGTAATCCTTCCGCTTATGAAGATCCACGGTCTTCAATGCTCCATCTCGACCGTCTTCTGATATCTTCACGTATTTGTTGGTCGGAATGGTTTTCGAATATAAATTCGATCCCGGTCTTTCCGTACCAACAATCGTATGGGTCCGATTTGATAGTCGGTGATTTAACTATCAAAATAATCAGTGTTTCAATCATGACAACCCAATGAGTTCACTGGCTCAGTATTCAGCACCATTTGGCCTTTAACAACTGATTTACTTTTGTTAAACCAAAACTTCTAGCTCTTTTAACATTCAAAATACGATATTTGAATAACTCTAATTCGATTAAACTCCAATCGATTAACTCTAATTGATTAACTGTAACTGGTTAACTCTAACTGATTAACTTTACTTGTTTAACTTCTATCGATTAACTAATACTCGACTTACATCCATTCGCTTGACTCTAGATCACAGCGATCACAATGGTTACGCCTGATTCCCTCAGGAAACATCCGACCTCCGTAGGCTATCTGCAGCCCTGCGAATTACGCTAGCAGTCGTACAAAATGACAGCTCATCCTTTATTATTTAAATCGGGAAAACCCATTTGTTTTAATAAGGAAATTTATAGCACATATGTTATAACAATAGCATTAAAATTACTATTTAGATTTACAAACAACAGCGCTATAATCGCTGTTTGGGTTTACAATCCATTTACTATAGCAACAGTACTAAAATCGCTATATTTGATTTACAAAACATATATTATAACAACAGCGCTAAAATCGCTGTTTATATTATCAAAACATATTTACTAACATCTCTTACGATTACCAACTAATACCATCTTCAGATAATCCCGATGTTGTTCAAGTTGGGGTATTCTAATTACCTCTCAGACCTTGATCAAACAACGTTCTTATCCTCAGATAAGAGTCAGTTGTAATCAAAATCAATATTTCATCCTAGTCTCAAACACATTCCATTTAACTATTTGATTTAGTTATACAACTCTATAACCCAGTTCTTTAACCAGATTCGCTTATTTCCAATCTCCTTTGATTTCATTTCACTTCAATTACTTTTGAAAAGTAATTGTCCAAATTTTTATTAATTAAAATAATAATTTATTTCAATCATTAACTACATGAGTAGTTAATTTCTTTAATAACAAAATTAAATGGTAAATCCCTTTTTAAAACCTTATTTAAATTTAAACAATATTTATTAAACTATCCAAATCAAAACACATCAATTTTGATAATCAAATTCTAATTCAAACGGTCGATTTAATTAACTCTAAACTTGATTATCTCGTTAATCGATTTCAATTAATCCTCACTTTAAATTAATTAAAAATATAATTAATTTAAATAATCCCATTAACAATTATCAAAGTTTAATCCTTCTATTCTTTACTTGTTCTTGTACTCGTAAACCTGATTAACGTCAGCTTTTACTTTATAAAATAATTTAATAACAATCAAAGTCTTAAATAAATAAAATATTTATTTAATTCCCTATTATAACTTTTATTCAAAATAATATATATTCAAAACCCAACTCTAGTTATATAATAAATTTTATAACCTCATCTTTATTGATTCCCCTGACGGTAAATCAATATTTATAACACGATTGATTTTATAGGCCATACACTGCTAAATACTCAACCAATACCGCTCATTGGTTTAAACACAACACAGGTTGAATTCCCAGTCCAAACCAATAATCAAATCAATCAACCAAACAGGATAATTCATATGTGAAAATATGAAATAAATAATCTATTTGAGGAATCCGGTTGGATCCCTCCAACCTGTTCTTCCCTGTATACAGAATGGTTATCTCAAATCAGACTGTTCAGTTTTGTTTAACTGATAACTAAATAACGACCATTTAACATCAACCATAAGCAATTTCAAACAATGCAACCATTTAAACACGTTTATAAATAAACGTGACCAACCAAGGTGAGTCACCTTTATTGGAACCAATCGTTAAAAATAACGATTTGGTATTTCACTGAAATTAAACACAGTTTAATTTCATCAGTTAAATCAGTAAGAAAACAGTCAACCATTGGCAGGCAGTGCACACAAAATAAAGACCCAATTTATATAAAAATATAAATAGGAAAACTGAGTGAGTTTAACTCACCTTGAATTGATACGTTGTTTAAACGGCCCTTTTCTAGTTAAATTAAACCATTGTTTAATTTAACAAAAATCCGGTTGACTCTACTTCTGCCCGGTACTGTTCCATAATGTTGTGTTTGTTGCCACGATTTCGACGTAGCTTGTTTTGTTCAATCCCGTTAACCTATGTGAAAGTTATTAAGTTTTTAACAATATGATTTAATTAAATATAATTACCCCTTAATTAAACTATTGGCTAAGTAATTATTTAAAAGGCCTGATTACCTTGAATTTGAGATTTAGCCGACATCCTACATTGTTTCTCAGGCCCAAAAGCATTTCTTCTAGCACCATACCTTAACAAAACAGGCCGTCACCTTCTCTTTCTTTTTATATATAACGCAATCCACGGGCCCAATCAACCTCATATTAGCCACATTGACATCTTTCCCAACCAAAGCTTTATAACTGTTGCTCTCCATCTCATGTCTGCCGAAACCAACTCCATTCCTCCACTATTTTCGAAAATGAGATTTCCCACCTTCATTCTTTCGAAAATACAGACCGCTCATCCTCCATAGTTTTCGTGAACGAGGTCCCTTTTTGTTTTGGAAACCATGTTCCTTCCGGTTTCAGGGAAGAAAAACGGACCGCCTTCTCTTTTGTTCTCGCTTGTTCACAAAACCCATTTTCTTACTGCTTTAGTTATTCACGGTTCATTGCTCTCTCAACACCCTCCAGTACCACAAACAACTCTTCACGCGCCTTGCTTCCATTGTACTTCTCCTCCACTCACATACGGATCCGCGCTATGTTCCAGCACCCACGTTTTTCCATTTCAGCCCATCACCCAAGGAACACATCCTCGACACCGACCCTTATATCCTTACCATTCACTTGTCTGAAGCTTCCACATGCTGAACAGAACTTCACCATGCTACCCCTCTCGTCAGTAGCTCCATAACGTGACCAGTATGTATGCCATCCGCCCCCACATGCGACAGGAAAAATGGGAACCCCTTAGATTTAAAAACAGTGGAGTGTTAATGTGTTTAGTTGAAGAAGAGAGTTGGGTTTCGTATCATTGGAACTTGCGTGATTTAATACGGTAGAGGGGAGTTTTTTTTTTTTTTTTTTTGTTTTCTTTCTTTCTGGAAGGGTATTTCGCTGGTTCGAAGGGAGAAAAACAAAGAGCTGGATGTGTGAAGAGAGAGTAGAGTTGTGTATTTATAGGAAGAGAAATGCGTGGACACCACGTTTTTAGAGTAATAGACTTGCAGTGAAAAGGTAGGGTAGCTGCACTTTTATTTATTTGATGAAACAAGCTACAGTTCTTCTTTTGTACTAAGACAAGAAAATACATGCGCATAGGCCTAGATGAATACTAATATAGGGTAGCTGTTTTGATGGGATTCTTGAAGACTTGGGGCTCACGGTGTCAAGATGGATTGGGATGCACGGTAGAAAGATGTGGGACGCAAGAAATGAAGAAACAGTGGGAAAAGTATCATGTTAAATTAAATAATTATAATAATATTTGTGAAACTTCGACGTGAAGTAATTGATAAAAACCCTTACAACGATTCCTGTCTACTGATAAAAAAACTAATTTCGGTGTAAAAGAGTATTCCGAACCAATGGTACAAGTTTCGTCAAAATCCGAGGTCGTATGAAAAAAAATCCTTTATAAAGCCGGAAATAAACACACATTTTAATTTTCCACGGTCACCAGATAAACCCGATCAACTTGAAACTGCGAACTCTGACAATAACTTTTCGATACGAATCCAACGGCACTAGTTTCGTCGCATTCTGAGACTGTCGCCCCGGTAGGCCATTTTTAACGCGTACCGCACCGCCCTTCTGAACACCAAATTTTCCGATCTTTAAAAATAACAAACTATATACCTACCCTGACTATAATCGACGATACGAACTCAACGGAACTGATTCCGTGGCCTAATTTGATCGTTTGCTCAAGTTACACTCGAATATCCCTTTATTTATTTAATTACGCGTTATAGAAATTGAACGGGCGTTTACAGCTACCGTGACCACATACGACATCGGTTTTCCACGCCATTCAACAACATACAATAATTTAACGATACGGTTCTAATGAAACTGATTTCGTCGAAAACAGAGTTCGTTTGCAAAATGGCCATTTTAAAGGCCGATAACGATTTCCATAGCGTTTATTTCAAAATTTGATTTGGCCATATTTAACAATCTATAACATGAAATCTGGATCTTTCTCCTTTATATGAAAATTATCGTCAATACGGTTCCAACGTTTCTTATTTCACAGAATTCCGGCTTATAACGGATTCTGTATTCTCAGTTGAAGTTCAAAACTTCATATTACGAACTGCACGCCATTTCCGAGCTCGATTTATATTATATAAATTTATATAACGTTCAAACTTCATTTAAATAACGAATTCAATATTTAATTCCATTAATATTTCCAATATAATATTTAAAACAAATTTAAATATTCATATTCAAATGGTCGAAAAACACGGGTCGTTACATTCTTCCCCCCTTAAAATAATTTCGTCCTCGAAATTGCTAAGGTAAGAAAGAACGTTATTAACTCATTAATTTCCAAATCTAATTTATTATATTTCAAATCAAAACCCAATTCACAATCAACAATCAATACACAAACAAATCAACCAAATCAACTGAATTCATATTCAATATTAATATTTTTATTTTGGTTTCACAAATTTAATTTCCAATTTCCAAATTTAATTTCGATATCCTTCTTAATTTCACTTTACTTAACAAAGTTAAGTCTCAATTCAAATTTCAATTCGATTTGAATCCCATTCAAATCGATCAAACACACTAGTATTTCAATAGTTTGATAAAATTATAAAAATATAATTTGGGTAAAATTATTTCATTTACCCTCTTTTCAAAACACTACTGTATCCATTGTCAGTTCTATGCTTCTCAACACTTGAACTGATCAACAAACACAATACAAAACATTTGTATATAAAATTTACAAATACGCTCTCATATAAATACACTCAATCTCGATCTAGGGTATTGCTAACCCAATCTCTATCGAGTTACACCACAGAGCCAAGGTTATTACTAAACCAATAGCTCTGATACCACTGTAACGACCCAGCGGTTTTCGGCCCCGAAAATCGACATAAATACCTTTACCGTAACTCATGCCGACCTTCCAACACCGAAAACACTGGATAGTATTAGAAAGAAATTAGAGGGTGAGATAAGAAAGAAAGAAATATTAGAATAGTAGAAGGAGAAGAAACAACACAACACAGTGTCTCACATCGCAGCGGAACAAAATATAATACAGAAATAAACTTTATTGAGAGCTTTTAAAAATACTTACAATATCAGAGTACATCAACATCTGGACAGTTATAATAACCTGTCCTCCTATTCAACACAGCGGAATAGTAGCTATATAATATCATACGTCTGGACTCTTCCAGCTCGTCTCTTCATAGCATTCGATAACCTGAACCTGTACACCCCGGGCTAACCCGAGCATTTACAAAACACCGGGTCAGTCTGGTGAACCAGAGTGAGATAAACTCGCACAGTATTAAGGGTAAATCATCCAACAAGATTTTAAAGTTCAAAATCTCTTCAAAGAAAAGGATAATCGTAAGACCAAATCCACACATAAACACGGACGGTTTTTCCCTTACGATAACCCAAAACATCTTTTGAAATCATATATTGATCTGATATTATGAAAATGTCTAGATACAAATAAATATCAATCTAGTGGAACGCTTGCATCTCACGCTCCACATATATAGAATACAATCAAAACCGCAGGCGCTTATTGGAGATTGGATTCCAACCTTGACAAGGTATGGGACCACCTTCCGCTCGTGTATCTCTAGAGGCGAATACACTGGGTTCAACAAGAACGTCTTGCAACCCGGCCCTCACATGACCGACCACTCATTTCACTTGAGTGTATCGAATGTATATCACCAACGGTTGGACTCAAACCACCGTCCCCGAATGGGCAGAATCGATAGAATAAGAAACAAAAGGAATTTCTCTAGATAGGTGATTATACACCCTAATGGGAGCGACCCACATAGCCATGCTGCCTGCCCGATTTTTGTCATTTCCTGGTTGATGAGGCTTGAGGTCAGCATTATCTTCTGGACACCTGGCCACCATTCACTTTGAATGCCACATTGTCAGATCCTCCAGATATCACTAATTGACGTCCACAAAAATACTCTAGTTGGGAGCTAACCAACTATGGCACGTTTGAAGAAATCAACGTACGCGATCCCTTTGGAAATACTCTGTCAGACACTCGTCCATACAAGTCATCCAGGAACAGGATGAACCGAAGGTACTCTCCTACTGCATCTCATATAGGAATCACCCCATGGATCAGTAGCGAGAAGTCCTTGCAACCCGTGGATCACAACCACGACAGAACCACAGTTTATCTCGGGCCGCTAAACCAGAGATTATAAGTAATCCTTCCGCTTATGAAGATCCACGGTCTTCAATGCTCCATCTCGACCGTCTTCTGATATCTTCACGTATTTGTTGGTCGGAATGGTTTTCGAATATAAATTCGATCCCGGTCTTTCCGTACCAACAATCGTATGGGTCCGATTTGATAGTCGGTGATTTAACTATCAAAATAATCAGTGTTTCAATCATGACAACCCAATGAGTTCACTGGCTCAGTATTCAGCACCATTTGGCCTTTAACAACTGATTTACTTTTGTTAAACCAAAACTTCTAGCTCTTTTAACATTCAAAATACGATATTTGAATAACTCTAATTCGATTAAACTCCAATCGATTAACTCTAATTGATTAACTGTAACTGGTTAACTCTATCTGATTAACTTTACTTGTTTAACTTCTATCGATTAACTAATACTCGACTTACATCCATTCGCTTGACTCTAGATCACAGCGATCACAATGGTTACGCCTGATTCCCTCAGGAAACATCCGACCTCCGTAGGCTATCTGCAGCCCTGCGAATTACGCTAGCAGTCGTACAAAATGACAGCTCATCCTTTATTATTTAAATCGGGAAAACCCATTTGTTTTAATAAGGAAATTTATAGCACATATGTTATAACAATAGCATTAAAATTACTATTTAGATTTACAAACAACAGCGCTATAATCGCTGTTTGGGTTTACAATCCATTTACTATAGCAACAGTACTAAAATCGCTATATTTGATTTACAAAACATATATTATAACAACAGCGCTAAAATCGCTGTTTATATTATCAAAACATATTTACTAACATCTCTTACGATTACCAACTAATACCATCTTCAGATAATCCCGATGTTGTTCAAGTTGGGGTATTCTAATTACCTCTCAGACCTTGATCAAACAACGTTCTTATCCTCAGATAAGAGTCAGTTGTAATCAAAATCAATATTTCATCCTAGTCTCAAACACATTCCATTTAACTATTTGATTTAGTTATACAACTCTATAACCCAGTTCTTTAACCAGATTCGCTTATTTCCAATCTCCTTTGATTTCATTTCACTTCAATTACTTTTGAAAAGTAATTGTCCAAATTTTTATTAATTAAAATAATAATTTATTTCAATCATTAACTACATGAGTAGTTAATTTCTTTAATAACAAAATTAAATGGTAAATCCCTTTTTAAAACCTTATTTAAATTTAAACAATATTTATTAAACTATCCAAATCAAAACACATCAATTTTGATAATCAAATTCTAATTCAAACGGTCGATTTAATTAACTCTAAACTTGATTATCTCGTTAATCGATTTCAATTAATCCTCACTTTAAATTAATTAAAAATATAATTAATTTAAATAATCCCATTAACAATTATCAAAGTTTAATCCTTCTATTCTTTACTTGTTCTTGTACTCGTAAACCTGATTAACGTCAGCTTTTACTTTATAAAATAATTTAATAACAATCAAAGTCTTAAATAAATAAAATATTTATTTAATTCCCTATTATAACTTTTATTCAAAATAATATATATTCAAAACCCAACTCTAGTTATATAATAAATTTTATAACCTCATCTTTATTGATTCCCCTGACGGTAAATCAATATTTATAACACGATTGATTTTATAGGCCATACACTGCTAAATACTCAACCAATACCGCTCATTGGTTTAAACACAACACAGGTTGAATTCCCAGTCCAAACCAATAATCAAATCAATCAACCAAACAGGATAATTCATATGTGAAAATATGAAATAAATAATCTATTTGAGGAATCCGGTTGGATCCCTCCAACCTGTTCTTCCCTGTATACAGAATGGTTATCTCAAATCAGACTGTTCAGTTTTGTTTAACTGATAACTAAATAACGACCATTTAACATCAACCATAAGCAATTTCAAACAATGCAACCATTTAAACACGTTTATAAATAAACGTGACCAACCAAGGTGAGTCACCTTTATTGGAACCAATCGTTAAAAATAACGATTTGGTATTTCACTGAAATTAAACACAGTTTAATTTCATCAGTTAAATCAGTAAGAAAACAGTCAACCATTGGCAGGCAGTGCACACAAAATAAAGACCCAATTTATATAAAAATATAAATAGGAAAACTGAGTGAGTTTAACTCACCTTGAATTGATACGTTGTTTAAACGGCCCTTTTCTAGTTAAATTAAACCATTGTTTAATTTAACAAAAATCCGGTTGACTCTACTTCTGCCCGGTACTGTTCCATAATGTTGTGTTTGTTGCCACGATTTCGACGTAGCTTGTTTTGTTCAATCCCGTTAACCTATGTGAAAGTTATTAAGTTTTTAACAATATGATTTAATTAAATATAATTACCCCTTAATTAAACTATTGGCTAAGTAATTATTTAAAAGGCCTGATTACCTTGAATTTGAGATTTAGCCGACATCCTACATTGTTTCTCAGGCCCAAAAGCATTTCTTCTAGCACCATACCTTAACAAAACAGGCCGTCACCTTCTCTTTCTTTTTATATATAACGCAATCCACGGGCCCAATCAACCTCATATTAGCCACATTGACATCTTTCCCAACCAAAGCTTTATAACTGTTGCTCTCCATCTCATGTCTGCCGAAACCAACTCCATTCCTCCACTATTTTCGAAAATGAGATTTCCCACCTTCATTCTTTCGAAAATACAGACCGCTCATCCTCCATAGTTTTCGTGAACGAGGTCCCTTTTTGTTTTGGAAACCATGTTCCTTCCGGTTTCAGGGAAGAAAAACGGACCGCCTTCTCTTTTGTTCTCGCTTGTTCACAAAACCCATTTTCTTACTGCTTTAGTTATTCACGGTTCATTGCTCTCTCAACACCCTCCAGTACCACAAACAACTCTTCACGCGCCTTGCTTCCATTGTACTTCTCCTCCACTCACATACGGATCCGCGCTATGTTCCAGCACCCACGTTTTTCCATTTCAGCCCATCACCCAAGGAACACATCCTCGACACCGACCCTTATATCCTTACCATTCACTTGTCTGAAGCTTCCACATGCTGAACAGAACTTCACCATGCTACCCCTCTCGTCAGTAGCTCCATAACGTGACCAGTATGTATGCCATCCGCCCCCACATGCGACAGGAAAAATGGGAACCCCTTAGATTTAAAAACAGTGGAGTGTTAATGTGTTTAGTTGAAGAAGAGAGTTGGGTTTCGTATCATTGGAACTTGCGTGATTTAATACGGTAGAGGGGAGTTTTTTTTTTTTTTTTTTTTGTTTTCTTTCTTTCTGGAAGGGTATTTCGCTGGTTCGAAGGGAGAAAAACAAAGAGCTAGATGTGTGAAGAGAGAGTAGAGTTGTGTATTTATAGGAAGAGAAATGCGTGGACACCACGTTTTTAGAGTAATAGACTTGCAGTGAAAAGGTAGGGTAGCTGCACTTTTATTTATTTGATGAAACAAGCTACAGTTCTTCTTTTGTACTAAGACAAGAAAATACATGCGCATAGGCCTAGATGAATACTAATATAGGGTAGCTGTTTTGATGGGATTCTTGAAGACTTGGGGCTCACGGTGTCAAGATGGATTGGGATGCACGGTAGAAAGATGTGGGACGCAAGAAATGAAGAAACAGTGGGAAAAGTATCATGTTAAATTAAATAATTATAATAATATTTGTGAAACTTCGACGTGAAGTAATTGATAAAAACCCTTACAACGATTCCTGTCTACTGATAAAAAAACTAATTTCGGTGTAAAAGAGTATTCCGAACCAATGGTACAAGTTTCGTCAAAATCCGAGGTCGTATGAAAAAAAATCCTTTATAAAGCCGGAAATAAACACACATTTTAATTTTCCACGGTCACCAGATAAACCCGATCAACTTGAAACTGCGAACTCTAACAATAACTTTTCGATACGAATCCAACGGCACTAGTTTCGTCGCATTCTGAGACTGTCGCCCCGGTAGGCCATTTTTAACGCGTACCGCACCGCCCTTCTGAACACCAAATTTTCCGATCTTTAAAAATAACAAACTATATACCTACCCTGACTATAATCGACGATACGAACTCAACGGAACTGATTCCGTGGCCTAATTTGATCGTTTGCTCAAGTTACACTCGAATATCCCTTTATTTATTTAATTACGCGTTATAGAAATTGAACGGGCGTTTACAGCTACCGTGACCACATACGACATCGGTTTTCCACGCCATTCAACAACATACAATAATTTAACGATACGGTTCTAATGAAACTGATTTCGTCGAAAACAGAGTTCGTTTGCAAAATGGCCATTTTAAAGGCCGATAACGATTTCCATAGCGTTTATTTCAAAATTTGATTTGGCCATATTTAACAATCTATAACATGAAATCTGGATCTTTCTCCTTTATATGAAAATTATCGTCAATACGGTTCCAACGTTTCTTATTTCACAGAATTCCGGCTTATAACGGATTCTGTATTCTCAGTTGAAGTTCAAAACTTCATATTACGAACTGCACGCCATTTCCGAGCTCGATTTATATTATATAAATTTATATAACGTTCAAACTTCATTTAAATAACGAATTCAATATTTAATTCCATTAATATTTCCAATATAATATTTAAAACAAATTTAAATATTCATATTCAAATGGTCGAAAAACACGGGTCGTTACATCGTCTATGATTGATAGTTTATGATTTGAAATTGTTTTCAAAACATATAAACACTAGCAATAATATCAAATGCCTTTGTTTTATTCGTATCAAGCATATTTTGGCCGTTATAAGGTAAAACTCTATCCTCCGGTTTGCGTTGCATTGTGTGATGGGAACTGAGTCTTATAATGGCTTCATTTTTTGAAAAAGCATTGCGTTATTTAAAAGAAAGTTTTTTTTTAAAGCACTGGCAATCCGATGGAGTAAACCCGTTCAACGAAAGTGGCGTGGTCCTGTGATTAGCCACATTTTAAATGTGTTGAGTAGATTTCTCATACCAGTCCCATGACTGACTCGTAGTTTGTTTCACTTTCAAACTCGGGTGCCCCTTTTTCTACACGGGCAGCCTTGTATTCAGGTTTAGCTGACTTTCTTTCTGGATAGCTAGAGCTGAAGATGGATTTTATCATTTATCTCTTTTTATGTTGTTCAGCTCCTATTGTACATTATATTTGTTTTCCGCTGTAGACATATATGTATAGTTGAACTGTAATTGTACTAAGTAAGATCCTGTATACTGTGTAACTCTGATGATTACTTTTATCCAGTATATTCTATTGTTCATTATCTGGTGTATTTATTTAATTCTGTTCTGCTATTATCTGTTTCTGTGTTATATTCCAAGGATTACCCTTGCCACCGTAAGTACGGGGTTTGGGGTTGTCTCACGTGGTATCAGAGCTTTGGTTAAGCTTAGTTCTGGAATATAACATATTAACGAACTCGTCAGAAATAGGACCAGTAGTGTTCTAGGACGGGCAATTCTATACGGATAGGATCAGTAATATCCTAGTATGAGTAAAGCAGGATGAAATTACACCTTGATAGACACATTTACACTTGAAGTATGTGTTTCTATATTTTAAATTACCTTTTCTGTGACCTGACACTTGATCTGCCATTTGCAGAAGTGCTAGAAAATGAGTGTCAGAAATAGGAGAAATGCAGAACCCGATCTAGAGGCTCTATTAAAGAGATATCGAAATCTGAACGGAGCACAGTTCTCGGGCAATGAATCTATTATTCAGACTCAAGCTTGGATGAGTTCTGTCGAAAGAATATTTGAGCGTATCCAGCTGAGAGATGACTAGAAACGGTTAGTAGCATCTTGGGCGCTCAAAGAAGAAGCTCTAATCTGGTGGGAAACAATCATCAAAGATAATCCAGAAGGTGATATCACCTGGGACAGATTCAAAGTGATTTTCCTAGAAAGATTTACTCCTCCTGAAGTGACTGAGCGATTATGTGATGAATTTTCTTATCTGATACAAGGAGATATGACCATCCCAGAATATCATAATAAATTTAACGAACTTTCTCACTTTGCTCCTCATCTGATACAAGATCCAAAGAGGAAAAATCTGAGATTTATTCATGGCCTGCAAAGGAGATATCAGAATAGTGTAATGAGGAGTGTGAAGCTTCCTTTTTCAGAAATGATATACATGGCTTATCAGTATGAAGATCTCCATAAGAAAGGTATGTTGCACGACGAAGAGGAAGCCGGTTCTAGTAACAAAGAAGAGCCGGAAGCTAATATTCCTAAGGCCAGTACGAAGTCTGAGGTCAATAAGAAGCCCAGTGCCAAGAGATAAAGGGCCGAATTTGGGAACAAACGAATAACGACCGCCACGTGCTCAAGCTGCAATAGAAAAGGACATTTGGCAATAAGTTGCAAATCTTGGAACAAACGAAGAAAAAGTGGATCTAAGCCCACTAAGAAACAAAAGAACCCACATGGGGAAAGGAGATGCCATAAGTGCCGCCAAGCAGGTCATATTGCACGGGAGTGCCAACTCTCAAAGAAATCTGAAGCAGTACGTATAACTGAAGTAGCAGAGACTTCCGAGCCCTCAGCTAGTCAAGAAAGGGATGATGTTTTAGAAGGCACGCTTACTGTCAAAGACATTCCTGTTAAAGTACTGTTTGACATAGGCGCGTCACGAAGCTTCATTGCCAAAGATGCAGCTAAGAAACTGGATTTGAAATTGAAAAAGCTCAAGGAACCAATGACTGTCCAGAATCCGGTTGGGGGTTCCATTGATCTCAGTTGGGTTTGTGGAGTGCCGGTTTCTTTCTCTCGTTATCGGTTTCCTACCATCGCAGTCGTCATGAATTTTAAAGAGTTTGATCTTATCTTGGGGTTAGACTGGTTGACCAAATATGAAGCTGAAGTTAAATGCGCCGACAGAGTCGTAAAGGCGAAGATTAAATCAGGTGATTATATAACCATTCCCTGTGAAGGTCAGAATGCTAATAGAAAAGACTTCTGGGCAGCTTTGAATGTTTCTCCAGCCCAAATAGAAAATGTCCCTGAAATCACAGAGAATATTCCCGACCTAGTGAAAGATATTCCTGTCATCAGGAACTATGCGGATGTGTTCGAGGAGGTTGTTCGCTTACCTCCGCAGAGAGAAATAGATTTCAAGATCGCTTTGATTTCCAATGCAAGGCCGGTAGTTCACGCTATTCGAAGAATGTCTTTGAAAGAGAAAGAAGAACTTGACAATCAAACACGACAGCTAGTATGGAAGGGTCTGATCAGGCCTAGTTTCTCTGATTGGGGGGCAGCAGTGGTGTTTGTCCCAAAATCTGACGGTACTCTACGTCTATGTGTGGATTATCGTGATCTGAACAAACAGACAATAAAGAACAAATATCCATTGCCGCAGATTGATGATTTGTTGGATCGATTAAATGGCACACAAGTATTCTCAAGGATGGACCTAGCTACAGGCTTCCATCAACTTCGAATCGCCGAAGAGTGTGTTCCAATGACAACATTCAGAGGTCCCGACTTATTCTACGAGTGGTTAGTAATGCCGTTCGGCTTATGTAACGCTCCAGCCTATTTCGTCGATCTAATGAATAGAGTATTCAGAGGAGTTTTGAATAAATTTGTTCTGGTTTTTATTGATGATATTCTAATCTTCTCTAAATCAAAGGCCGAACATGAAAAGCATTTGGAACAGGTTCTGGAAATTCTCAGAAGGAACGTATTGAAAGCAAAGTTTTCCAAATGTATATTCTGGCAGGATGAAGTGAAATTTCTAGGCCATGTCGTATCGAAAGAAGGAATTGCTGTAGATCCAAGCAAAATCACAACTATTCAAAACTAGAAGCAGCCTAGCACCCCCACTGAAGTCCGCAGTTTTCTCGGATTGGCTAGCTATTACCAGAAGTTCGTTAAAAAATTTTCAAAGATATCTGGTCATTTAACGAAGCTTACAAAGAAGCACTCTAAATTCAAATGGACTCCCGAAAGTGAGGAGGCTTTTGAGGAGCTAAAGTTAAGACTAAGGACAGCTCCAGTGTTAACCATCATCGATGGCAATCAGGATTTGAAAGTCTGGACTGATGCTTCTAGAGAAGGCCTTGGCGCAGTTTTAATGCAAAGAGGCCAGGTGATTGCTTATGCTAGCCGTTAACTGAAGCCGCACGAGAAAAACTATGTAACTCATGATCTTGAGCTGTAGGCTATAGTATTCGCCTTGAAAATCTGGAGACACCATCTTCTAGGTGAGAGATTTGAACTGTTTACAGATCACCAGTCGTTAAAGTATCTGTTCACCCAGAAGGACTTGAATCTGAGGCAGCAACGTTGGCTGGAGTTTCTTGCATCATATGACTTTGAAATTCTATACACTCCAGGGAAAGCCAATGTCGTGGCCGATGCATTAAGCCGAAAGAATGAAATGATCGCCAGTTTTATTATCATGACTTCACTGATCGATAAAATATCTGCTCTTCAGAAGGATGATCACTTCATTCAGAAGATCAGAGAGATAATTCAGAAAGACGAACCTTCTAGTTTTCAGGTTGATAATGAGGGGATTCTAAGGCTGAAGGGTCGAATCTGTGTTCCTAACATTGCTGAGCTCCGAAAGGAAGTTCTGGATGAATGCCACAAGTCAAAACTTAGTATCAATCCGGGAGTAAGCAAAATGTATAATGACATCAAACACACTTTCTGGTGGAGGTCGATGAAGAGGGACATTTCTTTATATGTTAGCTGATGCCCTACTTGCCAACTAGTCAAGAGCGACCAACATAAACTAGCTGGATTATTACAACCACTAGACGTTCCTGGTTAGAAATGGGAGAATATTTCTATGGATTTCATTGATGGTCTGCCTAGAACCAGAAAAGGGAATGACAGTATTTGGGTGATCGTAGATCGCTTCACGAAGACCGCCGATTTCATACCTGTCAGATCAAATAGAACTGCTCAGAGTCTGGCGCAGATATACTTCAAGGAAATAGTTAGACTACATGGAGTGCCGCTCAGTATAGTCAGTGATAGAGATACAATATTTACTAGTAAATTCTGGGAGGCATTTCAAGTAGAGCTGGGAACGAAGCTGAACTTGAGCACCGCTTATCATCCTCAGACAGACGGTCAGACTGAGAGGGTAAATCGTATTTTAGAAGATCTATTGCGGGCTTGTGTTCTAGATTTCGGCGGGTCATGGGAAGACCATCTGCATTTGGCTGAGTTCTCATACAATAACAGCTACCAGGCGAGCCTGACAATGTCGCCGTTCGAAGCATTGTATGGTAGACCGTGCCGATCTCCTGCTTGTTGGGTCGAACCTGGAAATAGACTTGTGTTAGGGCCTGATATGATCCGAGAAGCTGCCGACAAAGTCAATTTTATTAAGAAGCGATTACTCGCCGCTCAGAGCCGACAAAAGAGCTATGCCGATAGGAGAAGAAGAGATATATCCTTTGTTGTTGGCGACTATGTATATCTGAAAGTATCGCCGATGAGAGGAGTAATCCGGTTCGGTAAAACGGGGAAATTGGCGCCCAAATTCATTGGTCCGTTTCCTATTCTGGAACGGATCAGAACTCTCGCTTATAGGGTCAAACTGCCTGATTGGTTGCCTGGAGTTCATGATGTATTCCACATATCTCAACTTCGAAAGCACATTCATGATCCAGACTTGATCGTGGAGGAAGCAGCTCAACAGGATATTGAAATTACCCCTGAATTAGCTGTGAGAAGAGAGTCGCTAAAGATCATCGGCAAAGAAACCAAAGAGCTGAGGAACAAGAAGGTTCACTTAGTCAAAGTGCAATGGAGTGGAGATCCGCGAGATTGTACTTGGGAAACTGAGGAGAGCATTCAGAAAGCTTATCCTAGATGCCGAGTGGATATCTCTGATTGACTCCGGTGCAAGGTACATTTACCATACATTGCATTACCAATTAGTTCTCTATTCTGTTGTTATTTTCTTTCCATGGGTGTGCACTTTTAATTCTATAGTCTGAATAATTTTAAAAGAGAATAGGAATTAATTTGTATGGTTCTGAAAAGTTAAAAACAATTTGATTGCTGTTTGTGTTGTGTGATAGTAAATTTGATTAATTAAAATTATTAAAACGATAGTTAATTGGATCAATAATAGAATGAAAATTTTTCGAAAATTCCAGGTGTTAGCCAAATTTTTGAAGAACGTGAAGATTCTCAGAAACTGAGAAGTTGGAGAATTGAAGCCAGATCGAACGTAGAGTTGATTAATCAAACCACTTTCGACTTTGTTCCTTTTCGGGGACGAAAAGTTTTAAGTGGGGGAGATTGTAACGACCCAGAAAATCTGAACCAATTAATTTTTTTTAAATTGGCTAAAATAATGGATTTTAAATATTTAAAATAAATATTTTAAATAATAGCAATGAAAACTGAGTTTGAATCGACAATTGAAAACGAATATAATTAATTCTAATTATAAACAAGGCCTGAAATGGCGCTGCAGTTTCAAAAAATTGAATTCAAACTTTGTCGGACTGTACCGGGTCCAAAACAAAACTGATTTGAGTGAAACCAAAAATATTTAAATCTGTTAGTGAATACCTTTCTAACGAATCTGAAAAATCGAATTTTCATAGCGGAAAGCAAAAGTTATGGCCAAATGAATTTTCAGAAAGGTCGCTATGGAATTTATATAGCCCGTGAAATTGGCCATTTTGCATATGTCCTCGGAATTCGACGAAACCACTTTGGTTGGATCCGGGATGTGAAGTTATTGCTAGGTTTCAAATTTCATAATTTTTGAAGCTAGTATGTGAGCGTGGCAAAGGAAAATGTGTTTTGGTCAATTACAGTTAAATTGGATCGACCAGAAATGGGCCTTTTTGCAAACGGTCTCAGAATTCGACGAAACTAGTTTTGTTGGGACCGTATCGTCAAAACATAGCCAGATTTATTTTTCTGGAATATTTCGAATTAGTTTGTGGCGCTGGCAAATTGAAATGTACGTTCAAATCAAATATTGAATGTTTTATATTTTAATTTGAATAAAAACTGACTGAAACATCCGAATGGGCCTTCGAAACATATCCCATTGTGTTCTGAATGGGAGTAAAACGCTAGGGACGACAGTCGTTGGGTTTGGATTGGGGTTCGCAAGAGGCAAGGGGTATTTTCGGATTTTTAAACTTTATAAATAAATAAAAAATCTACTCGTCCACGTCAGAACCCCCCGCCCCCGCTTCTCTCTCCCCGATAAACGATATACGGCGGAAACCGCTCGTGTCTTCCCTCCTCTTTTTCTCCTCCTTCATGCATTAAAACGCCACGACCCTGTTGGGGTTTTTGTAGATCGTCAGACGAGCTTCAAATCCATATATAGTTTGATTTTTTCCGTTGAGTATATCTCCAGAACCGACCTCGTGAAGATCCGCCGTTCGAAGGTCGATCGCGCCGCCCAGGAGCCGCCGAGTTCGACGCCATCAGCACCTCAGGCGCGCCTCTCGAGGCTGGTCAACGCTGCGTGATCCGATCGTGGTAATACTTCACGGTTTGGTCAAGAATTGAAGACCTAGTTTTGAAGAAAACAATGAGGTATACGGCCAAATTTATTTTCAGCAGTTTTAACAGTTTAAAACCGTTGCAAACTTTGAAAAATCATATCTTTTTCGTTTCTTGTCGAAATCCAGTGAAACAAGAGACAGTGGACTCGTGTGGACGTCTTCTACCTTCTAGAAGAGACCGCATATTTTTCTGAGCCTTCTGCTATTTTTGGTGGAGTGGAACCCAATGTGAGATTTCTAATTTATAAACGATATGGAAAACGACGATGTATAAATTATATAGTCGATATATGAGTTATATAAGCGTTGTACATCTCATGTATAAGCGTTGTATAAGTTGTACGTTCGATGTATAAGTTGTATATGCGTTGTAAAAATTATATATGTGTTGAAATAGAAGTGAATTGCTATTTTTATATATATATATATATATATACACTCCCCTCGTCCACAAACCGTGGACGATATTTATTGGTTGTGATTGGTGTGAAAATTGATTGATAGCGAATGGTTGATTGGAATTGTTTGTGGTTGATATTGATTGATTGTGGTTGAAAAATACCCATTTGTGGTTGAGAAATATTTGGTTGAAACCACATAGGATTAGTTTGTGGAAATGAAATAAATATATACATGCCGCCTGCGTGCAAACTAGATGCATGATTCCCCATTGTCAAAAACTGCGAGGTTTTAAGGTAGAGCGAGGAGCCGTACTAGGGACGGTCCCGGTTTTAACTACCCTGCCGTTATGCTGCCGAAATTTTGAATAATATTCATGTGTTTGAATTATTCTCATTTGCTGAAACTATATTTATTCGCTGAATAGAAAACTTTCATGTGTTGAATCGAAATTCATTCGTTAATTAGAAATACATGTGTTGAATGGTATTCATATTTTGAAATAAATTGTTTTATAATAAAAATCCTATTTTTATTACCTATATAAACTATATAAAATAATAGTGTTTTGAAATGAATTGTTTTACAATAAAAATCACATTTTTATTATATACATGAATTGTTGAAATGTGAAGTGTTAAAAATAGCCACTCGTTCAAATGAATATGCATGAGTTGAAATATTCATTAATTAGCTAATGATATGATTTTTGCCTATGCATGCAACATTAGAATGAATGGTGTTTTTAAACCAAAAGGAATCAAATATGAAGTTGAATGGAAAATGATAAGTGACAAGAACTGTATATATGTACATGCATATTTATTGAACAGGTTATAGCAAAGGGGCTAGAGAAGAGGAATAAAATTTTTGTGCCCGACAAATAAGTACACATTTACTGTTTTGTTTGGGTGATGATTTTATGAGCCTGTTGGCTAGCCGCTTGGCTTTTTCCTTTTCTTTTTGACATGAGACGCCCGTGTGGCTATTTGGGAATTTTCCCAGCCCCTCCCGTACAAAGGAGGTTATGGCGAAATTTTCCAAAATTTAAAGGCGTTAGTGAAATATTTGAAGTGGAAACAATATAGGAATTTTTGAATGAACTATATTTATATAAATATATAAATATAAATAAAATTAAAACGAAACGTGGCCGTGCAGTTCGTGTTTCGAAGCCGTGATTTCAAACAACTAGTGCGGGAAATCCGACCATCGGATTTTCCCGAAACCGCAACCGGTGGGTTCGCCTTTGAAATATCTTTCCAACGGCACCAACTTTGTATTAATCCAACGGTTGGATTGTCTGGAATGTTTAATTCAAATATGAAGAAAAACAGTGCCAGAATCGATTATATATATATATATATATATATATAAGTATATTTAATCGAATAACGACGCTGCAGTTCGTATTTTGAAATCGAAACTTCAAACGATTATACCGGGAGATCCGACCGTCGGATTTTCCCGAAACTGGAACCGTTGGATTCGTTTTGAAAAGATCTTTCTAATGTTGTAAATTTTGTGAAGATCCAACGGTTAGATTTTCAGATATGTGTAAATCAAATCTGAAGAAAAATAGCGCCACGGCCGCGTTATGGCCCGAAGCGTCGTTTTGAATAAATTGGCTATTTTAAAATAAATAAAAATAGCGATAAATCGTTATAAAATATCATAAACGATATGGAATGGAAATAAACTGAATTTGCTCGATTTATGTGGTATTTGAGGGTTGAATGTGTTTGGTGTGAAAATTACATTAAAGAACAAAATTGGTGTTGTTGAATGATTTAACCATTGAAATAAATTGATTTGAAATTCTAAATATACGTGAATTATTTGTAAAAGCCGAGTTAATTCTCATTTCAAATAATTGACCGACGATTGAAAGTCGAAGATGAAGACGGTGGTCGAAGACCGGAGATCTTCACCTCGTTTGGGTGGTAACCGAGGTCCTGATTGGGAGGCATCCCGAAATATGGATAATGAGTGGTGATCGTCCAGACGTACGTGGTGATCGATGGGTTTGCGAGGTATATAGTGCCTTCGGTTTCGTTCAGACCCAGAACGGACTTGTAAATGGACCGTGTGTCTGACATTAGATTTTATTCTGTGTTGATTGATCTCTATTAAATATACATCTGTTTGGCGGTGGAGAATTTATTCTTTTGCTTAACGCTCTTCTCTGAAACGCACGAGCTCAGAGGTTGTATACCGATGGACATCAGTCGCATGGTATTAATTGCTAGTGTGGCATGCCTAAGTGGCAAATGATCAGGGCTTCTGTTGAAAAGCAAAGTCTTGTGGTGATGATCAAAGCACCGCCTGTGTGGCGTAGCTTTGTGTATAATGTGAATTCGCGAGCCTCACACCCCGGTATGAACCAGAAACGGGAGAAGGACATCAGGGAGGGCATGCGTTTCTTTCTAGCTAGGGTGGTGTCAGTGATCTACCAGCCCTGACATTTATATACTTTTCACATGTGTGGTTGTTGCTGTTGCGAGGCACCTCGATTAGATCGGACGATCCGGGTCCGATGGAGCCATTCGTTGGCTCACCTACGCCCCATAGGGAGGGGAAACGCATTGTTCAGGAATTTTAATCCACATCGGTGGACCGGCCCTGACGATCCAAAGGCTTGACTGAGTACTTGTCTGAGGGACGGGCTAGAGCGTCTCGAATTCGGTAAGGACTATCTTTTGCCTTGGTTCATGACGGAAATCTAATTTCCAAATACGTGACTGTGCGGTTTTGATTGTATATATATATATATGGCGACATGATATATGGTACCCATGCCGTCTATGATTGATAGTTTATGATTTGAAATTGTTTTCAAAACATATAAACACTAGCAATAATATCAAATGCCTTTGTTTTATTCGTATCAAGCATATTTTGGCCGTTATAAGGTAAAACTCTATCCTCCGGTTTGCGTTGCATTGTGTGATGGGGACTGAGTCTTATAATGGCTTTATTTTTTGAAAAGGCATTGCGTTATTTAAAAGAAAGTTTTGTTTTTAAAGCACTGGCAATCCGATGGAGTAAACCCGTTCCACGAAAGTGGCGTGGTCCTGTGATTAGCCACATTTTAAATGTGTTGAGTAGATTTCTCATACCAGTCCCATGACTGACTCGTAGTTTGTTTCACTTTCAAACTCGGGTGCCCCTTTTTCTACACGGGCAGCCTTGTATTCAGGTTTAGCTGACTTTCTTTCTGGATAGCTGGAGCTGAAGACGGATTCTATCATTTATCTCTTTTTATGTTGTTCAGCTCCTATTGTACATTATGTTTGTTTTCCGCTGTAGACATATATGTATAGTTGAACTGTAATTGTACTAAGTAAGATCCTGTATACTGTGTAACTCTGATGATTACTTTTATCCAGTATATTCTATTGCTCATTATCTGGTGTATTTATTTAATTCTGTTCTGCTATTATCTGTTTCTGTGTTATATTCCAAGGATTACCCTTGCCACCGTCAGTACGGGGTTTGGGGTCGTCTCATGTGATTTGTGCGAATTCGTGTGTTGAACTCGATATAACATATAAAAATCAATACTAGCAATTTCTATACATTTACAGTTATAAAATAAATTAAAAAATTGTGTTAAATTTTAGTGAGAGAACTCTCACATTCGTTTCCACTCCGTCATTTTTTATTTCTGAATTTCTGTACAGTTTGGGTTAAAATTTGCCTGAAATTCCAATGTGCTCCGTTTCAGTCCTGGTCAGTTCCATGTTGTAGAGCTCTTCAACACGATTCCAACGCAAGTGAAATCGTCCGATTCCGTCCTCATATGAAAAAGTTATGGATTTTTAAAATTGAGTAATTTAAATATGGAAATTAAATTAATTAATTAACTACATTTACCAAAGCGTTGTCGTTTCCTTTTTAATTTCCATCGTCTTCAACCTGGACCAAAACCCACGCTCCTTAACCCATTCTTCAAATCTAGGGTTTGATTTTGCATGCACCACAAGCAGGTGTACTTCGATCAGGGATGACCACGTTGAAGGCAACAGCGGCAGCGTCCGGCGCCTGGCACGGTGGCCAACTCGGCGCTCCCTAGTGGTCAGAATTCGAGTGCGAACCGCACATGTTTGAGAGGCTGGCATGAGAAATTTACAACCCTAAATCGGATCAAACCATTTTGAATCAAAAGCCCTTGAATTGCTCTACGAGATTTGTTTTGGAAGTATTGAAATTTATCGAACGAATTTGTGGATTTTTGGATAAGAAAAGGGGATCATTTCTGCCGTTGAAAACAAAGAGCGACGGCAGTTCCTGAGATGGCCTTAGGGTTTGGGAAATAGGGTTTACTTATACCATTTTAAATAATAATATTTTATTCTGTTTTTGATTAAATGTGACATTCCGCTTACGATCTCCAAATGAAACCCAACAACCACCGTTTCTAGCTAAATACCCCCATTCCGGACACAATGGGATAATGTTTCGTAAATCAATTCGACTGTTTCGATCAATTTTCGTCAAAATTAAAATATAAATCAATATATATTGAATTTATACATAAATTTTAATTTATTGGGGCCATATACTGACTCCAAAAATTATAGAGCAATTATATCTAGCTATGTTTTGATGATACGGTCCTAACAAAACTATTCGTCGAATTTGGAGACTGTTTGAAAAATGGCCTTTTAATTGGTCAATTAAATTCAAACTGAAATTTCAAACACGTTTAAATTTACCACGCTCACATATTAATTCCAAAAATTATGAAATTTGAAATCTGACTATAATTTGACATTCCGGATCCAACAAAAGTGGTTTCGTCGAAAACAGAGGTCATTTGCAAAATGGTTATTTTTAAGGGCTATATATATAATAATATATATAAATTCCGTAGCGACTATTCTAGATTTTTAAACTGGACATAACTTACTATTTAAAAAGTGAAATCTCAGTTTCTTACATTCATTAGAAAATTATAGTTCAAAATATTCTAACGTTTCTTGTTTTACTAAAATCTGATTTATTTTGAATTCTGTACATTTACTTGAATTTAAAAATCGAAATTTTAAACTACCGCGCAATTTCGAGCTCGTTTTAATTAAATTTTATATTTATATGTTCTAACTTCGATTTAAATAAAATTTTAATCGTTATTATTTAAAATAAATCATTTTAAATATTCTAAACCTGTTAAAATAGCAAAAATAAATTTTTTAAATTGGTTCAGAAATTCTGGGTTGTTACAATCTCCCCCACTTAAAATCTTTTCATCCTCGAAAAGGAACGGAGCTAAAAGTTGTTTGACTAACCCGCTCAACTTTCATTCTGGCTTTCATTCTTCAACTTTCAGTTTCTAAGAACTTTGTAATTTCTCAAAAATTTGGCTAACACCCTAAATTTTCGAATTTTTTTGCGATAACCTCCTTTGTACGTCGAGGGTTTGAGGCACCCAATAAATCAAGAAAAAGCATACACAATTTTTGTGACCTATCTATGCCCAAGGGAGACGTGTAAAAATGTCGTAATCTCATACCTTGCCCCAGTGTGGGAAATAAAATAATCCATGTGCCTTAATTAACAACACGAGAGACGTGATTTTTTGTCATCTCTAGACCTGCATAGGGTTTTTATTAAATCCTGCCCCGAGTACCGTTACATGTATTCCTTAATTAAGTCCATAACGGGTCTTCGGTTCAACTTGTAATTTAGTTCCTGCCATACAAGCGTCTCGCCCGTGTGGTAATCCAAACCTCGTCATATAAATGCCAAATGCTTATATGGAATATGATATGATATATTGTCTTCATGTAGTATGTCACGCGGTGTACTTCATAATTTATTTGTTGCTATCCTATGGCGTGGTTTATAATCTCACACAGAACAACCATCACAACGCATCCAATTTCATTCACAGGAGTTTATATAATTAAAATTGCGCAACCAACTCATTAAGGTGTACCTATTTGTCGGGCACACAAATTAATTCTCTACTCCACAGTAAATCCATAACCTGTTAAACAAATATACATACATGCATGTGTATGCAATTTCAATCAATTTTCAGGTTAATACAATGTTTGATTCGATTTGGATTTACTTATCATTCATTCTTTTATTGGTTTTATCAATCCAATATTTTTATTAATCAAACTAATAATCACACCTCACAACCAGCAATTAATTAATTGATTAGCTTTTCAAATATATATCTCTTATATACTCAAAAATCATATTTTTAATGCCAAATCACAAACAATAAATTCTATCTATGTTTGGTTCTCACACCAGTCAATTGGAAATATATAGACATCCTACTTTTGAAACTCGAACATAAATACGGATGATGCAATCGCTATTAGCAGAATCATCTCCGGTCGACTAGAGTGTGATTCTATATCTACCCAGTATACTTGAGACTTCGAATATACATCTCGTCAGGCATATACTCAAACTCTTCTTATACTAGATTGTCCAAAATCCAATTGTCCAAAATCCATTTAAAATAAATTAGTCAAATACGTATAATGTGACATAATTTTCAAAACTAAATTCATTTTCATAAATAATACTCTTCTAACTCGTTCTAGGGCATTACTAACCCTATCTCTAACGAGTTATTCTTATAGGATATTACTGATCCTATCTCTAATGAATTCTTTCGTTTGGTTCTAATATGTCTTGTTCTCTAGCTTTGTAAACCAAAGCTCTGATGCTAACTATAACGACACGAAATTCCCATAAACGAGGAGCCCAGATTGCTTTGAGAACATGACACATCAAAACACAAACAACAGAACATTTCATTGCTATTACAACAATTTACATCAGAGTATGAATAAATATTACGCAACAGAAATAAAATAATATCAGAGATTAAAATACAAGGCAGCGGAAATTTAAATGTATAAATACAATGTATAGCAGAAAATACATCAACAACACAACTGAAAGAAATACACAGATACAAAGCTTTCCGAATATAGCTCCAGCTGTAATCTAGGATCCTGGGAAAAGGAATATCTGTGAAAAACAAAACAACTAGTTGCCCATGAGGAAAATATAGGCACCTAGAATTTAGGTAGAAACAATAAACTTCGAGTCAATCATGGGACTGGTGCGAGAATTAAAACAGCTATTAAATCTTTACTTTAAAATATGGTAAATCACGGGACTACGCCGCATGTCACGGAATGGGTTTACTCCATGTGAATACCAAAGGTTGAAACAAAACGATTTAATAAACAATGCAATGCTTTTTGGAAAAATGAAGCTATTATAAGACTCAAGTCCCATCACACAATGCAACGCAAGCTGGAGGATAGAGTTTTACCTTATAATAGCCAAACATGCTTGGTACATTTTAAAACAAATCATTTTTTATATTACTATAAGTGCATAATGTATCAAACAACTTCAAATATAAATGTATCAATCATAGACGACATGAGCGCCCCATCCCACTAAGTCGCCATATAGGTTTACAAGTAAAATTGAAAAGTCGCATATTGGAAATTGGATTCCATCATGAACTAAGGCAGGGGATCTCTCCTTCTAATTCGTGACAATCTAGCCTACCATGTCTCAGGACTCAGTCGCGACTGCACCTGAGATTTGGTAGGGTCGGTCCACACTTACTTTAGTGGATTGGCAATTCCTGAACAATGCGTTTCCCTGCCCTATAGGGCAAAATGGTCAGTATGTCGACCATATCAAAAGCCACTAGGGACTCAAATCTGAGGTACCTCGCTTTCCAACATCCACATAAGTAAAATGTTTTGGCTCCATACCATGACATCATTCCTAGCTAGAAAGAAACGCATGCCCTTCTTGCGGTCCCTCATCCCGTTTCTGGTTCATACCGGGGTGTGAAGTTCGCGAATTAACGCTGTACACAAAGCTATGCTAATTAAAGCCGTGCTTCGTTCATCAACTACAAGACTCTGCTTTTCAACAAAAGCCTTGATCATTTGCATCTTAGCATGCCACACTAACAATACACGCCATGCAACTGATGTCTATCAGTGTATAACCTCTAAGCTCGTACGTCTCAGAGAAGGATATTAAGCAAGAGAATAAATTCTCCGCCACCAAACAGATATATATTTAATAGAAATAAATAGACATAGAGTGAAATCCAATGTCCGCCACACATCCATTTACAAGTCCGTTCTGGGTTTGAACGAAACTGGAGGCACCTTATTCCTCGTCCCATATGTCCAATACAGAAGAGAGGTCCTCGCACATCCGAACAATCAACAAATACGTCCTGACAACTACCACTATAACCCCTTCAAGGCTGTAACTCCATCTAGGGCATCAGTAGTATCCATTCGATGTGAAGATTATCGGTCTTGCACCGTCTTCATATCTTCGACTTTTAGTCGTCGTAATAGTTATTCAGAATGGGTTAAACCCGGTCTTTCCGAATAACCCGCGTCTCTTTATAATCCAGTGATATATAAACACATCATATGCCTCATTCCAATCTAGAATATTCTTTATTTTAAATGTTCTTCACATTGGGAATTATTCCCATAAATCTTATCAACGATTTAATTCATTTAAACTTCTTGTTTAAATATTTCTTTGAAAACCATTGTAAAAGATTTTATAATATCTTTTCACAAATTTAAACCAATTTAAGGTTTATCAAACTAGTCAGGATTACCGAGCCTTACTGAAGTAATCATTTATTTTATTTTTCCAATCCCAACCTATACATCCCATGGAGAAAAATTGGTAGTACCCTGTAACAACCTGGAATTTCTGAACCATTTTTTTTAGCTATTTTAATGGATTTTGAATATTTAAAATGATTTATTTTAAATAATAACGACAAAAAATTTATTTAAATTGAAGTTAGAATGTATAAATTTATTTTAATTATAAAACGAACTTGAAATGGCGCGGTAGTTTGAAAATTCGATTTTAAATTTCAATTGAATGTATAGAATTCAGTATAAATCAGAATTGGACGAAACAAGAAACGTTAGGATCTGTTTAACTATATCTTTATAATGAATGTGAAAATTTGAGATTTAACTTTATAAATTGCAAGTTATGTCCAGTTTAAAATTTGAAATAGTCGCTACGGAATTTATATATATTTTAATATAATATGTAGCCCTTAAAAATACCTATTTTGCAAACGACCTCTGTTTTCGAAGAAACCACTTTTATTGGATCCAGAATGTCAAATTATTGCTAGGTTTCAAATTTCATAATTTTTGGAATTAATATGTGAGCGTAGTAAATTAAAACGTGTATAGAAGTCAGTATGTGGCCCCGGTAAATTAAAATATGTGTTCAAATTCAATATTGACAGTTATATTAATTTATATTTTAATTTTGATAAAAGCTGATCGAAACAGTCGAATTGGCTTATGAAACATATTCCATTATGTCCGGAATGTGGGTATTTAGCTAGAGGCGGTAGTCGTTGGGTTTGATTTCGAGTTCGTAACGATAAATAAATTATTTTGGAAACTAAATAATAATATAAATATTATATATACCTCCTTTATTTCAGAAACCCTAGCCCTCATAAAAGTACGCCATCATCAACTAAAACCCAAAGGCCATTCTAGTCCGATTTTTTATCCTTAAAAACTCTCAATCCACAACAAATCGATTGGAACTCATTAAGAAAATATCGTTAAGCTTTCTACGATCTTGGAATCTTTACGGTGATGATCGGAAATCGCGGAGTTTTGGGCTCGATTTCTATGCTTGAATGACCACCGTTCAAAGTGGGATTGCGAGTTGTTGGGGCCATCAAATGGGCGGCGAGGTCCGGCATGGGTTGGCATCGTGGAGGCGCAGTCGGCGGCACACTCCGATGAACTTCTGGTGGGGCCAATCGAGGGGTGGCAGCGAGTTTTTCTAGGCGTCACGATGGGTTCGATTACTTCGAACCTGGAAGAGAACGACGGGGTTTAATTCCCCATAATGACATTATTAAAGGGTAATTAGAGATTAATTATTTTAATTAATCCTTTATTTAATTATCGAATGTAAATAATATCATATCTTTTCCATATGAGGTCGGAATTCGACGATTAAAGTTGCATTGGATTCGCAACAACGAACTCTACCACATGGAACTACCAGAACGGAAATGAAACAAGTTGAAGTTTTTGATAAAATTAAATGACCAGTTTAATTTTATTGAAAATAAAATCCTTCAATAAAAGAATGACGGAGCGGAAACCAATGTGAGAACTCCTTCTCACTCAAATTATTTTTATCATGTTATTGTATTCATGTATAAAAATATATAGAATTGCCAATGTAGATTTTTATCAGTTTTAATTATCATTATAAATTGTATATGGTGCCTGTTAGCTCACGTCCCTCGTCCACAGACCATGGACGATTTAAATTGACAATATGGTGTTTTGATTGTGATGTTGAAATGTTTGAACATGTTAAAAATAATGTTAACATTAATAAGGTAGTTGAAATCAAATTATAAATATCTATTTATAATTTAAACAGCGAAAATTGGCTAATTAGAGAAATAATTCAAACCGAATTAGAATTGGTTAAATTTACTAACCAGTGATTTATTTAAATAGACTATTGTTTGAAAACCCCACAATGGTATTGGGATGATATTTGACTACACAAATCCTAAGGGATTTAAGTGTGAGTTGTTTATTTACGGCTTACACGGATTATAAATGCACATTAGATGTCATTTTGGATGTGATAGTTGTTCGCAACTATCGTTCGAAGTTTATGACGTATGTAATCCATATAAATTTATTTATATGGATAATGGTTGAGATTTTATTCCAATCCAGAATAAACAGGAATATTTTTATAAAATAACATTCAATGAAAATGGAAAGCAGATTTTGATGTCCGATTTAGGATGGACACAAAAATATAAATAATGAAGCCAAGTTAAGTAGAAAACGTTTTTTTACTCAAACGGATTTTTATATCGATTTTATTAATTTTTATAATAAATATCGAAAAGATTAAATTTCAAAACTGACATTTTGAAAGTATTATCATTTTGAAATTATAAAATATATAAGAGGTTTAATTTAAAATGGAAATTGTTAGATCCAAAAATGGCTCTAACACCCAAATCATAAATAATTCTAATGAAATGAAATCAAAAACAAAGAAGGAACACACGGTTTATAGTGGTTCGGCGTTAAAGAGCCTACGTCCACTTTCTACTCTTTGAATTGATGACTTGAATGCAATTACAACAACGAGTCTCACTCAATTTCAGTCATACAATGCATGAATTCACTCAATCTCTTCTAAAATGTGCTTTAAAAGATGATTGTAATATGAATATCTTGATGAAATTCGGTTGTGAAGGAGTATGAGTTCTGAAAATGCCAAAGGATCCTTTCAAATGAGCCTTGGAGGTGTATTTATAGGTGGAAAATACCCTTAGAACGGATCCGGTTTGGATGTACGTGGCACTCATCCCATGAAAGTCGGTGACAGCGCATCAGGATAGTGGGAGAACGTGGGAAGAATGGGTGTATAACCGCTCCGTATTTCTAGGGACCATGCACTGCAACTGGTGCTGCTTTCCTTCGGATCAGACGCATGCTGGAGGGGAGTCACGGATCGGTGCATCCGGTCCGGTCCGTTTCTGTCTGAACGCTTCTGCTTTCTGATCTTCACTGTTTTGGATTAGCTAGATATATCCGATCCGATTCGGACTTCAAGTGCATGTTTTTCTAGTCAACATCCTTTATAATTTGGTATTCTGACTTTGTGTAGCCTAGTTCACAAAGCAGGCTAACATTTTGACCCCTCGAAGTGCGCTTCTATTAAAAATAGAGTGTGCTTCGAAATTGTCTGTCCATTGGTTACTAAATTAAAATCACTGAATAGTTTCTTCCATTCGCTCGTAAAGACGCGTTGCTTTGTCAAGTCACATCTCTTGTCGTCTATATATATACAATTTAGCCTGCAAATTGTTTCTGATGCTTAGAATAACTTTGAGAACTTTGCTTGATATCTGAGTGGCTATTTCAGGTAAACTCTTATGATATATACTTATTAGTTTGCTACATCGCCTTTTGAGTTGGTCTTGCATGTTGACTTGTTTCTTGGATATCACATTCATCTGGTCTGGCTTGGAATTAGCCCGTGTAGCATCACAAAGCTAAAGGGGTGCAGGCTTCTCCTCCAGTGGGTCGGCCCAATCATTAGGGGCCCACGAGGAATACAAATAGCCTCATCGTTTTATATAAATTTGCTGAATTCCTCCTCTCCCTTTATTTTATTCCGCCTCCTTCTTCGTCACTCAGCGCGAACCCTAACACCCCAAATTTTATAATTCCGTTTAATCTTCCAATCGAATTGACAGGTGGGGTCTAAATTCTTTAATCGACTCCGTTTTAATCGATTTAAATCTAACTTTAGGAGTAAACTTAAGTAAGTTCGCTCGTCAGTCATGTCAATTTCAATGTTGAACTTCCCATTCCTTTGCCGTCGTCGCTGGTGGTTTCGTCGCCACCTCGGGATGGCTTATGGAGGAAGTCAGAGCTGGTGTTGGGTATACTGATTCATGGGAGCTTGGTTGCGATGGAGGAATTTGAAGTAGGAGAAGAAGAAGAAAGAAGGGACGGGTTCGGTTCGAGGTGGAAAACAAAGAAAAAGGAGAAGTAGCATATTTATTCAATCGGGTCGGGTCAGTGGAACTGATGGCAATCGCAAAGGGAAAGTTGAATTAGGAGGGTGGGCATGAAGGCATAAGGGCGGTTCGGTTCTGTGTCAACCGAACCGGTCGTAATCGCCTTCTTTGGAACTCATCCGATCCGATCCGTTGTAGTGAAATATTCGAACTTGTCTGCTGATGATCTGGGCACTCGACTCGATCCCACAACACCCAGGACATTCGACCCGATCCGATTTTAACATAGCAAAAGGGGACTTGGTCTAAGCTGATCACAACATGTACACCCGAACCGATCCGGAGCTATTTCCATTTAGTTTCCAAACCGATCCAAGATGACCCAATTCAGAGCTCCGAACCGATCCGCCTCAAGTATGTCTTGTCTGGCCTAACTTGCTTTAGAAATGCATGCTCCGACCCGATCCAGATCAAACGTGCATTACCGATCCGATCCTCCATGCTGTACCTTGAAACATAATTATGCTATAATCAACTCAATCAATACTAAATGTGACTTATACCTCTATGGATAGTTAGGATAGAGCCTCTCTGACTTAACTTTTGGATTGCTTATAAATGCATAACTGCATTGTTTATCTCCATATTGCATTCTTATATGCTTACTTTGTATTATTGTGTACACACTTGCACACTTTAGCTCACACATATGCACATGGAGATACGGGCAATTTTACTCTAACTCCCATTCTTGCTTCTTCAATAGCTTAGCAACCATGGTAGAAAGACGCTCGTCTAGATTAGCGGAAAGGAGAGATGCTGCAAGATCATCCGAAAACCCACTTGTCGAGGGTGTATCTTCCACCTCAGATTCGGGATGGAATAGTGAAGGCACAAACTACGAGATGGAAGTTCATAATAGTGAAGCATCTTTTGGAGGTGATGTCTCTCTCGGTGAGGAAGAAGAAGGAGAGGTAGGACATAACCGTGCTCCCGACGAATTCAGGGATGCAGTTATCTTGGAATCACCTAAAGACTCGGTCGAATCGACGATTGATAATGACAGACTTGTCGGGATATGTTTGAAACACGGGATTCTCCGAAGAGATACTGAGGTGCCATCCAAAATAGATCATCCTCATAATCCACCGGAGGGATATATGGCTATTACCAGATTAATGTGTCTGGTCGGGGCAATTCCTCCCTTTCCACCATTCGTCGTAAACTTTTTTGAGACAACTGCAGATCGCTCCAATGCAACTTCATCCTAACTCTTACGCTTATTTGTATACCCTGTACATAGCATATCAAGAAATTCTGGGTGAGGAACTCACCTTCGAAGATGTTCATTTCTTTTACAATTTCAAGAATCGGATCAATGAGACTCCGTCTTTTGTGTGTTTTGAATCGATGCCAAAATGGAAAATTATCCTGGTTCCATTTAGCAGCAAAGCTGGAGATCCGAAGCCTGAATGGTTTTATATCAAGAAACAGCCCGGGTGTGCTAGAAGATGGGTTAAATCAAGTAGGGACTCAGATTTTTTTGAGTTTCAGTTCTAGATTTTATCTTGCATTTATTAAGCGCTGCTTGTTTTCTCTTTGCAGTTTCTAATCCTCCACAAGAGAAGCTTCTAATACAATTTGATCGTTTGAATCGATTACTTAATGGTGACCAAAAATTCTTGACCATTAAGGATTGTTTGGTGGATGAATATTTGCATTGGCACCGTCTGCTTGTCATAATCCGTAGCATAGGGCATGGAGAAGGCCTTTATGTGTATATACTCCCAGTTGATATTATTCCTGAGGCGGGAGATAGCTCGAAAAATCCAATGGTACCCTTTAGGGACTCTCCTTCTCCTCCTTTGACTCAGGATGACGAACTGCCAAACATAGCTAAAAAGGACAGAGATAAATATATTACTCTTGAAGACGTAGCTACCCCTGAAAGGCCAATCTCTCCAAAGGAGTTACCATCAGTCATTCCTTTAGGGGATAAGACTACAGGTGATAACTCTATATGTCGGGATTTAGGAAATCTTCCCTTGCCCGAGACCTTTTATACTGCAGATGACTTTGCGACCAATCCTCTTGCTTTCACTTTTGTAGAAGAAGTTACCTCAGTAAAGTCCAAGGAGACTACTCATACTAGCCTCAGTCCGGGCTCTGGTCTGTCTGGGGGGGAATCACCACTTTAGGAAACACATTGCACTCTAGTACCGCACGTCATAGCACTTGAGTTTTATTTTAACGTTGACTCTAATATTCCTTCATTTCTTCTTATAGGTCAAATAGTGAGGCAGCGATATCATATGCGAGATGTTCATTCGAGTATGCCCCCAATGGATTCCGACGAGAGGCATGATCGGCATGAGAGTTGGGGTAGAGACGACAGGAGGGATCAACTTCCAAAGCCTTATCGACCTTCCCGTTCTCTATCCCTACACCACAAAGGTTCAGACAAACATAAGAGCCATCCTTCACATCATGAGAAAGATAAGTATAGCACTAAGCCTCCTGCTCCATCTAAGGGCACGATTCCTCAAGATGATACCTCAAGAAAGGTTCCTGATCCAAAAGGGAAGCAACCAGAATTGGGGAAGGATGCAGGAAAGAACCGATCCGCTACGAAGCTATCTCGTCGCACTGTTGACATAACTGCCATAAGGTCGGTTATTCTCAACGACGAGAACAGGATAGACTGGAAGTTCTGAGGCGGCAATTTCCCGAACATCATTTCGGGCACATGCACTTTGTCCTAAAACTCAAACCGGTAAAACGTGATTGGGCCAACGATGTCAAGGCTACTATAGATTTCGTGGACGAACAATATAAAGAAATGAAGAAGTATGCAAAGTCTCTCTCTAAAATCATTAGTGATCTAATGGAAAATGTAAAAACCATGGTCGATGCTGCTGAGTATGATGCAAGGGCCATCGAAAACTCTAAGAAAGATCTAGAGGATGCCCAAGCTAAGATTGCTCTTGTACAACGCGACGCGCATAATTATAAGAAGCAGCTCGAGGAATTACTAAAGCGCTATCATTCTGAGCTTGAATCCCATAGTCAGAAGCGGATAGATTTAAAGTAGCAAGCCGAGGATGCCAAATCTGAGAATACTCATCTTGCTCAAGAGAAAGCAGATTTAGCCAAAAAGAATGCAGAGCTTGAGACTAAGTTATTGGAAGCTGAGACAAGGGCAGCTCTTGCTGAAGGAAATGTAAATACGGCTTTGCAACGGTTGAGGAAGTCAACGAACAACTGAAAGTCGCTCAAAGGGAGATTGACGAGAGTGGTGAAACCATGGTCGGATTCTTTGCTCAAGTGATCTGTCACCGAGACCTTTCTTGGCTTAAGGACTATCCCACTCCCCTTGTGTATGCATGGGACCAGCTGGTCGAATGGGAGAAAGCAGAACTCGGAGTGGATTCAATTGACGAAAATAAGGTTATAGAGACATTCCTTAGAGGTGAGGAACCAGTGCGCTTGGCTGAAGGGCGTAGACTTATTGTTGCTGCCGTGGAGAAAGAGAAGCGTCAGGCCAAAGGAAAAAATACCATCAAAGCCGGCTCCTCTTCTGCTATAGCTGAGGTCATTGGAGTAGACGGATATGACCCGGAAAGGCCAGGAATTCCTGAGGCTTCTCTTTTGTCTCCTATAATCGAGTCTACCTCTGAAGTTACTACCGTTCAAGTCGAAAAGTCTGCTGAAGGTATTTCTACCTTTTCGCCTCAATTCATCAAAGCTATTTCAACCTTCGGTCATGTTGTCGGACAGACAATTGATGGTCCCATGTTTTCTCCTGAGTTAATAATTGTTGCTTCTCGCTCTGTAGAAACTAAGATGGTTGAGAGGATTGATGATTCGCAAAAGGCGTCTCCGGGTAAAAAGTCTATTGAAGAGACCCGGGAGAAACAGGATGAGGTCGCTGCTACAGAACCTGGAAAGGGTGACAAAAGTGAGAGAGAGGAGGTTGTCGACAAGGCTTCTGTACCACCTAACACCGAAACTCTTCATGATGATGAAATAATAACTACTTTGAAAGATGACGGTGGTAATGACGGGCATGATGAAGACCCCGATGTTACTATAACTGGGGATGCAGGGAATGTCGATGATCTGACTTTGGCCGAGATGAAGGCCAAGCAAGATAAGCGTATGCAGTTGAAAGTTGAGGAGATAGATTCTGAAAATCTTAAGCCTCTTGCGATAGTATCTCCTGGGTCAAGGTTAGTCGTTAAACTTTCAACTAGGTCAATTACTGAGGAACTTGCTAAAAAATCTTCCATTGATCCCAGCGTCACAGTCCCGGAGAAGAAGAAACCAAAGCGTATTTTCATTGAGACCATGAAAGAAGGGAGGGAAAAGCTCAAGGCTGCCAAGAAGGCAGAGCCTACTCCAAAGTCCAAGTGAAAACGTGTTTTGTCTTTTGTTTTGATATTCCACTGGTCCGTTATTGTTGTAGCGAGTGCAGCCCTCACATCTTTTGCTTAGTTTTTTCTGTATAAACTCACATATTTGTGAATGAAGTAGTTTGTTCCCTGTAATGTCAAGTATTTGTGAATTTATCATTTGAGTAAAAATGCAGATAAACAACATGTCATATCACAGTTATACAATAAAGTCATGATCAAGGGAACATGTGTATATATGCCCCCAATCAATCTTGAATAGACTGATTAACTAAGGCTTATTCGAGATTGATTAGATTCAACATTAAGTTGCACCCGACTCTCTGGCGGGGCTAAATTTATTTTGTCGTTGATGCTTATTCTTCTAGCATCTTTATACTCTCTTGTCTCATAACCAGGTTAGAGTACCATCGAGGCGGTCTCTTATCGGGGTGCACCTTCACGCCTCAAGGGACGTCGTCTTCCCGTCCTTTATACTCTCTCTCGATTCATGAGAGTTAGAGTTAGGAATGTCGTCTTCCCATTCCTTCTATCTTATTATGCAAACGGTCATTTCATTTGCTCCTGCACGCGAATTTTCTCCAATTTTTCAGGTTTAATTTAATGTTTTGTGTTTCATAGTCAAATAATGCAGGAAAGTAAATGACACACGATATTTTTATAGTGGTTCAGCTAAGTCATAGCCTACATCCACTTCATAATTCTTCATTCGTATAAACAGACTTTTTAAGGTAAGTCGTGCCTTTTTACATAGTCTATAAGAACAAAAGGAAAACATTGAATATTTAGCTCAGATATCGCCGCAAGTGTTGAGCATTCCAAGCTCTGGGAATCTCCTCGCCATCTTAAAGGCTCCTGTATCAAGCTTCCGTTGGATGGCATATGGTCCTTCCCACTTTGGACCCAATTGGGTTGAATGCGAGAAGATTCGTTTTAACACTAAGTCCCCTGGTTCAAAAGTCCTGAAGCGAACTTTTCAGTCATAATAACATGCTACTTGATGTCGATGTCTTGAGGCACACAAGTCATCTTCGTCTCTTGTCTCTTCAACCATGTCAAGAGACTCTAGGAGGAGTGCTTTATTCGTCATTGGGTTATAGTATGTCACCCTATGAGAGGGGACTTCGAGCTCCACCGGGATCACGGCCTCTGATCCGAAGGAGAGTGAAAAGGGAGTATGGCCAGTTGTTGTCTTAAAGGTTGTTCTATAGGCCCACAAAGCTAGCGGCAGCTCATCCACCCACTTGGCTTTGGCCCGTTCTAACCGCTTCTTAAGAATATATTTAATAACTTTGTTTATTGCTTCAACCCGCCCATTTGTCTGCGGGTGAGCTACAGCGGTATACCTTTTATCAATCTTGTATTTCTGACAAAAGTTTCTGAATTTCGCGCTGTCGAACTGTGTCCCATTATCAGTTATAATGGTCTTCGGTATCCCAAATCGGCAGATAATATTTTTGACCACAAAACTTATGACCTTCCTCGCCGTGATCGTGGTTAAGGGTTCGGCTTCCACCCACTTCGTGGAATAATCCACGGCGACGATCGTGTAATTTGCTCCTCCTTTGGCGATGGGTAACACTCCAATAATATCGATTCCCCACATAGCAAACGACCATGAGATTACGATTGACTTAAGCTGAGTCAGAGGTGCTCTGGAAATTTTGGCGAATCTTTGACATTTATCGCAGCGTCGTGAATAATCAGCCGCGTCTTTATTTACGGTAGGCCAAAAATATGCATACTGCAGTACTTTCTTTGCTAGGGTTTGGCCCTCGATGCGGTCCCCACACTCACCTTCATGTACTTCTTGCAGTACATGTTTGATGTTGTTGTGTGCTATGCACCGTAGCAGGGGCATAGAAAACCCTTGGCGATAAAGGACATCATCCTGTAAAACGTATCTTGCAGCCTTACGTGTTACAGCTCATCTTTCTCTTTTCTTCAATGGGAGAATTCCGCTCTTGAGGAAGTTCTTGATTGGTGTCATCCATGATTCCCTCTCTGGCTCGGCTTCTAGGGCTAGTGCCACCTCCATTAGATCGAAACTCGGTGACTCCAAAATCTCTATTGGTACCATTTCGGTCTCTTCAGGGTTGTCAGAACTTGCTACTTTTGCCAACCGGTATGCTTTCTGATTCTCTGCTCGTGGAATGTGTGTTATGCTATAATGCTCCAAATTTCCCAATAACTCTTTTACATTTTTAAGATAAGTAACAAGACGAGGTCCTTTGGTCACAAACTCCTTTCGTACCTGACAGACAACTATCTTGGAGTCACAAAGTATGTCCAGTATTTTTACTCCTAGCTCCTTGGCGAGTTTTAGCCCGGCAATCAGGGCTTCATACTCGGAGTCGTTATTGGCGGCAGGAAATTCCAACCGCAGGGCATAGTAAATAGATCGTCCTTCAGGAGCGATTAAAACAACTCCGGTGCCGGATCATCGATCATTCTTGGCCCCTCCGTATATAACTTCCACGGACTAAGCTCTAACTCTTGTTCTGAAGCAACAACCTTGTCATCCACCGTTTCCTCTTCGGGAATCGTGAACTCTGCTATGAAGTCGCCTAAGGCCTGCCCCCTTATTGATCTCCATGTTTGAAAATTCAAATTGAATTGACTCAACTCGATATTCCATTTAAGTAACTGCCCCGATGCTTCGGGTTTTTGCAACACTTGTCTCAGAGGTTGATCGGTGAATACAACTATCGGGTGGGCCTGAAAGTAATGACGGAGCTTTCGGGAGGCAATCAAGAGGTTGCAAGCAAGTTTTTCAATTCTTGGATAATTACGTTATGCTGCGGCTATCTTCTTGCTTACATAGTATACAGGCCTCTGGACCTTGTCTTCTTCACGCACCAATGCTGTGCTGACAGCATGAGATGACACTGCCGGATAGACAAACAAATCCTCATGATCCACAGGTTTTGACAATATCGGGGGCTTCTCTAATAAATCCAGCAGATTTTGGAAAGCCTCCACACAATCGGGAGTCCACTCGAAGTTACGTTTCCCCCGTTTTATCAAATCAAAGAAAGGGACACACTTGTTCGTGGCTTTAGAAATAAATCTGCTTAAAGCGGCAACCTTCCCTGTCAGGCTTTGGACATCCTTAATCTTTCGTGGTTCTTCGATGTTTCTTATCGCTACTATCTGGCTAGGATTAATCTCAATCCCTCGAGAACTTACAATTAACCCGAGGAATTTCCCTGATGCAACCCCAAACGAGCATTTTAGAGGGTTCAACTTCATCCATATTTTCGCAAAATACCAAACATTTCCGCCAAGTCCTTCGTCTGGTCATAAGACTATCTAGACTTCACAAGCATATCGTCTACATAGACTTCCATGGTTTTTCCGATTTGATTATAGAACATGCGGTTGACCAAGCGTTGATATGTGGCTCCTACATTCTTCAATCCGAACGACATTACCACATAGCAATATAACCCCAAGTCGGTAATGAAACTTGTATGCTCCTGATCTGGTATATGCATGGGAATTTGATTATATACTGAATAGGCATCCATAAAGGATAAAAGCTCGTGGCCGGCTATTGAGTCACTAGTTAATCTATCCTAGGAAGAGGAAAACTATCTTTCAGACAAGCCTTGTTCAAATCAGAGAAGTCAATGCAAGTTCGCCACTTCCCGTTGGATTTTTTAACCAGGACAGGATTCGATATCCAGTCGGGATATTTTGAGTCCTTGATGAATCTGTTATCCTTCAATTTCTCTACCTCTTCCTTTAAGGCTGCTGACCGCTCTGGGCCTAACATCCGTCTTTTCTGCTTGACCGGTAGGTGTTTTGGATTGATGCTCAAAGAGTGGCTCATAATAGCAGGCGATATCCCACACATGTCAGCAAGAGTCCAGACAAACACATCCAGATTTGCCTTCAAAAAATCGGCCAATTATTTTGCTCGAATTAGATCTAGCTGTGATCCAATCTTCAATACTTTTGTCGGATCCGCGTCGTCATTGGAAATGTCCACTGTCGTTTCATTGGGAGTAGCCTTTCTGTCCTCAGGTTCCTTATCCTCTCTGGGATCTATATCCTCGAGCACATCTCTGGTTGACTCTCTTGGGGCTGGACCCCTTAATTACTATCACTACACCATATATGCTTATTAGGCTTTGTTTTTAGCCGTATCTAAAGCCGTTGGGCATGTTAAAAAGACGTATCAAAAAGTGTCATGTCTAATTATTAGACACGGCTACCAACTGTATCTCAATATATTATCATACGGCTTTTAGCCGTATCTAAAGTATAATAAGACACGGTCTTTGGCCATGTCTAATTATATGTGTGTGTGCATATATATATATACCCATGTATATATTGTATATATATATATATCATATATGTGTATATATAAAAAACAGAAACTGTATCGCATATGTTTCATAACACAGAGCATACGTACCACAAAGTATACACAGGAATAACACAAATTATATATATATATATATATACTCAAAGCTTTACAAGGTTTGTCATAACACGATGTTTACATACAAACATATACAATAAAAGAAAATTGCATTAGATTCTCATCACATTACGAAGTAACAAAAATGAGGTAAAAAGATAACAGCCTGATAAACAGTCCAGTCGAGGCCGGGAAGTCCAATCCAGTCGAAGTCGTGATATAAAGCCCGCAGCCTGATCGTTCCAGCAAAGCACCATAATCTCCAACAGGACTGCCTATAAAATACAAGAAACAGTTATTTCAATATACAACATTGGTTCAATATACAGCAATATAGATCTGCATTGTAACATTTGGTGACTGAGATGCAAACATGAATACAACAATGGTTCTAACAGTGAAAGCTTCAGTTATTAAACCCATCCATGGTGATTGAGATGCAAACATGTGTTTGTGTAGTCGATCAGTATATGTCTCAAAAATGAATGAATACACGTTGTAAACCCAAAAGAAGAATCACCTGAAGTGTTAGTCCATCTACAACAATGGTAGTTCGTACCCTAGCATACAGAACATCCTCCTATACACACAAAAAGAAACAAATAAACGTAAAGAATATTCAAGATGTGCACACAAGTACATGTCCATTCAATTCTTATGTAAGATACTACGTAGAGATAAGTGTAAAATAATATATATCTGCTCCAACGTCTAAAGATATCAAATCATCATCGTCGGATGACACACATACCCGACTTTCTGATTAAGAATTTACTGGGCGATCCACCAGGTGGTTGCATTTTAGCTCACGCGCAGGGTCAGTAATCCATGCTAATTAGTTTTATTCAAATGTCGAATGCCCCTCCACTTAACCTTTGGAAAAAGCTGCTTTCACTTGCAACTTTCAGTTTCTTTGAAGCAGACTATGTAGTGCAAGATTACTTACACTAAAGTCTCTGCTACAAAGTAAGGGAAAAGTTGCTAGTGAAAGCAGCTTTTTACTAAGGTTAAGTGCAACAGCATCTGACATTTGAATAAAACTAATAAGCATGGATACCCGATCCTACACGTGAGCTAAAATGCATCCACCTGGTGGATAGCCTATTAAAATATTAACCAGAAAGTCTAGTAATCATCCATCTACCAAAATTTTCAACAAACCTGTTAAAATATTTTCAGTACAGTTATTATTCTCAAAACAGAGTAAACTTGTTATAAGACAACCCAATTTAAATTTCAAACATATGGCAAACAAGCAGTCAAATGATGAAGAAATCATTGTTAAATATTGAACTATAGAATTATCCATTTGCTCAGTTTAAGAAATAGACAACTTTTAGTTGCTAAATAGTTAAACTAAAAATCAGTGACAACTTGTACATGACTGTGGTTACTACATTTCGGGTTCAACATGGCAAGCGATCTAAAGAACATATCAATAAACCTGTTAAACTCATTGTTATTTCTTTGTTTCATGGATAAATATACCGCAATCTAAAATTATACCATACATATTTCAATTCAATTCAATTGATATAGCTAACACACTAACAACCAGTTAATTAACACACTAGTACCATACATTTCTGATTCCAGGGTATAACAACCAGCTAACACACAAGTACATACCAATTCAATTGAAATAGCTAACACACTAACACAAAGTAGCAATCGGCTTACACACAAAGACTTCAACTTGTTCCCTAATCCCTACTATCAGGCAAGCACAACACAATTCAATTGAAACAGCTAACAAACTAACACAAAGTAGCAATCAGCTAACACACAAAAACTTCAACTTGTTCCCTAATCCCCACTATCACGCATGCAAAACACGATTCAATTGAAACACATACCTGCGGTGAATGAAGGGGTATGGAATAAGGGTTGTTGCGTCGAAGGAGAGGGTTGTTTACTTGTTCATCTCTGTCGGTAGGGGAGATTCCAGAGAAAGGTGGAGGCAAAATTTGGTGACTGAAAACCCAAATTTGGGTTTTCGGTCACCATTGAAGTAAAACAGAGGGAAAAGGGAGCGGCCAAAATTTTAATTTGGAGTGCCTAATGGGGTGCACAATATATTTTGCATTCGATTTGGCCAAAAGCCGTATCAAATTAACTGATCCGCAGCTTCATTGATGGACGGTTAGATTTAGGGTGTTTGGGGTGGTGCAGATCGCAAAAGGTAGTTTGATACGGATCTTAGCACTATCAAATATGATACGGGTATAAACCTTAGTTTACTTCCGCATCCTGGTGTGCCAAATTGGTTGATATGGTGTAGTGTATGCCGAGTTTTCCTTTAAAGGGGGGAAACGTCATTGGGTTCTATATTCAACCCATTCATTAGCATATTCAACTCAATCATGTAGCAAGCTCGTCCCGTAGCTTGGTCACCTCTCATCACCCCTACTCCTGCGTCAGTTGGGAATTTAAGCAGTAAGCACCAAGGTGCAATACATACCCTAAACTCTGCGAGGGCCGGTCGGCCCAAGAAGGCATTATAGGGTGATTCAACATCCAAAACTACAAATGGCAGGATTCTCACACTCTGGCGATCTCCTTGTCCTAACGTCACTGGTAATTCTACATAGCTTATCGGAGTCGTTGATGCCCCATTGAAGTCCCGTATCCATCCTTCGTAGGGCTTTAAATTTTTCACTTTGAGTCTCATTTGTTCAAAGGCTTTCTTAAAGAAGATATTAATCGAGCTTCTGTTATCCACCAACACTTTATAGACTAAAGCGGGGCCGATGGCTGTGGTAATTACCAGCGGGTCTTCAGTAGGTGATTGAATTCCGGTATCATCTCTATCATAAAATATGACGTTGTCTGACATCGTCCTTTGCTGTTTCACTGGAGTGATGTCTTCGAGGTTACTTCATTCTCCTACTTCAAAGTGCTTGGCGGCATTAACGTACTGATCCATTGCTTTGAAACTATGGCTAGCTAGATGGGGCCCGCCTATAATGGTATTGATAACGATCCCTTTACCTTTCTGTTGGGCTGTGGGTTTGGAAGTAGGCTGATTTTGGTTCGGGGTTTGCCCTCCTTGCCCCCTGTCCCGTGGGGCGACCTTGTACTCGTCTAGCTTCCCTTCCCGCAACAATTTCTCAACTACATCTCTCAAATGACAACATTTGTTGGTAGAATGACAGTGGGTTCCATGGAACAAACAAAACTTTCCCGTAGCGATCTCTTTTTCGGTTGAGTCTCTGGGTGGTGGCTTTTTATATTGCAATACGTTGCATGTATCCAGATAAATGTTTTCCAATGTGTCATTCAACAACGAATAGTTCTCAAAAGTTTGGAATCGGCGTCTTTTGCTAGAGTTGTTCCCTCGGTTCCTATTCTTCCTATTGTCATTTCCATTCCTATTGTTATTACCTCCGTTCTGGTTGCCGACGTTCACCTCAAGCTTCCCCGAACTGTCACCGGAATGCTTCATAGCAATATTACTTTGGACGCCTTCCCTCGAGGCCCCTTCAGATTTTCTCTTTCTATTTGCATGAGCTTCCTCTCGCCTTAAGAAAATATTGGCCTTTTCGTATAACAATTCCCTAGTTGGGGGTGGTTTTCCGGATAGATAATCCCCGAAATTGTGTCCGGGTCGACTCCTTCTATTAAGGCCATCAAAATAGTCGGTTCATGAGGGTCACTGACTTCAGTGACAGCCAGGTTGAAGCGGTCTAAATACGATTTCAAAGATTCACCCGGAGCCTGCTTAATCCTTGATAATTCTATGACGGCTTTAGATTTTCGAGCATAAAGCCGAAACTGGTTCATAAAGCATTCACTCAATTCTTTAAAAGTTGATATCGACCATGGAGGGAGTCGGGTGAACCACATTAGCGCCACGTCTTCTAAATAAATTGGGAAGGCCTTACATTTTATAGCGTCTGGAGCTGCTGTGGCATTCATGAACCATGCATACCTCATCAGATGTTGTCCTGGGTCGGTTCTCCCTGAATACCGATCCATTTGTGGCAAGTTAAATCGCCGAGGGAACTGGAAGTCCAATATATCATTTGTGAAGGGGGTGTGACTTCGCTCAATGCCCCAGTCCTCACTAGTGTATCGTCGGCTTTCGGACATGGTTTGGCGCACCATTGCCCATACATCGACATTTGTTAACGTTTGCTCAGGTTCTCTAGCCCTAATATTCGGATTACCCCTATGCTCCTGATTAGGAGATATCCTCTTGTTTCTAGCGGAAGCTTCCCTACTCTGTTCCCTCCACTCCCGGTCATTCACGGGAGGAAGGGGTTGGAGAAGTTGTTGTTGCATAGGATTAGTAATATTAGTGTAAAGACCCGGAAATTTGAACACTTAATCTTCAAATATTGTAACAGTTTGGAATATTGTTAAATATTGTAAATGTGAATTTATAACCTTGTTAAACATATTTTAATTAATATTCAATGATCCTAAACTCATTTCGGAAAACTTTTTTCAAAAATATATTTTTTGGAAAAATGTTGAAAATGTGACCGAAAACCGTTTTATCGATATATAGCTATTTTATCAATAAAAGTTGTTGAAAATTTGAATGAGTTTCTAATTAATCATTAGGAAAGTAACTAGCAAATAAAAATATTTTTCATATTTAGGGTTGACTAAATATTTATGATGACATAAGCAAGATGACATAAGCGAGATGACATACGCAAGATATTTAGGAAATAAGGAAGATGACATAAGCAAGATGACATAAGCGAGATGACATAAGCAAGATGACATAAGATTAGGGTTTTAGGGGCTTTTAGGTCTTTTCCCATTTACCTTGCTTTCCCTATAAAAGAAGAGGCATACCTTCTCTTTTCATTTACAAAATTCCTAAGCAAAAATTGAAGCTTTAATGGCTTATCTTCATCTTCTTTCTCTTCCTTACTAACTTTCTCAAACTATACTCAAACCAACTCCAAATCAACTCAAACTTTGAGTGTAGCCTTCTTATACCATTTCAAGACCTTCTAGCTAGTTAGAAGTTGAAAAATCGAAGAACCTCTCTATTTTCTATTTGAGGCCGTGCGCTATATACAAGGAAGAAGTAAGGAAAAGCAAGGAAAAGCAAGGAAAGGAAGGAGCTTGCTAGCTTGGATATTTATTCTTATTATTGGAGCTTGGATTTGCTAAGGACTAAAGTGAGTTTACTCACTATTTAGGACAACAAATAAAAACCATTTGCATGTCCTTTACTATGCTTAAACTTGCTTGAATGTTAGAACTTATGTTAAAAATGTTAACTTGATTCTTACTTTAAAAGTAAGCGACATATGTGATCCATGTTAATGGATTGGAATGGACTTGAATGAACTTGGATTTGGACTTGAATTGACTTGTATAACAAGTGGAATGGACTTGAAACAAAGCACATAAGGATTCGTAGGGAATTGACATATTGTGGACTTGAACTTGAAAGTGCACTTATAGCGATAGTCGCTATAGATGCAGTTTGAATTGTTGTGTTTTCAACACTTTGTATGGAACTTTGTAATGACATCTTTAGTGATTTCTTATCATATTAGATCTTGTTTTACTTGCATGTTTACTACCTTGAAGTGATTGAATAGTAAAATGCTAAGTAACCCATCAAAAATGACCAAAACTTCACTAGTGCAAAAGTACCCGTTTAACCTTGTTTTTAGATTTTAAAGTTTTGTAAAGGCACTTTAAGCTTATGTAAATTGTCTTATCTTTTTAATATTATTTCTTAATTCTTACAAGAGTATTTTAAAGTATAAAATATCTTCTTTCTAAAATATCTTCTTTTCAAAATATCTTCCTTTTAAAATATCTTCTTTCTAAAATATCTTCTTTCTAAAATATCTTCTTTTCAAAATACCTTCTTTCTAAAATATCTTCTTTCTAAAATATCTTTTTAAATAAAACAAAGGTTAGAAAGGGTTATGAATTGCTAAACCTTGTCATGATTAAGTCACTAGATTAAATGGTAATTGATAATGCTTAACACTAATAAGCCAATGAAGTAGGCTTATCTATTTGTGAGGGTTAAGATTGATGTCGAGTAGGGACAGAGCAATACAGCTCTAACCTACCGGCTTCCCTCTTGATCGAGGGATAGTTAAGTTGATAATGTCATAAACGAGTTAAGTGTACGAACCATGGTTTCTATAAGCTATTGTTTTGACTAGATAGTCAATTAGTCTACTATCGAACTATACCATTATAACTTAAGAAGTATCGGGAAAGCTTCACGATTCCATGCCAATGAGAACCCCCGGGGAGGAGTGTTGGTATGAAACATCTCTAGCATTCACTTACTTTTGAAAGAACCGGAATTGAGTTAACCGGAAATTCATCGATTAGTTTTGAAGAGTCCGGGATCGATAAGTGTTTTACTGATCGAATACCACTTCAAAACTAGAGTACGAGTTCTACGTTTTGGAAGCGGTTGAAGAAGAAAAGTGAATCTATATGAAGGTTGGGAAACTTCTCGTGATGCTCAGATCAAAGTAGTGATTCGTGATCTGTTCGAGAAGTAGGAATCCAATTTGGGATCCGTGTTATGTTCGAGTGATGAAGACTCGTGTGAAAGATGTCGAACGAAACCTCGACATTGGATATGGCTAAAAACAGAGTAGGAGCACAATCTGAGGTTTTGCTAACCTATGGCAGGATATATTGACTCCATATCTAATGTATGCTTATATCGAATCGTGCGGGAGCTCCTCGAAGTTGCGCGCGGGAGTTGGATATATTTAGTTCCACGTGGTGCACTTCGGTGTTTCGTGCGTGGGCCAGTTGTGTTTACCTTATGGTATATTTTATCTAGAGATATGCGATGCTCGTAGGTACTTTCTGACCCTTGTGCATGGAGTTTGGATCTGTATTGAGAGATCTCCAATGGAAAATCCAATATACGAACGTACCTTAGCGGTTTTGTTTGTACACTTAATAGTTGTCGAATGTAACCAATGTAACCATTCCATCTATGTGATTTATTTACATTCTACACCCTAGACATTATCTATAATACAACTATAGTAAACTTAATAAATGGTTGGTTTCTTTTGAGGGGAAAACCGGAGCGGTTATCTGCACGGTCCCCTTAATATTGTTACATGCAATCTTGAGTTTTCTCATACCAGACTGATGTCTGACGCTTGGTTTTTTTTCTCCCTAAAATCCTCACGTACTCCTTCGAGTAGGCTGAGTATGGCAGGTTTTACTTTGGATGCTTTAAAGTTTGGAAGTCGAGCTGGAGGCTTCCATTATCTATCTACTTATTTCTATTTCAGTTGTACTATATTATTTATGTACATATCAGCATTGTGAGGACAGGCAGTTATAACTGTCCAGGATGATTATGGTACTTAGGTTATTGTAACTCTGAAATTCCTTTATTTAGAGTAACCCTTTGTACAATGTTGATATTATATATTTCCGTTCCGCTGTGAGATTCTGATGTTCTATTCTTTCTCCCTTGTTCTACTTTTTTTTTTTACCCAACAAATTGACTTTCCGGCACTTGGATGTTTGGCACACGAATACCGTGGATGTATTTAGTGTCGACTTTCGAGGTTCGAAAAGTCGGGTCGTTACAATTAGGATCCCTGGGTAGAACGTGGGATCCACGCATGGGCAACAACATAGGCTCTTTCAGGCTCGGGTCGTCAGGTCCTAGCACACGAGCGGCATCTTCACGGGATCCCAAGGATCCAAAGGTCAACTGATCAAGATTTTGAGGTCTCTCAAGCAGCCTTCTTTCACAAGGATGTTCTTCATTCGAAGAAGATGAATAGTTTGCAGCAAGGCGGCGTGTTGGAGAAGGTGTCTTTTGCCTCCGGAGCTCACTGAGTTCCCTACTCGTGGTGATCATGTTCTCTTGCATGCGAAGACTGTCATGTTTATAGGCTTCTAACGCATTTCTAGTACTCTAAAGCATGTCAAGAAAACACGAAAAATCTCCGTGTGTGATGGGTGCAGATGGAGCAGGTTGATCACCAGTCGTCGCGGCCGGCATCGGAGCATTGGTAGGTGCTCGAGTAGAGGTAACAACTTCAATCTCGTTCGGGTCGGATCGGAGTAGGGCACCGGAGTCGAATCGGTTCGGAGGAGGGGTCTGAGCAGCTCCAGCGCTTCTGGGTCGGTTTGGATTCTCTTGATCAGTTCGGTTCGGAACATCCGGTTCGGATCAGACTGTTCCAGAGCTCTGCCCCCGCGACCTCGTCAATACGATGGCTTGTTGATCTTCTCTAGCATCAATCTCCCTAGCGCCTTGCAGTTCTTTTCCTTTTCCCTTAGCCATAATGTCCAATTTTTCAGTAATTAATCAGCAAATACTTGAAAATATCGGAAATAGAGGATTAACTTCTTTGAACTTGAAGGTCCAAATAGTAGAACGATAATCCCAAAAAGCAGAGAATTCAAAGATTTTTCAGTGAAAGCACCAAAATGTTAGATCCAAAAATGGCTCTAACACCCAAATCAGAAATAGTTCTAATGAAATGAAATCAAAAACAAAGAAGGAACACACGGTTTATAGTGGTTTGGCGTTAAAGACCCTACGTCCACTTTCTACTCTTTGAGTTGATGACTTGAATGCAAGTACAACAATGATTCCCACTCAATTTCACTCATATAATGCATGAATTCACTCAATCTCTTCTAAAATGTTCTTTAAAAGATGATTGTAATCTGAATATCTTGATGAAATTCGGTTTGTGAAGGAGTATGAGTTTTGAAAATGCCAAATGATCATTTTAAATGAGCCTTGGAGGTGTATTTATAGATGGAAAATCCCCCTGGAATGGATCCGGTTCGAATGTACGTGGCACTCATCCCATGAAAGTCGGGTTCGGAGGGAACTAGATGGCGACATCGCATCAGGATAGTGGGAGAACGTGGGGAGAGTGGGTGTATAACCGCTCCGTATTTCTAGGGACCATGCACTGCAAGTGGTGCTGCTTTCCTTCGGATCGGACGCATGCTGGAGGGAAGGTGCAGGTCGGTGCATCCGATCCAGTCCGATTCTGTCTGAACGCTTCTGCTTTCCGCTCTTCACTGTTTTGGATTAGCCAGATATATCTGATCCGATCCGGACTTCAAGTGCATGTTTTTCTAGTCAACATCCTTCATAATTTGGTATTCTGACTTTGTGTAGCCTAGTTCACAAAGTAGGCTAACAGAAATGGAAATGAAATCGTTTTTAAACGAATTTATTAACGTTTTTATAAAATATGTTTTGAATAGAAATTGACGATATATATATATTATATGGTTTGAATAGAACGCACCGCGCAGCGACCGTTTGCGAATTTCGACCATTTACTTCAAATAGACGTAACGGGAGGTCCGAGCTTCAGATTCCCCTAAAACCGGAACCATTGGGGTCATATCAAAAAGTGCTTTCCAATGAATATAAGAGATTTGAAATATAATGGTTAGATTCTAAAATATGTCCAAATCAGTTTTGGAAAAGGTCGTTGTAAATGTAGTTCGATGATCGTTTATGGAAATCGTCTGTATGTGCTTTAATAAAAATATGAATAAATTATGTAAAATCATAATTAATGGTTTGGAAAGTTTTGGATAAAAAATTCCATATTTGAAAAGATAAAAGGTTTTTTTATCCGAATGAACTAGTTAATAAATAAAAATATAATTGCATGATATTTGCAAAAATAATAAATGGGATTTGAGAATGGTTTTTATATAACCAGAATTTTCCAAAGAATAAACTAGAATTGATTCGAATGGAAATTATCTTCAAAAATTTCGATATTGGATTCCGTAATCATACGGATATGGTTATGAGGAATTTGGAAGATACGGATATTTTTATTCCCAATATGATATCCGTTAGTTTCAGAATTTGATATTGAATATAAGCCAATATTATTTCTATTTAGAGCCTTGTATTTAATGTCAAATGAGATTCTGGGTTTGTCGTAAATAGCGCCTTTATTAACATTGTTCTTAAACCCCGTTGAGAAAAGAATAAATCTTTTAATTAAGATAAATGAAGTTTTCCAATTTATAATTATAAATTGGAATTAAATGGAAAATGATTTTTTTTGGGTTCATTGTGAATGATGTTTTAAATAACATTTGTTCTTAAAGCCCAACTAATAGTGCATATATGATCAAGAATTTATAAATCTTTTTATTAAGATTTAATGGAAATTTTCCAAAGTAAAGTTTTCCAATTTAATATATTAAATTGGAATTGAATGGAATGCGATTTGGTAATAATCGAGATGAGTTTCTGTGAAGGAAGGTCGTTACTATATATGGAATTTAAAAGGTTTTGCCATTATTCCATTTATATTATTAGCCTGGTACAGAAATTTGTATCAATTATATATTTTGATCTGTTTTCCGTGAAGATTCCATAGTTAATGGAAGTGATTTTGGGTTTATCGTGAACTGTGTTTTAAAAGACATTCGTTCTTTAACCCAGTTAAAGACGGGATTAATTTTCCATGATGTTGAATAATCATTAAGAAATGATTTTTGAGATTAAAACCAAGTTGGAGTTTTAATGAATCTTTAAATAGATTGAAAGTTAAATGGTAATTAGATTTACCAAATTCAAGAAATGTTTCAAGATGGAGTACCACCACTTTTACTCCATGCGATAGTTAAATCTTTAATTAGATTTGAACACGGAATGGTAATTAAATTTACCGATAACATGGTGGGTGTTAGTTATGGAGTACCACCAGTTTTGCTCCGTGGGATTAATAGATTGGGATTGGGAAAATAAATTTAAAAGATTACTTCGGTAAGGTTCGGCAATCCCGACTTGTTTTATAAAACTTAAATGGATTTAAAATGGTTAAAGGAAAGTATAAAAATCTTTTGAAATGATATTCAAAGGAAGATTAAACAAGCAGTTTACAAGAATTTATCTTTGATAAAATTAATGGGAACCTGTCCCAGATGATATGAATATTTTAATAAAAGAATATTATGGATTGGAATGAGATGTGTGTTTTATCTTTATTTATCACATGATTATAAAGATACGCGAGTTATTCGGAAAGATCGGGTTTAACCCATTCTGAAAGTGATACAACGATTAAAAGTCGAAGATATTGAAGATGGTGCAAGACCGACAATCTTCACATCGAATGGATTTCTACTGATGCCTTTGATTGGAGTTGCTGCCTTGAAAGGGTTACAGTGGTAGTTGTTTGGACGTACTTGTTGATTGTTCGGATATGCGAGGGCCACTCTCTCGTATTGGACATATGGGATGAGGAATAAGGTGCCTTCAGTTTCACTCAAACCTAGAACGGACTTGTAAATGGATGTGTGTTTGACATTGGATTTCATTCTGTGTTGATTGATTTCTATTAAATATATATCTATTTGGTGGCGGAGAATTTATTCTCTTGCTTAACACCCTTCTCTGAGACGTACGAGCTTGGAGGTTATATATTGATAGATATCCGTTGTATGGCATGAATTGTCAATGTGGCATGCTAAGATGCAATGATCAAGGCTTTTATTGAAAAGTAGAGTCTTGTGGATGATTATCAAAGCACGGATTTAAATAGCGCAGCTTTGTGTAGTGTTAATTTGCGAGCTTCACATCCCAGTATGAACCAGAAACGGGATGAGGAACCACAGGGAGTGCATGCGTTTCTTTCTAGCTAGGAGTGATGTCATGGTATAGAGCCCATACATTTTACTTATGTGGTTGTTGGAAAGCGAGGTACCTCAGATTTGAGTCCCTAGTGGCTCTTGATATGGTCGACATACTGACCGTTATTCCCCATAAGGCAGGGAAACGTATTGTTCAGGAATAACTAATCCACTAAAGTAGTATGGACCAGCCCTGCCAGATTCCAGGTGCAGTTTCTGCTGAATCCTGAGACATGTTAGGCTAGTTTGTCTCGAATAGGAAGGAGAGATCCCTTGCCTTGGTTCATGATGGAACGCAGTTTCCAATACGTGACTTTTCGGATTTAGTTGTAAACTTATATATGGTGGCATAGTGGCATGGGACGCTCATGTCGTCTATGATTGATACATTTATATTTGAAGTTATTTTGACACTATGCACTTATAGTAATATCAAAATGATTTGTTTTAAAATGTACCAAGCATGTTTGGCTATTATAAGGTAAAACTCTATCCTCCGTCTTGCGTTACATTGCGTGATGGGACATGAGTCTTATAATAGCTTCATTTTCCAAAAAGCATTGCATTGTTTATTAAATCGTTTTGTTTCAAGCTTTGGTATTCACAAAGAGTAAACCCGTACCATGACATACAACGTGGTCCCATGAATTACCTATTTTTAAATTAAAGTTTCAATAACTGTTTTAGTTCTCACACTAGTCTGATGACTGACCTGAAGTTTATTGTTTTCACCTAAACTCTGGGTGCCCATATTTTCCACACGGGCAGCTAGAATTTTTGGTTTTGCAGATTTCTATTTAACAAGATCCTGGTTTACAGCTGGAGTTATATTCGAAAAACTTTGTATCCGTGCATCTCTTTAAGTTGTGGTAATTGTATTTGCGCTGTGCATTGTATTTATACATTTTTATTTCCGCTACTATATAATTTTTAATCTCTGATATTATATTTCTGCTGTGGAATATTTATTCGTTCTCTGATATTATTTTACTCTGATGTAAATTGTTGTAATAACAATGAAATGTTCTAGTGTTTGCATTTCAATGCATCGTGTTCTCAAAGCAGTCCGGGCTCCTCCATTTCTTCCGGGATCGGGGAAGTCTGGGTTGTTACATACCCCATATCTAACATCCACTATGTTATTGGTAAATTCAATTACCATTTAACGTTCAAATCTAATTAAAGATTTAACTATCGCATGAAGTAAAACTGGTGATACTCCATTTTTGAACACGTCTCTAGTTTGATAAATTTAATTATCACATTCACATTTCAATCTAATTAAAGATTCATTAAACTCCACTTAGTTTTAATCTCCAAAAATCATTATTTAATGGTTATTCAAATCTAGGAAATAAATCCCGTCTTTGACTGGGTTAAAGAACCAATGTCATTTAAAACATAGTTCACGATAAACCCAAATCATATTCCATTAACTATGGAATCTTCACGGAAATCATAACAGTATATAATCGATATATATTTCTGTATCCGACTAACACTATAAATGGATTAATTGCAAGGCCTTTTAAATTCCATAAATAGTAACCGTCTTCCTTCACAGAAGCTCATCTCGATTATTACCAAATCGAATTCCATTCAACTCCAATTTAATATATTAAATTGGGAAACTTTACTTTGGAAAATTCCATTAAATCTAAATAAAAAGATTTATAAATTCCAAAATATAACTTCATGGTTAATTGGGTTAAAGAACAAATGTTATTTAAAACATTATTACCCAAAATCAACTTTCATTTCAATTCCAATTAAATTAATTAGCAAACTCCTCTAAATCTTAATTAAAAGATTTATTCTATTCTCAACTGGGTTCAAAAACAGTGTTATTAAAGACACCATTCACGACAAACCCAAAAATCCAATTTGATATTAAATACAAGGCTCTAAATAGAAATTATATCGGCTTATATTCAGCATCAAATTTTGAAACCAACGTTTATCGTATTGGGAATAACAATATCTGTATCTTCCAAATTCCTCAACAGTATTCGTACAATCACGAAATCCAATATAGAAATATTCCGAAGATTATTTCCATTCAAATCCATTCCAATTCATTCATTGGAAAACTGGTTATATCGAAACCCATTTAAAAATCCAATTTATTTATTAAAAACATTGGATTATTATTCTAGTTAATAACTAGTTCATTTCGATAAAAAAATATTTTTATCTTTTCAAATATGTAATTTTTCAACCGAAATTCTTTTAAAATCATTTGTTATGAATTTACACAATTTTCCTATATTTTTAATAATTTTATTAAGGCCCTTACAGTCGGTTTCCAATAATGACCACCGAACTGCATCCATGGTGACCTTTTCTGAAATTAATTTGGACATAATTTGAAATCCAACCGTTCAAATTTAAATCTCTTGTATTCATTGGAAAGCTCTTTTCGATACGAACCCAACGGTTACGGTTTTAGGAGAATCCGACTATCGGATCTCCCATTACATCAATTTGAAGTTAATGGTTGAAATTCGCAAATGGTCGCTGCGCGGCGCGCTCTATTCAATCTATTAATATATATATATAATATATATATATATATATATCGTCGATTTACATTTAAAACGTATTTTATAAATCGATTTTAAATTCATTTTAAAACGATTTCAACTTCATTTTCAATTTTGAATCAAAATTGAATATTCCATATCATTATAATATTAAAATGATAATATTTCAAAATATCAGATTTTGAAATCAATGCTTTTCGATATTCATTATAAAATGAATAAAATCGACAGAAAAATCCGTTCGAGTTAAAATGGCATATCACTACTTAACTCGGCTTTATATTTTTATATATTTTCGTGTCCATCCAAAATCGGACGTCAAAATCATATTTTAATTCTTTACTTAATTTTATTTTAAACTATTCATTCAAATTTTGAATCGGAATGCAGCTCAATCAATTACCATATAATTTCAGTTATATGGATTTCATACATCGCATGTATTCAACAATAATGACAAATAATCATTAAGCATTCAAAAATCGTCCAGAGTACAATTTACAACTATATAAGCATTAAAATAAATAATTAACGCTCACAACAGCCGGTCAATCGATCGATCGACATATAACCAAATATTGGGATTAGTGTATGCCAAATATTACCCCAATACCCAAGGGGGTTTCAAACAACAACAATCTATTTAAAGTGTAACAACCCGGAAAATCAGAACCAATTATTTTTTTAAAAATAATTTGATTGGGAAATGTGCCAGAATTTAAAATTTTCTTTTTTAAATAATATTAAAGCCATTGAAAATAGTCATTTTGCAAACGACCTCTGTTTTCGATGAAACCACTTTTGTTGGAACCAGAATGTCAAATTATTGCTAAGTTTAATTTTCCATAATTTTTGGGATCAATACGTGAGCGTGGCGAAGGAAAATGTGTTTTGTTCATTTCAGTCAAATTTAATCGACTGGAAAATAGCCATTTTTCAAACGGTCTCGGAATTCGACAAAATTAGTTTCATTGGGACTGTATCGTCAAAACAAAGCTAGATATATTTCTTCTGAAATTTTTAGAATCAGTATGTGGCCCCGGTAAATTAAAATGTCCATTTAAATTAAATATATATTGATCTATATATTTAATTTAAAGAAAAACCTATCGAAACAGTTGATTTGGCTGACGGGACATATCCCGTTGTGTCCGGGATGGGGGTATTTGGCTAGGGGCGACACTCGTTGGGTTTGAATCGGAGTTCGTATGAATGGATGAGCCTTATTTGAATTAAATGGAATTAGTTAAATAAAATTAAAATTAAAATAAAGAATACATGTATATTTACTATCCCAATACGCAACCCTAATACTCATTCCTGTAGCCGCCGTATCCCTCTCGATCAATGGCCGATACCTTCAAGACTTCGATCCTCAATATCTTTTAATCCGTGCTATATTTTCAAACAAATCCAAAGAGAAATCGAAGAGGATCGAATAATCTATCGATCCATACGGTTGGATCGCGTACAGAGCTGTATTGTGCTCGAACCGGGACCGTGAACAACCGTCGTTCGTTGGCGAACCACCCCCTCTGGCGGCGAATGAGTTGGACAGGGTGGGTTCCCCCTTGAGCACCTCTGTCTCCTCTTCGACGTAGTGGCGTTTGATCTTCGTGAAATTGAGTACTTGGAACGAAAAGCCGTGACCTAAAATCGAACAATTGGGTTAAGGCGACGGCCTGAATTTGAATTGAAGAAGAAGGGTATGATATTAATTAATTAATTATATTTAAATTGTTATTAAATAAACCATATCTTGCTCAAACGAATTCGGAATTTAACGATTTCAGGACCATTGGAATCGTGAGACCGAGATCTACCTTTCTATACTGACTGGAGCGAATTCTGAGCAGATCGGATTTTGGCAACATTTCGAATTTGATTTATTCAGAATTGAACTGACTGTGAGAAATTCTACTCTTTTTATTTTATAATTAAAATTTATTAATCATAATGACGGTATTATACATACGTTGTAATATTCTGCTAATTGTCGATACGTGATTTGATATGTGTTTGTTGGGTTCTGCAGATCTGTTAAAAATTAACATTTGTGTTAATTAATATTGGATTAAACAAAGTTATCACCGGGTTCATTAGAATTATTGATGTAGAAATTAACATTGGTCTTAATTAGAGAGTTGGATTAAACAAAATTTATCATTTTGTTTATTAGTTTTGTTGAGACCAAAATTTACATTTTTGTCAATATAAGTTAGTGGCGACAAAATTTACATTTTTGTCAGTATAAAATAGTTGTGACAAAAATCCACATTTTTGTCAATATAAGTTAGTGGCGACAAAATTTACATTTTTGTCAATATAAAATAGTTGTGACAAAAATCCACATTTTTGTCAATATAAGTTAGTGGCGACAAAATTTGCATTTTTGTCAATATAAAATAGTTGTGACAAAAATCCACATTTTTGTCAATATAAGTTAGTGGCGACAAAATTTACATTTTTGTCAATATAAAATAGTTGTGACAAAAATCCACATTGTTGTTAATATAAGTTAGTGGCGATAAAATTTACATTTTTGTCAATATAAAATAGTTGCGACAAAAATAGACATTTTTGTCTAAACAAAATAGTTAAAATAAAATAGACATCTTTGTTGTAACAAAATGGATGGGATGAAATAGACATTGTTGTTGTAACAAAATAGTTGGAAATAAAATATTTTCTTTTTATTGTCCATTTATACAATAAAAAGAGTTGAAATAAAAGATTATCTTTATTGTCCATTTATACAATAAAAAGAGTTGAAAGATTACATTTTTTTGTAATTAAAGATGATATGAAAAGATTTCATTTTTCTTATGTAATTAAAGGAGAAAATAAAAGAGTACAACTTTTTATGTAATCAAAGAAAGGGATAAAAAGTACATTTTTATATGAATTCAAAGAAAAGAATAAAAACTATATTTTTATGTGAAATCAAAGAAAAGAATAAAAAAAACATCCTTTGTGTAAACAAAGAATAAAGAATAAAAGATTTCATTTTTGAGTAATCAAAGTATGAAAATAAAAAGATTACATCTTTACATAATATAATAAAAAAAAGCAAGGATTACATGTTTACAGGATGTAACAAAAGAAAAGAAAGAAAATTACATTTTTATATAATGTAGTACAAATATAGAAGAAGTGTACATTTTCATTTTTATATTAAAAGGTTTACATTTTTATTGTAATGTAAAAAGTTCACGTTTTTAACGAGATGTAAGAATATAGAAATAGTCCATTTTATAAAAATGAAACACGTTTTACATTAAAAACCATATTTCAATGTAAAGTGGAGGATATATATATAAATGTTCATGTTTACATTGAAATACACATTTTTAATGTAATACAGGAAAATAGAAAAATGTTTATTGTTTTGAAATGAAATCATGTTTACCTTGGAATTCACTTTTTTTTTGGTAATACATGAAATTTACATGTATTATATGAAAACCATTTACGTTAGGATAAAAGTATTGAAGCATTAAAAATCACATTTTTAATGTAAAAGGGGATTCCTTAGAAAAGATATGTTAGAATTTGTGTTAAAACATTATGTGTAACAGGCTAAAATAGATAGAAAAGAGAACATATAACCAAATATGTTAATACATTAAAAATACTCTTTTAATGTAAATATGGGGCGCATAGAGTTTACATGTACTGAAATACATTTTTGTATTAAACCATATCCTTTTACATGTAAAGAAATAAATAGATTTGAAATCGCCTAGCGAATTATATTCATATATATAAATATAAATTAAAATAAAACGAATCGCGCTGCTGTAGTTCGCAATTTGAAATCATAACTTCAAATGATTATGCCGAAAGATCCGACCGTAGGATTTTCTCAAAACTGCAACCGTTAGGTCTGCTTTGGGAAGATCTTCCCAACGACATAAAATTCGTTAAAATCCAACGGTTAGATTTCGAGATAAGTGTAAATCAAATTTTTATAAAAACAGCGCCAGCGCCGCGTAGCGACCTGTAACGTCGTTTAAGGAAAATGGACTATTTATATATATATATATAAATATATAAAAATAGCGATAAATCGTTATAAAATATTATTAACGATATGGAGTGAATATAAACCAATTTCCTCTGGTTTATAATTGATTTGTACCATAAATTCAATCGACACTAACCTATAACATTGGATCGAATTTGACCAAGCAAAGAAATGATCTTGAATTATATATATATTCGCAAATTATTTGGAAAGGTCGAGTTAAATCTCATTCCAAATAATTATACGACGATTGGAAGTCGAAGATTTGAAGACAGTGATTGAAGACCGGTGATCTTCATATCGAATGGATGAGTTGCTACTGACGCCCATGATAGGAGTAGCTACCTTGAAGGGATTACAGTGGTAGTCGTCCGGACGTATTGTTGATTGTTCGGATATGCGAGGTATAAGGTGCCTCCGGTTTCGTTCAGACCCAGAACGAACTTAAAAATGGATGTGTGTCTAACATTGGATTTCGTTCTGTGTAAATTGATTTCTATTAATATATATCTGTTTGGTGGTGGGAGAATTTATTCTCTTGCTTAACACCCTGGTATATATTGATAGATATCAGTCGCATGGCGTGAATTGTCAATGTGGCACGCCAAGATGTAAAAGATCAAGACTTTTGTTGAAAAACAAATTCTTGTGGTTGAAGGTCAAAGCACAGCTTTATTGAGCATAGCTTTGTATAGCGTTACTTCGCGAGCCTCACACCCCGGTATGAACCAGAAACAGGAGTAAGGACTGCAGGGAGGACATACGTTTCTTTCTAGCTAGAGTGGTGTCAGCGACTTACCAGCCCTGACATTTTACTTATGTGGATGATGGAATGAGGCGCCTCGGTTATTTGAGTCCCTAGTGGCTCTATTTACGCCCCAAAGGGCGGGGAAACGTATTGTTCAGGCATTACCAATCCACTAACATATTTGTGGACCGGTCCTGAAGATCCAAGGGTCACTCGAGCTCTGATCTTGAGACATGGTAGGCTAGATTGTCTCGAATCGGTAGAGGACTATCTCTTGCCTCGGTTCATGATGGAAATCCAACTTTCAATACGACATCATGCGGTTTTGATTATAGAACTAGTATGGCGACATAGTATATGGTAGCTATGCCGTCTATGATTGATACATTATGATTAAAATTGTTTTAAAACATATATGCACTAATACTAATAATATCAAATTTGTTTTATACGTATCAAGCATATTTTGACCATTATAAGGTAAAACTCTATCCTCTGGTTTGCGTTGCATTGTGTGATGGGACTTGAGTCTTATAATGGTTTCATTTTTCTAAAAAGCATTGCGTTGTTTAACGATTTACTTTATTTATGCACTGGCAATCCAATGGAGTAAACCCGTTCCGCGTTAGCGGCGTGGTCCTGTGATTAGCCTTATTGTTAAATAGGTTAAGTTAGATTTCTCATACCAGTCCCATGACTGACTTGTAGTTTGTTTCACTTTGCAAACTCGGGTGCCCTCTTTTTCACACGGGCATCCTTGTTTTCAGGTATTAGCAGACTCATTCTGGATATCTATGGAGCTGAAGATGGATCGTATCACCTCTTTTATGTTGTTTAAACTTCACTTAGTATATTATGTTTTTATTCCGCTGCAGACATTTTGTATTAAGTGAAGAAACTGTATTTTATGCTATGTATGATCCTATTATGCTGTGTAACACTGATGATGAATTATTTCTAGTGTAATTTGATGATCCTTATCTGCTGTAATTCTATGTTTCTGTTTCTGCTGTTATTGTTTATATGTTATATTCCAATGATTATTCTTGCTTCTGAACGAGGGAAGTTAGGGGTCATCACATAAAGAAATCATTGGTTAATAAATTTAACCAATTTTAATTCGGTTTGAATTATTTTTCTAATTAACCAATTTTCACTTTTCAATATATAATTGATTATTTTGACCATTTTTATCTATTAGTTTAATATTAACATTTCTAACATGTTAATTATCACAAAATCGTCATCACAATACACAAATCACCAAATCATCCAAATAAATGCTCAACTACCTAGTGCCATTTATGGTGCCATAAGTGGCCATTCGCGGAGTATGAAATGCGAGTGTCGCTAATATCCATACATCGCTTCCAATTTATGTTATTTGTGTGAATTCGTGTGTTGAACTCAATACAACAGATAAAAATCAATACTGACAATTTCTATACATTTACAGTTATAAAATAAATTAAATAACTGTACAAAATTTTAGTGAGAGAATTCTCACATTTGTTTCCACTCCGTCATTCTTTATTTCAGAATTTCTATATAGTTTGGGTTAAAATTTGACTGAAATTCTAACGTGCTCCGTTTCATTCCTGGTCAGTTCCATGTTGTAGAGCTCTTCAACACGATTCCAAGCAAGTGAAATCGTCTGATTCCATTCTCGTACGAAAAAGTTATGGATTTTTAAACATTGAGTAATTTAAATATGGAAATTAAATTAATTAATTAACTACGTTTACCAAAGCGTCGTCGTTTCCTTTTTAATTTCCATCGTCTTCGACCTAGACCAAAACCCACTGCCCCTAACCTATTCTTCAAATCTAGGGTTTGATTTCGCATGCACCACAAGCAGCTACACTTTGATCAGGGATGACCATGTTGAAGGCGGGGGCGGCAGTTTCCTACGCCTGGCACGGTGGCCAACTCGGCCGGCCCCGGCGGCCGAAATTTGAGTGCGAACCGCACATGTTTGAGAGGCTGGCGCGAGCAAATTACAACCCCAAATCCGATCAAACCAATTTGAATCAAAAGCCCTTGAATTTCTCTACGAGATTTGTTTTGGAAGTATTGAAAATTATCAAACGAATTTGTGGATTTTTGGAGAAGAAAAGGGGATCATTTCTGCCATTGAAAACAAAGAGCGGCGGTTGTTCCTGAGATGGCCTTAGAGTTTGGGAAATAGCGTTTATTTATACCATTTTAAATAATAATATTTTATTTTATTTTTGTTTAAATGTGACATTTTGCGTATAATCTCCAAATGAAACCCAACGACTGTCGCTCCTAGCAAATACCCCCATTCCGGACACAATGGGATATGTTTCATAAGTCAATTCGATTGTTTTGATCAGTTTTCATCAAAATTAAAATATAAATCAATATATATTGAATTTAAACGTACATTTTTAATTTACTAGGGCTACATACTGACTCCAAAAATTACAGAAAAATTATATCTAGCTATTTTTTGTTGATACGGTCCTAACAAAACTAATTTCGTCAAATTTGGAGACCGTTTTGAAAAATGGTCTTTTAGTTGGTTAACTAATTCAAATTAAACTTTCAAACACGTTTAAATTTACCACGCTCGCATATTAATTCCAAAAATTATGAAATTTGAAACCTGGTTATAATTTGATATTTCGGATCCAACAAAAGTGGTTTTATCGAAAACGGAGGTCGTTTGCAAAATGACTATTTTTAAGGGCTATAATATATATATATATATTCCATAGCGACTATTCTAGATTTTAAACTGGACATAACTTACTATTCAAAAAGAGAAATCTCTGTTTCTTACATTCATTAGAAAATTACATTTCAAAATATTCCAGCATTTCTTGTTTTACTGAAATCCGATTTATTTTGAATTCTGTACATCCATTTGAAATTAAAAATCGAATTTTCAAACTACCACGCCATTTCGAGCTCTTTTTAATTAAATTTTATATTTATATGTTCTAACTTTGATACAAATAATTTTTTGTCGTTATTATTTAAAATAAATCATTTTAAATATTCAAAACACGTTAAAATAGCTAAAATAAATTTTTTAAATTGGTTCAGAAATTCCGGGTTGTTACAATTTTGCAAAGCTTTTTTTTAAGAGGGGAAAGAAGTGAATTTGAAAACTTTTCTGATGTTTAATGGTATGTCCCTTTAAAATATCTCAAACCTTAATTATGAACCAAAAGCAAACATAAGAAAAGATTATTAGGGACTAATAACATATAAAGTATTTGAAATTAGTTTGTTCTTAAATTGAAAATTTAGAAAGGTAACAAAACAAACAATCGTTCTCTAGAAATTCTATTGATTCTTTTTACAAATGTTAATCCGTCCATCTATTGTTATACATCATATGACGAATATGACACATAACATATGAAAGATCAGTTTTATGTGCATGCCTCTTAATTTGCTATTATTTCAAAAATTGCATATGTTATAATGTGCCTCGGTATTTAAATTTATAAAGAGTTTTCTTTAGTTTTCCCTACTAGTGTTATTTTTTAAAGCAAATGTGCATTGATGTTTTATAACTTATTCCTCATTATGCTTCTTCCTCTTGCCAACTTTTACACATGGTTGAATAAAAATGATTCTAATGATTTTTTTTTCCTAATTACAGAATTCTCATATCATTTACTTTTATTGGCGACGTTTTTGCAAACTCATAAGGAAATGATATAAGTCGTGAGATTGGACATCTGGCTAATAAATCTCCAAAGCACTGCTAAAAGAGGTATGTCATTAGTATCATAAATGAGTGTTATATATATATATATATATATATATATATATATATTAATATTTTAATATGCGGCTTCGAAGGCATTTTCTAAAATTGATTAGAAGATGGAATATGGATCACAAGATGAAACTCCTATATTGTGATGTAATTCATCTTATAAGTTTTCTTACACCTCTTTATCATTTCTATTGCATTGTTAAAATTAGTGGTTTTCCCATCACTTATCAAGAAATAAAAAGGATATGCAATATGCATTGGGCATCGAATTAGTATGCAAAATATTATTATTAGATCAACTCATTCATCAATTTTTTTTTAGCAAAGCTCAACTCATTTCTGATTATACATACGTTAGTATTTTTATGCTTAGTATAATTATGTAGAGAGGTAGGATGAGTATTCATGTATTGGTCAATAATTATTTCTAAAAAACATAGCACGAGGAGTAAAGCTAGGAATTTAGATGGTCCACCAAAATCGACCTCCTTTTCTAGTTAGTCCAACACAGAACATCAATAACTCAAGCATTTTCTCTTTTTCATTGGACAATAATTATCGTTAATACAAAAAACCACTTTTCATAATTTTGATTTTAGTACGTACATTAATTTTCCGTATTGATTAGCAATTCCAATTCAATATGACATTTCTATTAGTTTTAAGTTAGTAACGTAAAGGATTTTATGTTATGAGTTGCAAAAAAAATTGCAAATTGTTCTTAATGCAGTCTACTGCTTTTTTAAATTATGTACATTTTCCGTATGTCGTCTTCATCATTTCATCTAATTGAAGTATGGTTAATTAGCGGATTTTAAGTATCAGTAATGCAACGGGACAAAGAATGGAAGATTTGTGAAATGTGAGCTACACAGTTTAAATTAACTATATAATATCAACAAGAAAAACGTGTAATCTAGACTTTGCACTTTTTGCATTCAACATATCCTTGCTAAATTAATTCATTTATAATTTATTTTGTATTTTTTTGTTTGGTATAATTTTATGCGATAGCAAGATTAATATTCACAAACAAAAACATTGGTTTTCATTTACATCACCAACTATTATTTAAATTTTGCATGTCTTTGTTTCTAATGGATTAGTGCTTGTGTATTATTGTTCCGTTTATGCTAATATAAATAACTACTTGATTAAATGAAATATTGATAATAATGGATAGAAAATTGATTTTTTTTTCTTATTGAATTCATATGTGTGTATTGCTTTTAAATTGGAAATGAACTTAAAATTTTTGAAAATTTAATTTATTATATTCTTTATGATACTTATTATCACGTAATATGTCAACTAATGGCATTCTTTTTATTGAAATAACTTAAGTTTGTATTTTTTGTTATAATGATGTAGAAGAATGATAACAAATTTTAGAACAAAAATAATATCTTTTAATAGAGATTTGATAAGAAAGAAACAATTGTCATCTTAAAAGGTTTTTTAAAAGAAAAAAAATCGGGTACTTAGATAGTTGTACATATTCGCACAATAAATTTTGATAGTGTATTATATTCTATACGTCAACATATGTTTTAATCACAATACACAAGTATCAAACCTATGATCTCTCCCATCAAGGTCTATGCGCTATATCATATATGGAATAAGATATTAAAAGCAAAGATTGCATAGATAATTTTTTTTCTAGATTACATCTTTATGTTATTGTTAGCCAAAATATTCACCTGATGTAAAGTATGAAAGAAGGTTGGCAGAAAAGATAAGCCACAAGGGATAACACGTGAAAAATTACCCAAGGCATTAGGAAAGCAAACCTTCAGGGAGCGGAAACAACGTCTAGTGGCGTCAGATACAAGCTGCCAAAAGCATTAAAATAAAGTCAGCTAGATAGCTTGTGGGAGGATCGAAAAGATCTTTCAGAAAGTGAAGAAGGATGGCACTAAAGACACTATAGAGAAAAGCTCGAGAAGTAAGCTTTCAAAAGGATAAGTGCCTCTGGAGTTGTTAGATACAGATTTTTGAAAGCATCAAGGCAACACTAACATAGATCATAAAGTGGCACACGGGAAAGACCAATTTAGAAGAAAATTATGCCTTTTTCACCAGTGAAAGCATCGGTATAATTCAAGGATAACACCAAAAGCCGGACAAAGACGAAAAGCGATGAAAAAGGACCTTTAGGCGGGTCGAAGGGATTAACTCACACTCATGAAACATCTTTACTGAAGGGGAAGAAGTAGTACAAATCAATCTCCCAGCAATGGTATCACCCTTTCGTTGGAATCAAAAGGAAATCTCCCAGCATCTGTCACTAGAAGGAAGTCGTCAACTAGATCAGGGTCAAAGAATGACAAAACAAGCCTCTCGTCGTGATCCTAGGGCAACAACGATGCCATAATCCCTTCAAAAAGGTTGGAAGGGTCTCCTTTCTAAGTTCTTAGCTAGGCAAAGGGTCATTTAGTCAAAGAGACTCATCAACCTTAAGAATTTTTTTTGGAACATAGGGATCCGAAGAATTTCATTCCAGCTCTTGGAATCATCATAGTAAGGACCGGTATCCTATGTATCGGAGAATCGTCGAATATTTATATTGTTTGCATGTGAGGTCTTATGGTCGTATAACTTTGGGAAATGACTGTTAGGGTCATTTCTTTTCTTCACTATTTTTTCCAAATTTTAATGTGACCATTTACCCTTAGCGAATCTTGTTTTGCCAATAACTTCTGATAGATAAAGAATTTAGATCTGCAACAAACTCCATTGGATTCAGATGATGGTTCCATTCTATGGAGTGGCCACATTAAGCAAATAGACTTACTGTTTGGGAGGAATGATTAAAACAAGGTTTAAAAAGGATTAAATAACTCAAATGGGTCATTAGTGATGGGCCCAACATCCATTTCCGGGATTTGGGAGTTGCAGGGGCTGAAGTGATAGGAGAATATTCTCATATTCATTTCACTACTCCTAAAATTGATACCAACACTCATTAATGGCTTCCCTCCTCTAAAACAACCTTAATCCTTATTTTATTTAGCCAAAACACCTCACTAAGGGGAGATTAATCCTAATCAATATCAATATCAAGTCTAAAGCTGTTGCAATACATTAAAATCTAAGCCAAATATTCTCTATGTTAGATCTAACACCTCTTGGGTAATTAAGGTGACTATATAGTATTCTTACTGACTAATTAGGATAGATTAGCAAATAAACACCTTACAAAAATATTGAAAAATGCATGTAGTTTGTTATTAATCATATGATGAGATATATAAGTTTGGGTTGGTTTAGACATGATCTCTGAAACCCGGAATTTAAGGGGTTAGGAAAATACATGCTTATTTGGTTTTTTTAATCTTATTTAATCGATTTAAATGTTGTTTGATTGTGTTTGGTACGTTAAAATATTGCCTAGGAATGCTTGGATGGATGCAAACGTCGTTGAATGGCGAAATACAATACTAAAATCACTTAGAAGATGTTGCAGATTCCGGTTCGACCACGTCGAGTTGGGTTGATAGAGTTGGATCGACATGAAATTTTGTGGGGATGACAAGAAAGGCCCGAAGAGGCTATAAGCCAAGTTTCAAGTCGTTTGGCGTTCTAGAGACCAAGTTGTGGCGCTTACAAATCTAGTTCGACTATAGAAGGTAGCGCCACTTAAGCTAGGAACAAGTTGGAGACTGGCCAAAGGATGCAAGGGAAAGGACTTTTGATTCGATGGTCGAGCCGGGCCTCAATTTGATTAGCTACTCGAGTCTGGATCAACAAAGTCGATCCGAGTCTGGATCGACTAAGTCGATCTGGATATAGAGTGACCAAGTCTAGTTCAACCTTGTCTAACCGGAGTTGGTTCGATCTGGAAGGGAATAAGGGAATGGGTTTTGCATGTTGGTGCCTGGCGTGGAGCTTCTTCGTGATGACGATCGCGTTCTTTTGAAGACGAACTCCAATATGACTACCTTAAGTCTGAGATGCAAGGAAGGTTTATAAGGGGAGTTACCACAAAGACTCCAAATGGGAACCATCGGGGTGACTTCCAAGTTTGATTTCTCTACGGGCACATGTGCAAAGGGGTTAAAGGTGTTAGACGCTTTGGCACACCCTTGGAAGTGTAGCATGAGGAGGAGATTAGAGTCAATTGACGAGTTAGACCTGATCTGCCTAGACTCCAGAACCTGTTGACGATGTGGACTGGGTAGGGTTATCCACTAGAGTTTGTTAATACTTCGACATAGTGGGGGTGTGTGGAAATTGGTTGGTAGAATAAGCTGATGTTCAAACCTACCAGTGCTACTTGGTAAGCGTAGCCTAAGTGTTCGATGTTGTGTACTCAAACCATCGAGTGAGTGAATGTTATGATGGATGCTCTGTTTGGATGTTTGCTATCACTTTATCTCGCACACTTCACACTTCCATTTACACTCGATATCGTGATGACCTTAGAGTAGAGTGCATTACTATATGTGCTAACTCTTTGGATACAGGGACAAGTCAGGTATGATTCTTCATACCTATTGTATTACCTTATTTAGTGATTGAGAGTGTTATCGCTCACACCAGACTTTGTCTGACTTGGTGTTTTATGCATTTTATCCAATTACTCTAAGTTCTCTAAAATAAGCAGGCTATAGACAGGTTGGTGTGATCGGGTAGCTGACTGGAGACGAGCAGATGGCTTCCACATATTATATATATACATACACACTCTTATCCCTATTTATTTATGTGTATCACTACTTTGTGCATAGTAGTGCATTTCGAGTAAAGACAATATTTTAGAAATGTATTTGTATTCGACTATTTGATAATTTGTTATGATACGGATCCGCCACTCTAATATTATGATTCATTCAGCTTATACTATCTCATCGGTTATATTCATGTCTTATGTTATTATAATATTTTATTCCATGCGTTGTGAGGCATATGATAGGTTATATGGGTTTTATTATTTCAATCTTGATGATCGAATTGCATTAGTCGAGCACCTTGCAGCGCTATTCGTTGGGTGTCAGCTAGTACAGGGCGATCATCTCACATGGTATCAGAACTTAGGTTGCGTAGTTTATCCTAAGTGGGAAGTACCAGGGGAGGGTATACTTATACGAGAGCGCATATTTTTGATATTTTGGTTTTCAAAACTATACCTATATATACACTATTAGTATCTACTTTAGGATAAACTCGCGTTGCATATGCACCGCTAAGTAGGATTCCTCGGAAAGATGATTAATAGATTCTTAGCAGATTGAATGATGAGTCGTCACACGAGGAACATTGTCAGCACTCGACTTCTGGAGTTGAGTAAGGAGAAGGTTCAGGAGCCAACAATGCTAACACTACTGATATGCAGACGATGTTTACTGCATTTATGATAGAGATGAAATGCGCACTAAGGGGCTGCTCTTAATGTTATTGAAGTGTTGGTGCACTAGTGCAGGAGCCTAGTGCTGATTTTGCTAAGCTTAATAAAGATTTTACCAGTATGGGTAATAAACTATTCCAGGGAACGGAGTCGACTACATAGGTTCAAGATAGGATTGATACATATGAACGTATCTTAGAGGATCCTAACCTCGATTATGCCACGAAGAGGAGGTTGGCCTCGTGTCAACTTCAAAGCAGAGATGTAAATTGGTGGAACGCCATCAAAGCTGCTACTCTCGTGGATCAGGTTACTTGGGATCAATTCGAGGCATGTTTCTATGAGAAGTTCATTTCGGTTGCTCAGAAATCTGAATTGTTCTAGAGATTTGCTGAACTAATTAAAGCAAAGAGTTAGAACTATCTTCGAATACATTAATGAATTCTACGCTCTATTGAAATATGGGATTTCTATGATCGACACTCCTAAGAAGAAGAACGAGTAGTTTATAACTGGATTGGATGATTACTTAAGGGAGAGGCTTATCGATCACATCGATGAGACTTTCGAGTCTGTTGTGGGAAAAGCTTTGGGATCAGAAAGCCTTTATCCTAAATCAAAGACTGAAGTAGAGCCAAAGCCGTGGGTAGGCGATGGAGGCAAGAAAAAGTTTCCTAATAAGAGAGACATTCCAGTCTAAGGCAGGGAAAAGAAGAAAGCATAGTCTGAGTTGACTTGCTATAATTGTGAAAAGAAAGGTCACCTCAGCAGAGACTGTAAAGTTGGGACAAAGAAATGTTTAGATTGAGACAAGCTTGGAAATGTCCGGAAAGTTTGCCCTGAACCTCTTAAGGAAAAGCAGTTGGTGAAGACATATACTATTAGCAATGTGCCTTCTTCGTCGAATGCCACAATGGTGGCGGAGAAGGGAAAGGTTATCGTCATCCAATGTATGCTTTCAGTTTATGATATTCACGTTTGGATTCTGTTTGATCCTAAGGCTTCCTATTCCTTCATATTTAGTGACCTATTAGATAAGTTGGAACTGGAACCTGAAATTATTGACCGACCTTTAGTTAAGACCAACCCGATTGGCGGCTCTATGATCCTTTGCATGATTTGCCGTGGGTTGGTCTTATCGAGTCATGGATGCACTTTTATGAGTGACTGCTTTGTTTTAAGCTTTACTGGGTTTGGTATTATCCTCGGAGTAGATTGTCTCTAAAGGTACAGGGTGGTGGTGGATGTGAGAGGTCTTCGTTGGCCATTGGGGCAGAAGATGGGCGAAGGGAGATGTTGGGTTGTCTACCAAGTGATGAGGTGATGGGTGTTTTTCCGTATTCCCTCGACATTCCACACGATAAGTTATTTTGTGTGCATATTGCTGGCGGGTATCCAGACAACTTTGAGGAAGTGACCGGGCTTCCACCACACAGAGATATTGAGTTTCATATTGATTTAGTGAAAGATATCAGACTTATAGTAATTCCCCTTCGACGGATGGCACAAAGAGTGCAGCGGGTGCTCGAGGTGCAAGTGAGCGGCCTCTTAAGGAAGGGTTTTATTCGGAGAAGTATTTCCAAGTGGGCGCAATAATGGTATTTGCCACTAAGGTAGATGGTTCCCTTCTCATATGTGAATACTACTGTGATCTCAACAAGGTGACAAGGAAAAATAAGTATTCCCTCCTAGTAATAGATGTTTTGTTTGATTAGTTGAATAATGTGCAGGTATTTTCTAAGTTAGACCTTGCGATAGGATTCCATCAGCTACAGGTAGCAAATGAGAGCGTGCCTAAAATGGAATTTCGGACGTCGTTTGGTTTCTATAAGTGGTTGGTTTTTTGTCGTTCATCTAACCAACACACCATCATATTTTGTAGATCTCATGAATCAAGTTTTAAGGGATCAGTTAAATAAGTTCATGCTTATATTAGTTGATGTAAGGGTGGCAATTAGACCTAATTCGATGGACCCAGACCCGACCCGGCGAATCTCGATTCTAAGCGGGTCAGGTTTTGTCTTGTCTAAACTATACTTTTAAAAAATCTGGACCCAACCCGACCTGAGTTTTGGTTCAGGTCGGTTTTCTGGTCAGGTCCGTCGAGTCAGGTAGGGTTTGATCGGGTCTTAATTGTATTTTTCATTACCTAGACCCGATCCGAGACCCATCAGGTTAGACTCGAGTTCGGTTCAGGTCTTTTCGAGTCGGTTTGGGTTTTCGGTTCTCGGTCCTATTTGCCAGCCCTAAGTTGATGATATTCTGATCTACTCATGGACAGAAGAAGAACATAAGGTGCATTTGAGGTTTGTGATTGAGGTGTTAAGGAAACTCCGGATAAAGGCTAAATCTTCTAAAGGTCATTTTTGGAGGAGAGAAGCGATGTACTTGGGCCAGGTAGACCCTGAAAAGGTTACGATTGTAAAAGATTGGTTTACGCCTAAGAGTGCAATCGATATGAGGAGTTTCTTGAGGTTATTTGGATATTACCATAAGTTTATCTAGGACTTCTCCAAGGGAGCGGCGCCGTTAACTCAACTGACTAAGAAGAATCAGAATTTTGTCTGAGATGTAAGATACAAGCACGAGCACATATTTAAGAGTCTAAAGGAATACTGTGCCCCAGTATTGGTTATCCCGAAGGGAAACGAAGAAATTATGGTATACATCGATGTTTGTGGTACTGGATTAGGTGTAGTGTTGATGCAGGCGATAAAGTTGTCGCTTATGCCAATCGAAAACTAAAACCATATGAGAAGAGGGACCTCACTCTTGATTTGGAATTGGCAGCGATTGTGTTCGCATTGAAGATGTGAAGGCATTATCTATTGGGAGAAAGATTCGAGTTGTTCCCTAACCATAGTCATTAAAGTATCTTTTCTCTAAGAAAGATTTAAACCTCCATCAGCAATGGTGGTTGAAATTGTTGACTTCCTATGATTTTAATATTGCATACACTCCAGGGAAGGGTAATGCGATCGTTAATGTACCAAGTAGGAAACATGACAGTTTGGGGGCTACGTTTCTAATGTGGAAGAAAATGGAGTGTACTGTTGGTTATGAATTCAAACCTAGGTGCAAGTTAGAGCCAGAGATGTTGGCAAGCTTAATGGTTATACCAACTTTGGTCAAACTACTCGGTCCAGCCATAAGAGTGTTTCTAAATTGTTTGAGATCATTACCAATTTGGAAACTAGTATTGGTGATGAGGTTATGATTATATATGAACTCGACCGTGATGATTGGCTTTGGAAACGTAAAAGGTTGGTTGTAACCGATGGCAAAGGATTAAGAGACGAAGTACTTAAATCGTGTCATCATTCATATTTGACCATACATCCCTGTGGTAACGAGATGTATCGATACATGGGACAAATGTACAACTAGGAAGGCATGAAGAAGAACACTGGGAAATTCATATCCAAATGCATGAATTGTCAACTATTTGAGCAGAAGAAGCCGAGTGGCATGTCGAAACCGTTAGATGTTCCCGAGAGGAAATAGGAGCAAGCTTTTATGGACTTCATTGGCGGTTTACCAAGGACTCGAGTGGGACATGATAGTATTTAGGTCATTGTGGACTAGTTGACTAAGAGCACCAGGTTTATACTCGTCAAGTCAAGTAGGACAGCAGCCAAGCTAGCAGAGTTGTATGTGAAATGGGTTGTGAGATTCCATGGAGTACCACAAGGCATTTTGAGTGACCGAGATCCATTATTTCTTGTGGATTCTGGAAGAGCTTACAAGAAGATTTTGGATTTGAGCTACATCTCAGTACAACTTACCATCCTCAGACTGATGGTCAGACCGAGATGGTAAATCGCATATTAGAGGATCTCTTAAGAGCTTGCATCCTAGATTTTAGAGGTTCAGGGACGACCATTTGCATGTAGTCGTATTTGCATACAATGATGGGTATCAGTCAAGCATTGTATGGCTCTATATGAAGCTTTATATGGGAGGTCATGCAATGCTTCTTCGTGTTGCTTGGAGGTAGGTGAAAAACTGATACTTGGGTCAGATATTGTTAGGGAGACTTCCGAGAAAATTGAAATCATCTGACAACAGATGAGGACTGCCCAGGATAGGCAGAAGAGTTACTCGGATAAAAGACGGAGAGACGTGGAATTCTCCATTGGTGATTTAGCTTTTATTAAAGTTTCTCCATTGAGGAATGCGATTCAGTTTGGCAGTGAGGGAAAGTCGGCATGATGGTTTGTTGTTCCATTACTGTAACGACCCGCCATTTTGACCATTCAAATCGACAATAAACCACACATGTCGACCCAAACAAATCACAAATGCAGGTAGTTATTGGGAAAAGAAAAAAAGAAGAAAGGAGAGAAAAACAATACCAGAGTTCTCACAGCGGAAGGACAATATATAATAAACAAATAGCAGTTGAAATACATATACATTTGGATATAACATACACTGATTATCAAAGTTACACTTATGTAGATATACATAACAAGCAGCGGAACAACATACATAAAATTTATATATATATATACCAAATCCTCGTCTTCATCCTCCAGGCTATTGCAAATCTTTGCTAACTGCAACTTCTGTTGACCCGAGCGTATTGCATGAAAAGAAAACACAACAAACACTCGGATCAGCACTAAATCATTCTCATATTAGTCAAATTAAAATACGAAACAACTTTAGTGTCATGGGTGCAGTAACTCAAGAGATGTTACGGGATTTATTTTTTCCATCTCTCGAGGATCCAAACTAATACATACATAGTAATACACTATTATGATAGTGTCTATCCAGTAAAGTAAATATCATAAAAATAGCGTAAGCGGGATAACCATATTACCCTTACGTTGTTCACTGGCATCAACAGTCTATATAGTACCGTAAATTCACCGTACTGGTATTATCATAGGGCATTCCATAGAAGGCAATGCTAAATCAAAATTGCATGGGGCTTGATATGGATAAATATGACAAGGCACTCGAGACAATGCCCAGGGTAGGATTCTACCAATTCACTCCCGGACCGGTGGTAACGCATGCAGTCACTACCGCCCACCTCGGATCACACTCCCAATTCAAAAGGGACCAAATCATCATCATAGTCATAGAAATTGTATCGAAGAAGTGTGTACGATCAAAGGTGCTACCTCACTTAGTCATGGTATAGCTCCTGTTTTAGTCATTTCAATTCTGACCCGAAGGTCAGGGCTATTTCATCATCGTTCATCTTCTTCAATCCAATAATAGCCTCCAAGTCATCATATTTCATTCTGGATACGTCATAATGTATACAGTTGTTAAACTGGTATCGACACTGACAGAGAGTATGCCACTTGTTGACTCCGGCCTCTTTAACAACCAACGTTTACATTTTCCACATCGGTCGGTTCTTTTACTTTTCACAAAGGTTCGCTTTCATATCAAAATATCATGTTTCAGTTTGAACCCAATTTATATTCTAAATAGATTATAGTTTCATATCACACTATCATAATCATTTCCAAACCGATTACATTCCAACTAGAATATATTTCCATATCCATATATTATAATCATATAATATCTCAAAAATCGATTTATATTCGAGTAGAATATATTTCATATCAAAATCATAATCATTTCAAAAAAATCGATTTACACTTGGAAATCCATTTGTATTCAAACAGAGTATAAATCTCCATAACAACTCATTCGTATCATTTATGGGATCCATTATATTCGAATAAAATATCAATTACCTTTCCATATAAAATTGGTTAGAGTCGATTTATATTCGAATACTTTATCTCAACTCCGTTTCGACTATGGTTTAAATCCAGCACTTTCCATTCGGAAGAAATTTTACAATCATTTAATATACTTGAAAATAGATGCTTATAATTAAAAATCTTTATATAACATATCTGTATAGAAAAATAATGGTTAAGACAAAATAAAATAAATTTAGCTCCCTACGTATATATATAAAATAAAGGTTTTGCAAATTAGTTAAAGTAATAAAATATAAGAAAATTTTAATCTATAACAAATAGTCTATAGGTAGAAGTTAAATAATAAATTTTAAGGAAAAGATTTACTTATTTGAAATTAAACATTGTATATATATATAAAATAAAATTCTTTAATCAAAATTGTTCCTTTCTTCCGAACTTCAAATACTTGAACCCATACTCCAATCTCGATGGAGTTACATAGTTTCATCTCTTGTTTGAAATGCCATTCAAACCAATCTTTCAATTTAGGGAAATCCAGACCATATTCATTTAAGTTGAAAACAACCCCAAGTATCCTCGATCCTCTTTTTCCCAAATTACATTCAGTACGAATTTATTATATTCAAATCCAACCCTTAATTTGAAAATTCCAAATTATATTTAAATCCTACTTTAAGAAATTTCATTTTCTTTAGAAAAAAATTCTTAACCATTTCAAATAACATTCGCGATCCAGATCTTTTACAGAAACAAGTTTATCGAGTATCGGCTCATTTCTTTAAATGAAATTTCTATCAAATAAAATCCCAATTATTTGAAAATCGTTTAACTAACCGATGCCTATATAAAATTTTCTATCCTATGGCCAAGTGATATTAAATGTAATTTCTCAATATTTCAGGGATGGATCTATCATTTCAATCCAAATTAGGGTCACAGAGATTTATCATTTCACTATGTGTTCTTAATTGGGATTCATCGTCAATAATGAGCACACAACATCCATATGCTGAAATAAATAACATTTCAGGCAATACTGATTCAGTAATAACATCAACCAAGGCATCCATCACAACCACTTTATCCCATGGTAAATATCAGTCATGTCAATGGTTAACAAGTGTCGGTAATTCCTAACTAGAAATTTAATTAAATTTAAAATAACTAATTATCGATTTCATTTCCGGTTACACACTTGCATGTTAAATCTAAGCAACCATTCACCAATCAAACACAACCATGCAACCAATTTATTTCAAAATTTAATTTAATAAATGTGGGAATAATTTAGTCATTCGTGAGTGAGAAAATCACTCACCTTTAGGTCCTTAGTGGATCGAACGTCCAACCAAAACCCAAAATTTCACAGTCTCTAAATGCAGCCAAACCAGTCTCAGATCGACCGCAATTCCGCCACGATCCCAACGCACCCAACCGCGTCCAAATCCGAGTTAAAACGAGGAAGTTATTAGCGTTTTTCTCATTTGAACTTTAAATATATAAAAATTAAATAAACACACCACATCAAATCCGAGCTTGCCACATCAGCCTCCCTCAAAACCAATTCCCGCCCCATGCTCTCGTCGATACGGAATTCTGACGGACCAAAACCCATTGACACTGAAGTTTGACCACGAAATTCCACCGCCTCCGACCTCGATAGCTTCTCCGATCACCGCCCCTGGGACCTGGTCCCTCCGGCGCACCCTCCAAGCCCGAAGCCACCAACTCCGGAGGTCCCTTTCGCCTCCGTCGAACCAAAGAATGGACGGGTTTTAAAACCCTAAAACGCAAATTCTGACCACCTCACAGACTTTCATACGATGCCGCTGCAACCGTTGCACTCGTATGAACTTCCTCTACAAAACCCATATCTCGATTTCTCCGATTAACTCCAGAATCGAAAACACCCAATTATTGCTTTAGGGTTTGAAAATCAGAAACTTTGACTGCAAATTCCGGCCAAACGGAGCATTGCATGTTGGAATAATCCGTACCAGAAGCTTCGTATCATCAAGAGCTTCAATTTGACATATAATATGATAGGTTTTGTGGGGATTTTGAATTTGAAGAAGTATTTTTATTTTAAAACTAGGGTTTGAATCTTCGTTTTCTGCCATTAGAGATAAAACAGATGGAGAAAATATATGTATGGAGAAAAATAGCTGAATGAGGTGGAAAGGAACTTAAGTTTCTATATGTATAGAAGGCCAAATACGATAAACAACAATTATCCCATTTACATAGATTCCTTTCACATTTTATCCCGTATGCTCAAACGGTAAGTCGGATTGTAACGCAAATTTACATCCTACCATAATTCATTGTTCCAGACCAATGAAACTAGTTTCGTCGGATTCCGAGACAGTCGCCAAAACAGTAAAATTTCATAGTTAATTAAATAAATAAAATATTCAATTATTCGATTAACTATTTTTAATTCAATTTTAAATATTTATAAATTCCTGTTTAATCCAATTATGACTTAAACAAATTTTATAAATAAATTTCACACATTTCAAATCTAAATTTGATTATTTGAATTTAGGTTTGACTTTCAGTTATTATTACCCAACTTAGAATTCCGCCATTTAACAAATTAAATTTGAATTTCCCCTTTTACTCAAACCACTTAAAATCAAATTTGTTAATAAAATATTAAATTCCAAGTTACAACTATTTTAAGTTCTCGAATTTGATCATTTGAATTTAAATTTAAATTTCAAATTTAACTTAACAACTCAAGTTTTATTTAATCATTTAAATATTAAATCCCAAAACTCCAAATAAAGCTAAATTTGAAAATTTATTTTCTCAATCCAAATTATCATTATCATCAACAAAATTTGATTTTTCTCTAATATTATTCCACTTTATTTATTTTAAATCAAAATTTAAATATACAGGAAATATGGGATGTTATAATTACTAGTCCTTGAGCAGGTTGGAAATCTAGCATATAGAGTTGAGCTATACTAGAAGATGGCCGAGGTACACAATTTGTTCCATGTTTCCTATTTGAGAAAGTTTGTGCACGATCTCGACCCAATTATCACACCGGATTAGTTGGATGGTATCAAAGTGGAACTACAAGTTACTGTGGCTCGTAAGCCTATTCATATCATTGGACACAGTACGAAACAACTTAGAAGGAAAACAGTGAAACTTGTTAAGGTCCAGTGGGTTGAAAGTGAGAGTGATTATAGTTGCTAGAACGAGAAGAGCATGGTGGTGTCATACACAGAGCTCTTTACTTGGTAAGTTTCAATACATCGCCCTTAAATTTCCACTGAAGAATCGAGATATCATCAATTTTCTAGCTTAGAATGCCACAGTCTAGGGTAAGCTTGAATTATTCTACTACCATGTTTTCTATGTGTGTTTGATTTCTTGTGGATGATTGATAGGTGTGCTGGACAATTTTTATTTATTGTTAAGGAATTTCGGGAGCTTAAATTCATAAAGGGGAAGAATGTAACTTTCGATGTGGGAAGTTGTCGTTTACTTAACCCACGCCAACACCCAATGTGCATGTAAGTGCGTTAGCAACACAGTAATCCAAAAATGTAATAAAGTAAAGTAAATGTGAAGACACGGCTTTTTATAGTGGTTCGTCTCTAAATCCTACGTCCACTTCATAGTAATCATTCATCATATAATATCCAATTACAATGTTTTACAATTTCAAACAATAGTTGGGTACAAAGTGTTACAATAGAATAACAAGATGTATGTTTATTCTAAACTTTGACTAAATTTTCCTTCTTCTTCTTTGAGTGAGTTGACTTGGTCATTTATATCCAAATTTATCTTTAATGTCCAAGAAGTCCAAAACAACCCAAAAGTAGCATAATTACCCTTATGAATGTCCAAATGTTGATGGGAAATGCGTATGCCTCATTTTAATTGTCCATGACATGTCCAATGGCCATGAAGAAGGGGATGGCAGAAATGAGGATTTTGGAGCTCTACAAGTCCAAAAGTTGGTGGAGAAAAGGACATGAATGAAGGCCATGCTTGGGGGTATTTATAGGTGAGAGGTTAGGTGGGAGTAGGTAGGAAATGAGTCCCACAATGCATATTTTTGGATCCTTGAAGAGCAATCTCGAATCCCTTAATGTAGCGGCAATTTTCGTATCCCCCTAAGGGATATAAAATTTCGTATACCTCAATGGAATACTTAATTTCGTACCCCACTAAGGATATGAAATTTTGAATCCCTCCGGGGGATATGAAACTTCGTATCCCTTTAAGGAACACGAATTTTTGTATCCCGAGGGGTACGAAGTGGAGGAATTTGAGGGATTCGTGATGTTGAGGTGAGGGATACGAAATCCCTAGAGGTGAGGGATCTGAAATTCCTGAGAGGAGAGGGATCCGAAATTCCTGAGAGAAGAGGGATACGACTTTTCTGCATGCATTCACGGAAACGGGCATAAATTTCAAACTGTAAGTCCGTTTTGTCCAAATGAAAGTTGTACTTGAAGCTAATTCAGAAAGCCACAAGAATTATTGCACTCAGCACCATATTTGAGGTTTTCGGACCCAAAAGAGGTCATCTGATAGGAGTTTTGGGCCTTTTTATGTTTGCGATGCGACTTCGACCAAATCGCTTTGTGTTTTCTAATGATGTTCTTGATGCTGGAGGGCATTGCTAACCACGAACTTTTTGTGTGACAGCTTTAACCAAAAAGCATGCCAACAGTAATGACTCATATTCTACATATTGGAGGATCGTAGAATATTTATATTATTTACATGTGAGGTCGTATGGTCGTATAATTTGGGAAATGACTATTAGGATCACTTCTTATCTTCTCCATTTTTTCTGGATTTTAATGTGACCATTTTATCTTTGGTGAATCTTGTTTCTCCTATTACTCTTGATTGGTAAAGAATTTAGACCTAAAACCACTTCTATTGGATTCATATGATGGTTTCTCATTATGTAGAGTGGTCATGTTAAGGAATTGAACTTACTGTTTGGGAGGAAGGCTGGAATAAGGTTTGGAATGGATTGAACAACTCAAATGGGTCATTAGAGGGTGGGCCGCCCAACATTCATTTGGGGATTTGGGAGTTGTGGGGGCTGAAGAGATGGGAGAACATTCTTCTATTCATTTCACTACTCCCAAAATTGATACTAACATCCATAATGGTTTCCCTCCTTATAAACAACCTTAATCCTTATTTTATTTAGCTAAAACACCTCAATAAGTGGAGACTAAGCCTAATCAACATCAAATAAAGTTTAGAGTTGTTGCACTACATTGGAATCCGAGTCATGTATTCTCCATCTTGGATCTAACACCTTTTGGGTAATTAAGGTGAGTAAATAGTACTTTACTCACTAATTAGGGTAGATTAGCATATAACACGTTATAAAAATGAAGGAAAATGCTTATAATTCGTTATTAATTATATGATGACATATATATTATTTTGGGTTGGTTTGGACATGATTCATGAACCCCATAATTTAAGAGGCTAGGCAAATACATGCTTCTTTGGTGTTTAGACTTAATTAATTGATATAACTGTTGTTTGATTGCGTTTGGTATGTTAAGACATTGCCAAGAAATGCTAGAATGGATGCAAATGATGTCGAATGGTGAAATAGGATGTCAGAAATCACTTAGAAGATGTTGTAGATTTCGGTTTGACCATGTTCAGTTTGACTATGCCGACTTGGGTTAACAAAGTTGGATCGACATGAAATTTTGTTACGACGACAAGGAATATCTCAGGAGGTTTTAGGAAAAGTCTCAAGTCGTTTAGATTTCGGGAGACCAAGTTATGGCGCTTACAAATCCAGTTCGACTAAAGAAGATAGCTCCGATTCGGCTAGGAACAAGTTGGAGATTAGGTAAGGGATCCACGAGAAAGGACTTCCGATTCAGTGGTCGAGCCGGGCCTCAACTCAATCAGGTGCTCGAGTTCGGATTGACTAAGTCAATCCAGATATAGTGACCAAGTACGGTTCGACCATGTAGAACCGGAGTTGGCCCGATCCAACGGGGAATGAGGGAATGGGTTCTGTTAGAGTTTATGACCCAGAGGCAATCCATTTGATGTGATTGATAACATTGTTGATGTTATTTTATAAGAATATATTCTGTTACGTTATATTTACTACGTAATACAAGTACTAACATAATAGAAGTCCTTAGAATAATAATACAAAATTATATAGTTCGAGTAAGACTTGAACTTGAGATTATATAATATACTGAGTATTATAATTCTTAAATGTCTCTAATCAAGTTTTATTGTTTATACAGGACAACAATAAAACATTGAGACTAGTATGCTGATTGACTGATGATCACATCTCGTTGATAATTAATATACGTGATATTAGTGTCAAGACATAAATACGAATTGGAGAATAGTGTATTGGGCCGACCCATCGTGAGATAACTACATACAACATAATTAACGGTATCATAAGTTATTCTCATTGTAACAGTGATGTAATAGTCCTCAGACCTGAAATCATTATAATTTTGTTTGAGGACATTTGTGTTTTGATATCATCTAAAGTTACTTGTAACAGAGTATACGATAATGGTGATTATTGGATACATCTTGAATCGAATGAAAATTATGAATGATCAAGATGGAATTTAACCCCATAATTTATTTGTGGTGATATCCATAGGCCTCTTTATTGAGTGAGACTGTGAAATGCATGGTCATGCTCAAATATTGATTTGTTTTGAACACTCTACTCATCGATCAAGATAAACGGATTAAATTATAAAGAGGATGATATGTTCCATGCTCGAGTTTAATTCTATATATACTGGTTAAAAGGGTTGTATTACATTAATACACTGGTCACCGAAAGGTTGTATCGAATCATTGATCTTATTATAACTTGGGTAGCAGCGACGTATTGCTAGATGTCAATCACTGTTTATGATTTTAAATACGATTTAAAATCATTTCCAACGTTGTAATAACCTATAGGGTCACACACTTAGAACATTGTAAGGGGAACACTGGTTTTGTTTTGGAATAGAATAAAATATCAACCACTGATATTTTGTTTGACTGGGTATAAGGAACGGTTCCTTAGTTAGGGTACACGAAAAGGTATTTTACATCTTTTATAAAACACGGGTACACGTTATTATTTATTTTATTTGACTCATATAAAACCCTAGGAAAAAGAAAATCAGAAATGGCTGTTAGCACCACCATCTTCTCCTATCCTTCGATTCGATCGAAGCCATGTTCGTGTGGATACTAATGGAGGCGTGGCGACTGTCGTGCTCTTGATTCGATCCTCCAATCTTCGGTCGAATTCCAGTATTGAAGAAATTGGGTATTTATCGATTTGGTAAAACCCGAAGTCTAATAATGATCTCGATCCATTAATTTTCATATTAGATCATAGTCAGGGTTTAATTTTTTGCTCCTAATTAGTTTTGAAAACCCTAATTTTAATTTTCAATGGTATTGGACCCATGGATTTACGAAAATCATTGATTGGGTTTAATTGCATTGTTTTATGCCTGAATCATTTGATCTTTGAATCTGGGTTGGAGTTTAATAACTTAGGAACTAAACCAAAACCCAAGTGTTGACTGCAGATTTATTTTATGATTTTGTGCATATACATTGGACTTTCAATTTTGACTTTAAGCTTTAGTGATTGCCTTTTAATTGCTCTTCTTAAATTGTTATGGTAATGACCATAATATTGAAATTTCTATGTTTGTATAATAATGTGTTAGACACACTTATATGGTTTTAATAAAAGGTATAAAACATAGTTTTGTTCTGACATGAAATGTTACATCCAGAACAAGATTTGTGTTTGGTTTAAATTTGAAAACCATTTAAGATTGACATTGGATATCAATACCAACTCAAATGCCTATTTTGTTAATCTTTTCAAATTGAATTAATTATATTGATAAACCTAGTATTGTGGGTTTAATTTTGAATTATAACTCTTATAATTGAATACAATTATAAAATCATCTCTATTATGATTGATTTCTGAAATCTATAAGGTTGCTTATTCAATCAAACACATTTTGAAATAAAACACAACTATGGATTAAGTTTGTTTATTCCATGTATATTTAAAATGAGTTCGAATCTTATATATAAACATTGTCACAATATTAGTCAATTTATTTTAATTCTGAAATTCTATATTGATTAACAGGATAGTTTAAAACCATTTAGATTGTGTAATGTATTTACATGATAACCTGCAGCTGTTCAGGTTCAAATATAAGTGTGTACTTTTATTTTGTAATGAGGCTGATCATTATTTTTTGATCTAACATTTATACTACAATTGAAAGTTATGAACACCTCCACCTGATTAGTATATACATACTCATGACATTTCAATTTTGATGGTGAATCATTGTCTCATATATGAATTTTAAATCATATTGAAATTTGGTTAATTTTCTCAGATATGTTAAGTTATACATATGTCATACAGATGATAGTATAGTATATATATTTAATATTCTGCTGATGACAATGTACTATTATATATATAACATATAATTTGGTCTTGTATATCTGAATTACATATACATATATGTGTGTGTGTGTATATATAAGCAGAAATATTTTCTTATGTTAAACTGTTTATATATTATTGATATATAATCAGAGCAAATATGATTTGCAAACTTCGTATACCCCATTGTACCTTATATATATATATATATATATATATATATATATTTGGGTATGGACATTAAACTTGAACTTAAAACTGATTTATGTTCCAAAGCAAATATGATTTGCATTTGTAGCATATTAATGTTCTGTCAAGTTTGTATTCATTTGTTTGATTTGAATGTGTTTGAGAAACACAATAAAACCGATTTGTTTTCATTATCATATATATATATATAATGTATATATATACCAGTTTTAAATGCATGTTATGGGTAGAACTTTATTAAATATCTTCCTTTCTAATACTTGAAGGATTATCTTGTCACCTAACAATGTCAAGACATCTGATTAGACTTGATTTATTTGATCAGAACAACTTGAATTGAGAATTCATTGTTAATTTTCTGGATTTTGTATTTAGATGACATTTACCATGACAAGTATAATTTTCAAATCATAATTTTTTATCTAAAGGTTGTTGACTCTATAAAATACATATTCATTCCTGAATACTATAATATATGTGTAGACATATATTTGGATGAATTTCATGTTTTAAGCACTGAGATATTAATATGCTATATATATATATATATTGATGAATATATATATATATGTATATGTATATAATATTAATCTGATTCAAAAGGATAAAAACATGAAAAACTTGATGCTTTCCTTCATGATGCATGCATAGATAAAGTATAAATAATGGTGATTCACTGTTTCAAACACAATTTCTAGAATCTTATCCAAATTGCATATTCTGTTACAAGATGTATTTGAATATGCAATTTTTGTGTGCATCCTCAATCTCATGATTCAGACACATGTGCAACAAGTTTTTTTTTTATCATATATGTCTGTTAGACTATTTCATAATTAACACATGTTTTATTTCGTGATTAGCATTATAACATACTACATATATACGCAAATGTCTATATATATGTCTCGAGATTTGGGCATAAATTAACTGTAATTTAATGCTAGATCTAAATTATACAAAATATGCAATTTAATCTACAACAGTAAACATGGTACATATAGAAATTGATATGTAATTTGCACATATATAGTGTTGGACCAAAATGCACAAATCATGAAGTATATGATGTTGTCCTTGCTTATAATTTATATGTATAATACTAAGCTATAAACATACCTTGTATAATTAGCATCAAAAAAGCAGTTATAGGTGCTCATACTTGATGTAATACCTACTGTACTAATTGCAATTGAAGGAATGGTTTTGAACCTGTCAAGAATACATATATTTGATGTATGTTGTTAAATTCCTTAAAATTATGGATTGATGTTAATTTGAATACATGTTTTACATAGGTCCTCAGCATATGTATATTAATATATCAAGATAGAGGTACTGATCTATATACATATATATATATATGTAATTTTAAAATGGTTTATACATTATGATATAAGGACATTGACTCCTGATTGAATATATGATGTATATATCCACCAACATACAATATTTGTTTATATTGCTTGCTTATACATATATATATATATATATATATATATATATAATATTTTGATATATATGGTTGCGTTTAAACATTGTTATAAACAAACATACATACATATATATATATAGATGTATGTATACACACACACATACATATAATGCATACATTATGCAATGTTTATCTTCGAATGGATGATGATCTGCAATTATCTATATGTATGAATATTTGCATATGAACCTATGGCAAGAATCAGTGAGAGTGAATCAGCATGCTAATATGGCTCAATATGTTGATGAAGAACCTTGGCAATCACTAAAGCAAGTGGGGTTTTAAGATATTGCAGTTCAACTACTTATACATATTGGAATACAATGTTAACATATATTTCTTTGTTTGATTAAAATTGCATAACTACCTACGTGTACTATTGAAAAACAAACTATACATTAAGGAGCTAATTGTGTTTATGAATTGCGTGTTTTATATGAATAAATCGTGACAAATCAAATTAGATTTGATTGATTGCAATGTTTGTAGTGTATGATTGATCAGCAGGCAATTTAAATCATAAATGCAATATCTGTATTATTGCATATGTTTGGATAAATACATATATGTTATTTAATTGTTTAACACTTCATATATGCCGTGTTTCATGTATCTTCTTCCTGTTTTGATTATGGCTTTTCTATAGTGGTAATATAATATAGATGTTATATGTAATGGTTGGATAAACAAGTTTCACAAATTCTTTTATAATTGTCATTCAATGATTACTTTACAACTATATAAAATTAATTGTTGTCTATGTTTTGAAATGTTCAAAAGTTGGTAAAATGTATTTTATTTCCTTTAACACTAATGTTGTTTAAATATCTTTACAATTGCGTTAGTGTGGAATTAAAATCACTAATATGAAATACATATACTGATATATGTAGATAACTCTAATATTGACTCCTAGTATGAATTATAAGTTCCCTTTAAAGCAAATTTTGTTATATTAAATCGTGGTGAAGTCTTCCAAATAGTACACCCATCAATGTTCAATCTCATTGGATGTTGGTAATGCCAAAGCATTGTGCATCCTCTTATTTTGGTTTTATGCAATAGGAGTAATTGTAGTGCTTCAACTGTATTATTGGGTCAGATTTAACTAAAGATGCATAATAGGATTATAGCCTTAGAGATAATAGCATGAATTATTATATTTTAAGCAAATGAATAATACTGAACAAAATGTTCATCATGCGATCCAAGAGTTATATATACAATATAATTAACATAAGATGTCTACCTAAAACATTGTGTTTTGGGTTGTTAGCTAAAGCGAGGTCAAGGCATGACTAGATATGGATCTTGGAACACCATATTATATATATATATATATATATATATATATAAACAGAGGGATGTTAATTTGAGTGGAAGCGTATTTTAGTTTAAATTATACATTTATGTTACTATAAATTTTGATTGTTAAAATTTTATATTTATACTAAATAAATATTACAAAATCAGTTAATTTATTAACTAATGTAGATATTAAATAACAAATGACTCTGATTATTTAAATTAATCCTTAGGAAGGATAAATTGAATTAAATCAAATTTCTTGACAAGCATTGAAATTTGAGAATTGTCCTCAAACAAATTAAACGTAATTGTTTTTCAAATATAGAAGATTCAAAAATGAGAATTGAAGTGTGACTTCAACCAAATAAGATATAAATGTTATAACAATCTACTTATACATCTCTAGTATTAGATGCTAGATATGAATCACATAAATATACGTGAATTGATAGTAATTACAAAATAAGTAGAAATTTGATAAAAGGACAAGTTGACTTACGATTGGAAATAAAGCAAATGTTGCTAGATTATCCATAGGAAGATGTTTCTTGTCTATATACTGACTTAATTAAATATACAAAATAATTGTTATTATGAAATTCCATTTAAAATAAATGTTATTATAAATCTTGTTTAGTCAAGTTTAAACTTCATTTGCAATAAAAGAATAATTGTTATTCATTTTATTTAAATGAAATATCTTATGGAATTTCACAAATAATTAATGATCTTTATAAATCATTAACTATAATGTACTTGACATAAATACTGAATGGATTAAAGTTAGTGATTTAAATCCAACATACTTACAGAATTGCCAGTTAGCCCATATAAACAAGAAACGCATATCAAAACTCTATTATGATGGAATTTTGAGATCTTTTGATTTTGAATCATATGAAAAATTCAAATCTTGTTTGTTAGGCAAAATAACTGAATCACTTGACACAGCGAATGAGTGATAAGTAATGGGTCTTGTACATAATGATGTATATGAAGCAATGAATACGTAAGTTAGAGGCAGGTTTTATTATTTCACTACATTTACTAATGATATCAGTAGATACAGATATCTGTATCTTATGAAACACATATCAGAATCCTTTGAAAAGTTCAAAGAATTCAAAGTGAAATTAAAAACCAATTTTAATAGAAATAATTTTTTTTCGAACAAATCGAAAGAGGATATTTAAGCTAATTAATTAATCACTATCCTGACGAGTTTGAAATTGTTTCACAACTCACTCCATCTAGAACACCATATTGGAATGGTGTGTCTGAAAGGAGAAATCGCACCTTATAAGATATAGTATGATTAGTGATAAGTCATATAGATCTTCCGATAAATTAAATTTAGAACAATTGTATTAAATCTCACTAAAACGATTTTGAAGACGCTATATAAGATATGGACTAGGAAATGTCCTAGAATGTCTAATGCGAAGATTTGGTATGCAAGGTGTTTGTTAAATGTCTTTCCTCTGATAAGATCGGACCCAAATCATATAACTATTTTGTGGAATATCCAAAAGAAACAAATGGATATCATTTCTATAAATCCTTTGAGAATAAAATATTTATTGCTCGAATTGGTATCCTTTTAAAGGAGAGAAAGTCTCTAAGATACCAATTGAAAGGAAATAGAATTCGAAATTTCTCGAAAACCACAAAATACCTAGATGGAATGTGAATTATAATACTGTCTCAATGTTTTATAAAACTGTCACAAAAGGTATTTTACATCTTTTATAAAACACGGGTACATGTTATTATTCACTTTATCCGACTCATCTAAAACCCTAGGAAAAAGAAAACCAGAAATGGTGGCTAGCTTTACCATCTTCTCCTATCCTTCGATTCGATCGAAGCCATGTTCGTATGGATACTCATGGAGGCATAGCGACTGTCGTGCTCTTGATTTGATCCTCCCATCTTTGGTGGAATTCCAGTATTGAAGAAATTGGGTATTTATCGATTTGGTAAAACCCTAGGTCTGATAATGATCTCGATCCGTTAACTTTCGTATTAGATCCTAGTTAGGGTTTAATTTTCTGCTGCTAATTAGTTTTGAAAACCCTAATTTTAACTTTCTGGTTCGGCATGTTGATACGTGGCATGACGCTTATTCATAATGATGATCACATTATTCTGAAGGCGAATTCCAATATGGCTAGCTTAAGTCCGAAATCCAAGGAAGGTCTATATGGGATGTAACCACAAAATCTCCATATGGGAACTATTGGGGTGACTTCCAAGTTGAACTTCGCTACAGGAACGTGTGCAAAGAAGTTAATGGTGTTAGATGCTTTGGCACATCCTTGGAAAGTAAAATAAGGAGGAGATTAGAGTTGATTGATGATTTAGTCTTGATTTTCCCGGACCTCAGAGTCTGTTAACGTTGTGGACTAGGTAGGGTTATCCACTAGAGTTTGTTGATGCTTCGATAGTGGAGAGTTATGGAAATTGGTTAGTAGAATCAGCAGACGTTCAGACCTACCAGTGCTGCTTGGTAAGGGTAGCATAAGTGTTCGATGTCGTGTACTCAAAGCACCGAGTGAGTGAATGTGAGGATGGATGCTATATTTGGATGTTTGCTATCACTTTATCATGCACACCTCCATTTACACTTAGTATCATGATGACCTTAGAGTAGAGTACATTACTACATGTGCTAACTCTTAGGATGCAGGGATAGGTCAGATATGATTCTTCATACCTATTGTATTACCCTATTTAGTGATTGAGAATATTATCACTCACACCAGACTTTGTTTGACTTAGGGTTTTATGCATTGCTTCTTATTACTCTAGGTTCTCTTAAATGAGCAGACTAAAGAAAGGTTGGTGTGCTCGTTTAGATGACCGTAGATGAGCATGAGGCTTCCACATATTATATATGTACTCTTATCCCTGTTTATATTTGTGTATCACGACTTTGGGTATGGTAGTTATTTCGAGTTCAGATAGTATTTTGGAAATGCATCTGTATTCGACTATTTGATACTTTACTATGATATAAAACTACCCACTATGATATTATGATTCATTCAGTTTATTCTATATCTCATGTTTTATATCATGTCTTATGTTATTATTATATAAATTTTATGCGTTGTAAGTTATATGGCAGGTCATATGGGTTTTCTTATTTCAACTTTGATGATAGTCTTGCATTAGTCGAGCACCGCCACTGCATAATTCGTTGGGTATCGGCTAGGGCGGGGCGGTCATCACACTTGGTACTAGATCTTAGGTTGTGCAGTTTAACCTAAGTGGGAAGTACTGGGGGAGTATACTTATACGAAAGCGCATATTTCTGGTATTTTGGTTTTCAAAACTATACCTATATATACACTATTAGTATCTACATTAGGATAAAGTCGCACTGCACATGCACTACTAAGTTGGATTCCTTGGAAAGACGATTAATCGGCTTCTTTGCAGATTGAACAATGAGTCATCAAGAGAGTAACACTGTTAGGAACTCCATTTTTGGAGTTGAGGAAGGAGTAGGTTCAGGAGCCAAAAATGATAACAATCCTGATATCCAGACAATGTTTACTGCTTCCATAAGAGAGATGCTTTGGAATACTCAAGGGGCTGCTCCTAATAATACTAGGGGTGGTGGTGCACTAGTGCAGGTGCCAAGAGTCAACTTTACCAAGCTTAATAAAGATTTTACCAGTCTGAGTGGTAAATCTTTACAGGGAATGGAATCGATTGTGGAGATTAATGATTGGATTGATACTTACAAACACATTTCTGAGGATCTCAGGCTGATTGATTCACCGAAGAGGAGGTTGGCTTCGCATCAACTTCAAAGCAGAGTTATCAATTGGTGGAATGCTAAAAAAGATGCTACTCCCGAGGTTCAGATTATTTGGGATCAATTCAATGCTCATTTTTGTGAGATGTTCATTCCAACTGCCTAGAAGTTGGAATCATTTCGGAGTTTTGCTTAACTAAAGAAAGAATGTAGAACTGTCTCCGAATACATTGCTGAATTCGATGCCTTATCGAAATATAGGATGTCCTTCATCGACACTGTCGAGAAGAAGAACGATAAGTTCATAACTAGATTGTATGATTACTTTGGGGAGAGGCTTATCAATCACATCGATGAGACTTTCGAGTCCATCATTGGAAAAGCTTTGATATTAGAAAGCTTTTATCCCAAGTTGAAGACTGAAGTTGTTGTTGCTTTTGAAGTAGAGCCAAAGTCGTAGGTAGGCGGTGGAGGCAAGAAAAAGTTCTCTAATAGAAAACCCATACCAGTGTAAGGATGGGTAAAAGAAGTTGAGTTGACTTACTGTAATTGTGAAATGAAAGGTCTCTTCAGCAGAGACCGTAAAGTTGGAACAAAGAAATGTTTCAATTGTGACAAGCTTAGACATCTAGAAAGATTGCCCTGAAGCTCTAAGGAGAATAAGTTGGTGAAGGCATATGCTAGTAGTGCTTTTCCTTCATAGTCAAATGCCCCAATGACGAGGAGAAGGGAAAGGGTATCATCGTCCAAGGTATGATTTCAATTCATGATATTCTTGTTCGAGTTCTATTTGATACTGAAGCTTCCCATTCTTTCATATCTAGTGACCTGGCAGATAAATTGGAATTGGAACTTGAAATTGTTGATCGATGTTAAGTTGTGACCACCCCGATTGGTCGCTCTACTATCCCTTGCACGATTTTTCGTGGGTTGGTCTTATCGAGTCGTGGATACAATTTTGTTTGTGATTGCTTTGTTTTGGACTTTGCTGGGTTTGGTAATATCCTTAGAGTTGATTAGCTCCGGAGGTATGGGGTGGTGGTGGACCTTGAGAGGTTTCGAAGACCACTGGTGCGAATGATGGGCGAAGGGTGGTATTGGGATGTCTACCTGGTTATGAGGTGTTGACTATTTTTCTGTATTCCCTCGACATTACGCACGATGAGTTATTCAGTGTGTCTACTGTTGGCGAGTATCCAAACATCTTCGAGGATGTGACCGGAATTCCACCATACAAAGAGATTGAGTTCGTATTGATTTAGTAAAAAATGTCAGACCTATAGTAATGCCCTTTCGATAAATGGCACCAAGAGAGAAGCGGGAGCTTGAGATGCAAGTGAGTGACCTCTTGAGGAAGGGGTTTATTCGGAGAAGTGTTTCCGAGTGGGGGACACCAATGATATTTACCACTAAGGTTGATGGTTTCCTCCACTTATGTTAGACCACCGCGAGCTGAACAAGGTGATGAGGAAAAATAAGTATCACCTTCTGAGAATAGATGATTTGTTTGATCAGTTTAATGGTGCACATGTATCTCCTATATTATACCTTACGACAGGATTCCGTCAGCTACGGGTAGCAAAGGAGAGCATGCCTAAAATTGCGTTTCATACGTCGTCTGGTTTCTATGAGTGGTTGATTATGTCGTTCGATTTTGTAATGGCCCTGGAAAAAATTTCGACGCTCGAATTTTCAACAATAATACATCATCCGTATTACTTGTCAAAAATCCAAGTATCGAACCCCAGACTGTTAATAGAAAGAAGTTAGAGGATGAGAAATAGAAAGAAAGAAAATTTAGAATAGAAGAAAAAAGAAGAACACATCAGAATCTCAAAGCGGAACGAATAAATATAACAAATCTCTTTGTAAAAGAAACTGTATATATACATACCATTTATCAGAGTATAACATACATCAATCACAGCGGAAATACACTTTATATCTATCGGTGAAGCCTCCTGCTTCCAGCTCCTGAATCTCCAAGCGAAACCTAACCTGTAAATATAATCGGTCTGACCCGACCACATTTGAAGCAAAGCGAAATTCACCCGGATCAGTCTGGAATACTTTCAGTGATAAATTCACAGCACAAACAACTTGTTTAACTTTGAAAAATCCTTTTTGAAAGGGAAGGATAATAGTACGACCAGCCCATACATAAACACGGACGGTTTTTATCTTAGTATAACCCAAAACATTTTTGAAATCATTATCTTTTCTGATATTATAATAATGTCTATCAAACCACAAATAAATAATAATCTAGCAGAACGCTTGCATCTCACGCTCTACATATATAGTATATAATCAAAATCGCGGGCTCTTATGGGAGAATGGTTTTCCTGGCAAGGTATGGGACCACCTTCTGACAACGTACCTCCGGAGATGAATACATTGGGGTTCAACAAGAACGTCTTGCAACCCGGCTCACACATGACCGGCCCATCATTTTGCTTGAGAGTACCGAATATATCATTACCACAGTTGGGGGCCAACCAACCGAACCAATAGCATACATGTAAAATAAAAGGAACAACTGAAGGCATTTGATTTCTCCAGATCAGCTAATGATATACCCTTTTATTGGGTGCGACCCACATAGCCATGCTTCCTACCCGATTTTTGTGCCATTTCCCGGTTGATGAGGCTTGAGGTTACGTTTATCTCAATAGTCAGCACAACTTTGAATGCCACATCGTCAGATCCGTCAAATCATATAATTGACATCCACAAAAACACTCTGGGTGTTAAGCAAGAGAATTGCTCCGCCACCAAACTTGGTATATTTGTAAAAATCAACGTACGTGATTCTTAAGTAAATACTCGGTCAGACATCCGTCCATACAAGTCATCCAAGAAAAAGATGAACCGAAGGCACTCTCCTACTGCATCCTATAGAGGATTCACCCCAAGGATCAGTAGCGAGAAGTCCTTGTAAATCCGAAGATTTCAATCACGATAGAATCACAAGTCATCATAACTCTGGTAGCTAGCCAGAGAAATTTAACGAGTAGTCCTTCCGCTCATGAAGATCAACGGTCTTCAGTGCTCCGTCTCGACCCTCTTCTGATATCTTCAACGTTACGTATTTGCTGGTCGGAATGGTTTTCGAATATAAATTTGATCCCGATCTTTCCGTGCCAACAATCGCTAAAAGGCCATATTTTGATAGTCGGTTATTTAACTATCAAATCATAACAGTGTATCTAGGTGAATTGGCAGCTCCGGTCCCTTATATAAGATATTTCATTAAACCATTTCGTCGATTTCTTATAATCGATTCTATAAATTTTAACTTATCAAAACCCTCCTGCTTTCGTTACTTTGAAAACATTACTCTGCACTCTTTTTACCAACTTCCCTTTTTATTTCCTTTGTTTAGAAATATTTCCATATTCATTGTCAACATTTTTACTTTCCTCTATCGTAGGAAGGCCGTTTATATATTCTCAAACATTCTTTTTATACTCCTTTATATTGGAAAATATCGTTGTAGCTTTATAAACATACTTTCTTTTTCTATTACCATTTGGCCATATCATTATATTTCTACTTTACTCAAACGACCTATGATTAATTGCCAAAATCTCTCTATTATTTCGATTAAACTATTTCACTTAATTCAATCCTCAGGTACACGCTTATTTTTAAAATCATCGGTTTGGTTAAAATCCCTTTTCATACTTCGTTTATATGATTTGAATTGAACTTCAAATCCTTTCCATGCTTATCCATTCCATAACTTTATTTCGTTTAAGAAAAGAATTCCAATCTTAAAGTACTCGCTTTAGTTATAATGAAATAAAAGTAATTATATTTTCAATTAACTAAAACTAGCATAGTTAATCAATTTTAAAAGGTTATTTTAAATAATTATACATTTCATTAATCGCGAACAACTCGATAATCTCTTCTCTATCCATTACAAACTAATATTATCTCCCAATAATAGCGAAGCCTTCAAGTTGGGGTATTCTAATTACCTCTCAGACCTTGATCGACAGCGTTCTTATCTCAAGATAAATACAAGCTTGTAATACCCAAATTTGCTACATCCTTCCCATTTCTAATTAGTCGGGATTCATGAATCACTTTCTTTTATTTGAAACCCACTTGACACGCTAATCCCCTTTCCTTGATTTAAGTAAACATTCACTAAACCAATTTGATTCTGATATGGATTTACAACTATTTCTTACCTTGGTAACTTCTTTATAACGCTTTATCAAACCCCCCCCCCCTTTAAGTCTTAATTTATCCATACTCATTTTACTTAACAAAATCTTCTTGAAATAGCCATATTAGCTTATAAATCTTATTTACAAACATTTTTTGTAAATTTGGATTGTAATCCTTTCTAAACTTTAATCAAATCCTATCACCACTTATTTACCTCTTAATTGAATTCCCCTTAAAAGTCATCGCTTTAATTGTGTTTAAATCTTATCTTTAATATCACTCTAGCTCGACGGTCCTTTATAAACTTATGGTTATAAAATTCTAGGATTTATAACCAAGTCCTTTGGTAACCTTTACTTAGTCGAAATCTTATTATAATTTGATTTCCCTTTTGAAAAGGTATGCCAATAATTTAAACAATAGCTTTAATCATTATTAATGTAATAATTAACTTCATTATTAACCAAATAAAAATAGACTATTTTGATAGTTAATCATTCATTAATTAACTTCATTATTAATTCAAGATTAAATCATCTACAAAGGTCATTGAATAATAATTAAACAATTTAATAATTAGGTAAAATAATAGTTAATTGAAGATTAACAACATTTAACATCATTCGTTTAATTTAACGAATATTCACAATTTTTTTATTATATTAATTTATATCAAATTAATCCCATTGTCAAATTCAAATTAAAACAGTTGATTTCTGCCAACCGTACATATCAGCTAACCATTAACTGATTTACGTTATCATTTCCTCTATAAATTAATTAAATAACTTAATTAATTTAAATTATCAGTTAATTGTTTATAAAAACAATTATCCTTTTTTTTCTAACTCGTAGATTATTTTATGACTGTAGTTCTTAAATCTCAAAAATGACATTTTATTTCTTATTATAAAATATTGATAATTTCTATTACAACATGGTAATAACATATAAATATATATTTAAAAACTTCTTATTCATTTCCATAAATAAAAATAAACTCAAGACTTTAATTTAGTTATAAAATAAATTTTATACTTTAAAACTAAGTCAATTCGCCTGACGGCAACACAACATCTTAAAATAGTAGATTCCAGGCCTTCACTGCCAATCACTTAACCAATACTATCGATTGATTAAAATCAAAACAACAATCACATCCATTCAACCATCAATATTCAAACTGGTTTCAATGTCATTTCGAGTTTAATTAGTTCATGTGTAAACAATAAAAATAAACAACACACACATGATATTTTGAGGAATCCGATCGGATTTCTCCAACCTGTCCTTCCCTGCAGCACAGATTGTTATAACACATTATGATAGTATGAGATTTTAAACAATTAAATTAATGACTATAATATGATTAACAACAACCATCAACTCAACCATAAGCAACCAATGCAGCAAATCAACCAATATATATTGTTAATGGTATTATACGGATTTATCACGTAATAGCAGTCCAGAAAAGTGTGAGGATTAACTCACCATTTAATCGGTTGATGGTTGTTGCGTCGTTTTTTTTAATTTTAAACGAACGTTAAAATTAACGAAATTCCAGTGTGCTCCAATTCTTCCTGAACCAGCTCGACTACATAGCCTTCATTGATGTGATTCCAATGAATCCAATTTCGTTGAATTCTGTGTATGTACGAACAACTTATCATGATTACAATATTTAATTTAAAATAAACTTAATTAGTGATAAAATTGACTAACTTCATTATTATTATTGTTTCATTTACCGTTTAATAACTTCTTTTTTTCCCGATCTATATTCAGAATGCTTCGACTGCTTGCTTGCATGCAGCGCAGGACCTTTTATCATTAATCTTCCTCCACTACACAAATATGACGCTCATTCCTGAACCCATCAGTTTTACTCCATCCTATTCCTTTTTTTTCTTTTAAATATGGCCCAAGCCCAAGAATTATCCATGGCCCACTGTTCTCGTCGTTGCTCAGTTTCACGGTTTGATCCCCATGCGGACACACGTGATTCCCTTTACAACTCCCTAGGCCCAATATATACTTGTTTACATCTTCTTCCCCACTCCTAATACAACCTGAGGCCCTTTACAATACTTCTCGCTTTAATGACTTCTCATGTCATCCTGTTTCAAAGTGAAACCGCCCCATGCAACATCTTTACAGTAACAGTCCCTACAACACCTCCAATCCCCATCATTTCCACAGCTTCTCTTCCCCACACCAAGACTTCATCCATCCTCCACTGTTGTACCATGACTCCAAAAATGCTCAAGTCCTCCTCGCCCGTCCCTCCTGCACACACCAGAACGCCCCCTACAAATGCCATAACACCGCCATGTCCTTGCACTATCCAAGCAGCGACATCACCGACAACCGATTATCCATCTCACACCTGTCTCCTTGCTCCATTCGTCGAGATGTAAGCATCCGCCCATCCCTTAGACCCTCGAACCACCACCGGATATCGCAGCTCTGACCGCCTGGAACCACCTCAACTGCGGTGGACTTTCTTGTACAGCTCCAGGCGAGAACACTGTCACCAAAATCCTTGAACTCCACAACAACTCTCCACTGCCATGACTCCCCACTATTCTTTTCTTCTATTGTATCACGAACCATTTAGACTTTCTAGGTTCAGATCGCCTCCAATACATATATCCACGCAACTTTCCCCTCCAAGCCCCCCCACGTGTGTCCCTCAACCAACTATTCCAGTCAGTTCGCCCCCATGCATTCATCCACACAGTGGCCATCCCCTCACGTCCATCCTTCATGCCCACTCCATGCTGCCACAAACCTTTCCATTCAAACACATTTACACCATCGCCTAACTACAGCACGCGTCAGGAAAGAACTCCATGAACGCCATGGACTCCTGCGCCCGAAAACAACTGCCACCCTCCTTCGACTGCGCCACCGCCATGACATTCTGCCCTTATGCCCCTGAACTCGAGACTGCGCTGATGGGAAATTAGTGACGGAAATGTGGATGGAGCCCAGCAACTTTCTTACGAGAGAGGAGAGAAAGTGGAGAGGATATCGGATAAAAATTATGTATTTTTAACTTCCAGTTTACTTTTTGAATGATTTGTAAAAGCACAAATCTGCGGAAGAGGAAGAAAACAAATAAGAAGCAGGGTGATTAAATAAGAGGAAATCCGTGTGTACCAAGGAAACGTGGGAAAGAGGTAAACTTGGGGCTGAAGGAATTTGTTTGTTTGGTAGGCAAGGAATTGATTGTTGGTTTGTTTTGCACGGCACCGTTTATTTGGTTTGCAAGGCTATGGAAAAGGATTTTTTTAATATTTTAGGCCTGTAGTGTTTGAAAAAGGGACGAATGTAAAATCTTAGATATGCGAAAAGATTAGGCTTAGATTTTCTTTATTTTCTTCTTTCTGTAATATTGAGAAGTCTTTGCATGTGGAGATTATGTACGGGAATTTGGCGAGATCTTAGATAAGGATTCACACACATGGGCTGATACTTAATATGGACTCATACATTTTTCTAAGATTTTATTTCAGATTTTGAAATGACGTTCAAATAGCTATCCTTAAATATTTTGCGGTTACAGACTCCTAATCAAAATCTCGCGACTGAAGTTTCTAACTTAAACCGTTACTTAAACGTGCTGGAACAGATTTCAAGATTTAACTCGAGCGTATAAATTTGAGATCGACAATTTAAATCATATTCAAAATAAAAGACATTTGTTGGTAATAATAGTTATTACCAATATTGATAACATATTCAAAAATAAATTGGTCGAATTCCATTATTTAAATTCAAATCAATAATTTAAAAATTAAATTAAATTAAACAATTAGCCAGAAAATACGGGTTGTTACATTCCTTCCCCCTTAAAAGAATTTCGTCCTCGAAATTGCTAAGGTAGAAAAAATGCTGCAAACGCATTACTTTTACAAAAATATTTAATTAAAACTTCATTTTATTTTCAAACTAACCCAATTGGTTTTAAACCCAATTTATTTCAAATAACGAAATTTTCCAAAAATTCTCAAAAATATTCTAACACCTTAAATTCTGGAAAAAATTTGGCAGAGTCTCCCCTGTACGGAGGGACATTTGCAATATCGCAGGTACAAGAAATATCTATACATCGACCAACACAGTCGAAAAATCCAAAATCCAAACTCAAAACCCAAAATAAAACCAAAATTTTATATTTTGTGTAGGCGTACCTTTTTGCGAGCGCTATTATGCGATAAGTGATATATATACTCGTGCTTGTTTGATTAACATGCCAAACTGGATTCAAATTACTCAAGAATTCTCTTGGATTAAATCTGTACATGTTCTCAACTCCAATAAACTTCATTAGTTTCCAAAACAAATGTCAGTCAAATCCAAATATTCATATCATCCATATCAACCAATTGGAAATACTCATACCACTTTATTCAATTTTGATGGATTTAATTATAGCTATGTCTTAGAAATCCATTTATTTGTTAAAATATCCATTCAGTTTCTACCTCTTGAATTAAATCATTTATTGGTTTAAGCCAATGTTCATATCTATATCCATGTCATATATTTCAACCAAACAATTCCTTGATTTCCACATTATACTTTGACTCATCTCAATAGTTTCCATTCGTTTATTCTAGATTGGTTTTCAATCAGCTATTGGTGAATTCTATATAAACCATCTAATATATAACAAACAACCAAGGCATAACAATTCAGCCAAACCATTTTGATAAATCATTTGAGAAAAATATATTTATATAAAAATATAACCCGAGCAAAACCATATAAAAATAATTTTATAATATATTACAAATACGCGCTCTCATATATACACTCAAACTCAATCTAGGGTATTTCTAACCCTATCTCTATAAAGTTATGCCATAGAGCCAAGGTTATCACTAAACCAATAGCTCTGATACCAACTTTAACGGCCCGGAAAAAAAATTCGACGCTCGAATTTTCAACAGTAATACATCATCCGTATTACTTGTCAAAAATCCAAGTATCGAACCCCAGACTGTTAATAGAAAGAAGTTAGAGGATGAGAAATAGAAAGAAAGAAAATTTAGAATAGAAGAAAGAAGAAGAACACATCAGAATCTCACAGTGGAACGAATAAATATAACAAATCTCTTTGTAAAAGAAACTGTATATATACATACCATTTATCAGAGTATAACATACATCAATCACAGCGGAAATACACTTTATATCTTTCGGTGAAGCCTCCTGCTTCCAGCTCCCGAATCTCCAAGCGAAACCTAACCTGTAAATATACTCGGTCTGACCCGAGCACATTTGAAGCAAAGCAAAATTCACCCGGATCAGTCTGGAATACTTTCAGTGATAAATTCACAGCACAAACAACTTGTTTAACTTTGAAAAATCTTTTTTGAAAGGGAAGGATAATAGTAAGACCAGCCCATACATAAACACAGACGGTTTTTATCTTACTATAACCCAAAACATTTTTGAAATCATTATCTTTTCTAATATTATAATAATGTCTATCAAACCACAAATAAATAATAATCTAGCAGAACGCTTGCAATTCACACTCTACATATATAGTATATAATCAAAATCGCGGGCTCTTATGGGAGAATGGTTTTCCTGGCAAGGTATGGGACCACCTTCCGACAATGTACCTCCGGAGATGAATACATTAGGGTTCAACAAGAACGTCTTGCAACCCGGCCCACACATGACCGACCCCTCATTTCGCTTGAGAGTACCGAATATATCATTACCACAGTTGGGGGCTAGCCAACCGAACCGATAGCATACATGTAAAATAAAAGGAATAACCGAAGGCATTTGATTTCTCCAGATCAGGTAATGATATACCCTTTTAATGGGTGCGACCCACATAGCCATGGCCTACCCGATTTTTGTGCCATTTCCCGGTTGATGAGGCTTGAGGTTACGTTTATCTCAATAGTCAGCACAACTTTGAATGCCACATCGTCAGATCCGTCAAATCACTAATTGACATCCACAAATACACTTTGGGTGTTAAGAAGGAGAATTTCTCCACCACCAAACTTGGTATATTTGTAAAAATCAACGTATGTGATTCTTAAGGAAATACTCTGTCAGACATCCGTCCATACAAGTCATCCAGGAAAAAGATGAACCGAAGGCACTCTCCTACTGCATCCTATATAGGAGTCACCCCAAAGATCAGTAGCGAGAAGTCCTTGTAAATCTGAAGATTCCAATCACGACAGAATCACAAGTCATCATAAATTTGGTAGCTAGCCAGAGAAATTTAACGAGTTGTCCTTCCGCTCATGAAGATCAACGGTCTTCAATGCTACGTCTCGACCCACTTTTGATATCTTCAACGTTACGTATTTGCTGGTCGGAATGGTTTTCGAATATAAATTCGATCCCGGTCTTTCCGTACCAACAATCGCTAAAAGGCCATATTTTGATAGCCGGTTATTTAACTATCAAATCATAATAGTGTATTTAGGTGAATTGGCAGCTCCGGTCCCTTATATAAGATATTTCATTAAACCATTTCATCGATTTCTTATAATCGATTCTATAAATTTTAACTTATCAAAACTCTCCTGCTTTCGTTACTTTGAAAACATTACTCCGCACTCTTTTTACCAACTTCCCATTTTATTTCCTTTGTTTAGAAATATTTCCATATTCATTGTCTACATCTTTTACTTTCCTCTATCGTGGGAAGGACGTTTATATATTCTCAAACATTCTTTTTATACTCCTTTATATTGGAAAATATCGTTGTAGCTTTATAAACATACTTTCCTTTTCTATTATCATTTGGCCATATCGTTATATTTTTACTTTACTCAAACGACCTATGATTAATTGCCAAAATCTCTCTCTTATTTCGATTAAACTATTTCAGTTAATTCAATCCTCAGGTACACGCTTATTTTTAAAATCATCGGTTTGGTTAAAATCCCTTTTCATACTTCGTTTATATGATTTGAATTGAACTTCAAATCCTTTCCATGCTGATCCATTCCATAACTTTATTTCGTTTAAGAAAAGAATTCCAATCTTAAAGTACTCGCTTTAGTTATAATTAAATAAAAGTAATTATATTTTCAATTAACTAAAACTGTCATAGTTAATCCATTTTAGAAGGTTATTTTAAATAATGATACATTTCATTAATCATGAACAACTCGATAATCACTTCTCGATCCATTACAAACTAATATTATCTCTCGATAACAGCGAAGTCGTTCAAGTTGGGGTATTCTAATTATCTCTCAGACCTTGATCGACAGCGTTCTTATCTCAAGATAAATATAAGCTTGTAATACCCAAATCTGCTACATCCTTCCCATTTCCAATTAGTCGGGATTCAGAATTCATTTTCTTTTATTTGAAACCCACCTGACATGCTAATCCCCTTTCCTTGATTTAAGTAAACTTTCACTAAACCAATTTGATTCTGATATGGATTTACAACTATTTCTTACCTTGGTAACTTCTTTATAATCGCTTTATCACCCCCTCCCCCCCTTTAAGTCTTAATTTATCCATACTCATTTTACTTAACAAAATCTTCTTGAAATAGCCGTATTAGCTTACAAATCTTATTTACAAACATTGTTTGTAAATTTGGATTATAATCCTTTCTAACCTTTAATCAAATCCTATCACCACTTATTTACCTCTTAATTGAATTCCCCTTAAAAGTCATCGCTTTAATTGTGTTTAAAGCTTATCTTTAATATCACTCTAGCTCGACGGTCCTTTATAAACTTATGGTTATAAAATTCTAGGATTTATAACCAAGTCCTTCGGTAACCTTTGCTTAGTTAAAATCTTATTATAATTTGATTTCCATTTTGAAAAGGTATGCCAATAATTTAAACAATAGCCTTAATCATTATTAATGTAATAATTAACTTCATTATTAACCAAATAAAAATAGACTATTTTGATAGTTAATCATTCATTAATTAACTTCATTATTAATTAAAGATTAAATCATCTTAGAAAGGTCATTGAATAATAATTAAACAATTCAATAATTACGTAAAATTATAGTTAATAGAAGATTAACAACATTTAACATCATTCGTTTAATTTAACGAATATTCACAAAAAAATTGATTATATTAATTTATATCAAATTAATCCCATTGTCAAATTCAAATTAAAACAGTTGATTTCTGCCAACCGTACATATCAGCTAACCATTAACTGATTTACGTTATCATTTCCTCTTTAAATTAATTAAATAACTTAATTAATTTAAATTATCAGTTAATTGTTTATAAAAACAATTATCCTTTTTTTTCTAACTCGTATATTATTTTATGACTGTAGTTCTTAAATCTCAAAAATGACATTTTATTTCTTATTATAAAATATTGCTAATTTCTATTACAACATGGTAATAACATATAAATATATATTTAAAAACTTCTTATTCATTTCCAAATAAAAATAAACTCAAGACTTTAATTTAGTTATAAAATAAATTTTATACTTTAAAACTAAGTCAATTCGCCTGACAGCAACACAACATCTTAAAATAGTAGATTCCAGGCCTTCACTGCCAATCACTTAACCAATACTATCGATTGATTAAAATCACAACAACAATCACATCGATTCAACCATCAATATTCATACTGGTTTCAATGTCATTTCGAGTTTAATCAGTTCATGTGTAAACAATAAAAATAAACAACACACACATGATATTTTGAGGAATCCGGTTGGATTTCTTCAACCTGTTCTTCCCTGCAGCACAGATTGTTATAACACTTTATGATACTATGAGATTTTAAACAATTAAATTAATGATTATAATATGATTAACAACAACCGTCAACTCAACCATAAGCAACCAATGCAGCCAATCAACTAATATATATTGTTAATGGTATTATATGGATTTATTATATCATAGCAGTCCAGAAAAGTGTGAGGATTAACTCACCATTTTATTCGGTTGACATTTGTTGCGTCGTTTTCGTTTAATTTTAAACGAACGTTTAAAATTAACGAAATTCCAGTGTGCTCCAAATCTTCCTGAACCAGCTCGACTACATAGCCTTCATTGATGTGATTCCAATGAATCTAATTTCGTTGAATTCTGGGTATGTACGAACAACTTATCATGGATACAATATTTAATTTAAAATAAACTTAATTAGATATAAAATTGACTAACTTCATTATTATTATTGTTTCATTTACCGTTTAATAACTTCTTTTTTCCCGATCTATATTCAGAATGCTTCGACTGCTTGCTTGCATGCAGCGCAGGACCTTTTTTCATTAATCTTCCTCCACTACCCAAATATGACGTTCATTCCTTAACCCATCAATTTTACTCCATCCTATTCCTTTTTTTCATTTTAAATATGGCCCAAGCCCAAGAATTATCCACGGCCCACTGTTCCCGTCGTTGCTTAGTTTCACGGTTTGACCCCCATGCGGACACACGTGATTCCCTTTACAACTCCCTAGGCCCAATATATACTTGTTAACATCTTCTTCCCCACTCCTAATACAACCTGATGCCCTTTACAATACTTCTCGCTTCACTGACTTCTCATGTCATCCTATTTCATAATGAAACCGCCCCATGCAACATCTTTACTGTAACAGTCCCTACAGCGCCTCCAATCCCCATCATTTCCACAGCTTCTCTTCCCCATACCAAGCTTCATCCATCCTCCACTGTTGTACCATGACTCCAAAAATGCTCAAGTCCTCCTCGCCCGTCCCTCCTGCACACACCAGAACGCCCCCTACAAATGCCATAACACCGCCATGTCCTTGCACTATCCGAGCAGCGACATCACCGACAACCGATTATCCATCTCACACCTGTCTCCTTGCTCCATTCGTCGAGCTGTAAGCATCCGCCCATCCCTAAGACCCTCGAACCACCACCGGATATCGCAGCTCCGACCACCTGGAACCACCTCTACTGCAGTGGACTATCTTGTACAGCTCCAGGCGAGAACACTGTAACCAAAATCCTTGAACTCCACAATAACTCTCCACTGCCATGACTCCCCACTATTCTTTTCTTCTATTGTATCACGAACCATTTAGACTTTCTGGGTTCAGATCGCCTCCAATACATATATCCATGCAACTTTCCCCTCCAAGCCCCCCACGTGTGTCCCTCAACCCACTATTCCAGTCAGTTCGCCCCCATGCATTCATCCACACAGTGGCCCTCCACTCACGTCCATCCTTCATGCCCACTCCATGCTGCCACAAACCTTTTCGTTCAAACACATTTACACCATCGCCTAACTACAGCACGCGCCAGGAAAGAACTCCATGAACGCCATGGACTCCTGCGCCCGAAAACAACTGCCACCCTCCTCCTTCGACTGCGCCACCGCCATGACATTCTGCCCTTATGCCACTGAACTCAAGACTGCGCTGATGGGAAATTAGTGATGGAAATGTGGACCGAGCCCAGCAACTTTTTTGCGAGAGAGGAGAGAAAGTGGAGAGGATATCGGATAAAAATTATGTATTTTTAACTTCCAGATTGCTTTTTGAATGATTTGTAAAAGCACAAATCTGCGGAAGAGGAAGAAAACAAATGAGTAGGGTGATTAAATAAGAGGAAATCTGTGTGTACCAAGGAAACGTGGGAAAGAGGTAAACCTGGGGCTGAAGGAATTTGTTTGTTTGGTGGGCAAGGAACCGATTGTTGGTTTGTTTTGCACGGCACCGTTTATTTGGTTTGCAAGGCTATGGAAAAGGATTTGTTTTAAGGTTTTAGGCCTGTAGTGTTTGAAAAAGGGATGAATGGAAAATCTTAGATATGCGAAAAGATTAGGCTTAGATTTTCTTTATTTTCTTCTTCCTGTAATATTGAGAAGTCTTTGCATGCGGAGATTATGTACGGGAATTTGGCGAGATCTAAGATAAGGATTCACACACATGGGCTGATACTTAATATGGACTCATACATTTTGCTAAGATTTTATTTTAGATTTTGAAATGACGTTCAAACAACGATCCTTAAATATTTTGCAGTTACAGACTCCTAATCAAAATATCGCGACTGAAGTTTCTAACTTTAACCGTTACTTAGATGTGCTGGAACAGATTTCAAGATTTAACTCGAGCGTATAAATTCGAGATCGATGATTTAAATCATAATCAAAATAAAAGACATTTGTTGGTAATAATAATTATTACCAATATTGATAACATATTTAAAAATAAATTGGTCGAATTCCATTATTTAAATTCAAATCAATAATTTAAAAAATAAATTAAATTAAATAATTAGCCAGAAAATACGGGTCGTTACAGATTTGACCAGCACACTAGCATATTTTGTGGATGTCATGAATCGAGTTTACACGGAACAATTAAATAAGTTCATGCTTGTGTTCCTTAATGATATTTTGGTCTACTCACGAACAGAAGAGCATCAAGGAGAATTTGAGGATTGTGATGGAGGCGTTAAAGAAACACTGGCTAAAGGCTAATTTTTCTAAATGTCATTTCGGGAGGAGAAAATTGCGGTTTTTTTAGCCATGTTGTATTTCAAAGAATAACTTCTTTGTGGACCTTGCAAAGATTGCGATAGTACAAGATTGGTCTCCTCTCAAGAGTGCAACCGATGTAAGGAGTTTCTTAGGGTTAGCTGGATATTACCATATACTTATCTAGTTAGCGGCACTAGTAACTCAACTGACTAAGAAGAATCATACTTTTTCTGGAATGTAAGATGCGAGCGTGCATTTAAGAGTTTAAAGGAAAAGCTGACATGTGACCTGGTATTGGTTATCCCGAAGGGAAATAAAGAAACGATGGTAAACACTAATGCTTGCGGTACCAAATTGGGTGCATGTTAATGTAGTAGGGTAAAGTTGTCTCTTATGCTAGTTGGCAACTAAAACCAAATGAGAAGAGGTACCCCACTCAAGATTTGGAATTGGCAGCGATCATGTTCGCATCGAAGATGTGGAGGCATTAAATTTTGGGAGAAAGATTCGAATTGTTCGCCAATCACAAGGCATTAAAGTGTTCTTTCTCTCAGAATGATTTAAACCTCCATCAGAAACGATGGTTGGAATTCTTGGCTTTCTATGATTTTAATATCACATACACCCCGGGAAAGGGTAATGCGATTGCTGATGGATTAAGTAGGAGACATGTCATTTGGGGGCTATATTTCTAGAGTGGAAGCAACTGGAGTATATTGTTGGTTATGACATCCGACCTAAGTGTGAGTTAAAGCCATAGATGTTGACTAGCTTAACGATTAGACCAACTTTGGTTGATCGGATCGGTTCTAGTCAGAAGAGAGATCCAAATTTGTTGGAGATCATTACTAAAATGGAAACTGGTATTGGTGATGAGGTTATGAGTATATACGAACTCGATCGTGATGGTTGGCTTTGGAAAGGTGGAAGGTTGATTTTACCCCAAGTCAATGGATTAAGAGATGAAGTAGTTAAAGAGTGCCATCATTCAGTGTAGACCATACATCTCGGTTGTAACATGATGTATCGATACATGAGAAAAACGTACTATCGGAAGGCATGAATAAGGACATTGGGAAATTCATCTCCAAATGGATGAATTATCAATTAGTTAAAGGTGAGAAGAAGAAGCCTAGTGGCTTGTTGCAATAGCTAGAAGTTCCCGATTGGAAATGGGAGCAAGTTTCGATGGACTTCATTAATGGTTTGCCATGGACTCGAGCGAGAAATGATAGTATTTAGGTCATTGTGGATCGGCTAACCAAGAGCACCAAGTTTATACCCATCAAGTCAAGTAAGATGGAATACCAAGAGGCATTGCGAGTTACCGAGATCCATTATTTACTAGTGGGTTCTGAAAGAGCTTACAAGAATCTTTTGGATCTGAGTTGCATCTCAGTATAGCTTACCATCCTCAGACTGATGTTCAGATCGAGAGGGTTAATCGCTTTGAAGATCTCTTGAGATTTTGCATCCTAGATATTGGAGGTTCGTGGGATGACCATTTGCATTTGATCAAGTTTGTATACGATAACAGTTATCCGTCAGGCATTGGCATGGCTTCGTATGAAGATTTATATGGGAGGTCGTGCAGTGCTCCTTCATGTTGGTTGGCAGCATGTGAGAAACTGATACTTGGATCAGATATGTATAGAAAGACTTCAAAGAAAATTGAAATCATCCAGCAACGGATAAGGGCTACCCAGGATAGAGAAGAGTTACACCAATAAAAGATGGATAGACTTGGTATTCTCTATTGTTGATTTATTGTTTATCAAAGTTTCTTCTTTGAGGAATGCGATTCGGTTTGGTAGTAAGGGAAAGTTTGCACCAAGGTTCGTTGGTCCATTTCTTGTCCTTGAGCAGGTTATAAATTTGACATATAAAGTTGAGATACCCCAGAAGATGGCTGGGGTACATAATGAGTTCCAAGTTTCCCATTTAAGAAAGTTTGTGCACGATCCTGACGCAACTATCACATTGGATCAGTTGGATGATATCGAAGTAGAACAAGAAGCTACCATGGCCCGTAAGCCTATTCATATCGTTAGACGCCATATGAAACAACTTAAAAGGAAAACAATGAAGCGTGTTAAGGTCCAGTGGGGCTAAAGTGAGAGTGATTGTACTCGGGAGACCAAGGAGAACATGTTGATGTCATACCCAGAGCTCATTACATAGTAAGATTTTAATGCATCGCCTTTAAATTTCCATTCATGATATCATTAATTTTCTAGCTTAGAATCCCGCACGTTAGGGTAGGATTGAATTATTTTGCTACCATGTTTGTTATGTGTGTTTGATTGCTTGTGGACGATTGATAGGCGTGTTGTACAGTTTTTATTTATTTTTTAAGGAATTTCAAGGGCAAAATTTCTTAAGGGGGAAGAATGCAACGACCCGTATTCTACGCATCGGAGTATCGTAGAATATTTATATTATTTTCATGTGAGGTCGTATGGTCGTATAACTTTGGAAATAACTATTAGGGTCATTTCTTATCTTCATTATTTTGTTGAATTTTGATGTGACCATTTTACCCTTGGCGAATCTTGTTTCGCCCATAACTTTTGATTGGTAACTAATTTAGACTTAAAGCAACTTCCATTGGATTCAGATGATGGTTTCACATTCCATAGAGTAGTCACGTTAAGCAAATTGACTTATTGTTTGGAAAGAACGACTAAAATGAGATTTGAAAAGGATTAAATGGCTCAAATGGGCTCAAATAAGTCATTAGTGGGTGGGACCAATATCCATTTTGGGATTTGGGAATCTGATGTGATAGAAGATTAATCTCCTATTCATTTCACTACTCCCAAAATTGATACCAGCAATTATTATTGGCCTTCTTCCTCTGAAATGACCTTAATCCTTACTTTAATTAATCAAAACACCTTATTAAGCGGAGATTTAGCCTAATGAACATCAAATCAAATCAAGAGCAGCTTTAAAATATTGGAATCCAAGCCAAATATTCTCTATATTGGTTCTAACACCTGTTGGGTTATTAAGGTGAGTAAATAATATTCTTACTCACTAATTAAGGTAGATTAGCATATAAGCACCTTAAATAAATGTTGAAAATGCTTATAATTCATTATTAATCATATGATGACATATATATAAGTTTGGGTTGATTTGGACATGATTTGTTAAACCCAAAATTTACAGGAATAGGCAAATACATGCTTCTTTGGGTGTTTAATCTTATTCAGTTGATCTGAATGTTGTTTGAGTGTGTTTGGTATGTTAAGATATTGCCTAGGAATTCTTGGATGGATGCAAACACGGTCGAGTAGTGACATAAGATGCTAGAAATCAATTAGAAGATGTTGTAGATTCTGGTTCGACTATGTTGAGTCAGATTAACAGAGTTCGATCGATATGAAATTTTGAGAGGACGAAAAGGAATGTCACAGGAGGCTCTAGGCCAAGTTTCAAGTCATTTGGATTCCCAAGACCGAGTTGCGGCACATACAAATACGATTCAACTAAAGAAGGTAGCTCCGATTCAGTTAGGAACAAGTTGAAGATTGGCCAAGGGATGCAAAGGAAAGGACCTTCGCTCGATGGTCGAGCCGGGCCTCGACTCAATCAGGTGTGGAGTCTGAATCGACTAAGTTGATCTAGATATAGGTGACCAAGTCCCATTCGACCATGTAGAACATGAGTTCGACCGATCCAGAGGGGAATGAGGAAACGGGTTTTGCATGTTAGCGTGTGGCGTGGAGCTTCTCCTTGACGACAATCACATTCTTTTAAAAATGACCTCCAATATGAATAGCATAAATCTGAGATGCGAGGAAGGAATATAAGGGGAGTTACGACAAAGGGTCCATATGGGAACCATCGTGGTGACTTCCAAGTTGGACTTCACTGCAGGCACGTGTGCAGAGGAGTTAACGGCGTTAGATGCTTTGGCACAGCCTTGGAATAGTAACATGAGGAGGTGATCGGTGTCGGTTGCACAACATGAGGAGGTGATCATAACTTATGTTCTAATAAAACCAAGATAGAAATAATATCAAACTATTTCTATCATCAAATCCTTTTAAGCATAGTGCACATCAAATCACCAGTGCACAAGCAAGTCGCAAGACCATGCACACACACAAGTGCAACTAGTATAAGCACAAGTAAGAAAGACACACACACACACACACACACACACACACGTGTAGCAAGAACGAATACCAAGTGCAGAAATCATTCGAATGACCAAATGATGGATCTGTTCTTATCAGTGAAGATATGCATGCAATGTAAAATTTCAAAACAGGTTACAAGCAGTTCAAAGGTTTTCAGACAAAAGTGCAGATTGTTTTTGAATTCGAGCAAGTATATATGGAATGTTTCAAATCAGTTATCTTTGGCAAGAGAAACATTTTAAATCTTTTTAGAAATTCAACCCAGTATATATAGCAAGGGATAAAGATTTAAATTCTCGAAATTCACGCAAGAATTTTCAATGTATTCAAAAGGGTGTTTATTTTGACAAAGAATGAACTCACAACTTCATATATTTTCCAGAAAATAGCAAGTCTATTTTTAGGCAAGAAAATCATATGATGTTTTCAGGAATCAATCAGCATTTTTAGGCAAGAATCACAATCAAGAATTTTCGGATATACATTGCAATTCAAAGTCGTGGAAACCAAACATCCATCACGCAATATAAAGACCATATCTACATGTGAAATCAGAGAGATTAAAGGGTTTCTAAACCCTATAAATGCCACTGATTCATCACAGGCAATTTTTGATCCACATGCAAAATCTATTCGAGAATAACAGAAATTAAATTAGAATTACTCACGAGATTTTTCAATCATCTTAAAGCCAAATCAGATCGACAGAGTGCAACAACATTCGAAGAATCAGAGAATTTGATCAATCATTCGTTAAAGTAGCGATTTGGAGCAAGGAAGACCAACCCAAATTCGGTCACCATAGTAAAAGAGAGGGAAGCCGACATTTTTAATCTCAACTGTCAAAGAAAACTGAAAAGGGGGCCAACCTTTTAAGATTACATCTTAGGGTTTTGTCTTGTTTTTATTTTTTAAGATGTTTCATTTTTTAATTTGACTTATTGTTTCTAGTTTCTGTAAACTAGGGTTCTAGCTGTAGGTTTTATAGTTAGGGAAAATATGATCTTGGGAATAAAGATCAGTGCACGGGTTTTAGCTTAGGATTATAATAGTTGGGAGCGAATGTCGCGAGTTTACAACAAATTGTAAGCATAGAGATTATTTTAATTCTATATAGAAATCTTGGGGAATGCAGTAGTAGGTGGGGGTTTGCCGAAGCTGCATAAAATCTTTATCATTTATTTTATGCATTTATTTATTCTATTGTGATATGTGCTATGATAATTTTTATATTCCTCAAAACTGCAATAAACCCTATTCACCCTCCTCCCGTTAGTGTTAATCGAGATCCTACAGAAAGCACACTTCTAGGCTAATAAAGTGTTTTAGGCTAATTAACTATGTTCAACACTTCTAAACGTTGTATCATGGCATATAAATGTTTATAGAAGTAAGTTAGTGTTCTGAAAACATTTACCCAACATTTGACAAATATATTTTATGTTTAATATTCGTTTAAATATTAAATATCAGCCCAAAAACTAATTAATTTAATCGTTTTAAAATCAATTATCTTTAAAATCTATTTACGCATTTTCTACTCGTATGATCACATACTAGTCCCGATTACTACGAAATGTGAAACTCTGCTACATTTTTTAGATACGGTTCCAATGGTCCTGGTTTCGTCAAAATCCGAGACCGTTTGAAAAATGGTCTTATTTCTAGCTTTTAAAATAGCATTGGATTATCGATTTTCAAAATATTTTTTTAATTATTATATTAAAAATCCAATAACCTTCTTTTAACTATTATATAATTTTTGGTTTCTAGCCATGGCGGCCTTACTTCCCACTCCTACCCCGACTCCTACTCCCCCGCCACCGATCTCCTTCGTACCTCACTACTACCGGACTCTCCTGCCTTTTCAACCCAAACCTGCGCATGTTCCTCCTCTGTCGCTGAAGCATGCTTCTCCTCCACCGATGAAACTCATCCTCCATGCTAACCATTCCCTACGCCCTCAGACTACCCGTCCAATTCCCCACCCGCCGTCTGCTAACCTCCATTCCTACGCTCAAGTCACTGCCTCCACCCACAACGTTGAAACCAAAACCTTTGCGACACGTCCTTCCAGAATTCAAATCATGCAAAATTACCTTTGAATACCTGAAGAGACCGCTGTTACTTAAATTGTGCTGACAGAGGACACGTGGCGAGAGAATAGAATGCATGAACCTAAAAATATGCTATTATTACATTCTCTCAAGTCGCGCAAGCACGTATTGTTCTAAGAAATATCCACACATCCCTCGCAGTGCTCGTACAACTTCTCAGCAAAATGTTGCGTTGTGGGTCTTAAAATCCCTCAATCAAATCACAACTAATTACTCGTCACGTCAACCTGCTGCTAAAACAAGTATTGCATCTTCCCCACGTCATTCACCTAAACCTAAACCTTTTCCCTCTAAAAAAATACAAAATAACAGACAAATCGCTATACTTCACAGCCAGCATCGCCACTAGTCACTGGATGCTTGATCATGTACGATCTACACTCGCTCGTCATTTTCAGCGAGATAACCGACCATAATGGATTCTCACTAACATGTGCTTTTTATTCTGCGCTCCTGTAATAACCCGAAAATCTGGGCCAGTTTAAAATTTTTATTTTGGCAATTTTAGCGAATTTTGATTATTTAAAATGAATTATTTTAAATAATATCGACGAGAAAATTTATTTTTAATATAATTCGACGTATATACTATACGCGTCGTCGTTAGAATATAAATATTTATATATAATTATAAATAGAATTGAAAATGGCGCGGTAGTTCGATAATTCGATTTCAAACTTCAATTGAGCATACCGGATGCAAAACAATCCGGATTTTAGTGAAACCAAAAATAATGGGATCTAATTGATAATATCTTTCCAACGAATCCGAATAATCAAATTGTAACGTCCCGCCCTTTTGACCACTTTAAATTGATAATTAAACCAACTTAAAACGCTCAAAACGACGGAGCGTACTTAGCTTACCGAGTTTCAACACAGAATTTACACAGAAACACAGAATAAATATATAACACTGTATTAAACGGCAAAATAAACTTTTATTTATAAATCAGAGTTTTGAATACAATATTTTTCTGTATGCAGCGGAATATTTGAAACATGCTTTGAATATAACAAAAATAATTTACTGTTTTGAAATCTTCAGAGTGCGCCTTCTTCTGAAATCCCCAGCTTCACCAATCTTCGAATCTTGACTGAAATCTTTAAAATCTGTACTGCTTGGGTCTGACTCGAGCATTCCATGCCAAAAACATAAAAATACTCGAGTCAGGATTAATCGTAGTTCAAGTAAATTAACTTCGATAGAAACTGAGATATAATGGTTAATCCTTACATCAGTCGTATGTCAAATATAGTGGTACAATGTCTATGTTATATCGGTTTCTTTATTTAAGGGAGAAATGGCCATGGAAGCCTGCATATACACACGTGTACAGTACACGTGTGCCCTGCCCCAACATCCCATGACCACAAATAATCAAGTATGGTACGGTTCCTAGAGTTCTCGCAATATGCAGAAACCCGGTAGCAACACACAAACAGTGTCCATAATAGGAAACTAGGGACAATGATAAGGAAGCGCAACAATTGGTGTGCTATTTGAAGCAACAATTGGTGTGTTATTTGAAGCAACAATTGGTGTGTTATTTGAAGAACCGATGATGGGTTTTAATGATACTAGGATATTTGACAGTAGTCAATTGAAATTATCAAACTGGACAACCCTATGGTCAAGCAGGTCAACATGAACAAGCAAGTGATATATGGCGCAAATGCAAAACAGGCAGATGTAGATGAGGTTCCGGTCTGTTGTAGCCACATAGAGTGGCAAACAAAAATGGGAAGGCACACAGATGTAGATGATACATGGTGCTCCATTTATTAGTACTGAGTGTCAGGTCTAAACAAAAACAATACAAGGTTGAACAACAACATCATACTAATGACAGGAAATATACACATGCACTGATGGCAGCAGACAACATGGATGGGTATACATTTTCTAAACCTTAACAAATATGACAGTAGCCTTTAACAAGTATGACAGCATGTATTAAGCCTTACCAAAGTACGAAAGCATGTATTAATGTCTTAGCCAAGTATGACAGCATGGAGATTTTCAGCGGGAAGGAAATGTCAGTATCCATACTTTTTTAACCCATATTAATTAATCTGTCCAAACAGTTCATGAACAAGTATAACCCAAGAGATCCCATATATATATATATAACTGTTAAGTTGGACACCACTACACATGTAAATATAAATGTTAAGTTATACACCATCACCCCTGCATACATATAAATAAAATCATACTGGGTAGTTAAACTAGATAGATATCCACCAATACACATATAACCAGACCTATGCAATTAAAATAAATGGTTCGGCATAGCTTTTATGCATGACAAGATAAATGGATTTCACATTACTGTTAGTTCCTATGCACTTTATGGGTACCAGGCATCAGCAAGTACCCTAATGTTAATATCCGTGACACACAAATTCAACAAGAGGGGACTGCATAAGGCCACAATCAAAATTTCAGGTCCTCCCATACAAAACAGGTCAATCATGTTCAAGTTTCATAAAACAGACAGTATTCGGCTTCAAAAACAGGTTGAACAAATGTTTCTACTGAGTTTTTAGCACTCAGTACAAATAGTAGGCATAGGCAAATCCGCATATAGGTCGAACACTAGTATCCAAAAATCAAGTGACATGTTCAGTTTCATTTCTGAATTATACTCAACAAGATCAAATCCACTAAACGATACGAACAGATGGAACCACACACAAAAACCCCAATCAAAATCATGCAACAATTCAAGGCAGACAATCACAATGAAATCAATTAATATATTATAGCTTAAACATCAAGTTAATCTACTTGGACTTATGATTAATCGTGAGTGAGATGCTCACCTTACACAACGTGAATAAACGGGTTCAAGCAATGGATTTCAGGGTCGAGCAGCCGCACTGGAAACAGCTCCGGCTTTGGATGACTTACGATGGCGAGGGAGGTTCCCAAATTTTTCCGACGGTCCTGAAGCTTCTGAAGGAGTGATTTGATTGAAGGACGGTGGGTTGATGCTTGCGTGATGCAGGATGGCAGAAGCAGTCGGCGCGGCGTTCGATTGAGCAAGGAAGATGGCTCGACTGGATCTGGAAAGAAAAGGAGGCGACTTCACGATTTTTGGAGGAGGATGAGGTGACTTGCGATTTAATTTGAAGAGGAGGACGGAAAATCACGGTGATAATGGCCAGCGAAGAGAGGGATGAAAGCATCCATTATTCATTGATTTAGGAAAAGGGGAGAAATCGATTTTTTCTGGAGGAAATGGATGAGTAGCGAGAATTTTTATAGAAGAGGACCCGTGGTTAGCAAGTTTTCATGGGAGCCACGAAACCAATAGTGTGTATATGAAGAAATCCAAAACCGTGGAACGCAAGTAATTGTGAGGTAGGCTGAACTGGGTGAGTGTTTTTCTGCGTTCTAAATTACTTAGTTCTTAAGGAAAATTTTATTCTACCGCAATTTGCATTACCCGTTTTATTTTTATTCCGTCACCACTGAAACTTCACATGCTACTCCATTTTCATATTTCAAATCCAGTAAAAATTTATTGGTCGAAATCCGACATTGTTTACACAACATTTTATTTTTATTTAAATTTATTTATCGTTTCCCTGATTGTTCATTTATCGACAAGTCCGCTTCATTTTAGATTTGAATCGTCAAATCACAAATACACACATCTCTAAACCAATTCCTATATATTTCAACAAATAAAAATTCTTCAATTAATGTCAACTACGCTTATCTTTAAATTCAATATTTTCCCAGCTGAGTTTCAAATCCAATTCAAATACTCCACAATATTCAATACTAAATATTTGATTCCATCTGATCATATTCTAAATTAAATCTTGAATTCAATCCATATACAAAACAATATATTTAATTTTTAATTCCAATATCAATATAAGTTCTTTAATTGATAGTATATTCCAATCGCCGAAATTTCTTGGTCGTTACATTCTTCCCCCCTTTAAAACTTTTCGTCCTCGAAAAGGAGAGATCGCTAGAGTTATATCAACGTGCTCCTAATTTCATATTTGTGTGAAAACTTTCCACTACTACTTCAATTATCGATATTTAAGCTATCAACCATCATGTCCAATAAATTTGGAAAATCGCATTTTCTTTCAAAATTAATCTATTTTTTTAAATTTCACATCCCGCTACTCATCTTTCAATATCTACTTATTCGTCGTTTCACAAGTTCAACTCCATCTCCTTATATTCAACTCCATTGAATCTTTCACAACACTCACTGGAGAGTGTAAATAACATTTCATTTCCAAGTTACACTTGTCGATTGGAAAATTTCATAACTTGAAATCTTTTGTAACCTTTTAAATATCACAGAATTCGTGCAAAATTTTAAATTATTTCGAAGCTATGGATTTAAAATATTCCGAAATTTGCTTTCTTAAATTATCAAGTTGGGTATATTTTAAATTCAAATTATTGATTTGAAAGTATTTTGATAACTCGAAGTTTGACAAGTCCATTGTCGTTCTCGCAGATGTTAGACATACGCTGGCCAGGCGTACGACTAAAATCTCCAAGCACTAAATATCCTTGCTTCAACTCCCAGTGAAAATATTTCAAAAATTCTTTTAAAATAGATACGGAAAGTACCAATGTGATGTTGATATGCTGATTGTTCATGAATCGCAGATACATAATGGTTTCGTCTGGATCCCCCAGAAAACATCCGTATCCGTAGAAAGTCACTTCCCTGCGAATTCCGTCATGGACAAATCAACGGAAAATACTTAAGAATCAAAAGACGATCTGAGGTCATTGAGCGTTGGTTGCTCTCTCTCAGGATCACGAAATCAAATCATCCAATTATGAAGATGAATCAAGTCACGAGGACAAAACAAGTCACAAAGACAACTCAGGTCACGAAGACCAATCAAGTCACGAAGACTAACTGCTGCATCAAACAGGTGGCTCACAATCACTAAGATATCTAAGTGGACCGCAGGTACACAATGGTTACGCCTGGGTCCCCCAGGAAACATCCATACCCGTAAGCTTTCACAGCTCTGCGGATTACGCCCTTACATTCGACTGTAGAACGCAGCAGTCACAATGGTTACGCTTGGTTCCCCCAAGAAACATCCGTCCGCCGTAGGCTATCTACAGCCCTGCGAATTTCGCTACACGGTCGAATTTCCAACGACTCTAGATCGCAGCGATCACAATGGTTACACCTGATTCCCTCAAGAAACATCCGACCGCCATAGGCCATCTGCAGCCCTGCGAATTACGCTAGCAGTCGTGCTCAATGGCTACTCATGAGTTTTATGTCCGGACAACCTACCACCACCAGCAGCACTGCAGATTGCGCTATCTGCAGTCCCTTTACATAAGCTCGAAATTCAAAGAAGAAGGATGGTACTTCCCTTATCTTGACTTGAAAACATATAATACTATATACATATAGTATCTAATTCTCATACTTTTCATAATTCATACTTTACATAAGATTCTCTTTCCAAATCAAACATCTCATTCTTATATAAATTCTGTTATATAAGACTTTATTTCAAACTGATTATATCACATTTTTCTCCATATAAGTTTCGAAACTTCTATGCTAAATATCTAAACTCGAACATCCCTCAATTTCCATTCTAATCTTAAAATTTTAGCTTTAAACTCTTAATCAATTCAAATGATTGATTGGTATCACTTCAAACTCGGCTTTCTGAATCCACTGGCTATAAACCAAATTTTTCTTTCAATTTCTAATTATAAAATTCATCACTTCATCAACATCTTTATTTGCTCAAAACTCCGGATTTTTCTTCTTATCACAAATTTTTCCTTCACGCATTATCACTTCTTCACGTCCACACCTCGACCATCAATTAGCAAGCGAACAATTCCCTAAGTATCAACCCCGAAGGCCGAAACCAACATCAGATCAATACTCAGGAAATTATTCACTTAACTAACCTCCAGTCATTTTCTAAATTCCTTAATTCCATTTCTAATTCTTTATCAAATCATCGCTCACGAAATTTTCGAATTCGAATTACAATTCCATTTCTCTTACATTCTGTCGCCCTTCATTTTCCACGTGCGGCTCTTTGTTGTTCAGTTCTCATTATTCTGATTTGTCAAAACCCGTTAACTTCTCACAATTTTTGAAAAACCATTCATATTCATTTTCTATAATTCTAGAAAATCTCCTATTTCCTTTAGAAAACAATTCCATATTCTTGCAGATCTTTAATAGAAATATACTTTATTCATTGAATACATAATTAATTACTTAAATATTAAATTTAAAAGGGAACATAAATAATATTTTCCTGAAACTCGATATAATCGTCACCCATAAATAACTCCTTTTCGAATAATCTATTATTCAATACTATATTCCGAACTTCGGAAAATATTCTGAACTTCAGAACAATCTCACCGTACTGGTTAACTTTATCACCTCCATCTCTAATTTCAATCGCAACATATTCGTTTTCAAATGTTATTTACTTCTAAAAAAAAGTAAATATTTCCTTTATCAAAATCTAAACTCGTCACATCCAATTAGCTTTCATTTCACTTGAACCTCATTCAAATCTTTATTCATATTTTGCTCCATTTACAACTCTCGTTCATACTTCGCTTCTTGATAATTAATTAACAAGTTTGTGCCTCACTATCGAATCCATGTATTCGATTATACTAATTATAAATTATCTTGCCAATAAACTTCGACACAACTATAATTATACCCTTTTTAATTTTATTATTTTATATTCCGAATTCAAAATAAAACTCATCGTCTCATTTCCGAAACGATTTCCAATTTCCTCTCCTCAATCAAATTCTTATCTGAAATTTTATTCCAATAAATTTCAATTATTTTTTTATCGCCAAAAACACACAATTAATTCATCGATCCTATTATAATTATCTTCCTTAAATGTCATTTGATGATAGGTTCGAGATTCAAATACAAAGGAATCTTATCGAAGAATAATTCTCGCAAACCTGGATTCGAAGACTTCCGAAGACTGGGGATTCCGAAAAAATTTAAATCTCAAAATAAATTTTTGTTTCCGCTGTATTATTTCCAAAGTACTGAATTTCAAAATATATAATATTTCCAAAATATTTTTCCATTCAAAATTTATTTAAAAATTGTTTACACTTTTCAAAAATTATATTTTGAAATCTTTTTATTTTCAAAATCCGCTTTTCCAGTGTTGATTCTATTTCAAACTCGATAAGCTACGCTTTGATTAAACCTAAGCTCTGATACCACCTGTAACGTCCCGCCCTTTTGACCACTTTAAATTGATAATTAAACCAACTTAAAACGCTCAAAACGACGGAGCGTACTTAGCTTACCGAGTTTCAACACAGAATTTACACAGAAACACAGAATAAATATATAACACTGTATTAAACGGCAAAATAAACTTTTATTTATAAATCAGAGTTTTGAATACAATATTTTTCTGTATGCAGCGGAATATTTGAAACATGCTTTGAATATAACAAAAATAATTTACTGTTTTGAAATCTTCAGAGTGCGCCTTCTTCTGAAATCCCCAGCTTCACCAATCTTCGAATCTTGACTGAAATCTTTAAAATCTGTACTGCTTGGGTCTGACTCGAGCATTCCATGCCAAAAACATAAAAATACTCGAGTCAGGATTAATCGTAGTTCAAGTAAATTAACTTCGATAGAAACTGAGATATAATGGTTAATCCTTACATCAGTCGTATGTCAAATATAGTGGTACAATGTCTATGTTATATCGGTTTCTTTATTTAAGGGAGAAATGGCCATGGAAGCCTGCATATACACACGTGTACAGTACACGTGTGCCCTGCCCCAACATCCCATGACCACAAATAATCAAGTATGGTACGGTTCCTAGAGTTCTCGCAATATGCAGAAACCCGGTAGCAACACACAAACAGTGTCCATAATAGGAAACTAGGGACAATGATAAGGAAGCGCAACAATTGGTGTGCTATTTGAAGCAACAATTGGTGTGTTATTTGAAGCAACAATTGGTGTGTTATTTGAAGAACCGATGATGGGTTTTAATGATACTAGGATATTTGACAGTAGTCAATTGAAATTATCAAACTGGACAACCCTATGGTCAAGCAGGTCAACATGAACAAGCAAGTGATATATGGCGCAAATGCAAAACAGGCAGATGTAGATGAGGTTCCGGTCTGTTGTAGCCACATAGAGTGGCAAACAAAAATGGGAAGGCACACAGATGTAGATGATACATGGTGCTCCATTTATTAGTACTGAGTGTCAGGTCTAAACAAAAACAATACAAGGTTGAACAACAACATCATACTAATGACAGGAAATATACACATGCACTGATGGCAGCAGACAACATGGATGGGTATACATTTTCTAAACCTTAACAAATATGACAGTAGCCTTTAACAAGTATGACAGCATGTATTAAGCCTTACCAAAGTACGAAAGCATGTATTAATGTCTTAGCCAAGTATGACAGCATGGAGATTTTCAGCGGGAAGGAAATGTCAGTATCCATACTTTTTTAACCCATATTAATTAATCTGTCCAAACAGTTCATGAACAAGTATAACCCAAGAGATCCCATATATATATATATATAACTGTTAAGTTGGACACCACTACACATGTAAATATAAATGTTAAGTTATACACCATCACCCCTGCATACATATAAATAAAATCATACTGGGTAGTTAAACTAGATAGATATCCACCAATACACATATAACCAGACCTATGCAATTAAAATAAATGGTTCGGCATAGCTTTTATGCATGACAAGATAAATGGATTTCACATTACTGTTAGTTCCTATGCACTTTATGGGTACCAGGCATCAGCAAGTACCCTAATGTTAATATCCGTGACACACAAATTCAACAAGAGGGGACTGCATAAGGCCACAATCAAAATTTCAGGTCCTCCCATACAAAACAGGTCAATCATGTTCAAGTTTCATAAAACAGACAGTATTCGGCTTCAAAAACAGGTTGAACAAATGTTTCTACTGAGTTTTTAGCACTCAGTACAAATAGTAGGCATAGGCAAATCCGCATATAGGTCGAACACTAGTATCCAAAAATCAAGTGACATGTTCAGTTTCATTTCTGAATTATACTCAACAAGATCAAATCCACTAAACGATACGAACAGATGGAACCACACACAAAAACCCCAATCAAAATCATGCAACAATTCAAGGCAGACAATCACAATGAAATCAATTAATATATTATAGCTTAAACATCAAGTTAATCTACTTGGACTTATGATTAATCGTGAGTGAGATGCTCACCTTACACAACGTGAATAAACGGGTTCAAGCAATGGATTTCAGGGTCGAGCAGCCGCACTGGAAACAGCTCCGGCTTTGGATGACTTACGATGGCGAGGGAGGTTCCCAAATTTTTCCGACGGTCCTGAAGCTTCTGAAGGAGTGATTTGATTGAAGGACGGTGGGTTGATGCTTGCGTGATGCAGGATGGCAGAAGCAGTCGGCGCGGCGTTCGATTGAGCAAGGAAGATGGCTCGACTGGATCTGGAAAGAAAAGGAGGCGACTTCACGATTTTTGGAGGAGGATGAGGTGACTTGCGATTTAATTTGAAGAGGAGGACGGAAAATCACGGTGATAATGGCCAGCGAAGAGAGGGATGAAAGCATCCATTATTCATTGATTTAGGAAAAGGGGAGAAATCGATTTTTTCTGGAGGAAATGGATGAGTAGCGAGAATTTTTATAGAAGAGGACCCGTGGTTAGCAAGTTTTCGTGGGAGCCACGAAACCAATAGTGTGTATATGAAGAAATCCAAAACCGTGGAACGCAAGTAATTGTGAGGTAGGCTGAACTGGGTGAGTGTTTTTCTGCGTTCTAAATTACTTAGTTCTTAAGGAAAATTTTATTCTACCGCAATTTGCATTACCCGTTTTATTTTTATTCCGTCACCACTGAAACTTCACATGCTACTCCATTTTCATATTTCAAATCCAGTAAAAATTTATTGGTCGAAATCCGACATTGTTTACACAACATTTTATTTTTATTTAAATTTATTTATCGTTTCCCTGATTGTTCATTTATCGACAAGTCCGCTTCATTTTAGATTTGAATCGTCAAATCGCAAATACACACATCTCTAAACCAATTCCTATATATTTCAACAAATAAAAATTCTTCAATTAATGTCAACTACGCTTATCTTTAAATTCAATATTTTCCCAGCTGAGTTTCAAATCCAATTCAAATACTCCACAATATTCAATACTAAATATTTGATTCCATCTGATCATATTCTAAATTAAATCTTGAATTCAATCCATATACAAAACAATATATTTAATTTTTAATTCCAATATCAATATAAGTTCTTTAATTGATAGTATATTCCAATCGCCGAAATTTCTTGGTCGTTACACAAATTTTCATAGCGTGAATCAAAAGATATGTCCAGTTGAAAATTCTGAATAGTCGCTATGGAATTCAGGCCCTTAAAATTGGACATTTTGCAAACGATCTCGGATTTCGACGAAACCAGTTTTGTTGGGTCCGTGATGTCAAATTATTGCTAGATTCCAAATTTCATATTTTTTCGAATCAATATGTGAGCGTGGCAAAGGAAAACGCGTTTAATCAACTGGAAATTGGCCATTTTTCTAACGATCTCAGAATTCGATGAAATTAGTTTTGTTAGGACCGTATCGTCAATACGAAACTAGAAAATATTTTTCGAGAATTTTTAGTGTTAGTATGTGACCCTGGTAAATTGAAATGTACGTTTAAAATTCAATATAGTGATTTAAATGTAAATTCAACGGAAACTGATCGAAACAGTCAAATCAGCTTGCGATACATATCCCATTGTGTTCGGAATGGGGGTAAAACGCTATGGGCGACAGGCGGTGGGCATCGTTTCGAGGTCGTATGTAAAAGTCAACCTTTTTGCAAAAATATAAATAATTAAATAAATAAAAAAATACTTCCCTCCCTTTATCTTTCGTTCTGCCCCCCCCCCCCCCCCTTCAAAATTCAATCGCTCAGATAAAAAAAAAAGAAAAAAAAAGGGGAACCCTAAAGCCATCGCGACGCTATCGCCAGACCCCCCTAGAGCGAACGCCTCCGACGATCTGCGCAAACCCCTCCGTCCAGCCTCCTCCTCCCGTTGACGAAACCCCCGAAAAATCCGACCCCCCAAAGCATCGCGACGCCACCAGACCTAAGCCGCCGTGCCTCGCTCCACCCTTCGCTTCGCCTGCAGCTCCTCCTGCCTCCGACGATCTGCGGAAACCCCCCCCCCCCCTCTGTAAGTTTTTTTGTTGTTTTGTTAATTTATTTTTTTTGGATTTAAAAAAACTGATTTTATAAAGAAGTAAAAACTGATTTTATAAAGAAGTAAAAACTTATTTTATAAAGAAAAAAAAAACTGATTTTATAAAGAAGTAAAAACTGATTTTTATTTTTACTTTTTAGGACTTTAAAAAGGAAATAGGTTTAATCTTTTAATAGAAAAAGATTTGAACTTTTAAAAGAATTAAAAATATAATTTTTATCTATAGAACTTCGAAATAAAAATATGATTTTTATATATTGAACTTCGAAATAAAAATTCGATTTTTATATATTGAATAGCATAATAAAAATATGATTTTTATATATTGAACTTCGAAATAAAAATTCGATTTTTATATATTGAATAGCATAAGAAAAATATGATTTTTATATATTGAACTTCGAAATAAAAATTCGATTTTTATATATTGAATAGCATAAGAAAAATATGATTTTTATATATTGAACTTCGAAATAAAAATTCGATTTTTATATATTGAATAGCATAAGAAAAATATGATTTTTATATATAGAACTTCGAAATAAAAATATGATTTTTATATATGGAATAGCGAAGTAAAAACTCGATTTTTACATAGGTAGTGAAAGCGGGCGACGAAGGTAACAAAAGGGCGAGAACGAAGAAGATCTATATCAAAGTAGAGTCAAGATGTTTGGATAGCTATCGGTGAGAATTTCTCACCTTTCAATTTCTTTTCTAGTTATATATATATATACTAGGATGCAGACGGTGCTTAGTAGCACCCGACACAATCGTCCACAGACCATGGACTTGTTTGTTTGGTTGCATAAATTAGTTAGATGATTTGATTTGAATTTGGTTGTTTGGTGAATTTGATTGATGTGTGAATGGCGTGGGCCTTCACTAGACCGGGGATAAGGCTAGGCCTCGTCCCGTTTCTAGTATCGTGCCGTTAGGCCGCCGAAATTTTCTAAAATATGTTAGAAAAATAAAAGTATCATTTTATTTAAAGAATGAACTGAATAGAAATTCATATGTTAAAATAAAAGGTAGTATCGTTAAAAATATAATTTTTAACGTGAAGTGAATAAAATAAAATATTCATTTACAAACCAGACGGTTTGTTTATGTACACCTATTTGAAGGACATTGATTGGGACGATAAATTTTACACATCGCCCAATAGCACAAATAAAATCTGTGTTTGATTGTTTGAAACCCCACACGGGTGTTAGGATGAAATTTGAAGTTCACTCATCCTGATTGATTAAATATGTCGATCGATCGATTGACAGGCTGTTATAAGCGTTAGATATCTATATTTGATGCTTATACAGCGTAGTGCACTTTGGTTGATAGTTGATTAATTTTCAATGCTATTATATACATGTGTTGTATGAAAATCCATATAATTAACTTTATATGGTAATTGATTGGGCCTCATTCCAATTTAGAAAATAAAGAATATTATAAAATAAAGGTTCATGTGTTGACAGTACTCATCCATTGAGATTGGTCATGTGTTGAACGAAATATTTTGATAATAACAACTATTTTGAAAAAGAAACATTTGAAATAGAATATTTGAAAATAGGAATATATGAAGCCGTGTTGATTAGATTGACGCCATTTTGACGAAAACGATTTCGAAATGAATTGAATTGAAAACGATTTCGAAATGAATTGAATTGAAAACGATTTCGAAATGAATTGAATTGAAAACGAATTCAAATTGAATTGAAAGCGAATTGAAATGAATTCAAATTGAATTGAAATTTGAATTTAATAGAAATGAATTTTAAAACGAATTTATAAAGAAGAATTCAATTTTGATTTGAATTGAAAAGGAAGTTGAAATTGCTTTTGAAACGAATTTAAAACTATTTATATAATTCGTTTTAAATAGAAATCGACGAAATATATATTATATATATTATATATATAATATAATGGCCTGAATAGAACGCGCCGCGCCGCGGCAGTTCGTGAATTTCGACCATTTATTTCAAACGGACATTACGGGAGATCCGACCGTCGGATTCTCCTGAAACCGGAACCGTTGGGTTCGTATCGAAAAGAGCTTTCTAGCGAATGTTAGAAATTTGAAATCTAACGGTTGGATTTGGAATTATGTCCAAATCAAATTTGAAAAAGGTCGCTGTAAGTGCAGTTCGATGGCCATTGATGGAAATCGACTGTACGGGCCTTGATAAAATTATTAAAAATAGTAATAATTTGTGTAAAATCATAAGAAATGATTTGTGAAGATTTGGGATGAAAAACTCCATGTTTGAAAAGATAAAAATAGATTTTTATCGAAATGAACTAGTTTTGAACTAGAATTATAATTCTATTTATTTTTAAACAAATAAATTGAATTTGAAAAGGGTTTTGAAAATAACCAAAATTTCCAATGATTGCATTGGAGTGAATTTGAATCGAAATTGTCTTCGGAATATTTCGATGTTGGAATTCGTGATTATACAGATGTTGTTATGGAAATTTGAAAGATATATATTTATATCGTTATTTCCAATACGACATTTGTTAGTCGTAGAATTCGATATTGAATATAAGCCGATATATTTTCTATTCAGAGCCTTGTATTGAATATCGAATGTGATTCGGGTTTGTCGTGAATGGTGTCTTCATTAACACTGTTCTTGAGCCCAGTTGAGAAAAGATTAAATCTTTTTATTTAGATTTAATGAAGTGTACCAATTAAATGATATTTAATTGGAATTGAATTGATATTGATTTTTGGGTTTATCGTGAACAGTGTTTTAAATAACACTTGTTCTTTAACCCGATAATTAATGGAATGTGATTTTGGGTTTATCGTGAACCGTTTTTTTTTTTAAATGACACTGATTCTTTAACCCAGTTAAAGATTAAAACTAAGTGGAGTTTTAATGAATCTTTAATTAGATTGAAAGGATCGAAAATGGAGTATCACCAGTTTTGCTCCAGGCGATGGTTAAATCTTTAATTAGATTTGAACGTGAAATGGTAATTGAATTTACCGATAACACTGTGGTGTTAGATATGAAGTATTACCAGTTTTACTTCATGGGATGAATAGGTTGGGATTGGGAAATAAAATAAATGATTACTTCGGTGTGGTTCGCTAATCCCGACTAGTTTGAATTGATATTCAAAGGAGATTAAAGAATAAATTTAAAGAATTTATCTTGGATAAAATTAATGGGAACTTTTCCCAAAGTATAGGAATATTTGCATAAAAGAATATTCTGAATTGGAATGAGGCGTATGTTGTGCTTGTGTAACACTTTTATAATATATACGCGAGTTATTCAGAAAGACCGGGTTTATCCCATTCTGAATAACTGATTCGACGTGGTGTCGAAGATGAAGACGGTGGTCGAAGACCGGAAGTCTTCACGTCGTTTGGGTGATTACTGATAATCTTGATTGGGCTGTACACCCAAGAAGATGGAAACAGTTGGTGATCGTCCAGACGTGCTTGGAGATCGATGGATATGCGGGGTACTAGGTGCCTCCGGTTTCGTTCAGACCCAGAACGGACTTGTAAATGGACTGTGTGTCTGACATTGGATTTTAGTCTGTGTGATTGATCTCTATTAAATATATATCTGTTTGGCGGCAGAGAATTTATTCTCTTGCTTAACGCCCTTCTCTGAGACGTACGAGCTCAGGGGTTATATATTGATGGATATCAAACGCATGGAGTGAATTGCCTGTGTGGCATGCCTAAGTGGCAATTGATCGAGGCTTCTGTTGAAAAGCAAAGTCTTGTGGTGATGATCAAAGCACAGCCTGTGTGGCATAGCTTTGTGTAACGTGAATTCGCGAACTTCACACCCGGTATGAACCAAAAACGGGAGACGGACCTCAGGGAGGGCATGCGTTTCTTTCTAGTTAGAAGTGGCGTCAGTGGTTTTACACGCCCTGACGAGTTTGACTTATGTGGTTGTTGCTGTTGCGAGGCGCCTCGGTTATATCGGTTTCGGCCGATGCATTCTGGTCGGCGGACGGACCAGACTTACACCCCATAGGGTGGGGAAACGTAGTGTTCAGGCATAATAATCCACATCGGTGGACCGGCCCTGACGATCCAAGGGGCAGTTGCGGCTGTTCCTGAGGGGCGGGCTAGAGCGTCTCGAATCGGTTGAGGACTATCTTTTGCCTCGGTTCATAGATGGAAATCCAATTTCCAAATACGTGACTTTGCGGTTTTATTTGTAAACCTATATATGGCGACATAGTGGCATGGGACGCTCATGTCGCCTATGATTGATACTTATGATTTGAAGTTGTTTTATACACTATGCACTTATAATAGTATCAAATGATTTGTTTTAAACGTATCAAGCATTTTTTGGCTGTTATAAGGGAAAACCCTATCCCCCGGCTTGCGTTGCATTGTGTGATAGGACCTGGGTCTTATAACAGCTTCATTTTTCCTCATTTAGCATTGCGCTGTTTGTTTTATGCACTGGTATTCTTGGGAGGAAACCTGTTCCGTGTTATACGGCGTGGTCCCTTGATTTACCAAATTTTAAAACAAAGATTAATAACTGTTTTAGTTCTCACACCAGTCACATGACTGACCTGGAGTTTATTGTTTTAACCTAAACTCTGGGTGCCCCTATTTTGACACGGGCAGCTAGTAGTTTTGGTTTTGCAGATTTTTATTCACAGGATCCTGGTTTACAGCTGGAACGATATCCGGAAAGTTTTGTATCCGTATATCTCTTCTAGTTGTGTATTGTATTATTTTCCGCTGCTATGTATTTAAATGTAATTTAAATCTCTGGTATTTCTGTGTAATATTTTTTCATTTATACTCTGTATATTCTTGTAATCTGATGCATTGTTGTGATATACAATGAAATGTTCTTTTATATGCGTTCTATTTTGTCGTGTTCTCAAACGATAGGGCGTTTCGAAAGGTCTGGATCGGTTTAGCGACTGGTTCGGACCGAGCGAAATTCCTTTTCGTCACAGTTGGTATCAGAGCTTTGGTTTACAAAGCTCAGAGAACAAGACACATTAGAACCGTACGAAAGAATTCATCAGATATTGGATTAGTAATATCCAAGGGAATGACTCGTTAGAGATGGGATCAGTAGTATCCTAGAACGAGTGTGAAGAGTATATTTTTGAAAATGAAAACAATTTTGTTTTGAAATTTAAACCATTTTAAAACGTATTTGATTATTTATTTATTTTGAATATGGACAATCCAATAAATAAAGGTTTTGTATATACGCGTCATGAACGTATATTCAAAGTTTTAATATATTGGATAGATATAGCATCACACTCTAGTCGCCCGAAGATGATATTGATGATAGCGATCGCATCATCAACATTTATGTTCGAGTTTCGAAGGTGTGATTTTCTATATATTTCCATTAGACTGGTGTGAGAACCAAAACTAATATAGCGAGAATTCATTGTTGTGATTTGGCACCAAAACATGATTTTTTGTATATGTATCAAAATTATGAATTTGAAACGTTAAATCCACTAATTGATTGATGTTTGTGTTGTTTGTTTAATTGTTTGGTAATTTTGGAACCATTATGCCTAATTTGATCAAATATTGAATTGTATGGAAAATTGGTCGCATTTGCTTGCATACTTGTACTTACATTGAACAGGTCATAGCAAGGAGGCTAGAGCCGAAGAATAAAATTTGTTTGCCCGACAAATAGGTACATGTTTACTACATAATTTACTGTTTTGTTTGGGTGATGATGATTTTATGAGCCTATTGGCTAGCCGCTTGGCTTTTTCTTTTTCTTTTTGAGATCTGAAGGACCGGGGAAGCTATTTGAAATTCCCCGATGCTCCCGGTGCAGGGGAGGTTATGGCGAAATTTTTCAAAAATTTAGGGCGTTAGCCAAATTTTTGAAATTTTGAAAATTCTCAGAAACTAAAGAGTTGGAGAATGGAAGCCAGATCGAGCGTAGAGTTGATTACTCAAACCACTTTCGACTTTGTTCCTTTTCGGGGACGAAAAGTTTTAAGTGGGAGAGATTGTAATAACCCGAAAATCTGGACAGTTTAAAATTTTTATTTTGGCAATTTTAGCGAATTTTGATTATTTAAAATGAATTATTTTAAATAATATCGACGAGAAAATTTATTTTTAATATAATTCGACGTATATACTGTACGCGTCGTCGTTAGAATATAAATATTTATATATAATTATAAATAGAATTGAAAATGGAGTGGTAGTTCGATAATTCGATTTCAAACTTCAATTGAGCATACCGGATGCAAAACAATCCGGATTTTAGTGAAACCAAAAATAATGGGATCTAATTGATAATATATTTCCAACGAATCCGAATAATCAAATTTTCAGAGCGTGAATCAAAAGATATGTCCAGTTGAAAATTCTGAATAGTCGCTATGGAATTCAGGCCCTTAAAATTGGACATTTTGCAAATGATCTCGGATTTCAACGAAACCAGTTTTGTTGGGTCCGTGATGTCAAATTATTGCTAGATTCCAAATTTCATATTTTTTCGAATCAATATGTGAGCGTGGCAAAGGAAAACGCGTTTGACCAGTTTCAGTTGATTTTAATCAACTGGAAATTGGCCATTTTTCTAACGATCTCAGAATTCGATGAAATTAGTTTTGTTAGGACCGTATCGTCAATACGAAACTAGAAAATATTTTTCGAGAATTTTTAGAGTTAGTATGTGACCCCGGTAATTTGAAATGTACGTTTAAAATTCAATATAGTGATTTAAATGTAAATTCAACGGAAACTGATCGAAACAGTCAAATCAGCTTGCGATACATATCCCATTGTGTTCGGAATGGGGGTAAAACGCTATGGGCGACAGGCGGTGGGCCTCGTTTCGAGGTCGTATGTAAAAGTCAACTTTTTTGCAAAAATATAAATAATTAAATAAAAAAAAAAAATTACTTCCCTCCCTTTATCTTTCGTTCTGGCCCCCCCCCCTTCAAAATTCAATCGCTCAGATAAAAAAAAAAAAAAAAAAAAGGGGAACCCTAAAGCCATCGCGACGCTATCGCCAGCCCCCCCTAGAGCGAACGCCTCCGACGATCTGCGCAAACCCCTCCGTCCAGCCTCCTCCTCCCGTTGACGAAACCCCCGAAGAATCCGACCCCCCAAAGCATCGCGACGCCACCAGACCTAAGCCGCCGTGCCTCGCTCCACCCTTCGCTTCGCCTGCAGCTCCTCCTGCCTCCGACGATCTGCGGAAACCCCCCCCCCTCCCTCTGTAAGTTTTTTTGTTGTTTTGTTAATTTATTTTTTTTTGGATTTAAAAAAACTGATTTTATAAAGAAGTAAAAACTGATTTTATAAAGAAATAAAAAAACTGATTTTATAAAGAAGTAAAAACTGATTTTTATTTTTACTTTTTAGGACTTTAAAAAGGAAAAAGGTTTAATCTTTTAATAGAAAAAGATTTGAACTTTTAAAAGAATTAAAAATATGATTTTTATATATTGAACTTCGAAATAAAAATTCGATTTTTATATATTGAATAGCATAATAAAAATATGATTTTTATATATTGAACTTCGAAATAAAAATTCGATTTTTATATATTGAATAGCATAAGAAAAATATGATTTTTATATATTGAACTTCGAAATAAAAATTCGATTTTTATATATTGAATAGCATAAGAAAAATATGATTTTTATATATTGAACTTCGAAATAAAAATTCGATTTTTATATATTGAATAGCATAAGAAAAATATGATTTTTATATATAGAACTCGAAATAAAAATATGATTTTTATATATGGAATAGCGAAGTAAAAACTCGATTTTTACATAGGTAGTGAAAGCGGGCGACGAAGGTAACAAAAGGGCGAGAACGAAGAAGATCTATATCAAAGTAGAGTCAAGATGTTTGGATAGCTATCGGTGAGAATTTCTCACCTTTCAATTTCTTTTCTAGTTATATATATATATACTAGGATGCAGACGGTGCTTAGTAGCACCCGACACAATCGTCCACAGACCATGGACTTGTTTGTTTGGTTGCATAAATTAGTTAGATGATTTGATTTGAATTTGGTTGTTTGGTGAATTTGATTGATGTGTGAATGGCGTGGGCCTTCACTAGACCGGGGATAAGGCTAGGCCTCGTCCCGTTTCTAGTATCGTGCCGTTATGCCGCCGAAATTTTCTAAAATATGTTAGAAAAATAAAAGTATCATTTTATTTAAAGAATGAACTGAATAGAAATTCATATGTTAAAATAAAAGGTAGTATCGTTAAAAATATAATTTTTAACGTGAAGTGAATAAAATAAAATATTCATTTACAAACCAGACGGTTTGTTTATGTACACCTATTTGAAGGACATTGATTGGGACGATAAATTTTACACATCGCCCAATAGCACAAATAAAATCTGTGTTTGATTGTTTGAAACCCCACACGGGTGTTAGGATGAAATTTGAAGTTCACTCATCCTGATTCATTAAATATGTCGATCGATCGATTGACAGGCTGTTATAAGCGTTAGATATCTATATTTGATGCTTATACAGCGTAGTGCACTTTGGTTGATAGTTGATTAATTTTCAATGCTATTATATACATGTGTTGTATGAAAATCCATATAATTAACTTTATATGGTAATTGATTGGGCCTCATTCCAATTTAGAAAATAAAGAATATTATAAAATAAAGGTTCATGTATTGACAGTACTCATCCATTGAGATTGGTCATGTGTTGAACGAAATATTTTGATAATAACAACTATTTTGAAAAAGAAATATTTGAAATAGAATATTTGAAAATAGGAATATATGAAGCCGTGTTGATTAGATTGACGCCATTTTGACGAAAACGATTTCGAAATGAATTGAATTGAAAACGATTTCGAAATGAATTGAATTGAAAACGATTTCGAAATGAATTGAATTGAAAACGAATTCAAATTGAATTGAAAGCGAATTGAAATGAATTCAAATTGAATTGAAATTTGAATTTAATAGAAATGAATTTTAAAACGAATTTATAAAGAAGAATTCAATTTTGATTTGAATTGAAAAGGAAGTTGAAATTGCTTTTGAAACGAATTTAAAACTATTTATATAATTCGTTTTAAATAGAAATCGACGAAATATATATTATATATATTATATATATAATATAATGGCCTGAATAGAACGCGCCGCGCCGCGGCAGTTCGTGAATTTCGACCATTTATTTCAAACGGACATTACGGGAGATCCGACCGTCGGATTCTCCTAAAACCGGAACCGTTGGGTTCGTATCGAAAAGAGCTTTCTAGCGAATGTTAGAAATTTGAAATCTAACGGTTGGATTTGGAATTATGTCCAAATCAAATTTGAAAAAGGTCGCTGTAAGTGCAGTTCGATGGCCATTGATGGAAATCGACTGTACGGGCCTTGATAAAATTATTAAAAATAGTAATAATTTGTGTAAAATCATAAGAAATGATTTGTGAAGATTTGGGATGAAAAACTCCATGTTTGAAAAGATAAAAATAGATTTTTATCGAAATGAACTAGTTTTGAACTAGAATTATAATTCTATTTATTTTTAAACAAATAAATTGAATTTGAAAAGGGTTTTGAAAATAACCAAAATTTCCAATGATTGCATTGGAGTGGATTTGAATCGAAATTGTCTTCGGAATATTTCGATGTTGGAATTCGTGATTATACAGATGTTATGGAAATTTGAAAGATATATATATTTATATCGTTATTTCCAATACGACATTTGTTAGTCGTAGAATTCGATATTGAATATAAGCCGATATATTTTCTATTCAGAGCCTTGTATTGAATATCGAATGTGATTCGGGTTTGTCGTGAATGGTGTCTTCATTAACACTGTTCTTGAGCCCAGTTGAGAAAAGATTAAATCTTTTTATTTAGATTTAATGAAGTGTACCAATTAAATGATATTTAATTGGAATTGAATTGATATTGATTTTTGGGTTTATCGTGAACAGTGTTTTAAATAACACTTGTTCTTTAACCCGATAATTAATGGAATGTGATTTTGGGTTTATCGTGAACCGTTTTTTTTTAAATGACACTGATTCTTTAACCCGGTTAAAGATTAAAACTAAGTGGAGTTTTAATGAATCTTTAATTAGATTGAAAGGATCGAAAATGGAGTATCACCAGTTTTGCTCCAGGCGATGGTTAAATCTTTAATTAGATTTGAACGTGAAATGGTAATTGAATTTACCGATAACACTGTGGTGTTAGATATGAAGTATTACCAGTTTTACTTCATGGGATGAATAGGTTGGGATTGGGAAATAAAATAAATGATTACTTCGGTGTGGTTCGCTAATCCCGACTAGTTTGAATTGATATTCAAAGGAGATTAAAGAATAAATTTAAAGAATTTATCTTGGATAAAATTAATGGGAACTTTTCCCAAAGTATAGGAATATTTGCATAAAAGAATATTCTGAATTGGAATGAGGCGTATGTTGTGCTTGTGTAACACTTTTATAATATATACGCGAGTTATTCAGAAAGACCGGGTTTATCCCATTCTGAATAACTGATTCGACGTGGTGTCGAAGATGAAGACGGTGGTCGAAGACCGGAAGTCTTCACGTCGTTTGGGTGATTACTGATAATCTTGATTGGGCTGTACACCCAAGAAGATGGAAACAGTTGGTGATCGTCCAGACGTGCTTGGAGATCGATGGATATGCGGGGTACTAGGTGCCTCCGGTTTCGTTCAGACCCAGAACGGACTTGTAAATGGACTGTGTGTCTGACATTGGATTTTAGTCTGTGTGATTGATCTCTATTAAATATATATCTGTTTGGCGGCAGAGAATTTATTCTCTTGCTTAACGCCCTTCTCTGAGACGTACGAGCTCAGGGGTTATATATTGATGGATATCAAACGCATGGAGTGAATTGCCTGTGTGGCATGCCTAAGTGGCAATTGATCGAGGCTTCTGTTGAAAAGCAAAGTCTTGTGGTGATGATCAAAGCACAGCCTGTGTGGCATAGCTTTGTGTAACGTGAATTCGCGAACTTCACACCCGGTATGAACCAAAAACGGGAGACGGACCTCGGGGAGGGCATGCGTTTCTTTCTAGTTCGAAGTGGCGTCAGTGGTTTTACACGCCCTGACGAGTTTGACTTATGTGGTTGTTGCTGTTGCGAGGCGCCTCGGTTATATCGGTTTCGGCCGATGCATTCTGGTCGGCGGACGGACCAGACTTACACCCCATAGGGTGGGGAAACGTAGTGTTCAGGCATAATAATCCACATCGGTGGACCGGCCCTGACGATCCAAGGGGCAGTTGCGGCTGTTCCTGAGGGGCGGGCTAGAGCGTCTCGAATCGGTTGAGGACTATCTTTTGCCTCGGTTCATAGATGGAAATCCAATTTCCAAATACGTGACTTTGCGGTTTTATTTGTAAACCTATATATGGCGACATAGTGGCATGGGACGCTCATGTCGCCTATGATTGATACTTATGATTTGAAGTTGTTTTATACACTATGCACTTATAATAGTATCAAATGATTTGTTTTAAACGTATCAAGCATTTTTTGGCTGTTATAAGGGAAAACCCTATCCCCCGGCTTGCGTTGCATTGTGTGATAGGACCTGGGTCTTATAACAGCTTCATTTTTCCTCATTTAGCATTGCGCTGTTTGTTTTATGCACTGGTATTCTTGGGAGGAAACCCGTTCCGTGTTATACGGCGTGGTCCCTTGATTTACCAAATTTTAAAACAAAGATTAATAACTGTTTTAGTTCTCACACCAGTCACATGACTGACCTGGAGTTTATTGTTTTAACCTAAACTCTGGGTGCCCCTATTTTGACACGGGCAGCTAGTAGTTTTGGTTTTGCAGATTTTTATTCACAGGATCCTGGTTTACAGCTGGAACGATATCCGGAAAGCTTTGTATCCGTATATCTCTTCTAGTTGTGTATTGTATTATTTTCCGCTGCTATGTATTTAAATGTAATTTAAATCTCTGGTATTTCTGTGTAATATTTATTCATTTATACTCTGTATATTCTTGTAATCTGATGCATTGTTGTGATATACAATGAAATGTTCTTTTATATGCGTTCTATTTTGTCGTGTTCTCAAACGATAGGGCGTTTCGAAAGGTCTGGGTCGGTTTAGCGACTGGTTCGGACCGAGCGAAATTCCTTTTCGTCACAGCTCCCACTCATACAAACTACGTACAAGCTATGCAATTGGGTACACTGTCTAAGTCAGCACGTTGCTTTAGTGGTACTGTGATCCTCCGCCCTTGGGAGGACTACGAAAAGGATCTAAAGCCGAACCTAGATCATGTTTCATGGGCAAAGATAGAGGGCTTCCCTGAATTTCTCAGAGATAATTTTGAAGTTGTTAGTGAAGCCATGAAAGCCGTGGGTAAAGTAACAGAGTTAGACAGTTGTGAGCACTCTCAGATTGATTATCGCTACTTATTTCTGAAAATGCACTTTTATACGGGAGTGCATTCTCAAACTGCTTTTGTAGCTCATAGCAACAACTCTGAATATCTTTTGAAAATGAAGCGTTGGGATCATTCTCATCACACTAGAAAACCGAAATCAATTCTACTGGGTTTCGAAGAGAACGAGTTGAACATTCTTGATCAGAGGTTATACAGTGAGGATTTACAAGATTTAGATACTAGTGACCGTTTTGATGCCATGGGTTACGAGCCAAGATCTCATCCCTCACTCCTGAGAGAAGTTATACCAGATAATTCTGTGGAAGTTATGGGTCCAGATGCAGGTTGGAGAGATCGGCCTGATTCCCCACAACAACTCATGCATGACATGATTTCCAGGAAGAGCGTGTGCCACCGCCACAACCAGACTCACCAGACACTCCAATAGCCAGATCAACAGAGCCCATACTAATAACAACAATGGTCAAACGCAGCTCCAGAAAAAACAAAGCCAATTCCTTCCCAGGAACCTCAGGTGTGGCTCATTCTGCACCATTCAGGCTCACCATTCGAGATGAAGCTCAGTAGGAGGAAGGTCAGGGAAGCACAAACGCTGACTGGCTTGATGGAAGGAATTACTGATGTGCTTGCTGTTGTAGGTTTGCGATGTTGTTCTCCTTTTTATGTAAATATTTATGTTATTTTTATGCTACTTGAACTTATGTGATGGTACCTTAATCCCGAATCTATTATTTTGGCTGTCGATCAAGCTTGTTGATCGGATATGTTTTATTTTCTATGGTATTTAATCAGCTGTGCAACACCATGCTACATATCCGTCGACAAAAAAATATTATATAAGTCGTATTCAAATAATATCAAAAAAATTCAAAATTTATAACTTAGTGAATAATGTCAAATGATCATTTTTGATGACATACGTTAAATTGTTTGAACCTGGTAAGTTGATAAAACCGATTTAAATTACTTATCTGATCGTTATAGTTCTAGAATCGTATTCTAAAATAAGTGCATGTATCCAGAACCATGCGCAAAAACTTGAATTTTCAAAATATCAAAAATTCTGAGTCCTTACATCCATATAATAGAATAAGTAGAAAAATGATAAACTATGAACTAAATCTAATAAAATTTACATTAATCGTAAAGTTAGATGGTCTAATCAGAACTGTAAATTGAATCAAAATCCTATTGATGAAGGTTTCCAACTCTTTCATGCATGATTTCTATGGTTTGTTATCATATGCTCTCTAAATTTTAAACATTGAATTTACGTTAAGATGTCCAATCTATCACTTAAGCATTTAAATTTTGTCATATCTATCACTTAAGCATTTAAATTTCAAATCGATACATTTTATATCTGAGGTGTTCAGCTTTTATACCATTTACTATTAATGATTTTTGTTAACCGACATTCTAGCCCGGTTACTAGAAGCAGTCCAGGCCCACACGACTCGGCCCATCGTGTGGTTCAACGGCCCAGGAGTGTTGCCAACATCGTCAGGAATCAAGCTAAGACGGGATCGCGCAAGAATAGTCGTCGCGGCTCGCCGGACTGCTCTCAAAAAATACAAGTCACGGATCAAGCGAACACACTCAAGGCTGCGTGATCGTATCAAGCAAATCCGAGGTCTAGCACTAGAAGACCCGAGTCGGGCCACGGGCAGAAGGTCGCATCCTTTGGACGCGACATCCATTAGTATTGAAGACCGCTCACCAGACACATGTCGACCACCTTCAAAAGCTTGCAACACGCACCAGTCGGTTCGAATCCATCCTTGGCTCCACCTATGCCTTGCATCTGCGCTTTGCTTCACTGTGCTCCGCACACCAAGCCGAAGACGAGCCGAGCTCGAAGCCGAAGACGAGCTGTCAGCGGGTCCGCGCGCAGCGCTAGTAAGAGTCTGGAGCCCCCACAGTCCCGGTTATGTCAAACAATTGGACAACACCCGCTTCATTCGACTTTCGTCAACAGGTGTATCACCTAGAATCACCGGATCGGCTCAAAGTCAAGATTCGACCAACAACTTCCATGATCTTCGTATCCCTCAATACTAGGCCACATCCATGTTGTACCCCTCCCCTCCCGAATCCCACTGTGTCCAACGCTCGCGACTTCAATATAAAACTCGTATCCCACGGGATACAAATTCCGTACCCCATCCCACCCTCGGTGTACGAATTTTGTACCCATACAATGGGGTACGAATTTCCTGTGTATGATGGAAGGGATCCGAATTTGTGAAGGCATTCCGCTGGGGTTCGAAATAAACCATTATGGTCCCCTACTCCTACCTACTCCCACCTTGCCTACTGAGTGAAAAGAGGATAGAAACTTGCCTATTGACTCGAAAATAAACGAAAAGACTATTAACCCAAATGTTTTTACAAGCATGTGACCTAAGTAGAGTTAAGCTTGTTAAATTATTTAAATAGAACATCAAACTTCACCAATTTTTCTATTAAAACCATAAAATAAGTATTTGAAATTAATATTCTCATCTTTCATCGTATAAACATTCTTAACATGCTCACGTTAGCAAACATTTGTTTGTTTGGATGAAAAACATGACTAAAATAAATTATTAAGTACTGTATAAACTAACGTATAAATTATTCAATAATTACTTTAATAGACGTGTTTATATTCAGTTAGTTAATTGTGTTAAGTGTTTCATTTAATAATTATTTTGATTAACATATGAATCGAAAATAAAAAATTAATATACAAACATATAACTAGCATATAAATTATAGGTAAATATATAATATACACGTACATATTTTGTATGCACATACGCTCTATAACATTGGATACGATAGAGTGAGAGAACACCAAGAGGAGGGTCTCTCTTCTCCAACCCCGAGGGCAATAATAATAGCCCTTCAACCGATTCAAAACCTTTCATATCTAGGAACAGAGGTAAAAATTGCTACTAAATGTTTCCGCAACTTTGTGTGCCCAGCTTTTCATTCTTGTTATTAAAATTGATATACTGTAACATTTACCCTTCAAAGTATGTTCAAAAGAATTGAATCCCTGTGTGTCTATGATATTGCCATCAATTTGTTTACCTACATACCTTGAAAGCAGATCAATGTACTAAATTAGCATCAATTTTCCTTCTGTCAATTCTTTTTTAAATCTATGGTAAACCTTTTCCACTATGGTAAACCTTTTCCACTTGATAGTGATTTTGATATGCTGAATGCATAGAAACTAAAAAGTATTGCTGGATGACGCTTGAGCCAAAAAAAAGAAGAAAAAATAAAAGAAAAGAAAACATAAAGAACACCAATCTTAATGAAAAGAATGAAAATTAAAGAAGCATAAATTTAAGGGTAATTCTATTAACACCCCTCAATTTGCCTTTTCCACCCCACTATAGATTAAAAAAATAAAATGACCTATCTACCCTCATATGTTATTAAACTTAAATATTAATCATCTCATTTTATCATGCACATTAATCATAGTGAAATGACAAAATAAGACAAGAATAATAAAGTTGACCGAAGAAGACAGTTATGATGTACAGCAAAATAATGATATATTTTGGATTTGATTTTTTCTTAAAAGTTTTTTTTTTTTTTCTGAATTTGATTTATAATTCAATCTTTTTTTAATTAAACTGATATTTTTTTTTTAAATTATGCTATTGACTGAAACAAATAAAGAAGAAACTACAGTTTTGTTGTTTTTGGATTTCATCTCCATTTTCGTTTCATTATTAATGTTAAGTTGTTTTTCATTTGGAAATATAAAACAAAGGGTAGTTTCGGTATATTTTGGGGTGGGAAAAGCAAAAGATGGGGTGTGATAAATTTTATTGAGACGGCAGGGTGGGAAAGGTAATAACTGGGGTGTGAATAAATCTAGCCTAAATTTAATTACAACCTTTGTTTTAAAGACTGGACCAAACCGGCAGTTCGACCAGACCGGCAGCTCGACCAGTTAAACCGCGAACCATGAGCCAGTTCGGTCCGAAATGAAGTAAAACCGAAATTTCTATAAAACCGCTCGAACCGTGGTTAGAACGCAGAAAACCCGGTTTTTTTCCTTTTGCAAACCTGAAACTAAACCAAAACTGGAATATTTATATTTATACAAACTGAGCACGTGCATGGTGGAGCGAAACAATCCACACAAAACACGAATAGCCAACGGTGTAAGCATTGTAAGAAGAAGCCAACTTATTTATAGAAGCAAATGGGTGAGTTCCTTCGTGATTGTGAGATGTGGGACATAAACTCTTCGATGAATTTCATTTCTTGTCCAGTAATATTCATATTAACAGCCAAGCAAACACACATTCTGACTTCGTTTTTTGTGTTTTATAGTCTATTTTCGTAATTTTATTTCTTGTATTTAAGTAAAATTAATCATATTAAATGCATAATTAATGTTTTATTTTTTTATACGGCTTTAACGATTCAACCGATCGTACTTTCAAAACCTCCAACCATGAAGCATTCCAGTTCAACAGTCGGTTCGGTCTTCAAAACTATGATTACAACACAAGTTATGAGTCAAAAGGAAATGCACAATAAATCGAGTACCACTAGATGATCTTTGCAAACTGGGAAAAATCATAGGAAACGAATAAAACGAATTTAGTAACGTATGAAAGTGTAATAAGTTGCACAGGCATTTGAAACCAGATGTGTTAACAATGTAATCTAAAAGACCATGTGTGTATCAAATTTAAAACATAAAATGCAATGCACCATCCATCAAATATCATATTCATCCAAACACGAACATAAAATTCCAACGCCGCAGTGAAAAAAAAAAATCCATACATAATTTCGGCTGATTAAACATGATGTTAATGAATCAACGGCTAACATTTCAATTTTACTTGAAAATCAGAAATCAAAACTTTTCTTTAATTAGTTTCTAAAACTAATGAAAGCCATAATATTACATTTGGTGCGACTGACCTTTTTCTTCCTATGCATGTTTCTGTGAATACAGTGAGAACGAATGTGATGTACGTTAAAGATTAATAAGATTATACTAAAATCTCAAAGAAATGATAAAAAGTTCATGGTGTATTTAGTAGCACTCAAATAACACCCCAAAGGATGTACTAAAAAGAGTGTAAATGCAATGAAACGAAATACACCCCATCAGCCTAGTTCTTTGGCCATGAATGCCTAAATGATGCGTTATTTTTGTAATCAATATGCACCCATTGTACATTAGACATACAACCCCTGAAAACGGAGGGTGCATACAGCCAACATTTTTTCCGCCATCGTACTCCAGACTTAAAGAAAACAGTTTTGAAAGTGCCAAGTACTACCCATTCTGCTCAACCCTTAAAGCTGGTAAAGTTGGTCGGAAGTCAAAAAGAAGTGCAAAAGAAAAAGAACAGATTGACCATAGCAAAATGCCAACTAGTATGCAGGTCCCAACAGTTGAATTCGGCCACGACAAACCGTTCTTTTACTTTTACAGGCCGTTTTGAACTTCCTTTAGATACATGCATATGAGCAAAGCAAGCAAGGACTAAAAGATCTAAGACACACCGACTTAAAACAACAAAATCTTATGTGCTCGGTAAAGACTGTACTTCTGCAAGAATAGAGTAATTCCAAGAAGAACAAAATGAAATTTGAACAGCAGCTCAATGAACTGGAAGCTATGATTCCATCGCTATTTAGTCTACCCACATTTCATATTTAGGCATGTTTTAAAAAATTATACATGTTTAGGCCATTTTTAAAAATATCTACAGAAATAATCCACATTTAGCCATGTGTATATTTTACTGCCAATGTCTAGTTAGCGAAATCCATCAACAAAAGATTTCCAAAATTTGCAAATACAGAAGAAAAATAATTGGTGACCTCTGAAAAATCTAGTTGGTTGGTGACTTTCAAAATCCCCAATTAAAACTTCCTATTTGGCTACACACATGACCAATTTAATATTTTCAAAAACAGCCTAAAACATGTAACAAATTCAAAAGATTTATATGCGAAAATTTTCCAAAACTCAGTGACGTTCCCAAACTATAATTCCATTATAAAATAGCCTCACTATATCAAGTAAAGTCAACTTAGTTGACGTCCGCATTGACATCTATGAAGCAGCGAACTCCTTGAAGAATAAGTAATTCATGAAATAATGTGACTAGGTATTTACGTACTGATTTCCTATATATCCACATTCTCCTTCAAAATTCCTATTCAGTGCAAAATGAATCAACTAAACCAGCAGCAACTGCTGACTCGTACAAACACCCTTCCCTACAGATCGATTATTTAAAACAATCTGACAACTATGACCAATAACTAATCGAAAACAATTATTTAAAATTTATAACTTGTGTACATCAGTCGATTGTATACATCAAGTTTATTGTTCTCTATTTTCACTGGCAACACTCTGCTTGAAAATACATCCCATCAGCCTAATTACTTGTTCCAACGACGTTTTTATAATCAATATGCTGCCACTGAAAACAGAGAGTGCTAGAGCTTACCGCCAACATCATTTATGCCATCGCACTCCAGACTTAAAAGAAAACAACTGAAAGTACCAAGTTCAAACTATTACCACTGTTGACAATTTACTAAAGACCGCTTATATTGCAAACAACTACATACAGCTTTCAGGAGGAAATCCACATACTTTCCTTTAACTCATGGAAGCGCGGGGGAAATAGTATCCCAGTTCTGCTTTTACCCTTAAAGCTAGTAAAGTTGGTTAGAAGTCTACGAGAAGAGCAAAAGCAAAGGAATAAATTGACCATCCCTTATTCCAGCTAGTATGTAAGATCAAGGCAATAGCTGAAGTAGAAAATGGGCAAAACTTCCTTTACATACATGGATATGAATAAAGCGGCAAGGGCTAAAAAGATCCAAAACGCACCAACTTAAAACAAACAAAGAATCATATGTCCAACCATTTTCTAAAAACTGTACAACTGGTTAGCTAAGTTAAACCATAGCAAGAGTATCAACCTAAGCAACAATACCCATACTCAAAACCGTTTTAAGTTCGATAGGCAACTAAAATTACCACCACAGGGTCATGACATAAAACCAGGGCCGGTCCTAGCCCACAGGTTGCCCTAAGCGATTCTAAATATTGATGGAAAAAAATATAGTCGAGGCTAGGAGTCAAGCCTACAATCCCAGCATTACAATGCCATTAACACAACCTGTTAATGATAAATGCAATACTACTATTAAAACATTAAGCCACTTTATCCTTGTGTTCACCTCCCCATTGTAATTCCTCATCCCGGAGGTTGCCTTAGAAGACATGTCAGTAGTCTAGATCTAAAACCGGCACGGTATAATAAAAAAAGAAAATCCTAGGATTCATTCACTGAGAAGGCGAACTAAACAGGACCGGAAATAATGACCAACTATCAGGATGAGCACAAATTTCCGAATTTTTACCATAAACATTATATAAAATAAAAGTTATTAATAAGATCTTGGTATCCACTGCACAGTATAAAGTCTTTGTTTCATAGGTTTCAAATCCTCATTTTCTTAGCTAAGACATTATTTTCAGTATTATTGAAGCTCAAATTAAGAGCTAGCTTCAGTTTACCTCGCCATCACCCAGCACCAAATTCTAGTTGGATCAGACATGATGAGCCAGGATATAATTACTTAAAGTAACCAGAGAGGGGATGGGAAAAACTGAAACAATAAAATTTCAACAAATTATATTTAGAACTGATGAAAACAAAAGAAAATATGTAACGTTATTTGCTAAAAGTGCGCAAGAGGATCTTACACCAGGTGTCACATATAAACAAAAATAAATAATCAGCAATATCATTACATTAATAGACGTCAACAAACCTAAGCGAAGTGTAACTGTTACTTTACAATTTGAAAATTGTCATTGATTATAAATTACCTGTGATGGCTATAGGGTGACAAGCAAGAAACTACAAAGGAACTGAAAACGGTTTAATGCGTATTTAGATTACACTAGCCAATAAAACTTCAAAAAAGGAAGAATGATAAGTACTGAAATCATATTCATCACACAGAAGAGGATAATAATTCCATTACAAGACAGGCAATTCCAGAAAAAAGGCGCTACTGAAATCAAAATAAATGGGCAAAAAAGAACAGGTAACACATAGTAAGATTGTTAAATTTACCCAAACAGCCCATGACCTATACCTATTATTTTTCGTGTTAAGGACTTATTTTAAATAATTTAGTTTTTCTACAAGTAAATAAAGGCGTGTTGACTAAAAACTTCTTTAACACAAAAAATTAACTCTAAAGGACAAGAATGGTATTAATTCAGTCTTTTTTTAAGCTACAAAACCTTGAGGAGCTCTAGTCTGACTGAAACCAACATTTAAATATTGTTGGATATAGAGTAACTGCAAATACTTGGAAGCTTAATTGGATGCTCATAGTATGCAACATAATTGTAAAATTAGGATTTCCCTTTTTTCATGGGTTGATCCTCAAACAGAAACCAAAAAGCCATTTTACGGTATAATTTTTTTTTCCTGAAAGACGTCTATACCGAACAGCTTATGGATTGCAATGTCCAAAAAACAGAAGTATAGCTAATTTACAAATATCAATAATAAAATTCAAACAACTGCTTATGTTTAAAAAATAAACAATAAAATCCTAGTTTCCTATCAGTCAGCAGCTAAAGAAACTGGACGAATTAATGCATGTAAATTCAGTTTCACTGTGACTTTCCTTCACATGCTCGAGATTGTGCTCTATATCAATAGTTTGTGTGTGTACACACATATACCCAAACTGAAGAAAAATGAAAAAAGAAAACCAGTAGACCATGCTAGAATCAAATGACATTTAATCTATCGATATTTAAAGCAACAATAATCTCAAACTACAGATGAAAAGAATTCAGTTTGGATCGCACTTGAAAAGTAAAAAAGTAATAACTGAAGAAAAAAGCCCATGTTTAAAGTTTAAACCAATTGTTGAAATGGAAATTGCATACACTGTTTTAGTCTAACATAACTTCCCCCAATATCGCAAAATGATACTCGAGCAGCCTATATAACAGATCATTTATTGTTGTTTAAAGTAACATGCAAAAATAAAACTACAGAAGTAATTGCTGAAAAGTACTACGAAATAGCTGGGCAATCAAAAAGAAATTGCCTACTCTAAAAAGGTCCAAAACGGATATGTAATAGGAGAATCTAAGGAAATAAAATCCACTTACTTTCACACATACAGAGGATAGTGTCAAGCTTTGAGCCACAAACAAGGGTATAGGAGTCTGTTCACATCTTATCTAAGGATGTGAACAAAACATGTGGAAATCAAAAGGACCCATTATGGACCCCGATTTCCACCAATGGGGACCGAGTATCATGTTCACAATCCTTAAAGAATGTAAACAAACTCGCACTACAAACAAGGAAAATCAATTTGACTGATAGTCAATACATAGATTTACAAGCAAGCAAGCTCATTTGACAAACAAGCTACATATATGTATTTATGGTAAAAGTCCAATTATTAAAATTTGATCTCTACTTAATCAAAACTTCTTCAATCACGATCCTCTAATAAAAGACAGACTGGTTTAGAAGATACATTACTGTGTTATGATATTCTAAAATGTCATCATTCACACGTTTGAAAGCAAGATAATATAGTTCAACAAAATTTTCAATTTATAGCACACGAAAGAAAACAACCACGAATCAGCGAATGAGATACTAGCAAAAAAATCAAGCACTGATAACCATCTAATTTCAATCTAAGATAAACCAAATTTCAAAAACCATTTTTAAATTCATAACAAGAAACACCAAGTCTGATCCAACTATAAGTTTATCATAAGCATAAAGCATAACAGATTAAAGCATCACCATCAATTAGCAGAACAATCCCTAGCAAAATGGCCACTTTCCCCGCATTTGAAGCAGCCATCGCCCCCGCCGCCACCAGAGCGTCCACCACCTCCATAACGGCCACCTCCACCGCCTCCGCCGCCACCATATCTTCCACCGCCACCCCCTCCACCAGTACAGTCCCTAGCCATGTGCCCAGATTCCCCACAAGTATAACAACCACCACCTCCACCACCACTTCTTCCCCCACCACCATAACCGCCACTGCCCCCATATCCGCCGCCTCCACCACCATAACCGCCTCCACCGCCATAACCTCCTCCACCTCCTCCGTAGCCTCCACCTCCATAACCGCCGCCTCCTCCTCCACGACCGCCGCCGCCGCCACTGTCGCCTTTCACGTATTCACCCCCCGGACCGGTAACATCGATGGCTTTCGTGCGGCCGTCGTCACCTTCACTAACGTTGAACTCGACAGATTCACCTTCAGCCAGCGAACGGTAGCCTTCGGCTTTAATTGAAGACTGATGGACAAAAAGATCATCGCCCCCCTGATCGGGAGTGATGAAGCCGAAGCCCTTCGTGGTATTAAACCACTTCACCGTTCCTGTTGATTTCTCCTCGGACATAATGTTGTTGAAACCCTAACCCTAAGAATGAGAAGCGTGAAAGTATTGAGCAGTGGTAGGGTTTATAAACGAGGGCTGAGCGAATGGATCATATGACACGTGTCAAGGGTTTTAATTCATGTAATGTAGACCGTTTGATTACTTCTGATTCCCATTAAATAGATTTATTCAATCATAGTGTATGAGCTTAACTACTTTAAGTATTACAAATAATTAATTTAATTTAATTAAATAAAAGGTGGCCCCTTTATTTTTGTGAAATTGCATGGTATATCAAAAATGTTGCTCATCAACAAACAAATTACGCATAACTATTTTAGCGATTCTCTAAGATCTTTTTTAACCCTTGTTTTTCGACTAAATTACATCAAAAATAATTTTTCGTGGATCATTAACATTTTTGTTTTTTCCATTTTTCGGTGACATGAAGGTAAAATGTCATTATCGCTTGTAGTTTTGTATTTTCATCTAAATAAACTTACGCATTTATTATGTATAATTGAAAAAAGAATAATCTCGAAAAATAATATTAATGTAGAAAATATTAAACTAATTTATTCAATTTTTCGTGTTTGAGATATTATAAATAGGAAATTAATGTGAAAGATAAATTATTTGAAAATTTTAACCACAAGGACAAGAGACTGAAAATTTAATCATAAAGACAAAAAAAAGCCCAATTTTTTTCAAAAGGACAAAACAAAGGACATTTTAAAAAAAATCCAAAATTGAAAAACATTGTTATTATTATTATTTTTGCAGATTTTAGGTATCAATTTTTTTGGTTTTACAGTTTTCTATTGTTTATTGTATTAGTTTTACATGTAACGGATTTATATTGTCGAATCCCAATACATATCCAACACTGCAACTCCAATCTCCCAAATCACTCAAACCATCCTCCTTCACCCCTAACCAAACTTCATCTCCACATCCTCGTATACATGAACAATCCACCAACAAACCGCCATTATACATCCATAAACAACCTCTCTTTGCAATCTCGTTAGACATCAACGGTTAAACATAAAAACCTCAAATGTACCTACAATCTCATCACACTACCAAATAGTTCAACTCATCTATTCTGACAACGTTTCAGCACCTAACCATTAGCTAGGGGTGTAAACGGGTCGGACTGGATCTGACGAAGGTGTGTCCAAGCTCTGTCTTATAAGAATTCGGACGGACACGGACCGGACATCATATAGCCTCGGACCGAACCGGACAACGAACTGTCCTGTCCGAAATAACCTTGAATAATAGAAAAACATCGAATATTTTAGATCGGACCGAACACTAGTGTGTCCAAGCTTTGTCTTATAAGAGAATCAGACGGACACGGACCAGACACCTTATAGCTTCGGACGGAGCCGGACAACGGACTGTCCTGTCCGATATACAGCCCTACCATTAGCTGATACATACAAGTATACAAAACTGCTACTTACAAGTTGTAGGCTAAAAATTGATACCTTCAGACACAAAAAACTGCCACCTATTAGCTGCAGATAGCAAACTGATACCTTCAGACACACAAAACTGCTGCCTATTAGCCACAGAGAGCAATATGATACCTACAGACATACAAAACCGATACCTCAAATCTGAAGAGAAAAAAATTGAAAAAAATAATAATTTGTTTTAAATTATTTTTTAAAAATTTGTCCTTTGTTTTGTCCTTTGAATAAAAAATTTCCTTTGTTTTGTCCTTTTGAATAAAATTTTAGGCTATTGTCCTTATGACTAAATTTTTAACGCTAATTGTCCTTGTAAATTAATTACCCTATTATAAAAGGGTGGAAAACAATTCAACTTCTTCATTGTTTGTCCATCCCCGCAATGGCTGAGAACTGTGGAAAAAACTATTATTTTTTCTTGTATTTTATAGTGCAAGTTGAGGACATATAATTCAAAATTTAAAATAAAACCAAATGAGCCATAATTATTATTTCATTTGTCACGCTTCAAGTAGAACTTTGTTCCAGACGAATTCATTCTAAACTTGGTCTCGATTTAAATGAGTCTCTTTAGTAATATCCCTAATAGATTATTAAAAAAAAGAGATATTTAAAATAATGGAAATTAGCATCCATCCATTATTATGAAGTTTTCTGCAAAAATATATAGTTTAAACTGCAAATACATGCAACTTAAACTGCAAACATATGCTATTCTAGCTGCACATACTTTTGAAAACGAAAATTCGTGGTTATGATTGCATATATATGCAATTCTGGTTGCAATTGTTAATAGTTCTAACTCCATAAACATGTGGTTTAAAATGTGCACTTTCGTTATAAAAGTTGATGGATCCATTTCGTAAAGCTATTTTTTAAAAGGAGAAAGAAGTGAATTTAAGAACTTTTTTTTTTATGTTTGATAGAATGTCCCTTTAAAATATCTCAAATCTTAGTTGTTAACTATAAGCTGCCATAAGAAATGATTATTAGGGACAGATAACAGATAAAGTATTAATATCAGTTTGTTTTAAAGTTGAAAAGTAAGAAAAGAGAAAAATAAATAAACTTTCTCTGGATATTCCATTTATTCTTTTTACAACTGTTAGTCCATCGATCTATTATCATACCCTAAACAGTGCACCCTAAACAGTGCAGTACCCCAAATGTCCCTCAATCTCCACCAAGTACTTCCCCTTCTCTCTCCTTCCACTCACTCTCTCACTTCGCACTCACATTCTTTAATATAAACAGGTGGTGGAAATCAAGGGGCATTTGGGGTGCTCCATTCTTGGGGTGCAACCGAATGCTTGTCTCTCTCTCTCTCTCTCTATATATATATATATATATATATACATACATATAATACATGATATATGAAAGATCAATTTTTAAGCACATGCCTCTTAATTCCTTGTTATTTCAAAAATCGCATATGTTATAATATGCTTCGGTATTTAAATTGTTAAAGAGTTTTCTGTAGTTCTCCTTACTACTGTTATTTTTTAAAACAAATATGCAATGGTGCTTTATAACTTATCCCTCATTATGCTTCTTTCTCTTGCAAATTATTACACATGGTTAAATAAAAATGGTTCTTCGATTTTTTCTTCTAATTATAGCATTCTCATATTGTTTACTCTTATTGTTGTCACCGTTGTAAACTCACAAGGAAATGAGATAGGTCTTGAGATTGGACATGTAGCTAATAAAATCAAAAGCACTACTAAAAGGGGTATGTTATTAGTATTATATATATATATATCAATATGCGGCTCCAAAGGCGTTTATAAAACTCAAACATAAACACAAACACTATGATGTAATCCTCATAAATATTTTCTTATACCTCTTTATCATTTCTACTACATCATTAATATCAGCGCTTTTCAAAACTGTATCATTTATCCAGAAAGAAAATAGCAGAATATAGTGAATGACATTAAAATGACACATATAACTCGTTCTTAATAATTTTATGAATATATAAACGATGATTAATATAACGACCCGCATTCTACGTATCAGAGGATCGTAGAATATTTATTTTATTTTCATACGAAGTCGTACGGTCGTGTAACTTTGAGAAACGACTATTGGGGTCATTTCCCACATTCACGATTTTTGCCGAATTTTAAATGACCGTTTTGCCCCTAGCGAATCTTGTTTCGCCTATAACTTTTGATTGGTAAGGAGCTTTGACCTAAAACAACTTCCATTGGATTCGGATGATGGTTTACCTTTCTGTAGAGTGGTCACATTAATCAAACGGACTTATCGTTTGGGAGATATGGCTGAATAAGGTTTGGAAGATGAAAAACAGCTCAATCGAGTTTAATAGGGTGATTAGCAGCTAGGCCCATAACCCATTTCAGGATTAGGGTTATGGGAGGGATGAAAGGAGTTAGAGAATGATTCTTTTTCATTTTCTCAGCCGCCACAAACATTCCTTTAACCCTAACAATGGCCTCCATCTCCTAAATCACTCCCTAATCACCTTTTTATCACTAATCAAGCAAAACTACATCAAATCAAGTCAAACTAGAGATAGAGTTGCTGCTATACATAGGAATCCATGCCAAATCAGTTAGAGCTTCGGATCTATCATTCATTTGTGGCTAAGGTGAGTAGTTAGCATATTTGTTCACTAATCATGGCTAATTAGGGGTGATTAGTGATAATAAGTGAAACTATGATTTATAAAAATATGTAAAAATTCTAAAATATTATTTTATGTCACTGATATAAATTTGGGTTAATTTAGATTAAGTTTGCTAATCCCAGAATTTAGGGGATTAAGGGGAAAACTATGGATTTGGGTATGTTTGATCCTAGATAACACATGTGATTGATGTTTTAATGTTTTTAGTTGATTCCATATGTTGTTACTATTGTTTGGTATGATCTACGATTGCATAGTAAAGTTAGAATGCTCGAAAACGCCGTCGAGAGGCGAAAAAGGGTTTGTAGGAAAGTGGTGCAGGTTTTATGTTCGACCCTATATGAATGTTCGATCCTATATGTCCGTTCGACCCTATATGCATGTTCGACCCTATATGCATGTTCGATCCTATATGTACGTTTGACCTTATATGTATGTTCGACCCTGAACCCGAAATGACCGTAAACTCTTTTGAAGATGAATTCCAATCTGACCATAACCCGAGATGCAAAGGAAGTTCAGATGAGAAGTGATGGCTCAAGATCCAAATGGGGATCGACGGGTTAACTTCTAAAGCTGGGCTTTGCTGCGGGATGTGTGCAAAGGGGTTATCAATATCTATAACTTTGGTTCACTATTGAGAGGGGGGCATTGACTATGGACCAGTGCAGTAGGGTCAGAGGTTGTATGGAGTCGAACTCCATTAGGGCCTCCAAGGGCAAAGTGGTCGTAGTGATAGTTGGATGAGGTGGGACTCCGTCATGGTCCCAATAGTTTTGGTGATCAAAGTGGTGGATATCGTATGCTTTACGCACTGAGTGAGAAATGTGAGGATGATTGCTATGTTTGATGTTTGCTATCACCTTGACATGCACACTCCCATTTACACTTTATGTTAGTGTTATCTTATAGTACCGCACGTCTTGTTGTGCTAACTCTTTGGTTGCAGCTCCAGATTCAGGTATGATTATTTATACGTGTTATTGCTTTATTTTACTGCTATCGCTCACACCAGACTTTTGTCTTATCCAAAGTTTTATGTCTCATCTTATTACTCTGGGTGTGTAACACCCCGAATTTCGGTTAACGCTAAAATTCACTAATTACAGAATAAATAATCTCAGATGTGAGAATTGGGGGAAACGGGCTGCGTCATTGTGTTCGTCTCGGAAAAATACGCAAAATAGAGTCCGAGTTTTCGAGAATCGGAGTCCGTATGGCCCGGTTATGGCCCAATGAAGTTTGCAGAAAATTCAAAGCTTAAAACAGATTTAAAAATTTAAAGTTAAGATTTTGGAATGGAACAAGCGGGGTCAGGCGGGAAAATTCCCGCCCTACCCATGTCGACAGGGCTGTCGACAGGCCTGTCGACAGGGGGGTCGACTTGCCTGTCGACTTGCCTGTCGACAGGGGGGGTGGCGTCCAGTGAACCTGGGTGCACCAGGTTGCACCAGGTTGGGTTCTAGGCTGGCTTGGAGGGCTGGTTCTAGAGAGTTCCGAAATCTAAGGGTCCTAATCTAATCTAGGGTTAATCTAAGGGCCTAAAAACACTACCTAATCCTATAAATAAGACCCTAACCCTACCCTAATTCATTCATAATTAAATCTAGTAACTAAACTATGGCAAAATGAAACTTGAAAGAGCCTCCATCAAAATTAGAGAAGGGATAGCATTCCAAATCAACTTCTAGCCTCTTAATCTTCTTCATTAGTTTGCTAATTTTGTTTTGGTGAGATTCTATCTCCTTAATAATCAATTGTTAAATTGATTAAGATAGGATATGATGATGTATGGATATGTTTGAGGATCAATGTGTTTATGCAAGCTTTGTGTAGTGTATGTTATGTGTTTTGCAAGTTATATACCATATGTCATGCAAGTTTAATGTTATGTAGTCATGACATCTATATGCAAGTTTGGTGCTATGTTTCATGATGATTATGATGCAAAACACTAAGTTGAACATTGATCTATTATGCAAGTTTAGTATGTGATTCTATGCATGCTAAGTATATGATATTATGCAAGTTTAGTATGTGATTCTATGCATGCTAAGTATATGATATTATGCAAGTTTAGTATGTGATTCTATGCATGCTAAGTATATGATATTATGCAAGTTTAGTATGTGATTCTATGCATGCTAAGTATATGATATTATGCAAGTTTAGTATGTGATTCTATGCATGCTAAGTATATGATATTATGCAAGTTTAGTATGTGATTCTATGCATGCTAAGTATATGATATTATGCAAGTTTAGTATGTGATTCTATGCATGCTAAGTATATGATATTATGCAAGTTTAGTATGTGATTCTATGCATGCTAAGTATATGATATTATGCAAGTTTAGTATGTGATTCTATGCATGCTAAGTATATGATATTATGCAAGTTTAGTATGTGATCCTATGCATGCTAAGTATGTGATATTATGCATGTTTAATAAGTTGGTTTATGCATGTTTAACAAGTGGGTTTATGCATGTTTAACAAGTTCATATGCAAGTTATGTGTATGATGTTATGTAAGTTATGTGTAGGTTGTTATGCAAATTCATATGCAAGTTATGTATATGCTTATATGCAAGTTTAACATGTTATGCAAGTTATGTGAATGCTTATATGCAAGTTTAACATGTTATGCAAGTTATGTGAATGCTTATATGCAAGTTCAACATGTTATGCAAGATATGTGTATGATAATATGCAAGTTCATATACAACATGTTATGCAAGTCATGTGTGTGATAATATGCAAGTTTGGGTTAAATGTAGTTGGGTTAATATATGCTCATATATGCAAGTTGACATTCTCTTAACCCATGACAAAGTTATATGCTAAGATTTGGTTAAACCCATGATGTTTGTGATGGACCTTCCCTTTTATTATATCGTGAAATGAGAATGATTTGCGTGGGGAACGATGGGGTTAATAAATATGTTAATAAAAGTATGGTTGAGTATGATTAAGCATACTATAAAAATAAATTAATATAAGTGGGAATTTACCTATTGAGTTAGGTCTACCCCATGGGAATTTACCTATTGAGTTAGGTCTACCCATGCTATGAAAAACTTGATATTAATTAGGGATAATTAATATAAATTGTGAGGGTGATTAATTAGGTGTAATTAATCGACTAAGACACGAGGTTGGACTCAGTTGTAGCGTAAAACTGCCCGGACCCAACCGGCTTAACCAGTTGCTACAAATGTTAGCCCAATGTGAGAGGTCTTAGGTACAAACTAAATACGTGATTAATGTAAAGACACGAGGTTAGACTCGGTTATGACATAAGGCTGCCCGGACCCAACCGGCTTAACCAGCGGTCATAAAAGATAGTCTAATGTGAGAGGTCTTTATGAGGATCACGGTCTTAATTAATTAAGAAACACTTAACCATATAAGCATGTAGTGGGGCATGAGGGTTAAGTGGGTGCCTTGGGTGACTTGTAGTAACTAGTGGGGTGCCTTGGGTGGCATGAGGAAACTAGTGGGTTGCCTTGGGTAGCAATAGAAAATACGATTAGAATACTTAACCAAAGTAGAACATGTAAGTAAACATGATTAAAGGGTTAAGTAAGTGCCTTGGGTGGCATGTGGAAATCTAGTGGGTGCCTTGAGTGGTAATTAAAATATGATTAAATGACTTAACCAGGATTTATAACATGAAGGTAGACATGATTATTAAAAAGGGTTAAGTGGAATACACTAGATAGAATAACAAGCTTAGGTGGTAGCTTGTGGGGGCCCATCTCAACCAATATCCCAAACGTATCTTAGTGGGCTCGACTCAAGTCGAGTGACGGGACACGCATATTGGGCTTGACTATAAGAGGCCAAAACGGGTTAGCGGTGGCAACATAGGACCAACGGGTTTCATATGCGTGTGTGGACCCGGGCTGGTTGGTAAGTCGTTGTTGCATCGTGTAGGTATAAAGCCGTGCACCGTTGATATTATCAGGTTGCCACTTTGGGGAAATGATACACCCCATTGTGGGACCAGCACGGATATCTACGTTAGGGAGCCGATCGCTTGGGAGTAGTGGGTACACCTAGGTAATTAGCTAGGGGTACACGAAACTATTGGGTAAAAATTACTAAGTACATTTAGTGGGATCAACCTTTAAATAGGAATTACTCTTGGTAGGTGGAACTGGTGTGGTGCAGTGTAGGAATTACCCTTGGGTGGATAAGTCTGGGATGGTGTAATCTAGTAATTATCCTTGGGTGGATAAATGTGTCTTTTCGGTTATCATAGTACATCCCGTGTTTAGTTGGCTACGAAGTGTAGTCATTATCCCCAGAGGTACCATACCTTGTTTATATCATACCCTAATTACTTTAACGATTGTATTGTTAGGGTTATAGGACTCACTCAGACTTATGTCTGACCCCGTTGTTTTTATCTTTTTCCCCAAACCCAGGTTATCAGAGTGGGCTTAGTGCTAGTGGGCTTTGATCAGATTGCTGTATCTATCCTCTGGAGCTTGGACCGTTGAAGTAAAGCTCAGTTCATCTTTCCTTTTATGGCCATTGTTTACATAGTGGGATTATGTACTTATTTTTATCAAGATGGATATTTTGTACTTGACTCTTGTATGGTTTTGTGATGTAACCAAACATGTTTTACTTTCCGCTGCAATGAAATGATGATTTAAATTTTCAAGTATTACTTATATCTGTCTTGTTGTAATTTTACTGTTCTATATTCACTTAAAATACTTCACCGAAACTAAGGCATTCCCCTCTTATGAGTGACCTTAGCGGACGTGGGGTGTTACACGTGGTATCAGAGCTTAAGGTTACCAGAACAGATAAAATTTTTAGAAAAAAAAACTATTTTCTAAGAATATTTTTGAAAGGAGTATTTTCAAAAACATGTCTTTTAAGAGAAAAGTTTTTGAAAGAAAAGCATAATCCCCAATAGCCTTATCTATATCTTTCGAATTCTCCGTTTTGAATCTCTTCCTCTCTCTCATTTTGAGTTTCCCCTCCGCGTATAGATGATTTTTCTAAGATAGATAAGGATGGAAAACCGCTTCAAGGGACTTAGACGTTAATCAGATTAGAAGTTGGTTCAAGAAGGAGGAGGACTGGTAGGTACCTATAGGATAGACGATGAGAGGAAGGCTCAAATAGTTGTTTGGTTAATAAAGGATGAAACCTCATTGGTGGGAGGTTACGAGTGGAGAATAGGAAGAAGAAGAAGGTTAGTGGTTATTCTTTGGGGAGGAAGCAAGGGCAAGGTACGGAATCTCCTGGAGGGTAGTTGTATTCCCTCACGGCTAGTGTACCAGATGGGGATAGGACCGTCTAGGTTGGAATTTGGGATTTCTATATTATTTGATTCGAACTTTATTTGATTCTGACGCATCGAGTTCGTTTATCTCATCATTGTTAGTGAGTCACTGCACTTAGACACCAGTTTGGTAGATGATCCCTTAGTTGTTTCAAACCCAATTGGGGCTCCATGATGTGTTTGGGTTTGAAAGTTGCAATACTTAGCGTTGAGTTTAGATGTGATGCTTGTTGGGCTTCACGGGCTATGGGTTAGTGGTGAGCATGGACTGGTTATCCAGTAGGGGTGCCGTTCTTGATTTTGAAGGGAGAGTTGTTAGGCTTATGACCCGCTTGGGTAACACTCTCGAGATCTCTTGTAATCCCATAAAATCTGTTATGCTAAGTTATCTAGAATCGCTTGACACATCGGTCGAGAGTTTGCGATCTGTTAGAGTGGTCCGGGAATACTCGGATGTGTTTGAGAAGGTGAAGGGCTTACCTCCGGAGCGGGAGATTGACTTCCGAATATATCTGGTAAACAATGCCAAACCAGTGACTTGGCCAGTGTGCCACAAGGCTCCTCGTGAGAAGAGGGAACTCCATAAGTAAGTAGGCGATATGCTTGAGAAGGGGTTCATAAGACGAAGTATATTGGAGTGGGGTGCTCCAGTAGTTTTTGCCACGAAGGCGGGTGGGTCCCTCAGACTTTGTGTAGGCTAAAGAGAACTAAATAAACTCACAAAGAAGAATAGACACCCATTGCCGAGGATTGATGATCTCTTTGATCAAGTTAGTTGGCGCCTCAGTATTTTTGCAGTTGGACTTAGCCACGGGGTTTCGTCAGTTGAGAGTGGCTGAGGATAGTATGGAGAAGACTGTCGTTAGGACTCCGGATGGTTTTTATGAGTGTCTGGTAATGCTATTTGGTTTGACGAACACCCCGCATACTTTGTTGATTTGATGAGAAGGGTGTTCAGGGAGTACCTAAATAAGTTTGTAATGGACTTTGTAATGACACCTTGGTTTTTTTTTCTAGGAGCGAAATAAGTTTTCGTATGTGCTCAATAGGGTGAGCGAAGCCAGTTATGGGATAAACGGTGGTTTTGGAGCGAGACTGGCAAGGACATCCAAAGTTGGTCAAAGGCTTAATTATTTAGCCATTTTTACTAGTATCATCTCACGTAGGTCGCCTGAACTCGAAGGAGATATCCCTTGGGTGTTTGTCTGATATTGGTTTAGGCCTTTGGGGCTTGCATTTGGGGGATGTCGAATTCGACTAGGGTGGTCTGCGTGAGAGATGGACGGTTGTGATGATTTTGGATGGGATTTTTTTTTAGCATCTTATGAGTTTGAGATAGCGTATACCCCGAGCAAGGGAAACATGGTAACAGACGCCTTAAGAAGAAAAAGGTTGTCCTTGAGTTTATTGATCGTTAAACAACGGAGCTTAGAGTTTATTTCTATGTTTGACTTTAGACCTTCCGTTGACTTTGTACCCGGTTTGCTAGCCTCCTTGGAGGTTAGGCCTACTCTTTTGGGGCGTATTGGCGGAGCACAGCGGGACGACCCACAGTTGGTTGAGGTAGTAGAGAAGCTCATGAGGAAGGGGAGTCGTCCAGCCATTTGAGTAGGTACACCCTAGATGGTAATGGGTGGTTGCGTAGAGACGGTAGACTTTGTGTACCGCAAGACAGGGGTTTGAGGAAGGCTATACTTGATGATACACATCGGTCGAAGATGACCATTCATCCCGGTGGGGGCAAGATGTACCAAGACATGAAGCGAGTTTTCTTTTGGGCCAATATGAAGAAAGACGCGGCCAAGTATGTCGCTAGATGCTTGGTGTGCTAACAAGTGAAAGCGGAACAGAAGAAGCCCGGAGGGTTGCTACACCCGTTGGAAGTTCCGTAATGGGAAGTGGGATAGTGTCTCGTTGGATTACCGAAATCAAGGAAGGGTAATACGGGGATCAGGCTTATGGTAGATAGACTTACTAAGTGTGCCCATTTCATACCCGTGAAGAGCAAGAGGACTATTCCATGTCTAGCTTCAGTTTACCTTCGAGAGATTATTAGATTACATGGTGTACCTTCCAGTATAGTGTGCGATCGAGATCCTATCTTCACTAGCGAGTTTTGGGAGAGTTTGCGAGAGGCGGTAGGGACTCAGTTATGTTTGAGTACCGCATATCATCCTCAGACGGATGGCCAGACCGAGAGGGTGAATCGTATTTTAGAAGACCTTTTTGAGATTATGTATTTTGGATTTTAGAGGTACATGGGAAGAGCATCCTCCATTGGTGGAGTTCGCATATAATAGCAGCTTTCAGTCCAGTATTGGTATGACACCTTTTTGAAGCTCTTTATGGAAGGCCTTGTCGATCACCTACATGTTGGTGGGAATCTACGGATAAGATCTTGCTTGGGCCTGATATGATTAGAAAGATTTCAGAGAAGATTGATTTGATTCGAAGAAGGATGAAAGCGGAGGAATCTTATGCGGACAAGAGGAGAACAGAGCTTGAGTTTGATATTAGGACATGCTTTTTATCAAGATATCTCCGTTGCGGAATGTGGTTCGCTTTGGATCTGTTGGGAAGTTAGCACCAAGGTTTGTTGGACCGTTTCCTATTAAGGAAAGGATTGGACGGATGGCATATAGGGTGGAGTTGCCTGAGAGACTTAGTGGTGTACATGATATATTCCATGTGTCACATTTGAGGAAGTGCCTACATGAGACCGCATAGGTGGTAGAGCCGAGCTTACTTAGAGAAGTGGAAGTAGAGCGTGATGCGACGATTCGACGAGCTCCTATTCGCATCCTTGGGTCAGAAACTAGGAAGTTGAGGATCAGGGAAGTTCAGCTAGTTAAGGTACAATGGGGAGATGACGAAAGCAATGCTACTTGAGAGACGGAAGCGAAGATGCGTTCATTGTACCCATTTCTTTTTGAGGATATGTCTTTTAGTTTCTCCTTTATCGTTTGTCTAGTACTTATCTTATCTGTAGTATGTCCTCTCATTAGTACCTTTGACCTTTAGATAGGGTAAACCTATGGTTGAAACATGTGTTTGAGACATGTTATGTTTGATGGATGCATGTGGATGCAAGTGGTTGCTAGTGGTTGCTCGTGGATGCATATACACACACTCTAGGCACTAGATCGGCTCAGTCACTTCATATTGCATATAATTGTGTGTAGGTAGCTATATTTATGGATGTTTAATGATTGTGTTATCATATGGATGATGCATTTTGGTGAATGATTGTGCACTCATATAGATATTGTATGTGTCGATAGGGTTATCTCGCATACATATTGGATGCATGGCACTATCATGGTTTGCATATGTTCGTACATTAGATAGGGAACATATACACACACTTTTTGCATATGCTCATACATCATTAGAAATTGTTTTAAGGACAATGGATGCCCGTGTTTGATGGATTGAGTAGATGGTTGTTTGGATGGTAGGATATGCATTCTCCTTAGCTTAGAGATTTCGGGGACGAAATCCTTTAAGGAGGGGAGAATGTAACACCCCGAATTTCGGTTAATGCTAAAATTCACTAATTACAGCATAAATAATCTCAGATGTGAGAATTGGGGGAAACGGGCTGCGTCATTGTGTTCGTCTCGGAAAAATACGCAAAATAGAGTCCGAGTTTTCGAGAATCGGAGTCCGTATGGCCCGGTTATGGCCCAATGAAGTTTGCAGAAAATTCAAAGCTTAAAACAGATTTAAAAATTTAAAGTTAAGATTTTGGAATGGAACAAGCGGGGTCAGGCGGGAAAATTCCCGCCCTACCCATGTCGACAGGGCTGTCGACAGGCCTGTCGACTTGCCTGTCGACTTGCCTGTCGACAGGGGGGGTGGCGTCCAGTGAACCTGGGTGCACCAGGTTGCACCAGGTTGGGTTCTAGGCTGGCTTGGAGGGCTGGTTCTAGAGAGTTCCGAAATCTAAGGGTCCTAATCTAATCTAGGGTTAATCTAAGGGCCTAAAAACACTACCTAATCCTATAAATAAGACCCTAACCCTACCCTAATTCATTCATAATTAAATCTAGTAACTAAACTATGGCAAAATGAAACTTGAAAGAGCCTCCATCAAAATTAGAGAAGGGATAGCATTCCAAATCAACTTCTAGCCTCTTAATCTTCTTCATTAGTTTGCTAATTTTGTTTTGGTGAGATTCTATCTCCTTAATAATCAATTGTTAAATTGATTAAGATAGGATATGATGATGTATGGATATGTTTGAGGATCAATGTGTTTATGCAAGCTTTGTGTAGTGTATGTTATGTGTTTTGCAAGTTATATACCATATGTCATGCAAGTTTAATGTTATGTAGTCATGACATCTATATGCAAGTTTGGTGCTATGTTTCATGATGATTATGATGCAAAACACTAAGTTGAACATTGATCTATTATGCAAGTTTAGTATGTGATTCTATGCATGCTAAGTATATGATATTATGCAAGTTTAGTATGTGATTCTATGCATGCTAAGTATATGATATTATGCAAGTTTAGTATGTGATTCTATGCATGCTAAGTATATGATATTATGCAAGTTTAGTATGTGATTCTATGCATGCTAAGTATATGATATTATGCAAGTTTAGTATGTGATTCTATGCATGCTAAGTATATGATATTATGCAAGTTTAGTATGTGATTCTATGCATGCTAAGTATATGATATTATGCAAGTTTAGTATGTGATTCTATGCATGCTAAGTATATGATATTATGCAAGTTTAGTATGTGATCCTATGCATGCTAAGTATGTGATATTATGCATGTTTAATAAGTTGGTTTATGCATGTTTAACAAGTGGGTTTATGCATGTTTAACAAGTTCATATGCAAGTTATGTGTATGATGTTATGTAAGTTATGTGTAGGTTGTTATGCAAATTCATATGCAAGTTATGTATATGCTTATATGCAAGTTTAACATGTTATGCAAGTTATGTGAATGCTTATATGCAAGTTTAACATGTTATGCAAGTTATGTGAATGCTTATATGCAAGTTCAACATGTTATGCAAGATATGTGTATGATAATATGCAAGTTCATATACAACATGTTATGCAAGTCATGTGTGTGATAATATGCAAGTTTGGGTTAAATGTAGTTGGGTTAATATATGCTCATATATGCAGGTTGACATTCTCTTAACCCATGACAAAGTTATATGCTAAGATTTGGTTAAACCCATGATGTTTGTGATGGACCTTCCCTTTTATTATATCGTGAAATGAGAACGATTTGCGTGGGGAACGATGGGGTTAATAAATATGTTAATAAAAGTATGGTTGAGTATGATTAAGCATACTATAAAAATAAATTAATATAAGTGGGAATTTACCTATTGAGTTAGGTCTACCCCATGGGAATTTACCTATTGAGTTAGGTCTACCCATGTTATGAAAAACTTGATATTAATTAGGGATAATTAATATAAATTGTGAGGGTGATTAATTAGGTGTAATTAATCGACTAAGACACGAGGTTGGACTCAGTTGTAGCGTAAAACTGCCCGGACCCAACCGGCTTAACCAGTTGCTACAAATGTTAGCCCAATGTGAGAGGTCTTAGGTACAAACTAAATACGTGATTAATGTAAAGACACGAGGTTAGACTCGGTTATGACATAAGGCTGCCCGGACCCAACCGGCTTAACCAGCGGTCATAAAAGATAGTCTAATGTGAGAGGTCTTTATGAGGATCACGGTCTTAATTAATTAAGAAACACTTAACCATATAAGCATATAGTGGGGCATGAGGGTTAAGTGGGTGCCTTGGGTGACTTGTAGTAACTAGTGGGGTGCCTTGGGTGGCATGAGGAAACTAGTGGGTTGCCTTGGGTAGCAATAGAAAATACGATTAGAATACTTAACCAAAGTAGAACATGTAATTAAACATGATTAAAGGGTTAAGTAAGTGCCTTGGGTGGCATGTGGAAATCTAGTGGGTGCCTTGAGTGGTAATTAAAATATGATTAAATGACTTAACCAGGATTTATAACATGAAGGTAGACATGATTATTAAAAAGGGTTAAGTGGAATACACTAGATAGAATAACAAGCTTAGGTGGTAGCTTGTGGGGGCCCATCTCAACCAATATCCCAAACGTATCTTAGTGGGCTCGACTCAAGTCGAGTGACGGGACACGCATATTGGGCTTGACTATAAGCGGCCAAAACGGGTTAGCGGTGGCAACGTAGGACCAACGGGTTTCATATGCGTGTGTGGACCCGGGCTGGTTGGTAAGTCGTTGTTGCATCGTGTAGGTATAAAGCCGTGCACCGTTGATATTATCAGGTTGCCACTTTGGGGAAATGATACACCCCATTGTGGGACCAGCACGGATATCTACGTTAGGGAGCCGATCGCTTGGGAGTAGTGGGTACACCTAGGTAATTAGCTAGGGGTACACGAAACTATTGGGTAAAAATTACTAAGTACATTTAGTGGGATCAACCTTTAAATAGGAATTACTCTTGGTAGGTGGAACTGGTGTGGTGCAGTGTAGGAATTACCCTTGGGTGGATAAGTCTGGGATGGTGTAATCTAGTAATTATCCTTGGGTGGATAAATGTGTCTTTTCGGTTATCATAGTACATCCCGTGTTTAGTTGGCTACGAAGTGTAGTCATTATCCCCAGAGGTACCATACCTTGTTTATATCATACCCTAATTACTTTAACGATTGTATTGTTAGGGTTATAGGACTCACTCAGACTTATGTCTGACCCCGTTGTTTTTATCTTTTTCCCCAAACCCAGGTTATCAGAGTGGGCTTAGTGCTAGTGGGCTTTGATCAGATTGCTGTATCTATCCTCTGGAGCTTGGACCGTTGAAGTAAAGCTCAGTTCATCTTTCCTTTTATGGCTATTGTTTACATAGTGGGATTATGTACTTATTTTTATCAAGATGGATATTTTGTACTTGACTCTTGTATGGTTTTGTGATGTAACCAAACATGTTTTACTTTCCGCTGCAATGAAATGATGATTTAAATTTTCAAGTATTACTTATATCTGTCTTGTTGTAATTTTACTGTTCTATATTCACTTAAAATACTTCACCGAAACTAAGGCATTCCCCTCTTATGAGTGACCTTAGCGGACGTGGGGTGTTACAGGGTGCCCCTAAACGAGCAGACTAGAGACAGGTTAGGTGGTTATGCACGAATAGCTGTCCGGAGACAAGCAGGAGCCTTCCACATACTATTTACATATATTCTCCCTATGTTGTTGCTGGTCACTACTTTGGGCATTAGTAGTGTACCTTTTCTATTTTGCTTTAGAAACAGTAGTTTGAAGTTGTAATAATGGTTTGGATCATAAGCTGTATTTTGGTTTCCGCTACTCTGATGGATATGGTTTAGTTTTCAGCTTATGCACTGTATCACCTGTTTTATATCAAGTTATGTTACTATTATGTTTTATTTCAGGCGCTGTGAGATATACTACAGGTTCTTGATGATTCATAGTTTCAAATCCCTTTCTTTTGACGAACGTCCCATACTAGTTGGACATTGGCATAGCGCATTTCGTAGAAATGTCGGCTGGTGCGGGGCGGGACGTCACACTTGGTATCAGAGCCTAGGTTGCGTAGTTTAAACAAGGGCAAGATATCAGGGAGAGACAGTATACGTATATGAGAGCGCGTACTTGTGATATTTTGGTTTTCAGAAGCTGTATATACTAGTAGTACACCAAAGGAAGAAGTCGCACTTTACTAGCACCCTAAGAAAAAAGGCTAATCGTTTTCTCTTTACAGATTGAACGATGAGCCAAAATACAAGGAGTACGGGTTCAGGGGCCAATAATGAGAACGTCCCTGATATGAGGACAATGTTTACTGCCTTTATGCGAGAGATGCTTAGGGATGCTCAGGGAGCAAATCCTAATGCTGCTAATGGTGGTGGTGCAGTAGTGCAGGCACCTAGAGCCGATTCCGTCAAGCTTAGAAAGGATTATACTAATTGTAACACCCCACCTCCGCTAGGGTCACTCACAAAGGGAATGCACTGGTTTTGGTAGAGTATCATCTTGGTAAACATACACAGAGATATCACAAGGCAGAACATGAATAAAGCAGGGGTAGAAATTAAAAACCAAATTTATTACTTTCAGGAAAAGAGTCAAAACCCCATATATCCAAGGCACAAATTATTCCATTACATCAAGTTCCAAATAAAGAAGCATAAACTTAAGATAAAAAAGTAAATTATTCCCCATAAATAGCAGAAGCAGCCATAGCATAACCCAAGACCAAACCATACATGAGCTGTCAGAAAGCAAGCTAAATCCAAGCTAAGAGCTAGTGTTTCCTCCCTGAGAACCAGGAGGGGGGGAACGAAAGAAAAAGAGGCGAAAGAAAAAGGGTCAGTCATAAAGACTGGTAAGCCCTAGTGACTTTCAGTATGAAAACTAGTAAAGGTAACATGATATGTGAAAACTAGAATTAAACATAAGGACGATAACAGAACTGGTAGGATAATTTAGATAACAGGATAAGTCAAGTCTAGCATCGCATATTCGAGATTCGCTGCACCAACTGTACTAGTGTTCTAACCCATGTCAAGTATTAATCGTGAAATGATCCCTTGGCCCAATATCATGAAGTGACCCATTACGGGGTCCTACGGTACGATCTACTAATCGATCGGCTCCCTACAAGTTCTAGCTCGTCGTGTATCTATGTCATACGACCCTATCCTGAAATGTAGTTACCTGTGCTAGATCCACCATAGGGTGTATCAAGCCCTATGGTGCCAACCACCGACACGAATCAAGCACACACAGTGTAAACCTACGGGTGCCCAATGCCTACTTTTTCAACTCCGGACTACGTGCACGACCATAGTCCGCCTGAACCTACAATGGCTCACCTACTCAGCCGTCGTTCTGGTCGCTTACAATCAGCCCAGTAATCGTGCCCCACCCTGCCTAGTCCCAGGGTATCGTGATACATCTAAGTGAGTTACTGCTGAAAAGGACCGCGTAACTAGGGTTTCTAATGGGTTAAGTGTTGTCATTCAAATTCGTGACTTAACCCTATCCAAATCATGTATCATGTTGGTTAAGTGTGTTCAAGAGGTTCATAACTTAACCCTATGAAATCATCGTGTCAAGTTGGTTAAGTATATTCAAGTGGTTCATGACTTAACCCTATCATGTGGCATTAATTCATTAATGCACCCCAACCTCTCACATTAGACTAACTGTTGTGGTCACTGGATTTGCCGGGCGGTTCCGGGCAGATTTACACCACAACATAGTCTAACCTCGGGTTTTTCGTGCGATATGACTAACTACCCACATTGGATCCTATTGTTTGCAGTCACTGGATTTGCGGGGCGGTTCCGGGCAGATTTACACTGCAAACTCAACCCAACCTCGAGTTGGCCATTTTCAAGTTTATCTAATTGTCATGCCCACGTTCAAATTTTCTTGTCAAAATTCATGTCGAGTTTTCATGTCATGTTTCATGTCAAATCGTGTCAAGTTCATGTCCATATCCAGGTTCAAGTTATAATAACGTTCATGTTTAAAGCCAATTCATGTTTTACCTAACCTACCTAGATCGTATTCCCATCGCGCATAAGCTCGAATCGATACAAATAAATCTATTTAGGGAATAACATAAAAAGGGACGGGTATAAGGTGGCAAAAGTGATTACTAGCATAGCATGGTATGACTTGAGATAAATGATTATAACATTACTGGCATATGGAATATTGGCCTCAAACATAAAGATTCCAAATCTAGCAAAATAAGGTACTAGTCAAGATAACAGTTGTCATAAGGTGATAGTATAGATGGTAATGATTGACATAAGGTGATAGTATAGTCATGGTAACGATTGACATAAGGTGATAGTCATAAACTTGTGACTAATAGCAGATTCAACATGATAATATGAGGGGTTTTTCTTTTTGATTTACAACATGAATAGGCCCCAAATCAATTTCATAGTAGTATATCCAAAAGTTAAGATCCAAGATGAACAAGAATGGATGTAAAACAGTCACCATACATAGGTCCAATTTACATTTACAACATATTCGTATTACATTTACAGTTTAAATCTAAAAGTAACTGGGGCTTACAGATCGTGGTTCGAGAATTAGAAAAAGAGAGTCGATGTTGAATCTTTATATGCTTAGTCAAGTCCTAACAAAAATCCCCAAATCAGCAACGTAGTTTCGACGTAGAAGAAGCAGCCCCTTTCTCTAACTTTTCAACCAGAATTAGATCGGCATAAGGTCAGAAAGAATTTTGTGTAGAGAGACTAGTGTCAGGGGCTGTATATATAGGGTCAGGTCAACGAATGTAGACAGAAATGAGGCCAGAAACATCAGAGTGAATCCAGCTTCAAAAGTGGGCTTGGCCACCAGGTCGACCCCCAGGTCGACACTATGGTCGACCTGGTCCTGGGCAGGTCGACTACATAGTCGACCCCCAGGTCGACCTGGTCCTGGGCGGGAAATTTCCCGCCCAGCCCATTCTGAGGTTTGAATTCGAAATTCGAATTCGAATCCTGAGCTGTTTTGAACTTGAAAACTTCTGAAAACTTCGAAAGGTCATAACTTGGTCATACGGACTCCGATTTTCGAAAACTCGGACTCGTTTCCAAACAGAATTTCGAGACGAACGCAATGGCGTAACCCATTTCCCTTGATTCTTATTTTAAAAATTAATTCTGCCTTGATTTATGGTTATTACACGTTATAAAAATACGGGCTGTTACATTCTCCCCTCCTTAAAGGATTTCATCCCCGAAATCTCTAAGTTAGGGAGGATGTGTCCTACCATCCATCATCCATCTACTCAAAGCATCATCCACAGGCAACCATTGTCCTTAAAATATTTCTAGTGCTGTATGAACGTATGCAGAAAGTGTGTGTATATGTACTTATCTAATGCAAAAGATCAGGCGGTTACTGATTCAGTAAACCTCCTTAATGCAAAATATGTTAGTGTAATGAATCCAACATGTATGCAAATTCCTAACATAGTTTATAATCTCTACATGAGTGCACAAACATTCATTCATATGCAACATCCAAGTGATAGCATAACAAGTTCCATCCATGTACAAGTATAAGCACTCATGCATATGCAACATGAAAATGCGACTGAGCCGATCTAGTGCCTAATGTGTGTCATGCATCCACTAGCAACCACTTGCAACCATTTGCAAACATCAACCATAACATGTTTCAATCACATGTTTACATCCATATGGTTCTACCTAAGGTTCTCAAGATAAGATCGAGAAGATAACAAGACAAACATAGATAGTAGAAGCATGATACGAAAAGGTTTTCAAGTTTATAGGAAAAAGAGATCGAGAATGTACCCTAAAAAAGAAATGGGTAAAGCGCGCGTATCTTCTCTTCGGTTTTCCAAGTTGCGTCTTCTTGGGCTTCACTCCACTGCACTTTAACTAGCTTGACTTCTCGAATCCTTAGCTTCTTAATCTCCGTTCCTAAGGTACAAATCGGAACTCGCCTCAATGTTGCTTCTTTTTCCACTTCTACGTCTTCGAGGATGCTTGGCTCAACCACTTCGGCTGACTCATGCAAGCACTTTCGGAGATGCGAGACGTGAAAGACATTGTGTACTCCAGTCAGCTTCTCGGGTAAGTCTACCTTATAGGCCATCCGTCCAATCCTTTCAGTGATAGGGAACGGTCTTACGAACCTTGGTGCTAGCTTTCCAAATGCTCCAAAACGAACTACATTGCGTAACGGAGAAACTTTTATAAAAACCATATCTCCGACTTCGAACTCTAGGTCTGTCCTTCTCTTGTCCGCATAAGATTTCTTTCTATCTTGGGCCGTTTTCATCCGTCTTCGTATCAACTCAATCTTCTCCGAAGTGTCCCTTATCATGTCGGGCCCAAGTATAAGTCTGTCTGTCATCTCCCACCAACAAGTTGGCAATTTGCACGGTCTTCCATACAGGGCTTCGAACGGTGCCATTCCGATGCTAGCTTGGTAACTATTGTTATATGAAAACTCCACGAGAGGAAGATGGTCTTCCCAAGTGCCACCAAAGTCAAGAATGCATAGCCTCAGGAGATCTTCTAGTACCCTATTTACCCTTTCGGTTTGTCCATCCGTCTGCGGGTGATAGGCCGTGCTCAGGTTCAATCGTGTACCCATTGCTTCTTGCAGACTATTCCAAAACTGGCTAGTAAAAATCGGGTCACGATCACTAACTATACTAGAAGGAACTCCATGCAACCGTACTATCTCTCGAAGGTAAATTGACGCTAGCCATGATGCGGTCCTCTTGCTTTTCACTGGAATGAAGTGAGCACTTTTCGTGAGTCTATCAACTATGACCCATATGCTAGTATTTCCCTTCCTTGACCTAGGCAGTCCATCCACGAAATCCATCGAAATACTCTCCTATTTCCATTGCGGAACCTCCAAAGGATGTAATAGCCCACCGGGATTCTTCGACCCGGCCTTTACTTGTTGGCACACCATGCACTTCGAGACGAACTCTGCCACGTCCTTTTTCATTCCGGCCCAAAAGAAAATGCGTTTCATATCCTTGTACATCTTATCCGCTCCAGGATGTATGGTCATCTTCGAGTGATGCGCCTCTTCGAGAACTTTCCTTACTAAGTTTCCCACTTGTGGGACACATAGCCTTCCATCGCGCCTTAGCCATCCCTTGTCATCTACGGCATACCTACTGAGGTGACTTGACGTCTTACCACTAATTAGCTTATCCATGATTTCGACTATCTGTGGGTCTTCCTTCTGTGAAGTCCCTACTTGATCTAGAAGTGTAGGTCTTAACTCAAGAGATGCTAACGTAGCAGTCAATGACTCAACAACAGGTGTAAAATCAAAGGTTGCTATAGACTCAAGGCTTTTCCTTTCAACAAACAAGGGGCTCAAAGTCAACCTTTTTCTACTTAGCGCGTCCGCCACCACATTACCCTTGCCAGGGGTATAAGCTATATCGAAGTCATATGATGCCAAGAACTCCATCCACCGTTGTTGTCTCAGATTCAAATCTTTCTGTGAGAAGAGGTACTTAAGCGATTTGTGGTTGGTATACAGCTCGAACCTCTCCCCTAGAAGATAATGGCGCCAAGCTTTAAGTGCAAAAACAATCGCGGCCAACTCCAAATCATGCGTGGGATAGTTTTTCTCATGAACTTTAAGTTGTCTGCCCCCGTAGCATATTACTCTTCCTTCTTGCATTAGGACAGCGCCTAATCCCGTGTCGCACGCATCTGTGTACACGGTAAACATCTTACCTCCGTCAGGTAATGCCAAAACAGGAGCTGTGGTGAGGGCTCTCTTGAGTCTCTGAAAAGCAACGTCACACTCTATGTCCCATGCAAAAGCTAGGTTCTTCTTTGTTAACTTAGTAAGAGGGGCTGAAATCTTAGCGAAGTCCTTAATGAACTTTCTGTAGTAGCCCGCCAAACCGAGAAAGATCCTCACCTCCGTCGCATTCTTAGGAATTTTCCAGTCTTGTACCGCGACTACCTTTGCGGGGTCCACGGCTATGCCTTGCTTAGAAACTACATGTCCAAGGAACCGAACTTCCTTCCTCCAAAAATGGCATTTGGAGAACTTAGCCTTTAACTGGTGTGCTCTAAGTGTTTCCATGACTTCCTTGAGATGTCTAGCATGCTCTTCTTCATCTTTTGAGAAGATCAAAATATCATCCATGAAAATTACCAAAAACTTGTTAAGGAACTCGTGAAACACCCAACTCATCAAATCTACAAAGTACGCGGGTGCATTCGTTAACCCAAACGGCATGACGAGCCATTCGAAGAACCCATTTGGAGTCCTAAACGCAGTTTTGTCATTGCTATCCTCAGCCACTCTAAGCTGATGGAATCTTGTGGCTAGATCGAGTTGAGAGAAAACAGATGCTCCCACAAGCTGGTCAAACAAATCGTCGATTCTTGGTAGTAGGTGCCTATTCTTCTTTGTCAGCTTGTTTAATTCACGATAATCTACGCATAGACGAAGCGATCCATCTGCCTTAGTAGCGAATACCACTGGAGCACCCCATTCAGAAATGCTTTGTCTTATGAAATTTTTCTCAAGCAACTCATTAACTTATTTACTGAGCTCTCTTCTTTCTCGCGGGGCCATGTGCCTAACGGGCAATGAAACTGGCTTGGCATTATCAACAAGATAAATTCGGAAGTCTATCTCGCGTTTAGGAGGTAACCCCCTCACTTCATCAAAGACATCTGGATATTCTCGGACCACTCTTACAGATTGCAAATTATCGTCGGACGAGTCAAGGGATTCAAGATAACACAACATGACCGGACCCTTAGGGTTACAAGAAATTTCAAGGGTATTACCAAGGCGAGTCATGAGCCTCACTACCCTTTGTTCACAATCAAGAATGGCTCCATAATCGAACAGCCAATCCATACCTAGGATCAAACCGTATCCCATAAATCCGAGAACATAAGCATTACACGTGAATTCTACGCTTAAGATAGAGATCCTCAAATCCACACACATCATAGATAAATGGGCGGAGCCCCCAATTGGATTTGAAACTATAATGGGATCCTCAACCAGACTAGTACTTAGGTGCAGATTTTCAACAATATCAGAATAAATAAAAGTATGCGATGCGCCAGAGTCAAATAAGGTTCGAACAGGAAAGTCAAAAATGTAAACAAGGCTTTCTACGGAAATATTACTACCTCGGTCAAGAGCTGGAGTGGTGTTGAGAGCATGCAACTGCCCTCCAGAAGTTCCTGCTCGCTGGGTCTGCCCTTGCCCCTGTCCTTGCTTCTTAGGGCAATCCTTGCCGATGTGTCCAGTATCTCCACAATGAAATCATTCACCCAACTTCCTCTTCTTTTTTCTACAGTCTTTAGCTAGATGTCCCGTAATACCACAAAAATTGCACTTCCTCGTCTCACGTGGTTTGTTGTTGCTCTTGTTATTCTTGTTGCCCCCCTTCTTGAAGTCAGCTTTCTTATTCTGAGTCTCATTAGGCTTAACCTCCTTCTTGCTATTCTTGTCTTCCTCATGAAGTAGAGCAATATCCACCAAGCTTTCAAAGGTCGCCCCCATGGGTATATGAGTTATGGCCAAACTGTGTAGTGGCTCGTTCAATCCTCGAGCAAAGCATACAGCCTTTTTCTGGGCCGTGTTAACCAAAGTCCAAACCGAACCGAGCAAGCTGATTAAACTTATTCACGTACTCCCTAACAGACATGTCCCCTTGCTTGAGTGCTAGGAACCTCTCCATCTGAAGGTTCTCTTCTGCTGACGATAAGAATTTAAGCCCAAACCTCTCTCTAAAGTCTGCCCAAGTCTCAACTGGCCTGGTAGCATTGGTGACTTCCCACCAAAATGCAGCTTCCTCTTTCAACAACCATGCTGCCAACTGAACTTTCCTATGGTCCTCCATATCAAAGATAATGAACAAGTCTTCCGTCTTCTTTAGCCAGTTTCGTGCCTCAACAAAGGTTTCAGTTCCAACGAAGTTATTGCCGCCCATTGCTTTAAAGTCTTTGCATATTTTGGCAAAGGCGGTACCAGTAGGAGGAGGAACCGCGGCCATTGGGGGAGGAGGAGGAGGGATGTCTGTCGTGCCCACGTCGTTGGCCCTGGCTTCTAAGTACCTTCGAAAACATCCAGGCACGGGTATTCCCTCAGGAAGGTTAAGATCAGCCATGCTGAAAAACGAAAAGAAAAAGATTCAAACGAGGAAACAAAGGAAAGTGCTAATGGCTTCTTGGGAAATAGCCTTTTTAAACATAAAACTTTTCTTGAAAAATGCTTCTTTATAAATGGTTTTGAAAATAGTTTCAGAAGGTTTTTAAAACTTTTTGCCCAGCCTGGTAACCTTCTGCTCTGATACCAAATGTAACACCGCACCTCCGCTAGGGTCACTCACAAAGGGAATGCACTAGTTTTGGGGGAGTATTATCTAGGTAAACATACACAGAGATATCACAAGGCAGAACATGAATAAAGCAGCGGTAGAAATTAAAAACCAAATTTATTACTTTCAGGAAAAGAGTCAAAACCCCATATATCGAAGGTACAAATTATTCCATTACATCAAGTTCCAAATAAAGAAGCATAAACTTAAGATAACAAAAGTAAATTATTCCCAATAAATAGCAGAAGCAGCCATAGAATAGCCCAAGACCAAACCGAACATGAGCTGCCAGAAAGCAAGCTAAATCCAAGCTAAGAGCTAGTGTTTCCTCCCTGAGAACCTGGGGGGGAACGAAAAAAAAAGAGGCGAAAGAAAAAGGGTCTGTCATAAAGACTGGTAAGCCCTAATGACTTTCAGTATGAAAACTAGTAAAGGTAACATGATATGTGAAAACTGGAATTAAACATAAGGATGATAACAGAACTGGTAGGATAATTTAGATAACAGGATAAGTCAAGTCTAGCATCGCATATTCGAGATTCGCTGCACCAACTGTACTAGTGTTCTAACCCATGTCAAGTATTAATCATGAAATGATCCCTTGGCCCAATATCATGAAGTGACCCATTACGGGGTCCTACGGTACGATCTACTAATCGATCGGCTCCCTACAAGTTCTAGCTCGTCGTGTATCTGTGTCATACGTCCCTATCCGGAAATGTAGTTACCTGTGCTAGGTCCACCATAGGGTGTATCAAGCCCTATGGTGCCAACCACCGACACGAATCAAGCACGCACAGTGTAAACCTACGGGTGCCCAATGCCTACTTTTTCAACTCCGGACTACTTGCATGACCATAGTCCGCCTGAACCTACAATGGCGCACCTACTTAGCCGTCGTTCTGGTCGCTTACAATCAGCCCAGTAATCGTGCCCCACCCTGCCTAGTCCCAGGGTATCGTGATACATCTAAGTGGGTTACTGCTGAAAAGGACCGCGTAACTAGGGTTTCTAATGGGTTAAGTGTTGTCATTCAAATTCGTGACTTAACCCTATCCAAATCATGTATCATGTTGGTTAAGTGTGTTCAAGCGGTTCATGACTTAACCCTATCAAATCATCGTGTCAAGTTGGTTAAGTATATTCAAGTGGTTCATGACTTAACCCTATCATGTGGCATTAATTCATTAATGCACCCCAACCTCTCACACTAGACTAACTGTTGTGGTCACTGGATTTGCCGGGCGGTTCCGGGCAGATTTACACCACAACATAGTCTAACCTCTGGTTTTTCGTGCGATATGACCAACTACCCACATTGGATCCTATTGTTTGCAGTCACTGGATTTGCCGGGCGGTTCCGGGCAGATTTACACTGCAAACTCAACCCAACCTCGAGTTGGCCATTTTCAAGTTTATCTAATTGTCATGCCCACGTTCAAGTTTTCATGTCAAAATTCATGTCGAGTTTTCATGTCATGTTTCATGTCAAATCTTGTCAAGTTCATGTCCATATCCAGGTTCAAGTTATAATAACGTTCATGTTTAAAGCCAATTCATGTTTTACCTAACCTACCTAGATCGTATTCCCATCGCGCATAAGCTCGAATCGATACAAATAAATCTATTTAGGGAATAACATAAAAAGGGACGGGTATAAGGTGGCAAAAGTGATTACTAGCATAGCATGGTATGACTTGAGATAAATGATTATAACATTACTGGCATATGGAATATTGGCCTCAAACATAAAGATTCCAAATCTAGCAAAATAAGGTACTAGTCAAGATAACAGTTGTCATAAGGTGATAGTATAGTCAAGGTAATGATTGACATAAGGTTATAGTATAGTCATGGTAATGATTGATATAAGGTGATAGTCATAAACTTGTGACTAATAGCAGATTCAACATGATAATATGAGGGGGTTTTCTTTTTGATTTACAACATGAATACGCCCCAAATCAATGTCATAGTAGTATATCCAAAAGTCAAGATCCAAGATGAACAAGAATGGATGTAAAACAGTCACCATACATAGGTCCAATTTCAATTTACAACATATTCGTATTACATTTACAGTTTAAATCTAAAAATAACTGGGGCTTACAGATCGTGGTTCGAGAATTAGAAAAAGAGAGTCGATGTTGAATCTTTATATGCTTAGTCAAGTCCTAACAGAAATCCCCAAATCAGCAATGTAGTTTCGACGTAGAAGAAGTAGCCCCTTTCTCTAACTTCTCAACCAGAATTAGAGCAGCATAAGGTCAGAAATTTTTTTGTGTAGAGAGACTAGTGTTAAGGGCTGTATATATAGGGTCAGGTCAACGAATGTAGACAGAAACGAGGCCAGAAATATCAGAGTGAATCCAGCTTCAAAAGTGGGCTCGGCCACCAGGTCGACACCCAAGTCGACACTATGGTCGACCTGGTCCTGGGCAGGTCGACTACACAGTCGACCCCCAGGTCGACCTGGTCCTGGGCGGGAAATTTCCCGCCCAGTCCATTCTGAGGTTTGAATTCGAAATTCGAATTCGAATCCTGAGCTGTTTTGAACTTGAAAACTTCTGAAAACTTCGAAAGGTCATAACTTGGTCATACGGACTCCGATTTTCGAAAACTCGAACTCGTTTCCAAGTAGAATTTTGAGACGAACGCAATGGCGTAACCCGTTTCCCTTGATTCTTATTTTAAAAACTAATTCTGCCTTGATTTATGGTTATTACACGTTATAAAAATACGGGTTGTTATATTAATCTTGGCAGAAAGCCGTTCCGCGGAACAGAATCGGCTACGGATGTTCAAGATTGGTTTGACAGTTGTGAGCGCATCTTCGAGGATTTGGGAATCGATGATGCAATGAAAATAAATTTAGCATCGCGTCAACTTCAAGGATGGGCTATAAATTGGTGTAATGCTATTAAAGCAGCTACTCCTGAGGATCAAGTTACTTGGAATCGGTTTAAGACTCGCTTCAGTGACAAGTTTATCCCAGTTGCTCAGATATAAGAATTGTTTTTGAAATTCTTGGAGCTTAAGCAAAATGGTAGTGTAATCTCAGAATATATTGTCCAGTTCGATACTTTATCGAAGTATGGATTCTCTTATCGATACTGCTGAGAAGAAGAACGAGAAGTTCATAACCGGCTTAGATGAGTACTTGGGGGAAATACTTATAAACCACATCGATGAGACATTCGAATCTATAGTGGGGAAAGCATTGAGATTAAAGAGCCTTTACCCTAAGTCGAAGACCGAGGTTGCTATTACATCTGCAGAGGAGCCAAAGCTGCAGGCAAGCGGTGGAGGCAAGAATAATTCCCAGAATAAGAGGAAACAGAACCAAACCAAGGATGGTCAGAAAAAGAAGAATAAGAAAGATATTGAGTGCTTTAGTTGTGGCAAGAAGAGCCACTATTCCAAAGATTGTCGAGCAAAGCCAGCGGACAGGAAGTGCTTCAATTGCGGCCAAGTGGGACATCACAAGGATAAATGTCCACAACCTCCTAAAGAGAAGCAGATTGTGAAAGCATATGCTATCAACGTTGTTCCTTCTTCGTCGAATGCCCCAACTACGGTAGAGAAAGGAAAGGATGTCATCATTAAATGTATGCTTTCCATTTATGATGTTCATGTTCGAGTACTGTTTGATACCGGGGAATCACATTCCTTCGTATCTAGTGACCTGGTAGATAGGTTGGATTTGGAACCCGAGATTGTCGATAGACCCTTAGTTGTGACGAACCCGATCGGTGGTTCAACTAGCCTTAGTATGATTTTTTGTAATTTGGTCTTATCGAGTCATGGATGCATGTTTGTGATTGCTTTGTTTTGGGCTTTACTGGGTTTGACATTATTTTGGGAGTCGATTGGCTCCGAAGGTATGGGGTGGTGGTAGACTGTGAGGGGTCTTCGGTGACCATTAGAGCGAATGATGGGCGGAGGGTACTATTTGGTTGCCTACCTAGTGATGGGGTGATGGCTAGTTTTCTAAATTCCCTCGACATCCCGCATGATGAGTTGTCAGATGTGTCTATTGCTAGCAAGTATCCGAACATCTTCAAGGAAGTGATCAGACTTCCACTACACCGAGAGATCGAGTTTCGTATTGATTTAGTGAAAGATGCTATGCCTATAGTGATGCCCCTTCGTCATATGGCGCCAAGGGAGCAGCAAAAGCTCGGGGTGTAAGTAAGTGATCTTTTGAAGTAGGGATTTATCCAAAGAAGTGTTTCCGAGTGGGGAGCACCAGCTGTATTTGCTACTAAGGCCGATGGTTCCCTTCGATTGTGTGTGGACTACCACGAGTTGAATAAGGTGACGAGGAAGACGATTTGTTTGATCAGTTGAATGGAGCGAGAGTGTTCTCCCAGTTAGATCTCGTGACAGGTTTTCATCAGCTCTGAGTAGCAGCTGAGAGTATACTTAAAACGGCATTTCGAACGCCGTCTAGATTCTATGAGTGGTTCATGCCATTTGGGTTGACCAATGCACCAACATATTTTGTGGATCTTATGAATAGGGTATTCAGGTTCAACTGAATAAGTTTGTTCTTGTGTTCATGGACGATATCTTAGTTTATTCAAGGATGGAGAAAGAACACAAGGAACATTTGAGGATAGTGATGGAGGTGTTAAGGAAACACCAATTGAAAGCGAAATTTTCTAAATGTCACTTCTGAAGGAGGGAAGTGAGGTTCTTGGGCCATGTTGTTTCAGAGAATGGTATTGCCGTGGACCCTGCGAAGGTGGCTACGATGCAAGATTGGTCTACGCCCAAGAATGCAACGGACATGAGAAGTTTCTTGGGGTTAGCTGGATATTATCGTAAGTTTATCCAAGACTTCTCCAAGATAGCGGCACCGTTAACTCAGTTGACCAAGAAGAATCAAGCTTTTGCTTGGGACGGAAGGTGTGAGAATGCATTTAAGAGCCTAAAGGAGAAGTTAACGTGTGCACCAGTGTTAGTTATTCCCAAGGCGAACAAAGAGATGACGGTATACACGGATGCTTGTGGTACCGGACTAGGTGTTGTACTAATGCAAGGAGGTGGAGATAGTACCAACAGTGAGGAAATGAACAAGTATGGACTTGATCGAGAAGGATGGATTTGAAAGAATGGGAGACTAGGTGTACCCAACGTTAATGGATTGAGAGATGAAGTGCTTAGAGAGTGTCATCACTCAAAACTGACTATACATCCTGGTGGTAACAAGATGTATCGAGACCTAAAGCAGACATACTACTGGGAAGGGACGAAGAGAGACGTTGTGAAGTTTATGTCCAAGTGCATGAACTGCCAGCTAGTTAAAGCCGAGCAAAAGAAGCCTAGTGGTTTGTTACAACCGCTGGAAATTCCCGAATGGAAATGGAAACAAGTATCAATGGATTTCATTGATGGTTTGCCAAGGACTAGATTGGGTCATGATAGAATTTGGGTGGTTATGGATCGATTGACCAAGAGTGCAAGGTTTATACTAGTCAAGTCGAATAAAACGACAGCTAAGTTAGCAGAACTGTATATGAAATGGATAGTGAGATTTCATGGAGTACCTAAAGGTATTGTGACCGAGACCTATTATTTACTAGTGGGTTTCGGAAGAGCTTACAAGAGGCTTTAGGGTCATATTTACATCTCAGTATCACGTACCATCCTTAAACTGACGGTCAAACAGAGAGGGTGAATCATGTATTAGGGGATCTCTTGAGAGCTTATATATTGGATTTTGGGGGTTCATAGGATGATCATTTGCATCTGGTTGAGTTCGCATATAATAATAGTTATCAGTCCAGTATTGGTATGGCTCCATTTGAAGCTTTGTACGAAAGACCGTGAAACTTACCATCATGTTGGTTGGAAACTGGTGAAAAGTTTGTGCTTGGACCGGATGTAATAAGAGAAACTTCAGAAAAAATCAGGATTATTCAACAACGAATGAAGGCTGCCCAAGATAGACAGAAGAGTTATGCTGATAAAAGGCGAAGAGTTTTGAAATTCTTCGTTGGCGACTTGGTATTCGTCAAAATTTCTCTGGTTAAGAGTATGATTCGGTTTGGTAGGATATGTAAGTTAGCACCAAGGTTTGTTGGCCCATTTCCAGTTCTCGAACAAGTTAGGAATTTAGCGTATAAAGTTGGATTGCCTGACAAGATGGCGGGAGTTCACGACGTATTTCATGTTTCCCAATTAAGGAAGTTCGTGCATGATTCTGATATGACTATTTCACCAAATCAGTTGGATGATATCGAGGCAGAATCCGAGGCAGTTGGGAGCCGCAGAACGATTCGTATTATCGGACACGATACGAAACAACTTTGAAGGAAGATGGTGGAACTAGTCAAGGTCCCGTGGGGCGATAATGAGAATGACTATACTTAAGAAACAGAGGAGAGCATAAGGAAGTCATATCTAGAACTCTTTGCCTGGTAAGATTTTAAATCGCGATATAGTTATTCCCTTATTAGTAAACTGCATGCTAGGATAAGCTTGTTGTGTTATTGTGTATGTCTGATTGTTTGTAAATGGTTGATAGGCATGCGGGACACCATTGTATGTTTCTTGGTAAAGGAATTTTGGGGGTGAAATTTCTTAAGGAAGGAGAGTGTAACGACCCGCATTCTACGTATCGGAGGATCGTAGAATATTTATTTTATTTTCATAGAAGTCGTATGGTCGTGTAATGTTAAAACGAAATTTTGATTTAAACACCAAAGGTGCAAAAGTTGCACTTCACACATTCAGTAAGATTAGAATGTGGAACCGCGTAATCACAAAATAAAAAGCATAAAATGAAGACAATGGAATTTTTATAGTGGTTCAATCCAAAATGAATCTACGTCCTCTTTTCAACAAATTCTCAACATGATATTTTGCTTTACATCATACATGAATTCTCTCTTTACATTCATTTCTCTTTTTCCTCTCTTTTCACTCACTTTATGATCTAATTCCACTTGAATTTAGCAAAGAAATTGGAGAGATCTCTAGCTATGTAATGGTGGATGTATGAATCTTCAATCACTTTGGTGCTTTGATACTCTTCCATGATTTGATAGGAATTTTGTGTTAGATCCGAATTTATAGAAGATTGGAGAAGACTAGAGATCCCTTGAATTATGTTGGAGAGATTCCTAATGGAGCTTGAATGAGATATGATCCATTTCTAATAGAGCTTGAATGAGATATAATCCATTTCTAATGGAGCTTGAATGAGATTTGACCATATGAACTTGAAGAGAAGTTGTTAGATTTATGGAGGGCATTAATAAAGTTGGAGGAGAGCTTCAAATTTGGCGGCACTTCGTGATAGGAATGAAATTGGATCCCCTTTAATGATTGTGGAGTGGGGTATTTATAGAGGTGTTTTAATGGAGTGGCACGGTTGTAAATTGGTGTGTATAATTGGCGAACAGAGTAAGCACATGCAGCATAAGGTCTTGAACGACCTAAAAGAACTCATGGACTAAAAAGCATGGACCTCTTGTTCTCAAATGAAAGCAGCGACCTAGCAATTGTTATCACGAAAGAACTAACTGGCAAAGAGCTTGCCTTCATTCTCACCGCTGTATCCAGCTAGCAACTACGGTCCAACTTTAATAACAAACTGAAAGACGTGGGTGAGCTTTTGTCATGTGCACACGGTCTAAAGTATTGGCCACGACCTAATGCTCCTGGTTCAAAACCATACCACTATCTAACAACTTCCTTATGTTCCTTATGACCTAAAATGCTATGGACAGCAACGTCATCGCCAGCTGGCATCACATGGTCCATTTTCACTCACACAAGAATGAGCTATCAACAATGGCCTGAACGATCTAAGAGCTTTACCAGGAACGACCCAAAGGTTAGTTGGGTCTCAACGACCTAAACAATGGATAAAGCAAGGTCTAACTCTTCCACACATGGCACACATGAACGATGCCAAACGTTTTGAAAGAATAATCCAGCCATTACATAACCATTTGCCACGTGATTTCTTTTGTTGTGGTCCAGGTTATAAGAATAAGCCATGACGGTCTAACCACATATTCACTTGCATGCATGACCTATTTGATTGTCTCGGAAAACAACCCAAATGAGATGAACGGGCCAAAGCCGAAAAATGACCTAACTGGGATGAACGGGCTAAAGCCGGAAAATTACCTAATCAACTAGAATTAGGTCATGTACCCAGTTGTTGAGTCGTAGCTCGTGTAGACTGTTGGTTCGTAGGTTGCGTTGTGCATGTATGTGATAACCAAATTGAAGGAGCGAGCTAGATGAAGTCGCGTGCCAGCGTTCGCGAATACTTCACAATTTTGAACCGCTTTTTCATAACGGGGTTAGCATTTGCCCCTCGAAGCTTGTATTTTTCGCTTGTGAGAAATGCGAGCTTCGAACTAAATATTGTAACCGGTGAACTCGCGATTAAAGACTTGCTGTATTGACATCGATGAGCCGTTCACGAACTCGGACCTAACTTGTCTATAATTTGTATTGTAATTCGAGTATTTTTCTTTTACTTGGAATTAATGATCTTGCATAATATATTACACTTTGGATTTGTTCGCATCTTCATGTTGTCACGAATTCCAACGTATTTTTAGTATTGCTGATGATTTGTCAGGATTCCAACTTAACTTGTTGATTTCTGATAATAATCCGCATCTCAATGTTGATGCACGATTTAAGTTTTGAATCAATGCGAGGACTTGGAGCTTTAGGTCATTTTGACGACCTAGGGAAATGAGTCGTTATGCGCATCACGCTCTAGGGTCGTTGTAGCGACCTAAGACTTTGGGTCGTTCGACTATTTAAGTCCTTGGGTCGTTTGAACGTCTTGAGTTGGTAAGCATGCTTACTTGACTTACTGACTCCGAGTATCCCAAGTTTAGAACTCAATAGTTCAGTTTGTATGCTCCATGCCACCTACTCTGTAATCAAAACGAGCACTGGCACGATTTTGGACTTATACTCACCATCGACTATCCATATCGATAGTGGATTAGTTAATCATTAAAAGTGACTTATAGCGAATTTTATTTTGAATTGAATAAATTGTTTGCACAGGATTGTTTTATTTAGCGGTTTACAACTCACTGAATATTATCTGCACAAACGCGATATTCTAATTTGAATTCGCGTTAACCCTTGAGACCAACTAATTGACTAAAGCCGAACATAGATTTCAAACGTTATCATTTTAATTAACTTATACGGTAGTGTATGATATTTCACAATTGGGAAATACGCATCTGAGAGATTTTTGGCTTCCTTTCGGAGAAGACTTGGATATTTGTGCCCCTATTTTAGGAAGTCGTCATCAGTCTTCTCCAGGGGAAGTATTTTGTATTTCATACCCGTGTTTGGGCTAAAATTTAACACTTGTCATATCTGAGATTTTCAAACACTACGCAAGTTAAGTGGTTAATGTGCAAACTCCGTTTACAATCCTGCTTGGTAAATTCAGTCATTGGAGACTTTTGCCACTCAATTATATTGATTAATCCAAGCGTTGGTAATTTTAGAAGGAGTGCCTCTAGAAAGGACTTTGGTTAAGACCCGATGTTTGTCGTGATTGGATCAAGTGCTTCCTGATACTGACGATCAATTGGTTGCCCCCAGCGAGGACTTTGGTTGAAGCCCCAATGTTTGTCATTATCGCATTAGGTACTTCCTGATTTTGACGATCAATTGGGTGCCTCCGGAGAGGATTTTGGTTGAAACCCCAACGTTTGTCGTTATCGCATCAGGTACTTCCTGATTCTGACGATCAATTGGGTGCCCCTGGAGAGGACTTTGGTTGAAACCCCAACATTTGTCGTTATCGCATCTGGTACTTCCTGATTCTGACGATCAATTGGGTGCCCCGGAGAGGACTTTGGTTTGTGCTAGTTCTTCCAGCTCGTTCGTCGGTCCTTCCGGCCTGATGTTGGTACTTCCAACATCTGGTTTGCCTATCCTCCCGACTTGGTGCGGGTCCTTCCAGCTCGTTTGCCGATCCTTCCGGCCTGACGTTGGTACTTCCAACATCAGGTTTGTAGGTCCTTACGACTTGGTGTTGGTCCTTACAGCGTGTTTGTCGGTCCTTCCGGCATGGTGGGCTATCCCAGATTAGGAACTGGAGCTTTGAAACCCTCACTTAGGGGGGTACCCCTTCGATGAGAGTTACAACACTTTTGTTTGTTCGTCGTGGCGCTTGTTCATTGTTTGTATCTTTGCGACTCCTCCCATTCACTTCTCAAGGCGATGCTTTTCTATTTTTGCATATGGATGTGTTGATATTTACAGCCTTTGGCACTTGAGTTAGCGTTGTTGGGGTCGCTATGTTACAGGGACAAGCGCTCAACAGATGGCCTACAATATGAAATTACTTTTAATCAAGTTTTGATTTAACATGAAATTTGCAAGCTAGAAATTTATTTAGACAGATATGCTCTTCATCATAGAGCTAATGTTCAGTTCATCACTTGCAGATTATTACAGACTGTTTACAAGAAATTTCGAATATAACCGAAAGTAAAACATGAAGTAAAGCATGAACTAAAGCAGGAAATAGAGCATGAAGTAAAGCGATGGCGATGTTGATCGCTTATTCTGGGCTATTGGAATTTGAGCACAATCAGCTGTTATCAGTTGATGATCAGCCTTGGCATGTTCTGAATAAAAGCTTCGTTTCTTGTTGCCCCCCGGCCTTGGGGAATCGGAACAACATTTGAGGATTGTGGATTTTTCACATATTGTTGCAGACGATTCTTCCGAATTAACTCTTCGATCAGTGATTTCAAATGCCTACACTAGTTGGTGTTGTAGCCTGGCTGATTATGGAATCGGCAGAACTTTCCAGAGTTTGCTTGATGTTCACTTATTTTCTGAGGTTTAGGTATTAGATAATCTTCAGTGTCTTTAGTTGCAGCAAAGATGTTTTCTGGAGTGTCATTCAAAGGTGTTAGCGTTGATGGACTGGAAAATCGAGGCTTCTTGCCGTCTCAATTTTCTTTCCCGTCGCTTCCTCTTTTCTGACCTCCAGGGTTTTTCTGATTGTACTGGGTAACAGTGTTTTTGGGAGCTTCAAGAGGTTGGTTAGCGTCAACGATCCAAAGAGTCATAGGATTATTATCCAATCTCATGTATTCCTCAGAATTTCTCAAGCGTACTTGGCTCTTTCATTTTAATCCATTTACCAATTTTGCTATTCTCGTCTATGGCGCCGATTAGAGACATTAAGATCATGCGGGGCTTGGGATTTTCTACTTCGGATACAACATCATTAAACCTTTTGAGGAAAGTTTTGACAGATTCTCCTGGATTCTACCTCATGGATGTAAGAGAAATAGTGTCCTTAGCCTTGGTAGCCTGCAATCTGAATTGCTCTTTGAATTTCAGAGCCAAATCATCAAATCGATTAATGGACTTAGGTGGCAGTCTTGCGAAGCATAACGATGCGACACTTTCTAGATAGAGAGGGATGCACAAGCATTTGATCTCGTCCATTGCCTTGGATGCATTCATGTGCCACTCATATTTGTATAGGAAATGATTTGGATCAGAAGTCCCATTGTACGGAGGCAGAGTAGGATGAGTGAACTTTTTGGGGAATTCAGCCTTATGGATCCTCTTTGTGAATGGATTTTTATCGAGGGAGAATTCCCATTCCTTCTCACTATCCTTGCGAGGCATGTTGTCTTTCATGATTTGCTCTACCATATATGCGATAGATTCCTTCGAGTTGTGTTGTTCCGGAAAGTGAACTTCGATCTCCTTTCCGGATGCTCGTCGTGGCGAGCGATCGCGTTTATAAGATCTAGGTCTTTTACTTCCACTGTAGGAAAGTGCCCCCGCATTAGGACTAGCAACTCGTCTAGTATTTCTATCGGAATGGTTTTTAGCTTTCAGTCTTGAATCTTCGACATTAGCATTGCTTTTGTCAACAAATCCTTCTATATTGTCATTATGATGATGATCGGAGGCCGATGAGTTTGTAATATCTTCATGGTTGATATGGATCTTCAGAGGAGGAGCAGGATTCGGTTGAGCATTTAGGAGAGCACTCACTTTATCCATCAAAGCTTGATTAGCATCCACAAGAGTTTTATTTGCATCGATTAAAGATTTGTTGGAAGTTTCCATTCGTTGGCTCAAGTTAGCGACGATGGCACCTAATTCAGCTTTAGTTACTCCGGCCCCAACAATGAATTTTCTCCAACATCGAAGCAGTTGGTGAGTGGATTAGTTTCACTGTTAACAACATTGTCATTTTCTTCATCGACTTTGCTAGCGGTCTTCTAGGATTTGGCCATGATTTCGGACAAGGCTTTGAATTTGGAAGACAGTTCGTCGATTGGCCTAGATCTTAAATTTGTAGAATCTATGGTAGAAGTAGGCTTAGAACTTCAGCGTGAAAGAAGGATATGCGAACACGGCCCCACGGTGGGCGCCAAATGTTAAAACCAAATTTTGATTTAAACACCAAGGTGCAAAAGTTGCACTTCACCAATTCAGTAAGATTAGAATGTGGAACCGCATAATCACAAAACAAAAAGCATAAAATGAAGACAATGGAATTTTTGTTGTGGTTCGATCCAAAATGAATCTATGTCCACTTTTCAATCAATTCTCATTATGATATTTTGCTTTACATCATACATGCATTCTCTCTTTACATTCATTTCTCTTTTTCCTCTCTTTATGATCTAATTTTACTTGAATTTAGCAAAGAAATTGGAGAGACCTCTAGCTCTGTAATGGTGGATGTATGAATCTTCAATCACTTAGATGCTTTGATACTCTTCCATGATTTGATAGGAATTTTGTGTAAGATCCGAATTTATAGAAGATTAGAGATCTCTTGAATTGTGTTGGAGAGATTCCTAATGGAGCTTGAATGAGATATGATCCATTTCTAATGGAGCTTGAATGGGATTTGATCCATATGAACCTAAAGAGAAGTTGTTAGATCCATGGAGGCCATTAATGAAGTTGGAGTAGAGCTTCAAATTTGGTGGCACTTCGTGGTAGGAGTGAAATTGGATCCCCTTTAATGATTGTGAGGTGGGGTATTTATAGAGTTATTTTGATGGAGTGGAATGGTTGTAAATTGGTGTGTGTAATTGGCGAATGTAGTAAGCACATGCTTCATAAGGTCTTGAACGACCTAAAAGAACTCACGAACTAGAAAGCACGGACCTTTTGTTATCAAATGAAAGCAGTGACCTAGCAATTATTATCACGAAAGAGAGCTTGCCTTCATTCTCACCACTGTATCCAGCTAGCAACTACGGTCCAACTTTAATAACAAACTGGAAGACATGGGTGAGCTTCCGTCGTGTGCACATGGTCTAAAGTATTGGCCATGACCTAATGCTCATGGTTCAAAACCATACCACTATCAAACAACTTCCTTATGTGCCTTATGACCTAAAGCGCTATGGACAACAACGCCATCGCCAACTGGCATTATGTGGTCCATTTTCACTCACACAAGAATGAGCTATCAACAATAGCTGAATGATCTAAAAGCTTTACCAGGAACGACCCAAAAGTTAGTTTGGTCTCAACGACCTAAACAATGGATAAATCACAGTCTAACTCTTCCACGCGTGGCACATATGAATGATGCCAGATGTTTTGAAGAATAATCCAGCCCATTACATACCCATTTGCCACGTGATTTCTTTTGTTGTGATCCAGGTTATACGTATAAGACATGGCAGTCTAACTGCGTATTCTCTTGCATGCATGACCTAGTTGATTGTCCCGGAAAACCACCCAATTGCGATGAACATGCCAAAACCGGAAAATGACCTAACTGAGATGAACGGGCTAAAGCATGAAAACAACCTAATCAGCTAGAATTAGGTCACGCACCCAGTTGTTGATTCGTAGCTCGTGTAGACTGTTGGTTCGTAGGTTGCGCTGTGCATGTTTGTGATGACCAAGCTGAAGGCAAGAGCTAGACGAAGCCGCGTGCCAGCGTTCGCGATTACTTCACAATTTTGAACCGCGTTTTCACAACAGGGTTAACATGTAACTCTGGGAAACGATTATTGGGGTCATTTCCCACATTCACGATTTTTGCCGAATTTTAAATTACCATTTTGCACCTAGCGAATCTTGTTTCGCTATAACTTTTGATTGGTAAGGAGTTTTGATCTGAAACCACTTCCACTGGATTCAGATGATGGTTTAGCTTTCCGTAGAGTGGTCACTTTAATCAAACGGACTTACCGTTTGGGAGATATGGCTGAAATAAGGTTTGGAAGATGAAAAACAGCTTAATCGAGCTTAGTAGGGTGATTAGTCGCTAGGCACATACCCATTTCAGGATTAGGGTTATGGGAGGGATGAAAGGAGTTAGAGAATGATTTCTTTTCATTTTCTCAGCCGCCACAAACATTCCTCTAACCCTAGCAATGACCTTCATCTTCTAAATCACTCTATAATCACCTTTTTATCACTAATCAAGTAAAACTACATCAAATCAAGTCAAATTAGAGATAGAGCTGCTACTATACATAGGAATCCATGCCAAATCGGTTAGAGCTCCAGATTTATCATTCATTTGTGGCCAAGGTGAGTGGTTAGCATGTTTACTCACTAATTATGGCTAATTAGGGGCGATTAGTGATAACTAGCGAAACTATGATTCATAAAAATATGTAAAAATTCTAAAATATTATTTTGTGTCACTGATATAATTTTGGTTAATTTGGATTAAGTTTGCTAATCCCGAAATTTAGGGGATTAAGGGGAAAACTATAGATTTGGGTATGTTTGATCCTAAATAACACATACGATTGATATTTTAATATTTTTGGTTGATTCCATATGTTGTTACTGATGTTTGGTATGATCTACGATTGCGTCGTAAAGTTAGAGTGGTCGAAAATGCCGTTGAGAGGCCAAAAATGGTTTATAGGAAAGTGGTGCAGGTTTTAAGTTCGACCCTATATGCATGTTCGACCCTATATGTCTGTTCGACCCTATATGCATGTTCGACCCTATATGCGTGTTCGATCCTATATGAATGTTCGACCCTATTTGCATGTTCGACCCTATATGTACGCTCGAACCTGTATGTATGTTCGACCCTGAACCCGAGATGACCGTAAACACTTTTGAAGATCAATTCCTATTCGACCGAAACCCGAGATGCAAAGGAAGTTCAGATGAGAAGTGATGGACTAGTGTGGTGGGGTCAGAGGTTATATGGAGTCGAACTCCATCAGGGCCTCCAAGGGCAAAGTGGTCGTAGTGATAGTTGGACGGGGTGGGACTCCGTCATGGTCCCAATAGTTCTGGTGATCAAAGTGGTGGATATTATATGCTTTACGCACTGAGTGGGAGATGTGAGGATGATTGCCATGTTTGATGTTTGCTATCATCATGACATGCACACTCCCATTTTACACTTTATGTTAGTGTTACCTTAGAGTATTGTACATCTTGTTGTGTTAACTCTTTGATTGTAGGTCCAGGTTCAGGTATAATTATTTACACCTGTTATTGCTTTATTTTGCTGCTATCGCTCATACCAGACTTTTGTCTAACCCAGAGTTTTATGTCTCTTCTTATTACTCTGGGTGCTCCTAAACGAGCAGACTAGAGACATGTTAGGTGGTTATGCACGAGTAGCTGTCCGGAGACGAGGAGGAGGCTTCCATGTACTATTTACATATATTCTCCCTGTGTTGTTGCTGGTCACTACTTTGGGCATTAGTAGTGTACCTTTTCTATTTTTCTTTAGAGACAGTATTTTGAAGTTGTAATAATGATTTGGATCATAAACTATATTTTGGTTTTCGCTACTCTGATGGATATGGTTTTGTTTTCAGCTTATGCCCAGTCTCGCCTGTTTTATATCAAATTATGTTACTATTATATTTTATTCCATGTGCTGTGAGATATACTATAGGTTCTTGATTATTCATAGTTTCAAATCCCTTTCTTTTGACGACCGTCCTGTACTAGTTGGACATTGGCACAATGCATTTTGTAGAAATATCGGCTGGTGCGTGGCGGGCCGTCACAATTAAATTAAAAACTAACACTCAGTTTAACTATAATTTTATGTCCTTAATTTTAAATATGCAAATATCTATAAATAAACGTAAACTACCATTAACTTGATGAAATTTAGTAGAATATTAAAGTATTTTTATTTCTAAATATATATATATATATATAGTAATTAAATTTAAAAACCTAGTTTCGTAATTTATAAATTTTATTTTTCAGTTTAGTTTTTTCATCAATGATATAGCAGAAATAGGGTGATATTGCGGAAATAACATGATATATCAGTAATAGCAGAATATAATGGGGTTTAAAGAGGGAAGGCTATATCAGAGGCTAATTGTGAAAAACATAGCTATAGAAATCTGTTGTGGAATATGTGTAATGTACCGACTAATTCCCGATCTTGATCATCGACACAAATACCATTGTCGACTAACCAAGCATCAGAAATTAGTGGATCATTTATAGAAAGAAGTAAGAGGATGAGAAATAGAAAGAAAGAAAGGTTAGAAGAGAAGAAAACAAAGAACACTAATCTCATAGTGGAACGAATAAAATATATTAGATAACATAACATTTGTAATACAAATCTGTTTATATATACTTACCATTATCAGAGTACAACACAATACATCACAGCGGAATATAAATAATAGCTATCTATCTAATGGTAAAGCCTCATGCTCCAAGCTCCTCCAAGTATATATGAAAAATCCCAACTACTTGACTGCCCGTACAAATTTGGGCACCCAAGAGTTTAGGGTAAAAGAAAACAAAATAAACTCTGGGTCAGTCATGGGACTGGTGTGAGTAAACTCGAAAGTAATTTTGATTTAACTATCAAAAATTCTTTCAAAAGAAAAGATAGTCGTAAGACCAATCCACACATAAACACAGATGGTTTTTACCTTAAGACAACCCAAAACACTTTTTATACCAAAATCCAGTGATATTAGAATAGTGTCTAAATCAAATAAATAACAGTCTAGTGGAATGCTTGCATCTAACGCTCCATATATGATATATAATAAAAAACCATAGGGCTTATATTGGAGAATGAATTTTCAACTATGACAAAGTATGGGATCACCTTCCGATAGTGTATCTCTAGAGAGGAATACACTGGGTTCAACAAGAACATCTTGCAACCCGGCCACAGATGACTGGTCACTCATTTAACTTGAGTGTACCGAGCATATTATCACCCACGGTTGTGATTAGCAACTGTAATCCGAAAGCATACAAAAGTGGAAGAATAAGAAGCAAAAGAATTATCTCTAGATCAGGTGATAATACCTCTAATGGGAATGACCCACTTGATCATGATGCCTGCCCAATTCTTTCATTTCCCGGTTGATGAGGCTTGAGGTCACGATTATCTTTTAGAACAGTTCATTCAAACTTTGAATGCCATATCATCAAATCCGTCAAATCACTAATTGACGTCCACAATACACTCTAGGTGGCAAGCTAAGAAAATAATTTCCCTGCCACCAAACTTGGTGTATTTGTAGAAATCAATGTACGCGACCATCCAGAAATACTCTGTCAAACATTCATCTATATACATTGTCCCAAAACTGGACAAACCGAAGGCACCATTCTATTAATCCATCTTGGGTAATTTCTACCTAGGATTAACATAACAACCCTTGCAGTTTACTCTATCTTCAATTTTATTGAACATAATTTGATTCGTAACGCTTATGCCTAAATGGAGTGGTTATCATATAATAAATCTAATCCCGGTCTCTCTATATTGACAACGAAGGTACAAACCGAAACTTTGATAGCCGACGATTTATCAAGGGGAACATCCATACAATCAACGATCCTATTTCCAAATGGAAATTCTACTGATCAAGCAACACTGGCCCTCTTAATTTAATTCTTATTAAATTATTATTTCCCATATCTTTCTCAGATATTTCATAAAACTTGTTTGACCTCTCATCTCCTTGGAAAATATTTCCAAATATTATAACTCTTATTTCCCCTATTCCAGAAAATATATGATTAACATCAGAAAACATTTACATCTTTTCATATTGCTTATTTTCTATATTTAGAAAATATACGTTATTAGTATTGGAAAACATTTCCAATTTCCATTTCTTAACTTCCCATTAACCAATTCATTTTCTATGTTTAGAAAATATTTCTGATTTTATTTGGAAAATGTTTCCAAAACCTTTTATTTGATTAAACCGATGTTGTATAAAACATCGTTACTATATTTAACCCATTAATCATTCATTCACTAACCAGTCTCGCTACCGAACCTTAACCATTCCTCAGTCAATCAAGTTGGGGTATAATTACCTCTCAGAACTTAACTGAACAACATTCTTAACTTCGAAATAGTCAAAGCTCGCAACTTTAAACAAAACATCACTTACGCGATTCTCGGATTCAATTCAGAAATCCACTTCTTTTACGGAAAACAATGATTATAACGATAGCGTTATAATCTCTGCTACCAAAATATTTGATTTTAAGATATAACTTTTATTCATTAATGTAAGACCCCTTGTCTATTAATGTCACTCACAAAAGGGAATGCATCAATGTCCATGGAGCGTTATTGTTGTATAGAACAGATAAATTACAAGAATAAATAAATAAAACAACACAGCAGAAGATAAAACTTATTTCATAGCATCATAACTCAAAACAAGCTTACATAAGTAGTTTCCAAAACCATTACAACAGGATCAATAGTCTTCTCCAAAAACTTCAAAGTACATAAAGAAGCAAATACTTAAATAACATAAATGCATAAATCCCCACTGAGCATAAGCAAAGCCATAAAGATGAGAGAGTCCAAAGCAATACAACTACTCTTTTCAAGCAACTTAAAGAAATCGGCACTAAGCTGTAGTATTCCCTCCTTGCAAACCCGGGGGGGGGGGGGGGGGGAAAGGAAAGAAAAGAGGTGGAAACAAACGGGTCAGATATAAAGTCTGGCGAGTCCAGTAATTTTAACAAATAATAGGTAAGGTAAATGATCAAGACATAAATAGGCATCATGATATGGCTGTAACTTAGATAAGGTAGATAAAAAGGATGGACAAGATGATTTCGTTCCTAAGTACTAAGACAATCCTACACCTTGGCTAAGCGAACAACCCTCCAAGTACTAACCCCGAAGACCGAAGTCAACATCAGACTAGCACCCAAAGGACTATCCAACTCAACCAACATGTATTTCGTTGCACCGCACTTTTGCTAAGTTACACCACATTACTTAATTACACCGCACATCCACTAGTCTCTTTTTACTAGAGGTTGATCCCTTCCCACTAACTGTACTCACATGACAAACTTGGTAGTTACTTGTACCTAGATGCTATCGTAGGTGTTGTCTTGCTCCTACCACCACTAAGGTACCCTTAATCTAACCATTCGATCGGCTCCCTAAACCCCGTAGGCACCCGTGCTGGCCCCACAATGGGGTGTATCACTCCCCAAAGTGGCAACCCCGATACCAACATGAAATGCACAGCCATACCTACACGATGCAACAATGTCTTACCTACCAGCCCGGACCCATGCACGCACATAAACCCGTTGGACTTGCATTGCCACCGCTATTCACGTTTTGACCTCTTATATTCAAGCCCAGTAAGCGTGCCCTAACCCCGGCCTAGTACCGGGCCCAATTAGATACTCAAACGGGTTACTAGTTAAAACGGGTCCCCATCCGACACAAGCCTCCCGCCTATGCTTGGTTCCCACTAGGTTTTTCTCCCACTTAACCATTTTAATTTAAATGTCCATGTCTTACACATGCTACGGTTAAGTCCATACTTACATGTCATAATTTACATGTCCTATCTTATTCCGGTTAAGTCCATATTTACATGTCATAATTTACATGTCACCGCACTTAACCCTCTAACCATACCCATGTCTTATTATGGTTAGTATTCTTTAATTCATTCCTTATGACGAACGGTGCATGACCTCTCACATTAGACCGAACACTTTGTGGCCGCTGGATTTGCCGGGCGGTTCCAGGCAGTCTTACGCCACAAACCGGGTATAACCTCGTGTCATTAACCGTTACGCCTATAATTCATTCCTTTGACCTCTCACATTAGACGTCCAATTGTAACCGCTGGATTTGTCGGGCGGTTCCGGGCAGCCATACGTCATAATTGCGCCTAACCTCGTGTCAAAGGTTCATTAACATCGCATTTCACCCATACCCAATTTTCATGTCATATATATCCAATTAAACATATAATCATGTCTATAATATTGCTTATTCCAAATTGTCATTAATTACACATTAATTAGCCTCAATTACAAATTTACAATTTTAGGCAATTTCATCAATTCCATGTAATTCATACCCAAATATGCCAATTTCACATATTATCCAATTATCCAAAATATCCAATAATATCCAATTTTCCCATATTCCCAATATTCCACATCGTTCCCACATATTCGCATTCGCGCGTATTTTTAATATAGGCTCGAAGGTAGCCTAGATCCACAAATAAAAGGAATAGGGGTAAGAAGAGAGTATCAATTCATAGAAAATTGGAATAAAACATCATCATGAAATAAAGAGGCTTATAGACTGGCATAGAGGCATAATAAAAGATTCAACATGAATAAACTGATAAAAGGTATGAACTTTACATAGAAACATAGGCATATGATGACGTGAATCAAAAAGGTGAAGACTTGGTGAGATTTTCATTACAAACATATATATGAATCCTTTTTACAACTTTTCATGTTACTTTAATCCCGTTAGATTTGTGAAAATAACTGTACTCACCTTTCGTGGCTTAAGAAAAGGATTAATGAATTGAAATTGGTGCAGAAACGTTGAATTGACGTTGATTAATCTTCTTTAATTGTTGTTGAAGCTCTAAACTTTGATTTGAATTGTGTATGAACACTTGAGATTTAATTTAGAGGCGGCGGCTAGGGTTTAAGAGAGAGCTTGACAGCATAATGGTGTCATAGATAATATTTTATGAATTAGGGTTAGGTCTTAAGGTGTATATATAGATGTCTAGGATCGATTAGAGCTCTTAGATTAACCCAGAATCATCAGGACCACTCAGATGCAACATCAGCCCTCAACGCGAATCGGGCCACGGGTTGATAGCCAAACACCCTGGATCGACCCCTAGTCCACCCAACGGGGCTTGGGTCGACTCCAAAAATGGTGCGGTTCGGCTATTCCCCCTCCCGATTTGATGTTTTGAACTTTTTTGAATATTTATTTATTTAATTTATATATATATATATATATATATATATATTTCTCTCATATGCATACAAAACTTCAAGGCTTAATAACATCTTCATAAGGTATCCGTTTCGTGCAAACCAAATGTCTATCTTGACCCAAAATTTTGAGACGAACATAATAGCGCAACCCATTTCACTTAATTCTTCTTCTAAAAATTAAGTATACTTTAATTTGTGAATTTTAATGTTATAAAATTACGGGGTGTTACATTCTCCCCTCCTTAAAGGATTTCGTCCCCGAAATCTCCAAGTTAAGAAGAATATATCCTACTATCCAATCATCCATCTACTCAACCATCATTCACAAGCATCCATTGTCCTTAAAAGATTTCTAATGCTTTTCATGTACATATGCATAGTGTGTGTGTATATGTCTGTATACTAATGCAAAATTAGGTGGTCCACTGATTCAGTCGACCTCCTTAATGCAAATAATGATAGTGCCATGTATCCATCATGTATGCAAAGAACCCTATACATATCATTACTACATGTGTGCACAACCATTCATTTAAATGCAACATCCATATGATACACACATTCAATGTACATTCATTTTACTAAATACATCCATTTATATGCAATATGCAATATGAAAGTGACTGAGCCGATCTAGTGCCTAAAGTGTGTGTATATGCATCCACGAGCAACCGCTAGCAAACACTTGCATCCACATGCATCCACCATACATAACATGTCTCAAACACATGTTTCAACCATAGGACAACCCTATCTAAAGGTCAAAGATACTTGCGAGAGGATATGCTAAAGATAGAAAAAATACAAGCTAAGCGATAAAGGAGAAATTAAAAGACATACCCTCGAAAAGAAAATGGTATAGTGAACGCATCTTCTCTTCCGTCTCCCAAGTAGCGTCGCTCTCATCATCTCTCCATTGCACTTTGACTAGCTTAACCTCTCAATTCCTCAACTTCTTATTCTCCGACCCAAGAATGCATGTAGAAGCTCGTCGAATCGTCGCATCACGCTCTATCTCCATATCTCTAAGCAAGCTCGGCTCTACCACTTCCGCGGTCTCATGCAAGCACTTCCTCAAATGTGATACATGGAATACGTCGTGTACACCACTAAGTCTCTCGGACAACTCCACTCTATACGCCATCTGTCCAATCCTCTCCTTAATAGGAAACGACCCTACGAACCTTGGTGCTAACTTCCCAACGGACCCAAAGCGAACAACATTCCGTAATGGAGACACCTTAATAAAGACCATGTCCCCAATATCAAACTCAAGATCTGTCCTCCTCTTGTCCGCGTACGATTTCTGCCTATCTTGTGTCGTCTTCATCCTCCTTTGAATCAAATCAATCTTTTCCGAAGTCTCTCTAATCATATCGGGCCCAAGCAAGATCTTATCCGTAGATTCCCACCAACATGTAGGTGAACGACACGGTCTTCCATAAAGAGCCTCGAAAGGTGCCATGCCAATGCTAGACTGAAAACTATTATTATACGCGAACTCCACCAAAGGAAGATGCTCCTCCCATGTACCTCCGAAGTCTAAAACACATAGCCTCAAAAGGTCCTCTAGAATACGATTCACCCTCTCGGTCTGGCCGTCCGTCTGAGGATGATATGCGGTGCTCAAACATAACTGAGTCCCTACCGCCTCTTGCAAGCTCTTCCAAAACTCGCTAGTAAAAATAGGATCGCGATCGCTCACTATGCTAGAAGGAACACCGTGCAAACGAACTATCTCTCGAATGTATACAGAGGCTAACCATGGAGCAGTCCTCTTACTCTTCACGGGAATGAAATGGGTGTTGTTAGTAAGTCTGTCTACCACGACCCAAATCCCCATATTACCCTTCCTCGATCTTGGTAACCGATCAACAAAGTCCATCGAGACACTCTCCCACTTCCATTGTGGGACCTCCAATGGGTGAAGCAGCCCACCGGGCTTCTTTTGCTCTGCTTTTACTTGTTGGAACACCAAGCATCTAGCGACAAACTCGGCCACATCCCTCTTCATACCGGTCCAAAAGTAAACTCGTCTCATGTCCATGCACATCTTGTCCCCACCGGGATGAATGGTCATCTTCGAAGGATATGCATCATCAAGAATGGTCTTCCTCAAGTTCTCGTCTCGTGGTACACAAAGTCTACCATCCCTACGTAACCAACCCTTATCATCTAGGGTATACCTACTGAGATGGCTCGATGACCCCCCCTTATGAGCTTCTCTACTAACTCAACCAACTGTGGGTCATCTCGTTGTGCCTCACCAATCCGTCCCAAAAGCGTAGGTCTGACCTCTAAGGATGCTAGCAAACCGGGTACAAAGTCAATAGAAGGTCTAAAGTCAAACATAGAGATGAACTCTAAGCTTCGCCGCTCAACAAACAACGGACTCAAGGACAACCTTTTCCTACTTAAGGCGTCTGCCACCACATTACCCTTGCCAGGGGTATATGCTATCTCGAAATCGTAGGACGCTAAGAATTCCATCCACCTTTGCTACTTAAGTTCAAGTCCTTCTGAGAGAACAAGTATTTTAGCGATTTGTGGTCTGTGAACAATTCGAATTTCTCGCCAAGAAGATAATGGCGCCAAGACTTAAGCGCGAAAACAATAGCGGCCAACTCTAGGTCATGTGTAGGGTAATTCCTCTCATGCACTCTTAACTGCCTTCCTCCATAGGCTATTACCCTCCCCTCTTGCATTAAGACTGCGCCTAGTCTTGTCCCACAAGCATTGGTATAAACAGTAAATGACTTACTCCCATCTAGCAACACTAAGACTGGGACTGTGGTTAAAGCTCTCTTTAAACGTTGGAACGCATCCTCACAATCTATGTCCCACGTGAAAACTAGGTTCTTCTTCGTCAAGCGTGTCAATGGGGCTGATATCTTTGCGAAGTCCTTGATAAACTTCCTATAGTAGCCTGCCAACCCCAAGAAACTCCTCACCTCGGTAGCATTTTTAGGGACCTTCCAGTCTTGGATGGCCACCACCTTCGCGGGATCCACAACTATCCCTTCTTTGGAAACCACGTGCCCTAAGAATCGCACTTCCTTCCTCCAAAAGTGACATTTAGAAAATTTAGCTTTAAGGTTATGCGCTCGAAGGGTCTCCAACACTTCCCTAAGATGTAGGGCATGCTCTTCCTCGCTCTTAGAAACGATCAAGATGTCATCCACAAAGACCACCACAAATTTATTAAGGTACTCCCTAAACACCCTACTCATTAAGTCAACAAAGTATGCGGGGGTGTTTGTCAAACCAAAGGGCATCACAAGCCACTCATAGAAACCGTCCGGAGTCCTAAAGGCAGTCTTGTCTATGCTATCCTTAGCCACTCTCAATTGATGGAAACCAGTGGCTAAGTCCAACGGGGAAAACACTGTAGCGCCAACTAACTGATCGAAGAGATCGTCAATCCTCGGCAGTGGGTGCCTATTCTTCTTAGTAAGCTTATTAAGTTCTCTATAGTCCACACAAAGTCTAAGGGACCCATCCGCCTTCGTGGCAAATACTACTGGAGCACCCCACTCCGATATACTACGTCTTATGAACCCCTTCTCAAGCAACTCCCCTACTTGCTTATTGAGTTCCCTCCTCTCGCGAGGAGCCTTGTGGCGTACTGGCAGAGATACGGGTTTTGCATTGTCTACAAGATAAATACGAAATTCTATCTCATGTTTTGGGGTTAGACCCCTCACCTCATCTAAGACATCAACATATTCACGGACTATACGAACAGAATGTAAATCATCATTGGATGCGTCAAGTGACTCAAGATAACTAAGCATCACTAATCCTCTAGGGTCACAAGAAATATCAAGGGTCTTTCCACTATGAGTCAACAATTTTACTACCCTTCGTTCACAACTAGGATGGCACCATGTCTGGCTAGTCAATCCATCCCTAGAATCAACCCATAGCCCATGAAACCAAGCACAAAAGCATTACATTCAAAACCAACACCTAAGATAGACAATCTCAAATCCCTACAAACCATTGATAAATGAGCCGACCCACCAATATGATTTGAGACTATAATGGGATCCACAACGAGACTAGTATCTAAGTGCAGTGTTTCAATTAATGATGTAGAGATAAACGAATGTGATGCGCCAGAATCAAATAAAGTACGGACAGGATGATCAAACAAGAAAATCAATCTTTCGACAGAAATTTTTCTACCTCCTTCCTGTCCCGGAGCCATGAGAGAGTGAACCTGCCCTCCCGAAGTAGAACCTTCCCTCTGGCCTTGCTTCTTAGGACAATCCTTGACAACATGACCTGGATCACCACAATGATAACAAGCGAACTTCTTCTTCTTCCTACAGTCTTTCTTCAAATGGCCGGGTATCCCACAGTTGTGACACTTCCTCTTTTCTTTACCACCTTTCTTTTGTTGTTGGGCTTTCTTTGGATCCTCCTTCTTATCTTGCGGCCTAAAAGTGCTTACACCCTTCTCTTCTTCATGCATGTATGCCATATCAACAAGCTTTTCATACGTAGCCCCCATTGGAATGTGGGACATAGCCAAACTGTGAAGCGGTTCATTTAGGCCCTTTGCAAACCTCAAGGCCTTCTTGTGAGGTGTATTCACCAACTCTAGTCCAAATCTCGCCAACTTATTAAATTCAGTCACATACTCCTTCACAGTCAAGTTTTTCTGCATCAATGTCAAGAACCTCTCCATGTACATACTCTCCTCAGCTTGAGAAAGGAATGTCAACTCAAACCTTCCCTTAAAATCTTCCCACGTCTCTACAGCATGCTCTCCATTAGTAACCTCCCACCAAAACGAAGCTTCGTCCTTCATCAACCAAGCAACCAACTGGACCTTCTTACAATCGTCCAAATCGAAAATGCCAAACAGATCCTCCACTTCTTTCAACCAATTTCTAGCTTCAACGAACGTTTCAGACCCACTAAAATGTTTTCCACCCATCGAACGAAAGTATTTACATATCTTGGAGAAAGCATCTCCATGCGGAGGAATGACTGGAGCTAGGGGAGGAGGAGGAGGAACGTCGGCCGGACCCGCGGCTACGGCCCTAGCCTCGAGATATTGACGAAACCAACCGGGTACATGAACACCCTCTGGTATTTTAGATGCTCCAGACATGCTGAAAAGAAAAAGAAAGAGTTTCAAAACAAGGGAAGCGAAAGAGAGATGTATGGCTTGCGGGGATTATGCTTTTTAAAGTAAACTTTCCTTGAAAATAGCTTCTTTAAAACAAGTTTTTGAAAATACTTTCTAGGAAAATAATACTTTTGAAAACACTTTTCAAAAAAATTTATCTGTTATTGTAACCATAGCTCTGATACCACGTGTAACACCCCATGTCTATTAATGTCACTCACAAAGGGAATGCATCAATGTCCATGGAGCGTTATTGTTATATAGAACAGATAAATTACAAGAATAAATAAAACAACACAACGGAAGAAAAAACTTATTTGATAGCATCATAACTCAAAACAAGCTTACATAAGTAGTTTCCAAAACCATTACAATAGGATCAATAGTCTTTTCCAAAAACTTCAAAGTACATAAAGAAGCAAATACTTAAATAACATAAATGCATAAATCCCCATTGAGCATAAGCAAAGCCATAAAGATGAGAGAGTCCAAAGCGATACAACTACTCTTTTCAAGCAACTAAAAGAAATCGGCACTAAGCTGTAGTATTCCCTCCTTGCAAACCTGAGGGGGGAAAGGAAAAAAAAGAGGTGGAAACAAACGGGTCAGACATAAAGTCTGGCGAGTCCAGTAATTTTAACAAATATTAGGTAAGGTAAATGATCAAGACATAAATAGGCATCATGATATGGCTGTAACTTAGATAAGGTAGATAAAAAGGATGGACAAGATGATTTTGTTCCTAAGTACTAAGACAATCCTACACCTTGGCTAAGCGAACAACCCTCCAAGTACTAACCCCGAAGACCGAAGTCAACATCAGACTAGCACCCAAAGGATTATCCAACTCAACCAACATGTATTTCGTTGCACCGCACTTTTGCTAAGTTACACCACATTACTTAATTACATCGCACATCTACTAGTCTCTTTTTACTAGAGGTTGATCCCTTCCCACTAACTGTACTCACATGACAAACTTGGTAGTTACTTGTACCTAGCTGCTATCGTAGGTGCCGGCTTGCTCCTACCATCGCTAAGGTACCCTTAATCTACCCATTCGACCGGATCCCTAAACCCCTAAGGCACCCTGCTGGCCCCACAGTGGGGTGTATCACTCCCCAAAGTGGCAACCCCGATACCAACATGAAATGCACGACCATACCTACAAGATGCAATAACGTCTTACCCACCAGCCCGGATCCATGCACGCACATGAACCCGTTGGACTTGCATTGCTACCGCTATTCACGTTTTGACCTCTTATATCTAAGCCCAGTAAGCGTACCCCAACCCCGGCCTAGTACCGGGCCCACTTAGATACTCAAACGGGTTACTGGTTGAAACGGGTCCCCATCCGACACAAGCCTCCCACCTATGCTTGGTCCCCACTAGGTTTTTCTCCCACTTAACCATTTTAATTTAAATGTCCATGTCTTACACATGCTACGGTTAAGTCCATACTTACATGTCATAATTTACATGTCCTATCTTATTCCGGTTAAGTCCATATTTACATGTCATAATTTACATGTCACCGCACTTAACCCTCTAACCATACCCATGTCTTATTATGGTTAGTATTCTTTAATTCATTCCTTATGACGAACGGTGCATGACCTCTCACATTAGACCGAACACTTTGTGGCCGCTGGATTTGTCGAGCGGTTCCGGAAGTCTTACGCCACAAATCGGGTATAACCTCGTGTCATTAACCGTTACGCCTACAATTCATTCCTTTGACCTCTCACATTAGACGTCCAATTGTGACCGCTGGATTTGCCGGGCGGTTCCGGGCAGCCTTACGTCACAATTGCGCCTAACCTCGTGTCAAAGGTTCATTAACATCGTATTTCACCCATACCCAATTTTCATCTCATATATATCCAATTAAACATATAATCATGTCTATAATATTGCCTATTCCAAATTGCCACTAATTACACATTAATTAGCCTCAATTACAAATTTACAATTTTAGGCAATTTCATCAATTCCATGTAATTCATACCCAAATATGCCAATTTCACATATTATCAATTATCCAAAATATCCAATAACCAATTTCCCATATTCCCAATATTCCACATCATTCCCACATATTCGCATTCGCGCGTATTTTTAATATAGGCTCGAAGGTAGCCTAGATCCACAAATAAAAGGAATAGGGGTAAAAAGAGAGAATCAATTCACAGAAAATTGGAATAAACTGATAAAAGGTATTAACTTTACATAGAAACATAGGCATATGATGACATGAATCAAAAAGGTGAAGACTTGGTGAGATTTTCATTACAAACATATATATGAATCATTTTTACAACTTTTTCATGTTACTTTAATCCCATTAGATTTGTGAAAATAACTGTACTCACCTTTCGTGGCTTAAGAAAAGGATTAATGAATTGAAATTGGTGCAGAAACATTGAATTGACGTTGATTAATCTTCTTTAATTGTTGTTGAAGCTCTAAACTTTGATTTGAATTGTGTATGAACACTTGAGATTTAATTAAGAGGCGAGCTAGGGTTTAAGAGAGAACTTGACTGCATAATGGTGTCATAGATAATATTTTATGAATTAGGGTTAGGTCTTAAGGTGTATATATAGATGTCTAGGATCGATTAGAGCTCTTAGATTAACCCAGAAATCATCAGGACCACTCAGATGCAACATCAGCCCTCAGCGCGAATCGGGCCATGGGTTGACAGCCAAACACCCTGGATCGACTCCTAGTCGACCCAGCAGGGCTCGGGTCGGCTCCAAAAATGGTGTGTTTCGACTATTCCCCCTCCCAATTTGCTGTTTTGAACTTTTTTGAATATTTATTTATTTAATTTTTACATATATCTATATATATTTCTCTCATATGCATACAAACTTCAAGGCTTAATAACATCTTCATAAGGTATCTGTTTCATGCAAACCAAATGCCTATCTTGACCCAAAATTTTGAGACGAACATAATAGCGCAACCCATTTCACTTAATTCTTCTTCTAAAAATTAAGTATACTTTAATTTGTGAATTTTAATGTTATAAAATTACGGGGTGTTACAATTAAATTTAATTAAATAATATATAACTTAATTAATAGATAAATAAATAGTTTGTTTCGCCTGGGGACGATATGGTGCTACCGTAATATTCGAGTCATGCACAAACTTCTTAGCTAGGGGACATGAAAGACATTGAATACACTCATCATCTTTAAAGGTAGATCCACTTTATAGGCCAAATTTCTTGTTCTTTCAATAACTGGAAAGGGTCCAACAAATGTACATATCAATTTCCCTTTCTTACTAAACCAAACAATACTCTTCAGAGAGGTAACCTTCACAAATACCTAGTCTCCAACATAAAATTACAAATCTTTCCTTCTTTTATCTGCATAGCTTTTTTGATGATCATGTGCAGTCTTTATTCATTACCAAATGTTCTCTATTTATCTGACATCTCACGAATCATATTCAAACTAGGACTTTTTATCGATTTTTAGCTAATAAGATGACACATTACAAAGTTTTCCATACAAATGCGTCATACGGTGCCATATGTTGTCTAACACCTCAAACATCTCCGTGAGGCTAAGTGTGTGAGGACTAATAGCAGGCTCAAATCTAAATTAGGTAGTCCAAAGCCATTAGGTTGTTTTGAATTGATTAATAAGTATGCTTAAAACAAGATTACTACTTTCAAAAGGAGAAAAAGTAGAAGTTGGGTTTGGAATGTCGTTTCAAAGGATCGGCTATAAGGTTTGAAGCCACAAGAGGGCTTGGAGTAGGCAAGTCAAATTTATTTTCCTTGTTAAGCACCCTCTGAACGTTTCGATTCGAAGATGAAGAGGAGATAAGTATGTCCAAGTAGTGTTAAGGATACTCAAAATAGAACAATCCAAAAAACTCTAAGGAAATTCGAAGTAATCATGTATGTTATGTCAATTCAAGAGTCATAAGATTCAATTATAAAGTATGATAGGTCACTTCGTAGTCATCATGTCCTTGATATTCATGTGATAAAGGAAATACCTGCAAACCCAAAACTACTAATTGCCTGTATGGAAAATATGGGCACCTAGAGTTTAAGTGGGAAACAATAGCATAGTACCTCCATCTTACTGTGTCGCCATATATGTTTACAACTGAAATCGAAATTCGCGTATTGGAAATTGGATTCCATCCATGAACAAGGCAAGAGATCTTCCTCCGCCGATTCAGGCCAATCTAGCACAAGACTCAGGACCCAAACTTTGGTGAGCCCTTAGGAGCAAGCAGAGCCGGCCAACCATCGCTGGTTAGGATTACTCCATAAACGATACGTTCGTGGGTCCTATCGGACCTAAAATCTGGCCAGTACGTCGACCAACTTGGTCAGTATGTCAACCACCAAGGGCCTTTGTACAGGCATATCCGAGGTACCTTGCTATCCATCATCCAACATCCACATAAGTAAAATGTCTAGGCTCCATACCATGACATCATGCCTAGCTGGAAACCAACGTATGTCCATTTCTCTACTATCCTTCATCCCTTTTTTGGTTCATACCAGGGTGTGAAGCTCGCGAATTAATGCTACACAAAGTTGTGCTATATTAAAGCCATTTTGACATTCAACCACAAAGCCCTGCTTTTTAACAAAAGCCTTGATCATTGCATCTTAGCATGCCACATTGTCAATCCATACCATACCAATGATTTATACCAATACATAATCTCTAAGCTCGTACATCTCAAAGAAGGGTATTAAGCAAAGAGAATAAATTCTCCACCACCAAACATATCTATATATATATATTTAGTAGAGATCAATGAATACAACGCAAAATACGGTGTTAGACATACAATCCATTTGCAAGTCCGCTCCAGGTCTGAACGAAACTGGAGGCACCTTATTCCTCGTCCCATATGTCCAATACAGAAGGGAGGCCCTCGCATATCTGTTTGATCTTTAAGTACATCTGGTTAACCACCACTTATTACCTCGTCTTGGGTATACAGCCCAATCGAGACATCAGTAATCATCCTAACGATGTGAAGATCTCCAGTCTTCAACAACCATCTTCAAATCTTTGACTTCTAATCGTCGTATCAGTTATTCAGAATAGGTTAAACCCGATCTTTCCGAATAACTCACGTATCTTATAATCAAGTGATATAAAAACACATCATATGCCTCATTCGAATCCAAAATATTCTCTTATTCAAATATTCTTATCTTTGTGAAAGGTCCCCATTAATTTTATCAAAGATTATCCCTTTTAAATTTATTGTTTAATCCATTCCTTGGAATTCATTTCAAAAGAATTTGTAATATCTTTTCATAATGTAAACCAGATTAAGGTATATCAAATTAGTCGGGATTATCGAGCCTTACCGAAGTAATCATTCATTTTATTATTCCAATCCCAACCTATTCATCCCATGGAGCAAAACTGGTAGTACTCCATATCTAACACCCATTGTGTTATCGGTAAATTAAATTACCATTTAACATTTCAAATTTAATTAAAGATTTAACTATCGCATGGAGTAAAACTGGTGGCACTCCATTCTCGAACACTTGTTGAATTTGGTAAATTTAATTACCACATTAACATGTCAATCTAATTAAAGATTCATTAAAACTCTACTTATGTTTAGTCTTCAAAAATCATTACTTAATGTTTATTCACCTTTAGGAAATTAATCATGTCTTTAACTGGGTTAAAAAACGAATGTCATTTAAAACACCATTCACGATAAACCCAAAATCATCTTCCATTTAATATGGAATCTTCACGGAAACCAGATCAATCGTAATCAATATGAATTTCCATATCAAATTAATACTATAAGTGGAATAACGACAAAGCCTTTTAAATTCCATAAATAGTAACAATCTTCCTTTACAGAAGCTCATCTCGATTATTACTAAATCGAATTCCACTCAATTCCGATTTAATTATTAAATTGGAAAACTGCATTTTGGAAAATTCCACAAGATCTTAATTGAAAGATTTATACATTCCAAATCATAACTTCACCGTTAATTGGGCTTAGGAACTAATGTTATTTAAAACATTATTCATAATAAACCCAAAATCAACTTCAATTCAATTCCAATTAAACTGGAAGACTTCATTAATCTTAATAAAAAGATTTATTCTTTTCTCAACTGGGTTTACGAATAATAATATTATTAAAGACACCGATCACGACAAACCCAAAATCCAATTTGATGTTAAATACAAGGCTCTGAATAGAAATCATGTCAGCTTATCTTCAACATCAAATTCTGAAACCAACAAATATCGTATTGGGAATAACAATATCTATATCTTTCAAATTCCTCAACGATATCTGTATAATTACGGAATCCAGTATAGAAATATCCGAAGATGATTTCCATTCAAATCCATTCCAATTTATATGTTGGAAAATTCTAGTTATATTAAAACCATTATAATTTATTTATGCTCTTTACTCAAGTTGATAAACAACTTATTCAGATAAAAATGTCTTTTATCTTTATAAACTTTGAATATTTCATCCAAAATCATTTCAAATCATTTATTATGATTTAACATAATTTATTCGTATTTTTAGTAATTTTATTAACGCCTTTATAGTCAGTTTCCAATATCAGTCACCGAACTGCATCCATAGCGATCTTTTCCAAAACTGATTTTGACATATTTTAAAATATAACCGCTGGATTTTAAATATCTTATCTTCATTTGAAAGATATTTTCGATACGAACCCAACTGTTCTGGTTTTAGGAGAATCCAACAATCGGTTCTCCCGTTACATAAATTCTAAGTTACGGGTTAACGTTCGCGAAGTGTCATTGCGCAACGCGTTCTATTCAAGACCGAATTCGATTTATAATTAAAATAAAATCGAAAATGTTTCCAAAATAATTTATAAATATTATAAATTATTCACAACTACATTTGAAATTTTATTTCAATAATTTTTCTTTAAAATCAAATATCTTCATTTTAAGCCATTATATTATACATAACAGATTTGAATGATTTCCATTGAAAACGTATTTTATAAAACGTTTATAAATTCGTTTAAGAATGATTTCAGCTTCGTTTCAATTTTAACTTAAAATTGAACATTCATATTATTGTAGTATTAAAATAATAATATTTCCAAAATATCAGATTTTGAAATCCATTTTCTATGCATTCATTGCAAAAATGAATAAAATCGATAGACAAATCCGTTCGAGTTAAAATGGCGTATATATACTTAACTCGGCTTCATATTCCAAATTTTCATGTCTTTCCAAAATCGGACTTCAAATTCATATTTTAATTCTTCACTGAATATTATAACAAAATATTCGTTATTTCCGAATTGGAATAAGGCTCAATCAGTTACCATATAATTTTAATTATATGGATTTCATACATCGCATGTATTCAACAATAGTTAAAACAACCATTAAACATCCAATTCACATCCAGAGTGCATATATAATTGTATAAGCATTAAATAATTAAATAATACTTATAACGGTCTGTCAATCAATCGATTAACATCCAACATAAACACAAGGGAGATGTGTGAATTAATTATATCCTAAGACCCGTGTGGGGTTTTCAACTAATAAATAATCGGTTAGTAAATTATTTATTCAATTTAATCGATATTACTTAAATTGGTGAACATAAGCAAGCCGTTCGACTTGTAAATGGATATTTAATCCAATTTCAACTACCACAAATAATTTTATATTTTTTTAACATGTAAATTATTTCAAAATCACATTCAACTTATAACACAAACAATCAACAATTCATCCATCGGGTTTTCAAACAACCGTGATGTGAGCTACCATGCACCGTATACAAATTTGTGATAATTAAATAGATAAAAATCAGCATAAGCATCCATATATATATATATATATATATATATATGTTTTCGGTCACATATATAATAACTGTACAAAATATTTGAGTGAGAGAGTTCTCACATTGATCTGTTTTGAAATTTTTATAAAACAATTGTTTTCGTCAAATTAATTTTTGCGATCAATTTAGTCAAAAATTGCAGCTAGCTCCAATCACGTTCTAGTCAGCTGCAATCGTGTTCTAGTCAGCCCCATAGCATAGTATTTTTCACCACGATTCCAACGCCTCTGATTTTGCTCGATTCTGTGTTCGTGTGAAAAAGATATGATAGTTTTAACTTTTAATTACCTTAATGACTTATTTAATATAATTATTTATATAATTAGCTTTATATAATCACCTTCCTTCCTCGTTTATACTATAGAGACAAAATACCCATCGTCGACTTCAAAGTCTCCACCGCGCCTTCCTGAAGTGATTGGAACCTGATTGGAATGAACCACCACCTTGGCCTATGCCAACTCCACCCACGCCAAGCCCGACATCGAGCTCGGCGTCCCCTAAACCCTAGAAAATCCGTTCGAAAATGGCCACTTCGAGCTCGGATCTCGAGCAAAATACAAAATGATATTTCATCTACCAATTGAAAGAGCTAACAAGGATTTATGATTTTTGTTTTATGAGTTTCATGAATTAGTTGGTGGATTAGAAATGGTTAAGGATTTAAAATCCGAGCCCTATGGCCGTTGAGAACAAACTGGCAGTGGCCTTGTGATAATGAATTAGGGTTAGAACATTTTTAAACATATATATATATATATTAATATTTTATTCTCAAATTGCTTATTTATTTCTCCGAACTCCAAACGAACCCCAATGACTGTCGGCCCTAACCAAATACCCCTATTCCAGACACAATGCAATATGTTTCGCAGGATGGTTCGATCGTTTCATTTAGTTTTTATCAAAATCAAAATATAAATAAATATAACATTTAAAATTGATTTTCAACATACAATTTATTTTGTCACGATCACATACTGACTCCAAAAATTATGAAATTTGAAATCTAGCTATGTTATTTACGGTTCTAATAAAACTAATTTTGTCGAATTTGGAGACCGTTTAAAAAATGATCTTATTTCTGGCTTATTAAATGGGTGCGTTAGGCTAACATCCTTATTAAGTTTCAAAATTAAAAATAAAGTCCGCTTGCTGAAACATTAGAAACTATGTCCCTATATTTGAATTACGGGTATACAAATTCTTGCTTTACCCTTACGACTTCTAAAACCCTATCCACTCGAAATTTCGTCACTTCTTACATCAAATCACTTTTCTAAATCACTCGATTAACGAAACAATTCAAAAATAATTGGTGATTTAATCAGTTTAGTCTTTATCTTAAAAATTCTGCAATATATTCGTCATTTTCATCAACAATTTACACGAAATGGCGAGAACGAAGGTATAATTCTGATTTCTTTATTTCACCTTCCACTATTGATAATCTATGTATATTATAGATTGCAATAATAGTAAAGATATGGTTTATATAAAATATTTAACAAAATTTCTGAAAAAACTTCAGTAGTTGCTGATTTCAAGAATTATAATTAAAAAACCACAACAAATGCACAAAGTTATACTTTTATTTTCACATGCTTGAATGCTGTTATTCAGAATAGTTGCACGCTTGTATGCTGTTATTATGAATTGTTGCATGGTTGAATGTTGTTATTATCAATTGTTGCATGCTTGTATGCTGCTATTATGGTTTGTTGCATGCCTGCCTGCTGCTATTATGGTTTGTTGCATGCTTGTCTACTGCTATTATGGTTTGTTGCATGCTTGTATGCTGTTATTAAGAATTTATGCATGCTTGAATGCTGTTATTAAGAATTGTTGCATGCTTGTATTCAGAATTGATGCATTCTTGTATGCTGTTATTAAGAATTGTTGCATGCTTGTATGTTTCTATTCCGAATTGATGCATACTTGTATGTATGTATTCAGAATAGTTGCATACTTGTATGCATCTATTCAGAACAGTTACATACTTGTGTGCAAATATACATAATATTTGCATGCTTGTGTGCAAATATACATAATATTTGCATGCTTGTGTGCAACTATCCAGAATTGATGCATGCTTGTATCCATCTATTCAGAATAGTTGCACACTTGTATGCATCTATTCAAAACAATTGAATACTTGTATGTATATATTCAGAATAGTGTTATACTTGTGTGCAAATATACATAATATTTGCACGCTTGTATGCTTTTATTCAGAATAGTTGCATGCTTGTATGCTTTTATTCAGAGTAGTTGCACGCTTGTATGCTTTTATTTAGAGTAGTTGCACGCTTATATGCTTTTATTCAGAGTAGTTGCACGCTTGTATGCTTTTATTCAGAGTAGTTGCACGCTTGTATGCTTTTATTCAAAGTAGTTGCACGCTTATATGCTTTTATTCAGAGTAGTTGCACGCTTGTATGCTTTTATTCAAAATAGTTGCACGCTTATATGGTTTTATTCAGAGTAGTTGCACGCTTATATGCTTTTATTCAGAGTAGTTGCACACTTGTATGCAAATATATGCAAATATTCAAACCTTATATAATTTTTTTAACCTTTATTACAGAGACCTATGGTAGAAGAAGGTGGTAGCATAGACGTTGAAAAAGCATTAATTACAATAGAAGAGTCGTCAACATCTGCACCATTAATCAAAAAAGGAAAACTAAAGATGAACCAAATTTCGCCAAGAAAGAGAATGTAACACCCCGCATTTTGTAACAATTAAACAATTAAATAATGCATATGTGTATATATATGCATAGACATAAACATTTAAAAGAAAAAATATAATAATGATGATATGTGGTTGCATGTAATAAATACATGCACTGAAAAAGAAAGAAAGGATTTGTGACGACCTCCCATAACCCTTGCACTAAACAAGAGGAATAATGCGCTGAAAGGTGTGTCAGGAAGCTATGGATGATCATCTGAGTAGGCGAACAACATCGGAACCTGTCGTAGAATTCACAGAGCAAGGATAAAATATAATAGAACATATACAACAGGTAATAGTAGTGAAACATCATATAACAAAATTTTCAAACTTTCATAACATCCTAAAAGATTATCCCAACATCATAGGAAATATCAAGTATGTACATAAGGCCTCACTACAACACTCATAGAGCAACTCCAACAGCAAAAATAGAAATACCAGATAGTAGTAAAAGTAATATGCCAGCCTCCTGCTCGTGTTCGCACAACAACATCGTCCTCACTAATCACCTGTCACCTACTACCTAGTCAGCCCATCCACAACCAGATGAACAACCCAAGGTAATAAGAGGAAATGTAAAACCTTAAGTCAGACAACAATCTTAGTGAGCGATAAAACATCTAACATACTTCAACAACAAAGTATATGAGAATGGATAGATAAACATACTAATCTACCCACAACACCAGAGAAGAACTCAAACCTATCTTCCCCACATCGGATAGTGACAGTGAAACACCCCACCTCCGTTAGGGTCACTCGCAAAGGGAATGCCCTAATTTTGGTGGAGGTTTATAAGTATAAGTCACAGATACACAAGACAGATATAAATACACATATTTTTGAACCGCGGAAAACAACAACTTTTATTTCATCAAAATACGTGTTACACAAACCATGCCATAATTGTCTTACAATACTTCCAAAAACATTACATTTTCATAACTGTCTTGATTTCATAACTTAAAGAAGCATAAAAACATAAGTAAACTGCATAAGTCCCCATAATTGCTATCCAAAGCCATAGTCCAAAACGAAAGAGATCTAAGCAATATATTCTTTCTCTTCAAGATGGATGTGAAAACTGGTCAAGCTGCGGTATTCCCTCCCTGTGGACCTTGGGGGGGGGGGACAAAAGAAAAGAAGACGAAAGAAAAGTAGAGTCAGACATAAAGCCTGAGTAAGTCTAGGACTATTCAGTCTATGAATAAAGAAATGAGCATGATAAGTACAAACTGGAAATGGGGAAACACCATAAACTAAGTTAAGTTGTCTAGAGTCGAATGTGCTATCGTACCCCATATTAATCTCTGCACCCCTATAAACTAGCTCCCAACAGGCACCCCATTATTAGGGTGAAGTGATCCATTTCTAATGATCGGCTCCTACTCGCATAGTTACATGTGTCTTACGACCCCCGATGTTGTAGCTACCTATGCTGGTCCCACCATGGGGTGTATCAAGTCCCATGGTGGCGGCCCGACACAACTCTAGAATGCACAGGTATACTACTGGTGCCCAGTGCCTAATTTTTCTGCGCCGGAGTGTATGCATGCTCGCACCCCGTTAGAACCTACACTGCTGCACCACCGCCGTCGATTTGACCTCTTACAGTCAGCCCAGTAATCGTGCCCCACCTTGCCTAGTTCAGGGTATCCTGATACACCTTGTAGGGTTACCGCTGAAACGGGTCCCCCGCTACTAGGTTTTCTATTTCTAGCCAACATGCTAAGTTGGTTAAGTGTTCTGTATAAACCTAACCCCCAATCAGTCTGTATAGTTTAGCATGTTCAATTTGATTAAGTATTAATTTAATTTACTTAATCCTATCAATCCTGACTCAGCCTTAATTGTCTTATTAAAGCCTCGACCTCTCACATTAGACAGGTATTGTTGTGACTGGCTGTTGCCGGTTGGTTCCGGGCAGTCTTATGTCACAACTCAGTCTAACCTCGGGTCTTTATTGGCCTCAATGTTTAACCACCCACATTGGATAGGTATTGTTGTGACTACTGGACAGCCGGGCGGGTCCGGGCAGGTTTATGTCACAACTCAATCCAACCTCGGGTTAAACACATCGTATTTTCTAAGTTTACATATTTTGTCTCTTTTCTTTTTATATGTAAATATTTGCAGCCCATTATTCAAATTCATCTTTATTGGGTAAAATTAATTTATACCTCTTAAATGTTCTCAAGGTCGTTTGCATGCGACAGACATGCCAACACGTATGTTTTATATTTTTAACCCAACGTCATTACCCCCGTTTTATACGTTCGCTATAATATAACGTATGTTGGGTTTAACATTTAAGCCCAACTTAGCCACATGAAAAAGGGGAGGCTTAGAACATGGTGTTTATATATTCTAAGTAACATCAAAAGGGGTATGTGAACGCATGAACTTGCAACATAACGATCTAATTAACATAAATTAGGCACTTGTGAACTTGCATTGTAATAGCATATAATCTTGACATGAAACATACCTAAACATGAATCATGGTTTTAATCTAATCATGTAAACTTGCATTTAAAATGTGATTCTAACTTAATTATGTTTCACATGTATTATCATATGATTTTGATAACAACATAGGCCGAAAACATATTTACAATTAGGCATAACACCAAACGCAATCTAGTCATGTTCATAGAGTCAACACAAGTTCACAAAGATGCTTACTTTTGTCACTAATACAAAAGTATGTCTTTTTTTTCACTAGAATCATAATTCCTATTTCAACATAAATTCATATGAATCATAATACCCAAATGGATCCAACTACACTAAACATGATCATAAAAATATACATAGAAGGACCTAAAATCATGTTGGCATAATAGTGAATCATATACTTGCATGAATCTCAACTTTGTTGTAATAAACTACCACAAACATATAGTCGTTAACTTTCAACATGAATCATATACTTGCAAATATCCAATAGGTGTTGTAATAAACTACCACAAACATATAGTTGTTAACTTTCAACATGAATCATATACTTGCAAATATCCAATGGGTCTAACATCATTATACCACAACATCCCAAATCTATTCATAATTAGAATCATAGCAACATACAATTATGAATTATCATCACCACAAATTAAGTACAATTCCATTTCTCATTTTACACAAATCAAAACTCAATTATTCATTCACATCGGAATAGCACTCTACGTACAACGTATGACGAATCCTCAATTCAGGATTCTGAATTCTGAATTTGGAGATGCTATCCTTTGTTGTAGGCGTTGTTTTGATTTAATTGTCGTTGCTTTAAGCTTTCGAATTGCCTCCTAATCGTCTCTCAATTTTGACGGCTACTCCTAGTCTTTCTTCAGCAGCATGACGGTCTCATTCTCATTTTTATTTGTGTGAATTAGGTGGAGTCTTAGGTCCTTTTTATAGAGTTTGTGAATTGATTAGAGCCGTCGATGGAGCTTAGAGTAATATTAGCCATTCGTTTGAAAGAGAAACCAATCAGGAGCTGACACCTAGCCCTAGTGACAAGACAAAGCACAGAAATTCGGCCAAGCACAGACCAGGCCAGCCAGGAGGGGCTGGGTTCGACCTGGCTCAGGGGCCAGGTCGACTACCCAGTCGACCCCCAGGTCGACTACCCAGTCGACCCCCAGGTCGACTACCCAGTCGACCCCCAGGTCGACTACCCAGTCGACCCCCAGGTCGACTACCCAGTCGACCCCCAGGTCCCTAGGTCGAATACCCAGTCGACCTGGGTGCCTTGGGCGGGAAAATTCCCGCCCAGCCCAATCTGGGTCCGATTTTTGAATTTCGAACTTGTTTCTGAACTGTTTGTCTGTTTGAATTTTAAACTGAATTCTGAAACTTCCGGAGGTCATATCTCCCTCATACGGAGTCCGTTTTACGCAAACTCGGACTCTATCTCAAGCAGAATTCCGAGACGAACACAATGGCATATCCCGTTTCCCTTAATTCTTTGATTTGAAATTAATTATCTTCAATTTATGAATTTCACTGTTATAGAACATATGGGGTGTTACAGACAACCTTTACGATAAACAATTCAACCACTCATCCATGGAAACCAGAATACCCATTCAACCACGGTAAGCACTCATAACATCCAAATTATATATTTCTCATGTAAACCATCCAAAGCGAATTCAACATTCCCCTAGCACAATCCCCAAAGGCCTAAACTAATATCAGACAAGCACTCAAGGAACATCTCCTTCGACGTTGGACGACCTATATGAGATGGTACAAACAGAACAACAATCATCCATGACTGACTCTGGCTATCACCGCCAATCCTGCTTTGAAACCATCGTTAATCGAATGACGACCAACCTTGTCATATGTCAAGAACTAATGGTAACCCCAGTTTTAACATAAACTCCATACGCCTTTCAATGATACGCATGTATGTCCAACCATGACAACTAGGTGTTTCAACGATACGCAAGGTACTCGACCTACAACCAGTCTTTTAAGTGCCCTATCGTACCACTGCTTCGAGCCTGCTAGAACTTACGATAACGATAATCTCACGGCCTTCACATCTCTAGTTATCCAACCCGACGACTTTCCATAACTCAAGCCACCTTCTTAAGCAACCATTATTCACCAACTCACAACCTTTGAATTGCTACCTTCCTCGTTGTTCCACACCGATCAACGAACACATTCAACACTTCGAATATTCCCACTTGAATTCTTTCGAAGCTTCCACCAACCTTGAACCAAATGAACATCAATCATGAGGTCCAAAACCATTCCTAGCATCACATCAATTTTCTTGAGAAAACAAACCACATCACTTATGCCATTCACCACGGCATTTAAAAGCACTGCCAAGCTCATCATTCCTTATAGACCGACCGACCCCTGGGAGCACGACCGACCGAACCATTTCTCAACCCATAGGCTCGCTCGACCGACCCTATCATTCAACCTGTAGGCTTGCTCGATCGACCCTGACCCGCTCGACCCAACTAGACCGACCATGCTTTATCACCACAACCAACCCGAACCATTCTAGCAATTGACCGACCCAGTCCCCTCCTTAGTTCGATCAACTTGGTCACATCTGCGCGACTGACCCTTTTTCCCTGAGCTTGATCAAAAATGAGACTAACCCAGGCTCGCTCGAACCTCTTTTCCACCCAGCTCGACCGAACTAACCATTCAGGAACGCTTGACCGAAACCTTTTTCCTCCAAGCTCGCTCGTCCGCTTGCCTTACACCGAGCTCACTCGACAGATCGACTCCCTGGCTCGCTCGAGCCTGCCTTCTGTCTTGTTTCCCGAGAAATCATGCCATGTTGTGACCGACCCCCCTACGCACAACCCAAAACCTACACCACTCCAATGCAACTCCAATTTCGACCAAAATTCCGCCAATCGATACAATCGACGAAATCAACTCATTCGATTCATTCAACATAACCACAAGCATGTTATGAAACCAATAACATGACCAATTTGGCAACTTCATCAATAGTTATGTGAAATTTGCCAAAATCACCATAAATGCAAATATGAACAAAACTATAGATCTAACTTACATAATCATATGGAATAACATAGAAATAACATAGAATCATGGATTTAAACTTAATAAATGTTGTCATAGGGTGATTCATTTAAAAATGAAATTATAATGGTATAGATCTATGGTTAAACACTTGAATTTGATGAAAAACATGAACAAACACTCATGTACTTCATTGAATCCATGAGAGAGATGTGAATCATTCACCGATTCTCCAAAACAAGCTAAAATAATAGAAATATGAATCCACATCAAGCACCTCGCACCAAACCCCTTGATCCGATGAATTCTTGCTTCAATTGATGTAGATCTAGTCTCCAATGGTGCAGTTCTATGATTTCCCTCCTTGGATTTTGATTTTTAATGGTGGAAAGGTGTTAGTGGAAGGAGGAACATAGGCCACCTAATGAGAGAATAGAGAAACTAAAACATTTCTCATACCTTCCACCCTCTATTTATACCATTCCACTAGCCCACTAATGGGCCTTCCCAAATCAACCAATTATGGCTCTCCAAACCTAAATAGCCAATTGAAAACCTTAAAACAGTGATTCGTCCCAAACCGATGAGCCAAATCTTTAATGTAACCACTCTATGGAAAGTCAAACATCATTTCCTTTCCAGTGGCACAGGTCTCACCCTTTGGTTCGACCTGAGTCACAAGTTATGCCATGTACATAACTGATAGGGCCAAAATGTTCACAAACAAAATCGGTAAAAATTATTGATATGTCTCACATCCCCATAAGCAACATATTAAAATATGAGAATGATCCAACCCTCCAGGAATAAAATAAAAATATTTTACGATCTTCCGATACATAAAATGCGGGCTATTACAATTTCCCCCCTTAAGAATTTCGCCCTCGAAATTCCAAGCAACCACAATAATTCCGCGCATGTCTATCATCCATGAGAAGCCAATTCTATCATCCAAACTAGCAACCATCAAGCCATGCATCCATAACCTTATCCTAGCACGTAGAATTCTATCAAACAATCAACAAGATACGACAATATTACGATGATACGATCTCAAAGGGTCCTACCAATAAAGAGTTCTGGATGAGTCTCCTTCATAATCCCTTCTGTCTCCCACGTACTATCGTCGCCATCTTCACTCCATTGTACCTTGACCAGCTTAATCGTCTTCCTCATAAGCTGTTTCGTGTCATTTCTCACAATACGAAGTAGCTTACGAGATTTCTCGATGGTAGTTTCTACTTCTAGGTCTTCATACTACTCTGGAGATACCATTATATTCGAATCAAGCACGAACTTCCATAGAAACGACACATGGAACACATTATGCACACTCGACATCTTCTCGGGTAACTCCAATCTATTGCGAGCTTTCCATTTCGCTCGACTATCGGAAATGGTCCTATGAACCTTGGAGATAACTTTCCTTTACTTCCGGATTGAACCACATGCTTTAATGGAGAAATATTCATGAAAATCATATCACCAACATCGAATTCCAAATCTTTTCTACTTTTAGCAGTATAACTCTTCTGACGGTCTTGGGCCGCCTTCATTCGTAGCCGAACGATCTCGATACAATCCGAGGTATCTCTAATCATCTCTGGCCCAAGTATCAACTTATCTCCAATTTCTAACCAACATGCTAGAGAATTTCACGGTCTACCGCACAAAGCCTCATATGGTGCCATCCCAATGCTAGACTGGTAGCTATGATTATATGCAAACTCAACTAGATTGTAACACCCCATGTCCATTAATGTCACTCACAAAGGGAATGCATTAACTTCTATGGAGCGTTTTAAGTGAATATAGAACAGAAAATCACAACAAGACAGATATGAAATAGTACTTGAAAATTTAAAACTTTATTTATTGCAACGGAAGGTAAATATGTTTGGTTACATCACCAAAACCCAACTAAAGTCAAGTACATAATATCCATCTTGACAAAATCAGAGTACATTATATAAAAAGCATAATCCTATAAATAGCCATAAAAGAGATATGTTGAGCTTTACTTCAGCAATACAAATCCAAGTGCTCCCAAAGATATCCAAATCAAGCTTCCCACCCTAAGAAACTGGGGGGAGGGGGGGGGGGGAAGGAAGAAAAGAGGTGGAAACAAAGGGGGTCAGACATAAAGTCTGGCAAGTCCGATAACTCCAACAATATAATTATCAAAGTAACTAGGATAAGACATAAGCTTGGTAAATAAGGAAATGACTGTGAATTAATGGCAAGACAAAGCAACCAAAAATAATAGGATGAGCAAAGATAACGTTAAAGGCGCTTCCTAATCAATATAGGGTAATTACTATACTCTACCGTACTGTACCGTACTGTACTGTACTAACACTAACTGCACCCATACTAGTCACTCTAGAAACTTGATCCCTCTTGACTAAATAGAATGATGATAGCTTCTTGTACTACTAGATGTACCCACTATCCCCACTAGATGTACCCCTTCAATGGTAATTCCATGTACTCCTAGCTGACGTCATAGGTGCCGCCTGCTCCTATCTCCACTAGGTGTACCCCTTTAATGATTAATTAATAATGGTAGCTTCGTGTACCCCTAGCTGACTACATAGGTGCCGTCTGCTCCTATCTCCACTAGATGTACCCACTACCCTGCCCCATTCGATCGGCTCCCTAACTCGTAGATACCCGTGCTGGTCCCACAGTGGGGTGTATCACTCCCCTAAAGTGGCAACCCAATACAACTTAAGGATGCACGGCTTATACCTACACGATGCAACAACGTCTTACCTACTATCCCGGGCCCACACACGCACATGACCCCGTTGGACTTGCGTTGCCACCGCTAACCCATTTTGGCCTCTAACAATCAGGCCCAGTAGGCGTGTCCCGTCCTCGACTTGGGTCAAGCTCACAAAGATACTTAATGGGCTACTGGACTGAAAAGGGCCCCCACCAAGCTTCCCACCTAGGCTTGGTTCCCTATAATACATCCCACTTAACCCCATGTCCACTTACATGTACAAATTTGGTTAAGTGTTTTCTAATTTAACCTAGTCTCACCCTTTTGTTTAATTAACAGGTTGTATTGGTTAAGTCTGTGGGCCTATATACACAAATATTACCCACCTACCCAAGATTTACTTAACCCTCTCACTGGTTCAGACATATTTAATTTACGGTTAAGTTTATGGGCCTATATGTACTAATATTACCTACCTACCCAAGATTTACTTAACCCACTCATTCCGTATAACCCAGTTTACTTAACCCCCAACTTAAACTTAAGTTCTTACAATCCCTAGGGATCAGATTTGGTTAAGTAGTCCATTTCATTTACCATGTCCATTTTTAATTAATTAATCAATTAATTAAAACCTTTCCCTTCATAGGTGTCAATACCTATTTTATCCAATAATTTGAATTACATGTCATAATTGTTTAGATTCAAATTACTCCATTTTTCTAATCGTATTTCTCATGACATCCACATGTCACCCACATGTCACCCACTAGATTCCTCATGCCACCCAAGGCACCCACTTAACCCCCTTAAGTCCCACTACATATTTACTTTGGTTAAGTGTTACTAGTCGTATTTTCTCATGCCACCCAAGGCACCCACTTAACCCCCATGTCCCACCACATGTTTTAGTTTGGTTAAGTGTTTCTTAATTTATTACAATCGTAACCCCTGTAGGACCTCTCACATTAGACTGACATTTGTGGCTGCTGGATTTGCCGGGCGGGTCCGGGCAGTCTTACACCACAAACGAGCCTAACCTCGTGTCCATACAATTGTTACGCATTTAGTTTGGGCCTTTGACCTCTCACATTGGGCTACCATTTGTGGCTGCTGGATTTGCCGGGCGGGTCCGGGCAGTCTTACACCACAAATGAGTCCAACCCCGTGTCTTAGGCAATTAATTATACATAATTAATTTCCCCCAATATTTGAATTACTTTCCCTATTCAAATTACAAATCATTTCCATATTTATTTATGTATAAATATGCCACCTAAATTATGTCCACTATTTATGGTACATAAATTGTACCAATTTACATCTCAAATTAATTTCATGCCTTTTTAGGCATTTGTGCCAATTCTCAATATTTAATATCCCTATTCAAATTCAAATTAATCTATGTCCATAATTAAACTATGTCCATTACTACACATTAATTTTCCAATTAATGCCTTCATTAAATTTTTCGCCTTTTAAGGCAATTCACCTTAATTAATATCTCAAATTCGTTATATGCCTCATTTACATGCCAATTCACATTTATTAACATAATCAATATTTTCATCCCATATTTGGATTAATTATTCCTAATCAAATATGTTAATAAAATTCCAATTATCTTTATGACCATAATTCACATTAATTATGTCCATATATCACTTTTCCAATTAATATCTCAATTTACATATATGCCTCTTTTAAGGCCATTACATGCCAATTCACATTTATTAACATAATCAATATTTTTCCCATAACCCCCGCGGCGTCCGTTCGCATAGAATATATGATAGACTAAGAAATAGTCTAACACATGAAAAAGGGAAAAGCACCACATATTCACATAACATACAAAATAGGCCTAACTTGCATATGAGAATTTACCACATAACCTGCATAAAATCATCGATCTAAACATAGGCCTAAAAGTATGAACCTACATGTTATGAACAAGATTTTCATCCCAAAACTTACATAGGCAATAACCAAAAACTTGCATAACATGATTCATATTCCAAACTCATATTTTTATATAAACTTGCATAGTGATTTATGCAACATAACAATGGTGTAAATTTACCTCTAAATATACAAACTAGCATGTACAGATTTGGCATGTAACTTACGCATATCATAGCCTAACTTTTGATCTAAAATAGATGTCATAATATTTACTAACTTGCATGTGATTTAGGTCTAAATCAACATCTAGTCTTGCATACATACATATGATCTATCATATGAATCAACATAACCAAACTAGCATTTAAACAACATGATGATTTGATTATACGTAAGCCAATCGTAGAATTACAACATAGATCATAACTTTACAACATAGATGACAACATAAAAACATGTATGATAACATCACAATTTAACAACATAATCATATCATACGGTCAATAATTCACATCATATCCATATAATCCACAATTATATCTAATCTTACTTAATTTAATAATTATCTTGATTAGAGAAATCGAACTTGCCTTTCGTGGTTAAAGAATTATGAACAATTGATCAAACTTGATGCAAAATTGTTGTAGCGACGTTAGTTGATTCGTTGTTGAAGCTCTAAGCTTGAATTATGTTGAATTGATTAGCTATCTTCCTCTTTAGTTGGCGGCGGCTACACTGAGTTCCATGGCGACGGCATAACGGCTTTGGTTCCAATTTTAATTAGGTTTAGGGTTAGCATTAGGATGTATTTATAGGTGTAGGAAGTTATTTAGGACCATTAGATTAACCCTCAACCATGAGAACCAATCAAATGCAAAATCTGCATTTGAGCGAATTGGCCCACGGGTTGCCAGCCAAACACCCTGGATTAAGCCCTAGTCGACCCAACGGGGCTCGGGTCGACCTCAAAAATGGGCCGGTTCGGTTATTCCCCCTCCCAATTCGCTGTTTTGAACTTTTTCGCATATTTATTTATTTAATTTTTAATTTATATATATATATATATCAATATATATATATTTCTCTGCGCAACCCATTTCACTTAATTCTTTTCTAAAAATTAAGTATACTTTAATTTGTGAATTTTAATGTTATAAAATTACGGGGTGTTACATTCTCCCTCCTTAAAGGATTTCGTCCCCGAAATCTCCAAGTCAAGAAGAATGTATATCCTACCATCTAATCGTCCATCTACTCAACCATCAAACACCAGCATCCATTGTCCTTAAAAGAATTCTAATGCTTTAATGTTTATATGCACAGTGTGTATATGTCCATATCTAATGCAAAATTAGGCGGTCTACTGATTCAGTAGACCTCCTTAGTGCAATTCATGATAGTGCCATGCGTCCAATATGTATGCAAAAGATTCCTAATGATACATATTAATTCTATATGCGTGCACAACCATCCACCCGAATGCAGCAACCATATGATAATACAACCATTATACATCCATTTTACTAAATACATCCATATATATGCAATATGCAATATGAAGTGACTGAGCCGATCTGGTGCCTAATAGTGTGTGTGTATATGCATCCACGAGCAACCACTAGCGAACACTTGCATCCACTTGCAACCATCAATCATAACATGTCTCAAACACATGTTTACACTCAATTGTTCCTACCTAGAGATATAGTCGAATGATAGAAGAAAGTAAAAACTTTGTGCCCATTAGGCAATATTCGAACTGGAAATCTACGTCACATATATACTGATTAGGAGAAGTACCCCCTAGGCACCAGCCCCAAAGACCGAAATCAACATCAGACTGGAACCCAAAGAAATTCTCAACCCAACCAATATATATGTGATTCTAGGAAACTAAGCATGATGGACTCCTAAAACCAACCCATATCCTATAAAACCCAAAAAGTTTAGTCAACCCAACGGACACCCTCAAGCCCCAACATGTATTACTAACAGATGAGTCATACTCCCTATGGGGTTTGCAACAGAAATAGGATTGAGAATAGGACCGAGAGGATATACTTAAAAGATAGCATGCAAGTAAGCTCTAAAGAGGAATCAAGGATGTACTCTTAAAAAGAGATTTGATGCGCGTATATAGTCTTCAATCTTCTGAGTCGCATTTCTTCGAGCTTAACTCCATTGTGCTTTGTCCGTCTTTAACTTCACAATTTCGTAGCTTCTTGATTCTTATTTCCAAATATGAGTTGGAACTCATTTCACTGTTGCCCCTCGTTCCACTTTCACTTATTCTCCTTCTAGTATACTTGGTTTAAACATAACTGCGTACTCATGGTTTCATGCAAGCTCCCCAAAATTCACTTGTGAGAATGGAATCTCGATCGAACATGTTCTACCCGATTTATAATTAGGCACATCTTAACTCACATAAATATCGGTTAAGAGAGTAACTCCCTAAGCATCAACCCCGAAGACCGAAATCAACATCAGATTGACACTCGGAGAATTACTCAACCCAACCAATCCTATGTTAGATCATCCTAGAGTGATGTGCTTCTTCAAGGTTCGCCTTCCCCAAGCCCTCGCAAAGTCTCCCACTCCCAAAAAGTTAAGTTTTTCCTTTGTCAACCGTGAAGGTAATATCTTTACAAAGTTCTTTATGGACTTTTCCCAAAATGGTATCAACATAGGGTCCTAAATAATCCATTACTTGACCTTTTCTCGATTTTGGTAATCCATCAACAAAATCTATCGAGACACTATCCATGTGAACTCATCACAACTATCCATCTCCCACGCAAGCCGTCCTATTCGAACTCGATATACCCCAAGCACAAGCCCCAAAGGCCTAAACCAATATCAGACAAGCACCCAAGGAATACCTCCTCCGATTTCAGACAGTCTACGTGAGATGATACTAGCAAAACAAATAATTGGGCACTTAACCGACTCTGGCTGTCCTCGCCAGTCTTGCTTCAAAACCATAACTAATCACCTAACTGACTTTGCATTATCCCCTAGGCACACACGAATACCTCGTGCCTCTAGGTAAACCCCGCACTTCATCGAAGACGTCACTATACTCACGGACCACACGAAAAGATTCCAAATCACCGTTGGATACGTTAAGAGATTCTAGACAGCTAAACGTCACTGAACCCCTAGGGTCACAAGAAATATGTGGGTCTTTCCATAATAAATCAATAGTCTAACTACCCTCCTTTCACAATCTAGGATGGCACCCCGCCTGGGTAGCCAATCCACCCCTAGAATCAAACTATAGCCCGTGAAACCAAGGACGAAGGCGTTGCATTCAAATCCAACGTCCAAGATAGAAACTCTCAAATCCCGACAAACCATTGAAGGATGAGCCGAACCACCAAAAAGATTTGAGACTAGGATAGGATCCTTAACTAGACTAGTATTTAGGTGCAGTGTTTTCAACTAACAAAGCAGATACTAACGAGTATGAAGCACCAGAATCAAACAAAGTTCGAATAGGATGATAAAGGAAACCAAATTTCTACCTGGACAGTCTTACCCCTATCAGGTATACCAGCTGTGAGGGAATATAACTACCCTCCAGAAGATCCTGTACTTTGCCCTTGCCTCTTTGGACAATCCTAATAAGGTGTCCTATTTCTCCAAAAGGATAACTACTAGCCTTCTTGTTCACATTCCCCATTCGTGACCTTTCACCAAGATGAGGTTTCGTCCTTCATTAACCAACAGCTATTTGAACCTTCCTCCCATTGTCTACCTTAAAGGTATCAACAAGCCCTCCACTTCCTTGAACTAACTTCTAGCTCGACAAACGTCTAAGTCCCTTGAAGTGGTTTTTCGTCCTTCGTATGGAAGTCCCTATTTATCTTAGAAAAAGCATCTATACGCGAAGGGGAAATCCAAAAAGAGAAAGAGGAAGAGATTCAAAACGGAGAATCGAAGGAAGGATATATGGCTCTTGGGGATTATGTTCTTAAAATAAACCTTTCTTTCAAAAATACTCTTCTACAAACATATTTTTGAAAGTATTCTTTATAAAAATGCTTTTGAAAAATAGTTTTTCAAAATATCTTATCTGTTCTGGTAACCTTCAGCTCTGATACCACGTGTAACACCCCATGTCCATTAATGTCACTCACAAAGGGAATGCATTAACTTCTACGGAGCGTTTTAAGTGAATATAGAACAGAAAATCACAACAAGACAGATATGAAATAGTACTTGAAAATTTAAAACTTTATTTATTGCAACGGAAGGTAAATATGTTTGGTTACATCACCAAAACCCAACTAAAGTCAAGTACATAATATCCATCTTGACAAAATCAGAGTACATTATATAAAAAGCATAATCCCATAAATAGCCATAAAAGAGATATGTTGAGCTTTACTTCAGCAATACAAATCCAAGTGCTCCCAAAGAGATCCAAATCAAGCTTCCCACCCTAAGAACCTGGGGGGAGGGGGGGGGGGAAGGAAGAAAAGAGGTGGAAACAAAGGGGGTCAGACATAAAGTCTGGCAAGTCCGATAAGTCCAACAATATAATTATCAAAGTAACTAGGATAAGACATAAGCTTGGTAAATAAGGAAATGACTGTGAATTAAAGGCAAGACAAAGCAACCAAAAATAATAGGATGAGCAAAGATAACGTTAAAGGCGCTTCCTAATCAATATAGGGTAATTACTATACTCTACCGTACTGTACTAACACTAACTGCACCCATACTAGTCACTCTAGAAACTTGATCCCTCTTGACTAAATAGAATGATGATAGCTTCGTGTACTACTAGATGTACCCACTATCCCCAGTAGATGTACCCATTCAATGGTAATTCCATGTACTCCTAGCTGACGTCATAGGTGCCGCCTGCTCCTATCTCCACTAGGTGTACCCCTTTAATGATTAATTAATAATGGTAGCTTCGTGTACCCCTAGCTGACTACATAGGTGCCGTCTGCTCCTATCTCCACTAGATGTACCCACTACCCTGCCCCATTCGATCGGCTCCCTAACTCGTAGATACCCGTGCTGGTCCCACAGTGGGGTGTATCACTCCCCTAAAGTGGCAACCCAATACAAATTAAGGATGCACGGCTTATACCTACACGATGCAACAACGTCTTACCTACTAGCCCGGGCCCACGCACGCACATGACCCCGTTGGACTTGCGTTGCCATCGCTAACCCATTTTGGCCTCTAACAATCAGGCCCAGTAGGCGTGTCCCGTCCTCGACTTGGGTCAAGCTCACAAAGATACTTAATGGGCTACTGGACTGAAAAGGGCCCCCACCAAGCTTCCCACCTAGGCTTGGTCCCCTCTAATACATCCCACTTAACCCCATGTCCACTTACATGTACAAATTTGGTTAAGTGTTTTCTAATTTAACCTAGTCTCACCCTTTTGTTTAATTAACAGGTTGTATTGGTTAAGTCTGTGGGCCTATATACACAAATATTACCCACCTACCCAAGATTTACTTAACCCTCTCACTGGTTCAGACATATTTAATTTACGGTTAAGTTTATGGGCCTATATGTACTAATATTACCCACCTACCCAAGATTTACTTAACCCACTCATTCCGTATAACTCAGTTTACTTAACCCCCAACTTAAACTTAAGTTCTTACAATCCCTAGGGATCAGATTCGGTTAAGTATTCCATTTCATTTACCATGTCCATTTTTAATTAATTAATCAATTAATTAAAACCTTTCCCTTCATAGGTGTCAATACCTATTTTATCCAATAATTTGAATTACATGTCATAATTGTTTAGATTCAAATTACTCCATTTTTCTAATCGTATTTCTCATGACATCCACATGTCACCCACATGTCACCCACATGTCACCTACTAGATTCCTCATGCCACCCAAGGCACCCATTTAACCCCCTCAAGTCCCACTACATATTTACTTTGGTTAAGTGTTACTAGTCGTATTTTCTCATGCCACCCAAGGCACCCACTTAACCCCCATGTCCCACCACATGTTTTACTTTGGTTAAGTGTTTCTTAATTTATTACTATCGTAACCCCTGTAGGACCTCTCACATTAGACTGACATTTGTGGCTGCTGGATTTGCCGGGCGGGTCCGGGCAGTCTTACACCACAAACGAGCCTAACCTCGTGTCCATACAATTGTTACGCATTTAGTTTGGGCCTTTGACCTCTCACATTGGGCTACCATTTGTGGCTGCTGGATTTGCCGGGCGGGTCCGGGCAGTCTTACACCACAAATGAGTCCAACCTCGTGTCTTAGGCAATTAATTATACATAATTAATTTCCCCCAATATTTGAATTACTTTCCCTATTCAAATTACAAATCATTTCCATATTTATTTATGTATAAATATGCCACCTTAATTATGTCCACTATTTATGGTACATAAATTGTACCAATTTACATCTCAAATTAATTTCATGCCTTTTTAGGCATTTGTGCCAATTCTCAATATTTAATATCCCTATTCAAATTCAAATTAATCTATGTCCATAATTAAACTATGTCCATTACTACACATTAATTTTCCAATTAATGCCTTCATTAAATTTTTCGCCTTTTAAGGCAATTCACCTTAATTAATATCTCAAATTCGTTATATGCCTCATTTACATGCCAATTCACATTTATTAACATAATCAATATTTTCATTCAATATTTGGATTAATTATTCCTAATCAAATATGTTAATAAAATTCCAATTATCTTTATGACCATAATTCACATTAATTATGTCCATATATCACTTTGCCAATTAATATCTCAATTTACATATATGCCTCTTTTAAGGCCATTACATGCCAATTCACATTTATTAACATAATCAATATTTTTCCCATAACCCCCGCGGCGTCCGTTCGCATAGAATATATGATAGACTAAGAAATAGTCTAACACATGAAAAAGGAAAAAACACCACATATTCACATAACATACAAAATAGGCCTAACTTGCATATGAGAATTTACCACATAACCTGCATAAAATCATCGATCTAAACATAGGCCTAAAAGTATGAACCTACATGTTATGAACAAGATTTTCATCCCAAAACTTACATAGGCAATAACCAAAAACTTGCATAACATGATTCATATTCCAAACTCATATTTTTATATAAACTTGCATATGTGATTTATGCAACATAACAATGGTGTAAATTTACCTCTAAATATACAAACTAGCATGTACAGATTTGGCATGTAACTTACGCACATCATAGCCTAACTTTTGATCTAAAATAGATGTCATAATATTTACTAACTTGCATGTGATTTATGTCTAAATCAACATCTAATCTTGCATACATACATATGATCTATCATATGAATCAACATAACCAAACTAGCATTTAAACAACATGATGATTTGATTACACGTAAGCCAATCGTAGAATTACAACATAGATCATAACTTTACAACATAGATGACAACATAAAAACATGTATGATAACATCACAATTTAACAACATAATCATATCATACGGTCAATAATTCACATCATATCCATATAATCCACAATTATATCTAATCTTACTTAATTTAATAATTATCTTGATTAGAGAAATCGAACTTGCCTTTCGTGGTTAAAGAATTATGAACAATTGATCAAACTTGATGCAAAATTGTTGTAGCGACGTTAGTTGATTCGTTGTTGAAGCTCTAAGCTTAAATTATGTTAAATTGATTAGCTATCTTCCTCTTTAGTTGGCGGCGGCTACACTGAGTTCCATGGCGACGGCATAACGGCTTTGGTTCCAATTTTAATTAGGTTTAGGGTTAGCATTAGGATGTATTTATAGGTGTAGGAAGTTATTTAGGACCATTAGATTAACCCTCAACCATGAGAACCAATCAAATGCAAAATCTGCATTTGAGCGAATCGGCCCACGGGTTGACAGCCAAACACCCTGGATTAACCCCTAGTCGACCCAGCAAGGCTCGGGCCGACCTCAAAAATGGGCCGGTTCGGTTATTCCCCCTCCTAATTCGCTGTTTTGAACTTTTTCGCATATTTATTTATTTAATTTTTAATTTTTTATATATATATATATATCAATATATATATATATATCAATATATATATATATATTTCTCTGCGCAATCCATTTCACTTAATTCTTTTCTAAAAATTAAGTATACTTTAATTTGTGAATTTTATTGTTATAAAATTACGGGGTGTTACATAGATGCAGATGGTCTTCCTATGATCCTCTGAAGTCTAACACATAAGCCCTCAGGAGATCTTCTAAAACTCGATTAACTCTTTCGGTTTGACCATCAGTTTGGGGATGGTAAGCTGTACTTAAACACAACTAAGTTCCCAAAGCTTCTTGCAAACTCTTCCAAAATCCACTCATAAATAATGGATCTCGGTCACTCACTATGCTCTTCGGAATACCGTGGAATCGAACTATCCACTTCACATAAAGTTCAGCCAATTTCATTGTCGTCCTAGTCGACTTGACAAGAATGAACCATGCACTTTTGGTCAAGCGATCCACAATGACCCAAATTCCTTCGTTTCCTGCCCCTAGTTCTAGGTAATCCATTAATAAAGTCCATCGATATCTTCTCCCACTTCTGTGTAGGAATTTCCAATGGCTGAAGTAAACCACTTCGCTTCTTCTGTTTAGCTTTCACCAACTGACAGTTCATACACTTAGGAATAAACTTTCCAATATTCCGCTTCATCCCCTCCCAGTAGTAGACTCGCTTCATGTACTAATACATCTTATTTACACCGGGATAAATTGTCAACTTCGAGTTATGACATTCTCTCAGAACCTCATCTCTCAATCCATCGATATCAGGAACAACTAATCACCCTTGCTTTCGAAGCCAACCTTCTCTATCGTCCTCGAACTCTTTGTATGTTGATTCCAACTTCTGGACAAACTTGACAAGCTTTGCATCTCCCTTTTGACTTTCACCAATCCTTTCAATAAGAGTAGGTCTTATCGATAAGCTTGCCAACATTTCAGGTTCCAACTCGCACCTTGGACTGAAATAAAACCTTGCTAAATACTCGAGGCTCTTCCATTCTGAAAACATCGCTCCCAAACTTGCGTGTCTTCTACTCAACGCATCTTCCACTGCATTACCTTTGCCCGGAGTATAGGCTATACCAAAATCATACGATGCTAGAAACTCCAACCATCGTTGCTACCGAAGATTCAAAACCTTTTAGGAGAAAAGACACTTCAACAACTTGTGATCCTTAAACAACTCGAATCGAACTCCTAACAGGTAATGTCTCCATATCTTCAGAGCAAACACAATCGCAGCCAACTCCAAATCATGAGTTTGATAATTTTTCTCATTCGGCTTCAGCTATCGACTTACGTAGGCTACAACCTTATCCTTCTGCGTTAGCACTGCTCCAAGCCCAGTACCACATGCGTCGATATACATAATCATCTCTTCATTCCCGCTTGGAATGGTCAACACAGGAGCACTCGTTAATCTCTCCTTCAGGATTCCAAAAGCTTGCTCACACTTTGCATCCCATGTGAACACTTTGTTCTTCTTTGTCAATCCTTTCAACGGTGCAACTATCTTTGAGAAATCCTTGATAAATCATCGATAATAACCGACCAACCCAAGGAAACTCCGAACATTCGTCGCATTCTTAGGTATATCTTAGTCCAAGATTGCCGCTACTTTAGCGGGGTCAACCGTTATCCCATTTCCAGAAACTACATGGCCTAAGAACCTCACTTCACTCTTCCAAAACGGACACTTCGAAAACTTAGCTCTCAGCTGATGCTTTGGCAAGATTTCCAACACAACTCTCAAGTGTCTCTTGTGTTCTTCCTCATTCCGAGAGTAAACCAGAATATAATCCACGAACACAAGTACGAACTTGTTCAATTGATCTCTGAATACTCTATTTATAAGATCCACAAAATACGCTGGCACGTTAGTCAACCCGAATGGCATCACCAGCCATTCGAAGAACCCGAACGGTGTCCTAAAAGAAGTCTTTGGCATACTATCCTTTGTCATCCTCCACTGGTGATATCCCGTTGCCAAATCCATCTAAGAAAACACTTTGGCCTCGTGAAGCTGACCGAACAAGTCATCAATTCTTGGCAATGGATACTTGTTCTTTTTAGTCACCTTGTTCAGCTCACGATAGTCCACACACAATCTTAACGAGCCATCTGCCTTGGTTGCAAACACGACCGGTGCACCCCATTCAGAAACACTTCTCTGAATGAATTCCTTTCCTAGAAGGCCTCGAACTTGCACTCTAACTCTCACTGTTCCTTAGGCGCCATCCGCCTAAGAGGCATAATGATTGGTCTAGCATCCTTGACCAAATTGATCCTAAACTCGATCTCATGATGCGGCGACTACCCTTTGATCTCGTCAAAGACATCCTCATACTCATTAGCGATCAACACAGATGACAAGTCTTCCTGTGGAATTCCAAGCGTATATAGATAGCTCATGAAGACACCCTCTTTGCACTTACATCTAATTAACACCTTTCGCCATTCCACATCCCCGACTCTCATCTCTAGCTTCTCGCAGTTCACTCTTGTCGCATACCTCTTGAGCCAATCCATGCCCAAGATGATCCTGAACCCAGCGAAGTTAAGAACAAAGCAATCATACACAAAAGAGAAACCATGACTCGACAACACTAGACCACGGAAAATCATGCAAAGATTGGACGAACCTCCAACTGGATTAGTCACGATCAATGGTCTACCACAATTCTCGGGTTCCAAACCCAAGCGACACACAAGTTCATTGCAAATGAATGAATGCGATGCTTCAGTATCGAACAAAACTCGAATTGAAATACCATTAACAGAAAGAGTACCTTGCACAACGACACCCTTTCCCTTCTCCTTTACAGCAGGAGATCTCGAAGAAGTTGGCACGACTTCTAAAGCATATGCCTTCACAACTTGATTGCCCTGCTGATTCTGGACAGTCTTTCTTCTCATGCCCAGGCTTCCCACACTTGAAGCACTTCTTCTCAGCTTTGTGATTCTTGCATTCACTAGTAAAATGGCCTTTCTGTTGGCAGTTAAAGCAAACCACCTCACTCTTAGGCTTCTTCTGTCTGTCATTTCCTTTGTGCTGTTGCTGCTTCCTCTTTTATTATTACCACCCTGCTGTGGTTTCTAAACTTCTTTGGTTGTAGCGACAACATTTGCTTCCTTAGGAAATAAGTCTCACAGAGTATAGCTTTTCCCACAATCTTCTCAAATGAATCGTCAAGATGATCCACTAACGGACTTCCAATATAGGTATCCAGACCCATAAAAAACTTCTCGTTCTTTTGATAAGGTGAATCAATGTATGAACGAGCGTATTTAGACAAGGCCTCGAAATCAGAAACATAATCAAGCATAGAACGACCATTCTGTTTCAACTCCACGAACTTCTTGAACAAAGCTGACTTATGAGCAATGGAGATAAACTTTGCTTCAAACTTAGCCTGGAATTGCTCCCATGAAATTTCTTCCTCTGAAGTCTCAAGCATGACTGAATTCCACCGTTCCATGGCCCTGCCTTGCAGTTGCCTTGATGCAAGCTTCCTCTTGGTTGCACCATTCAAACTCAAGTCTCCAAAGATATGAACACAAGAATCTATCCACCTTTGTACCTCTTCAACTAGATCTCCTTTAAATGGGTTTCCTTCTAGAGATGTATAATCTTTGCACAGCTTCGCAAAATCCACAACCCTAGGCAACTGAACTCCTACGTCTACCGTAGCTGCCACTGGAGCGGGGACCCTTCGCATGAATGCCTCCATCATGGCCTCAAACATGGTAGGGTAGTCTGGTTCACCGCCATTTCCCCCTCTAGTATTAGTTCCCTAGCAGCGTGTCTTGATGGCCGTCTACTCATTCTAAACCTGCAATTTAGAATAATTAGCCATTTCCAAGAAAACTGCTAAAAGAGAAAATTTGTTATTACTATATATGCTAGTATATGTAGTAAACATCCAACTAAAATCTACAAATACATCTCTCATACGTAATTACGTCTTCGAACTTTGGCTAAAATCGTTAACCAAAGCTCTGATACCAAATGTGATGACCGCCCGTAACCCCTGCACTAAATAAGAGGAATAATGCATTGAAAGGTGTGCCAGACAGCTTGGATGATCATCTGAGTAGGTAAACAACATTTGAACTTGTCGTAGAACTCACAGCGCAAGGATAAAATATAATAGAACATATACAACAGGTAATAGTAGTGAAGCATCATATAGCAAACTTTTCAAACTTTCACAACATCCTGAAAGATTATCCCAACATCATTGGAAATATAAGGAATGTACATAAGGCCTCACTACAACACTCATAGAGCAACTCAAACAGCAGAAACAGAAATACTAAATAGTAGAAAAAGTAATACGCCAGCCTCTTGCTTGCCTTCGCACATCAACATCGTCCTCACTAATCACCTGTCACCTGCTACCTAGTCTTTCCATCCACAACCGGATGAACAACCCAAGGTAATAAGAGAAAACATAAAATCTTGAGTCAGACAACAGTCTTAGTGAGCGATAAAACAGCTAACATACATAAACAATAAGGTATATGAGAATTGATAGATAAACATACTAATCTATCCACAACACCAGAGAAGAACTCAACCCTATCTTCCACACATCGAACAGTGATAGCCTTTATGATAAACAATTCGACCACTCATCCATGGAAACCGGAACACCCATTCAACCATGGTAAGCACTCATAACATCCAAATTATATATTTCTCATGTAAACTATGCTAATCGAATTCAACATCCCCCAAGCACAAGCCCCAAAGGCCTAAACCAATATCAAACAAGCACTCAAGGAACATCTCCTTCGACGTTGGACTACCTATATGATATGGTACAAATAGAACAACAATCATCCATGACTGACTCTGGCTATCACTGCCAATCCTGCTTTGAAACCATCGTTAATCGTACGACGACCAACCTTGCCATATGTCAAGGGCTAATGGTAACCGTGGTTCTAGCATAAACTTCATACACCTTTCAACGATACGTATGTATGTCCAACCTCGCCAACGAGGCCTTTCAACGATATCCAGGGTACTCGATTTACAACCGGTCTTTTAGGTGCCCTTATCGTACCCCTGCTTCGAGCCTACTAGAACTTATGACAACAATAATCTCTCGGCCTTCACATCTCCAGTCATCCAATCCGACTTAACTCAAGCAATATTCTTAAGCAACCATTATTCACCAACTCACGACCTTTGAGTTGCTACCTTCCTCGTTGTTCTACACAGATCAACGAAAACATTCAACACTTCGAATATTCCCACTTGAATTCTTCTCGAAGTTTCCACCAACCTTGAACCAAGGAAACCTCAATCATAAGGTCTTAAACCATTCCTAGCATCACATCAATTTTCTAGAGAAAACAAACTACAACACTTATGTCATTCACCATGCCATTTAGAAGCGCTGCCAAACTCATCATTCCTTATCGACCCCTGGGAGCACGATCGACCGAACCATTTCTCAACTCATATGCTCGCTCGACCGACCGAACCATTTCTGAACCCATAGGCTCGCTCGACCGACCCTATCATTCAACCTGTAGGCTCGCTCGATCGACCCTGACCTGCTCGACCCAACTAGACTGACCAGGCTTTATCACCACAACCAACCCATTCTGGCAAATGACCGACCTAGTCCTCTCCTTGGTTCGAACTACCCAGTCACATCTACGAGACCGACCCATTTTCCCTGAGCATGACTCAAAAATGAGACTAACTTAGGCTCGCTCGCTCGAACCTCTTTTCCACCCAGCTCGACCGAACTAACCATCCAGGAACGCGCAACCAAACCCTTTTTCCTCCAGGCTCGCTCGTCCACTTGCCTTACACCCAGCTCGCTCGACCGATTGACTCCCTGTCTCACTCGAGCCTACTTTCTGTCTTGTTTCCCAAGAAATCACGCCATGGTGCGACCGACCCCCCTACGCACGACCTAAAACCTGCACCACTCCAATGCAACTCCAATTTCGACCAAAACTCCGCCAATCGATACAATCGACGGAACTAACTCATCTGATTCATTCAACATAACCACAAGCATGTTACGAAACCAATAACATCATCAATTTGGCAACCTCATCAATAATTATGTGAAATTCGCCAAAATCACCATAATTGCAAATATGAACAAAACTATAGTTCTAACTTGCATAATCATATGGAATAGCACAGAAATAACATTGAATCATGGAATTAAACTTACTAAATGCGGTCATAAGGTGATTTATTTGAAATTGAACTTATAATGGTATAGATCAATGGTTAAACACTTGAATTTGATGAAAAAACATGAACAAACACTTATATACTTCATTGAATCCATGTGAGAGATGTGAATTGCTCACCGATTCTCCAAAACAACCTAAAATGATAGAAATATGAATCCGGCCAGCAAGCACCTTGCACCAAACCCCTTGATCCGATGGATTCTTACTTCAATTGATGTAGATCTAGCCTCCAATGGTATAGATCTATGATTTCCCTCCTTGGATTTTGATTTTTAATGGTGGAAAGGTGTTAGAGGAAGGAGGAACATAGGCCATCTAATTAGAGAATAGAGAAACTAAAACATTTCTCATACCTCCCAACCCCTACTTATAGCATTCCACTAGCACACTAATAGGCCTTCCCAAATCAACCCATTATGGCTCTCCAAACCTGAACATCCAACTGAAAAACATTAAAACAATGATTCCTCTCAAACCCTGAGCCCAATCTTTAATGTAACCACTCTACTGAAAGGCAAACGTCATTTCCTTTCCAATGGCACATGTCCTACCCTCTGATTCGACCTGAGCCACATGTTATGCCCTGTACAAAACTGACAGGGACAAAGTGGTCACAAACAAAATCAGTAAAAATTATGGATATGTCACACATCCCTATAAGCAACATATTAAAAGATGAGAATGATCCAACCCTCAGGGAATAAAATAAAAATATTTTACGATCTTCCGATATGTAAAATGCGGGCTGTTATAGGATTGGTTGCATGCAGTGTAAATTTGTTGCATGCCACTGATTGACAAATATTGTGCATTAGTAATAAAAGAAAAAGATTCATGCAATGGTTTAAATGAAATATTGTAGAAGAGGACAATAACTACCATTGTTCTAAGCCTTGTTAACAATAACCTTAGTAGGCCAGTTGGTTAGAGCATGTGGCTTGCATATAAGAGGTGCAGAGTTCGATCTGCGCCGCCATTATATTTTTGTTTTAAGGGAACGACTAAAATAACACATGTTCATAAGAGAAAAATATGTATAAATGCACATTTAAGCAAAAATATACATATTTGGAAGTAAAGAAAATATATGTATATATGTGCAAATATATATATATATATATATATATACACAAGAGATAAAGTTCAAGATAAGGCTGCAATCACAGAAATATGGTAAAAATCAAATAACGATGCAATACTGTTTGAATTTTGAAAACGAAATGTAAGTTGTACACATATATATACATGCAAAATGGTCATTAGAGGTTTTGTATACATATAAGGTCATTATATATGAATACCATTCAAATCAATTCAAAATTGATGGGAAGATAATACATGCGCTAAGTTAATGCAATGGATTGATTGAAATAAGGAAAAAGAAAACATGATAAAATGAATGCATTAAAGATAAGGCATGTAAAATAAAATAATAAAGGAAGATGTGTATAATTATATACACATAACATTCGAAATTCAAAAGTAAAAGTATTAACGATAGGCAATAAAAGGTAAACAATAATTGTTAACGGAAAGAGAAAAATTATACAAGGAAAAATTTATAAGGTTATATACGTATATATAAAATGTGCATATAAATGTAGAGAAAAAAGGAAATTTGGCGATAATCAATTTAAAAGGAGTAAATCAAGGAATTGATATAATGAATTAATTGAAAGGGGATATATGTGTATATACTTAAAAACATATGAAGAATGTATGCACATTATAAATAAAGACGAAACGGAATTAATGTGCATAACGGTAGAAAATTAATGTGGTGCATAATTGACACATTTAGTTGTCATGAAATGACAATGCATGTCTTGTTGGCTTTATTCTATTGGTCCAATTCAAAATTTATATTGACTTGGCAACTTCTTATTGCCTTATAATGTGGAGAGATAGATTTCATCAGGGAAAATAAACGGTCAGTGTTAATTTGAGCTTCATATTTAAAGGACCCGATAGCTCTCCATTCTCATTTGCTATTTCTTCACTCTTTTCTTCTTCCTCCATGTAATTTCTGAATAAAATTATTTATTTTAATATTGGAGCACTATCCAAATGAAGATTAAAAAGAAAATTTATCGTCAGCAACGACAAATTCATAAAATAAGGCGTTTTTAACTGCAACGACAGTACAAACTCGTGACTCTCCATCTGCAACCAATCCAAAGAGATTCTCTTCTAAATCGACATATCAATATGAGTGGATTTAAGTTATATCATTTTTGATAATGATATATTATCGTTTGACATTCCACGTTAACCTGTAATGAAAATCTGCTATAATGATTAAAAGTGTTGAAATGCTAATATGACAAGTTGAGATATTAATATGATATTAACACGTTAGAAATTCATATGTTGAAACGTTTAATGTGCTAAAATGTCCATATGTTGAAATATAAACTTGTTAAAATATGTGTAGCGATTACTGTTGTTCTAATTTTATGTTAACTTGTGACATTTATGTACTTGAACCCTTAATTGTAAAAATTGGAATCATTACATGCTAAATTAGAATAATTACAGGATTTGACGATCACATGTTACTTTGAGATGAAATTAATTATACGTTAGGAAGAATATATGACATAAAATAGGCATAATATAATGACATGTAAAATAAGTTGCAGTAAAATTATGGAAAGAATAATATGCCTAAATTTACAACAAATAGAAAACTGTAATGCACCTAGACACGAGGTTAAATTCAACTTGTGGTAGAAGTCTACCTGGAACCGCCTAGTAAATCCAGCGTCCACAAGTTGTTAATTTAATGTGAGGGGTCTAGTGCGTTAATAAAACATGTAACTGTGCTAAGACACGAGGTTAAGTCAACTTGTGGAAGAAGTCTGCCCGGAATCGCCCGACAAATCTAGCATCCACAGGTGGTAGGCTTAGTGTGAGAGGTCTAGTACATAAGCATATATATAAATATATGAATATAAAGGATAGAGATAAATGGCACTAATTGTGATTGATGGAAATAAATGAAAGATAATTACAACAGTAAAGGAAGTGGAATGAATGCGGAATGATAATAACCTTTTATAAATAAGTTACATTAATGAGAATGTTATATAATAGGTAGACTTGTCCTAGGGACAAGTGGAAATTATAACTTAGGTTATAATAAATGATAAAGAAAATGGAATAACTTGTGCAATAAAATAAGTTGTACTTAATTGTAAATTAAGTTATCTGTGAGAATGAGAATCTGAAATATGCTGATAAGGACAACATAAGTTATATTTACGGAAAGGGAACTGTAACGACCCGTATTTTCTGCCTATTTATTAGAGTTATTTTAAATATTTTATTTATTTAAAATATTGGTTCGAATTTAAATAATCGAATTTAATGATTTTATTTTGAATTTATTATTTAAATAAATAATAAAATCATATTTTATTCCCAGAATATGGGAAAATGTTGAATTTGAAATATATTGTGATCGGGCAGTTAGATCGGTCAAATATTGGTTATATTGAAAATATAGTGACGATTTCGATTCAAAAACGACGGTTGAGCGATATGGTTTATAATTTAATTAAATAACGAGCTGCAGCGGCGTGACAGTTCGCGTTTTGGCGTTTTGAACTTCAATGGGTCGTACCGGGTTCAAAATAAGTCGGATTTCCTCGAAACAAGAAACATCGGGACCGGTTTGACGATATCTTTCCTGTGGCAGAGAAAAATCCTGTTTTCGTCGTGTAGATTTTATTTTATGTCCAAATCAAATTTTGGAAAAAACGCTATGGAATTTCCTTTATATATATATAGCGCTGTATTTATATAGAATAAAAGGTTTTTAAATATTTTATATATCGATTTGGCTTGGAATTCAACCCGGGATATTTTATTGTGGTAGTATACGATATTCTGGTCATGTATGGCTAATTTCAATATTTTAATATATTATATTGAAGTATTTTAAAATTGATTTATTTTATTTGAATTGGCCAATTATAAAAGGGACTTTATTCAAACGACCTCTGTTTTTGACAAAACAAATTTTGTTCGAACAGTGACGGTAAATTATTGCTAGGTTTTCAGATGGCGCGTAAATCGGGGTTATTCTGTGAGCGTGGCAAAATAAAATGTAAAATAAATCGATCTATTTGGACGTATACGAACGTTATTTGAGCATACGGATACGGAATTCGACGAAACAAGTTTCGTTAGGACCGTATCGTCAAAATATACTATGTCGTCCAGTCGCGTGTCGAACGGGGTTCGTATGTGAGCGCAGCAGCGAATAAACAACGTTAAAAATAGCGATAGGTACGAAATAAAAATCGTTAGTCGACATCGCTGGTCTCATCGACTTAAAATATATTATTTCCACCAAATTGGAGAGCTACGGTTGATTTGGGGTGACGGGACCTTAGGGATTTTGAAGAGTAGAGATAGGCCTTCGATTTGGCTGTGGTCGGAGGTTGAACGGTGGTGTGTGTTGGTCGTAGCGTCGAGATGAACGGAGGCTTTAATTTTTGGGTTCGTTTTCAAGGTAGCGATCGGTTTAGTGGGTTTTCCGGCGGATCTGGCCATCGTGGTGGTCGCGGACCAGGGGGGATCGAAGCTGGACGGATAGGCGCATCTAATGGTGAAGGTCCGACGTCGGATGGTGGTGTGAGGCGGTCAGGGCAGCGGTTCAAAGATCTGAGGTTTGGAGCAGTTTTTACGGCGGTCTGAGGCACGGTGGGGCCGGGCACTTCTGGCGAAGGGCCGTGGGGGTCTGGCGGTCATGTCAGTTGATCGGGGCGGCGTCCAGGTGGGGTATCGGCGGCGGTGGTTGGTGATACAAGAGGGACGGTTTTGGGTGGAAATGATAATCGGGTTTTGATGGAGCTGTTAAGAAGAAAACGCGTGAAGGAATAAAAGAAGCTGACGTGGCAAGGCTTTGAGGTAATTAAGGTAATCATGGGTTAATGATTAGTTAGTTAATTATTAAATTAATTAATTAATAATTTAGTTAGTGTTAATAATCATTTAATTTATAAAACTTATAACTAGTATAACTCGTTCATACGATAACGAATTTTAACGAAACTGGATCCGTTGGGATCGCAGGGACGAGACCTATCCGATGACACTGACTAGGAGTCAATCTGACGCAGTTGAAAATTCAGCTAATTTTGGACGTCCGTCTTAAATTAAAAGCAACAAACACGTCAACCGCCAACCAGAACAGACTCTGGTGAGTTAATTCTCACAACTTCTGGAATTCTGTGATGTGGTACATTCACAGTAAAATATAATTTACTGTTAACAGTTTAAATTGGTTGATTGGATGCGATGGATGCAAATTGTTTGTTTACTATTGATTGATTGCAGTTGTTTATATCTCGTCAATTATTTTATGCGTATATTTCAAACTAACATCTGTGATGCAGAGAAGGACAGGTTGGAGGGATCCGACCGGATTCCTCAAATAAACTGTATTTTTGTTTGTGTGCATACATGTGATTTGTTCACCCTGACTGACACCAAAACTTGTTCGAATGTGGATAGTTGAATATATACTCGTCATGATTATGGTTAAAATCAACCGGCTGTGTTGACTGAATAATTGGCAGTAATGGCCTAAATGTGTGGTTTTAACGTCATTCGACCGTCAAGTGAACTGACGTAGGTTTAAAGTTATAAATTATTTTATAACTGGATTAAAGTTATTCAATTATTTTATACGAGTATTTAAATTGGAAAATTATAAATAAATACTTTAAATCAAGTTAAAAGAAATTATTTAAATGGTTTAGACCAGTTGTACAAGAAGAACCCAAGGGATTTACCGACGAGTTAGTCAAACAGAATAATTGTTTTTAAACAATTGAATAGTGATTTTTAAATTAATTAATAAAAAGGGGAAATGACAGTGGAAAAATTAGTTAAAAGTTAACTGAGATGCATGGTCAATAAATTCAACTGTTTTACTTGAAATGATAATTGAATAAAATTGATTTGAATTTCTGAATTTATTTGTTAAATACAACTAATAAATGTTTAATGTTAGTTAATGTTTGATTAACTATAATTAAAGTAATTACCAAACTAGTTGGAGTTAATATAGTGGATAATTATTTAACAGGTTGTTGAAAATGATTAATGGTCCCATTTCCAGTTAATAACGAAGTAAATTATTTTAGTATAGTTAATTTTTATTTTCATAATTAGCACAATGGCTTTTAATTGGGATTTAGTCAAGAAGTGATTTAGTGGAATATGGTTTTGGTCAAAGAGATGATAAGAGCTATTATAAAGAGATTTAAAAACCCGAGTGTTCAAACAAGAATGGTAAATGTGATTAGTAAGTAGAAGTGGAGATTTAAATAAAATTTTACTTAATAATTCAATTAAGTAAAGTAAATTCAAGTGAGATGAACCCTTTAGGGGAAATGATTATGAATTGAAAATAAGTCGAATATGGTAATAGGTTAAAGCTAAGTATTAGGAGTGGTTAAGCAAATTAGAGTAAGCAATTTGAAAACAAATCCGACAAGGTTTTAAATCAAAAGTTTATTGAGTTAAATGTTAAGAAACGGAATTTAGTCAATATTAGAATTTGAACTAAGGGATTTCAAACAAAAGAAATACATGAAATAGTATAGTATTAGAATGTTGGTAAATGGATTCTTGGAACTAAATTCCAAGTTAAAAGTGGCGTTTATTTGACATTTACTTAATCACACAAATGTAAGTGAATAGATGAGATTGGCCAGGGATTTTAAATGTAAGAAATGGTTTACGAAACCAGTTTGAAATCGAGATGGTGAAGGAGATTTTGGTAAGGTGTTTAAGTGAGAAACTTTTATTATTCTGAGGTGAGAATGGGGTCGATCAAGGTCTGAGAGGTAACTGAAATACCCCAACTTGATTGGCTTCACTATTATCGAGGAATGGTATTAGTTTTGGAGTGAGTGAAGATATTGAATTTTTTTTCTTATACGAGGAATTTCAAACTCCAATGCAAGGTTTGGGAAATAAATAATATTGCAAAAATTTGTTCAATGAAAATAAGAATATTGATTTCAAATTACATTGAACATTTGTTATCCAATTAGGAGTTGGTCGAATATAGTATTTGAGGTAGAGTTAAGCAAACATAGTTATTCAGGAAGAGTTTCCATTGCGTACGACTGCTAGCGAAATTTGCAGGGCTGCAGATAGCCTACGGCGGTCGGATGTTTCCTGAGGGAATTAGGCGTAACCATTGTGATCGCTGCGATCTAGAGTCAAGCGAATGGAGTTAAGTTGAGTATTAGTTAATCGATAGGAGTAGTCAAATCAAGTTAGTTCAGTGAGTTAAATAAGTTGAGTTAGTCAAGTTAGAGTTAATCGATCAAAGTAAATCAGTCAGAGTTAATCAGAGGAATTTGGTTCATATCATTAAGTATATAAATATATTTTAAAGAGGTCTAGTTATGTCAAGTACCAAATCGGCAAACCCATTGTATTCACACTATTGTTATTTTATAGTTAAATCACCGACTATCAAAACCTGACCAATAAGATTGTTGGTATGGAAAGACCGGGATCGAATTTATATTTGAAAACCATTCCGACCAACAAATACGTGAAGATATTAGAAGACGGTCGAGATGGAGCATTGAAGACCGTAGATTTTCATAAGCGGAAGAACCACTAAGATTCTCTGTCTTGCAAACAGAGATAAACTGTGATTCTGTCGTGGTTGGAATCTACGGGTTGCAAGGACTTCTCGCTACTGATCCATGGGGTGATTCCTATATGAAATGCAGTAGGAGAGTGCCTTCGGTTCATCCTGTTTCTGGATGACTTGTATGGACGAGTGTCTGACAGAGTATTTGCAAAGGACCACGTACGTTGATTTCCTCAAACATATTATAGTTGGTTAGCTCCCAACTAGAGTATTTTTGTGGACGTCAATTAGTGATATCCAGAGGATCTAACGATGTGGCATTCAAAGTGAATGATGACTAGATGTTCTGGAGATAAATTCTAGCCTCTAGCCTCATCAACCGGGAAATGACAAAAACCGCGCAGGCAGCATGGCTATGTGGGTCGCTCCCATTAGGGTTTACGATCACCTATCTAGAGAAATTCCATTTGCTTCTTTAATCTACATTCGATACTGTCTCTTTTCGGGCAGGCGGTTGCTGATCCCAACCGTCGGTGATATACATTTGATACACTCAAGCGAAATGAGTGGTCGGTCATGCGAGGGCCCGGTTGCAAGACGTTCTTGTTGAACTCGGTGTATTCGCCTCTAGAGATACACTATCGGCAGGTGGTCCCATACCTTGTCAAGTTGGAATCCAACATCCAATAAGCGCCCGCAGTTTTGATTGTATACTATATGTAGGGAGCGTGAGATGCAAGCGTTCCTCTAGATTGTTATTTATTTGTATTTAGACATTATGATAATATCAGAGAAAGATATTGATTTCAAAAATGGTTTGGGTTATAGTAAGGTAAAAACCGTCCGTGTTTATTTGTGGACTGGTCTTACTATTATCCTTTGATTTCATAAAGGATTTTCCCAAGTTAAACAAGTGTGTGTGTGTGCTGTGAATTTATCACTGATAGTATTCCAGACTGACCCGGTGTATTTTGTTTTAAATCAAATGTGCTCGGGTCAGACCGAGTATGTTCCAGGTTAGGTTTCAGGAGCTAGGAGCAGGAGGCTTCACAGCTGGTTATATAAAGTTATTATTCCGCTGTGATTGATGTTGTACTCTGATGATTGGTAGGTATATACAGTTTCTTCTGTATAAAAGTATTTGATATTATATTTTACTCGTTCCGCTATGAGATTCTGATGTGTTCTTCTTCTTTCTTCTATTCTAATACTTCTTTCTTTCTATCCTCACCCTCTAATTTCTTTCTCATGACAAATCTGGGGGTTCGATACTTGGATTTTTGGCAAGTAATACGGGTTTATGTATTGTTGTCGAAGATTCGAGTGTCGAGCTTTTTCCCCGGGTCATTACAGTGGTATCAGAGCTATTGGTTTAGTAATAACCTTGGCTCTGTGGCGTGATTCGATAGAGATGGGGTTAGCAACACCCTAGATTGAGTGTATATACGAGAGCGCGTATTTGTAAATTTGATATAAAATTATTTTGAAATTATTTTTGCCCAATTTATTTTATAATAAATACAAAGTAAGGATTATTATATTATGGGCAATTATTTGGATTTGTTGATGTTGATTGTGTGGTATGTTTGGATGGTGTGCTCGATCTCATGGATATGAACCTGAACATGAGTCAATTGGTTTAAAACTGAAATGAAATAAATAATTCATATAATCAACCCAAGCTTAATAAATGTGAATGGATAATTAAAGAAATAAATGAAGTGATTATAAACAGTTATAACCTCGTATGGATTGAACTATGTGTAGAATTGGTTGATATGAATGATATGGGTATTTTGAACCTAACTGACGTTTGTTTGGAAATTAATGAATTGGTTGAGTTTAGTACAGGTGCTAAAGTGCCAGTTCAGCTTCAAAATCCATTCAAGAGAAAAGTCTGGAGTTAATTGAATCCAGTTGAATAAAGAGCTGCATGATAATTTAGCAAGCTTGAATAAAATATTTCTCTTATCGCATAATAACGCTCGCAAAAAGGTACGCCTACGCAAATATGAAATTTTGGTTTTCTTTGGGGTTTTGGATTTGAATTTTTGGATTTTCAGACCATGAGAGTCGATGTCTACATATTTCTTGATCCTGCAATATTGCAGATGTCCTTCTGTACAGGGAAGACTCTGCCGAAATTTTTCCAGAATTTAAGGTGTTAGAAAATTTTTGGAAATTTTTGGAAAATTCTTTTCTTTGAAATAAATTGGTTTTAAAATCAATTGGGTCAGTTTGAAAATAAAATTTGATTTTTAAAATTAATTCTTTTTGAAAAGATAAAGAGATTTAACATTCTTCTACCTTAGCAATTTCGAGGACGAAATTATTTTAAGGGGGAAGGAATGTAACGACCCGTATTTTCTGCCTATTTATTAGGGTTATTTTAAATATTTTATTTATTTAAAATATTGGTTCGAATTTAAATAATCGAATTTAATGATTTTATTTTGAATTTATTATTTAAATAAATAATAAAATCATATTTTATTCACAGAATATGGGAAAATGTTGAATTTGAAATATATTGTGATCGGGCAGTTAGATCGGTCAAATATTGGTTATATTGAAAATATAGTGACGATTTCGATTCGAAAACGACGGTTGAGCGATATGGTTTATAATTTAATTAAATAACGAGCTGCAGCGGCGCGACAGTTCGCGTTTTGGCGTTTTGAACTTCAATGGGTCGTACCGGGTTCAAAATAAGTCGGATTTCCTCGAAACAAGAAACATCGGGACCGGTTTGACGATATCTTTCCTGTGGCAGAGAAAAATCCAGTTTTCTTCGTGTAGATTTTATTTTATGTCCAAATCAAATTTTGGAAAAAACGCTATGGAATTTCCTTTATATATATAGCGCTGTATTTATATAGAATAAAAAGTTTTTAAATATTTTATATATCGATTTGGCTTGGAATTCAACCCGGGATATTTTATTGCGGTAGTATACGATATTCTGGTCATGTGTGGCTAATTTCAATGTTTTAAATATTATATTGAAGTATTTTAAAATTGATTTATTTTATTTGAATTGGCCAGTTATAAAAGGGACTTTATTCAAACGACCTCTGTTTTCGACGAAACAAATTTTGTTGGAATCGTGACGGTAAATTATTGCTAGATTTTCATACGGTGCGTAAATCGGGGTTATTCTGTGAGCGTGGCAAAATAAAATGTAAAATAAATCGATCTATTTGGACGTGTACTGTAACAACCCGTATTTTCAACAACCTGTAATAATGAAAATCGAGGCAGAATTTAATTTAAAAATCTGAATCAAGGGAAACGGGCTATGCCATTGCGTTCGTCTCGGAAAAATACGCAAAATAGAGTCCGAGTTTTCGAAAATCGGAGTCCGTATGACCCAGTTAAGGCCCATTGAAGTTTTCAGAAAATTCCTAAGTAAAAACAGATTTAAATTTTAAAATTAAAAACATGGGTTAGGGCAAACTGGGCAGGCGGGAAAAATTCCCGCCCAGGACCCCATGTCGACAGGCCTGTCGACAGGGGTCTTAGCATGTCGACTGCCCTGTCGACAGCCCTGTCGACAGGGGGTAGCCAGGCAATGTTGCCTGGCGCACCATTTTGATTTGGGCTGGGTCTTGGGGCTTGGTTCTAGAGAATTCCGAAATCTGACGGGCCAAAACTAACCTAGGGTTAATCCTAGGGCTAAAAACACTCTAATCTTCTATAAATAAGACCCTAACCTACCCTAAATCACTCATTATTCAATCTAGTAACTAAACTATGCCAAAATCAAAACTCTCATGGCCTCCACTTAAAAACCCTAGCCTCCAACCTCTTCATGTATCATTCCTATGAAGATTTTGATGTTCATACAAGCATTTCTAAGTTGTATGAATGATCATTAGCTTGCATACATCATCAAGTTGCAAGTTTTATTTGCTAAGCTAGTGTTTTTGGGTGTTTTCTTATTGGAGCTTTGTTTTGGGGTTTTATGCTTGCATAAAAAGGGCTTCTCAATCTTTATTAGGAGATTTGTGTCTTCATAATAGTGGTAAGCCCTCTTACCTTCATTTTAGAAACTCTAAAGTTAATATGTGATGCAAGTTGGGATTTATGTATGTTTATTGAGTTATGCATGTTTATGCAAGTTTGCTAAGCCATGATTTGCAAGTTTATTGAGTTATGCATGTTTATGCAAGTTTACTAAGCCATGATATGTATGTTTATTGAGTTATGCATGTTTATGCAAGTTTGCTAAGCCATGATTTGCAAGTTTATTGAGTTATGCATGTTTATGCAAGTTTGCTAAGTCATGATTTGCAAGTTTATTGTGTTATGCGTGTTTTTGCAAGTTCACTATGCCATGATTTGCAAGTTTAACAAGTTATGCATGTTTATGCAAGTTTACCAAGCCATGATTTGCAAGTTAAATGAGTTATGCATGTTTATGCAAGTCCACTATGCCATGATTTGCAAGTTAAATGAGTTATGTATGTTTATGCAAGTTCATTATGCCATATTGTGCATGTTTAATAAGTTATGCATGCTTATGCAAGTTTAAAATGACAAGTTGTGCATGTTTGACAAGTTATGCATGCTTATGCAAGTTTAAAATGACAAGTTGTGCATGTTTGACAAGTTATGCACGCTTATGCAAGTTTAAAATGACAAGTTGTGCATGTTTGACAAGTTATGCATGTTTATGGTAATATGCAAGTTCACTATGCTAAGTTATGCATGATTGTTGTGCAAGTTTATCATGTATGTTGTGCCAAGTTCCCTCTTCCTATCCTTTATGCGCTATTACGAATATGTAGGCGATAGAATGACGTTGGGGGGTTTGGGTAAACTTAAAATACATGAAATATAAGATTGGGAATTTACCTATTAAGTTAGGTCTACCCCTTGGGAATTTACCTATTAAGTTAGGTCTACCCAAGTATTTGTTTGACTTGCAATTATGTTTTGAAATAAAGTGGACATGACACTTAGAAAACATAAGTGTGGCCAACTCGAGGTTGGGTTGAGTTTGTAGCGTAATTCTACCCGGGACCGACCGGCTTAACTAGTGGCTACAAACAATAGGACCCAATGTGAGAAGTTGGTCATGTGGTGCCAAAACCCGAGGTTAGACTAAGTTGTGGTGTAAACCTACCCGGACCCGCCCGGCCTAACTAGTAACCACAACAAGGTCTAATGTGAGAGGTTAAGGTGCATTAAATTAATTAATGCCTCATGATTAGGGTTAAGTCAGGGTCCACTAATACTTAACCAATTTGGGGATTTGAGGGATTGAAATGGGGTTAAGTGGTAAACTGTTGGTTACACTTAACCAATTAATCCATGATTAGTGAAGGGTTAAATCACACTTAACCCTCTTAGAAAACCCTAGCAACGTGGTCTGTTCTAACAGTAATCCCAGTTTGGTATCATTCACAACCCTAGAAGCTAGGCTAGGGCGGGGCACGATTACTGGACGGATGTAAGCGACCAAAAGGCGATGGCTGAGTGGTACAGCGGTGCGGGTCCAGGCGGGCTACGGACGTGCACGTAGTCCGGTGTTGGACAAACTCGAGGCACGGGTACCAGTAGGTTAGGGCTGTGCATTATTGCTTAAGTGTCTGGGGTTGACACCCGAGGGCTTGATACACCCAATGGTGGACCCAGCACAGTCTAACTACAACCATATGTGGGCCATATGGACACCAACACTTGACGTGTTAGGTTTATAGGGAGCCGATCGACTAGACCGTTGGGCTGGACCTTATATTAAGGTCACTTCATGTTATTGGGTCAAAGCTTGGGCCAAGGGATCAATACCTGTTATGTTGGTTTGCTAGTACACCGAGGTGCAAAAACTTAACCTTGTTTTATGCGATGACACCTCTATCTATCTTGTAGTTAATTTACCATGCCAGTATGTTGTTATCTATGATCATCTCAGTTTCCATCATGATGTTAACTTTATTAGTTTATAGACTGATCGTAGCAGGGCTTACTCAGTCTTTTTGACTGACCTGTTTTCTTTCGCCTCTTTTCTTCCGTTTCCCCCCAGGTTCTCAGGGAGGGAATACTGGAGCCTAGCTTGGATTTTAGCTGCTTCCTTGGATAGCTCAAGTATGCTTTGGACTTGAGCCGCTATGGTTTATCACTCTTATTTGGGTATAGTACTTATGTATTTCAGTTTATCAGATGATGTATTTATCTAGACTTGTAATTTTGGGAAATTGACATTTTGATGTACCAGACTTGTGTTTTGAAATAGTTTAAAAATCTTCCGCTGTTTTATCTACTTACTCTGTTTATTTATATATATATATAAGTCATGTCCTGCCTTGCTATATCATTATGCATGTTTACCATATAAAAAAAAACGCCCCACCAAAGTCAGAGTGGCTTGCAAGAGCCACCCTGGCGGAGGTGGGGTGTTACATTTGGTATCAGAGCATATGGTTTACGAGAAGGGATAAAAAGGTTTTTAAAACTTTTGAAAAGAAAAACTATTTTCAAAACCAAGTATTAAGTATTTTCCAAAGAAAAGTCTAGTTATTTTTAAAAGGCTATTCCCCAAAAAGCCATTAGCACTATCCTTTGATCCCTCGTTTGAACTCTTTTCTTTTCGTTTCCAGCATGTCTGATAATCTCATCTTACCCAAAGGGGTAACAATACCCGATTGGTTTCGTCGGTACTTGGAAGTCACGGCACCGGTCCCGGGTGTCTCTAAGGTTGTCTTTCCAGTCAAGGCCGCTGTTCCTCCTCCTCCTCCTTCCGTAGCTGATGTTCCTCTTCTCCCTCAGCCTCCACAAGCGGATTTTGCGGAAACTTGGAAGAACGTTAAGATGATGGGTGGCAAGAATTTTAGTGGAACAGAGACTTTTGTAGAGGCAAGGAATTGGTTGAAAGAGACCGAAGATCTTTTAGCCACCTTTGATATAGGTGACCGCAGGAAGGTTTTATTGGCAGTATGGTTGCTAAAGGAAGAAGCTGCACGTTGGTGGGTAGTCACCACCGCTACTAGGCCAATCGAGACTGGGGATGACTTTAGAGGAAGGTTTGGACTGAGGTTCTTATTACTGAAGCAAGGGGACATGACTATTAGGGAATACATAGATAAGTTTAATCAACTGACTCGTGTCGATTTAGACTTGGTTAATACAGCTCAGAAGAGGGCCCTACACTTTGCTCTAGGATTAAACGAGCCATTACATGGTTTGGCCATGTCTCGTATACCCTTGGGGGCGACTTTCGAGAATTTGGTGAATATGGCCCTACTTCAAGAAGAAGATAACAATGACAAGAAAGAGGTCAAGGCGAATGAGTCTCTAGGCAAGAGAGTAAATTCCGGGAAACGGGGCAAGAATAACCACAACCGTAAGGACAAGCCAAGAGGGAATAGGAAATGCAACTTCTGTGGTGAAGTTGGACATATAGCCAGGGAATGTAGGAAGAAGAAGAGAAAGCGGGGCGAATGCTTTCATTGTGGTGAGTTTGGACATCTCAACAAGGATTGCCCGAGGAAACAAGGGCAAGGTCAGACTCAGTGTGCAGGACTATCTGGAGGGCGAGTTCATCCCCTCAATACCGTTCGTCCAGCTTATGATAGAGGTAGTGTTTCTGTTGAAAATCTTGTTTACATTTTCTGATTTTCCCTGTTCATACTTTGTTTGATTCTGGCACATCGCATAGTTTTATTTCATCTGATCTAGTTGAAAGTTTGCACCTAAGTACTAGTCTAGTTGATGATCCCGTATGTGTTTCAAATCCAATTGGGGGGGTTCTGCCCGTTTGTCTGTGGTCTGAGTGGATTTGAAAATTTCTATCTTGAGTATAGAATTCTCGTGGAATGTTTATATTCTCGGTTTCCGGGGATATGGGTTGGTTTTGGGCATGAAATGGTTGTCCTGTTTTGGAGCCATTCTGGGTTTTTGTATATAGGGTTGTGAGGCTCGTGACTCGCCTCGGTAATACCCTAGAAATTTCTAGCAACCCTATGGGTCCCGTCATGTTATGTTATCTTGAATCCCTCAACTCGTCTATCGATAGTTTGCAATCTGTGAGGGTGGTCCGAGAATATCCTGATATCTTGGGGAAAAGTAAAAGGGTTACCCCTAGACGTGGGATAGATTTCCGCATTATCTGGTTGGTAATACCAAGCCAGTTTCGTGGCCGGTTAGGCACGTGACCTCACGAGATGAGAGTTAAGAAAGCAAGTCAAGGAGCTGCTTGAGAAGAACTTCCTGAGACGAAGCATTTTCGAGTAGGGTGCTCCAGTAGTATTCGTTACTGATGTGGACAGTTTGTTTCGCTTATGTGTTGATTATCGTGGGAGGAATAGATAACCGTTACCAAGGATCAATGATTTGTTTGATCAGCTTGTAGGAGCATCTGTTTTCTTTTGATCTAGCTACCGGATTCCATCAGCTTAGGATGGCTGAGGATGGAATTGACAAGACTGCGTTTAGGACTCTAGATGGGTTTTAGAATGGCTAGTCATACTATTTGGTTTGACTAATGCACCCGCATATTACGTAAACTGGATGGGTAGGGTGTTTAGGGAGTCCTTGAACAAGTTTGTCATGGTCGTCGTAGACGATATTTTGATCTCCTCAAAAGAACGAGGAAGAACATGCTATACATCTCAAGGAGGAGATGGATACGCTTAGAGCCACCAGTTGAAGGTCAAGTTCTCCAAATGTCACTTTGGAGGAAAGAAGTTGGATTTCTTGGGCACATAGTTCCTAAGTAAGGCTTAGCGGTGGATTCCGCTAAAGTGGTTGCGGTTTAAGACCGAAAAACTCCGAGGGGGGCAATTGAAGTAAGAAGCCTCCTCCGTTTGGCTAGTTAGTTAGCATTCCCGGAGCTTAGACTTACTCTTCTGGATCAAGAAGGGGGTTTCACAGGAAGAAGACCTGCAGTTGGTCAAGAACATGGACCAGTTGATTCGAGGCGAGATGTTAAGTCACCTCGCTAGATATATTATAGATGACAAGGGATGACTAAGGCGCGATGAGAGATTATGTGTTCCTCGAGTGAAAGACTTGGTAAAGAAGGTTCTTGAAAATGCGCATCACTCAAGGAAGTGGCCGAGTTGGTCTCAGGATGCATGTTGTGCCACCAGGTTAAGGCCAAGTCATAGAAGCCCAGTGGGCCATTACCTCTATTGGGGGTTTCGAAAGGGAAGTGTGAAAACATCTCGATAGATTATGTGGATGGACTACCTAGATCAAAGAAAGGGAATACGGGTATGTGGGTCATAATAGGTAGACTCACGAAGAGTGCTCATTTCAGTCCGGTAAAGAGCGAGAGGACTGCATCATGGTTAGCAACGGTTTATCCTCAAGAAGTTGGCCAGTTTTGAAATAGCCTACAAGAAGCCATGGGTAGGCAACTGAATCTAGGTATGGCCTATCACTCATAGGCGGATGGTTCATTTCGATTAAGCATGAGTTATAGAAAATCACGTTTATAAGGGCAATTGGCAACGTGGATTGGTATTTTCAAGAAAAATTCTGCTGCATGGAATACTTTATAGTAAGTAGACGAGATCCAGGATTCACTAGTGAATTTTGGAGGGCTTGCACGGATCATGAGGTTATAATTATGTTTAAGCCAAGTATACAGAAAGAAGAATAAGTGGAAAAGGAAGACGAGAGGCGATAATGAAATGAGTTCCAACTCGAATTTGGGAGCCAAGGAATCATGAAGTGAAAGATAATCAAAGCACAGTGGAGTTAAGCTCAAGGAAACATGACTAAGAAGAGTGAAGACTAGATACGCGCATCATATCTCTTTTTAAGAGTGCATCCTTGATCCTTGTTTTCCTGTGGAGCTTGCTTGCAAGTTATCTTTTGTATATATCCTCTCGGTCCCATTCTCGATCTTATTTCTGTTGTAAACTCCATAAGGGGGTTAAGACTCATCGGTTAGTACTATATGTCAAAGTTTGAATGGATTTCTTGTAAATCCAAAAAGGAGTTTATCTAGTTTATCTAGTTTATCGTGTCTATCTTGTCATGAGAACCTTAGGTAGAAACCCTTTGGATGAAACATGTATTTGAAACATGTTATGCTTGATGTTTGCAAGTGGTTGCAAGTGTTTGCAAGTGGTTACTCGTGGATGCATTATACACATTAGGCACTAGATCGGCTCACACACTCTTCATGTTGCATATGCATGAGTGTTTATGCTTATTCATGATTGAAACTTGTTGTGCCACCACATGGATGTTGCATATGGATGAATGTTATGTGCACTCATATAGATACTATGAATTTAGGAATCTGCATACATATGGATTCATTTCACTGACATACATATGCATTAAGGAGGTTTACTGTATCAGTAACCGCCTGATTTACATACATATGCATTAAGGAGGTTTACTGTATCAGTAACCGCCTGATTTTTGCATTAGGTAAGTACATATACACACACTTTTGCATATGTTCATACCACATTTAGAATCCTTTAAGGACAATGGTTGCTCGTGGATGATGTTTTGAGTAGATGGATGTTGGATGGTAGGATATGTTCTTCATAACTTGAAGATTTCGGGGACGAAATCCTTTAAGGAGGGGAGAATGTAACAACCCGTATTTTCAACAACCTGTAATAATGAAAATCGAGGCAGAATTTAATTTAAAAATCTGAATCAAGGGAAACGGGCTATGCCATTGCGTTCGTCTCGGAAAAATACGCAAAATAGAGTCCGAGTTTTCGAAAATCGGAGTCCGTATGACCCAGTTAAGGCCCATTGAAGTTTTCAGAAAATTCCTAAGTAAAAACAGATTTAAATTTTAAAATTAAAAACATGGGTTAGGGCAAACTGGGCAGGCGGGAAAAATTCCCGCCCAGGACCCCATGTCGACAGGCCTGTCGACAGGGGTCTTAGCATGTCGACTGCCCTGTCGACAGGGGGTAGCCAGGCAATGTTGCCTGGCGCACCATTTTGATTTGGGCTGGGTCTTGGGGCTTGGTTCTAGAGAATTCCGAAATCTGACGGGCCAAAACTAACCTAGGGTTAATCCTAGGGCTAAAAACACTCTAATCTTCTATAAATAAGACCCTAACCTACCCTAAATCACTCATTATTCAACCTAGTAACTAAACTATGCCAAAATCAAAACTCTCATGGCCTCCACTTAAAAACCCTAGCCTCCAACCTCTTCATGTATCATTCCTATGAAGATTTTGATGTTCATACAAGCATTTCTAAGTTGTATGAATGATCATTAGCTTGCATACATCATCAAGTTGCAAGTTTTATTTGCTAAGCTAGTGTTTTTGGGTGTTTTCTTATTGGAGCTTTGTTTTGGGGTTTTATGCTTGCATAAAAAGGGCTTCTCAATCTTTATTAGGAGATTTGTGTCTTCATAATAGTGGTAAGCCCTCTTACCTTCATTTTAGAAACTCTAAAGTTAATATGTGATGCAAGTTGGGATTTATGTATGTTTATTGAGTTATGCATGTTTATGCAAGTTTGCTAAGCCATGATTTGCAAGTTTATTGAGTTATGCATGTTTATGCAAGTTTACTAAGCCATGATATGTATGTTTATTGAGTTATGCATGTTTATGCAAGTTTGCTAAGCCATGATTTGCAAGTTTATTGAGTTATGCATGTTTATGCAAGTTTGCTAAGTCATGATTTGCAAGTTTATTGTGTTATGCATGTTTTTGCAAGTTCACTATGCCATGATTTGCAAGTTTAACAAGTTATGCATGTTTATGCAAGTTTACCAAGCCATGATTTGCAAGTTAAATGAGTTATGCATGTTTATGCAAGTCCACTATGCCATGATTTGCAAGTTAAATGAGTTATGTATGTTTATGCAAGTTCATTATGCCATATTGTGCATGTTTAATAAGTTATGCATGCTTATGCAAGTTTAAAATGACAAGTTGTGCATGTTTGACAAGTTATGCATGCTTATGCAAGTTTAAAATGACAAGTTGTGCATGTTTGACAAGTTATGCACGCTTATGCAAGTTTAAAATGACAAATTGTGCATGTTTGACAAGTTATGCATGTTTATGGTAATATGCAAGTTCACTATGCTAAGTTATGCATGATTGTTGTGCAAGTTTATCATGTATGTTGTGCCAAGTTCCCTCTTCCTATCCTTTATGCGCTATTACGAATATGTAGGCGATAGAATGACGTTGGGGGTTTTGGGTAAACTTAAAATACATGAAATATAAGATTGGGAATTTACCTATTAAGTTAGGTCTACCCCTTGGGAATTTACCTATTAAGTTAGGTCTACCCAAGTATTTGTTTGACTTGCAATTATGTTTTGAAATAAAGTGGACATGACACTTAGAAAACATAAGTGTGGCCAACTCGAGGTTGGGTTGAGTTTGTAGCGTAATTCTACCCGGGACCGACCGGCTTAACTAGTGGCTACAAACAATAGGACCCAATGTGAGAAGTTGGTCATGTGGTGCCAAAACCCGAGGTTAGACTAAGTTGTGGTGTAAACCTACCCGGACCCGCCCGGCCTAACTAGTAACCACAACAAGGTCTAATGTGAGAGGTTAAGGTGCATTAAATTAATTAATGCCTCATGATTAGGGTTAAGTCAGGGTCCACTAATACTTAACCAATTTGGGGATTTGAGGGATTGAAATGGGGTTAAGTGGTAAACTGTTGGTTACACTTAACCAATTAATCCATGATTAGTGAAGGGTTAAATCACACTTAACCCTCTTAGAAAACCCTAGCAACGTGGTCTGTTCTAACAGTAATCCCAGTTTGGTATCATTCACAACCCTAGAAGCTAGGCTAGGGCGGGGCACGATTACTGGACGGATGTAAGCGACCAAAAGGCGATGGCTGAGTGGTACAGCGGTGCGGGTCCAGGCGGGCTACGGACGTGCACGTAGTCCGGTGTTGGACAAACTCGAGGCACGGGTACCAATAGGTTAGGGCTGTGCATTATTGCTTAAGTGTCTGGGGTTGACACCCGAGGGCTTGATACACCCAAAGGTGGACCCAGCACAGTCTAACTACAACCATATGTGGGCCATATGGACACCAACACTTGACGTGTTAGGTTTATAGGGAGCCGATCGACTAGACCGTTGGGCTGGACCTTATATTAAGGTCACTTCATGTTATTGGGTCAAAGCTTGGGCCAAGGGATCAATACCTGTTATGTTGGTTTGCTAGTACACCGAGGTGCAAAAACTTAACCTTGTTTTATGCGATGACACCTCTATCTATCTTGTAGTTAATTTACCATGCCAGTATGTTGTTATCTATGATCATCTCAGTTTCCATCATGATGTTAACTTTATTAGTTTATAGACTGATCGTAGCAGGGCTTACTCAGTCTTTTTGACTGACCTGTTTTCTTTCGCCTCTTTTCTTCCGTTTCCCCCCCCAGGTTCTCAGGGAGGGAATACTGGAGCCTAGCTTGGATTTTAGCTGCTTCCTTGGATAGCTCAAGTATGCTTTGGACTTGAGCCGCTATGGTTTATCACTCTTATTTGGGGATAGTACTTATGTATTTCAGTTTATCAGATGATGTATTTATCTAGACTTGTAATTTTGGGAAATTGACATTTTGATGTACCAGACTTGTGTTTTGAAATAGTTTAAAAATCTTCCGCTGTTTTATCTACTTACTCTGTTTATTTATATATATATATAAGTCATGTCCTGCCTTGCTATATCATTATGCATGTTTACCATATAAAAAAAAAAACGCCCCACCAAAGTCAGAGTGGCTTGCAAGAGCCACCCTGGCGGAGGTGGGGTGTTACATGTACGAACGTTATTTGAGCATACAGATACGGAATTCGATGAAACAAGTTTCGTTCGGACCGTATCATCAAAATATACTATGCCGTCCAGTCGCGTATCGAACGAGGTTCGTATGTGAGCGCAGCAGCGAATAAATAACGTTAAAAATAGCGATAGGTACGAAATAAAAATCGTTAGTCAGCATCCCTCGTCACATCGACTTAAAATATGTTATTTCCACCTATATATACCCCTCCCCACTAGCCATTTCCAGCAAAACCCATTTCTTGTCACTTAATTTTTCAATAAAGCCCCTAAACACAAATCTTTTTACGTCTTTCAAATCGAGAGGAATTTCCTATGGCAACCTGAAGGGAAATGGTAGATCGGGACGATATCTACCTACATCAAAAAGTTGGGTGAGTTTTGTCGACCGTGGTGGCCGGAATTCGCGATGGACAACGAAGAGGGACTTTCGTTTCCAGGCCAAATTGGAGAGCTACGGTTGATTTGGGGTGACGGGACCTTAGGGTTTTCGAAGAGGAGAGATAGGCCTTCTATTTGGATGTGGTCGGAGGTTCAACGGTGGTGTATGGTGGTCGTAGCGTCGAGATGAACGGAGGCTTTAATTTTTGGGTTCGTTTTTAAGGTAGCGATCGGTTTGGTGGGTTTTCCGGTGGATCTGGTCATCGTGGTGGTCGCGGACCAAAGGGGATCGAAGCTGGACGGATAGGCGCATCTAATGGTGAAGGTCCGGCGTCGGATGGTGGTGTGAGGCGGTCAGGGCGGCGGTTCAAAGATCTGAGGTTTGGAGCAGTTTTTACGGCGGTCTGAGGCACGGTGGGGCCGGGCACTTCTGGCGAAGGATCGTGGGGGTCTGGCGGTCGTGTCAGTTGATCGGGGCGGCGTCCAGGTGGGGTATAAGCGGCGGTTGTTGGTGATACAAGAGGGACGGTTTTGGGTGGAAATGATAATCGGGTTTTGAGGGAGCTGTTAAGAAGAAAACGCGTGAAGGAATAAAAGAAGCTGACGTGGCAAGGCTTTGAGGTAATTAAGGTAATCATGGGTTAATGATTAGTTAGTTAATTATTAAATTAATTAATTAATAATTTAGTTAGTGTTAATCATCATTTAATTTATAAAACTTATAATTAGTATAACTCGTTCATACAATAACGGATTTTAACGAATTTGCATCCGTTGGGATCGTAGGGACGAGACCTATCCGATGACACTGACTAGGAGTCAATCTGACGTAGTTGAAAATTCAACTAATTTTGGACGTCTGTCTCAAATGAAAAGCAACAAACACGTCAACCGTCAACCAGAACAAACTCTGGTGAGTTAATTCTCACACCTTCTGGAATTCTGTGATGTGGTACATTCACCGTAAAATATAATTTACAGTTAACATTTTAAATTGGTTGATTAGATGCGATGGATGCAAATTGTTTGTTTACTGTTGATTGATTGCACTTGTTTATATCTCGTCAATTATTTTATGCGTATATTTCAAACTGACATCTATGATGTAGAGAAGGACAGGTTGGAGGGATCCGACCGGGTTCCTCAAATAAGCTGTATTTTTGTTTGTGTGCATACATATGATTTGTTCACCCTGACTGACACCAAAACTTGTTCGAATGTGGAAAGTTGAATATATACTCGTTGTGATTGTGGTTAAAATCAACCGGCTGTGTTGACTGAATAATTGGCAGTAATCGCCTAAATGTGTGGTTTTAACGTCATTCGACCGTCAAGTGAACTGACGTAGGTTTAAAGTTATAAATTATTTTATAACTGGATTAAAGTTATTCAATTATTTTATACGAGTATTTAAATTGGAAAATTATAAATAAATACTTTAAATCAAGTTAAAGGAAATTATTTAAATGGTTTAGACCTGTGGTACAAGAAGAACCCAAGGGATTTACCGACGAGTTAGTCAAACAGAATAATTGTTTTTAAACAATTGAATAGTGATTTTTAAATTAATTAATAAAAAGGGGAAATGACAGTGGAAAAATTAGTTAAAAGTTAACTGAGATGCATGGTCAATAAATTCAACTGTTTTACTTGAAATGATAATTGAATCAAATTGATTTGAATTTCTGAATTTATTTGTTAAATACAACTAATAAATGTTTAATGTTAGTTAATGTTTGATTAACTATAATTAAAGTAATTACCAAACTAGTTGGAGTTAATATAGTGGATAATTATTTAATAGGTTGTTGAAAATGATTAATGGTCCCATTTCCAGTTAATAACGAAGTAAATTATTTTAGTATAGTTAATTTTTATTTTCATAATTAGCACAATGGCTTTTAATTGGGATTTAGTCAAGAAGTGATTTAGTGGAATATAGTTTTAGTCAAAGAGATGATAAGAGCTGTTATAAAGGGATTTAAAAACCTGAGTGTTCAGACAAGAATGGTAAATGTGAATAGTAGGTAGAAGTGGAGATTTAAATAAAATTTTACTTAATAATTTAATTAAGTAAAGTAAATTCAAGTGAGATGAACCCTTTAGGGGAAATGATTATGAATTGAAAATAAGTCGAATATGGTAATAGGTTAAAGCTAAGTATTAGGAGTGGTTAAGCAAATTAGAGTAAGCAATTTGAAAACAAATCCGACAAGGTTTTAAATCAAAAGTTTATTGAGTTAAATGTTAAGAAACGGAATTTAGTCAATATTAGAATTTGAACTAAGGGATTTCAAACAAAAGAAATACATGAAATAGTATAGTATTAAAATGTTGGTAAATGGATTCTTGGAACTAAATTCCAAGTTAAAAGTGGCGTTTATTTGACATTTACTTAATCAAACAAATGTAAGTGAATAGATGAGATTGGCAAGGGATTTTAAATGTAAGAAATGGTTTACGAAACCAGTTTGGAATCGAGATGGTGAAGGAGATTTTGGTAAGGTGTTTAAGTGAGAAACTTTTATTATTCTGAGGTGAGAATGGGGTCGATCAAGGTCTGAGAGGTAACTGAAATACCCAACTTGATTGGCTTCACTATTATCGAGGAATGGTATTAGTTTTGGAGTGAGTGAAGATATTGAATTTTTTTTCTTATACGAGGAATTTCAAACTCTAATGCAAGGTTTGGGAAATAAATAATATTGCAAAAATTTGTTCAATGAAAATAAGAATATTGATTTCAAATTACATTGAACATTTGTTATCCAATTAGGAGTTGGTCGAATATAGTATTTGAGGTAGAGTTAAGCAAACATAGTTATTCAGGAAGAGTTTCCATTGCGTACGTCTGCTAGCGAAATTTGCAGGGCTGCAGATAGCCTACGACGGTCGGATGTTTCTTGAGGGAATCAGGCGTAACCATTGTGATCGATGCGATCTAGAGTCAAGCGAATGGAGTTAAGTTGAGTATTAGTTAATCGATAGGAGTAGTCAAATCAAGTTAGTTCAGTGAGTTAAGTAAGTCGAGTTAGTCAAGTTAGAGTTAATCGATCAAAGTAAACCAGTCAGAGTTAATCAGAGGAATTTGGTTTATATCATTAAGTATATAAATATATTTTAAAGAGGTCTAGTTATGTCACTTACCAAATCGGCAAACCCATTATATTCACACTATTGTTATTTTATAGTTAAATCACCGACTATCAAAACCTGACCAATAAGATTGTTGGTATGGAAAGACCGGGATCGAATTTATATTTGAAAACCGTTCCGACCAACAAATACGTGAAGATATTAGAAGACGGTCGAGATGGAGCATTGAAGACCGTAGATTTTCATAAGCGGAAGAACCACTAAGATTCTCTGTCTTGCAAACAGAGATAAACTGTGATTCTGTCGTGGTTGGAATCTACGGGTTGCAAGGACTTCTCGCTACTGATCCATGGGGTGATTCCTATATGAAATGCAGTAGGAGAGTGCCTTCGGTTCATCCTGTTTCTGGATGACTTGTATGGACGAGTGTCTGACAGAGTATTTGCAAAGGACCACGTACGTTGATTTCCTCAAACATATTATAGTTGGTTAGCTCCCAACTAGAGTATTTTTGTGGACGTCAATTAGTGATATCCAGAGGATCTGACGATGTGGCATTCAAAGTGAATGATGACCAGATGTTCTGGAGATAAATTCTAGCCTCAAGCCTCATCAACCGGGAAATGACAAAAACCGCACAGGCAGCATGGCTAAGTGGGTCGCTCCCATTAGGGTGTATGATCACCTATCTAGAGAAATTCCATTTGCTTCTTTAATCTACATTCAATGCTGTCTCTTTTCGGGCAGGCGGTTGCTGATCCCAACCGTCGGTGATATACATTTGATACACTCAAGCGAAATGAGTGGTCGGTCATGCGAGGGCCGGGTTGCAAGACGTTCTTGTTGAACCCAGTGTATTCGCCTCTAGAGATACACTATCGGCAGGTGGTCCCATACCTTGTCAAGTTGGAATCCAACATCCAATAAGCGCCCGCGGTTTTGATTGTATACTATATGTGGGGAGCGTGAGATGCAAGCGTTCCTCTAGATTGTTATTTATTTGTATTTAGACAATATGATAATATCAGAGAAAGATATTGATTTCAAAAATGGTTTGGGTTATAGTAAGGTAAAAACCGTCCGTGTTTATTTGTGGACTGGTCTTACTATTATCCTTTGATTTCTTAAAGGATTTTCCCATGTTAAACAAGTGTGTGTGTGCTGTGAATTTATCACTGATAGTATTCCAGACTGACCCGGTGTATTTTGTTTTAAATCAAATGTGCTCGGGTCAGACCGAGTATGTTCCAGGTTAGGTTTCGCTTGGAGTTTCAGGGGCTAGGAGCAGGAGGCTTCACAGCTAGTTATATAAAGTTATTATTCCGCTGTGATTGATGTTGTACTCTGATGATTGGTAGGTATATACAGTTTCTTCTATATAAAAGTATTTGATATTATATTTTACTCGTTCCGCTGTGAGATTCTGATGTGTTCTTCTTCTTTCTTCTATTCTAATACTTCTTTCTTTCTATCCTCACCCTCTAATTTCTTTCTCATGACAAATCTGGGGGTTCAATACTTGGATTTTTGGCAAGTAATACGGGTTTATGTATTGTTGTCGAAGATTCGAGCGTCGAGCTTTTTCCCCGGGTCTTCACAGGAACTTATTAGTAAATCTTAGTTACGAGAACTAAGTTAATTAGTAAACAACAATAAGTTGTAATGACAGTATAAGATGGAATTATTAAATAAGAAAGAATGAAGCAAACTTATGAAATGTAATAAGTTATATTTAATCATAAATAATAAGTGACATGTTAAACAGAAAGCAAGTGAATTGAGATATACTTAATTACATATTAAGTAGAACATGTTATTGTAACTATGAAATCAAACATGAATATAAAGGGATTGTGGATTACAGACCTTGGATCACAATATAGAGAATAACAAGTTATGGGCTTATTAATAAACTTAAATGGATTAAGTTATATGACTGAGATTAATAAGCAAGAGGAACTTGGTAACTTGAATAAGAAGTCAATATGAATGGAAATAACCAAGTTAAATGGAAACCCGATGAGGTAAAGCAAGCGCTAATTGAACGTTTAGACATAAGGTCTAATAACATATTAAAATATGGCCCTTGGACTAGTCCGCACGTTTAAGGTGCATAACCCAATGGGGTAGATCATCGTGGTGTCATGAGGCACGAGTGGAGCACACGTCCATCTGATATTCTGTTAGCTCCGAAGGACTGGAAGGGCAAGCACGCAACTTCCTAAGATACGTAAGGTGCTCCTGGTAGTCCTCTGTGCGATGGCTGATGTTTAGACTGTGCTCGCAGAGGGTGGGTCGCACGTTACTATCAGGTGGGTGGTCCTTGACTGCAAAAGTAGCTTTGTAGTCAGAATGCTGTGACGTGGTGACACTAGGGCGATTCGGCGACCGCCTCAACGGGAGGCGAGGTCAGTACCAACAAGGATAGTAGATCGTCAGGTACCCATCATCGGCAGCCAGTTGGATGCGAAAAGACTAGAGCTAAACCTAAGATACCATTAACCTTTCACTAACGAGGCATGGTGGTTGAGGGGAGACGCCAACTGGATGTTTAGATTGTTTGTTAGGGCAAGTCGCTTAGCTCTTGGAGTCTTTACTAGTTGAGGGAGGGGCCGAGGTGAGGACATAGCCACCATGAAAAACAGACCCGAGGGATATCTGTATTTTAAGACCCTTAAAGGCGGCCCTGTACAGATATGGAAAGCTCTTGACCAAGTTTCTTGTTTTTTGTACAACCCTGCCACGAAACTCGTTGCACATTAAAGGTTATGTGCGGTTGAGGCATCGGATATGATTGACGATACATATGTGGGAAAGTCTAGATACATGCATGTCTGCTCTGGGTGGTGTATCATAGACTTGAGGGCATTACTCTATGATAGAATTTGATTCGATCAAAGGTGGTAGTCCATACGCTTACATAGCATAGTAATGATAGATATATGCGGAATGTAACATTGTTATATAGAGATCCGTACATCACTCTGACGTAGGATGAGGGACTACGTACATTTCTGTGACATTACAGTGGAGACCGTACGAGTGGGGTACCATGGGGTGTACCTCAATATTGGGGGTTGCTATATATATACTATATTAGGATAATCCACTGGGAGTAAATGGGTACGATGTGTGTGTAAGCTTTGAGTGTTGTTAACCAAAGAAACCTAATAAATAAGAAAATATGATTGAACGGTATATGTAGGGTTATCCAAAATGTGTAATTTAAATCTAGTCACCAGAACCTGTATTCTGACCCCCTCCTCATCACATACTTGTAGGTTAGACTTGTGGCAGAGATATGACAGCTCTGGATACTGATTAGGCAGTATTATAATTTAGGTAAGGCTATATTATAATCCATTCCGCTGTGAGATATTTTGTAAGCACTGATATATTTTATCTCTGTCTTTTCTGTAGGATACCAGAGCAACCAACATGAGTTTCGATGGATTAGATTTTTGAAAAAATAAATCGTTCCATCGGAATTTGAGTTGTTACAGAGAATGTTTACAGAAATAATCTTAAGGCATTCATAGAATTGGTAGAGATAATAAAGAAAGATGAATTAGTTGCTGCACATCATTCAGAATATCTGAAAAAACTGCCATTCTACGGATTTATCAACATGATTTTTGATGGCCTCATTTCCACATCAAAAACCATTAAAAATTCTACAACTTTAGATCTCATCTTCAAGAACTACAAGAAAAACTTAAAATACTTTCAGTTTGGTGTTTTGATTTTGACATTTACACATGAGATGTCACATAGTTATTTGCTGCTCCAATATAAGGAGAGTCAATAGAAACCACTGGCCACTTGAAAAAGATCGAGAAGAACGATGAAGAATATAATTCATTCATGGACAGACATTTTTAAGAAGAAGCTTCGGTGAACAAGAAAAATATAAAGAGATAGATTTTTTCAATAATAAAAGAAAACACAGCAGAAGCATGTTTTGATGCAGTTAAATTCTACTTTTGTACTTGACAACAACATTCCTTGTAACCAACCCAAAATACAACTTACCATGCACCTTGATTCCATGTTGTGTATGCAGCTAGAAATTAATGAAAATATCTTGGCCAAAAACCATACACCACCATCTTCTAAGCCAGGTGGAAAAAATACTCTAAAACACCACACAAGATTAATGCTAGCGTGACACTATTATTGGTACTATTTTTAAACTTATTAGTATGTTTCTTATTAAATTATTGTTTACTCTAACCATAAATGTTGATTTTTTTTGCAGTGGTGGGTTTGTGAAAAAACTCATGTTCTAAAAAAATCAAAGGAAGAATACAGTGAAGTATATCCCATAGCTGGAAAATGGGATATAAAAATGCTAATGCTAAGCATGTTAATGAACATAAAATACACACCTCTAAGTGATATATAAATTTTAATCATTTTTAAGTGTCATATAAAATATTATGAATAGTTGCATGAATGTATGCAAATATTAAGAATAAATGCATACATGTATGCTAATATAGGGAACAGTTGCATACTTGTATGCATCTTTTAAGAAAGTTGCATACATGTATGTGTCTATTCAAAACTGTTACATGCATGTGTGCATCTATTCAGAACAGTCGCATACATGTATGGGTCTATTCAGAATAGACGCATGCTTGTATGCACTTATTCAGAATAGATGCATGCTTGTATGCACTTATTCAGAATAGATGCATGCATGTGTATGCATCTATTTAGAAGAAATGCATACATGTACGCACATATTTAGAACAAATGCATACACATATGCAATTATTTGCTGTATTAATTGAATAGTTGCTACCTTTGTTTTCAGAATTTCCATGGAAAGGAAATAAAAATGTTGGAACAAGCCATCGAAAAAGATAAAGAGTACAAAGCTATTTACAAAAAAAGGGAAGAAAATTACAGGAGATTGATTGTAAAGCTACAACAAGACAATAAACAACTTAAAGAAGAGAATTTATGGTTAAGAAAAAGAGCACAAGAACTTGCTGACAGTGAAGAATCTACAGAAGATGAGAGTGACGAAAATGATGAGAGTGAGGAAAAAAAGGAACAAAATTACAACTTCAAATAAAAGGTGTAAATGCAAGTGAAAGTGAGGATGATGAAGGGACTAAGGAAAATGATGCTGAAAAGGAAGAGGAAAAGGATAATAAAGATGAGAGTGAGGATGACAAGAATGATAAGGAGAATAAAAGTGAGAATGATGATGAGAGTGAGGATGACGAGAATGATAAAGCTGACAAAGAAGGTGAAAAGCAGGAAAAGGATAATGAGGACGATAAAGGCGATGATGAGAATAATAAAGGCGATGATAAGGAAAATATTTAAGGACCCGGATTTTTAGCCGTTAATTTTGAACATTTAAATTTGTTTTAAATCTTGTATTGGAATTATAAATGGAAATTTATAGGGAATTTATTTATTTAAAACGAAGTTTGAACGTATAATTTATAATTAAATTTAAATCAAGCTCGTAATGTCGCGATAGTTTGTAATATTGCGTTTTGAACTTCAATTAAATGTAAATAATCCGTTATAAGTCGGATTTCTTTGAAACAAGAAATATTCAAATCTATTTAATTATATTTTTCTAATACAAGTGAAATATCAAGATTTTGCGTTATATAATGTGAGTTATGTCCAAATCAAATTTTTAAATAGTAGTTATGGAATCGTTTATAAATTATAACTATTTATTTTATATTAATAGATCGATTTTAAATAATCCGAACGTCGTTTTAATTTAGCATATCGAGTTTAGAATCCAAATTTGTTTATTTTGGAGTTACATGATGTTCTATTCGGATATGTGCGATAATAATAGTTATTATTAGCAAACTGAGTTGTTTTTGAATTTTATTCATATTTTAATCGATTTATTTAAGCCTTAAAATTAGTCTTTTTGCAAACTATCTTCGTTTTCGACGTAATCAGTTCTGTCGTGTCTGGAATATTAAGTTATTGTACAGTTTCTAATTTCGGTTCGATTGAATGTTGTATGAAATTGTACGAACGTAAGACATTCAATGCAATATAGGGTGCGAAAATAATATTATAATAAAATAAGGATTGTTTGCCAGACATCATTTTCAAAATCTCGGCACAATCTATACACTTGTTTTCAATTCTACAAGTAGCCTATATAAAATCCGATCAGAACATTGTTGAAAAATCTTATTGATGAGTCAAAATTTCTAGCAAATCTGAACAAACAGGTCTGCTTCATATCCTTTCAAGGGTAAGACTGTGCTGAGTGAAATAAACCGGCTGACCTATCTTATACGTTTCGTTCTCTGATAGAAATATACTTAGCAGTTCTTCACAAACGAAAAAATATACTACATATATTACATGGCCTAATCACTTTCAAAACAGAACCTGGCCAAAATCTCGCGTTATCTTTCTCGAATCTAAAGAAATTTCTGAGGTCAAAAGTTACAACTGTAGCATAGTGTGGATTTAAAGATTTCAGTTCAATATTGATTTTGTCCCGTTCGAATCTAGACAAATATCAGAATGCCGACATACTTGAATAAAGAACATATTCACACTGTCTGCCACGTGCATTGAAAGTCAAGATTTGTGGAAAACAAATAAAAATGGGTTTTGTTTACACTGTGACATTGCCGACCAATAATAAAATAACAATAAAATCTTCTATATTAAGCCACCCATACTCAATCCCTAATTCCCTATCTTCATTCCATTTTTCCATCTCTCGTCCAATTCGACTGCTTCAGTAAATTAAAAACAAAATATTTCAATCACTTCAAAAATAGATATTAATTCAAACTAAAATCCTTAAACCTCAATATACATATATTCGGCTTCCTATTGATATTATCTTCACGTTCATTTGAGCTTTACTGGGTTCGACGCCATTTGTTTTGCTGGAAAATATGAACATCATTACTTAGAGTTGCTAAATTCGCAATGATGGAGCTTCAATCCAAGTTTTTGGTATTTTATTTGGTTTTGTGGGGAGATTTAAGGCTAGTACGAAAAATTTGGGGGTGTCTGGGTGGGAAAAATATCCGGAAATGGTCTGTGATGATGCTGAGGGGTTCATTGCCGTGTTCTGCTTGGGTGTGGTGTAGCTGTTGAGTAAAACTTTATAATTTCCTTTGTGTAGATAAGCTTAGAAGTGAAGTGCAGTAAAACAATTGACAGATAGATGAAAATAACAAGCAGCAACACTAGAGATTTTTGTTTACGCGGAAAACCCAATGAGGGAAAAACCGCAAGACTAGAAGTCCAAATCTTCCACTATAAGATGATAGTAGGATTATAAGAACTCACAACGAATATTGGATGGTTTTCTATTTTTTTATATATCTCACACTCAGTGGCTCACTCAAGCTTGAGGATAAAGACTTCTCAAGCTATCTCTCTTTTTGTGTATTTCTATATATTTTTCAGACACTCTCTCACACTCATATATATAAGTATGGAATACAAAAGGTTCTCTCACAATGTGGCTTTCAAACTTCATCTTGGAAATAATGTTTCCATTTGAATTGCAATAAATATGCATAGAATTTGATGTGTCTACACACCTTTCAAAAATATTTGTTGAGCATTCCAATAAATTAGGAGGGAAAACTCAACAAATCTCCCCCTTCGCGACTTAATCAGGAAGCACTTCCATACCAGCACCATCACAACAGTCATTAAATTTCTTAGTTGGTATGGCCTTCATCAACATGTCTGACCAATTATCATCCGTATGAACTTTGTTGAGTTGCAACAGCTTTGCTTCCAACGCATCTCTAGTCCAATGATATCGAACATCGATGTGTTTCGATCCGGAATGATAGGTTGAATTTTTAGCAAGTTGAATTGTACTTTGATTGTCACAATAGAGATCATAACTTTTTTGGCCTAATTCTAACAAGAAGTTTTTTAGCCATATCGTCTCTTTGCATGATACTGTAGCTGCAATGAATTCTGCTTCGGTTGAAGACAAGGCAACACATTTTTGGAGCTTTGATTGCCAAGATACTGCTCCCCCCGAAAAAGTAATCAAATAGCCTGATGTTGATTTTCTAGAGTCAACATCTCCTGCCATATCAGCGTCTGTGTATCCTTTTAACACAGGTTTTCCTTTTTCTAAGCACAAACATCTTCTGGTTGTTCCTCGGAGATAGCGATATATCCATTTAACAGCAGCCTAATGTTGCTTTCCAGGATTTGATAAATATCGACTCACGGCTCCAACAACGTATGCTATGTCCGGTCATGTACATATCATGGCATACATTAAACTGCCAACAGCGGAAGAATACGGGACATTTTCCATTTCAGCCATTTCATTTCAGTTTTTGGACTGTGTTCTTTGCCTAATTTAAAGTGGTTGGCAAGTGGTACACTTACAGGCTTGGCCTTGTGCATGTTAAATCTTTCAAGAATTTTCTCTATATATCTTTCTTGTGATAACCACAATAGTCCTTTGGATCTATCACGAGTGACTTTCATTCCAAGAATTTGCTGTGCTATTCTCAGATCTTTCATTGCAAAAGATTCACATAAGGCCTTCTTGAGAGCTGTAATTTTCTTTTTGTCAAGTCCAATAATCAACATATCGTCAACATATAATAAAAGTATGATTTCATCACCACCAGCATACTTCTTTATATAGACACAGTGATTGCATAGAGTCTTCTTGAACTCAAGTTGAGTCATGAATGATTCGAACTTCTTATACCATTGGCGCGGTGCTTGTTTTAAACCGTATAGACTCTTCTCGAGATGACACACAAGATGTTCTTTTCCTACAACTTTGAACCACTCGGGTTGCTCTATATAGATCTCTTCCTCTAGGTCTCTGTGTAAAAATGCTATTTTAACATCGAGTCGTTAAACTTCTAAGTCTAAACAAGCTGCTTGACCCATTACGACTCTAATAGATGACAATTTTACCACGGGAGAAAATATTTCATCAAAATCAATACCTTTCTTTTGATTGCAACCCTTAACAACAATTCGAGCTTTGTATCTGAGTAGACTATTCTTCTCTTCTGCTTTTAACTTGTACACCCATTTGCATTTTAAGTCTCGTTTTCCCTTGGGTAGCTCCACCAGATCATATGTATGATTGTCATGCAAGGATTGCATTTCTTCCTGCATAGCTTTCTCCCATTCTTCTTTGTGTTCAGTAGTTATAGCTTGTTCTTAACTTTGAGGCCCCCCTCTTCAGTGATTATCACATACTCATCTCTAGGATATCAAGTAGAGGCACGTCTTTCTCTTGTAGAACGTCGTAATGGAGGTTGTGTTGTGGCATTTGTTTCATCTGTCATCTCTTCATTTGACTGAGATTGTTCATGTAATGATGGCTCTTCAATTGATTGTTCAGTAACTTCATGTTGTCTTTGCAACCCATTATGATTTGGCTCCTCCTCTTGCCTTCCACCTGCATCTTGCATCACAGAGGATGGTGCAGGATCTGAATATATTATTTGCTTAGGTCTAAACTTCTCTGCTTTCTTAAGATCTTCTATTGTCTGGTCTTTAAAGAAAATAACATCCCGGCTTCTAATAATCTTTCTCTTAACTGGATCCCATAACTGATATCCAAACTCATTTTTAGGTGAACCAAGGTAAATACACTGCTTGGTTTTTGAGTCAAGTTTAGCCCGCTCATCTTTAGGAATATAAACGAATGCAAGACAACCAAATACCTTCAAGTGGTCATAAGAGGTCTTCTTGCCTGAACAAACTTCATCTGGAATGCCTTTGTTTAGTGGACCTGATGGTGAGAGATTAATTATATCAACAGCAGTCTTCACAGCTTCTCCCTAGAATGATTCAGAGAGTTTAGCATGAGATATCATACATCGAACTCTTTCTTCAATGGTTCGATTCATTCTCTCAGCAAAACCATTTAGTTGAGGTGCCATTGGAGGTGATTTCTCAAGACAGATGCCAAATGTCTTGCAGTACTCTTCAAATGGACCACAATATTCACCACCATTATCAGCTCCGATTCACTTCAACTTCTTGTTTGTTTATCGTTCCACCATGGCATGAAACTCCTTAAAAGCCGCAAGTACATTGTCTTTTTTTCAACAAATACACCCAAACCTTTCTTGAGTGATCATCAATGAATGTTACAAAATATAATGCACCTCCAGGAGATTTTTCAGTCATAGAGCAGACATCAGTATGTACTAAATCAAGGATATGCTTTCTTCTTGATGGTCTATTTAATCTATAAAAGGAAACTCTATGTTGTTTTCCAGCCAAACAATCAATACAAGGTTCAAGTGTTTTACCTTTCACTTCAGGGAACAACTCCTTTTGGGCAAGTATTTGCAATCCCTTTTCGCTTATGTGTAACAACCCGTATTTCGATAACATGTTAAAACGAGAATCAAGGCAGAATTTAATTTTAAATTCTGAATCAAGTAAAACGGGCTAAGCCGTTGCGTTCGTCTCGGAAAAATATGCGAAATAGAGTCTGAGTTTTCGAGAATCGGAGTCCGTATGACCAAGTTATGATCCGATGAAGTTTTCAGAAAATTCAAGTTCAAAATCGAGTTCTAATTTCGAAAATTAGGGCTGGAGGGCTAGGCGGGAAAAATTCCCGCCAGGTACCCCAAGTCGACAGCCCTGTCGACTTGGGAGTCGACATGGCCTGACCCAAGTCGACAGCCCTGTCGACTTGGGGGTCGACTCATGGTGGCCGGGCAGTTTTGCCTGGTGCACCTATTTCCTGTCTTGGCTAGGTTTTTGGGCCTGGTTTGAAATCTGACGGTTCAGGTTGGTTCTAGGGTTAATCTAAGGGTCCTAACTAATCCTAATCTCTATAAATAAGCCCCTAACCCTCTCCTAAACCCTCATTATTCATTCTTGCAACTAAACTATGGCAAAATTTTCACTCTCATGGCCTCCACTCTCATTCTAAAATTCCTAAGTAAATTCCTATGAGAGGTTTCATGATTAGGTGAGTGTTAGAGAGTTCCTATGTCAGTATGAGAGCTTCTCAAGTTGATTTCAAGGCTAAAGCTTTGATCTTTGTTCATAAAGATGGGGTTTTTTTATTGATTTAGAGCTTTCATCTTTGGGTTTTTGGATGATGGCATGCATAGGCGTTGTCTCAATCTTTAACTTAATCGATTTGTGCCTTCATAGCAATGTAAGCCCTTTCCCTACTCTTAGATATTAACTATGAAGTTAAATGTTCATGTGCAAGTTTGGGTTTGATCATTGAGTATAATACATGCTATCATGTCATGCAAGTTTATGAAGTCTTCATCTTGATCTTGTGGTCATAAAGCTTTGGCCTTTATGTTAAATGTTGCATTTTGGCAACATGAGAACTATCATACCCCTTATGATAGCTTGCATGTAATGTCATATGCGAACTTCTAGCCATCTTTCTATGTCATTTATCATCATGATTCGCTTATTTGCCAAGTTGGAACGTTATGCATGTTTTTGAGGCTTAAGAATGTAACATGCAAGTTAATGAACACATTATGTCTCATTTGCCACCATGTTCAACTAGTGGCTTTATACCCCCTTTTGTCATGCCTTTGACAAGTTCCTTCTTTGAATCCATTATGCGAGTTTAAAAGCGTTGGGGTCACATTATGGGAAAACATAATGACATGAACATGATTTGGGTAAATGGGTATAAACAAGACAACATGTAACGTTAAATATGACATGTGTTTATACTTGAAAATATGACTTGAAATATAACATGGAAGTTGACATGTAAGTATGCATAAAAACATAAGCTTGGGAATTTACCTATTAAGTTAGGTCTACCCATTGGGAATTTACCTATTAAGTTAGGTCTACCCAATTGCTTGAAAACTTGTAATACGTGTTGGAAACATAATGGACATGACACTTAGATAATATAAGTGTGGCCAACTCGAGGTTGGGTTGAGTTTGCAACGTAAAACTACCCGGAACCGACCGGCCTAACTAGTAGTTGCAAACAATAGGACCCAATGTGAGAAGTTGGTCATGTTGTGCTTGAACCCGAGGTTAGACCAAGTTGTGGTGTAAAGCTACCCGGAACCGACCGGCTTAACTAGTAACCGCAACAAAGTCTAATGTGAGAGGTTGACGTGCATTAAGTAATTAATGCCACATGATAGGGTTAAGTTAATTTGATTAATGACGCTTAACCAAATATGACATGGACAAATGGGTTAAGTAAATTGATTAGGCTAATGATACTTAACAAAACATGACAAGGTTGGGTAGGTTAAGTAATTTGATTTGCCTAATAACACTTAACCATTTTTATACGACTAGTGGACGGGGTTAAGTTAACCAACACTTAATCAATCCAACACGATAATTTGGTAAGGTTAAGTAAGTTTTCTTAATGGCACTTAACCGAAAAATACGGTTAATGGATGGGGTTAAGATTAGACTCAACTAGTCTAAACATGGAAATCGGATGGGGTTAAGTTAGCCTAGACTTAATTAATCCCACTTGGCAGTTTAATGGGATTAAGTTAAACACTTAACTAATCTAACATGATGATTTGATGTGGTTAAGTGACCTATACTTAACCAATCTAACTCGTTAATTTATTGAGGTTAAGTTAACCTATACTTAACCAATCTAATGTGAAAACATGATAAGGCTAAGTCACGAATCGCTTAAATACGCTTGACCGATTTGACTCAGTAATTTGATAGGGTCAAGTTAATATATACTTAACCAACTTGAGCATGGTTTGTAGGGTTAAGTCTCGAACTTGGATACTTAGCCAATTTTGACATGATTTGTAGACGGGTTAAGTCATGAACTTAAGTGACACTTAATCCATTATGTAAACCCCAGTTCTGAGGATTAGGTGGATAACCGTAGTTAACAAGGATAACGGGAATAAGGCTAAGTGGTAAACCTTAGTTGAAGAATAACTAAGTAAGGATTCTTAGTCAAGGAAATTTAGACCAGTTCATAGATAGATGAGTAACCTGATACGGTAGGTCATCGTTTAAGTATACGAGTAGGAGCAAGTATCTGATTTAGATAAAGGCTCCAGCGAACTGGGTAACGAAGCAGCGGCTTCGGGGAACGTGAGGGTATTCTTGGTATCCCTCTATGAGCTGCCAGGTGATCATACTAGGCTCATGAGAGGTTAAGGTCTGCGTTAGAAGAACCAAGAGTATGCCTTGGTTGCTATACGAGCGACCTAAAGACGGGGATGGATAGGGTATAGTCGACGATACACGGTCGTGCCCTAGATAGCATTTCGTCAGGCTACCTACCATCTTTGGTCAAGCGTGTACGTACGGAAAGGTAGAGAACACCCAAAAGACCATAATTGCTATCTAATTATGGTTGCGGTAAGGCTTGGATGTGGGTTGGCCAGTGTTGTGTTCTCATACAGGATTTATCCTGTCTTGTCTTTCACTAGTTGAGGGAGTGGTCTCGTGGGACCATAGCCACGTATAGGAAAAACAGACCTTAGCATCTGCATCGGCAGATAAATCTAAAGCTCCCGACCGAGTCCTGTATTTCCTGGTATGCCCTGTGACAGGACTCGGATGGCACGATGTGATACATGTGCATACAGTCATGGAAAAACGATTCACGATGAATGCGTGGGAAAAAGGGCGCGGTTGACGGTTAGCGTAAATCCTAGTGGCCCTGGGTGGTTGAACCAAAACCGAGATACGAAAACGTGCAATAGGTAAGCATAATCCCTAGTAGTCCTAGGTAGCATAAGTCCTAGTTGTACAAACAATGATTCATGTTGAAAGACCCTAGTTAGATATAGGGTGACAATCCAAAACGATCCTAAGGATCATGGAACTATGTTAAAGTAGTATAGAATCTCATGGGAAAGCCCGTATGGTCTACGGCAAGGGACTGAACATTTACATGGAATAAAACATACGAGTTGAGTAACCTATATTTGCGATAAATTAGGTTGACATAGACCATTACACGACTTTTGAGTAAGGGTCATTCATGGTTAACACATGATACGGTGGGGATACTAGTACGGTAGGTGCAGAGCTAAAAGACAGGATAGATACCATGGGATGTTATACGTGATAGATATCTTGGGGATATTATACTTGACAGGAACTTGACGATGGGATACCTTGTTTTATCTTGACATCGTAATTTATCATGACACCTTAGTTTATCTGAGTTTAGTAGTTCATCCTGTTATTTTGATTTAGCTTATCTATCTTGTCATCATGCTTATGTTCATCTCAGTTTCTCATGTCAGTTAACTTTACTAGTTTTTATGCTGATAGTAGATAGGGCTTACTCAGTCTTTTTGACTGACCCGTTTTGTTTCGCCTCTTTTCTTCCGTTTCCCCCCCAGGTTACAGGGAGGAAATACTGTTGTTTAGTTCGGACTTCTTCTGCTTGAAGGTCATCATGGATGGCTTGGACTTTTCTTGGCTATGGCTACCTTACTGTTTTTTACTTGGGGAATAATTTATGAAAAAGTCTTTATGCTTCTTTACTATTGCAAGACAGGTTTTGATGTACTCTGATGTAAAAGGCTTTAGACCTTAATTATTAATGTTTATGAAAGTTCGATTTTACTTCCGCTATTTTATATGTTCTGTCTTGTGATATTTCTGTGCATGTTTACCAATAATGCCCCTCTAAAGCTAGTGCATTCCTTTGCGAGTGACCCTAGCGGAGGCGGGGTGTTACACGTGGTATCAGAGCCAGGTTACCAGACTGGGCAAAAGTTTTTAAAGACCTTCTGAAAACTATTTGAAAATCGTTTACAAAGAAGCATTTTTCAAGAAAATTTTCTTTTAAAAGAAAAAGGCTATTCCCCAAAGGCCATTAGCACTATCCTTGTTTCCTTAATTGAATCTCTTTTCCTTTCTTTCCTCCATCTGTAGTCACAGTGGTTTTAACTGCGACTAGTCTTTTCTATCTACGAAAGTGCTTTCCATACGATGGAGGTGGTTCTCGAGAGACCAGTGGCCGCGTTATAAGAAAGGATAGTGAGAAAGAGGATAGAGGATACGAGCTTAAGGATGAGCAACTTGTTGGTATGGCTTAGTCCTCAAAGGAGGGAGAAAGATGAATAATGAAACCCATGACGAGAGAGTACCTTTGGCATGGTAAAACGGGGCGGATAGTTAAGTATTGTGGGACAAGGACAAGATCATCGGGAGGGCAATAGTATGCTCTCATTTCTAGGGTACCTCGGAAGGAGGGTAACGATCTTGTTAAAGGTTTAGCTTTTCTTCTCTATCATCCCGTTAGGACTTCGTTTTTCGTATCATTTAAGTCCGCTTCGGTAGTTGAGTCTCTGCACCTTAAGTACTAGCGTAATAGAGAATCCCATTTTTGTCTCAAAGTCCTATTGGAGAATCAGTCCATTTATACATGACTTGTTTGGATTTGAGAATGTCTATGCCAAGTGTTGAGCTTGGAAATAATGCTTATGTTTATAAGCTATGGATGGATTCTAGGGATAAAGTGGTTATCCAGTAGGGGGTGCCACTCTCGGTTTTGATAGGAGGGTAGTTAGACCTTTTGACTAGCCTTGGTAATACCCTCGAAATATCGTGTAACCTTTTTGAGGTTCTGTCATGACTAGTTACTTAGAATCCCTTGATGCCTTTATTGGAAATTTGAAGCCCGATCGAGTGATGTTCGCCAATAAGATGGATGGTTTACTTCATTTATGCACGGGTTATAGAGATCACCCTAGTAAGTGCGCTTGATAACCTGGTTGACATCTGTTTACTTTCAAGAGAAAGTTCTTCTACATGGAATACCTTATAGTATATAAACGAGATCCAAGATTCACTAGTGAATTTTGGAAAGCTTGCATGAGATCATAAGTACGCAGTCATGTTTGCGCCAAGTATTCTAGGAAAAGGATAAGTGCAAGTGGAACGAGAGGCGACGAAGAAATGAGTTCCAGCTCATGTTATGGAAACAGGAAATAAGAAGCTATGAAATCGCAAAGTTAAAAGACGGTCAAGGCACAATAGAATTAAGCTCAAGGAAATACGACTCTGATGGTCAAAGACTAGATACGCGCATGATATATCTTTTTGGGAGTATGTCCTTGATCCCTGTTTTCTGTAGAGCTTACTTGTAGGCTATCTTTTGTGGACATCTTCTTGGTCCTATTTTCTGTTACAAACCCCGTAAGGAGTTTGTCTTGTTTATCTTCTCGACCCTGTTTCAGGGAATCCTAGGTAGAACCCTATGGATGTAAACATGTATTTGAAACATGTTATGATTGATATGGTTGCAAGTGGTTGCTCGTGGATGCGCGAATACACATTAGATACTAGCTCGACTCGGTCACATTTCATATTGCATATGCACGAGTATTTATACTTGTTTATGGATGAAATCGAATGTATTATCATGTGGCTGTTGCATATGAATGAATGATTGCGCACGCATATAGTATCTATATGACTAGGATTATTTGCATACATGTTGGATTCATGGCACTATACATATTTTTGCATTAGAAAGATTATTCAGGCCTGATCATTAGCATTAGCTAAGGAACATGTACACACATGTTTTGCATATATTCATACAGCATTAGAAATCATCTAAGGACAATGGTTGCTTGTGGATGATGTTTTGAGTAGATGAATGATGGATGGTAGGATCTGTTCTTCCTAACTTGGAGATTTCGGGGACGAAATCCTAAAAGGTGGGGAGAATGTAACAACCCGTATTTCGATAACATGTTAAAACGAGAATCAAGGCAGAATTTAATTTTAAATTCTGAATCAAGTAAAACGGGCTATGCCGTTGCGTTCGTCTCGGAAAAATATGCGAAATAGAGTCTGAGTTTTCGAGAATCGGAGTCCGTATGACCAAGTTATGATCCGATGAAGTTTTCAGAAAATTCAAGTTCAAAATCGAGTTCTAATTTCGAAAATTAGGGCTGGAGGGCTAGGCGGGAAAAATTCCCGCCAGGTACCCCAAGTCGACAGCCCTGTCGACTTGGGAGTCGACATGGCCTGACCCAAGTCGACAGCCCTGTCGACTTGGGGGTCGACTCATGGTGGCCGGGCAGTTTTGCCTGGTGCACCTATTTCCTGTCTTGGCTAGGTTTTTGGGCCTGGTTTGAAATCTGACGGTTCAGGTTGGTTCTAGGGTTAATCTAAGGGTCCTAACTAATCCTAATCTCTATAAATAAGCCCCTAACCCTCTCCTAAACCCTCATTATTCATTCTTGCAACTAAACTATGGCAAAATTTTCACTCTCATGGCCTCCACTCTCATTCTAAAATTCCTAAGTAAATTCCTATGAGAAGTTTCATGATTAGGTGAGTGTTAGAGAGTTCCTATGTTAGTATGAGAGCTTCTCAAGTTGATTTCAAGGCTAAAGCTTTGATCTTTGTTCATAAAGATGGGTTTTTTTTATTGATTTAGAGCTTTCATCTTTGGGTTTTTGGATGATGGCATGCATAGGCGTTGTCTCAATCTTTAACTTAATCGATTTGTGCCTTCATAGCAATGTAAGCCCTTTCCCTACTCTTAGATATTAACTATGAAGTTAAATGTTCATGTGCAAGTTTGGGTTTGATCATTGAGTATAATACATGCTATCATGTCATGCAAGTTTATGAAGTCTTCATCTTGATCTTGTGATCATAAAGCTTTGGCCTTTATGTTAAATGTTGCATTTTGGCAACATGAGAACTATCATACCCCTTATGATAGCTTGCATGTAATGTCATATGCGAACTTCTAGCCATCTTTCTATGTCATTTATCATCATGATTCGCTTATTTGCCAAGTTGGAACGTTATGCATGTTTTTGAGGCTTAAGAATGTAACATGCAAGTTAATGAACACATTATGTCTCATTTGCCACCATGTTCAACTAGTGGCTTTATACCCCCTTTTGTCATGCCTTTGACAAGTTCCTTCTTTGAATCCATTATGCGAGTTTAAAAGCGTTGGGGTCACATTATGGGAAAACATAATGACATGAACATGATTTGGGTAAATGGGTATAAACAAGACAACATGTAACGTTAAATATGACATGTGTTTATACTTGAAAATATGACTTGAAATATAACATGGAAGTTGACATGTAAGTATGCATAAAAACATAAGCTTGGGAATTTACCTATTAAGTTAGGTCTACCCATTGGGAATTTACCTATTAAGTTAGGTCTACCCAATTGCTTGAAAACTTGTAATACGTGTTGGAAACATAATGGACATGACACTTAGATAATATAAGTGTGGCCAACTCGAGGTTGGGTTGAGTTTGCAACGTAAAACTACCCGGAACCGACCGGCCTAACTAGTAGTTGCAAACAATAGGACCCAATGTGAGAAGTTGGTCATGTTGTGCTTGAACCCGAGGTTAGACCAAGTTGTGGTGTAAAGCTACCCGGAACCGACCGGCTTAACTAGTAACCGCAACAAAGTCTAATGTGAGAGGTTGACGTGCATTAAGTAATTAATGCCACATGATAGGGTTAAGTTAATTTGATTAATGACGCTTAACCAAATATGACATGGACAAATGGGTTAAGTAAATTGATTAGGCTAATGATACTTAACAAAACATGACAAGGTTGGGTAGGTTAAGTAATTTGATTTGCCTAATAACACTTAACCATTTTTATACGACTAGTGGACGGGGTTAAGTTAACCAACACTTAATCAACCCAACACGATAATTTGGTAAGGTTAAGTAAGTTTTCTTAATGGCACTTAACCGAAAAATACGGTTAATGGATGGGGTTAAGATTAGACTCAACTAGTCTAAACATGGAAATCGGATGGGGTTAAGTTAGCCTAGACTTAATTAATCCCACTTGGCAGTTTAATGGGGTTAAGTTAAACACTTAACTAATCTAACATGATGATTTGATGTGGTTAAGTGACCTATACTTAACCAGTCTAACTCGTTAATTTATTTAGGTTAAGTTAACCTATACTTAACCAATCTAACGTGAAAACATGATAAGGCTTAGTCATGAATCGCTTAAATACGCTTGACCGATTTGACTCAGTAATTTGATAGGGTCAAGTTTATATATACTTAACCAACTTGAGCATGGTTTGTAGGGTTAAGTCTCGAACTTGGATACTTAGCCAATTTTGACATGATTTGTAGACGGGTTAAGTCATGAACTTAAGTGACACTTAATCCATTATGTAAACCCCAGTTCTGAGGATTAGGTGGATAACCGTAGTTAACAAGGATAACGGGAATAAGGCTAAGTGGTAAACCTTAGTTGAAGAATAACTAAGTAAGGATTCTTAGTCAAGGAAATTTAGACCAGTTCATAGATAGATGAGTAACCTGATACGGTAGGTCATCGTTTAAGTATACGAGTAGGAGCAAGTATCTGATTTAGATAAAGGCTCCAGCGAACTGGGTAACGAAGCAGCGGCTTCGGGGAACGTGAGGGTATTCTTGGTATCCCTCTATGAGCTGCCAGGTGATCATACTAGGCTCATGAGAGGTTAAGGTCTGCGTTAGAAGAACCAAGAGTATGCCTTGGTTGCTATACGAGCGACCTAAAGACGGGGATGGATAGGGTATAGTCGACGATACACGGTCGTGCCCTAGATAGCATTTCGTCAGGCTACCTACCATCTTTGGTCAAGCGTGTACGTACGGAAAGGCAGAGAACACCCAAAAGACCATAATTGCTATCTAATTATGGTTGCGGTAAGGCTTGGATGTGGGTTGGCCAGTGTTGTGTTCTCATACAGGATTTATCCTGTCTTGTCTTTCACTAGTTGAGGGAGTGGTCTCGTGGGACCATAGCCACGTATAGGAAAAACAGACCTTAGCATCTGCATCGGCAGATAAATCTAAAGCTCCCGACCGAGTCCTGTATTTCCTGGTATGCCCTGTGACAGGACTCGGATGGCACGATGTGATACATGTGCATACAGTCATGGAAAAACGGTTCACGATGAATGCATGGGAAAAAGGGCGCGGTTGACGGTTAGCGTAAATCCTAGTGGCCCTGGGTGGTTGAACCAAAACCGAGATACGAAAACGTGCAATAGGTAAGCATAATCCCTAGTAGTCCTAGGTAGCATAAGTCCTAGTTGTACAAACAATGATTCATGTTGAAAGACCCTAGTAAGATATAGGGTGACAATCCAAAACGATCCTAAGGATCATGGAACTATGTTAAAGTAGTATAGAATCTCATGGGAAAGCCCGTATGGTCTACGGCAAGGGACTGAACATTTACATGGAATAAAACATACGAGTTGAGTAACCTATATTTGCGATAAATTAGGTTGACATAGACCATTACACGACTTTTGAGTAAGGGTCATTCATGGTTAACACATGATACGGTGGGGATACTAGTACGGTAGGTGCAGAGCTAAAAGACAGGATAGATACCATGGGATGTTATACGTGATAGATATCTTGGGGATATTATACTTGACAGGAACTTGACGATGGGATACCTTGTTTTATCTTGACATCGTAATTTATCATGACACCTTAGTTTATCTGAGTTCAGTAGTTCATCCTGTTATTTTGATTTAGCTTATCTATCTTGTCATCATGCTTATGTTCATCTCAGTTTCTCATGTCAGTTAACTTTACTAGTTTTTATGCTGATAGTAGATAGGGCTTACTCAGTCTTTTTGACTGACCCGTTTTGTTTTGCCTCTTTTCTTCCGTTTCCCCCTAGGTTACAGGGAGGAAATACTGTTGTTTAGTTCGGACTTCTTTTGCTTGAAGGTCATCATGGATGGCTTGGACTTTTCTTGGCTATGGCTACTTTACTGTTTTTACTTGGGGAATAATTTATGAAAAAGTCTTTATGCTTCTTTACTATTGCAAGACAGGTTTTGATGTACTCTGATGTAAAAGGCTTTAGACCTTAATTATTAATGTTTATGAAAGTTCGATTTTACTTCCGCTATTTTATATGTTCTGTCTTGTGATATTTCTGTGCATGTTTACCAATAATGCCCCTCTAAAGCTAGTGCATTCCTTTGCGAGTGACCCTAGCGGAGGCGGGGTGTTACATTATGTGTCCTAATCTCTTATGCCATAGTTCCAATACTGAATCATTATGGACAACGTTAGCTGCACAGCGTAAGCAACCACGTGTTAAATACAAAGAGCCCTCCTTTTTGCCTCGAGCAATGACCATGTTTCCATTTGTGAGTTTCCATTTTCCAGAACCAAATTGATTAACTAAACCAGCGTCATCAAGCTTACCTGCAGATATTAGATTGAGGCGCATATCTGGAACATGTCTTACGTCCTTCAATATAAGCTTGCAACCAGTGTTAGTTTTCAGATGAACATATCCTATGCCAATAATTTTGCTAGTGACTTGATTACCCATTTTAATAGTACCAAAATTACCTTTTTGATAAGAATTAAATAACCATTCATGTGGAGTAATGTGAAAGGAAGCACCTGAGTCGACAATCCATATATTGTCATCATAAGTCAAATTGAGATAATTGTCATCTCCAATAAATAATACATCCGATTCTTCTTTGACTGCAACTACTGTAGTGTTTTGCTCTTCCTTCTTTCTTGGGTCAACTTGATCTGGCTTCATAGTTCCATTTTTTTATCTCTTTTAAGACAACGACATTCGGATTTTTTATGACCTGGTTTTCCACAATAATAACAAGTGATTCTGGAGCGGGATTTGGAGCGTCCTTTTGACTTATCACGTCCCTTGTTTTTATTTCTTCCATGAAATTCACTTCTGCCTCGATTCTCTGCTATATGAGCCTCGCTTTTTGTTGTTCCACGCTCTTTTCTTCTTGCCTCTTCATTTAGAAGACTATCAGCAACTGCATCCATGGTGAGTTTTCCTTCTGGAGCTGAGTTACTTAGAGTAACAACCAAAGTATCCCAACTCTCAGGTAAAGAGCTTAAAAGAAGATAGGCTTGCAGTTCATCATCTATCTTCATTTCAATCTTGGTTAACTTGTTTACTAAGCCCATAAAACTGTTTGGATGCTCAATCATGCCTTGACCATCTTTGTACTCTGATTTAACCAATCTTCTTACTAGATGAGCTTCTTCTTTTGAATCATAGACTCAAGTTTCTCTCATAACTAATAGGCATTAGTATAAGTAAATACATGCTCGAATAAACTTTGATCTATATATTTTCGGATCATGGCAACTACTTTCCGGTCCAAAAGTTCCCAATCTTTTTTGGGCTTTCCTTTCGGCTTATCTGCTTTTGTGATTGGCTCATACAAATCCTTGCAGTACAAATGATCTTCCATCATTGGCTTCTAGTAAGAAAAATTATCTGCAGTGAGCTTAAACATTTCACCATCATGTGTAATGGTGTTCTCCATTTTAGCTTACACATGAAGGAAATATATTGCTGAAACAAGCTCTGATACCACTATTGAGTAAAACTTTATAATTTCCTCTGTGTAGATAATCTTAGAAGTGAAGTGCAGTAAAACAATTGACAGATAGATGAAAATAACAAGCAGCAACACAAGAGATTTTTGTTTACACGGAAAACCCAATGAGGGAAAAACCGCGGGACTAGAAGTCCAATTCTTCCACCATAAGATGACAGTAGGATTACAAGAACTCACCACAAATATTGGATGGTTTTCTATTTTTGTATATATCTCACACTCAGTGGCTCACTCAAGCTTGAGGATAAAGACTTCTCAAGCTATCTCTCTTTTTGTGTATTTCTATATATTTTTCAGACACTCTCTCACACTCATATATATAAGTGTGGAATACAAAAGGTTCTCTCACAATGTGGCTTTCAAACTTCATCTTGGAAATAATGTTTCCATTTGAATTGCAATAAATATGCATAGAATTTGATGTGTCTACACAACTTTCAACAATATTTGTTGAGCATTCCAATAAATTAGGAGAAAAAACCCAACTGTAGCTTTGTATTTGTTTAGAATTATGGAGTGATTGGGGTCGATGGGTAAGAGGGTCAATGAAATGTTGATGGAGTTTGAGTGGCGTAGTTCATTGTGAAAGTCCGTCTGGCATAAGGTGGAGTAAAGGAGGTCATGAAACTATAAAGGGAAAGTGGGTTTCACAATTCCTGGGGGAAAAGGTAGGTTAATGCTACTTAAAATTTAATGTTAGAGTGGTGAATGATTTAATATGGTAGTGTAACATGTAAAGGTTATTTATTGGAAAAGAATGATCCCATGTTTGGGAATTTGATTTGAAATTAATATTCAGTGACTGGCATGGGAAGGTGCAGATTTGATTCTTTGAACGGGGAGGTGTATTAACTGTAATGTGAATCAGGATTTTAAAACACGACTCAAGGGTTGATAATTGTTGCAAAATGGACCCCAGGCAGTCGCATTATCTTGATGTCGGGAAGGAAAGCAATTACGGACCCGATTATATGAAATAAGTAATTTTTTTATTTACTTAGTCTTTAATTAAACTAATGATAGTTAAATCATAAAAAAATGGCAGTAGCAGGTCTGGTTTCCATCGGGGAAGAATAGAGTTTAAGGCGGTCGGGTTAAGTTAATGGCATGATTAGTGGGACTAATTATGGTAATTAATATTTAATTAAGATCATTAGTGGATTTATTATTTACATTAGATCTTAAACTTGTAACAATTATATCTTTATCAAACATGAACAGAATCCGACAAAACAAGGCACGCTGGAATCGTAACAAGAAGATCTGCGTTGTAGAACCAATTTCGATGAGCAAAGCTACTGGAATTTCGTGATAAAATCAAATGTTTGTTTTGATTATAAACGAAATAAAAGCGGAACCGTCAACTGCGAAAACAATGTGAGTAAACTCACTAACTCTGGCTCATTTATGTTTCTATATATAAACGAGTTTTAAATTTATATATAGTGATTTCATACTGTGGGATGATTGTTTGGATGAATGGTTGATAGAATTGGTTGAAATGATTGGTATGGTCATATATATCAATCGTTGATCTAATATTGATGTTATTTACCATATTACACTACAAGAAAATGCTTTCTACCTTAATAATGAACATCGTTTGGGTGTTGATTGCGGTCATTGGATCTTTCATAAATTGGAAACCCGAGTAGAAACCAAATACAACGCGCTACAACGCTGAGGTCTTTCGTGTAGTTAATTTTCATAGATCGTTCCCTCTTTCTCATTGTCTGCCGCCTCTTTTTCATTGTCTGCCGCCTCTTTTCATTATACTTTTGCCAAAAATTTCAGTTTCCCTCTTCTATCGAAACTACCGCTTCCATGTATCTTCCTCGTTTATTCTCGTTCACCAACCATTTCCTTCAAATTTCGCTTGTTCTTCAATGGTCCTCTGGTGAATTTGACCATCATCGCCCTAATTATGTGTTCATACTCCAAGTACCCTATTTCGGTTTTTAATCTTTCTTTGATTCATCCATTCTTAGGTATATTTTGTTTGTTGATTTCAGTCCACATATTCTATAGATTGCCCTTACTCAAACTTTACGCAAACAGTAATTATTGAAATGGGTTTTATCAGTGAGGTCGAGCTATTTATAAACTTTGACTTTTGTAGGCTAATTTAAGTTCTTCAGCAGTTGGAAAATTTCACTTTTATTTGACTTAATACAAGGATGCGTTTATTTTTACAAAGCAACACTTATTGGTTCATCTCATTTTTATTTTTTCTATATATTTTACAGGGATGAGGTGTAATTGTTACGTACCTGATGAGGGTATGAAATGATGTGAACTTCTATTGATGGCAAAGCCTGATTCATAAATATGTATTGCATAAAAAGTATATATAATTTCCTTTTCATTATCGTCAGTGAACCAAAGTTGTAGTTGGGCTTCACACTTTGGTATGAAATGATACACAGGAGTGTGACGTACCTGTTAGTATTGATAATAAAGCAAAAGACTATATAATTAATTGATTGTAGTTCAGTTTTGCAATTAGGTAGGTATTAGTTGAATTTACTTTTGATATGTTTTGAAGTAATAAATGCTTTCTAACCAATATGTTGAACTATATAGATATGAAAAGTAATTCTTGTTTTTTACTGACAAGTCTTGTTTCTTATGTTTATATAAATAGAAACAAAATTTTCCTAGGTATTATTAGTGTAATCACATAAGTATCGGCTAGTTTTGCTTCATGGTATCTATGTTAAACCTTTTGAAAGGAAACTGTATATTTAATCTAAATTAGTACCAATTTTCAATGATTTGCCCTTTGAAAGAATTTCGGTGACAATGATAACTCTTTAATCTCATTTTTATTTTTTGTTCTCTAGACTGCAGACTTGCTCACCTTCTCGCGGTTCTAAGATCTAAAGTTGGGATATTTTGCCTACGAATCAACATATGCTCATCGCAATGACTCTACTTTCAGCTGCAACCAGGTATGCTTCTGCTGCTTGCTAAGAGTACTAAGTGTTTGTGGGTAAGATTTATTAGGATTGTATAATTGTCTAATTTTCTATCAGTTTGAAACCATGGTTTGCGGTCTTCTTTCTTTTTGAAAATCTATCAAACTATTGCGAATTTCAGGCCTTTAGGTTAATTTGTAATAGGATTCACTGATATTGGCTATTCATGTTTAAACATTTATATCTATAATCAATTTATAATTTTCATAGCCGACATGTACTAGAGTTGTTTAAGATGATACATCGTATATTTTTCTCCACTGTATTTGAATTTTTGTTAAGAATTAAGGTTAATTTGCATAGCCGACATGCATGATGTAATTTTGTTTCATGTTATCTATGTTAAGACCTTTCAGTTCAGCAGCGGCTTCAACATGGTCCTTAACTATATGGAGCTCTATAAGCCTAAATAAAGCATAAAATCATCTATTACAATAAATTATAAGAGAATCAAGAAGCAAACCACATTAGGGAAATGTTATGCAAATAACAAACCTTAGAACTTTTTCTCTTCTGTTTGCATGATCTACAATTTTAGAAATCTCGCGATAACTGCTCTTTTCAGGGAACATATAACCAATATCAATAGATTGTAGACCGAGTAGATCCACTACTGAACCAATCCCGAGTGTTTAACAGGTTGAGCCATAACCATTTCAAAGGCTTTCTTGCATTACATAGTTAATTAATAAGTAATGGCTATAATGCAGCTGCTTTGGACATATGGTCCTGGGGTATAATTTCATTTGTACTCATGGATAGTGTGTTACTGAATGGAAGCGGTTGTAATCAAGCAACTCCCATGCAAGTACATGTAAATTCTTCTAGGCTAGCTCAACTGTTTATAATAATTTATTTATTTTGTATATTTGTATAGACTATCGAATCTGGCATTTTAAGCAAGTGAAACGAGTAGAAGAACTATTATATAAGGAGTGGCTACGCAGAATGGTTGGGTTTATATTGGATGCTAAATATTCTTTTCTGTCAGAAGTGTAGCAAACCTTTCTGTCAAAGAAGAAGTGGTATACAATGACCTCCTTTACTTTTTCTGCCATTCCCTATCACATGATAAGTTCTTTAATATTTAATTGGATGCATGCAGGAGTTTTTATTTGACTATGCTAATTCCACAAGTGATGCAGGATTGGATAAGGAAATTTATCATCGGTATGATTCATTTATTATTATAAAGTACCAACTAATGTTAATTTAAGTTAAAAACAGAGTCTCTTACATTGGGAGATTTCGGTCCTGTGGATGATGCTTTTAGCGAAATGGACTGGAATTGGCATTCAGATAACAATTATAAGCATATGAATCCTACAATTTTATGTTACTGTATTTACGTAGCAACAAATTTAAGTTAGCTTGCACTTCTATAATTTCATCATTTTATAGTTTACAATTTATACAACTTAATTTTAAGCTTGTTCATCGTATAAATCTTTTTGTTGAATGTCATGTTCACTCATATTTTCATCTGAAGAAAATAGCAATAACAGTAATGAGAAGTATGAAAACAAGAAGGTTAAAGGAGATAAGAAAGTGACAAGGCAAAGATTTGCATTTCAGACAAGGAGTCAAGAACAATTTTCCTAGGTCTCTTTTTTTCACTTTTTACATCAATTAATAATTCTTAATCTTCTGTTTATAATTGCTTCCCTTTATGTTGTTGCTTAAATAGATAGCTAAAGAATTTGATGTCCATCTAATGACATATGATACTGAAGAATGACATTAGAACATATAAGAGTTTCAATTGTTTTATTTTTTTGGAATTTCGACTAAAAACTGCATATAGAAACAATTATTCATTAGTCATATACAAACAAGAAACTATTATTTATGTGCCAACAGAGATGCATATAAAATAGAGATAAATTGCATTTTTATGCAATAATTATTCATGAATGGATAAAAATAACGAGATTTGATTCATAAACGAACATTCATATCAAAGGTTTTAATAGAATCTAGTAATGTAATGCATTAGCTGAACAGAGTATACAAATGCTATATCATGAACCAGGCAAATGTTCCATCTTTAGTCGCTTTTTTGTTTGCAAAGTGTTTAGCACTACTACAAAAGTGGGCATATTCGACACAAGTTTTATGTGGCCATAGATCGAAAAAGTGTTGCATTTTCACCTTTTTTCAAATAGGCAACACCGGGTGGGCGTGGCATCCACAGCCGTTGCCTTAGCCCTCTAAGGCAACGCTTTAGCACATCTACTGCCACGGAAAGAAAGTGTTGCATTATTGACGTAATGCAACACTATTTGTACGTAATGCAACAATATTCAGCGTTGCTTGAAAATTAATTAGATCCTGGGTACCATGAAAAACAATTGATGGTGGGTACATAATAAACACCAGTGTAATCAAGAGACTAGGAAACCCATGATTCCAGCATACACAATACCTAGCTTAGCTGGAAAGTTCGATGAGCAACCCATGATTCCAACATACTCACTTTTTTCTGCACTTGTATAGGTGATCATCTTTTATCTTCATTATGTTCAAAATCGATTATCCTACACTTGTACAAGTGATCATATTTTATCTTCATTATGTTCAAAATCAGACATTTTGGTTTGCCGCTCTTATGCAGTTTCATTTCCCTCGTAAGTTAGGAATTTTTTTCCTTTTCATCTCTTTGTGGACATTATGCGATGGTGCTAATGGTGCACTGCATCACAGTAATGGTGCGCCTATGCACCACTGTAGTGCTGCAAATGCACCACATTGGTGAACTGCCCCACACAGTGGTGCAGATGCACCATTGTGTGGTGCAGTTCACCACTGTGGTGCATTTGCCTGTGGTGCATTTGCACCACAAGAGTGGTGTGCCCGTGCACCATTACTTTGGCGCAGTGCACCATTGCATATTGTCCGATGATGACAATGATAATTAAAGAAATCATCGTTGTTTCGCTAATAGATAGCTAATAATGAGAATTAATTGAGCTTATACTATACCAGCTTGCTTCTATCCATGTTCCTTTCATTATATTGAGACTGCCCAATCCTGCAGTGTTGAAGCTCAAGTGGACTTGAAGCATTAAAGAGACGAACAATGGAGCAATTTGCAGTGTGGACTAAAAGGAAGCAATAAACGACATGCTTAAGCGGTATGTGCCAAACCGAAGGTTGAAGGGATAAATATGTATGTTTTTAACATGTATCATAAATAGGTTTGTTTTCATAAGTTTGTCTAATGTTGTATGACGATTGTTTATTAAATTACGTAAATTTTGTCTATAGATATTGTATTCATATTACTTTATGAAAATGATGATTAATAATTATATTTTCATATGGTAGTTTCTAGTTTGATACGATGTTATGCATATTGTTTAGTTGAAATATGAAGAAATGAGTGTAGATTATTGATATAAATATTGCAATGGAATGCGACAATGGTGGAGTAGAAATATCAGGAATTAACGACAGCGTTTATATAGTGATGTTAGTTCGATGAAAAGAAAAAGTATATTCTTTAACAGCATAAGAAAACGCTGTGAAATATTAGTAACAACTTTTATAATCTGTTGTTGATATAGAAGCAACACACACTTGAAAACTATTAACAGCTCACTATAAATGCTGTGCACAAAGTATTAACAACTTAGAAAAAATGTTGTGCATTAAGTATTAACAAGACAGAAAAAACGCTGTGAAACACAATTTTTAACAACGTTTGTTTTCTGCTGTTGAAAATTAGGGGCCTACGACGTCATGTCGTTATACAACATTCAAAATATCGCTGTTGTATCCTACCATAGCGGTTTTGAAACGCTGTTAAAAGCGTTTTTTCTTCTAGTGTTATCTCATACTGGAGTTAAATTGATATAGTTTATATTGATTAACACTTGTGGATGCAGGGAAATAGGTTGGAGGAATCCAACTGGATTCCTCAACATTTATATTACAGTTTTTGTTTATTGTGCTATATGTTGTGTTATATAATTTGTGACTGATTATGTTGGGTTTGAATTACCCTGGCCCTAAAATTTTGGTATTTAAATACCGTAAAATATTCTCAAAAATAGAAAAGAAATTTGTGATTTAAAAGGGAATTTATTTCCGAATATCTCGAATGGTCTTGAAAATAGGAACTCGTTTTAATAAATAAAACAAAGAGTTAATTTTAAACGATATTATAATTTAATAAAATATTTATCATTGGATAAATTTAAATATAAATTCAATATATAATAAAATGGAAATCGGTTTTGAAACCCATATTTGAAATGAGATTTGAACTTAGTGATTATAAAAACGAGGTTATAAATAAATGAAATAAAAATAATATTTTTACCTGAATAATCATACTAGTAGAAGTTAATAAAGAGAAATTGGACTTTGAAATATTATTTAAATAATTTAATATTATTTTAAAATTAGAATTATTAAACGAGACAGTATTTATAGAAATCAAATAAAGTTGATTTCAGAAATTATGTAATGTATAATCTATAAATACGTTTGAAAAGGAATTTTGATTTGTTTGCTAAATAGAAAGGTATTAGTATCCATTTTATAAACGGAATTTGTAAAAATGATGTTGGTTCACCTAGTAACTAGATTTGAATCTGAAATGTTATTTCCAAATAAAAGTCAAGTTGGCTTGATCAACGAGTCTAGATTCCTGTTAAGGAATAATATTCATATTTGGTAGTGAATAACGATTTGAAAGTAATTGTTTGCAAATGGAAATGATTATAAGGACAACCGAGTTAACCGGAAATGGTAGATCGTTCTGAAGTTCAGAATATTAATTGAATATAGATTATTCGAAGGTGAATTATTTATTTAAATTTGATTCTATAGAATTCAGGAAAGTATTTTTTTATTTTCTATTTTAATTAAGATTTAATTATTTTTTATTTATGTACTTATTTAAATTAATGAATTAAATTTATATTTTAAATTAAATATTTCAGAAGTAGGAATTATAACACTATCGTTATAATGGATTCCTAAATTGAATCTGGAAGTTTCGTAAGCAATGTTTTTTGTTGGAATTTAAAGTTGTGAGCTTTGACTATTTCGAAGTTAAGAATGTTGTTCAGTTAAGGTCTGGGAGGTATTATACCCTAACTTGATTGACTTCATGATTAGCTAAGAAATGGTTAAGGTTTAGCAGCAAGGATTGGTAAGTGATACAGTTAGTGAATGATTAATGAGTTGAGTAATAATAACGATGTTTTATATGACATCGGTTAAATCTGAATAAATGGAATTTGGAAATGTTTTCCAAATAAAATCAAAGAATTTTATAAGAATAGAAAATGAGATGATTTGATAAATGAGAAGTTAAGAAATGGAAATTGGAAATGTTTTCCAATGTTAATAATGTCTATTTTCTAAATATAGCAAATAAGAAATGTCTAGAGATGGAATTATTTTCCAACATTAATAACGTATATTTTCTTGAATATGGAAATAAGGAGTTTGTGAAATTGGGAAATGATAATTTAATCAGAAATAAATTTAGGGGCTAGGAATGTTTGATGGTTGATTGATAGAATTTCCATTTGGAAATTAGATCATTGGTTGTATGGATGTTTCCTTTGATAGTTAAATCACCGGCTATCAAAGTTTAGTTTATTTTATACCTCTGTTGTCAATACGGAGAGTCCGGGATCATATTTATATTTGAAAACCACTCCGTATTGGCATAAGCGTTGCAAATTGAAATATGTCGAAGATGATTGAAGATGAAGTAAAGTGCAAGGGATGTTCTGTTATTCCTAAGTAGAAATTTCCCAAGATGGATTAATAGAATGGTTCCTTCGGGTTGTCCAGTCCCAGGACAACTTATACGGATGAATGTCTGGCAGAGTATTTCTAAATGTTCTAAAAAGATAATCGTGACCTCAAGCTCATCACCCGGAAATGACAGAAATTGGGCAAGCAACATGGCCAAGTGGGTCATTCCCATTAGAGATATTATCACCTGATCCAGAGAAATTCCATTTGCTTCTTATTCTATTCGCTGCTATATGCTTTCGGTAACGGTTGCTGATCACAACTGTTCGTGATAATATGCTCGGTACACTCAAGTTAAATGAGTGGCCAGTCATGTGTGGCCGGATTGTAAGATGTTCTTGTTGAACCCCAGTGTATCCCCTATAGAGTACACTGATCAGAAAGTGGTTCCATGCCTTCTCGTAGTTGGAATCCATTCTCCAATAAGCGCCCTGCGGTTTTTTATTTTATATTATATATGGAGAGTAAGATGCAAACGTTCCTCTAGATTGATATTTATTTAATTTAGAAACTATTAAAATATCAGTGGATTTGATATCAAAAATATTTTTGGTTATCACAAGGTAAAAATCATCCATATTTATGTGTGGATTGGTCTTACGTTTATCAATTTTTTTTGGAAAAGATTTTTGAAAGTTAAACAAATGGTTGGAGTTTACTCACACCAGTCCCATGACTGACCCAGAGTTTATTTTGTTTGTTTTACCCTAAACTCTTGGGTGCCCAAATTTTTACGGGCAGTAAAGTAGTCAGGATTTTATAGGTTCACTTGGTGGAACTTGAAGCTAGAGGCTTCATCTGTTGGCTATAGACTATCATAATTTTCGCTGTGTATTATGCTTGTATATGAAAACAAATGTTTATAACTTTTCCAGGAATAACGGTTTTGCTCTGGCGATGATATGTATATACAAATACTGATTTGTATTTCAAAGATTATGTTATATAAAATATTTTATTCGTTCCGCTGTGAGATTTGTATTCTTTATTTCTTCTATTCTAATTTATCTTTCTTTCTATTTCTCATCCTCTAACTTCATTCTATTAATGATTCGTATTTCTGTGCAATTTGGGTTGGACATATGATGAATAAGTTAACTCAAAGGGTACAGAATGTAACGACCCGCATTCTACGCATCATAGGATCGTAGAATATTTATTTCTGTCACATACGAAGTCGTATGGTCATGTAACTTTGGGAGACGACTATTGGGGTCATTTCCCATGTTCATGATTTTTCCCAATTTTTTTAAATGACCATTTTACCCTTAGTTAGCACTGTTTTGGCCATAACTTTTGACGGGAAATGAATTTTGACCTGAAACCACTTCCATTGGCTCCGGATGATGGTTTCTCTTTCCGTAGAGTGGTCACATTAGTCAAACGGACTCACCGTTTGGGAGATATGGCTGAAACAAGTTTCAGATGGTGAAAAACAACTTAATTGGGCTTAACCGGGTGATTAGCAGCTAGGCCCACAGGGGAATTTCGGGTTTAGAGGTATAGGAAGACTGATTAGGGTTAGGTTATCACTTTCATTTCAGTTTTGAGCCGCCACAAACCTTCTTGAGACCTTAGTAATGGCTTCCATCCTCTAAAACCACTCCAAAACACATTTTTAGTGAAGATTAAGCCTAAACTACATCAAAACAAGGCCAAATAGCAACAAAGCAAGGTTGGAGCTGCTGCTATACATAGGAATTCGACCCAAGCAGAGAATATTTCAGATTTGGTGTTTTATTTTGTGGCCAAGGTGAGTGATAGCATCGTTTTGACACTAATTACAGTTAATTAAGGGTAATTAGTGAAGATTAGCGAATTTATACACTAATAAATTCTGGAAAAATGTTTAGAAATTCTTAAATAATATTTCATGCCTCTGTTAGAAAATTTAGGCGATTTGATTAAGTTTTACTAAGTATGTGCTTAAACATGTTTAAGAGGGATTATAGGAAAATGTGAGGTTTTAGCCACTTTTGATCCATTTTGGTTCATTTGAATTGTTGTTTGGTGTTTGTGGTTGTTCTTACATGTTGCTATGACTCTATGGTATGTTTTATGATTGATTAGAATAGTTAGATTGGTCGAAAATGCCGTCGAATGGCGTAGAAAGCTCGCTGGAAAGTTGCAGAAGTGTGCAGGTTCCGAACCGGTTCGGATCGGAGTAAGGGGTCGGATCGGATTTGTGAACTGACCAAGGGAATTCGAACTGGATTGGAACTTGTCACTGGAGGAGGCTTGGCGAGAAGGAAGGCCGTTTACTTAGAGTTGGAGTGGACAAGGGGATCGGATCGGAAGAATAATTGGAGGCCAGATCGGATCGACTTGGAGACGCAGGGCTCGGATCGGAAGTAAACATTTGGCAGAACTAGCAAGAGGGAAGGCCACGCGGATCAGATGGCAAGGAGGGATCGGATCGGAATACGTGAAGAAATGAGGGAGCGGATCGGAGCACTGGAAGGAAGGACACCCGACCCGACCCGGAGGAGGACACCGACCCGACCCGAAGTGGAGTACCCGACCCGAACCGAATGGGAAGATGACAAGGAAGGAGGACCGAACCGAACCGACGAGGGTAATGACCACCGAACCGAACCGTATTCTAGGGCTGCTACTGCACGACAACTCTTCTGAAGACCCACTCCAATTCGATCAAAACCCGAGATGCAAAGGAAGTCCAAATGAGAAGCTAGAGCCCAAGATCCAGATGGGAATCAATGAGTTCGCTTCATGGTTGGGCTTTGCTGCGGGACGCGTGTTAAGGGGCTATCGATGTCTATAGCTTTGGACCACTATGGTAGGAGGTACGGAGGCGGATTCAGGGCCATTATGGCATTGGTAGAACCAAGGGCTACGATCAATGAAATGGGTCATTGAAATGTTTGGTCATGACTCCATGTGCTTAGCTTGGTCACAGCAGGGTTTCTACAAGTCGGTATTCGTCGTTACCTCAATTTGTCTAGTGTTCCAAAGTGGTAGATATCGTACGCTTTACGCACTGAGTGAGAGATGTGAGGATGGTTGCTATGGTTGATTTGGTTGCTATCATTATGACATGCACACCCCAACCCCCGTATTCTTACACTATTTATTATGGCACCTTAGGGTACTGTACGGTATGTGGTACTAACTCTTTGGTTGCAGGTCCAGGTTCAGGTATGGTTTAGTATACCTGTTATTATTCTGTTTAGATGCTTATCGCTCATACCAGGCTTTATGTCTGACCCAGAGTTTTATGTCTCCTCTTATTACTCTGGGTGCTCACACGAGCAGACTAGAGACAGGTTAGCTGGTGATGCACGGGCAGATGATCCGGAGACGAGCATGAGGCTTCCACGTAATATACATATATAGTATTCTCCCTGTGTGCTGTTGAAGATCACTGCTTGGGCATTGGTGGTGCATCTTCTACTTTAGCTTTCTTTGGTTTAGAGACAGTAAATTTGGAAAATTGTAATAAGCTGTATTTGAATTTCCGCTGCTCTGATGATTGATGATTGATTTTAGTTATCAGCTTATGCACTGTCTCACCTGTTTTATGCCAAGTATGTTATTATTATATTTTATTCCATGCGCTGTGAGACATCCTACAGGTTCCTTGATTAGTTCATTTCCTTCTTCCTTTTCCTTCTAACGACCCGTTCCGTGCTAACTGGACATGTGTACAGCGCACTTTTGGAGTAAATGTCGGTTGGTGCGGGGCGGGCCGTCACACTTGGTATCAGAGCTCTAGGTTGCATAGTTAACCTAGGGAAGTTATCAGGGAGAGATAATATACGTATACGAGAGAGCGTATTTGTGATTACTTTGGTTTTTAAAAGCTATATATATACTATTAGTAGTATAAGAATGAAGTCGTACTGCACTAGCACCACTATGGAGTCGTTAATCGTTTCCTTTTTCAGATTGACGATGAGCCGATATACTAGAGGTGCTGGTAGGGGAGCCAATAATGGGAATGCTACTGACATGAGGACGATGTTTACTGACCTCATGAGAGAGATGCTTAGAGATGTACGGAGGGCAGCTCCCAATGATGGAAATGGTGGTGGTCCAATAGTGCAGGCGCCGAGGGTCGACTTCGCCAAGCTAAACAAGGATTATACTAGCCTTGGTGGGAAGCCGTTTCACGGAACGGAGTCGGTCACGGATGTTCAAGATTGGTTGGATAGTTGCGAACGTATCTTCGAGGATTTGGGTATCGAGGATGCGATGAAGAGAAAGCTAGCATCCCGTCAGCTGCAAGGGCGGGCAATGAATTGGTGGAATGCTATAAAAGCAGCTACTCCCGAAGATCAGATTACTTGGGAGCAGTTTAAAGCTCGCTTTAGCGAGAAGTTCATTCCAGCTGCTCAGAAGTCAGTGCTGTTTAAGAAATTCTTAGAGCTCAAGCAGAATGGTAGAGCTGTCTCGGAGTATATTGCTGAATTTGACACTTTGTCAAAATATGGGTTATCTCTTATTGATACTGCCGAGAAAAAGAATGAGAAATTCATAACTGGTTTGGATCAGTACTTGGGGGAAAAACTTATTAACCACATCGATGAGACGTTTGAATCGATTGTGGGGAAAGCATTAAGATCAGAAAGTCTCTACCCTAAGTCGAAGACTGAGGTTGCATCTGCAGATGAGCCAAAGCCACAAGCAAGTGGTGGAGGCAAGGGTGGTTCCCAGAATAAGAGAAAGCAGAACCAAGCTAAGGATGGCCAGAAGAAAAAGAATAAGCAAGATGTTGAGTGCTTCAGCTGTGGTAAGAAGGGCCATTATGCTAGTAATTGTCGGGCCAAGCCAGCGGATAGGAAGTGCTTCAACTGTGGCCTAATGGGACATCACAAGGACAAGTGTCCACAGCCCCCTAAGGAAAAGCAAATGGTGAAAGCCTACGCTCTTAATGCTATTCCTTCTTCGTCGAATGCCCCAACAGCGGCGGAGAAGGGAAAGAATGTCGTCATTCAAGGTATGCTTTCTGTTTATGATGTTCCTGTTAGAGTTTTGTTTGATACCGGAGCTTCCAGTTCTTTCATATCTAGTGACCTGGTAGATAGGTTGGGATTGGAGCCCGAGATTGTCGATAGACCTTTAGTAGTGACGAACCCAGTTGGTGGTTCTACTAGCCTTAGCATGATTTGTCGTAATGTGGTCTTATCGAGTCATGGATGCATGTTTGTTTGTGATTGCTTTGTTTTGGGCTTTACTGGGTTTGGCATTATTTTGGGAGTAGATTGGCTCCAAAGATACGGGGTGGTGGTAGACTGTGAGGGCTTGTTGGTGACAGCTAGAGCGGATGATGGGCGGAGGATAGTGTTTGGTGGTCTACCCAGTAAGGGGGTATTGGCTAGTTTTCTAAACTCCCTCGACATTCCGCATAGTGAGTTGTCAGGTTTGCCCGTGGTTGGCCAGTATCCGGATGTTTTCGAAGAAGTGACCGGACTTCCACCACACCGAGAGATTGAGTTTCGTATTGATTTGGTAAAGGATGCCAGGCCTATAGTGATGCCACTTCGTCATATGGCACCAAGAGAGCAGCGAGAGCTCGAGGTGCAAGTCAGCGATCTTTTGAAGAAGGGATTTATCAGAAGGAGTGTTTCTGAATGGGGAGCACCAGTTGTGTTTGCTACCAAGGCGGATGGTTCCCTTCGTTTGTGTGTAGACTACCGCGAGTTGAATAAAGTGACGAGGAAGAACAAGTATCCTCTACCACGGATAGATGATTTGTTCGATCAGTTGAGTGGCGCGAGAGTATTTTCTCAGTTGGATCTCGCGACAGGTTTTCATCAGCTTAGAGTGGAAGCTGAGAGTATAGCTAAAACGGCATTTCGAACGCCGTCAGGATTTTATGAATGGTTGGTCATGCCATTCGGGCTGACCAATGCCCCAGCATATTTTGTGGATCTTATGAATAGGGTATTCAGAGATCAGTTGAATAAGTTTGTCCTTGTGTTCGTTGATGATATTTTGGTCTATTCGAGGACATATGAAGAACACAAGGAACATTTAAGAGTAGCGATGGAGGTGTTGAGAAAACACCAATTGAAAGCAAAGTTTTCTAAGTGTCACTTCTGGAAGAGGGAAGTGAGGTTCTTAGGCCATGTTGTATCAGAGAATGGTATTGCCGTGGACCCGGCGAAGGTGGCTACGGTACAGGATTGGCCTACGCCCAAGAATGCAACAGATGTAAGGAGTTTCTTGGGATTAGCTGGATATTATCGTAAGTTTATCCAAGGTTTCTCCAAAATAGCAGCACCATTGACCCAGTTGACCAAGAAGAATCAAGCTTTTGTCTGGGATGAAAGGTGCGAGAATGCATTCAAAAGTCTAAAGGACAAGTTGACAAGCGCACCAGTGTTAGTCATTCCTAAGGGGGATGAAGAGATGACGGTATACACGGACGCCTGTGGTACCGGACTGGGTGCCGTATTGATGCAAGGTGGTAGGGTTGTAGCTTACGCAAGTCGGCAATTGAAACCGCACGAGAAAAGATACCCTACCCATGACTTGGAATTGGCAGCGATCGTGTTCGCGTTAAAGATGTGGAGACACTATCTCTTGGGAGAAAGATTTGAGCTGTTTACAGATCATAAGTCGTTAAAGTATCTCTTCTCTCAGAAAGATCTGAATCTCCGTCAGCAGAGATGGTTAGAGTTCTTAGCTTCCTATGATTTTGACATCGCATACACACCGGGAAAGGGCAATGCGGTGGCTGATGCATTGAGTAGGAGACATGCCAGCCTAGGGGCTATGTTCCTTGAATGGAAGCAACTGGAGTATATCGCGGGGTTTGATTTCAGATCAAAGTGCGAATTGGATCCAGAAATGTTAGCAAGTTTGACGATCAGACCCACTTTGATTGAGCGGATCGGCTCTAGTCAAAGGGACGATCCTAACCTATTGGAAATCATCTCCAAGTTAGAGATGGGTATCGATGAGGAGATGAACAAGTATGGGCTTGATCGGGATGGATGGCTTAGAAAGAATGGAAAGCTTGTTGTTCCCAATGCCAATGGATTGAGAGATGAAGTGCTTAGAGAATGTCATCACTCAAAACTAACTATACACCCTGGTGGTAACAAGATGTATCGAGATATGAAGCAGACTTACTACTGGGAAGGGATGAAAAGAGACGTTGGGAAGTTTATATCCAAATGCATGGATTGCCAGCTAGTTAAAGCCGAACAAAAGAAGCCTAGTGGGTTGTTACAGCCATTAGAAATTCCCGAATGGAAATGGGAGCAAGTCTCGATGGATTTCATCGATGGTTTACCAAGGACTAGATCGGGACATGATAGCATTTGGGTGATTGTGGACCGATTGACTAAAAGTGCAAGATTTATACCAGTCAGATCAACCAGAACGGCAGCTAAGTTAGCAGAATTGTATATGAAGTGGGTAGTGAGATTTCATGGAATACCTAAAAGCATTGTGAGTGACCGAGACCCGTTGTTCACTAGTGGGTTTTGGAAGAGCTTACAAGAGGCTCTATGGTCAGAGTTACATCTCAGTACCGCATATCATCCTCAGACCGATGGTCAGACGGAGAGGGTGAATCGTATTTTGGAAGATCTCTTGAGAGCATGTATATTGGATTTTGGTGGATCATGGGATGACCATTTGCATCTAGTAGAGTTTGCATATAATAATAGCTACCAATCCAGTATCGGTATGGCTCCGTTTGAAGCTTTGTACGGAAGACCATGCAACTCACCACCATGTTGGATAGAGACTGGCGAGAAGTTTATGCTTGGACCAGATGTGGTGAGGGAAACTTCAGATAAAATCAAGACCATTCAACGACGAATGAAAGCTGCCCAAGATAGGCAGAAGAGTTATGCTGATAAGAGGAGAAGAGACTTAAAATTCTCCGTTGGCGACTTGGTGTTTGTCAAGATTTCTCCGTTGAAGAGCGTAGTACGATTTGGCAGGAGAGGCAAGTTGGCACCAAGATTTGTTGGCCCATTCCCTGTTCTTGAACTAGTCGGGAATTTGGCATATAGAATTAACTTACCAGAGAAGATGGCAGGAGTTCACAACGTATTTCATGTTTCCCAACTAAGGAAGTTCGTTCACGACTCAGATATGACTATTTCACCTGATCAGTTGGAGGACTTCGAAGTAGAACCCGAGGCGGTTAGGAACCGCAAGCCGGCCCGTATTGTCGAGTATGACATGAAGCAACTTCGAAGGAAGGCGGTGAGACTAGTCAAGGTTCAGTGGGGCGAGGACGAGAATGATTGTACTTGGGAGACAGAGGAGAACATTAGGAAGACACACCCAGAACTCTTTGCCTGGTAAGATTTTGACTTCGATTTAGTTTTCCGCATGCTAGGATAGGCTTGTTTGCTTGTTTTGCATGTTTGATTGTTGTATGTGGTTGTTAGGCATTGATTGACATAGAAATGTGTTTATTTTATGCTCTTATATCTTATCTTTTGTATATAAATAAATATTACTTGGGTATTGTTTTGTTATTTTTACAGATAGTCCAACCCAGCCCGCATGCAACCAGAAATGTAGAGAAATAGAGTTCAATTTGCTGTGTATTTGCATTTTGAAGAATTGTAGATGAAGATATCACATCTAGTTGCTGTTGGACAAAAAAAGGAGTGATAAAAAGGCTTTGCACATCACAAATCAATGAAGAAATATCAAGGAAGCAAGAGAAAAAGAGAAAAGGCCCAAATTTGCTTTATTTATCTAAGGCCCATTTATGTTTCTCATTGTAAACTAATTAGTGATGTAATGACCAGGCCCAGTTATCATTAGGGTTAGGGTTAGGGTTTGGCTATCTACCCTATATATACCCCTGTAATAACCTTGTAGCCACCATCTCATCTCTTATTCCATTGTTCTAATAAAAGTTCTTCTTTCTCTTTTATTTTCTGCATTTTTTTGTTTTCATAGCAACTAGTGTTGTCTATACGATTAGATTCGGTAGAACACTATTTGTATTTTGCACTCATTTGCATTAGTGATTTACCGTCTGATTAGATTTAGCGGAAATCCTAATTTAGTTCTTGTTGTTATTTCAATTTCTGCAATTTCAATTTCTGCTTTTATTATTTTCTTAGGTCAAATTGGATTTGATTAGATTCAAATCTAATTCATAGTTTTATTTCTTTTCCATTGAAATTGTGATCTGATCGTCGGTTCAGTTAGATCTGTTCTGAATCAAATCACAGTTTTAATTTTGTTTTGTTTTATTTTCAAAATCAACCTCCAAAGTTCGTCTAACACGCCCACGAAACATATAAATAAAAAAATTTAACTTTCCTCCCTGTGTTCGACCTGTATGCTACACACCTGTATGCTTGCAGAATTTATTACAAATGTCGCGCTTTTCTAATTCATAGACTAGCGTCGATCAGGCATGCGGGATCCTTTGTATGTTTTGGGTTAAGGAATTTCGGGGGCGAAATTTCTTAAGGGGGGGAGAGTGTAACGACCCGCATTCTACGCATCATAGGATCGTAGAATATTTATTTCTGTCACATACGAAGTCGTATGGTCATGTAACTTTGGGAGACGACTATTGGGGTCATTTCCCATGTTCATGATTTTTCCCAATTTTTTTAAATGACCATTTTACCCCTAGTTAGCACTGTTTTGGCCATAACTTTTGACTGGAAATGAATTTTGACCTGAAACCACTTCCATTTTCTCCGGATGATGGTTTCTCTTTCCGTAGAGTGGTCACATTAGTCAAACGGACTCACCGTTTGGGAGATATGGCTGAAACAAGTTTCAGATGGTGAAAAACAGCTTAATTGGGCTTAACCGGGTGATTAGCAGCTTGGCCCACAGGGGAATTTCGGGTTTAGAGGTATAGGAAGACTGGTTAGGGTTAGGTTATCACTTTCATTTCAGTTTTGAGCCGCCACAAACCTTCTTGAGACCTTAGTAATGGCTTCCATCCTCTAAAACCACTCCAAAACACATTTTTAGTGAAGATTAAGCCTAAACTACATCAAAACAAGGCCAAATAGCAACAAAGCAAGGTAGGAGCTGCTGCTATACATAGGAATTCGACCCAAGCAGAGAATATTTCAGATTTGGTGTTTTATTTTGTGGTCAAGGTGAGTGATAGCATCGTTTTGACACTAATTACAGTTAATTAAGGGTAATTAGTGAAGATTAGCGAATTTATACACTAATAAATTCTGGAAAAATGTTTAGAAATTCTTAAATAATATTTCATGCCTCTGTTAGAAAATTTAGGCGATTTGATTAAGTTTTACTAAGTATGTGCTTAAACATGTTTAAGAGGGATTATAGGAAAATGTGAGGTTTTAGCCACTTTTGATCCATTTTGGTTCATTTGAATTGTTGTTTGGTGTTTGTGGTTGTTCTTACATGTTGCTATGACTTTATGGTATGTTTTATGATTGATTAGAATAGTTAGATTGGTCGAAAATGCCGTCGAATGGCGTAGAAAGCTCGCTGGAAAGTTGCAGAAGTGTGCAGGTTCCGAACCGGTTCGGATCGGAGTAAGGGGTCGGATCGGATTTGTGAACTGACCAAGGGAATTCGAACTGGATTGGAACTTTTCACTGGAGGAGGCTTGGCGAGAAGGAAGGCCGTTTACTTAGAGTTGGAGTGGACAAGGGGATCGGATCGGAAGAATAATTGGAGGCCAGATCGGATCGACTTGGAGACGCAGGGCTCGGATCGGAAGTAAACATTTGGCAGAACTAGCAAGAGGGAAGGCCACGCGGATCAGATGGCAAGGAGGGATCGGATCGGAATACGTGAAGAAATGAGGGAGCGGATCGGAGCACTGGAAGGAAGGACACCCGACCCGACCCGGAGGAGGACACCGACCCGACCCGAAGTGGAGTACCCGACCCGAACCGAATGGGAAGATGACAAGGAAGGAGGACCGAACCGAACCGACGAGGGTAATGACCACCGAACCGAACCGTATTCTAGGGCTGCTACTGCACGACAACTCTTCTGAAGACCCACTCCAATTCGATCAAAACCCGAGATGCAAAGGAAGTCCAAATGAGAAGCTAGAGCCCAAGATCCAGATGGGAATCAATGAGTTCGCTTCATGGTTGGGCTTTGCTGCGGGACGCGTGTTAAGGGGCTATCGATGTCTATAGCTTTGGACCACTATGGTAGGAGGTACGGAGGCGGATTCAGGGCCATTATGGCATTGGTAGAACCAAGGGCTACGATCAATGAAATGGGTCATTGAAATGTTTGGTCATGACTCCATGTGCTTAGCTTGGTCACAGTAGGGTTTCTACAAGTCGGGATTCGTCGTTACCTCAATTTGTCTAGTGTTCCAAAGTGGTAGATATCGTACGCTTTACGCACTGAGTGAGAGATGTGAGGATGGTTGCTATGGTTGATTTGGTTGCTATCATTATGACATGCACACCCCAACCCCCGTATTCTTACACTATTTATTATGGCACCTTAGGGTACTGTACGGTATGTGGTACTAACTCTTTGGTTGCAGGTCCAGGTTCAAGTATGGTTTAGTATACCTGTTATTATTCTGTTTAGATGCTTATCGCTCATACCAGGCTTTATGTCTGACCCAGAGTTTTATGTCTCCTCTTATTACTCTGGGTGCTCACACGAGCAGACTAGAGACAGGTTAGCTGGTGATGTACGGGCAGATGATCCGGAGACGAGCAGGAGGCTTCCACGTAATATACATATATAGTATTCTCCCTGTGTGCTGTTGAAGATCACTGCTTGGGCATTGGTGGTGCATCTTCTACTTTAGCTTTCTTTGGTTTAGAGACAGTAAATTTGGAAAATTGTAATAAGCTGTATTTGAATTTCCGCTGCTCTGATGATTGATGATTGATTTTAGTTATCAGCTTATGCACTGTCTCACCTGTTTTATGCCAAGTATGTTATTATTATATTTTATTCTATGCGCTGTGAGACATCCTACAGGTTCCTTGATTAGTTCATTTCCTTCTTCCTTTTCCTTCTAACGACCCGTTCCGTGCTAACTGGACATGTGTACAACGCACTTTTGGAGTAAATGTCGGTTGGTGCGGGGCGGGCCGTCACACAGAAATTCGGGCCATTACAGAATAAAAGTACCGAAGATGACAAGCATGATAAGAAGAATGAGGTGTAAAAAGGCAATGAAGACTAGGATAGAGGAGATGATGAGCATACTCAAGATAATGAAGGTGACAAGCATTATAAGGGTATGCGGATGATAAAGGAAATGATGATCAGGAAAGAGCCAATGATAAAATGGAAAGAGGCACCGATGAGCAAGATAAGGAAAAGCAAGACAGTACAGAGATGTCGATAAGACAAATGACATGGAAATAGACGAGCACGGAAAGAATGTTGATGCTGATAAGCATGATGATGATAATATTGAAAAAAACAAAAGAGAAGAGTGAGAACGAGAATGAACATGACAATGAAGATGAGCACGAGCAGGAGGAGAAAAATGAACGTCAAAGTTTACAAAAGAGAAAAGGTAAAAAAACTAGTTTCTAATGGTAATGTTGTACACAATACATACTTTTCACCAATACATTATAACAACATATTTTAGTTGCATACATGTATGCATGTATTCAAAATAGATGCATACTTTTATGCATGTATTCAGAATAGTTGTATACCTGTATGCATAAATTCCAAAAATTTGCATACTTGTATGCATGTATTAAGAATAATTGCATACTTGTATGAATTTATTCAGAACAATTTCTATTATTGTGCTATAGGTAAAAGGAAAGAGGTGGAAACAAAAACAATGGATCTGGACGACTATGAGATGGAACCAAGATCCGTAGAAATGCATACAAAAACAAAACTGAATGTCAGAAACTGTAATAATGTTCAACAACTAGAAGAGCATTAGATCAAACAAGTAGAAGAATTTTTTACACACTCGGACCTAAGGTAAAATCAATATTCGCAAATATTCAGATATTCATAATATTTGCAAGCTTACGTAATTATTCATAATAGTTGCATACTTGTATGCAAATAGTATCAATAGTTGCATACATATATGCTATTAGGCAGATTAGTTGCATGCATAAATCTAGATATTCTCTAATTATATTACATAAATTAACAGTAAAAGTGCATACCTCAATGGTATTGCTAAAATATACATTGTTGGAACTTCGTTGGGTGATTTAATACTTGGAGGATTCTTGGAAGCACAGGTATCACCACATTTAGTTACTGTATAGTAACAATAATTCCATTAATCTTTTGAAATACCAGTATATATTCAGCTTACTGTAACAATTACAATTTACTAATTTTAATAGATAATAAACTGGTTTGCACATGAGCTGCATAAAGACCATCCATAAATTATATACATCAAAACTAGTGCTCCTGTAAGTTTTTATTTATTTTGCACCAAAATTTACTTATAACATAATAGATTTTGGTCACTAAAATGAACATTTACGGGGATTTATAAAGAATAAAGTCACGAGACAAGTAAAGGGATTGGTAGATGATAAAGTGAATGAAGGCTACGCATTTTGCACAAAAATATTCTTTCCTATCCACCATGATAGTCATTTTTCATTATTATAATTTAAACAAAAGATAGAAGTTGGATCCACTATGACTCAATGAAACCATACCGCGAAGGAGACCAACACAAATTAGCAAGAGCAGTGGTATGTAAACTGAAAATAATTGATATGCAAATTGGTATCGAAACTATTAACAACAATTATATATATATATATGTATATATATATATATACATTTTTTTTCTTCTTGTACAGAGAAATCATGTCAATACATTGCTGAAAAAGATTGAAAAGAAGAACTATTAGAAAAACAAACAAACTGAATTTTCTGATTGCCCACAAAAAAGGCAATACGTAAATAAATATGTTCAGAATAGTTGCATACTTGTATGTATATATTATGTATACTTCCATACTTGTATGCAGATTTCCTAAATATTTTTATACTTCTATACAATTATTCAAAAAAGTTGTGTACATGTATGCATATTGAAAATAATTGCATACATGAATGCATGTATTTAAAATAGTTGCAAACTTCTATGCTTCTACTCATAATAGTTGCATACTTGTATGCAAATATTCAGAAAAGTCGCATATTTAGACATATATGTTCTTATCAAAAACAATTATTCAAAAAATTTGATGATATTTTACAATTTCTGCAGTGTCGATTGTAGAATGTTCGTAATTAATATAATGAAACAAAGTAGTGAGAACCAAGAACTTGATAAAAAAGGTTGAAATATACTAAAGCTGTTTATCTGCAACGAGCTGCGATTGTATACCAAATACTTAATTGCAAGCCATATAGTTGGAATGCAAAAGAAGCAGATCTGACACAGAAATATTTGCTATCACATGCAAATATAACTGATTGAAATTGGGAAAAATGATGTTTCGAATTCTTGTAAACATTTTGACTAAAATACAATATTTGAATTACTAGCACGTGATTATCTAGTTTGTAAGCTGAATTAGTTGGAATGCAAAAGAAGTAGATCTGACACAGAAATATCTGCTATCAAGTGCAAATATAACTGATTGAAATTGGGAAAAATGATGTTTTGAATTCTTGTAAACATTTTGACTAAAATACAATATTTGAATTACTAGCACGTGATTATCTAGTTTGTAAGCTGAATTATTGTGGATTTTATTGTACTGAATTAAGTTCGTTTGGTTTTACTTGATTTCCCCAAAATTGCCTGCAATTAATATATACAAAATTATATGGTTTTACTAATATTTCCTATACACATCACTGCAGCTGACACAATTAATTGGCGAAAAACCGCATACTTGTATGCAGATATTCATAATAGTTGCATACTTGTATGCATATATTAAGAAAACTTAAATGTATGTGTATAACATTCGAAATTGTTGCTTGAATAAATGCATCTATTCAGAATAAACGCATAATTGTATGCTAATATTCAGAATAGTTGCATACATGTATGCGTGTAAATAGGAAAAGACTTGATACTTATATTTAGAATAGATGAAAAATTATATGCAGGTATTCAGAATTGTTGCATGAATGTATGCATCTGTTCAGAATAAATGCATACTTGTATGCAAGTATTCAAGATAGTTGCATACATGTATGCATATATACAGGGGAAAAACTGGATACTTACATTCAAACATAGCAGATATATTTAATTCCGAAATAGTAAACACATATTCATAGAAATATTCAAAATATTAAACCAAAGTTCATCGCAAAAATATTAAAATACTAAATCAAATTGCAAACATCACAGAAATATTTAAAATAGTTACAAATAGTAAACACTAAACCAAAGTTCATCAAAAATAAAAATATTAAAATACTAAACCAAATTGCAGTTAGTTTTCTTTTGAAGAACAACTCCTTTTGTTATGCCTCAAATTCTTGCACAACCCACATCTAATAGTCTTTGTAAATTCACCAGCATATTTTAACCTTTTAGAAGATGATGGATGACAAGGCATTCTTCTACCTTTTGGAGGAGCTATAATTTCATCTTCAACATAAACATCTTTGCCCATAAAGTTTACGATAGGATTGATTGGATGAGAATAAGCTAATCGAAAATAACAAACTTTGAAATAATCTTCAACGTGGTCATACACATTCAACTTGTCATAACTTAAAATACATATAATAGCATGAGAAAAAGGAAAACCATTAATTTGCCGCATGTTACAAGAACAAACTCAACTATATAAATCAACAGATTGATGGACCGGAGAATGAACTTCTAACGCATATTCACTTAATTTGATAACAAACCATGAAGCTCCTTCCAAATAAAGATTTCTTAATCGAGTTTCAATCACAAGACATAAAGCGCTATTCCAAGTATAAGCAACTTTACGACGATCAGACATAAGTTTCATTAACTTCAATCTAATTTTATCCAAACAAACAGTAATAGGTAAATGTCTTTCCTCCAAAATCCATTTGTTAAAACTTTCCAAACAATTAGATGACATTTCACCATAACGAAAAATAAGAAAAAAAACATTAGTAAACTTCTCAAAAGGAATTCCGCTCAAAATGTTTGCTACTGTGGATCCACCAACATCTTTAAAATTCTTCAATGCAATATTAAATTCAATCAAATTGGAAGCATAAGCAACTCCTGCAAACATATCTAACAACATCTTCTTCTTTTATTTGGAAAATTTAGATGCAGCCTTTGAATTGTTGTTCAAATGACAAAAACAAGAACCACAAACTGAATTTGGAAACACTTTTGGAATAGCAACAATAATACCAGGATGAAGATCAGAAATGAAAACAAAGCTTCTACTCTCATCTTTAAGAAATTCCTTAAGTTGTTCACAATACCAAATCCAGTTGTCTTCATCTTCCCCAGACACAATAGCAATTGCTATAGGGAAAAAACCTGTTAAAAGAAGCAAACATATAACCAAATAAACAATAAAATAAAAAACAACAATAATTCTAGATAATTTTTGCAGACTTTAAGAATAACTGCATAATTATATGCAAATATTCAGAATAGTAGCATATTTGTATGCAAATATTCAAATATGCAAATATTCAGAACAGTTGCATATATGTGTATCCAAATTCAGAATAGATGCATGCTTGTATGCACTTATTCAGAATATATGCATACTTGTAAGCACTTATTCAGAATAAATGCATGCATGTGTATACATGTATTCAGAATATTTGTATACTTGTATGAATGTATTAAGAATAGTTGCATACTTGTATGCATACATTCAAAAGATTTTTGTACTTCTATGGAGTTATTAAGAATAGTTGCATACATGTATGCATATATTAAGAATAACTGCATATATGTATGCATATACATACATAAAAATTTATAAACTGTAAAAACACCACTTACCAGTAGCAGCCATCAAACAACCTTGAGCTCTTCCCTTCATAAAAGTAGCATCAACAAAAATTAAAGGCCGACAATATTTAAATCCATATGCACAAGCTTCAAATTCAATAAAGCCCTCTCAAATTGACATGCAGCATCATTATACTCCAAAACAACTTTACACCCAGGATTAGTAGTAACAACAGCATCACAAAATGACTGCAAATGATGGTAAACATTATATCGCTTCCATGTAAATCTTCTAATGCCAACATCTTTCCACTATAAGTAAAATAATACTTCAAAATAACATTATAATCTATTTAAAACAAGTTAATAACGTCCTTGGTCTTCATAAACGGATTAGAATGAAGATGATCATAAACCAACAACTTAATCAGTTTACTGGATACAATAAGATTGTTTATGTCATGAATTCCGACACCATAAGTATGTTCAGGTTGAAATCTCTTTAGAACAAAATAGTCTGGAAGATTAAACTTAAGAGAAGCATGAATCCTGAAACTACAATTTTGTTTAGAACAAACAGTCGTAACTCTTTTCTTCTCGTTCTTAACCAAATTAATCATGTATCCAGCATAACCTAAAGCCTAAATTTAGTAACACCTCCTGGAAATTGCTGATCGACAAAAAAAAAACAGGTTGATTCAAATCACTTCTCAATAATTTCCTGAATTAATTGTTCGAATCACTGGTACTAGTAAAAGAAGAATCACTACCACAAGAAACATTATCTGACCTTGCATTGTTAACTGAAGAACTACTACGATTGATCTCAACAAAAATAACCAAATAATCCTCACAATTATGTGCCGCCAACAACATAATAGATTAAAGATCACAATTACTTTCGATATTCCTTCTCAAACCATCTCTTATTGATATAAATCAAATGACAATGAACTTAAATCAATCCATTTACCACAAACAACATCTCTTACGATAGCAACAGAACTATCAAAATAAAGACATATAGAAAAACTATCATTCCCAAACATCAACAACACCAATATACCAATATCAGCAGGAACACTGTTATACAAAGAAGAAAATCAATAATAATAAGATTTATCACTAGTAATCAAATAAAACTACATACACATCTGAAAATTATTATAAATACATGCATACATGTACGCATATATCCAGAATATCTGCACACTTGTATGCAACTATTCAGAACAGTTGTTTTCCAGATATTCAGATTAGTTGCATATTTGTATGAACAAATTCAGAATAGTTTCATACTTGTATGCACATATTCAGAATAGTTGCATACATTTTTATCCAGAAATTCAGAATAGTTGCATACTTGTATGCACATATTAAAAATAGTTGCATACTTGTTTGCACGTATTCAAAATAGTTGCACAAATGGATTGAAATATAATTTCACAAATAAAGCCATATGAACAGTAACAACAAAAACACCATATACCTACAAAAATTATCAACAACTAATGACGTATTGCACCATCAGAAAAATCCATTAATAAAAGTCGAAAATAAAAATGAAACATATATGCAAAATAATAATATATATATAAATTACCTTGAAGAAGAAACATCCATTATATCTATCGACGAAAGCCAAATTAAATCCCTGAAGAAATTCCAATTAAATCGAATATTAGATCTCCTAAATTAGAACGAATATTAGATCGAAAAAACTCTAAAAAAATCGCACAATGAAGATGCCATGAGGAAATTAATGCGTTAATTTGAACAAGGGTATTTTTGGAAAAATAATAATAAAAAAAAATAGTGATACGAAAATATAAATTAGAGCGGGAGGATTACATGTTAATTAAGTTTAATTTTATGGATGTGTGCCTAATTTTCACTTATTAAATTTAGAACTAAAATTGAGCATGCGTTTAAATTTACCACGGTTACATATGAATTTCAATTGACTTGAAAATTTAAACTTAACAATAATTTGACATTCCGGAACCAACAAAATTGGTTTCGTCGAAAACGGAGGTCGTTTGCAAAATGGCCATTTTTAAGGGCTTATATATTATTTAAATATTAATAAATTCCATAGCAACGATCTGAAATTTTAATTTGGACATAACTTACTATTTATAATATGAAATATAAATTTATTACATTCATTAGAAAGTATTATTAAATAGATTCTAACGTTTCTTGTTTTTCTGAAATCTGACTTATTTTGAATTCTGTACATTAAATTGAAGTTCAAAACCAAAATTTCAAACTAACGAGGCGTTACGAGTTCGGTTTTACTTAAATTTTAAATTATACGTTCTAACTTCTTTTTTAAATTTATTTTAAGTCCATAATCCTCAAAATAAATTGTTTAAAATATTTAATTTCCATTAAAATCAATTAAAAGTAAATTTTAAATTGGTTCCAAAAATCCGGATTGTTACATTCTCCCCCACTTAAAACTTTTCATCCCCGTAAAGGAAGGTATAATCGAAGGTCGTTTACTTAACCAACTCAACCTTCAGCCTGACTCAAGCTCTTTAAATTTTCAGTTTCTATGAACTTTCCAATTTCTCGAAACTTGGCTAACGCCATAACCTCCTTTGTACGGGTTGATCGGTACAACTACAGCTTGCCTCCCTGGGCCCTCATCAGTCAAAAAGGAAATCATAAAGCCAAGCGGCTCATAAAATCATCAAACCCAATCAATACAATAATATGTACCTTTTTGTCAGGCATATAATTTTGTTCCTCTTCTTAGCTTCCATGCAATAACCTGTCCAACATATATATACATATCCAATTCAAACAAAATTTTCAATTCAGTTCAACATTAGATTTGATTTGGCTTAATTTACCTTTCAATCTCATACTAGTTTTATTATTCCAATATTTTTAATTAGTTAAATTAATTAGCAAACATCAAAACCAACAACCAACTAGTTAATTAACTTTTTAAATATATATCTTTTATATACTTAAAAATATATATTTAATGCCAAATCACAAACATTAAAATCTAACTAAGTTTTGGTCCTCACACCGGTCAATTGGAATCATATACATATCCCACTTTCGAAACTCGAAAATAAACACTGATGATGCAATCGCTATCATCAGATTATCTCCATGCAACTAAAGTGTGATTCTATATCTACCCAGTATATTTGAGACTTCGAATATATGTTCATGACACGTATATGCAAAATCTTCCTATACTCGATAGTCCAAATATCAAATAAAATACTTAAATCATATAATAAGATATAATTTTCAAAACTAATTTTGTTTTATAAACAATACTCTTCAAACACATTTTAGGATACTACTGATCCTATCTCTAACGAGTTATTCTTATAGGATGTTACTAATCCTATCTTTGATGAATTCTTTCATCTCGTTCTAATGTGTCTTGTTCTCGTGCTTTGTAAACCAAAGCTCTGATACCAAATACGACGACCCGAACTTCCCGGCAGGCCTAAACTGAACAAGAAGACGAATTGCTTTGAGGACACGACGCATCAAAACACAGAACAAGAGAGCATTTCATTTCTATTACAACAATTTACATCAGAGAACAAATAAATAGTATATAGTGGAAAAATATCATAGATTTAGATTACATAACAACGAAAATATAATACATAAATATAATGTGTAGTGGAAAAACATCAACTACCATAGTTGAAAGAAATACAAAGATACAAAGCATTCCAGAGTATAGCTCCAGCCATAATCCAGGATCCTGTGAAAAGAAATATCCGCAAACCCAAAACTACTAGTTGTCGTATGGGAAATACGGGTACCCAGAGTTTAGGTGGGAAACAATAAACTCTGAGTCAATCATGGGACTGGTGTGAGAACTAAAATAGTTATTAACCTTATATATATATATCTCGAAAGTGAAGGTACGTGCCCTTTTCCATGTTGATGGAAGAAACCTCCCGATATTTGGTTGCATACGTTTTGTTATGCATTGATTGTGATATTTTGGAATTCATATTTCCAAAGGTTTTGATTTGAGATCCCGAAGTGAGATCTACTTTAATATGAAAGCTAGATATGTATTTCAAATGATTTGAAATAAGAATGAAGAATAAAGTCCAAAGAAATAACTTCTATAAAGCAAATTAGATTTTGAAAATCTAAGCTTGGGATTAAGCCTAAATGGGTAGTTTGAGGGATTACATATTGTTTGTTGCATCATAGGCTTCATAACTTTATTTTTTATAATTGTTTATGCACTGACATTCATGTGGAGTATACCAGTTCCGTATTATACGGCCTGGTCCCGTGATATGCTTTATTTTAAAATAAAGTTAAAAACTTTTTTTGGTTCTCACACCAGTCCTATGACTGACCTGTAGTTTATTGTATTTCACCTAAACTCTAGGTGTCCATATTTTCCACACGGGTAGCTAATAGTTTTGGTTTTATAGATATTTATTTAATATGATCCCGGATTATGGTAGGAGCTATGCTCTGGATTATTTGGTGGTCTTCCGTTGTGTATATTTTATATTTCCGCCGTTTATTGTAATTTATCTTCCGCTGTATTATTTGCGAAGTACTCTGATGTAATTTTTTTGTAATGACAATGAAGTATTCTTTTGTTTTTGCATTGTATGCCCAAAGTTAACGATGCGAGAATTTCTGACTTTTGGAGCGGACCCTAGGTGTTTACGGTCGATTCGAAAGGTAGGGGTTTTCGGGTCGTTGCACTGCCAAATTCTTAAGTTTTCTTCTTTATGAATTCTCCTTATAAAAATCCATTCCTTGCTTATATAGAAAATCATCTCCCATATTCCTAGAAATGTAACCAATCCCCTTTTTAGATTTAATAACTCCTATTAATAAAAATTCTTTTACTTACAATATCCTCTTTAAAGCTCAGCATCACTTACAATATGGTTTATAATTTCAAATTAACTTTAAAAATTTCATTGTATATTTATTTTACTTTTAAAAATCTTCCTTATTTAATAATTTTCATTTAAGAAAATATTATTATTATAAAACTTTTATATATAAAACCATAGAATCTAATTCATATTTTATATATGGGAAATGTTAACTTATTAAAAATATTAAATTATAAATTATAATTTCTACTAAATAAAATTCAAGTTTGCTTTCTGGAAATAAATTATTTTATAAAATTTGACATAATTGAATTCCAATTATAAATCCCTTGGATTTATCTCAGTTCTGTTTACATTCAAACATCACAATAAGATTTCATCGTTTCTCTTTAAAACGATTTCCAATTCCCCTTTTTAAATCCACTCTTGAATTTACATTCCAAAATTATCCAGTGATAATTATTTCGCTTCATTTATGAACATCGTTTACAAACTTAAACTACTTGTTTTTATTATTAAAAACAACTTATTATTTCCTAGCCCATTCAAAATTCAATTTCTATTTTGGAAAAATAGTTTTTTCCTTTTTAAAACCCAAATTCTTTTCCCTTTTATTTGAATATATTTTTACGATATTTTAAATGCCAATATTTAAGGCCACTGCTATTCAAGCATCCAAAACACACAACAATCTATCTAATTTATTCAACATTTCACATATATATACATATATGTAAACAAAAAATAATTAATTCGAGGAATCCAGTTGGATCCCTCCAACCTGTTTACTACATCCACAGATGTTTGACAAAATAAATAATACCAATCCCGCTATGAGGCGGGATATCGTGGTATAAAAGGCCATTCGTTATTATGCGGACGCATAGGGTCTCATCCGCTAAAATATGCGGGAATATCCAACTATCAACCTTAAATGTAACTAATTTATATATATATATACACCAGCAATCAATTGATAATATTTTATCAATTCATCCAAACAAGCATCAAACTACATATAAAAATTCTATGCTAAATAAAATTTTCATTTATAATAAATTATAAACAAACCGTAGATAGTGTGTTTACTCACCTTGATTTTATCATTGAAATAGCTATGTGTTTTCAATTAAATTAAACAGTCGTTTAATATAACCGAAAATCCAAACTGCCTCCAAATCACTCCAAATTAATGTCATTGCGAAGTATTTTCCCAATGATTTCAACCATCTTCGTTTCGTTGAAAACTGTTATCGTATGAAATATATATATGCGTTATAATTTTGATAAAATTTAAATGATCGTTAACTTGTTAATTAAAAATTGATTAATAATTTATTTTACCTTAATCACCATATTTAACAGCCTTCTTCCTCCCTGACATAGTTCGGTCCCTCTCACCATTTCCAAGCTTCTGCCTTCCTTTTTCTTCCTTATCTTTGCACTAAAATGGAAACTGACTTCAATCATCATCTCTTTATCTCCTCCTCATCACGAACTTCAACTTGAAACACCCCTGGAATTCGCGACTTCGCCCATTTACAGCAGCATTCGAATAATTGTGCGATCCTTTTTGGTTTGAACCCCCTAAACTCCCACAATCGAAGCGCCTCATCTTGCTGAGCATCACACCACCCTTGAATCTCCCTCCGACAACGCTCAGTGCTCATCGCGGCCATCCCTGGGCTGACGGGTTCAAAGTCGAACCCCAATACTCGAATCGCAGGCCATAAAATGGACATAGGATCGAAGAGCATGGGCTAGCAAATCCAAAGCGATTTATTTTAAAACTTTATAGCATGAAATGGAATTGATAGAATGAATGAAAAATAGAAGAGGAGTTGGGGTTAAGGGTTATATTTATAGAAGAATTAATTAGTAAAATATTCTCATGAATCTTAGGCCAAAGTAACATGCTTAAACGACCACATACTAGCTCCAGTCGCGATGAAACTTGTAATCCTATAGTAACTTAATATTCCAGACACAATAGAACTAGTTTCGTTGAATTACGAGATCAATTGTAAACTTCCTTTTCATTTCTCAACGTGAATCGATACGCGTTTAAATTGTTCACGATCACAAAATAACTCCAGTTGACTTGAAACTGGAAATATTATAATAATTTACCATTACGGATTTTATAAAATTAGTTTTGTTGAAATCCCCGGTCATTTGAAAATTGACTATTCTTAAGTTCCAAATTAAATCGATAAACTATAATTGATTCCAAATAAACATATCTATTGATAATAAATTATTATTATCGTATATGCTAAAACAGATTTTATATACCTTCCAAACAAACTAACTTAAATTTAAACTCGATAATTTCAAAAACGATATTTAATTTATTTTAAAATCCTTTTATGTTTTCAATACAACATTTAAAACAAATTGAAATGTCCAAAATTAAATGACTTAAAATCTGGATCGTTACATTCCTTCCTCTTTAAAGGAATTTCGTCTTCGAAATTACTAAGTCAATAAAAATGCTACAAACCCATTAATATTACAAAAACTCTCATAGTTGAAACTCAACATTTCATACTTCTACAACTTTAGTTCCACACTGTAACGACCCGCAAATCCGTGCTATCTGAGTTGACTAAAAACACCACACGTCCAACTCAAATAACACAGAAATACGACTCATTATTAGAAAGAAGTTAGAGGATGAGAAATAGAAAGAAAGAAATATTAGAATAGAAGAAAACAAAGATCACAAACTCACAGCGGAACGAATAAAATATATTATATAACATAAGCTTTGAAATACAAATTTGTTTGGTACATATATACATACCATCATCAGAGTACACATAACATTTGATCCAGCGGAAGTAACTCTAAATAACTAACGTTGAAGCCTCCTGCTTCAAGCTCCTCCAAGAGTATCTGTAAAAGCCTGAAACACTTGACTGCCCGTACAAATTTGGGCACCCAAGAGTTTAGGGAAACAAAACAAAATAAACTCTGGGTCAGTCATGGGACTGGTGTGAGTAAACTCCAACCACTTGTTTAACTTCCAAAACTCTTTCGAAAGAAAAGATAATAGTAAGACCAGCCCACACATAAACACGGACGGTTTTTACCTTACTATAACCCAAAATACTTTGATATCAAATCCAGTGATATTATAATAATGTCTACATCAAATAAATAACCAAATAGTAGAACGCTTGCATCTCACGCTCTACATATATAGTATATAATCAAAAACCGCATGGCGCTTATTGGAGATTGGATTTCCAACATGACAAGGTATGGGACCACCTTCCGACAGTGCATCTCTAGAGGCGAATACACCTGGGTTCAACAAGAACATCTTGCAACCCGGCCCACACATGACCGACCACTCATTCCGCTTGAGTGTATCGAATGTATATCACCAACGGTTGGACTCAAACCACCGTTTCCCGAATGGGCAGAATCGATAGATTTAGAACAAAAGGAATTTCTCTAGATAGGTGATTATACACCCTAATGGGTGCGACCCACATAGCCATGCTGCCTGCCCGATTTTTGTCCTTTCCCGGTTGTTGAGGCCTGAGGCTACGCATACTTACCATTCCTCGATAACACAATCACTTTGAATGCCACATCGTCAGATCCGTTAATCACTAGTTGAGTTTGCACAAATATTCTGGATATTATGCTAAGGGATAAATCCGTTGCAACCATATATATTCATACAGCCCAACCCATTTGATCATTGGAAATACTCTGTCAGACATTCGTCCATTTACGTTCGTTCTGGGATTGAACGAAACCGAAGGCACTATTTCCATTACTAGAAAAGCCCTTGCACTTCACTCCGTCTTCAATATATTCAGCATACTTGGTTCGCAACGCTTATGCCGATACGGAGTGGTTCTTCGGATAATAATCCAACCGGTCTCTCCATATTGACAACGATGGTCAAAACTTCGATAGTCTGTGATTTAACTATCGAATAAAAACAAGTGTTCATCCAAACATATCAACAAATCACTGGGCCCTTTAATTAATATTTCATTAATCAAATCACTTTCCCATTTCCTTATCAATATTTGTTACCCAAATATTCTCAATAACCATATTGGCCCTTTTCGCTATTTTTGATTTCGTTTCCTTATCGAAGTCTATATATATATCGATATATAGATTTCCAATTGTCAAATTTCTTAAAAATATTCTAACTCCTTAAATTTCCGGAAAATTTCGCCATAACCTCCCCTGTATCGGGAGCATCGGGAAATTTCAAATAGCTTCCCGGTATCTTCCTCAATCAAAAAGAAAAAGGAAAAGCCAAGCGGCTTGCCGATACGGCGCATAAAACCCATATATGAATTAAACATGTACCTTTTTGTCGGGCATTACATTTATAAACTTCATATACTTCATCCCATACCTGTCTAACCCCTGTTCACCTGTTTTCAATTCAATTCAATACCATCTAATCGTTTGAATTCAGCTTCGCCCATTTATTCTTTAAATCGGCCATTTGGCCTATTTCACTTCTTTGTTGAACATAACATGTTCAAACAAAATGTTTAACTCGTTCATAACCAAATTGAAATTTCAATTTCATTTTGTTTCCCTTTCCGACTTCAAATATAAATTTCCAAATCAAATTCCCTTCTTCAAGGTCCTATATCAAATTCAAACCCCCGTTAACTAATTATTATTCAAATTAGTTAATTCTATTCAATAAATCAAAAATCTGATTTCTGTTTCAAAAATCATATTTATTTACACAGCTTGAATTCGCATATATTTTACAACTCAACTCTGAAATTTTCTAAATAGACAATTCGGATTTTCTCTCTTAAAATCCTTTTATAACATTAAATAAACCATTTTGGTTTTAAAATGACTCTGGCGTTGTTTTTCTGAAAATTTGATTTTGACATAACTCAAAATCTATACGACGAAATTCATATTTTTCTCTTTCATTAGAAAGCTATTATCAAATCGGTCCTGACGTTTCTTGTTTCGAAGAATTCCGACTCCAATTGAGTTCTGTATACTCAATTGAAGTTCGAGTCGCCAATTTACGAACTGCAGCGCTGCGGCGAGTTCGTTTTAATTATATTTATATATATAACTTTTAAACTTCTTTAAAATGAATTCAACTCCATTTTAACCTTATTTGAATTCCTTGATTCAAATTCCAATCTCACTTTTGAATTCTATATTTCAAATCCCAATTCCTTTTCTATTTGATATTCAAATTCAATATTTAAATTTTCTATTTCAATTCCATATTCATATTCTATGTTCGAATTCGTTTGAATTCTTTTATTCAAACCCTATATTTAAATTCCATTGTTTAAAACCCATTTGAATTTCATATTCAAATTCCATAGATTAAATCCTATTTGAATTCAATTTGAATCTTTTACATTCAAATTTCATTTTCCATTTCCATTTGAATTCTAATATTCAAACTTATTTCCAACCCCATTTGAATTCTAATATTCAACTTATTTAAATTCTATTTGAAATTCTAAATGTTTCAAATTCCATTTTCTCTTATTTGAAATTCCCAATATTTCAAATTACATTTTTCTTTTATTTGAAATTCCATTTTTGAATTTCCTTTATGCCAATCCCATTTGAATTCCTTTGAATTCAAATCCTATTTCAATTCCCTTGAATTCAAATCCCATATTTAAATTCCTTTAAATCCAAGTTCTATATTTGAATTCCTTTAAATCCAAGTTCTATATTTGAATTCCTTTAAATCCAAGTTCTATATTTGAATTCCTTTAAATCCAAGTTCTATATTTGAATTCCTTTAAATCCAAGTTCTATATTTGAATTCCTTTAAATCCAAGTTCTATATTCGAATTCCTTTAAATCCAAGTTCTATATTCAAATCCACTTTGGATTTTCTATTTGAATTCTAAATTCAAATTTCCATTTCCCTTTCTATTATTCAAATTCATTTTCAACACCATTTGAATTTCTATTTCTGAATTATCAAATGATAATTCTTTTCACTTCATTTATAACTTCGTTATAAAAGAATTATTTATAAACTTCGTTTAAAAAAGAAACTACTTGTTTTATTTTTCAAAAACAAGTTTATATTTTTATTTCCGTTTAAAATTCAAATTCTATTTAAAAAAATAGAAATTTCCCTTTTTAAATCTCAAATATCCTTCCACGATATTTTTAAATAGCATTACTTAAGCCCAGTGATATTTAAACACACAAAGCAACGAATTATTTATTTTTCTAACACATCATATATATAACAATATATATGCAAACAAATAAACAAACAGATAATATTTTTTTGAGGAATCCAGTTGGATTCCTCCAACCTGTTTTCCTGCATCCACAGATGTTAGCACATAAATAATACCCATTCTGCTTCGTGGCAGAATATCGCGGTATAGAAGGTCATCCACTAATCATAGCGTGGGGCGTATAGGGTAATCATCTGCTATGAAACTGCGGGCATCCGCTAATGAGACTGCGGGAATCCAACCAATCAATCAACCCAATATATATATATAGCCTAAATAACTAATATATATAAAACAACCAGAAAGCATTCACACAAGCAACAAACAATTATTTTTAATGAAATAAAAATAATTCTAAAGGTGAGTGAGATTTACTCACCGGAATTTCCTTTGCTGAATGTCTCGTGGAAATTCAGATCTTACGGCTTCGAATCGCCTCGAATGAGTTTTATCGTGCTCCTATGAATATTTATTTAACGATCTATATTTCAATTACGCATAAATAAATGTCATATGTATATATATATCCATTTTCCCATTTAATTAAATCACCAAATTGTTTTAATTAAATATCCAACTCCTTTTATTTATTTTGAGTTTGAAATCTAAATCAAACTAATATGGTTTAAATAAAAGAATCAAAACTAACCAACTTATTTTCTATAAACTAATTATATAAATTTATTTGCTTTTTATATCACTAATCCCTCTATATAAACTAACTTAAAAATCCTAATCACTTTATAAATTAACTAAAAAAAATGTTATTAACAAATTTAACAACCGTTATTAACTTGCAAATTAGAATTAAATTAAATAATTTATATTACCTTAATTACTTCTTTCTCCTCGGCATTTCACCAAGCGCTTCTCCTTCAATCTCGAAAACTGCTCCTCACAGCCGCACTCCCCCATTCGAACTCCTCTGTCAACCATCGAACAACTCCAGTTCGTCATCTGGACATCGCGCCTCACCGGCCATCCAGTTTACCACCATCGACGAACTCGCCCCCGCTACCCATCAACTCCGCTCTCCCCAAAATCCATCGCGACCGTTTTCGTCGCATCCAACTCCATCGCAACCTTCCAGACATCGAACACTTAAAACATCATCGAACTTAAATCCTTAAATCGCACTAACGGTGATTACCTTAACATCACCAGAACCCATCGCAACAGCCTCCAACCACAGGCCCCTTTGCGATCTCGATTTCGTGGTAAACCCAGTTCGTGGTGTTCTCGCGTTGACTGTCCAAAATCGCACTCCAGGCCTCGCTATATCCAAGTACCACATCGCGCATCCAAGACTGTTCGATTTCGGAGGGTTGGAAAAAGGTGATTCCGATTTTAAGATTAATTGAAAAGAGGTAGGTTACGAGGGTTGAAAAGACCCGTAACTTCCCCGTAAAGGAAAGCGACGGATAGTTAGAGAACAAACCACAACAGAACGCATACAGAAGAACATTTCGCTGTATATTACAACAATGCATCAGATTACAAGAATATACAGAGTAAAAAAGAATATTACACAGAAATATCAGAGATTTAAATTACATTTAAATACATCGCAGCGGAAAATAATACAATACACAACTAGAAAGAGATACGGATACAAAGCTTTCCGGATATCGTTCCAGCTGTAAACCAGGATCCTGTGAATATAAATCTGCAAAACCAAAACTACTAGCTGCCCGTGTCAAAATAAGGGCACCCAGAGTTTAGGTTAAAACAATAAACTCCAGGTCAGTCATGTGACTGGTGTGAGAACTAAAACAGTTATTAATCTTTATTTTCAAAGGTAAATCAAGGGACCACGCCGTATAACACGGAACGGGTTTCCTCCCAAGAATACCAGTGCATAAAACAAACAGCGCAATGCTAAATAAAGAAAAAATGAAGCTGTTATAAGACCCAGGTCCCATCACACAATGCAACGCAGCCGAGGATAGGGTTTTCCCTTATAACAGCCAAAGAATGCTTGATACGTTTAAAACAAATCATTTGATACTATAATAAGTGCATAGTGTATAAAACATCTTCAAATCATAAGTATCAATCATAGGCGGCATGGGTACCATATATCATGTCGCCATATATAGGTTTACAAATAAAACCGCAAAGGTCACGTATTTGGAAATTGGATTTCCGTCTATGAACCGAGGCAAAAGATAGTCCTCAACCGATTCGAGACAATCTAGCCCATGTCTCAGGATCAGAACGCATCAACCCTTTAGATCGTCAGGGCCGGTCCACCGATGTGGATTATTATGCCTGAACAATACGTCTCTCCGCCCTTTGGGGCGTAAGTCTGGTCCGTCAGCCGACCAGAATGCATTCGGCCGAAACCGATATAACCGAGGCGCCTCGCAACAGCAACAACCACATAAGTCAAACTCGTCAGGGCGTGTAAAACCACTGACGCCACTACTTAGCTAGAAAGAAACGCAAGTCCTCCCTGAGGTCCGTCTCCCGTTTTTGGTTCATACCTGGTGTGAAACACGCGAGGTAAACGTTACACAAAGCTACGCCACAAAGGCCGTGCTTTGATCATCACCACAAGACTTTGCTTTTCAACAGAAGCCTTGATCATTTGCATCTTAGCATGCCACACAGGCAAACCATCCTATGCAACCGATATCAGTCACACAGAATGAAATCCGATGTCAGACACACAGTCCACTTACAAGTCCGTTCTGGGTCTGAACGAAACCGGAGGCACCTAGTACCCCGCATATCCATCGATCTCCAAGTACGTCTGGACGATCATCAACTGTTTCCATCTTCTTGGGTGTACAGCCCAATCAAGATCATCAGTTATCACCCAAACGACGTGAAGACCTCCGGTCTTCGACCATCGTCTTCATCTTCGACTTATCGTCGTATCAGTTACTCAGAATGGGATAGACCCGGTCTTTCCGAATAACTCGCGTATATTTTAAATAAGTGCTACACAAACACAACATACGCCTCATTCCAATTCATTAGTCACTAACCGTAAATTAATCAAGAGAATAATTCCCCAAATATTAACCCCGAAGGCCGAAACCAACATCAGATCAATATCCAGAAAACCATTCTGCTTGGCTAACCGCCAGTTAGTTTCTAAATTTCACATTCAAATCTAATTAAAGATTTAACTATCGCCTGGAGCAAAACTGGTGATACTCCATTCTCGATCTTTTCAATCTAATTAAAGATTCATTAAAACTCCACTTAGTTTTAATCTGTGACTGGGTTAAAGAATCAGTGTCATTTAAAACACGGTTCACGATAAACCCAAAGTCACATCCCATTAATTATCGGGTTAAAGAACAAGTGTTATTCAAAACACTGTTCACGATAAACCCAAAAATCAATATCCATTCAATTCCAATTAAATATCATTTAATTGGTACACTTCATTAAATCTAAATCAAAAGATTTAATCTTTTCTCAGCTGGGTTCAAGAACAGTGTTAGTGAAGACACCATTCACGACAAACCCAAATTACATTCATTAATTATCGGGTTAAAGAACAAGTGTTATTTAAAACACTGTTCACGATAAACCCAAAAATCAATATCAATTCAATTCCAATTAAATATCATTTAATTGGTACACTTCATTAAATCTAAATAAAAAGATTTAATCTTTTCTCAACTGGGTTCAAGAACAGTGTTAGTGAAGACACCATTCACGACAAACCCAAATCACATTCGATATTCAATACAAGGCTCTGAATAGAAAATATATCGGCTTATATTCAATATCGAATTCTACGACTAACAAATGTCGTATTGGAAATAACGATACAATATATCTTTCAAATTTCCATAACAACATTTGTATAATCACGAATTTCAACATCGAAATATTCCGAAGACAATTTCGATTCAAATCCACTCCAATGCAATCATTGGAAATTTTGGTTATTTTCAAAACCCTTTTCAAATTCAATTTATTTATTTAAAAATAAATAGAATTATAATTCTAGTTTAAAACTAGTTCATTTCGATAAAAATCTATTTTTATCTTTTCAAATATGGAGTTTTTCATCCCAAATCTTCACAAATCATTTCTTATGATTTTACACAAATTATTACTATTTTTAATAATTTTATCAAGGCCCGTACAGTCGATTTCCAACAATGGCCATCGAACTGCACTTACAGCGACCTTTTTCGAATTTGATTTGGACGTATCTCCAAATCCAACCGTTAGATTTCAAATTTCTAATATTCGTTAGAAAGCTCTTTTCGATACGAACCCAACGGTTCCGGTTTTAGGAGAATCCGACGGTCGGATCTCCCGTAATGTTCGTTTGAAATAAATGGTCGAAATTCGCGAACTGCCGCGGCGCGGCGCGTTCTATTCAGGCCCTTATATTATATATATAATATATATAATATATATTTCGTCGATTTTATTTAAAACGGATTATATAAATAGTTTTAAATTCGTTTCAAATTCTATTTCAACTTCTATTTCAATTCAAAGCCAAAATTGAATTCTTCTTTATAAATTCGTTTTAAAATTCATTTCTATTCAATTCGAATTTCAATTCAATTTGAATTCATTTCAATTCGCTTTCAATTCCATTTGAATTCGTTTTCAATTCAATTCATTTCGAAATCGTTTTCAATTCAATTCATTTCGAAATCGTTTTCAATTCATTTTGAATTCGTTTTCAATTTAATTCATTTCGAAATCGTTTTCAATTCATTTTGAATTCGTTTTCAATTCAATTCGTTTCGAAATCGTTTTCAATTCAATTCATTTCGAAATCGTTTTCAATTCAATTCATTTCGAAATCGTTTTCAATTCAATTCATTTCGAAATCGTTTTCAATTCAATTCATTTCGAAATCGTTTTCAATTCAATTCATTTCGAAATCGTTTTCAATTCAATTCATTTCGAAATCACTTTCAATTCAATTCATTTCGAAATCGTTTTCAATTCAATTCATTTCGAAATCGTTTTCAATTCAATTCATTTCGAAATCACTTTCAATATTCATTTTAAAATGAATAAAATCGATATAAATATCGTTCACGTCAAAATGGCGTCAATCCAATCAACACGGCTTCATAAAGTTCTATTTTCAAATATTCTATTTCAAATATTTCTTTTTCAAATATTTCTTTTTCAAATATTTCTATTTTAAAACTGGAATGAGGCCCAATCAATTACCATATAAAGTTAATTATATGGATTTTCATACAACACATGTATAATAGCCTTGAAAAATAATCAACCATCAACCAAAGTGCACTACACTGTATAAGCATCAAATATAGACATTTAACGCTTATAGCAGCTTGTCAATCAATCGATCGACATATTTAATCAATCAGGATGAGTGAACTTCAAATTTCATCCTAACACCCGTGTGGGGTTTCAAACAATCAAACACATATTTTATTTGTGCAGTTAGGCGATGTGTAAAATTTATCGACCCAATCAACGTCATTCAAATAGGTGTACATAAACAAACCGTCTGGTTTGTAAATGAATATTTATTTATTCACATTCACGTTAAAAATTATATTTTTAACGATAACACATTTTATTTCAACCTATGAATTTCTATTCAATTCATTTATTCAATAAAATGATATTTTTATTTTTCTAACATGTTTTAGAAAATTTCGGCGGCATAACGGCACGATACTAGAAACGGGACGAGGCCTAGCCTTATCCCCGGTCTAGTGAAGGCCCACGCCATTCACAAATCAATTTCAATCAATTTCCAATTCAACCAAACGAATAAATCAATCACCCAATCATTCAACTAAACAAACAAGTCCATGGTCTGTGGACGGGTGTCGGGTGCTTCTAATAAGCACCGTCTGCATCCTAGTATATATATATAACTAGAAAAATAGAATTTGAGTGAGAAGTTCTCACCTATAGCTATCCTAGCTCCACGGCTCTTCTTTTGCAGAAGTCTTCGTCGTTTCGCCTTTTTGTCACCTTCGTTGCTGCTTTCACTACATACGTAAAAATCACATTTTTACTTCGCTATTCAATATTCATAAAAATCGAATTTTTACTATGTTATTCAATATATAAAAATCACATTTTATTTCGAAGTTCAATATATAAAAATCGAATTTTTCTTTCGAAGTTCAATACTTAAAAATCGAATTTTTATTTCAAAGTTCAATACTTAAAAATCGAATTTTTATTTCAAAGTTCAATATATAAAAATCAAATTTTTATTTCAAAGTTCAATATATAAAAATCGAATTTTTATTTCAAAGTTCAATATATAAAAATCGAATCTTTATTTCAAAGTTATAGATTTCGTCTTTTCTAAAATAAAGATTTGATTTTTATAGTTCCTACTATGCAAAGATTATATTTTTACCTTTCTACCATATAAAAGATTATATTTTACTACTTTAAAAATATAAAAATTATATTTTTATACTCTTTATATAGTAAAGACAATATTTTTAATATTCTAAAAATATAAAAATCATATTTTTCATTTACTACCATTTAAAAGATTACATTTTTATAACTTTTTAAACAAAATCAAATCCAGTTTTTAACCTAAACAAAATTCAGTTTTCTAAATCCCTTTTTTTTTTTTTATTAAAATCAGTTTTCTAAAACTCTGTATATAAAAATAAAATAAATAACATAAATAAATAAATAAATAAATAAATAAAAACTTACAGACAGTTTTCGAAGGGGGGGGGGGTTTGGTCTTCGCGCGATGGAGCAGGGTGGGGGCTCGACCTCTGGCGGCGGAGGCAGCAGATGGGGCTCGGTTGCGTCGGTGGATGGGGGGTTTCGACGTGGAGGAAAAGGTGGAAGAGGGGCGGAGGTTGACTGCGAGGGGGAGGGGAAGCAAGGGCGGCGGCGCGTTCATCGAGGAGGGGGCGATCGGTTGGGTGGTAGACGGCGGCGGCGGCTCTCCCTGTATCGCCTTCGTCTCTCTCTTTTTTTTTTTTTTTTTTTTTTTTTCTGAAAAATCAATTTGATCGGGGGGGGAGGGGCCAGCGGGTTAAAGGGAGAGAATTGTTTTTTTTTTTTTTTTTTTATTATTATTATTTATTTTATCCTAAAGAGTTGACTTTTACCCATGACCTCGAAACGAGGCCCACCGCCTGTCGTCCATAGCGTTTTACCCCCATTCCGAACACAATGGGATATGTATCGCAAGCTGATTTGATCGTTTCGATTAGTTTCAGTTGAATTTACATTTAAATCACTATATTGAATTTTAAACGTACATTTCAAATTACCGGGGTCACATACTAACTAGAAAAATTCCTGAAAAATATTTTCTAGCTTCGTACTGACGATACGGTCCTAACAAAACTAGTTTCATCGAATTCTGAGACCGTTTGAAAAATGGCCAATTTCCAGTCGATTAAAATCAACTGAAACCGGTCAAACGCGTTTTCCTTTGCCACGCTCACATATTGATTCGAAAAATTATGAAATTTGGAATCTAGCAATAACTTGACACTGCGGATCCAACAAAACTGGTTTCGTCGAAATCCGAGGTCGTTTGCAAAATGTCCATTTTTAAGGGCCTGAATTCCATAGCGACTATTCAGAATTTTCAACTGGACATAACTTTTGATTCCCGCTATCAAATTTCGATTGGTCGGATTCGTTAGAAAGATATTATCAATTAGATTCCATTAATTTTGGTTTCACTAAAATCCGGATTGTTTTGCACCCGGTACATTCAATTGAAGTTTGAAATCGAATTATCGAACTACCGCGCCATTTTCAATTCTATTTATAATTATATATAAATATTTATATTCTAACGACGACGCGTATAATATATACGTTCGAATTATATTCAAAATAAATTTTCCGTTGATATTATTTAAAATAATTCATTTTAAATAATCAAAACTCGCTAAAATTGCCGAAATAAAAATTTTAAACTGGCCCAGAATTTGCGGGTTGTTACAATCTCCCCCACTTAAAACTTTTCGTCCCCGAAAAGGAACAAAGTCGAAAGTGGTTTGATTATTCAACTCTACGCTCGATCAGGCTTCCATTCTCTAACCTTTCAGTTTCTGAGAATTTTCAAATTTTCAAAAATTTGGCTAACTCCCTAAATTTTTGAAAAATTTCGCCATAACCTCCCCTGCACCGGGAGCATCGGGGAATTTCAAATAGCTTCCCCGGTCCTTCAGATCTCAAAAAGAAAAAGAAAAAGCCAAGCGGCTAGCCAATAGGCTCACAAAATCATCATCACCCAAACAAAACAGGAAATTATGTAGTAAACATGTACCTATTTGTCGGGCAAACAAATTTTATTCTCTGGCTCTAGCCTCCTTGCTATGACCTGTTCAATGATATATATGTATATGCAAGCAAAAGCGACCAATTTTCAATATAAGTCAATATTTGATTCAATTAGGCATAATGGTTCAAAATTATCAAACAACTAAACAAACAACACAAACATCAATCAATTAGTGAATTAGAGTTTCAAATTCATAACTTTGATATATAGTCAAAAATCAGATTTTTGATGCCAAATCACAACAATAAGCCCTATCTAATTTTGGTTCTCACACCAGCCTAATGGAAATATATAGATATCACACCTTCGTCACTCGAAAATAAATACTGGTAACGCTGCAGCATTATCAGAATCATCCCCGGGCAACTAGAATGTGATTCTATATCTACCCAATATATTAAAACTTTGAATACACGCGGATCAGACGTATACGCAAAACCTATATATACTGGATTGTCCAACTCAATATAAATAGATAATCAAATACGAATAATTGATTTAAATTTTCAAAACAAAATTTGTTTTCACGTTAAAAATATACTCTTCACACTCGTTCTAGGATACTACTGATCCCATCTCTAACGAGTCATTCTAATTGAATATTACTAATCCAATATCTGATGAATTCTTTCGTAGGGTTCTAATGTGTCTTGTTCTCTGAGCTTTGTAAACCAAAGCTCTGATACCAAATGAAAAGACCCGTAACTTCCCCGTAAAGGAAAGCGACGGATAGTTAGAGAACAAACCACAACAGAACGCATACAGAAGAACATTTCGCTGTATATTACAACAATGCATCAGATTACAAGAATATACAGAGTAAAAAAGAATATTACACAGAAATATCAGAGATTTAAATTACATTTAAATACATCGCAGCGGAAAATAATACAATACACAACTAGAAAGAGATATACGGATACAAAGCTTTCCGGATATCGTTCCAGCTGTAAACCAGGATCCTGTGAATATAAATCTGCAAAACCAAAACTACTAGCTGCCCGTGTCAAAATAAGGGCACCCAGAGTTTAGGTTAAAACAATAAACTCCAGGTCAGTCATGTGACTGGTGTGAGAACTAAAACAGTTATTAATCTTTATTTTCAAAGGTAAATCAAGGGACCACGCCGTATAACACGGAACGGGTTTCCTCCCAAGAATACCAGTGCATAAAACAAACAGCGCAATGCTAAATAAAGAAAAAATGAAGCTGTTATAAGACCCAGGTCCCATCACACAATGCAACGCAGCCGAGGATAGGGTTTTCCCTTATAACAGCCAAAGAATGCTTGATACGTTTAAAACAAATCATTTGATACTATAATAAGTGCATAGTGTATAAAACATCTTCAAATCATAAGTATCAATCATAGGCGGCATGGGTACCATATATCATGTTGCCATATATAGGTTTACAAATAAAACCGCAAAGGTCACGTATTTGGAAATTGGATTTCCGTCTATGAACCGAGGCAAAAGATAGTCCTCAACCGATTCGAGACAATCTAGCCCATGTCTCAGGATCAGAACGCATCAACCCTTTAGATCGTCAGGGCCGGTCCACCGATGTGGATTATTATGCCTGAACAATACGTCTCTCCGCCCTTTGGGGCGTAAGTCTGGTCCGTCAGCCGACCAGAATGCATTCGGCCGAAACCGATATAACCGAGGCGCCTCGCAACAGCAACAACCACATAAGTCAAACTCGTCAGGGCGTGTAAAACCACTGACGCCACTACTTAGCTAGAAAGAAACGCAAGTCCTCCCTGAGGTCCGTCTCCCGTTTTTGGTTCATACCTGGTGTGAAACACGCGAGGTAAACGTTACACAAAGCTACGCCACAAAGGCCGTGCTTTGATCATCACCACAAGACTTTGCTTTTCAACAGAAGCCTTGATCATTTGCATCTTAGCATGCCACACAGGCAAACCATCCTATGCAACCGATATCAGTCACACAGAATGAAATCCGATGTCAGACACACAGTCCACTTACAAGTCCGTTCTGGGTCTGAACGAAACCGGAGGCACCTAGTACCCCGCATATCCATCGATCTCCAAGTACGTCTGGACGATCACCAACTGTTTCCATCTTCTTGGGTGTACAGCCCAATCAAGATCATCAGTTATCACCCAAACGACGTGAAGACCTCCGGTCTTCGACCATCGTCTTCATCTTCGACTTATCGTCGTATCAGTTACTCAGAATGGGATAGACCCGGTCTTTCCGAATAACTCGCGTATATTTTAAATAAGTGTTACACAAACACAACATACGCCTCATTCCAATTCATTAGTCACTAACCGTAAATTAATCAAGAGAATAATTCCCCAAATATTAACCCCGAAGGCCGAAACCAACATCAGATCAATATCCAGAAAACCATTCTGCTTGGCTAACCGCCAGTTAGTTTCTAAATTTCACATTCAAATCTAATTAAAGATTTAACTATCGCCTGGAGCAAAACTGGTGATACTCCATTCTCGATCTTTTCAATCTAATTAAAGATTCATTAAAACTCCACTTAGTTTTAATCTGTGACTGGGTTAAAGAATCAGTGTCATTTAAAACACGGTTCACGATAAACCCAAAGTCACATCCCATTAATTATCGGGTTAAAGAACAAGTGTTATTCAAAACACTGTTCACGATAAACCCAAAAATCAATATCCATTCAATTCCAATTAAATATCATTTAATTGGTACACTTCATTAAATCTAAATCAAAAGATTTAATCTTTTCTCAGCTGGGTTCAAGAACAGTGTTAGTGAAGACACCATTCACGACAAACCCAAATTACATTCATTAATTATCGGGTTAAAGAACAAGTGTTATTTAAAACACTGTTCACGATAAACCCAAAAATCAATATCAATTCAATTCCAATTAAATATCATTTAATTGGTACACTTCATTAAATCTAAATAAAAAGATTTAATCTTTTCTCAACTGGGTTCAAGAACAGTGTTAGTGAAGACACCATTCACGACAAACCCAAATCACATTCGATATTCAATACAAGGCTCTGAATAGAAAATATATCGGCTTATATTCAATATCGAATTCTACGACTAACAAATGTCGTATTGGAAATAACGATACAATATATCTTTCAAATTTCCATAACAACATTTGTATAATCACGAATTTCAACATCGAAATATTCCGAAGACAATTTCGATTCAAATCCACTCCAATGCAATCATTGGAAATTTTGGTTATTTTCAAAACCCTTTTCAAATTCAATTTATTTATTTAAAAATAAATAGAATTATAATTCTAGTTTAAAACTAGTTCATTTCGATAAAAATCTATTTTTATCTTTTCAAATATGGAGTTTTTCATCCCAAATCTTCACAAATCATTTCTTATGATTTTACACAAATTATTACTATTTTTAATAATTTTATCAAGGCCCGTACAGTCGATTTCCAACAATGGCCATCGAACTGCACTTACAGCGACCTTTTTCGAATTTGATTTGGACGTATCTCCAAATCCAACCGTTAGATTTCAAATTTCTAATATTCGTTAGAAAGCTCTTTTCGATACGAACCCAACGGTTCCGGTTTTAGGAGAATCCGACGGTCGGATCTCCCGTAATGTTCGTTTGAAATAAATGGTCGAAATTCGCGAACTGCCGCGGCGCGGCGCGTTCTATTCAGGCCCTTATATTATATATATAATATATATAATATATATTTCGTCGATTTTATTTAAAACGGATTATATAAATAGTTTTAAATTCGTTTCAAATTCTATTTCAACTTCTATTTCAATTCAAAGCCAAAATTGAATTCTTCTTTATAAATTCGTTTTAAAATTCATTTCTATTCAATTCGAATTTCAATTCAATTTGAATTCATTTCAATTCGCTTTCAATTCCATTTGAATTCGTTTTCAATTCAATTCATTTCGAAATCGTTTTCAATTCAATTCATTTCGAAATCGTTTTCAATTCATTTTGAATTCGTTTTCAATTTAATTCATTTCGAAATCGTTTTCAATTCATTTTGAATTCGTTTTCAATTCAATTCGTTTCGAAATCGTTTTCAATTCAATTCATTTCGAAATCGTTTTCAATTCAATTCATTTCGAAATCGTTTTCAATTCAATTCATTTCGAAATCGTTTTCAATTCAATTCATTTCGAAATCGTTTTCAATTCAATTCATTTCGAAATCGTTTTCAATTCAATTCATTTCGAAATCACTTTCAATTCAATTCATTTCGAAATCGTTTTCAATTCAATTCATTTCGAAATCGTTTTCAATTCAATTCATTTCGAAATCACTTTCAATATTCATTTTAAAATGAATAAAATCGATATAAATATCGTTCACGTCAAAATGGCGTCAATCCAATCAACACGGCTTCATAAAGTTCTATTTTCAAATATTCTATTTCAAATATTTCTTTTTCAAATATTTCTTTTTCAAATATTTCTATTTTAAAACTGGAATGAGGCCCAATCAATTACCATATAAAGTTAATTATATGGATTTTCATACAACACATGTATAATAGCCTTGAAAAATAATCAACCATCAACCAAAGTGCACTACACTGTATAAGCATCAAATATAGACATTTAACGCTTATAGCAGCTTGTCAATCAATCGATCGACATATTTAATCAATCAGGATGAGTGAACTTCAAATTTCATCCTAACACCCGTGTGGGGTTTCAAACAATCAAACACATATTTTATTTGTGCAGTTAGGCGATGTGTAAAATTTATCGACCCAATCAACGTCATTCAAATAGGTGTACATAAACAAACCGTCTGGTTTGTAAATGAATATTTATTTATTCACATTCACGTTAAAAATTATATTTTTAACGATAACACATTTTATTTCAACCTATGAATTTCTATTCAATTCATTTATTCAATAAAATGATATTTTTATTTTTCTAACATGTTTTAGAAAATTTCGGCGGCATAACGGCACGATACTAGAAACGGGACGAGGCCTAGCCTTATCCCCGGTCTAGTGAAGGCCCACGCCATTCACAAATCAATTTCAATCAATTTCCAATTCAACCAAACGAATAAATCAATCACCCAATCATTCAACTAAACAAACAAGTCCATGGTCTGTGGACGGGTGTCGGGTGCTTCTAATAAGCACCGTCTGCATCCTAGTATATATATATAACTAGAAAAATAGAATTTGAGTGAGAAGTTCTCACCTATAGCTATCCTAGCTCCACGGCTCTTCTTTTGCAGAAGTCTTCGTCGTTTCGCCTTTTTGTCACCTTCGTTGCTGCTTTCACTACATACGTAAAAATCACATTTTTACTTCGCTATTCAATATTCATAAAAATCGAATTTTTACTATGTTATTCAATATATAAAAATCACATTTTATTTCGAAGTTCAATATATAAAAATCGAATTTTTCTTTCGAAGTTCAATACTTAAAAATCGAATTTTTATTTCAAAGTTCAATACTTAAAAATCGAATTTTTATTTCAAAGTTCAATATATAAAAATCGAATTTTTATTTCAAAGTTCAATATATAAAAATCGAATTTTTATTTCAAAGTTCAATATATAAAAATCGAATCTTTATTTCAAAGTTATAGATTTCGTCTTTTCTAAAATAAAGATTTGATTTTTATAGTTCCTACTATGCAAAGATTATATTTTTACCTTTCTACCATATAAAAGATTATATTTTACTACTTTAAAAATATAAAAATTATATTTTTATACTCTTTATATAGTAAAGACAATATTTTTAATATTCTAAAAATATAAAAATCATATTTTTCATTTACTACCATTTAAAAGATTACATTTTTATAACTTTTTAAACAAAATCAAATCCAGTTTTTAACCTAAACAAAATTCAGTTTTCTAAATCCCTTTTTTTTTTATTAAAATCAGTTTTCTAAAACTCTGTATATAAAAATAAAATAAATAACATAAATAAATAAATAAATAAATAAATAAAAACTTACAGACAGTTTTCGAAGGGGGGGGGGGGTTTGGTCTTCGCGCGATGGAGCAGGGTGGGGGCTCGACCTCTGGCGGCGGAGGCAGCAGATGGGGCTCGGTTGCGTCGGTGGATGGGGGGTTTCGACGTGGAGGAAAAGGGGGAAGAGGGGCGGAGGTTGACTGCGAGGGGGAGGGGAAGCAAGGGCGGCGGCGCGTTCATCGAGGAGGGGGCGATCGGTTGGGTGGTAGACGGCGGCGGCGGCTCTCCCTGTATCGCCTTCGTCTCTCTCTTTTTTTTTTTTTTTTTTTTTTTTTTTCTGAAAAATCAATTTGATCGGGGGGGGGGGGAGGGGCCAGCGGGTTAAAGGGAGAGAATTGTTTTTTTTTTTTTTTTTTTATTATTATTATTTATTTTATCCTAAAGAGTTGACTTTTACCCATGACCTCGAAACGAGGCCCACCGCCTGTCGTCCATAGCGTTTTACCCCCATTCCGAACACAATGGGATATGTATCGCAAGCTGATTTGATCGTTTCGATTAGTTTCAGTTGAATTTACATTTAAATCACTATATTGAATTTTAAACGTACATTTCAAATTACCGGGGTCACATACTAACTAGAAAAATTCCTGAAAAATATTTTCTAGCTTCGTACTGACGATACGGTCCTAACAAAACTAGTTTCATCGAATTCTGAGACCGTTTGAAAAATGGCCAATTTCCAGTCGATTAAAATCAACTGAAACCGGTCAAACGCGTTTTCCTTTGCCACGCTCACATATTGATTCGAAAAATTATGAAATTTGGAATCTAGCAATAACTTGACACTGCGGATCCAACAAAACTGGTTTCGTCGAAATCCGAGGTCGTTTGCAAAATGTCCATTTTTAAGGGCCTGAATTCCATAGCGACTATTCAGAATTTTCAACTGGACATAACTTTTGATTCCCGCTATCAAATTTCGATTGGTCGGATTCGTTAGAAAGATATTATCAATTAGATTCCATTAATTTTGGTTTCACTAAAATCCGGATTGTTTTGCACCCGGTACATTCAATTGAAGTTTGAAATCGAATTATCGAACTACCGCGCCATTTTCAATTCTATTTATAATTATATATAAATATTTATATTCTAACGACGACGCGTATAATATATACGTTCGAATTATATTCAAAATAAATTTTCCGTTGATATTATTTAAAATAATTCATTTTAAATAATCAAAACTCGCTAAAATTGCCGAAATAAAAATTTTAAACTGGCCCAGAATTTGCGGGTTGTTACAAGGGTTCTTCTGTTGAATAAAGGAAATGAAGTTGCGATGGGTTTAAATAAGCAAAGAAAGGGAAACAACTAGTACGAGCCATTAAAATTGTTGTTTGCTTGCTACGAAGTTGGGGAGCAGGAATTTGTGCTCGAGAAAATAATATGTCTGCCTATAAACGAAGATAGGTCGGCTTTAGGAATAATGTAGGGTGGCTGAAAAGAAGTTTAATAAATTTGATTAGATTTTAATAATCAAAATATCTCGCGGTACCCTTACTCAAAAACCCGAACTGCTATTCTAACGTAACGACCGACATTCTCAGATTATGGCGTTATTCTGAACTCCACAGAATTGGTTCTGGATTTTATTTCGACTGTGAAATAACAATTTAAATTAACGATTTAAAATAGATTTCAAAACAATTTACTTTAACGATAATCAATTATTGCTCTAATCCAATATAGAATTTATATTGATCAATTGAATTGTTTCGGTTTTGTTTTAACTCAACATTAAATTATTATCATTACAATAATTTAAATATATTTGATATTAAATCATATATCAATAATTAAATTGACAAATCCAATATAAAATTTATTTATATTATTAATCCAATATTTAAAATCATACTAGATATTTAAATAAACTGTTGAAAAATCTGGGTCGTTACATTCTTTCCCCCTTAAAATAATTTCGTCCTCGAAATTGCTAAGGTAGGAAAAATACTATAAACTCACTAACTTTTCATAACTTCTTTATGTTGAAACTCATCTCTTCATATTTCAACAAATTTAATTTCACCAAAACTTTTGGTTTCTCATTCACATGCATTCAAATTGATTCTAAATCAATTCATTCACTTCGACCCATTTAACTTGTTTAAGTTAAATTTCAATTCCAGAATTCAAATCCCTGGGTTTTCTTTCCAAATTCTTTTGAAATCCCATAAATATATACATATTTTTATTTTCATTTCAAATTCAAAACATTTGAATTTGTTAAACCACTTGTTTTTTTTTTCAAACAAATTTCCATCAAAAACTTTTTCTAAGGTAGCAATTCATCACTTAGAAACTTGGAAATGAATACTGATGATGTTGCAATCATCATCAGAATTATTTCCCAGCCGCTGAAGTGAGTTCAGTGCTTTATTATTTCAAAATCCATGATTTCCTTTCAAATCTTTAAAACAAATCTATATTATTTTAATATACTTTGAAAAATATTTTTCAACTTCCCAGGATTTCGAATTCTTAATTCTGGTTTGAATTTAATTCTAATTCATCTCATTTGTATATTTAATTTCTATACAAATTCTATTTTGGTTATAAATAACCATTCTAATTTTTATAATCTCATTTGATTATAAATTCAACATCCAACACATCCATATAATAATAATTCTAGAAAATTATTCTTTCTATATCAAAATAGAAATTTTGGGTAAAATTATTTCATTCACCCACTTTAAAACAATATCGTGTTCAATCTCCTGTTCAAGTGTTTAGAAACTCCTATCGACGTCGTGGCGTCCCACGATTCGACCAGAATTCATAAACTACTCAACAGACAAGCCAACACAATATAAAACAACTTTTTATATCAATTTACAAATACGCTCTCTCGTATATATACGCTCAACTCATTCTAGGGCACTGCTGACCCTATCTCTAATGAGCACATGCCACACAAGCCTAGGTATTCGCTCAACCTAAGCTCTGATACCAACTGTAACGACCCGCAAATCCGTGCTATCTGAGTTGACTAAAAACACCACACGTCCAACTCAAATAACACAGAAATACGACTCATTATTAGAAAGAAGTTAGAGGATGAGAAATAGAAAGAAAGAAATATTAGAATAGAAGAAAACAAAGATCACAAACTCACAGCGGAACGAATAAAATATATTATATAACATAAGCTTTGAAATACAAATTTGTTTGGTACATATATACATACCATCATCAGAGTACACATAACATTTGATCCAGCGGAAGTAACTCTAAATAACTAACGTTGAAGCCTCCTGCTTCAAGCTCCTCCAAGAGTATCTGTAAAAGCCTGAAACACTTGACTGCCCGTACAAATTTGGGCACCCAAGAGTTTAGGGAAACAAAACAAAATAAACTCTGGGTCAGTCATGGGACTGGTGTGAGTAAACTCCAACCACTTGTTTAACTTCCAAAACTCTTTCGAAAGAAAAGATAATAGTAAGACCAGCCCACACATAAACACGGACGGTTTTTACCTTACTATAACCCAAAACACTTTGATATCAAATCCAGTGATATTATAATAATGTCTACATCAAATAAATAACCAAATAGTAGAACGCTTGCATCTCACGCTCTACATATATAGTATATAATCAAAAACCGCATGGCGCTTATTGGAGATTGGATTTCCAACATGACAAGGTATGGGACCACCTTCCGACAGTGCATCTCTAGAGGCGAATACACCTGGGTTCAACAAGAACATCTTGCAACCCGGCCCACACATGACCGACCACTCATTCCGCTTGAGTGTATCGAATGTATATCACCAACGGTTGGACTCAAACCACCGTTTCCCGAATGGGCAGAATCGATAGATTTAGAACAAAAGGAATTTCTCTAGATAGGTGATTATACACCCTAATGGGTGCGACCCACATAGCCATGCTGCCTGCCCGATTTTTGTCCTTTCCCGGTTGTTGAGGCCTGAGGCTACGCATACTTACCATTCCTCGATAACACAATCACTTTGAATGCCACATCGTCAGATCCGTTAATCACTAGTTGAGTTTGCACAAATATTCTGGATATTATGCTAAGGGATAAATCCGTTGCAACCATATATATTCATACAGCCCAACCCATTTGATCATTGGAAATACTCTGTCAGACATTCGTCCATTTACGTTCGTTCTGGGATTGAACGAAACCGAAGGCACTATTTCCATTACTAGAAAAGCCCTTGCACTTCACTCCGTCTTCAATATATTCAGCATACTTGGTTCGCAACGCTTATGCCGATACGGAGTGGTTCTTCGGATAATAATCCAACCGGTCTCTCCATATTGACAACGATGGTCAAAACTTCGATAGTCTGTGATTTAACTATCGAATAAAAACAAGTGTTCATCCAAACATATCAACAAATCACTGGGCCCTTTAATTAATATTTCATTAATCAAATCACTTTCCCATTTCCTTATCAATATTTGTTACCCAAATATTCTCAATAACCATATTGGCCCTTTTCGCTATTTTTGATTTCGTTTCCTTATCGAAGTCTATATATATATCGATATATAGATTTCCAATTGTCAAATTTCTTAAAAATATTCTAACTCCTTAAATTTCCGGAAAATTTCGCCATAACCTCCCCTGTATCGGGAGCATCGGGAAATTTCAAATAGCTTCCCGGTATCTTCCTCAATCAAAAAGAAAAAGGAAAAGCCAAGCGGCTTGCCGATACGGCGCATAAAACCCATATATGAATTAAACATGTACCTTTTTGTCGGGCATTACATTTATAAACTTCATATACTTCATCCCATACCTGTCTAACCCCTGTTCACATGTTTTCAATTCTATTCAATACCATCTAATCGTTTGAATTCAGCTTCGCCCATTTATTCTTTAAATCGGCCATTTGGCCTATTTCACTTCTTTGTTGAACATAACATGTTCAAACAAAATGTTTAACTCGTTCATAACCAAATTGAAATTTCAATTTCATTTTGTTTCCCTTTCCGACTTCAAATATAAATTTCCAAATCAAATTCCCTTCTTCAAGGTCCTATATCAAATTCAAACCCCCGTTAACTAATTATTATTCAAATTAGTTAATTCTATTCAATAAATCAAAAATCTGATTTCTGTTTCAAAAATCATATTTATTTACACAGCTTGAATTCGCATATATTTTACAACTCAACTCTGAAATTTTCTAAATAGACAATTCGGATTTTCTCTCTTAAAATCCTTTTATAACATTAAATAAACCATTTTGGTTTTAAAATGACTCTGGCGCTGTTTTTCTGAAAATTTGATTTTGACATAACTCAAAATCTATACGACGAAATTCATATTTTTCTCTTTCATTAGAAAGCTATTATCAAATCGGTCCTGACGTTTCTTGTTTCGAAGAATTCCGACTCCAATTGAGTTCTGTATACTCAATTGAAGTTCGAGTCGCCAATTTACGAACTGCAGCGCTGCGGCGAGTTCGTTTTAATTATATTTATATATATAACTTTTAAACTTCTTTAAAATGAATTCAACTCCATTTTAACCTTATTTGAATTCCTTGATTCAAATTCCAATCTCACTTTTGAATTCTATATTTCAAATCCCAATTCCTTTTCTATTTGATATTCAAATTCAATATTTAAATTTTCTATTTCAATTCCATATTCATATTCTATGTTCGAATTCGTTTGAATTCTTTTATTCAAACCCTATATTTAAATTCCATTGTTTAAAACCCATTTGAATTTCATATTCAAATTCCATAGATTAAATCCTATTTGAATTCAATTTGAATCTTTTACATTCAAATTTCATTTTCCATTTCCATTTGAATTCTAATATTCAAACTTATTTCCAACCCCATTTGAATTCTAATATTCAACTTATTTAAATTCTATTTGAAATTCTAAATGTTTCAAATTCCATTTTCTCTTATTTGAAATTCCCAATATTTCAAATTACATTTTTCTTTTATTTGAAATTCCATTTTTGAATTTCCTTTATGCCAATCCCATTTGAATTCCTTTGAATTCAAATCCTATTTCAATTCCCTTGAATTCAAATCCCATATTTAAATTCCTTTAAATCCAAGTTCTATATTTGAATTCCTTTAAATCCAAGTTCTATATTTGAATTCCTTTAAATCCAAGTTCTATATTTGAATTCCTTTAAATCCAAGTTCTATATTTGAATTCCTTTAAATCCAAGTTCTATATTTGAATTCCTTTAAATCCAAGTTCTATATTCGAATTCCTTTAAATCCAAGTTCTATATTCAAATCCACTTTGGATTTTCTATTTGAATTCTAAATTCAAATTTCCATTTCCCTTTCTATTATTCAAATTCATTTTCAACACCATTTGAATTTCTATTTCTGAATTATCAAATGATAATTCTTTTCACTTCATTTATAACTTCGTTATAAAAGAATTATTTATAAACTTCGTTTAAAAAAGAAACTACTTGTTTTATTTTTCAAAAACAAGTTTATATTTTTATTTCCGTTTAAAATTCAAATTCTATTTAAAAAAATAGAAATTTCCCTTTTTAAATCTCAAATATCCTTCCACGATATTTTTAAATAGCATTACTTAAGCCCAGTGATATTTAAACACACAAAGCAACGAATTATTTATTTTTCTAACACATCATATATATAACAATATATATGCAAACAAATAAACAAACAAATAATATATTTTTGAGGAATCCAGTTGGATTCCTCCAACCTGTTTTCCTGCATCCACAGATGTTAGCACATAAATAATACCCATTCTGCTTCGTGGCAGAATATCGCGGTATAGAAGGTCATCCACTAATCATAGCGTGGGGCGTATAGGGTAATCATCCGCTATGAAACTGCGGGCATCCGCTAATGAGACTGCGGGAATCCAACCAATCAATCAACCCAATATATATATATAGCCTAAATAACTAATATATATAAAACAACCAGAAAGCATTCACACAAGCAACAAACAATTATTTTTAATGAAATAAAAATAATTCTAAAGGTGAGTGAGATTTACTCACCGGAATTTCCTTTGCTGAATGTCTCGTGGAAATTCAGATCTTACGGCTTCGAATCGCCTCGAATGAGTTTTATCGTGCTCCTATGAATATTTATTTAACGATCAATATTTCAATTACGCATAAATAAATGTCATATGTATATATATATATATCCATTTCCCATTTAATTAAATCACCAAATTGTTTTAATTAAATATCCAACTCCTTTTATTTATTTTGAGTTTGAAATCTAAATCAAACTAATATGGTTTAAATAAAAGAATCAAAACTAACCAACTTATTTTCTATAAACTAATTATATAAATTTATTTGCTTTTTATATCACTAATCCCTCTATATAAACTAACTTAAAAATCCTAATCACTTTATAAATTAACTAAAAAAAATGTTATTAACAAATTTAACAACCGTTATTAACTTGCAAATTAGAATTAAATTAAATAATTTATATTACCTTAATTACTTCTTTCTCCTCGGCATTTCACCAAGCGCTTCTCCTTCAATCTCGAAAACTGCTCCTCACAGCCGCACTCCCCCATTCGAACTCCTCTGTCAACCATCGAACAACTCCAGTTCGTCATCTGGACATCGCGCCTCACCGGCCATCCAGTTTACCACCATCGACGAACTCGCCCCCGCTACCCATCAACTCCGCTCTCCCCAAAATCCATCGCGACCGTTTTCGTCGCATCCAACTCCATCGCAACCTTCCAGACATCGAACACTTAAAACATCATCGAACTTAAATCCTTAAATCGCACTAACGGTGATTACCTTAACATCACCAGAACCCATCGCAACAGCCTCCAACCACAGGCCCCTTTGCGATCTCGATTTCGTGGTAAACCCAGTTCGTGGTGTTCTCGCGTTGACTGTCCAAAATCGCACTCCAGGCCTCGCTATATCCAAGTACCACATCGCGCATCCAAGACTGTTCGATTTCGGAGGGTTGGAAAAAGGTGATTCCGATTTTAAGATTAATTGAAAAAAGGTAGGTTACGAGGGTTCTTCTGTTGAATAAAGGAAATGAAGTTGCGATGGGTTTAAATAAGCAAAGAAAGGGAAACAACTAGTACGAGCCATTAAAATTGTTGTTTGCTTGCTACGAAGTTGGGGAGCAGGAATTTGTGCTCGAGAAAATAATATGTCTGCCTATAAACGAAGATAGGTCGGCTTTAGGAATAATGTAGGGTGGCTGAAAAGAAGTTTAATAAATTTGATTAGATTTTAATAATCAAAATATCTCGCGGTACCCTTACTCAAAAACCCGAACTGCTATTCTAACGTAACGACCGACATTCTCAGATTATGGCGTTATTCTGAACTCCACAGAATTGGTTCTGGATTTTATTTCGACTGTGAAATAACAATTTAAATTAACGATTTAAAATAGATTTCAAAACAATTTACTTTAACGATAATCAATTATTGCTCTAATCCAATATAGAATTTATATTGATCAATTGAATTGTTTCGGTTTTGTTTTAACTCAACATTAAATTATTATCATTACAATAATTTAAATATATTTGATATTAAATCATATATCAATAATTAAATTGACAAATCCAATATAAAATTTATTTATATTATTAATCCAATATTTAAAATCATACTAGATATTTAAATAAACTGTTGAAAAATCTGGGTCGTTACACACACAAAACTTTTAGTTTTGAGGCAACCCGTTAATTACCCATTCCTATTTCAAAATCCTTCAAGTTGAACCCACACAAAACTTTTAGTTATAAGTTCATACTTCAACAGTGTCTCCCTTGTACGGAGGAACTTTTGCAATATATCGAAAGAGATAAAAAGTATATATCGACCCACATGGTCGGAAAATAGTTCACACAACTTAATTTGGTATTTTTGCGCAGGCATACCTTATACAAACATTATTTTAGCGGGCATGCTTAGCATATGCCCAATTTATGCACCCAAAATCAAAATAGGCAGCTCCATGTACCGTATTTACTTAATTTAAATTCATAAGTCTCATAAATATGAAGTTTCAATAATTTTCATTCATATTAAATGGTTAAACACATGGATTCATAACAATCATGACATATTATATATATTTAGTACGTACATGCTAATACAAGTTCCAATATTTAGTATATATGTCATTTTATTCATATTACATATATATGCTCATATTCATTTTATTCGAATGATTTACAATCAATACATTCACATCCAATTCATATTCCATTCATATGCATTCAAATTCGTTCAAGTTGATCCTAAATCAATTTATTCACTTCATTTACGGAAAACGAAAATTTTTCTATGCATATTTGTGTCATTCGTTTAATAAAATACCCACTTATATTTCAGGCTACACTTTAGGTTGATTCCAAATCAATTCATCCATTTTAATCCATTTAACTTGCTTGATTTAAATTTAAATTCCAAAATTCAAATTCCTTGGTTTTTATTTCAAATCCTGTAGAAATCACATAAATATATACATATATTTATAACCATCTCAAATTCAAAACATTTAAATTTTCCAAAATAACTTGTCTTCTAAAGTATATTTCCGTTAGAAATTTTTACAATGGTAGCAATCCATCACTTAGAAACTCGAAAATGAACGTTGATGATGTTGCAGTCATCATCAGAATTATTTTCCAGCGATTGAAGTGAGTTCAATGCTTTATCACTCTAAAAATCCATCCAAAATGATTTTTATTCAAAAATCCTTCCAAATAAAAGTCATATTATTTTAATATACTTCAGAAAATATTTTTTTCAATCTTCTGGGATTTAACTTCGAAATTCTGGTTTGAATTCAACTCTAGTTCATCTTATTTGTACATTTCATTCTTATATAAATTATATTTGGCTATATATAACCATTCAAACTTCTATAATCTCATTTGTTTATAATAGCAATCAACATATTCATATATTATAATAATTTCTGAAAATTATTCCTTTTATATCAAAATAGAAATTTGGGTAAAATTATTTCATTTACCCACTTTAAAACAATATTATGTCGAATTTCTCTGTCCAAGTGTTTAGAAACTCCTAACGATGTCGCGGCGTCCCATGATTCTACCAGAATTCACAAGACACTCAACATATAGGCCAATACAATATAAAACAATTTTTATATCAACTAACAAATACATGCTCTCGTATGTACACTTAACCCATTCTAGGGTACTATTGACCCTATCTTTAATGAGTAAACCCCATCAAAGCCTAGATGTTCGCTCAAACTAAGCTCTGATACCAACTGTAATGGCCTACAAATCCGTACTTTTTGAGTTGACTAAAGACACAACACGTCCAACCCAAATTGCACAGAAATATGAATCATTATGGATAAAGAAGAAAAAGATAAAAGAATAATAGAAATAAAAACATATAATTTCACATCGCAATGGAATAATATATATATATATATAACAACTTTTAAGTATAGAATTCTGTACCATATACTTAACATCATCAAAGTACAACACAACACATCACAACGGGAATAAACAGTAGATATCTAACGGTGAAGCCTCCTGCTCCAACCTCCTCCAAGGTTATCTGTAAACATCTGAACTAATTGACTGCCTATACAAATTTGGACACCCAAGAGTTTTGGGTAAAAACAAAACAAATAAACTCTGGGTCAGTCATGGGAATGGTGTAAGTAAACTCTAATCACTTGATTCACTTTGAAAATCCTTTCTAAGAAAGGATAACTGTAAGACCAATCCATACATAAACATGGATGGTTTTTACCTTACGATAACACAGAACATTCTTTGTATCAAAACTATTCTAATATTATAATAGTGTCTAAATCAAATAAATAACAATCTAGCAGAACGCTTGCATCTCACGTCCACATAAATAATATACGATCAAAAACCGCGGGTGCTTATTGGAGAATGGATTTCCAACTATGACAAGGTATATAACCACCTTCTGATAGTATATCTCTAGAGAGAAATACACTAGGTTCAACAAGAACATCTTGCAACCCGACTATACATGACCGACCACTCATTCCACTTTAGTGTACCGAATGAATTATCACTAATGGTTGCGATCAGCAACCATTAGCGAAAGCGTGCAGCAGCGATAGAAGACGAAACAACTAAATTTTCTCTAGATCAGGTGATAATACACCCTAATGGGTGTGACCCATATAGCCATGTTTTCTTCCCAATTTTTGTCGTCTTTCCGGTTGATGAGGCCTGAGGCTACAATTAATTTTTTGATATCATATTCAAACTTTAAATGCCATATTGCCAGATTGGTCAATTACTAATTGATTTGCACAAATACACTTTGGGAGTTAAGCTAAAATAATTTACCTTCTCTGCCATCATACTCAGTGTATTTGTAAAAATCAACGTACGTGAATAATGAAATATGCCGTCAGACATTCGTTCATACCAGTCTGTTCCGGGTTTGAACAAAACCAAAGGTACTATCTCTATTAATCCATCTTGGCAATTTCTACCAAGGATCAATAGAAAAAGCCACTGCACTTTACTCCATCTTCGATTATCTTCAAAATAATATGATTCACGATGTTTATGCCAATACGGAGTGGCTTTGAATAATAAATCCAATCGATCTCTCCATATTGACAACGGTAACATTTAATTGGCCAGAATTTCTTTTGTCGGTTATTCAACTATCGAAGAAATAAACATTCATCCAAATATCTTATTTCCAAAAGGAAATACTATTGATTTGCACCAAACAATCACTGATCCCTTTTTAATTAATATTCATTAATTAAATTCTTCCCAGTATTCATTAACAAATCTTCTTATCGAGATATTTTTCAAACCCACTTGGATTCTCACTATACTTGGAAAACATTTACATATTTCACAAGATACTTTATTTTCTATACTTAGAAAATATTGTATTCCAAACCCATTTATAAAATATTAGTTTCATACCAATAGAAATCCATTTCATTACTTCTCTTTAAATTTTATTAACCAATTTGGTTTCTAGTTCCATATGCAATCGATAAATCAATTTTTAGTTATCAATTTTTCTTAAAATTTTCGAAAATTTTCGCCAGCGTCTCCTTTGCGTGGCTCAATCGGTACAACTACAAATCACCTCTCTAAGCTCTTTCTATTCTAAAAGAAAATAAAAAAGCCAAGCGGCTTTCCCAATAGGCTCATAAAATTCTCATACTAAATTAAATATGTACCTTTTCGTTGAGCACTCAATTTATTTCTTCCCTTAGCTTCATTCCATACTTGTTTAACTTACATTCATTCATTTCCAATTATTTCAAATCAATTCAAAACTTTTAATTTAATCACTTTCCATTCGCTAATTAATTTTATAATTAGCTCCTTTGCTTAATCCACTTTTAGTTTGAACATATCTTGTTTAAATATATTTTAATTCCGTTGTAAACCAGTCGAATTCCATTTTTAACTCAAGTTTCATATTCGATTTCGAATTTAAATTCACAAACTCAATTTACTTAACTAAAGTTAAGTTTGATCCAAAACTCCATCAACTAATTAATTCAAATTAGTTTACTTCTACTTCTTAACTCAGAATTGGATTTTTATTCCAAAATCATTCCACTTTGTTCACTTGAGTTCAGATTTATTTAATAATTAAGGTTTTTATTTTTCTAATGGAAATCCGAATTTTATTCACTTAAAACCCTTCTATTTTATTTAATAAATCGTTATAATCTATAAACAACCATACAACAATTTTTTTGGAATTTTGATTTTGACATAACTCAAAATCTACCAGTTGAAATCTCGATTTTTCTCTCCTATTAGAAAACTACCATTCAATAGGTCCGGACGATTCTTGTTTCGAAGAATTTCGACTTATATTGAATTCTATATAATCAATTGAAATTAAAAATGTAAAACTATGGACTACTGCGCCGCAGTTTTAATTAAATTTAATTTATAAATTTAAACCTCGTTTATTAATAAATTTCAATCATTGTTCTTTAATATTTTAATACAAATTAACCCAGTTCTCCAAATCTAACTTAAAGTTTCAAATTTTCCAAATTCGTAAAAAAATCATAGCTTGGTTATAAATTCCCAACTCACTTTTTATATTCAATTTCATTACAACTTCCTCCCGAATTCATAACTTTTTTCCATATGAATTCTCCTTATAAAAATCCATTCCTTGCTTATAAAGAAAATTATCTCCGATATTTCAAAAAATGTAACCAACCCTCTTTTTTATTTTAATAACTTCCATTTATTAAAATATTTTACTTACAATATCCTTTTATAAGTTCAAATCCTTTTTAAGGCTCAACATCACTTATAATATGGTTTATAATTCCATATGACTTCAATCTATTTATAAAATATTTGTCAAAATCCAATATAATTCCACTCATCCTGTTTCATCATATATTTATTTTTCATTTAAAAATACTTCCTCCTTTGATAATTTCCATTTAAGAAATATTATTATTATAAAACTTTTTTATATAAAAAGGTAGAATCTATTTCATATTTTATATATTGGAAATGTTAACTTCTTAGAAATATTAAATTATAAATTATAGTTTCCATTAAATTCAAATTTCCAATATGGAAATAACTTATTTTTACAAAATTTGACATAATTGAATTCCAATTATAAATCCCTTGGATTTATGTGATGACCCTAAACCCCCGTTCCATGGTGGTAATGATAATCTTTGGAATATAACACAGAAACAGTAACAACAGAACAGAAACATAGAATTACACTAGATAATGTACAACAGAATACACTGGATAAATATAATCATCAGAGTTACACTGTAGAACAGGATCGTACTTAGTACAAAATACAGTTTCAGCTTTACATAAAATGTCTGCAGCGAAATCAAACATAATATACATGACAAAAGCTGAACAGCATAATAGAAGTGATAGAATCCATCTTCAGCTCCATATCTATCCAGAAAGAGCCAACTAAAACCTAAATACAAGGCTGCCCGTGTAGAAATAGGGCACCCGAGTTTGCAAGTGAAACAAACTACGAGTCTGTCATGGGACTGGTATGAGAAATCTACTTAACTTATTTTATAATAAGGCCAATCACAGGACCACGCCGCTAACGCAGAACGGGTTTACTCCATTGGATTGCCAGTGCAAATCATAAGGTAAATCTTTAAACAAAGCAATGCCTTTTAGAAAAATGAAGCCATTATAAGACTCAGGTCCCATCACACAATGCAACGCAAGCCGGAGGATAGAGTTTTACCTTATAATGGCCAAAATATGCTTGATACGTATAAAAAAAGCATTTGATATTATTTCTAGTGCTTATATGTTTCGAAAACAATTTCAATCATAAGTATCAATCATAGACGACATGGGTACCATATATCATGTCGCCATATATAGGTTTACAATCAAAACCGCACGATGTTGTATTTGGAAATTGGATTCCTGTCCTGAACCAAGGCAAGGGATCGTCCTTACCGCTTCGAGACAATCTAGACCATGTCTCAGGCAAGTACTCAGTCAATCCTTTGGATCTTCAGGGCCGGTCCACATGGAGTGGATTAAAATGCCTGAACACTGCGTTTCCCTGCCCTATAGGGTGTAAAATTAGCCGGTATATCTACCAAACCATCCATCGGCTCCGTAGAAATAGAAATAACCGAGGCGCCTCGCTTTCCATCATCCACATAAGTAAAACATCAGGGCGTGCAAAACCCTGACACCACTCCTAGCTAGAAGGAAACGCATGTCCTCCCTGGTGTCCTCTCCCGCTTCTGGTTCATACCAAGGTGTGAGGCCCGCGAATCAACGCTATACACAAAGCTAGCTATATTAAAGCCATGCTTTGATCATCAACCACAAGACTCTGCTTTTCAACAAAAGCCTTGATCACAACATCTCTGTATGCCACGTTGTCAACCTACAACGTCAGACACATCCATTTACAAGTCCATTCTGGGTCTGAACGAAACCGGAGGCACCTTATTCCTCGTCCCATATGTCCAATACAAGAGAGAGGGCCCTCGCACATCCGAGTAATCAACAAGTACGTCCGGACAAACACTACTGTAACCCCTTCAGGGCTACAACTCCCATAAAGGCATCAGTAGTCATCCATTCGATGTGGAGATCATCGATCTTGCACCGTCTTCATATCTTCGACTTCTCATCGTAGATCAATTATTTGAAATGAGAATTAACTCGGTTTTTTCAAATAATTCATGTATACATAGAATTTAAATAAATTCTTTCTATGGTTAAATTATTTGACATCCGTAATTTAGTTCATTAATGTAATTTTCATGTCAAACACATTCAACCATCAAATAACCAATAAACCAAGTAAATTCAGTTTGTTTCCATTTCAAATCGTTTACAATATTTTATAACGATTCATCGCTATTTATATTTATTTAAAAATAGCCCATTTCAGTTGGATCTTTACTAATTTTATATCGTTGGAAAGATCTTTTCAAAGCAGATCCAATGGTTCCAGTTTTGGGAAAATCCGATGGTCGAATCTTCAGGTACAATCATTTAAAGTTACGATTTCAAAACGCGAACTGCAGCGTCGTTATTCGTTTTATTTTAATATATATATATATATATAAATATAATTCATTCTGGTGTTGTTTTTCTTAACATTTCACACAATCTAACCATTGGATCTTTACAAATTTTATATCGTTGGAAATATCTTTTCAGAGCGGACCTAACGGTTCCAGTTTTAGGAAAATCCAACGGTCGGATTTCTCGGTATAATCATTTAAAGTTACGATTTCAAATCGCGAACTGCAGGGTCGTTATTCGTTTTATTTTAATTTATATATATATATAAATATAATTCATTCTTCGACTTCCAAACCATTTTCATTTTATATACGAGTTAAAATAATATTTTTAACTCACACATATTTATTTCAATGCATGAATATTTTTAGCGACTTATGCATACAATAAAATTGTTAATTTTGTTGTTCAAACCATTTATTCAACACTCTAATATCTTTAATGGTTAATATACTTGATAAAAATAATATTTTTATCGTTCAAAGAATTTATTCAACACATGAATATATTTAACACTTCGTATATTTGATAAAAATGTGATTTTTATCATTCAAATCATTTATTAAATATATGAATATTTTAAAAATTCACATATATGATAAAAATGATATTTTTATCATGCTAATCCTTTATTCAACATATGAATATTTTTAACACTTCGCTTACATGATAAAAATGTGATTTTTATCGTCCAAACAATTTATTCATCATATGAATATATCTAGCGATTCATATACACAATAAAAATGTTAATTTTAATGTTCAAACAATTTATTCGACTCATGAATATATTTCAATACATGAATAAAGTTCAAACACATGAATATTTTAGAAAATTTCGGCAGCATAACAGTAGGGGTTTAAAACCGGCACCATCTCGAATACAGCTCCTCGCACTACCTTAGGCCTCGCGGCGTTCCCTATGGGGCTGATCCTAATGATCTAAGCATTTCGATCATTTTCATATCACATCAAATTTTTCCATAAACAATTCCAATTTCTTTCAACCACAATCAACCATAATCAACCATTCGTAATATCAACTAAATTTCACACCAATCACAATCATGTCGTCCATGGTTTGTAGACGACGGGTTTCGGGAGTTTCTAAACTCTGTCTACATCTTAATATATTTATTTCTAATTTAATTGAATTTAGAAATCTCACTTTGGGTTCCACTCCTCCAAAAATTGTAGGAAGCTCCAAAAATTCTCCGGTCTCTTCTAAAATGTAGAGGACGTCGCCACGAGTCCAATGTCTCTTGTTTCATTGGATTTCGACAACATACAAAAAGATATGATTTTTATAGTGAAATCACAATTCGTAGCGCTTTAAAGTGTTATAAACAGTTTAAAATAAATAAACCATTACCTCTCAACAGTTTGTTCTAAACTAGGGTCGCGATTATCTCTCAAATCGTGCAGCGATGTGTCGATCAGATCATACAGCGTCGAGGAGGAAGGGAAAGCGCACCTGTGCGCGGCGGTCCGGCCCTGATCGACGGTCGGTGGTGATCGTGACAGCGGTCCAAACGTCCAGAATTTGGAGGCGCGGTTCTCCTTGAATGTTGAACGAAAAATTCCATTCCTTATATGGATTTAAAGCTCTTGTGATGCTCTACAAAAACCCCAACAGGAGTTCTTGATTTTAATGAGTGGTTTGTGAGATTTTGAGGAGAGAAGCAAGGAATGCAAAACTGCCATCGATGAGGGTTTACGGTTTGAAAATGGGGAGAGAGAAATGAACGTGATTGGCCCTTTTATTTTATTTATATATTTAGTTCTTTAATTTCCAAAAATACCCATACGTTCATACGAACTCCAATTCAAACCCAACGACTATCGTCCCTAGCTTAATACCCCCATTCCAGACATAATGGAGTATGTTTTGTAATCCCATTCGACGGTTTCAGTAAGTTTTTCTTCAAAATAAAATATAAAACATTCAAATTTGGATTTGAACGTACATTTTAATTTTCCAGGACCACATACTGATTCTAAAAATTCCAGAAAAGTAAATCTGGCTATGTTGGGATGATACGGTAAAATTAATTTCGTCGAATTTGGAGACCGTTTGAAAATTGGACTTTTTCTAGTCGATCCAATTCAAACTGAAATTACCAAACGCATTTTCCTTTTCCACGCTCATATATTAATTCCAAAAAGTATGGAATTTGAAACATAGCAATAATTCGATATTCCGGATCCAGCCAAAGTGGTTTCGTCGAAAATGGAGGTCGTTTGCAAAATTTCTATTTTTAAGGGCCATATTTATTCTAGAGCGACCATTCTATATATCAACTGGCCATAACTTTTGATTCCTGCTATGAAATTTCGATTTTTTAGATTCGTTAGAAAGATGTTTTTAAATAGATTTAAATATTTTTGGTTTCACTAAAATCCGGTTTATTTTGCATCATGTACATTCAGTCAAAGTTCGATTTCAAATTTTCAAACTGCCGCGCTATTCCTAACTCCTTTAAAAATTAAAATAAATATTTATATTCTAACTTCGATTGAAATAAATATATATGTTCTAATTCTATTCAAAATAAATTTCTTGTCATTATTATTTAAAATAATTCATTTTAAATATCCAAATTCATTAAATTGCCAAAATAAAAATTTTAAATTGGATTTCATTTTCCGGGTTGTTACAATCTTCCCCACTTAAAATCTTTTCGTCCTCGAAAAGGAACGGAGCTGAAAGTTGTGTAACTAACCAACTCAACTTTCATTATTTTAATTATGGCTTAAGTTCTTCAACTTTTTAGTTTCTAAAAACTTTTCAAATTCTTCAAAAATTTGGCTAACACCCTAAATTTTCGAAAAATTTCTCCATTACCTCCTTTGTACGGAGAGGGGTTTGGAAATTTATTGGGCCGTATTGGGCACCCAATAAATCCTAAAAAGCATACACATATTTTTAGTGATATAACTTTGTGTCCACAGGGGAGTGTGTATAGATCATGACTCCAGAGAATAAATTCTCGTCACCCTATAAATAGTTTTTGTGCCTTAATGACTAGAGAGACGTGATTATTGTCAACTCCACACCCGTGTGGTTTTTTTTATTAATCTGGCAATTTACCGTTACATTTTATATAGTCCATATCAGTCTTCGGTTCAACCTGAAATATAGTCATCGCCATATAAGCCTCTCGCTTCTATGGTAAATCTTCAACCTCATCACACAAGCTCCAAGTGCTTATGTGGTATATGATAGAGTATGCTATCTTCACACAATATGCCATGTAGTGTAGTTCAAAATCAATTATTACTATCCTATGGCGATGTTTATAATCTCACACAGAACAACCAGTACTCCGCATCCAATGGCAATCACAGTAGTTTGTATAATAAATAAAATTGCGCATCCAACTCATTAATGTTCACCTATTTGTCGGGCACGCAAATAAATTCTTTACTCAACAACAAATCCATTTACCTGTTCAATGTATATGCACGTATATATAGGAAACTCTAACAAAATTTCAGTCTAGTTCAATATTTGATCGAGTTGGCTAAATTTACCTTTCATTCACATGTAGGTTTTATTATTCCAGTGTTATTAATTAGTTAAACTAACAATCACACAACACTACCAGCAATCAATTTATTGATTAACTTTTTCAAATATACAGTTTCTGTAAATATATATACTTAAAAATCATATTTTCTAAGGTCGGATTATATATAGTTAAAACTACTCATCCCAAAACGAAAACAATAGTAAAGTAGGAAATAATACGGAAATGCAAAATATGGTAAATGTAGCTTGCACCCAAGTTAATCAGAGATGTCCACTCTGCAATTGGGATAAGCTTGCTTAATGCTCTCTTCAGTATCCCAAGTATAGTCTCTAGGATCACCACTCCACTGTACTTTGACTAAGTGAACCTTCTTGTTCCTTAGCTCTTTAGTTTCTTTGCCAATAATCTTTATCGGCTCCCTTCTCACTGCCAATTCTGGAGTAATTTCCAAATCTTGCAGCGCGGGTTCTTTCATGACCAAGTTTGGATCATGTAACACCCCGCCTCCGCCAGGGTGGCTCTTGCAAGCACTCTGACTTTGGAGGGGCATTTGAATCAGGTAAACATGCATCATGATATATCAAGGCAGAACAAGAACATATGTATATATGTAAACAGAGTAAATAAGATAAGTAAAACAGCGGAAGATTTCAAACTATTTCAAAACAAGTCTGGTACACATAATGTCAACTTTCCAAATACACAAGTCTAGATAAAAACAACATCACTGAAAAACTGAAATACATAAGTACTATCCCCAAAATATGTGATAACCATAGCTAGCTTCATGTCAAGACCGTACATGAGCTAAAATCCCACAAGCAAGCGATCAGAAGTCCAAGCTAAGCTCCAATATTCCCACCCTGAGAACCTAGGGGGGGGGGGGAACGGAAGAAAAGAGGCGAAAGAAAAACAGGTCAGTCAAAAAGACCGAGTAAGCCCTACTACAATCAATGTAAACTGATAAAGTTAACTGGCATGAGAAGCAGGGATGAACATAAGGATAACAACATACTAGCATGATGATTAACCAACAAGGTAGATAAAGGTGTCATCGCATAATCAGGTTTAAGGTTTTTGCACCACAGGTGTACTAGCAAGCTAACATGACATGAATAAACAAGTATTGATCCCTTGGCCCAAGCTTTGGCCTAATAACACGAAGTGACCCTAATACGAGGTCCAATAACATGAAGTGACCCTAATACGAGGTCCAATAACATGAAGTGACCTTAATACGAGGTCCAATAACATGAAGTGACCCTAATACGAGGTCCAATAACATGAAGTGACCCTAATACGAGGTCCAATAACATGAAGTGACCCTAATACGAGGTCCAACCAAACGGTCTAGTCGATCGGCTCCCTATAAGCCTAACTCGTCACGTGTTGGTGTCAATACGGCCCAAACATAATTGTAGTCAGACTGTGCCGGGTCTCCCGTCGGGTGTATCAAGCCCTAGGGTGTCAACCCCTGGACACCATAAACATAAGTGCACAGTCTAGATCTACTGGTACCCATGGGTGACTTCTCCAAATACGGACTATGTGCACGACCATAGTCCGTCCGGAACTACATCGGCGTACCACCCGGCCGTCGTTTTTGGTCGCTTACCTCAAGTCCAGTAATCGTGCCCCACCCTAGCCTAGTCCCTAGGGTCATGATGATACAAACTTGGGATTACTGCTGGAGTGGACCCCCGTTGCTAGGATTTTCTAGTGGGTTAAGTATGGTTTAACCCTCTTGCTAATCATGGATTAACTTGGTTAAGTGTAACGATGAGTTCACGACTTAACCCTGATTAATCTACCAAGCCCAAATTGGTTAAGTATTAAGTGGACCATGACTTAACCCTAATCATGAGGCATTAATTAATTAATGTGCCTTAACCTCTCACATTAGACTTTGTTGCGGTTACTAGTTAAGCCGGTCGGTTCCGGGTAGCTTTATACCACAACTTGGTCTAACCTCGGGTTCAAGGTACAACATGACCAACTTCTCACATTGGGTCCTATTGTTTGTAGTAACTAGTTAAGCCGGTCGGTTCCGGGTAGGTTTACGCTACAAACTCAACCCAACCTCGAGTTGGTTACACTTATATTTTCTAAGTGTCATGTCCATTATGTTTCCAAAACATATTACAAGTTTTCAAGCATTTGGGTAGACCTAACTTAATAGGTAAATTCCCAATGGGTAGACCTAACTTAATAGGTAAATTCCCAATCTTATGTTTTTGTCTTTTAAGTTTACCCAACCCCAAATGCAATCCCATCGCTTACATATCGCAATAGCGCATAAAGGATAGAAAGAGGGAACTTGGCATAATCATGACATAAAGGTGTTGAAGCCACAAGTTTAACATGGTGGCATATGAAATGTACATATGTTCATATACTTGCATATTACATTTTTAGGCCCCAAAAGCATGCATAAAACCAAACTTAGCATATTGGTGATACATGGTGATAAATGACATGTAGAAATGGCCATAAGTTCGCATTTAGCCTCACATGCAAGTTATCATAAGAGATATGATAACTTATATGTTGCCAAAATGCAACCTTTAGCATAAAGCTTGAAGCTTTAAGCTCATAAACCCAAGATAAGCTTGCATAACATGATAACATGAACAAAATGATCAACCCAACTTGCATAACATAACTTGCATATCATATGACAAACTTGCATGTCAAACTTGCATAACATAACATGATAAACTTGCATATCATAACATGGCATACTTGCATATCATAATGATCAACCAAACTTGCATCATTCATTTAACTTTAGAGTTTAAATATGAAAGTAGAAAAGGGCTTACAATGCTTATGAAGACACAAATATATATATAGATTGAGACAAAGCCCTTATGCAATCAAATAAACCCAAAATGCAAGCTCCAATAGAAAAATCCTTGAGCAAAAGTGATCAAAACCCTTGCTTTATGATGTAAATATGGAAACTTGACTTGAATGCAAGCTAATGACACTCATACAAGCTTGAAAACACTTGTATGCATGGAAAATCTCTCATAGAAATAACTTAGGAATTTTATGAAGAGAGTGGAGGCCATGAGAGGAATGATTTTGCCATAGTTTAGTTGTATGAATGAATAATGATGATTTAGGGTTAGGTTAGGGGCTTATTTATAGAGATTAGGATTAGTTTCAACCTTAGGATTAAACCCTAATTCCAATCTCAGCCCTCAAAACCGAATCTGGCCCCAAAACCTAACCAAAACCCCAAAATGGTGCACCAGGCAAAACTGCCCGGCTGAACCAAGTCGACAGCCAAGTCGATAGGGCTGTCGACTTGGGTCCAACCAAGTCGACTCCCAAGTCGACAGGGCTGTCGACTTGGGTGCTCTGGCGGGAATTTTCCCGCCTGGCCCAATCTGACCCTAATTTCCAAATTCAAACTTGAATTTGAAATCTGTTTTTACTTTGAAATTTTCTGAAAACTTCGTTGGGCCTTAATCGGGTCATACGGACTCCGATTTTCGAAAACTCGGACTCTATTTCGCGTATTTTTCCGAGACGAACGCAATGGCATAGCCCGTTTCTCTTGATTCAGATTTATAAATTAAATTCTGCCTCGATTTACGTTATAACAGGTTATTGAAAATACGGGTTGTTACATTCTCCTCTCCTTAAAGGATTTCGTCCCCGAAATCTTCAAGTTAGGAAGAACGTATCCTACCATCCAACATCCATCTACTCAAAACACCATCCACGAGCAATCATTGTCCTTACAAGATTCTAAATGTTGTATGAACATATGCAAAGGTGTGTGTATATGTACTTATCTAATGCAAATATCATCAATGCAAATTATGTTAGTGAAATGAATCCATATGTATGCAATTCCTAACATAATGTATAACATCTATATGTGTGCACATAACATACATCCATATGCAACATCCATGTGATAACACAAAAATTTTCATCCATGAATAAGCATAAACACTCATGCATATGCAATATGAGGAGTGTGTGAGCCGATCTAGTGCCTAACGTGTATAATGCATCCACGAGTAACCACTTGCAAACACTTGCAACCACTTGCAAAACATCAAGCATAACATGTTTCAAACACATGTTTCATCCAAAGGGTTTCTACCTAAGGTTCTCATGACAAGATTAACACGATAAACTAGATAATCACGACAAACATGGATAGCAAAAGATATGCTACAAAGAGATCAGGAAGATAAGCAAGATATACTCCTTTTGGATTACAAGAAATCCCTTCCTAACCCAACCCATATCCTATAAAAGCCCAAAAGGTTTAGTCAACCTAACGAACCCCTTCAAACCTTGACATGTATTACTAACCGATGAGTCATACCCCCTTATGGAGTTTACAACAGAAATGGGACCGAGAGGATATATGTAAAAGATAACATGCAAGTAAGTTTCACCGGAAAACAAGGATCAAGGATATACTCTTAGAAAGAGATATGATGCGCGTATCTAGCCTTCAGTCTTCTAAGTCACGTTTCCTTGAGCTTAACTCCACTGTGCTTTGACCGTCTTTTACCTCATGATTTCTAAGCTTCTTAACTCTTATTTCCAAATATGAGTTGGAACCCATTTCATTGTCGCCTCTCGTCTTCCTCTTTCACTTACTCTTCCATCATTCTTGGCTTAAACATAACTATGACCTCATGGTTTCATGCAAGCTCTCCAAAATTCACCAGTGAATCCTGGATCTCGTTTACTTACCATAAAGTATTCCACGCAGTAGAACTTTTCTTGGAAATACCAATCCACGTTGCCAATTGCTCTTACTAACATGATTTTCTATAACTCATGCTTGAACGAAATGAACCATCCGCCTGTGAATGATAGGCCGTACTTAGATTCAGTCGCTTGCCCATGACTTCTCGTAGACTATCCCAAAACTGGCTAGTGAAGATTGAGTCATGGTTACTAACTATACTTTAGGGAACCTCGTGCAACCGCTTTATTTCTTGAAAGTAAACTGTCGCTAGCTATGATGCAGTCCTTTCGCTCTTTACCGGAGTGAAATGAGCACTCTTCGTGAGTCTACCTACTATGACCCACATGCTCTTATTCCCTTCCTTGATCTAGGCAGTCCATCCACGAAATCCTTCGTGACGCTTTTCCCTCTTCCATTGCGGGGACCTCCAATGGATATAATAGCCCACCGGGCTTCTATGACTTGGCCTTTAACCTGTTGGCACAACATGCACCTTGGGACAAACTCGGCCACCTCCTCGGGTGATGTGCATCTTCAAGAACCTTCTTTCTCTCATCGCGTCTTAGCCATCCCTTGTCATCTATAGCGAGGTGACTTACCATCTCGCCTCGAATCAACTTGTCCATGATCTCGACTAACTGCAGGTCTTCTTTCTGTGAAGTCCCTACTTGATCCAGAAGGGTAGGTCTAAGCTCAAGGGACGCTAACTAACTAATTAAACTGAGAGAACTTCTTACTTCAATTGTCCTCGTCGGAGCTTTTCGGTTTTGAACCGCGACCACTTTAGCAGGATCCACCACTAAGCCTTGCTTAGAAACCATGTGCCCAAGAAATCTAACTCCTTTTTCTCCAAAATGACATTTGGAGGACTTGGCTTTCAACTGATGCGCTCTAAGCGTATCCATCACCTCCTTGAGATGTCTAGCATGTTCTTCCTCGTTCTTTAAGAAAGTCAGGATATCGTCTACAAAGACTACCACAAACTCGTTCAGGAACTCCCTAGACACCCTACTCATCAAGTCCACGAAGTAGGCGGGTGCATTAGTCAAACCGAATGGCATGACCAGCCATTTTAAGAATCCATCTGGAGTTCTGAACGCAGTTTTGTCTATACTATCCTCAGCTACTCTGAGCTGAAGGGATCCAGTAGCAAGATCAAGAGAAAACAGATGTTCCTACAAGCTGATCAAACAAATCATTGATCCTTGGCAATGGTTGTCTATTCTCTTTGTTTAACTCACGATAATCAACACAAAGTCGAAGAGAACCATCTGCCTTGGTAGTAAATACTACAGGCACTCCCCATTCAGATATACTTCGTCTAATGAAGTTCTTCTCAAGCAACTCCTTGACTTGCTTTCTTAACTCTCATCTTGCGGGGCCATGTGCCTAACCGGCCACGAAACTATCTTGGCATTATCAACCATATAAATGCAGAAATCTATCTCTCGTTTAGGGGTAACCCCCTTCACTTCACCCAAGATATCAGGATATTCTCGGACCACCCTCACCGATTGCAAACTATCGATAGACGAGTTGAGGGATTCAAGATAACACAACATGACGGGACTCACAGGGTTACTAGAAATTTTTAGGGTATTACCGAGGCGAGTCATGAGCCTCTCAACCCTATGCTCAAAAATCAAGAATGGCTCCAAAACTGGACAACCAATCCATGCCCAAAATCAACCCATACCCCATGAAACCGAGAATATAAGCATCACGCGAGAATTCTATACTCAAGATAGAGATTTTCAAATCCACGTAGATAATAGACAAATGGGCGGAAACCCCAATTGGATTTGAAACACACACGGGATCATAAACTAGACTAGTACTTAGGTGCAAACTTTCAACTAGATCAGATGAAACAACTATGCGATGCGCCAGAATCAAACAAAGTACAAACAGGAAAATCAGAAATGTAAACAAGACTTTCAACAGAAATACTACCTCGATCGGGAACTGGAGCGGCATTGAGAGCATGAACTTGCCCTCCCGAAGGTCCAGCACGCTGAGTCTGACCCTGGCCTTGCCCTTGCTTCTTCGGGCAATCTTTGATGAAATGTCCAGTCTCACCGCAGAAAAAGCATTCACCATTCTTCCTTTTCCTCTTCTTACAATCCTTAATAAGATGAGTCGAACTTCCACAAGAAAAGCACTTCTTTTCCTTCTTATCTTTAGACTTCTCCTTCTTCTTTTTCATTTCCTTTTTGGGCCCCGTTTTCTTGTTTTGAGACTCATTCACCTTGATTTCCTTCTTGTCACTCCTATTCTCTTCATTGAGTAGGGCCATATTCACCAAACTCTCGAAAGTTGCCCCCAAGGGTATATGAGTCATGGCTAAACCATGTAATGGCTCGTTTAATCCTAGAGCAAAGTATAGGGCCTTCTTCTGAGCTGTGTTAACCAAGTCTAAACCGACCCGAGCCAGTTGATTAAACTTATCTATGTATTCCCTAATAGTCATGTCCCCTTGCTTCAGTGATAGGAACCTTAGTCCAAACTTTCCCCGAAAGTCATCCCAAGTCTCAATTGGCCTAGTAGCGGTGGTAACCACCCACCAACGTGCAGCTTCTTCCTTTAGCAACCACACTGCTAATAAAACCTTCCTACGGTCATCTATATCAAAGAAGGCAAAAAGATCTTCGGTTTCTTTCAACCAATTCCTTGCCTCTACATAAGTCTCGGTTCCCATGAAATTCTTGCAACCCATTGCTTTGAAATCTTTGCAAGTCTTTGCGAAGTCAGCTTGAGGATGCTGAGGGGGAGGAGGAAGAGGAACCTCAGCGACAGGAGGAGGAGGAATATTAACTACCGGAGGAGGAGGAGGAACATCTGCGGGGCCGGCTTCGGTCGCCCTAGCCTCCAAAAGTCTCCTATACCAAACAGGTACGTGCACTCCCTCCGGAATAGTAAAGTTATCGGTCATACTGAAAACGAAGAAAAAGACAGATTCAGAATGGAGAAAAACGAAGGAATTTTGCTAATGGCTTTTTGGGGAATAGCCTTTAAAATAAACTAGACTTTTCTTTGGAAAATACTTTATACTTGGTTTTGAAAATAGTTTTCCAAAAGTTTTAAAGACCTTTTTGTTCCTTCTCGTAAACCATATGCTCTGATACCAAATGTAACACCCCGCCTCCGCCAGGGTGGCTCTTGCAAGCACTCTGACTTTGGAGGGGCGTTTGAATCAGGTAAACATGCATCATGATATATCAAGGCAGAACAAGAACATATGTATATATGTAAACAGAGTAAATAAGATAAGTAAAACAGCGGAAGATTTCAAACTATTTCAAAACAAGTCTGGTACACATAATGTCAACTTTCCAAATACACAAGTCTAGATAAAAACAACATCACTGAAAAACTGAAATACATAAGTACTATCCCCAAAATATGTGATAACCATAGCTAGCTTCATGTCAAGACCGTACATGAGCTAAAATCCCACAAGCAAGCGATCAGAAGTCCAAGCTAAGCTCCAATATTCCCACCCTGAGAACCTGGAGGGGGGGGGGAACGGAAGAAAAGAGGCGAAAGAAAAACAGGTCAGTCAAAAAGAATGAGTAAGCCCTACTACAATCAATGTAAACTGATAAAGTTAACTGGCATGAGAAGCAGGGATGAACATAAGGATAACAACATACTAGCATGATGATTAACCAACAAGGTAGATAAAGGTGTCATCGCATAATCAGGTTTAAGGTTTTTGCACCACAGGTGTACTAGCAAGCTAACATGACTTGAATAAACAAGTATTGATCCCTTGGCCCAAGCTTTGGCCCAATAACATGAAGTGACCCTAATACGAGGTCCAATAACATGAAGTGACCCTAATACGAGGTCCAATAACATGAAGTGACCTTAATACGAGGTCCAATAACATGAAGTGACCCTAATACGAGGTCCAATAACATGAAGTGACCCTAATACGAGGTCCAATAACATGAAGTGACCCTAATACGAGGTCCAACCAAATGGTCTAGTCGATCGGCTCCCTATAAACCTAACTCGTCACGTGTTGGTGTCAATACGGCCCAAACATAATTGTAGTCAGACTGTGCCGGGTCTCCCGTCGGGTGTATCAAGCCCTAGGGTGTCAACCCCTGGACACCATAAACATAAGTGCACAGTCTAGATCTACTGGTACCCATGGGTGACTTCTCCAAATACGGACTACGTGCACGACCATAGTCCGTCCGGAACTACATCGGCGTACCACCCGGCCATCGTTTTTGGTCGCTTACCTCAAGTCCAGTAATCGTGCCCCACCCTAGCCTAGTCCCTAGGGTCATGATGATACAAAATTGGGATTACTGCTGGAGTGGACCCCCGTTGCTAGGATTTTCTAGTGGGTTAAGTACGGTTTAACCCTCTTGCTAATCATGGATTAACTTGGTTAAGTGTAACGATGAGTTCACGACTTAACCCTGATTAATCTACCAAGCCCAAATTGGTTAAGTATTAAGTGGACCATGACTTAACCCTATCATGAGGCATTAATTAATTAATGTGCCTTAACCTCTCACATTAGACTTTGTTGCGGTTACTAGTTAAGCCGGTCGGTTCCGGGTAGCTTTATACCACAACTTGGTCTAACCTCGGGTTCAAGGTACAACATGACCAACTTCTCACATTGGGTCCTATTGTTTGTAGCAACTAGTTAAGCCGGTCGGTTCCGGGTAGGTTTACGCTACAAACTCAACCCAACCTCGAGTTGGTTACACTTATATTTTCTAAGTGTCATGTCCATTATGTTTCCAAAACATATTACAAGTTTTCAAGCATTTGGGTAGACCTAACTTAATAGGTAAATTCCCAATGGGTAGACCTAACTTAATAGGTAAATTCCCAATCTTATGTTTTTATGTCTTTTAAGTTTACCCAACCCCAAACGCAATCCCATCGCTTACATATCGCAATAGCGCATAAAGGATAGAAAGAGGGAACTTGGCATAATCATGACATAAAGGTGTTGAAGCCACAAGTTTAACATGGTGGCATATGAAATGTACATATGTTCATATACTTGCATATTACATTTTTAGGCCCCAAAAGCATGAATAAAACCAAACTTAGCATATTGGTGATACATGGTGATAAATGACATGTAGAAATGGCCATAAGTTCGCATTTAGCCTCACATGCAAGTTATCATAAGAGATATGATAACTTATATGTTGCCAAAATGCAACCTTTAGCATAAAGCTTGAAGCTTTAAGCTCATAAACCCAAGATAAGCTTGCATAACATGATAACATGAACAAAATGATCAACCCAACTTGCATAACATAACTTGCATATCATATGACAAACTTGCATGTCAAACTTGCATAACATAACATGATAAACTTGCATATCATAACATGGCATACTTGCATATCATAATGATCAACCAAACTTGCATCATTCATTTAACTTTAGAGTTTAAATATGAAAGTAGAAAAGGGCTTACAATGCTTATGAAGACACAAATATATATATAGATTGAGACAAAGCCCTTATGCAATCAAATAAACCCAAAATGCAAGCTCCAATAGAAAAACCCTTGAGCAAAAGTGATCAAAACCCTTGCTTTATGATGTAAATATGGAAACTTGAATGCAAGCTAATGACACTCATACAAGCTTGAAAACACTTGTATGCATGGAAAATTACTCATAGAAATAACTTAGGAATTTTATGAAGAGAGTGGAGGCCATGAGAGGAATGATTTTGCCATAGTTTAGTTGTATGAATGAATAATGATGATTTAGGGTTAGGTTAGGGGCTTATTTATAGAGATTAGGATTAGTTTCAACCTTAGGATTAAACCCTAATTCCAATCTCAGCCCTCAAAACCGAATCTGGCCCCAAAACCTAACCAAAACCCCAAAATGGTGCACCAGGCAAAACTGCCCGGCTGAACCAAGTCGACAGCCAAGTCGACAGGGCTGTCGACTTGGGTCCAACCAAGTCGACTCCCAAGTCGACAGGGCTGTCGACTTGGGTGCTCTGGCGGGAATTTTCCCGCCTGGCCCAATCCGACCCTAATTTCCAAATTCAAACTTGAATTTGAAATCTGTTTTTACTTTGAAATTTTCTGAAAACTTCGTTGGGCCTTAATCGGGTCATACCGACTCCGATTTTCGAAAACTCGGACTCTATTTCACGTATTTTTCCGAGACGAACGCAATGGCATAGCCCGTTTCCCTTGATTCAGATTTATAAATTAAATTCTGCCTCGATTTACGTTATAACAGGTTATTGAAAATACGGGTTGTTACAGATCATGTATGTGATTTCGAAGTTGAGATACGTGAAATACATCATGTATTCCGTGCAACCAGTTAGGTAATTGAACCCTATAATCAAGAGTTCCTATCCTTTCAAGTATAGGAGATGGACCAATAAATCTGGGCACCAACTTCCCTATTTTGCCAAATCGGGCTACTCCTCTCATCGGAGAAACTCTCAAATACACATAGTCACCAGCAGAAAAAGCCAAATCTCTTCTTCTCGAATCTGCATAGCTCTTCTGTCGTCTTTGAGCTGCTAGTAATCATTTCTTAATGAAATCGACTTTGTCTGAAGCTTCACAGATCATATCAGGTCCCAATACAAGTCTATTGCCAGGTTCTAACCAACATGCGGGAGATCTACACGGTCTACCATACAGTGCTTCAAATGGTGACATTTGCAAGCTCGCTTAGTAACCGTTGTTGTATGAGAACTCAGCTAAATGCAAGTGGTCTTCCCATGATCTGCCAAAGTCAATAATACAAGCCCGCAATAAATCTTCTAGAATACGATTCACCCACTCAGTTTGGCCATCTGTTTGAGGATGATATGCAGTGCTCAGGCTCAGTTTTGTTCCCAATTCTGTTTGGAATGCTTCCCAGAATTTACTAGCAAAAATCGGGTCTCTATCACTGACTATGCTGATGGGGACTCCATGCAGTTTAACAATTTCTTTGAAATAAATCTACGCCAGACTTTGAGCTGTTCTAGACGATTTGACAGGTATGAATTCTCTCTCTGATCCTCTGAATGAAGTGATCATCCTTCTAAAGAGCAGATATTTTATCAATCAACGAAGGCGTAATGATAAGATTGGCAATGATCACATCCTTCCTGCCGAGCGCATCAGCCACAACATTGCCTTTCCCCGGAGTATACAAAATATCAAGTCATATGCTACGAGAAATTCTAGCCAACGCTGCTGCCTCAGATTCAAATCTTTCTGGGTAAATAAATACTTCAATGATTGCTGATCGATATATAGTTCGAACTTCTCACCTACTAGATAATGTCTCCAGATTTTCAGAGCGAACACGACGGCTAACAACTCAAGATCATGAGTAGCATATCTCTTTTCATGCGGCGTCAACTGACGGCTAGCATAAGCGACTACTTGGCCTCTTTGCATTAATACCGCACCAAGACCTCCAATAGAAGCATCTGTCTCGACCGTCAAATCCTGATTGCCATCGATAATCGTTAATATTGGGGTAGTTGTCAATCTTAATTTCAGTTCTTGGAAAGATGCCACACATTCTGGAGTCCACTTAAACCTTGCGTGCTTCTTAATTAGCTGCGTTAATGGACTAGATAGTTTCAAAAAATCCTTAACGAATTTCCGATAATAACTAGACAATCCAAGAAAACTTTTGAATTCTGTGGGCGTACTAGGCTGTTTCCAATCCTGAATAGCTGTAATTTTACTTGGATCTACAAAAATTCCTTCCTTCGATACTACATGACCGAGGAACTTGACTTCTTCTTGCCAGAATATACATTTGGAAAATTTGGGCTTTAAAACATTCTTTCTGAGAATTTCCAACACTTGTCCCAAATGTTTTGCATGCTCACTCTCTGACTTAGAGAAGATCAATATGTCATCAATGAAGACCAGTACAAATTTATTCAAGACCCCTCTGAATACTCTGTTCATTAGATCGACAAAATACGCTGGAGCGTTACATAAGCCAAATGACATTACTAACCACTCATAGAATAAATCAGGACCTCTAAATGCTGTCAGAGGAACACATTCCTCGGCAATACGAAGTTGATGGAAACCTATAGCAATGTCCATTCATGAAAATACTTGCGCGTCATTCAATCGATCCAACAAATCATCAATTCGCGACAATGGATATTTATTCTTTAATATCTGCCTATTCATGTCACGATAATCCACAAATAGTTGGAGAGTACCGTCTGACTTTGGGACAAACACTACTGCTACTCCCCAATCAGAGAAACTAGGCCTGATCAGACCCTTCCATACAAGCTGTCGAGTTTGATTGTCTAATTCTTCTTTTTCCTTCAAGGTCATTCTTCGAATAACGTGCACTACTGGCCTTGGGTTCGAAATTAAAGCGATTTTGAAATCAATTTCTCTACGCGGAGATAAGCTAACAACTTCTTCAAACACATCCGTATAATTCTTGACAAATGGTATGTTTTCTATGACGATCGAAATATTCTCTGTGACGACATGGATATTTTCTATTTGAGTAGGAGAAACATCAAGAGCTGGCCAAAAGTCTTTTCTATCCGAATTCAGACCTTTATATGGTATGGTTATATAATTCCCTGATTTAATCTTTGCCTTAACAACTCTCTCGATGCATTTAACCTCAGCTTCATATTTGGTTAACCAATCCAATCCCAAAATAAGATCAAATTCTGTAAAATTCATGACGATCTAGATGGTAGGGAACCGATAACAGGAAAAAGAAACAAGAACCCCACAAATCCAACTAAGATTGTGGGAACCCCCAACCGGATTATGAACAGTGATGGGTTCTTTGAGCTTTTTCAATTTCAAACCCAATTTCTTAACCGCATTACTTGCAATAAAGCTTCGTGACGTGCCTGTATCAAACAGTACTTTAACTTGAATGTTTTTGACAATAAGCGTGCCTTTCAAAACATCTCGCCTTCCTTGACTAGCTGAGGGTCCTGGAGTTTCTGCCACTTCATTTACATGTACTGCTTCAGATTTCTTTGATAGCTGGCACTCCCTTGCAACATGACCTGCTTGATGGCACTTATGGCATTTCCTTTCACCCTGTGGGTTCTTTTGATTCTTAGTGGGTTTAAATCCACTCTTTATTCATTTCTTTAAGGGTTCGCAATTTGTCGACAAATGCCCTTTCTGATTACAGCTAGAGCAGGTGGTAGTTGTTATTAGTTCTTTCTCAGATTTGACCCTTTTCCTATTGGCTTTAGGATTCTTACTGACCTCAGACATCGTATTGATCTTAGGCAGTGTACTTGTCTCTGGGCTATCAGTTTCAAATTTCCATTTGTTTCCAGAACTACATTCCTCTTTGTCGTCCAAAAGACCTTGCTTATCAAGATCTTCATACTGGTAAGCCATGTATATCATTTCAGAAAAAGGAAGCTTTGCATGTGCAATTACACTACTTTGGTACTTTCTTTGGAGTCCGTTAATAAACCTCAGATTCTTCCTCTTATGATTTTGAATTAGATGCGAGGCAAAACGAGAAAGTTCATTGAATTTCTTATGATATTCCAGAATGGTCATGTCTCCTTGTATCAGATAGTAGAATTGATCATATAGCTGATCAATTGCTTCTGGAGGAATAAATCTTTCATTGAAAATTTCTTTAAATCTATCCTTGATAATATTACCTTCTGGATTATCCTTAATAACAGCTTCCCACCAGATTAAAGCTTCGTCTTTGAGTGCCCAAGATGCCAGTAATATTTTCTGATCATCTCTCAGTTTTGAACCTTCAAAAATTCGCTCAGTAGTGCACATCCATGCTTTTGTTTCAATAATGGATTCTTTGCCCAAGAATGGTACTCTATCCAGATTTCAATACTTCTTTAATAGAGCTTCAATATCTGGTTCTAACTTACCTCTTATACTTCTGCCACTCATTTTCTACGATGTCTGCAAATAGCAGACAAAGTGTCAGGCCAACATAAAAGGTATTTTAAAGCATAGAGACATATACTTGAATGTAAATGTGTCTATTGGGGTGTATTTTATTCTGCTATACTTACTGATCCTTTCTGTAATGAGTTATTCGTCATAGAATACTTCTGATTCTATTTCTGACGAGTTTGTTAATACGTTATATTCCGGAACTTAGATTAACCAAATCTCTGATACCACGTTGTGATGACCCTAAACCCCCGTTCCACGGTGGCAAGGATAATCTTTGGAATATAACACATAAACAGTAACAACAGAACAGAAACATAGAATTACACCAGATAATGTACAACATAATACACTGGATAAATATAATCATCAGAGTTACACGTATAACAGGATCATACTTAGTACAAAATACAGTTTCAGCTTTACATAAAATGTCTGTAGTGGAATCAAACATAATATACATAACAAAAGCTAAACAACATAATAAAAGTGATAGAATCCATCTTCAGCTCCATAGCTATCCAGAAAGAGCCTGCTAAAGCCTGAATACAAGGATGCCCGTGTAGAAAATAGGGCACCCGAGTTTGCAAGTGAAACAAAGTACGAGTCAGTCATGGGACTAGTATGAGAAATCTACTTAACTTATTTTAAAATAAGGCCAATCACAGGACCACGGCGCTAACGCAAAACAGGTTTACTCCATTGGATTGTCAGTGCAAATCATAAGTTAAATCTTTAAACAACGCAATGCACTTCAGAAAAATGAAGCCATTATAAGACTCAGGTCCCATCACACAATGCAATGCAAGCCGGGGGATAGGGTTTGACCTTACAATGTCCAAAATATGCTTGATACGTATAAAACAAAAGAATTTGATATTATTACTAGTGCTTATATGTTTCAAAAACAATTTCAATCATAAGTATCAATCATAGACGACATGGGTACCATATATCATGTCGCCATATATTGGTTTACAATCAAAACCGCACAATGTCGTATTTGGAAATTGGATTCCCGTCCTGAACCAAGGCAAGGGATCGTCCTTACCGCTTCCAAACAATCTAGCCCATGTATCAGGCAAATACTCAGTCAAGCCTTTGGATCGTCAGGGCCGGTCCACACGGAGTGGATTAAAATGCCTGAACACTGCGTTTCCCCACCCTATGGGGCGTAAAACTGGCCGGTATATCTACCAAACCATCCATCGGCTTCGCAGAGACCGAAATAACCGAGGCGCCTCACTTTCCATCATCCACATAAGTAAAACATCAAGGCATGCAAAACCCTGACACCACTCCTAGCTAGAAGGAAATGCATGTCCTCCCTGATGTCCTCTCCCGTTTTGGTTCATACCGGGTGTGAGGCCCGCGAATCAACGCTATACAAAACTACCTATATTAAAGCCGTGCTTTGATCATCTACCACAAGACTCGGCTTTTCAACAAAAGCCTTGATCACAGCATCTCTGTATGCCACGTTGTCAAACTATAACGTTAGACACACATCCATTTACAAGTCCATTCTGGGTCTGAACGAAACCAGAGGCACCTTATTCCTCGTCCTATATGTCCAATACAGGAGAGAGGCCCTCACACATCCAAATAATCAACAAGTACGTCCGGACAACCACCACTGTAACCCCTTCAGGGCAGCAACTCCCATCAAAAGCATCAGTAGCAGTCCATTCGATGTGAAGATCATCGGTCTTGCACCGTCTTCATATCTTCGACATCTCATCGTCGATCAATTATTTGAAATGAGAATTAACTTGGGCTTTTCAAATAATTCACGTATACATAGAAATTAAATAAGTTCTTTCTATGGTTAAATTATTTGACAGCCATAATTCAGTTCATTAATGTAATTTTCATGTCAAACACATTCAACCATCAAATATCCAATAAACCAAGTAAATTCGGTTTATTTCCATTTCAAATCATTTATAATATTTTATAACGATTCATTGCTATTTTTATTTATTTAAAAATAGCCCATTTTATTTAAACGACGCTTCAGGCCATAGCGCGGCCGTGGCACTATTTTTCTTCAGATTTGATTTACACATATCTGAAAATCTAACCATTGGATCTTTACAAATTTTATATTGTTGGAAAGATCTTTTCAAAGCGGACCCAACGGTTCCAGTTTTGGGAAAATCCGATGGCCGGATCTCCCGGTATAATCGTTTAAAGTTACAATTTCAAAACGTGAACTGCAGCTTCGTTATTCGTTTTATTTTAATTTATATATATATATAAATATAATTCATTTTGGCGCTGTTTTTCTTCAAATTTGAATTAAACATTTCACACAATCCAACGTTGGATCTTTACAAATTTTATATCGTTGGAAAGATCCTTTCAAAGCAGACCCAAACAGTTCCAGTTTAGGAAAATCCGATGGTCGGATTTCTTGGTATAATCGTTTAAAGTTACGATTTCAAAATGCAAACTGCAACGTCGTTATTCGTTTATATATATATATATATAAATATAATTCGTTCTTCGACTTCCAAACCAATTTCATTACATATACGAGTTAAAAATAACATTTTAACTCACACATATTTATTTCAACACATGAATATTTTTAGCGACTTATCCATACAATGAAAATGTTAATTTTGTTGTTCAAACCATTTGTTCGACACTCGAATATTTTTAATGGTTCATATGCTTGATAAAAATAATATTTTTATCGTTCAAAGAAGTTATTCAACACATGAATATATTTAACACTTCGTAATTTGTTAAAAATGTGATTTTTATCATTCAAATCATTTATTCAACATATGAATATTTTTAGAAATTCACATATATGATAAAAATGATATTTTTATCATACTAATCCTTTATTTAACATATGAATATTTTTAACACTTCGCTTACATGATAAAAATGTGATTTTTATCGTCTAAACAATTTATTCATCATATGAATATATCTAGCGATTCATATACACAATAAAAATGTTAATTTTATTGTTCAAACAATTTATTCGACTCATGAATATATTTCAATACATGAATAAAGTTCAAACACATGAATATTTCAGAAAATTTCGGCAGCATAACAATAGGGATTTAAAACCGGCACCATCCCGAATACGGCTCCTCGCACTACCTTAGGCCTCGCGGCGTTCCCTATGGGGCTGATCCTAATGATCTAAACATTTCGATCATTTTCATATCACATTGAATTTTTCCACAAACAATTCCAATTTCATTTCAACCACAATCAACCATAATCAACCATTCGCAATATCAACCAAATTTCACACTAATCACAATCAAGTCATCCATGGTTTGTGGACGACGGGTGTCGAGAGTTTCTAAACTCCATCTACATCCTAATATATTTATTTCTAAATTTAATTGAATTTAGAAATCTCACTTTGGGTTCACTTCTCCAAAAATTGTAGGAAGCTCCAAAAATACTCCGGTCTCTTCTAGAATGTAGAGGACATCGCCACGAGTCCAATATCTCTTGTTTCACCGGATTTCGACAACATACGAATAAGATATGATTTTTATAGTGAAATCACAATTCATAGCGCTTTAAAGTGTTATAAACAGTTTAAAATAAATAAACTGTTACCTCTCGGTAGTTTGTTCAAAACTAGGGTCGCGGTTATCTCTCAAACCGTGTAGCGATGTGTCGATCAGATCATACAACGTCGAGGAGGAAGGGAAGGCGCACCTGTGCGTGGCGGTCTGGCCTTGATCGACGGTCGGAGGTGATTGTGGCGACGGTCCAAATGTCCAGAGTTTGGAGGCGTGATTCTCCTTGAATGCTGAACGAAAAATTCCAATCCCTATATGGATTTAAAGCTCTTGTGATGCTCTACAAAAACCCCAACAGGTGCTCTTGATTTTAATGAGTGGTTTGTGAGATTTTGAGGAGAGAAGCAAGGAATGCAAAACCGCCGTCGACGAGGGTTTAGGTTTGAAAATGGGGAGAGAGAAATGAACGTGATTAGCCCTTTTATTTTATTTATATATTTAATTCTTTAATTTCCAAAAATACCCATACATTCATACGAACTCCAATTCAAACCCAACGACTGTCGTCCCTTGCTAAATACCCCCATTCCGGACATAATGGAATATGTTTCGTAACCCCATTCAACAATTTCAGTAAGTTTTTCTTCAAATTAAAATATAAAACATTCAAAATTGGATTTGAACGTACATTTTAATTTGCCGGGGCCACATACTGATTCTAAAAATTCCATAAAAATAAATCTAGCTATGTTGGGACGATATGGTCCCAGCCAAATTAATTTCGTCGAGTTTGGAGACCGTTTGAAAAATGGACTTTTTTGGTCGATCCAATTCAAACTGAAATTACCAAACGCATTTTCCTTTGCCATGCTCAGATATTAATTCCAAAAATTATGGAATTTGAAATCTAGCAATAATTTGACATTCTGGATCCAACCAAAGTGGTTTCGTCGAAAACGGACATCATTTGCAAAATTTCTATTTTTAAGGGCTATTGTAACGACCCTGTGGATTTTCGGCTCCGAAAATCGACATAAATACAATTACCGTATCTAATGCCGACCATCCAATCACCAGAAACACAAGAACGTTATTAGAAAGAATTTAGAGGGTGAGAAAAGAAAGAATGAAATATTAGAATAAAAGAAAGAAGAAGAACATCACATCAGAATCTCACAGCGGAACAAATAAAATATAATATCAAATCTCTTTATACAAAAGAACTGTATATACATACCAATCATCAGAGTACAACATATATCAATCACAGCGGAAATACTTTATATAACTAGCGGTGAAGCCTCCTGCTTCCAGCTCCTGAACTCCAAGCGAATCCTACCTGGAAATATACTCGGTCTGACCCGAGCACATTTGAAGCAAAGCAAAATTTACCGGGTCAGTCTGGAATACTTTCAGTGATAAATTCACAGCACAACAACTTGTTTAATTTTGGAAAATCCTTTTGAAATAAAAGGATAATAGTAAGACCTGCCCACACATAAACATGGACTGTTTTTACCTTACTATAACCCAATTTTTTTTTGAAATCATATCTTGTTCTGATCTTACAATAGTGTCTAAATACAAATAGATAACAATCTAGCGGAACGCTTGCATCTCACGCTCCACATATATAGTATACAATCAAAACCACAGGCGCTTACTGGAGATTGGATTCCGACCTCAACAGGGTATGGGTCCACCTGCCAATAGTGTATCTCTAGAGGCAAATACACTGGGTTCAACGAGAACGTCTTGCAACCCGGCCCACACATGACCGGCCACTCATTTCGCTTGAGTGTATCGAATGTATATCACCGACGGTTGGGATCAGCAAACGTCTCCCGAAAAAGGGACATCATTGAAATATATTTAAGAAGCAAATGGAATTTCTCTAGATAGGTGATTATACATCCTAATGGGAGCGACCTACATAGTCATGCTGCCTGCCCGATTTTTGTCATTTCCCGGTTGATAAGGCTTGAGGCTAGAATTTTCCTTTTAGAACATCTAGTCATCATTCACTTTGAATGCCACATTGTCAGATCCGCCAGATATCACTAATTGACGTCCACAAAAATACTCTAGTGGTTAGGCTAAGAGATCCGTCGTCCTCCACCACCAACTATGGTACATTTAAAGAAATCAACGTACGTGATCCTTTTGGAAATACTCTGTCAGACATCCGTCCATACATGTCATCCAGGAACAGGATGAGCTGAAGGCAGCCTCCTACTGCATCTTTATATAGGAATCACCCTAAGGATCAGTAGCAAGAAGTCCTTGAAATCCGTAGATTTCAACCACGACAGAATCACAAACCAAATAACTCTAGTAGCAAGATAGAGAAATTTGACAGGTAGTCCTTCAGCTTATGAAGATCCACAGTCTTCAATTGTTCCATCTTCAACTACCATCTTCACGTATCTGTTGGTTCAAAATGTTTTTGAATATAATTTCGATCCCACTCTTTTCGTACCAACAATCTTATCAGTCAGGTCTGATTGTCGGTGATTTAACTATCAAATAACAATCGTGTCATTAAAATGATTTCACTAATTCAATATTTGGCATTACTTGGCCCATTTAAATATATTTAAGAAATTGGTTAATCAACCTTCAAAAAACATTATATTTATTCTTTAATTTATTATAACAAAATCCGTTTTATATGTTTTAGAATATGAGTATATACCCACTTTCCATTTCTATTGGGAACGTCGATATATTTTCAAAAAATCTTTTTCCCATATTCCCTTAAGTTTGGCATCTCAATATATATACACATATATATTTTGCTTAATGGTATTAACAAGTTACCAATTCTGATATGGAAAAGAAAATGTCGACTTATATAATTTAAACCAAATATATTTATTTACATTGCAACTAATACTCTATTATTCTTTAAATTACAAAATCTGGCATTTAGTGTCCAATGTTCTTTGTATATGATAAAACCAATTTCAACACTCCCAATCGTCCCTAACTAATACCATTCCTCGATAATAGTAAAGCCGTTCAAGTTGGGGTATTCTATTTACCTCTCAGACCTTGATCGACAACATTCTCATCTCAGAATAATAATAGTTCGTCACTTGACCACTGATATTAAAATTCTCATTTACCGCTTCGATTTCAACCCTGGTTTTATACAATTGTTTATTATATTTGAAATCCTCGTTCAAAAATCTTTTTCTTAATTCCTTTAATTAAGTAAGTATTCACTAAAAACACGACTTTTAACTTAAGACATTATTTCACTTATACTTTTGGGTTTTATATAAAAATCTCACGTCAAACAATCTGGTTCCCGTCTATTCGAGCATTCTTAAAAATAAAAATTACCCTGGATTTTACAACTAAAATTCGCTTACCCCCTACTTTACAATAAAAACTTTTTAACTTGGATTTAAATTCCAAAGTTCCCTTACCCATACTTCACACAAAACTATTGTATGTAATTTCATTTGCGATGTTTCGCTTAACCCAATTCTTAAACATTTAAAGTCCTTATTTTGATTTAAAGACCCTTTTTAAACCTCGCTTGGATTTCTTCCTAAATACTTAAAATACCATTTACCATCCTTTGGCAACTTCTTAGATTTTATTTTAAAACCATTACTATATTTCAGTATATTTTTAACCTATTAACCATCTTCCCTAATAATTTCATTCGATTGAATTTACTTTACTTAATTTAGAAATTAAGTAAAACGTTATTTAAATCCCTAAATATACTTAATGATTCAATTACCAATCTCGTTTGAAACTTGAATTATAACTCTCTTTATAACTATTATCGTCCCTTTGATCGAACCATATCGCTACTTAATCACTTCTCAAATAAATTCCAATTAAAAGCCATCGTTTAATTATTATTATTTAAAATATTAATTAACTTATATTAATTCCATTTAAAATGGTTAACCTTGCTATTAACTAAAAATAGGATAATTATTATTAATTAAAATAATAACTAACTTATACATTAACCATATTAAAAATAGTTAAATTTGATATTAATTAAAAATAGAATTTTTATCATTTTTAAAAGATTATTAAATAAAAATCAACTCCATTAACACTAAACAATTTGATAATTTCCTTAGTTTATAGTTAATCGAAGATTAACTAATAATTTAACACTAAACAATTCAATGATTTCCTCAATTTATAGTTAATCGAATATTAACTAATTGTAACGACCCGCAAATCCGTACTATCTGAGTTGACTAATAACACCACACGTCCAACCCAAATTGCACAGAAATACGAATCATTATTAGAAAGAAGTTAGAGGATGAGAGATAGAAAGAAAGAAATATTAGAATCGAAGAAAACAAAGAAGACAATTCTCACAGCGGAACGAATAAAATATATTATATAACATAACTTTTGAAATACAAATCAGTAACTTTATATACATACCATCATCAGAGCACAACAGTTATTTCTGGAACAGTTATAAACACCTGTTTCCAGATACAAAACATGGTTCACAGCGGAGTATACGATAGTCTATAGCTAACTGGTGAAGCCTCCTGCTTCCAGCTCCTCCAAATAAATCTGAAAAATCCCGACTACTTGACTGCCCGTACAAATTTGGGCACCCAAGAGTTTAGGGAAAACAACAAAATAAACTCTGGGTCAGTCATGGGACTGGTGTGAGTAAACTCCAAACATTTGTTTAACTTTCAAAATCCTTTCGAAAGAAAGAATGATAGTAAGACCAGCCCACACATAAACATGGACGGTTTTCACCTTACTATAACCCAAAACACTTTGATATCAAATCCAGTGATATTATAATAATGTCTACATCAAATAAATAACCAAATAGTAGAACGCTTGCATCTCACGCTCTACATATATAGTATAAAATCAAAAACCACATGGCGCTTATTGGAGATTGGATTCCAACATGACAAGGTATGGAACCACCTTCCGATAGTGTATCTCTAGAGAGGAATACACTGGGTTCAACAAGAACATCTTGCAACCCGGCCCACACATGACCGACCACTCATTTCGCTTGAGTGTATCGAATGTATATCACCAACGGTTGGGATCAGCAACCGTCTCCCGACTGGGACAACATCGAATAGAATAAGAATTTAAATGAACATCTAGATAGGTGATTATACACCCTAATGGGAGCGACCCACATAGCCATGCTGCCTGCCCGATTTTTGTCATTTCCCGGTTGTTAAGGCCTGAGGCTATGATTACTTATCATTTTCTGATAGCACAATCACTTTGAATGCCACATCGTCAGATCCGTTAATCACTAATTGATTTGCACAAATATTCTGGATATTATGCTAAGGGAATAAATCCGTTGCAACCATATATATTTATACAGACCAACTCATTAGATCATTGGAAATACTTTGTCAGACATTCGTCCATATAAGTTCGTTCTGGGATTGAATGAAACCGAAGGCACTATTTCTAGTAATAGAAAAAGCCCTTGCACTTTACTCCGTCTTCGATTATCTTCATATAATTGGATTCGCAACGCTACTGACAATACAGAGTGGTTCACGGATAATAATCCAACCGGTCTCTCCATATTGACAACGATGGTCAAAAACTTCGATAGTCTATGATTTAACTATCGAGGGAAAAACAAGTGTTCATCCAACATATCAAACAAATCACTGGGCTCTTTAATTAATATTTCATTACTTAAATCTCTTCTCCATTTCCCTATCAATATTTGTTAACCAAATATTTCAATAATCATCTTGGCCTCTTATGCCATTTGGAAAACGTTTCCAAATATCAACTTCTTTACTTTCTAAATATTAGAAAATATCTCTATTTGCAATTGAAAACAAATTCAACCACTTATCTCTATCCCGACTATCTTAATTATACTCATGAAATATTTACTTTTATATTTTCAAAATTCCATCACTTGAGTTAAAACGAATATTGTATACAACATCGTTACAAATAGCCCAAAATATTTTATTCGACCAAACTATTATTCAAACACTTCTCTTTGAGACTGGATCTTGCTATTTATCCATTAAAAATGAAATCAATCAAGTTGGGGTAAAATTACCTCTCAGACCTTGACTGAAAACATCCTTAACTTCAAAACGGCAAAACCACTAACCTCGAATAAACACACTATAAAATCCAATTATTCATTTTTAAAACATGTATATATGTTCGCTTTCTATTTCTACTTTAGATTTCCCTTTCTGTTTCCAATACTCTATTTTGATTTCATTTCCTTATCGAATTCTATATATCGATACATTGATTTATAACTATCAACTTATCTGAAAAATATTCTAACTCCTTAAATTCCCGGAAAAATTCGCCATAACCTCCCCTGCACCGGGAGCTTCGGGATATTTCAAATAGCCTCCCATGGCCCTCACCAATCCAAAAGAAAAAGAAAAAGCCAAGTGGTTTGCCGATACGGCGCATAAAACCTCATATATGAATTTAAACATGTACTTTTTTGTCGGGCACATACATTAAAAATCTTCATATACTTTATATATTTCATTCCATACCTGTCCAACACCTGTTCACCTGTTTTCCATTCAATTTAACTCAATCCAATCGTTTGAATTCAGTTTCGCTCATTTATTCTTTAATTAGCTATTTTGCCTATTTCACTTCTTTGTTTGAACATAACATGTTCAAATAAAATGTTTAACTTGCTCACAACCAAATTGAATTTCAATTTCAATTCTAGTTTCCTTTTTGATTTCGAATATAAATTTTCAAATCGAATTTACTTATTCAAACCCCAATATCCATTCGAAATCTCATTAACTAATTTCTATTCAATTTAGTTAATTCTATTCAATAAATCAAAATCTGGTTTCTGTTTCAAAAATCATATTCATTTACACAACTTGAATTCGCATATATTTTACAACTCAACTCTGAAATTTTCTAAATAGAAAATTCGGATTTTTTCCGCTTAAAATCCTTTTATAACATTAAATAAACCATTACGGTTTTAAAACGATTCTGGTGCTGCTTTTCTGAAAATTTGATTTTGATATAACTCAAAATATATACGACGAAATCTAGATTTTTCTCCTTCATTAGAAAACTATTATCAAATAGGTCCTGACGTTTCTTGTTTCAAAGAATTCCGACTCCAAATGAGTTCTGTATACTCGATCGAAGTTCGAAACGACAATTTACGAACTGCAGCGCTGCGGCGAGTACGTTTTGATTATATTTTTATATATATAAACGTTTTAAAACTTCGTTTATAATAAATTCCACTTCATTCTGATATATTTTAATATATATCAAGTCCATTTCAACATAACATTCCTGATCTATTTTACTTCCATTAGAAATTCTATATTCGAATTTCATTTCACTTCTATTTGAATTCTATATTCAAATTTTCATTTCACTTCTGTTGAATTCTACTATTCACATTCCCTTTGCATCTCCATTTGAATTTCTATTCAAATCTATTTTCCAACTCCATTCGAATTTCTATATTCAATTCTATTTGAATTTTATATTCAAAATCTATTCAAATGCTATATTGAATTTCCTATATTTTTTCTATATTCAAATCCTATATTTGAACTCCATTTGATTTACATATTCAAATTCCATAGTTTAAATTTCATTTGAATTCTCTATTCAAATTCCATATTTATTCAATTTGAATTTCAAATATTCAAACTCCAATTTAATTCTATTATTCAAATTCTATCTAAATCCTCTTATTCAAAATCTATTTAAAATTTTAAATTCTATTTTTAAATCCCATTTGAATATCTATATTCAAATTCTATATTTAAACTTCATTTGAATTCTATTTTCAAATCTCTATATTTTTAAATTTCATTTGAACTTTCTTTCTTCAAATCCATTTGAATTCTTTTGATTCCAAATTCTATTTGAATCTCTTTGAATTCAAATTTCTGTATATTCAAATTCTATTCAAATTTAATATATTCAAGTTTTATTCAAATTCTATATACAAATTCTATCTAAATTTTCTATATACAAATTCTATATTTGATTCTTCTTTGAATTTCTATATTCAAATTCCATATTTAAATTCTCTATTCACATCCCGTTTAAATTTCTATATTTAAACTCCATTCAGATTCTATATTCGATTTCTATTTTTAAATTCACATTTGAAATTAAATATTCGAATTATCCAAGTGATAATTTTCCACTTTTCATTTACAAGCACCATCTTGTTTTCTTTTTTTAAAACAAGTCTCGATTTCAAATTTATTTTTAAATTTCTACTGTGGAAAAAATTAATTTTCCCTTTTCAATTTCACATTCGTATTTCTATTTCTGAATTTTCCAGTGATAATTCTTTTCACTTCATTTATAACTTCGTTATAAAAGAAGTATTTATAAACTTTGTTTATAAAGGAACTGCTTGTTTTATTTTTCAAAACAAGTTTATATTTTTATTCCATTCAAATTTCAAATTCTATTTAAAAATAGAATTTTCCCTTTTAATCTCAAATATCCTTTCCACGATATTTTAAATAAATTAACACTTAGCCCAGTGATATTTAAAACAATCAAATCTTCAAATTTTCAATCATTTGATTTTTAACATGTCATATATGAATATATATGAAATCGAGCAAACAAACAAACAGATAATATATTTTTGAGGAATCTAGTTGGATTCCTCCAACCTGTTTTTCCTGCATCCACAGACGTTAGTCAACAGAAATAATACCCATCCTGCTTCGAGGCAGGATATCGCGGTAAAAAAGGGGATCCACTTATTTATGTGGGCGTAGGGTCATCCGCTAATGATACTGCGGGCATCCGCTAATGAAACTGCGGGAATCCAATCAATTACCAAACCAATATATATAGTAGCAAGCCTATATAACTAATATTTTTAAATCAACTAGAAAGCGTTTCAACAAGCATCAAACAATTATTTTTAACGAATAAAAATAATTCTAAATAAAAGGTGAGTGAGACTTACTCACCAGGGATTTTATTTTCGATCCATTCTGATTTCAATTCTTAAATGCTGAATTGTGTATTTTGGAGCTACGCATTTCTCGATTGATTCCACTCGAAAATATCTTGTATAAATTAAATAAGGCATTTAATTTAAACTATCGAACAAATTTAAATGTAATCAAAAATTTAATTAAAAAAAAGAATTACCTTAAGCCATTTTAAATCCTGCTTCTCTACTGTAATATATTCGGACCCTTTACTACTGAAATAAGTTCGAACTCCTCCATTTTGAATAGCTTCATGAGGAACTTCACAACATCGTCTGCCATACTCCAAGCTACAGGTTATGGTCCTCCTCCATAAACTTCCTCATACCAGCTACGGTCCTCCTCCAACCAAACAACATCACCATCGAATTCAGATCCGAGCTCCTTATCCCCCAACTCATCGCACCAGTTTCAACTGCGAAATCCCAAATTCCACTGCAACAACTCCACATTCGTACCCAGTACTATCGCCTAAAACACCCACCACATCCTTCGACGTCATCCACCGCATCACCTTTGAATCAAGTACCAATCCCAGGCCTCGCGACTTTCACCTGATGTCGAACCCTAACCAGCATCGCACAACTCCATTGCGAACAATAGTCCTTATCTCGAGATGACCTAACTTGCTGCCAAAATCCCCTACGAACCCTCCAGAGAGAGTCGCGACTTCCTCCAGTTCGCGAGACGCACCACTCCTCGAGCTCGCAATACATCGATGTCGAGTTTAGGGTAGTTCGCGATTTCAGATCTCGCTTCCAAATTCCAATTTGGTCTCCTCTTCCTTTACTGAAGTTTTCGGTTTCGATGCGTTCTATATTTCTGAAGGTGGAGAGCGGGTTTGATTTGGATTATGGAGTGCGGCCTATTTAATTTGATTTCAAAGTTTTGATCGAACTGGAAGAACTAGCTGGGATTTTAGAAAAAGAAGGTGCGGCCATTTTGATTTTGGTTGTTGAAGCTCCGATTTTTTTCTGAAGAAATAGCAGAGAATGCCGCGATTTTTATAACGAAGAATACTTGGATGTCAAGGAGTTTACAGTGCGCAAAGTACACTGTATTAAATGTGATTAGAGGTAAAGAGATTTTGTTTTCTTTTTAAATAGATACTGATTTGATTTCGAGCCTATCCACAATTTAATTATCAAAAATATTTCGGGGTTACGAACCCCTATTTGAGCGCAACAACTGGCGTTCCTAGCGTTATAACACTGTTCTGAACATACTGGAACAGTTTTCGAAGCTCCATTAAATCGTATGGAGGAGATATTAATGTAAACTGATAAAAATTTAATTTTAAAACAATTCATTCCTCGATAATAAATTATTATTATTGCTTTTATATTCAAACAGAACTAACACTGATCATCTGAACTGTTTTGATTTGGTTTTTAACTACGATTTCAATTACATTTCGTATTACGATAATCAAATATATTCGATATTAAGTCGAAATCGATTTTTAAATCGATAACTTAATATAAAAATTCATTTATATTATCAACACCAATATTTAAATCCATATTAAATATTTAAATAAACTGACCAGAAAAATCCGGGTCGTTACATTCTTCCCCTCTTAAAATAATTTCGTCCTCGAAATTGCTAAGGTAGGAAAAATGGTACAAACTCATTACTTTTCAACAATTCACTTATGTTGAAACTCAACTCCTCATATTTTAACAAATTCAATTCCACCAAAACTTTTGGTCTTCCTTCATTTGATTCGAATGATCTACGATCAATCCATTTATCCAATCTATATTCCAATGAACCTATTCAAATTGATTCTAGTCGATTGATTCACTTCAATCCATTTAACAAGCTTAACTTAAATTCCAATTCCAGAATCCAAATCCCAGGGTTTTCATTTCAAATTCTTTCCAAAACAAAGCTATATTATTTTAATATACTTTGAAAAATATTTTTTTTAACTTCCCAGGATTTAAATTCCAAATTCTGTCTTGAATTTAATTCTAATTCATCTCATTTGTATATTTAATTCCTATAAAAATTCTATTTTGGTTATAAATAACCATTCAATTTTTATAATCTCATTTGATTATAATCCTAATAATCAACACATCCATATAATATAATAATTTCAGAAAATTATTCCTTTTATATTCAAATAGAAATTTGGGTAAAATTATTTCATCTACCCACCTTAAAACATTATTATGTTGAATTTCTCTGTTCAAATGTTCAGAAATTCCTATCGACTTCGTGGCGTCCCACGATTCGATCAGAATTCATAAACCGCTCAACAAACAAGCCAACATAATATAAAACAAATTTTATATTAATTAACAAATACGCTCTCTCGTACATACACTCAACTCATTCTAGGGTACTGCTGACCCTATCTCTAATGAGCACATTTCCACCAAAGCCTAGGTATTCGCTCAACCTAAGCTCTGATACCAACTGTAACGACCCGCAAATCCGTACTATCTGAGTTGACTAATAACACCACCCGTCCAACCCAAATTGCAAAGAAATACGAATCATTATTAGAAAGAAGTTAGAGGATGAGAGATAGAAAGAAATATTAGAATCAAAGAAAACAAAGAAGACAAATCTCACAGCGGAACGAATAAAATATATTATATAACATAACTTTTGAAATACAAATCAGTAACTTTATATACATACCATCATCAGAGCACAACAGTTATTTCTGGAACAGTTATAAACAGCTGTTTCCAGATACAAAACATGGTTCACAGCGGAGTATACGATAGTCTATAGCTAACTGGTGAAGCCTCCTGCTTCCAGCTCCTCCAAATAAATCTGAAAAATCCCGACTACTTGACTGCCCGTACAAATTTGGGCACCCAAGAGTTTAGGGAAAACAACAAAATAAACTCTGGGTTAGTCATGGGACTGGTGTGAGTAAGCTCCAAACATTTGTTTAACTTTCAAAATCCTTTCGAAGGAAAGAATGATAGTAAGACCAGCCCACACATAAACATGGACGGTTTTTACCTTACTATAACCCAAAACACTTTGATATCAAATCCAGTGATATTATAATAATGTCTACATCAAATAAATAACCAAATAGTAGAACGCTTGCATCTCACACTCTACATATATAGTATAAAATCAAAAACCGCATGGCGCTTATTGGAGATTGGATTCCAACATGACAAGGTATGGAACCACCTTCCGATAGTGTATCTCTAGAGAGGAATACACTGGGTTCAACAAGAACATCTTGCAACCCGGCCCACACATGACCGACCACTCATTTCTCTTGAGTGTATCGAATGTATATCACCAACGGTTGGGATCAGCAACCGTCTCCCGACTGGGACAGCATCGAATAGAATAAGAATTTAAATGAACCTCTAGATAGGTGATTATACACCCTAATGGGAGCGACCCACATAGCCATGCTGCCTGCCCGATTTTTGTCATTTCCCGGTTGTTGAGGCCTGAGGCTATGATTACTTATCATTTTCTGATAGCACAATCACTTTGAATGCCACATCGTCAGATCCGTTAATCACTAATTGATTTGCACAAATATTCTGGATATTATGCTAAGGGAATAAATCCGTTGCAACCATATATATTTATACAGACCAACTCATTAGATCATTGGAAATACTTTGTCAGACATTTGTCCATATACGTTCGTTCTGGGATTGAACGAAACCGAAGGCACTATTTCTAGTAAAAGAAAAAGCCCTTGCACTTTACTCCGTCTTCGATTATCTTCATATAATTGGATTCGCAACGCTACTGCCAATACAGAGTGGTTCATGGATAATAATCCAACTGGTCTCTCCATATTGACAACGATGGTCAAAAACTTCGATAGTCTATGATTTAACTATCGAGGGAAAAACAAGTGTTCATCCAACATATCAAACAAATCACTGGGCTCTTTAATTAATATTTCATTACTTAAATCTCTTCTCCATTTCCCTATCAATATTTGTTAACCAAATATTTCAATAATCATCTTGGCCTCTTATGCCATTTGGAAAACGTTTCCAAATATCAACTTCTTTACTTTCTAAATATTAGAAAATATCTCTATTTGCAATTGAAAACAAATTCAACCACTTATCTCTATCCCGACCATCTTAATTATACTCAGGAAATATTTACTTTTATATTTTCAAAATTCCATCACTTGAGTTAAAACGAATATTGTATACAACATTGTTACAAATAGCCCAAAATATTTTATTCGACCAAACTATTATTCAAACACTTCTCTTCGAGACTGGATCTTGCTATTTATCCATTAAAAATGAAATCAATCAAGTTAGGGTAAAATTACCTCTCAGACCTTGACTGAAAACATCCTTAGCTTCAAAACGGCAAAACCACTAACCTCGAATAAACACACTATAAAATCCAATTATTCATTTTTAAAACATGTGTATATGTTCGCTTTCTATTTCTACTTTAGATTTCCCTTTCTGTTTCCAATACTCTATTTTGATTTCATTTCCTTATCGAATTCTATATATCGATACATTGATTTATAACTATCAACTTATCTGAAAAATATTCTAACTCCTTAAATTCCCGGAAAAATTCGCCATAACCTCCCCTGCACCGGGAGCTTCGGGATATTTCAAATAGCCTCCCATGGCCCTCACCAATCCAAAAGAAAAAGAAAAAGCTAAGCGGCTTGCCGATACGACGCATAAAACCTCATATATGAATTTAAACATGTACTTTTTTGTCAGGCACATACATTAAAAATCTTCATATACTTTATATACTTCATTCCATACCTGTCCAACACCTATTCACCTGTTTTCCATTTAATTTAACTCAATCCAATCGTTTGAATTCAGTTTCGCTCATTTATTCTTTAATTAGCTATTTTGCCTATTTCATTTCTTTGTTTGAACATAACATGTTCAAATAAAATGTTTAACTTGCTCACAACCAAATTGAATTTCAATTTCAATTCTAGTTTCCTTTTTGATTTCGAATATAAATTTTCAAATCGAATTTACTTATTCAAACCCCAATATCCATTCGAAATCTCATTAACTAATTTCTATTCAATTTAGTTAATTCTATTCAATAAATCAAAATCTGGTTTCTGTTTCAAAAATCATATTCATTTACACAACTTGAATTCGCATATATTTTACAACTCAATTTGAATTTCAAATATTCAAACTCCAATTTAATTCTATTATTCAAATTCTATCTAAATCCTCTTATTCAAAATCTATTTAAAATTTTAAATTCTATTTTTAAATCCCATTTGAATATCTATATTCAAATTCTATATTTAAACTTCATTTGAATTCTATTTTCAAATCTCTATATTTTTAAATTTCATTTGAACTTTCTTTCTTCAAATCCATTTGAATTCTTTTGAATCCAAATTCTATTTGAATCTCTTTGAATTCAAATTTCTGTATATTCAAATTCTATTCAAATTTAATATATTCAAGTTTTATTCAAATTCTATATACAAATTCTATCTAAATTTTCTATATACAAATTCTATATTTGATTCTTCTTTGAATTTCTATATTCAAATTCCATATTTAAATTCTCTATTCATATCCCGTTTAAATTTCTATATTTAAACTCCATTCAAATTCTATATTCGATTTCTATTTTTTAATTCACATTTGAAATTAAATATTCGAATTATCCAAGTGATAATTTTCCACTTTTCATTTACAAGCACCATCTTGTTTTCTTTTTTTAAAACAAGTCTCGATTTCAAATTTATTTTTAAATTTCTACTGTGGAAAAAATTAATTTTCCCTTTTCAATTTCACATTCGTATTTCTATTTCTGAATTTTCCAATGATATTTCTTTTCACTTCATTTATAACTTCGTTATAAAAGAAGTATTTATAAACTTTGTTTATAAAGGAACTGCTTGTTTTATTTTTCAAAACAAGTTTATATTTTTATTCCATTCAAATTTCAAATTCTATTTAAAAATAGAATTTTCCCTTTTAATCTCAAATATCCTTTCCACGATATTTTAAATAAATTAACACTTAGCCCAGTGATATTTAAAACAATCAAATCATCAAATTTTCAATCATTTGATTTTTAACATGTCATATATGAATATATACGAAATCGAGCAAACAAACAAATAGATAATATATTTTTGAGGAATCTAGTTGGATTCCTCCAACCTGTTTTTCCTGCATCCACAGACGTTAGTCAACAGAAATAATACCCATCCTTCTTCGAGGCAGGATATCGCGGTAAAAAAGGGGATCCACTTATTTATGTGGGCGTAGGGTCATCCGCTAATGATACTGCGGGCATCCGCTAATGAAACTGCGGGAATCCAATCAATCACCAAACCAATATATATAGTAGCAAGCCTATATAACTAATATTTTTAAATCAACCAGAAAGCGTTTCAACAAGCATCAAACAATTATTTTTAATGAATAAAAATAATTCTAAATAAAAGGTGAGTGAGATTTACTCACCAGGGATTTTATTTTCGATCCATTCTGATTTCAATTCTTAAATGCTGAATTGTGTATTTTGGAGCTACGCATTTCTCGATTGATTCCACTCGAAAATATCTTGTATAAATTAAATAAGGCATTTAATTTAAACTATCGAACAAATTTAAATGTAATCAAAAATTTAATTAAAAAAAGAATTACCTTAAGCCATTTTAAATCCTGCTTCTCTACTGTAATATATTCGAACCCTTTACTACTGAAATAAGTTCGAACTCCTCCATTTTGAATAGCTTCATGAGGAACTTCACAACATCGTCTGCCATACTCCAAGCTACAGGTTATGGTCCTCCTCCATAAACTTCCTCATACCAGCTACGGTCCTCCTCCAACCAAACAACATCACCATCGAATTCAGATCCGAGCTCCTTATCCCCCAACTCATCGCACCAGTTTCAACTGCGAAATCCCAAATTCCACTGCAACAACTCCACATTCGTACCCAGTACTACCGCCTAAAACACCCACCACATCCTTCGACGTCATCCACCGCATCACCTTTGAATCAAGTACCAATCCCAGGCCTCGCGACTTTCACCTGATGTCGAACCCTAACCAGCATCGCACAACTCCATTGCGAACAATAGTCCTTATCTCGAGATGACCTAACTTGCTGCCAAAATCCCCCACGAACCCTCCAGAGAGAGTCGCGACTTCCTCCAGTTCGCGAGACGCACCACTCCTCGAGCTCGCAATACATCGATGTCGAGTTAAGGGTAGTTCGCGATTTTAGATCTCGCTTCCAGATTCCAATTTGGTCTCCTCTTCCTTTACTGAAGTTTTCGGTTTTGATGCGTTCTATATTTCTGAAGGTGGAGAGCGGGTTTGATTTGGATTATGGACTGCGGCCTATTTAATTTGATTTCAAAGTTTTGATCGAACTGGAAGAACTAGCTGGGATTTTAGAAAAAGAAGGTGCGGCCATTTTGATTTTGGTTGTTGAAGCTCCGATTTTTTTCTGAAGAAATAGCAGAGAATGCCGCGATTTTTATAACGAAGAATACTTGAATGTCAAGGAGTTTACAGTGCGCAAAGTACACTGTATTAAATGTGATTAGAGGTAAAGAGATTTTGTTTTCTTTTTAAATAGATACTGATTTGATTTCGAGCCTATCCACAATTTAATTATCAAAAATATTTCGGGGTTACGAACCCCTATTTGAGCGCAACCACCGGCGTTCCTAGCGTTATAACACTGTTCTGAACATACTGGAACAGTTTTCGAAGCTCCATTAAATCGTATGGAGGAGATATTAATTTAAACTGATAAAAATTTAATTTTAAAACAATTCATTCCTCGATAATAAATTATTATTATTGCTTTTATATTCAAACAGAACTAACACTGATCATCTGAACTGTTTTGATTTGGTTTTAAACTACGATTTCAATTATATTTCGTATTACGATAATCAAATATATTCGATATTAAATCGAAATCGATTTTTAAATCGATAACTTAATATAAAAATTCATTTATATTATCAACACCAATATTTAAATCCATATTAAATATTTAAATAAACTGACCAGAAAAATCTGGGTCGTTACACTAATATTTAACACTAAACAATCCCGATAATTACTATGGATTCTAGCTAATCGAAGATTAACTGCCATTTAACACCCTTCGTTACCTTTAACGAATATTCAGAAAATTTAAATCAAATTAATTCCATTATCAATTTCAATTACAACGGTCGATTTTACCAACTGTACATATCAGTTAACTATTAACTGATTTACATTTGTCATTTCCCCTTTTAAATTAATTGAATAATTTAATTAATTTAAAAACATCATTTAATTGTTTTAAAAAAACAATTTTTTATTTTACCAATCCGTATATAAATCCTTGGGTTTTGCTTTTAACTGGTGTAAATCATTTAAATAATTTCTCTTATAAACTCAATTTAAAATATTTATTTATAAATTTCTAATTTAATTATATGTATAAAATATTTGAAGAATTTCAATTTAGTTATAAAATAATTTATAACTTTAAAACTGCGTCCGTTCACCTGACGGTAGAATGATGTTTAAAACAATATATTTTAGGTCATTCACTGCCAATTACCCAATCAATACCGTTGACTGATTTCAATTACAACAACGATGAATATATATTCAACCATCCGCATTCAAACAGTTTTTTGTGTCTGTCAGGGTGTAAATTCATATATGAATAATATGCATCACAAAAAAAATACAGTTTATTTGAGGAATCTGGTTGGATCCCTCCAACCTGTCCTTCTCTGCATCACAGATATCACTTTGATAACAATATATGAATTAAATTTCAATAATCTATTATTTAAAACTGACGAGTATAAATAACAACGATCAATCAATCAACCAATAACATCCATAGCAGCCAATCAACCAATTTCTACTGTTAGCAGTCAATTATATTTTTCTATGAATTTAACACATGACATAATCCCAGAGGATGTGAGAATTAACTCATCAGTTTAATTCTGGTTGACAGTTGCCGCGTTTGTTTCATTTAATTTGAAACGAACGTTCAAAATTATCTGAAATTCCAAATAGCTCCAATCGAATCCCAGTCAGCACTATGGTCTAGGTCTCGTCCTTGCGATCCCAACGGATCCTGTTTCATGCAATTCCGTTAACATACGAAAGAGATATCGCGTTTTCTAGTTTTGGTATAAATTAAAATGGCATAACTATTAATTAATTAAATAAATTATTATTAATTAACTTATTAAACTGACACGTCAGCAACGCTTCAAGCGTTTTCTCCTTTGACTTCTCCTCAATTCCGTTTATCTTGAGATAATCGCTACCACCGATCGAACCAGGCTGCCGCACCACCACCAATGCCACCGCCGACCTTCGCTCTACCACTCCTTCAGACGCCGTCCATCCATTCGCCACCAGCCCACCGGAAAACCCTGAAATCCCGACGCAGCTTTCAAAAATCAACCCCAAAACCCCATCTCCGTTCATCTCATCACCACGGCTTCAACCGACCACTGGAGAACACCAAATTAGTGGCAAATCGAAGCCTGAACTTCCCTCTTCATTCTCCAACAGGTCTGGGCTTCTAAAATTGACCACATCTCCTCCAAATCAGCAAAGAACAAAACCAGTTTTTCACCTTTCCTCGCGATTTCCGGCCACCACACTCGACGAAACCTCCCCAGATTTTTATTGTAGCTAGCCATCGACCCGATCTATAACTTTGCTTCAGATCCCATGGCCGATTCATCCCATTTGTAAAGAAGGGCTTTTCTGCAAATTTACATGATGATTTTCTGATTTGGGGGTTTAGGTTTGGGGTGATGGGTTTATATAGGCGAGGGAAATGTTATTTTAATGTTGAGGTGACTAATGATATGAATAACAATTTTTATTCGTGCTTATCGCAATTACTAAATGTTGTTTATTGGTTACTGTGCTCACATACAAACCCCGTTCGAGATAAAAATGGACGGCATGATACAGTTTGACGTTACAGACCTAATGAAACTTGTTTCGTCAAATTTTGAGTCCGTTTGCTCAAACAGCGCTCGTTCACGCCCAAATGATCGATTTATTTGCATTTTATTCTGCCACGCTAACAGATTAACTCTAATTGACGCGCAACTCGAAATCTAGCAATAATTTACTGTTACGGTCCCAACAAAATTTGTTTCGTCGAAAACGTAGGTCATTTGAATAAAGTCCCTTTTAAAAGGTCCGATTTACATTAAAATAAACCAATTTTAAAATACCTAAATATTATATGAATAAAATATTGTTATTGGCCATACATGACCAGAATTTGATACACTACCATAATAAAATATCACAGGTTGAATTTCAAGCCAAATCGATGTTCAGAAAAAAAAAACCCTTTTTTTTATATAAATAAATCGGTATAATTTATAAAGGAATTCCATAGCGACTTTTTTAAATTTTAATTTGAACATAAAACAAAATCTACGCTATGAAAGATGGATTTTTCTCCCCCATTAGAAAAATATTATCCAACAGATTCAGACGTTTCTTGTTTCGAGAAAATCCGACTTATTTTGGATCTTGCACAGCCAATTAAAGTTCAAAATGTCATATTACGAACTGCCGCGCCGCTGCAGCTCGTTTTATATTTAAATTATAAATTATTCGCTCAACCATCGTTTTATAAACGAAATCGTCACTATAATTTCAATACGAACAATATTGAACCAAATTAAATTGCCCGATCACAGTTTATTTTAAATTCAACATTCCAAATATTATGGAATTAAAATATTATTATTATTTAATATAAATAAATATTCCAAAGGAAATGGTTAAGTCCAATCATATAAATTCAAATAAATATTTTAAATAAATAAAATAATCAATTAATTCAAATAATTAGGCAGAAAAATATGGGACGTTACATTCCTTCCCCCTTAAAAAATTTCATCCCTGAAATTGCTAAGGCAGAAAGAACGTTATGACCCGTTATCTCTTTAAAAATATTTAACTTAAAACTCGGTTTTATTTTCAAACTAACCCAATTGGTTTTAGAACCAATTTATTGCAAATAATAGAAATTTCCAAAAATCTTCAAAAAAATTCTAACACCTTAAATTTTGGAAAAATTTGGGCAGAGTCTCCCTTGTACGGAGGAGCATCTGCAATATTGCAGGTTCAAGAAATATATATACATCGACCAACATAGTCGGAAAAATTCAAAATCCAATCCCAAAATCCAAATAAAAATCAAAATTTCATATTTTGCGTAGGCGTACCTTTTTGCGAGCGTTATTATGCGAAAAGCGATATATTATACACGAGCTTGCTTAGTTACTATGCAGCTCTGTTCAAACTAGATTCGATTAAACCCAAAATTCTTTGGGATGAATTTTAAAGCTGAATTAGCACATCTGCACCTGTTCTCACTCAAATGAACTCCATTAGTCATTAAAATAATGTCAATTGAATTCAAAATACCCATGTCATCCATATCATATATTCTGGCTAATTCTGTACACAATTCAATCCATATGAGGTTATAATTATTTATAACCAAGTCATAATAATCCATTTGTTTATTTAAATATCCAATCAAATTCAGTAGACTTTGATTCATTCATTGGTCCTTAATCAAGTTTCAAATCAATATCCATGCAGCCAACTATACAATCCAAACAATTCATTGATTTCCAAATATTATGTTAACTTACTGTTTTCCAATCACAAGTCAAATTCTGAAATGTTCATACATCTTATACGATTTCCTTTGACAGGTGTAAGTTAGATTAAATATTAATATTTCCATATACACATCTCATAATTGAGATTTCCTTTAAATATCCATTAGATCATTAAATTTGGATTGATTTTTTTACAACTTATTCATTTTAGATTAGTTTTCAACCAAGTCTATCCATTTTCAGATTTATATTTAAGCAATTAACAACACAATCCAAGCATATCATTCAAATCAACATTAACCAATCCAATTGATTCCCTATATTATAATAAATTGAGAAAAATATCACCTTTATTATCTTACGAAATATATTAATCAAAAATCATTTTAAAAATATTTTTATATCAAAATACAAATACGTGCTCACTTATATATATATATATATATTCAAACTCAATCTAGGGTACTACTAATCCCATCTCTATTGAGTTACGCCACAGAGCCAAGGTTATCACTAAACCAATAGCTCTGATACCACTGTAACGACCCCGTGGATTTTCGGCCCCGAAAATCGACATAAATACAATTACCGTACCTAATGCTGACCTTCCAAGCACCGGAAACACAGGAACGTTATTCGAAAGAATTTAGAGGGTGAGAAAAAAAAGAAAGAAATATTAGAATAGAAGAAAGAAGATCATCACATCAGAATCTCACAGCGGAACAGATAAAATATAATATCAAATCTCTTTATACAAAAGAACTGTATATACATACCAATCATCAGAGTACAACATATATCAATCACAGTGGAAATACTTTATATAACTAGAGGTGAAGCCTCCTGCTTCCAGCTCCTGAACTCCAAGCGAATCCTACCTGGAAATATACTCGGTCTGACTCGAGAACATTTGAAGCAAAGCAAAATTTACCGGGTCAGTCTGGAATACTTTCAGTGATAAATTCACTGCACAACAACTTGTTTAACTTTGGAAAATCCTTTTGAAATAAAAGGATAATAGTAAGACCAACCCGCACATAAACACGGACGGTTTTTACCTTACTATAACCCAAAACATTTTTGAAATCATACTTTGCTCTGATATTACAATAATGTCTAAATACAAATAGATAACAATCTAGCGGAACGCTTGCATCTCACGCTTCACATATGTAGTATACAATCAAAACCGTGGGCGCTTACTAGAGATTGGATTCTGACCTTGATAAGGTATGGGTCCACCTGCCGATAGTGTATCTCTAGAGGCGAATACACTAGGTTCAACAAGAACGTCTTGAAACCCGGCCCACACGTGACCGACCACTCATTTCGCTTGAGTGTATCGAATGTATATCACCGACGGTTGGGATCAGTAACCGTCCCCCGAAAAAAGGACAACATTGAAATAGATTAAAGAAGCAAATGGAATTTCTCTAGATAGGTGATTATACATCCTAATGGGAGCGACCAACATAGCCATGCTGCCTGCCCGATTTTTGTCATTTCTCGGTTGATGAGGCTTGAGGCTAGAATTTTCCTTTTAGAACATCTGGTTAACATTCACTTTTAATTCCACATTGTCAGATCCGCCAGATATCACTAATTGACGTCCACAAAAATACTCTAGTGGTTAGGCTAAGAGAACCGTCGTCCTCCACCACCAACTATGGTACATTTGAAGAAATCAACGTACGTGATCTTTTTGGAAATACTCTATCAGACATCCGTCCATACAATTCATCCAGGAACAGGATGAACCGAAGGCACCCTCCTACTGCATCCTTATATAGGAATCACCCCAATGATCAGTAGCAAGAAGTCCTTACAATCCGTAGATGTAACGACCCAGAAAATCTGAACCAATTTAAAAATTTTAAATTGGCTAAAATAATGGATTTTAAATATTTAAAATAAATATTTTAAATAATGGCGATGAAAACTGAGTTTGAATCGACAATTGAAAACGAATATAATTAATTATAATTATAAACAAGGCCTAAAACGGCGTGGCAGTTTCAAAAATTGAATTCAAACTTTGTCGGACTGTACCGGGTGCAAAACAATCCAGATTTTAGTGAAACCAAAAACATTAGGATCTAATTGATGATATCTTTCCAACGAATCTGATGAATCGAAATTTGATAACGGGAATCAAAAGATATGTCCAGTTGAAAATTCTGAATAGTCGCTATGGAATTCAGGCCCTTAAAAATGGACATTTTGCAGACGACCTCGGATTTCGACGAAACCACTTTTGTTGGATCCGTGATGTCAAGTTATTGCTAGGTTTCAAATTTCATAATTTTTCGAATCAATATGTGAGCGTGGCAAAGGAAAACGCGTTTGACCGGTTTCAGTTGATTTTAATCGACTGGAAATTGGCCATTTTTCAAACGGTCTCAGAATTCGACAAAACTAGTTTTGTTAGGACCGTATCGTCAATACGAAGCTAGAAAATATTTTTCTGGAATTTTTCTAGTTAGTATGTGACCCCGGTAATTTGAAATGTACGTTTAAAATTCAATATAGTGACTTAAATGTAAATTCAACGGGAACTGATTGTAACGATCAAATCAGCTTGCGATACATATCCCATTGTGTCCGGAATGGGGGTAAAACGCTATGGACGACAGTCGGTGGGTCCCATTTCGACTTCGAATAAAAAGTCAACTTTTAAATAGAAATTTTATAATAATAAATATTTATATAAACCCTTTTTTTTCTCTCTCTCTCTCCTCACTTTCTTTCTACCGTTCAAAAAAAAAAAAAGAGAAAACCTAAACTAAGCCACCGCTTCCCCGATCATCCACCTCCGCACGTCGCCACCTCCTTCGCCTGGAGCTGCTGTCGCTGCTTCTTCTTCTCTCCCCCTCGTTCGTTGATCGCCAGTGACATCACACCCCCCCCGAATCAATCGCGACGCCCAATTCGCGAGCCGCCCCCCCCTCGAAGCCAGCTCCGCCCTGACGACCTTCTCTTGCCGCCGACCCTGACGACCCCCCCTTTTTTCTTCGCAGCACAGTAAGTTATTTTATTTCATTTTATTTTTATTTTTTTTTAATTAGGAAAATTATGATTTTAAAGGTTATAAAACTGATTTTTTTAGAAGGAAAATTCTGATTTTAATTAGGTAAAAACTGATTTTTTTTAAAAGATTTAAAACTGATTTTTAAAAGGGTTTAAAAACTGATTTTATTTTAAGATTTAAAATAGAAAAAGATTTGAACTTTAAGTAGAAAAAGATTTGAATTTTAAATAGAAAAAGATTTGAACTTTAAGTAGAAAAATATTTGAATTTTAAATAGAAAAAGATTTGAATTTTAAATAGAAAAAGATTTGAACTGAAAGTAGAAGAAGTAAGATATGATTTTTATATTTTTAAAGTAATAAAAATATAATTTTTACATCATAGGTAAAAATATAATCTTTATTTTTGAAAAGGCGGAATATATATTTTTGAAATGCAATTTTTATATATTGAATAACGAAGTAAAAATTCGATTTTTACATATGTAGAGAATACGGGCAACGAAAGTGACAGAAAGGCGAGATTGGCGAAGATTTCTATAAAGGAAGAGTCGTGGTATTGGATAGCTATCGGTGAGAATTTCTCACTCTTCAATTTCTTTTTCTAGATATATATATATATGTGTGAAATTAAAGTGAATTGCTATATATATATATATATATATATATATATATATATATATATATACGCCCCTCGTCCACAAACCATGGACGATATTTATTGATTGAAATTGTTGTGAAAATTGATTGATAGCGAATGATTGTTTGGGATTGTTTGTGGTTGATATTGGTTGATTGTGGTTGAAAAATACCCATTTGTGATTGAGAAATATTTGATTGAAACCACATAGGATTAGTTTGTGGAAATGAAATAAATATATACATGCCACCTGCTTGCGAACTAGATGCATGATCCCCATTGTCAAAAACCGCGAGGTTTTAAGGTAGAGCGAGGAGCCGTACTAGGGGCGGTCCCGGTTTTAACTACCCTGCCGTTATGCTGCCGAAATTTTGAATAATATTCGTGTGTTTGAATTATTTTCATATGCTTAAACTATATTTATTCATTGAATAGAAAACATTCATGTGTTGAATTGATATTCATTCGTTGATTAGAAATTCATGTGTTGAATGGTATTCGCGTTTTAAAATGTAAAAATCACATTTTTATCTATATATAGAAACTATAGAAAACATTCATGTGTTGAATTGATATTCATTCGTTGATTAGAAATTCATGTGTTGAATGGTATTCATATTTTGAAATAAATTGTTTGATAATAAAAAATCACCTTTTATCTATATATAGAAACTATAGAAAACATTCATGTGTTGAATTGATATTCATTCGTTGATTAGAAATTCATGTGTTGAATGGTATTCATATTTTGAAATAAATTGTTTGATAATAAAAATCACCTTTTATCTATATATAGAAACTATAGAAAACATTCATGTGTTGAATTGATATTCATTCGTTGATTAGAAATTCATGTGTTGAATGGTATTCATATTTTGAAATAAATTGTTTGATAATAAAAATCACCTTTTATCTATATATAGAAACTATAGAAAACATTCATGTGTTGAATTGATATTCATTCGTTGATTAGAAATTCATGTGTTGAATGGTATTCATATTTTGAAATAAATTGTTTGATAATAAAAATCACCTTTTATCTATATATAGAAACTATAGAAAACATTCATGTGTTGAATTGATATTGATTCGTTGATTAGAAATTCATGTGTTGAATGGTATTCATATTTTGAAATAAATTGTTTGATAATAAAAATCACCTTTTATCGACTATATGAACTGGGTAAAATAATCTCGTTCTAAAAGAAATTGTTTTATGATAAAAATCCTATTTTTGTCACCTATATGAACTATATAGAAAAATAGTGTTTTGAAATGAATTATTTTACAATAAAAATCACATTTTTATTGTATGCATGAATCGTTGAAATGTGAAGTGTTAAAAATAGCCACTTGTTCAAAATAAACATATATGAGTTGAAATATTCATTAATTAGCTAATGAAATGATTTGCACCTATGTATGTAACATTAGAATGAATGGTGTTTTTAAACCAAATAGAAATCAAATATGAAGTTGAATAGAAAATGATAAATGATAAGAACTATATATATATATATGTACATGCATATTCATTGAACAGGTTATAGCAAAGGGGCTAGAGAAGAGGAATAAAATTTTGTGCCCTACAAATAGGTACACATTTACTGTTTTGTTTGGGTGATGATTTTATGAGCCTGTTGGCTAGCCGCTTGGCTTTTTCTTTTTCTTTTTGAGATTAGAAGGACCGGGAAAGCTATTTGCGATTTCCCGATGCTCCCGGTGCAGGGGAGGTTATGGCGAAATTTTCCAAAATTTTAAGGCGTTAGTGAAATATTTGAAGTGAAAACGATATTGAAATCATTGAATGAACTATATTTATATAAATATATAAATATAAATAAAATTAAAACGAAACGTAGCCGTGCAGTTCGCAATTTGAAACCGTGATTTCAAACAACTAGTACGGGGAATCCGACCATTGGATTTTCCCGAAACCTCAACCGTCGGGTTCGCCTTGGAATAATCTTTCCAACGGCACCAACCTTGTAAAAATCCAACGGTTGGATTGTCTGGAATGTTTAATTCAAATCTGAAGAAAAACAGCGCCAGAGGCGATTATATTTATATATATATAAATATAATTATATATTTAATCGAATAACGACGCTGCAGTTCGTATTTTGAAATCGAAACTTCAAACGATTGTACCGGGAGATCCGACCGTCGGATTTTCCCGAAACTGGAACCGTTGGATTCGTTTTGAAAAGACCTTTCTAATGATGTAAATTTTGTGAAGATCCAACGATTAGATTTTCAGATATGTGTAAATCAAATCTGAAGAAAAACAGCGCCACGGCCGCTTTATGGCCCGAAGCGTCGTTTTGAACAAATTATCTATTTTAAAATAAATAAAAATAGCGATAAATAGTTATAAAATATCATAAGCGATATGGAATGCAAATAAACTGAATTTGCTCGATTTATGTGGCTTTTGATGGTTGAATGTGTTTGGTGTGAAAATTACATTAAAGAACAAGATTGGTGTTGTCGAATAATTTAACCATTGAAATAAATTGATTTGAAATTCTAAATATACGTGAATTATTTGAAAAGGCCGAGTTAATTCTCATTTCAAATAATCGACCGACGATTGAAAGCCGAAGATGAAGACGGTGGTCGAAGACCGGAGATCTTCACCTCGTTTGGATGGTAACCGAGGTCCTGATTGGGAGGCATCCCGAAATATGGATAATGAGTGGTGATCGTCCAGACGTAAGTGGTGATCGATGGGTTTGCGAGGTATTTAGTGCCTCCGGTTTCGTTCAGACCCAGAACGGACTTGTAAATGGATTGTGTGTCTGACATTGGATTTTATTCTGTGTTGATTGATCTCTATTAAATATACATCTGTTTGGCGGCGGAGAATTTATTCTTTTGCTTAACGCCCTTCTCTGAGACGCACGAGCTCAGAGGTTGTATATCGATGGACATCAGTCGCATGGCATGAATTGCCTGTGTGGCATGCTAAGATGCAGTGATCAGGGCTTCTGTTGAAAAGCAAAGTCTTGTGGTGATGATCAAAGCACCGCCTGTGTGGCGTAACTTTGTGTATAACGTGAATTCGCGAGCCTCACACCCCGGTATGAACCTAAAACGGGAGAAGGACCTCAGGGAGGGCATGCGTTTCTTTCTAGCTAGGGTGGTGTCAGTGACCTACCAGCCCTGACATTTATATACTTTTCACCTATGTGGTTGTTGCTGTTGCGAGGCGCCTCGGTTTGATCGGACGATCCGGGTCCGATGGAGTCATTCGTTGGCTCGTTTACGCCCCAAAGGGCGGGGAAACGTATTGTTCAGGCATAATAATCCACATCGGTGGACCGACCCTGACGATCTAAAGGGTTGATGCGTTCTGATCCTGTGGCTCGGGCTAGAGAGTCACGAATTCGGTAAGGACTATCTTTTGCCTTGGTTCATGACGAAAATCCAATTTCCAGATACGTGATCGTGCGGTTTCAATTGTATATATATATTTGGCGACATAGTGACATGGGACGCTCATGTCGTCTATGATTGATAGTTATGATTTGAAACAGTTTTCAAGACATATAAACACTAGCAATAATATCAAATGCCTTTGTTTTATTCGTATCAATCATATTTTGGCCATTATAAGGTAAAACTCTATCCTCCGGTTTGCGTTGCATTGTGTGATGGGAATTGAGTCTTATAATGGCTTCATTTTTATAAAGATGCATTGCGTTGTTTAAAAGAAAGATTTGTTTTAAAGCACTGGCAATCCAATGGAGTAAACCCGTTCCACGAAAGTGGCGTGGTCCTGTGATTAGCCAATTATATATGTGTTGAGTGGATTTCTCATACCAGTCCCATGACTGACTCGTAGTTTGTTTCACTTTCAAACTCGGGTGCCCCTTTTTCTACACGGGCAACCTTGTATTCAGGTTTAGCTGGTTCTTTTTCTGGATAGCTGGAGCTGAAGATGGATTCTATCATTTATTTCTTTTTATGCTGTTCAGCTCCTATTGTACATATTTTGGTTTATTTCCGCTGTAGACATTTATGTATAGCTGAACTGTATTTGTACTAAGTAAGATCCTGTATACTGTGTAACTCTGATGACTACTTTATGAAGTATATTCTATTGTTCATTATCTGGTGTATTTATTTAATTCTGTTCTGCTATTATCTGTTTCTGTGTTATATTCCAAAGATAACCCTTGTTTCCGTCTGAACGGGATTTCGGGTCGTCTCAACGTGGTATCAGAGCTTTGGTTAAGCTTAGTTCTGGAATATAACATTTGAACGAACTCGTCAGAAATAGAACCAGTAGAGTTCTAGGACGGGTAACTCATTACAGATAGGATCAGTAATATCCTAGTATGAGTAGCAAAATGAAATAACACCTCGATAGACACATTTACATTCAAGTATTTGTCTCTATATTTTGAAACATCTTACCTGTTGACCTGACACTTGATCTGCTATTTGCAGAAGAACTAGAAAATGAGTGCCAGAAATAGAAGAAGTAATACTGACCCGGATATAGAAGCTCTATTTATGAAATATAGAAATCTGGGTGGAAAACCTTTCTCGGGTGAAGAATCTATTATGAAGACACAAGCTTGGATTCGTTCGGCTGAGAAAATCTTCGATGCATTAAAGCTGAGGGATGACCAGAAAAGATTACTGGCCTCCTGGGCGCTCAAAGAAGAAGCTTTGTTCTGGTGGGATTCAGTTATTAAGGATAATCCAGAAGGTGATATCACCTGGGACAGATTCAAAGTGATTTTCTTAGAAAGATGTACTCCTCCCGAAGCAACTGAGCGATTATGCGATGAATTTTCTTATCTGATACAAGGAGACATGACCATTCCGGAATATCATAAGAAATTCAATGAACTTTCTCACTTTGCCCCTCATCTAATTCAAAATCTGAAGAGGAAGAATTTGAGATTTATCAATGGGCTTCAAAGGAAATACCAGAATAAAGTATTGGGGCATGTGAAGCTTCCTTTTTCAGAAATGATTTATATGGCTTATCAGTATGAAGATCTCCATAAGAAAGGCATGTTGCGCGACGAGGAGGAAGTCAGCTCTAGTAATAAAATTGAGTCTGAAACGGATCGTCCTGAGGCCAGTACAACGTCTGAGGTCAGTAAGAAGCCCAGTGCCAAGAGGAAAAGGGCCAAAGCTGAGAAGAAACCAGTAGCGGCAACTGTATGCTCTAACTGCAATAAGCAAGGACATCTCTCGATAAGTTGCAGATCTCTAAAGAAACGAATCAAGAGTGGATCTAAATCAGAGAAGAATTTCCAAGAGAAAAGAGGTTGCAGTAAATGCGGGCAGACTGGTCATCTCGCAAAGGATTGCTGGCTGTTAAAAAAGACCAAAACAGTTCAGGTAAATGAAATAGTAGAAACTTCTGGGCCCTCAGCTAGTCAAGAAAGGGCTGATGTTTTAGAAGGCACGCTTACTGTCAAAAACATTCCAGTCAAAGTACTATTTGACACAGGCGCGTCACGAAGCTTCATTTCGAAAGATGCAGCTAAGAAACTGGATTTGAATTTGAAGAAGCTCAAAGAACCAATGACTGTCCAGAATCCGGTTGGGGGTTCCATAGATCTCAGTTGGATTTGTGGAGTGCCAGTTTCTTTCTCTCGTTATCGGTTTCCTACCATCGCAGCCGTCATGAATTTTAAAGAGTTTGATCTTATCTTAGGGTTAGATTGGTTGACCAAATATGAAGCTGAAGTTAAATGCGCCGACAGAGTCGTAAAGGCGAAGATTAAATCAGGTGATTATATAACCATTCCCTGTGAAGGTCAAAATGCTAATAGAAAGGACTTCTGGGCAGCTTTGAATGTTTCTCCAGCTCAAACAGAAAATATCCCTGAAGTTACTGAGAATATTCCTGACCTCATCAAAGATATTCCTGTCGTCAAAAATTATGCGGATGTGTTCGAGGAAGTTGTTCGCTTACCTCCGCAAAGAGAAATAGATTTCAAAATTACTTTAATTCCGAATGCAAGGCCGGTAGTTCACGCTATTCGAAGAATGTCCTTGAAAGAGAAAGAGGAATTAGACAATCAAACGCGACAGCTCGTATGGAAAGGTCTGATCAGGCCCAGTTTCTCTGATTGGGGTGCAGCCGTGGTATTTGTCCCAAAATCAGACGGTACTCTACGTCTATGTGTGGATTATCGTGATCTGAACAAACAGACAATAAAGAACAAATATCCATTGCCGCGAATAGATGATTTGTTAGATCGATTAAATGGAGCACAAGTATTCTCAAGAATGGACCTAGCTACAGGCTTCCATCAACTTCGAATTGCCGAAGAGTGTGTTCCAATGACAGCGTTCAGAGGCCCCGACTTATTCTACGAGTGGTTAGTAATGTCGTTCGGCTTATGTAACGCTCCCGCTTACTTCGTCGATCTAATGAACAGAGTATTCAGAGGAGTATTAAATAAATTTGTTCTGGTTTTCATTGACGATATTCTAATCTTCTCTAAATCAAAGGCCGAACATGAAAAGCATCTGAAACAGGTTCTAGAAATTCTGTGACGGAATGTATTAAAAGCCAAATTTTCCAAATGTATCTTCTGGCAAGATGAAGTAAAATTTCTAGGCCATGTCGTATCGAAAGAAGGAATCGCTGTGGATCCAAGCAAAATCACAGCTATTCAAAATTGGAACAGCCCAGTACTCCCACTGAAGTCCGCAGTTTTCTCGGATTGGCTAGCTATTACCGGAAGTTCGTTAAAAACATTTCTAAGATATCTGGTCATTTAACGAAGCTTACAAAGAAGCATTCTAAATTCAAGTGGACTCCAGAAAGTGAGGAGGCTTTTGAGGAGCTAAAGTTAAGGTTGACAACTGCTCCAGTGTTAACCATTATCGATGGCAACCAAGATTTAAAAGTCTGGACTGATGCTTCTAGAGAAGGCCTTGGCGCAGTGTTAATGCAGAGGGGCCAAGTGATTGCTTATGCTAGCCGTCAACTGAAGCCACACGAGAAAAACTACGTAACTCATGATCTTGAGTTATTGGCTATCGTGTTCGCTTTGAAAATCTGGAGACACTATCTTCTGGGTGAGAGATTTGAACTATTTACAGATCATCAGTCATTAAAGTATCTGTTCACTCAGAAAGACCTGAATCTGAGGCAACAGCGTTGGCTGGAGTTTCTTGCAGCATATGATTTTGAAATTCTATACACTCCAGGGAAAGCCAATGTCGTGGCCGATGCGTTAAGCCGGAAGAATGAGATGATCGCCAGTTTTATCATTGCGACTTCGTTGATTGATAAGATATCGGCTCTCCAAGAAGACGACCAATTTATCAAAGGAATAAGTCAGCGAATTCGTGAGGGCAATGCTTCGGATTTCCAGCTAGACAGCGAAGGGATTCTGAGGTTAGAAGGGCTAATTTGCGTTCCAGATATTCCTGAACTCAGAAGGGATGTACTGGATGAATGTCACAAATCTAAGCTCAGTATCCATCCAGGTGTGAATAAAATGTATAACGATATCAAACGCACATTCTGGTGGAAGTCGTTAAAAAGAGACATCTCGATATATGTGAGTCGATGCCCTACTTGCCAACTAGTCAAGAGCGACCAACAGAAATTGGCTGGATTATTACAACCGCTGGAAGTTCCGGGTTGGAAGTGGGAACATATTTCTATGGACTTCATTGATGGTTTGCCCAGAACCAGAAAAGGAAATGACAGTATTTGGGTGATCGTAGATCGCTTCACGAAGACCGCCAATTTCATACCTGTCAGATCAAATAGAACCGCTCAGAGTCTGGCACAGATATACTTCCGGGAAATAGTTAGACTGCATGGAGTGCCACTCAGTATAGTCAGTGATAGAGATACAATATTCACTAGTAAATTCTGGGAAGCATTTCAAGTCGAGCTAGGAACGTTGAGCACCGCTTATCATCCTCAGACAGACGGTCAGACTGAGAGGGTGAATCGCATTTTAGAAGATCTATTGCGGGCTTGTGTTCTAGATTTCGGTGGATCATGGGAAGACCATCTGCATTTGGCTGAATTCTCTTATAACAACAGCTACCAGGCGAGTCTGACAATGTCGACATTCGAAGCATTGTATGGTAGACCGTGCCGATCTCCTGCTTGTTGGGTCGAGCCAGGAAATAGACTTGTGTTGGGTCCTGATATGATTCGAGAAGCTGCCGACAAAGTCGATTTTATTAAGAAGCGATTACTCGCCGCTCAAAGCCGACAAAAGAGCTATGCCGATAGAAGAAGAAGAGATATATCCTTTGAAGTTGGCGACTATGTATATTTGAAAGTATCGCCGATGAGAGGAGTTATCCGGTTCGGAAAAACTGGAAAGTTAGCGCCCAAATTTATTGGTCCGTTTCCTATTCTGGAACGGATCGGAACTCTCGCTTATAGGGTCAAACTGCCTGACTGGTTGCCTGGAGTGCATGATGTATTTCATATATCTCAACTTCGAAAGCACGTTCATGATCCAGACTTGATCGTGGAAGAAGCAGCTCAACATGACATTGAAATTACTCCAGAATTAGCTGTGAGGCGAGAGCCGCTAAAGATTATCGGCAAAGAAACCAAAGAGCTGAGGAACAAGAAGGTTCACTTAGTCAAAGTGCAATGGAGTGGAGATCCGCGAGATTGTACTTGGGAAACTGAGGAGAGCATTCATAAAGCTTATCCCAGATGCCGAGTAGATATCTCTGATTGACTCCGGTGCAAGGTACATTTACCCTACTTTGCACTACCATTCAATTCTCTACTCTATTGTTATTTTCTTTTCATGGATGTGCACTTTTAATTCTATAGTCTGAATGATTTTTAAGGGGTATAGGATTTGATTAGTATATTTTTGAAGGTTAAAACAATTGGATTGGTTGTTGTGTTGTGTGATTGTAGATTTATCAAACCACTTTCGACTTTGTTCCTTTTCGGGGACGAAAAGTTTTAGGTGGGGGAGATTGTAACGACCCAGAAAATCTGAACCAATTTAAAATTTTTAAATTGGCTAAAATAATGGATTTTAAATATTTAAAATAAATATTTTAAATAATGGTGATGAAAACTGAGTTTGAATCGACAATTGAAAACGAATATAATTAATTATAATTATAAACAAGGCCTAAAACGGCGTGGCAGTTTCAAAAATTGAATTCAAACTTTGTCGGACTGTACCGGGTGCAAAACAATCCGGATTTTAGTGAAACCAAAAACATTAGGATCTAATTGATGATATCTTTCCAACGAATCTGACGAATCGAAATTTGATAACGGGAATCAAAAGATATGTCCAGTTGAAAATTCTGAATAGTCGCTATGGAATTCAGGCCCTTAAAAATGGACATTTTGCATACGACCTCGGATTTCGACGAAACCACTTTTGTTGGATCCGTGATGTCAAGTTATTGCTAGGTTTCAAATTTCATAATTTTTCGAATCAATATGTGAGCGTGGCAAAGGAAAACGCGTTTGACCGGTTTCAGTTGATTTTAATCGACTGGAAATTGGCCATTTTTCAAACGGTCTCAGAATTCGACGAAACTAGTTTTGTTAGGACCGTATCGTCAATACGAAGCTAGAAAATATTTTTCTGGAATTTTTCTAGTTAGTATGTGACCCCGGTAATTTGAAATGTACGTTTAAAATTCAATATAGTGACTTAAATGTAAATTCAACGGGAACTGATTGTAACGATCAAATCAGCTTGCGATACATATCCCATTGTGTCCGGAATGGGGGTAAAACGCTATGGACGACAGTCGGTGGGTCCCATTTCGACTTCGAATAAAAAGTCAACTTTTAAATAGAAATTTTATAATAATAAATATTTATATAAACCCTTTTTTTTTCTCTCTCTCTCCCCTCACTTTCTTTCTACCGTTCAAAAAAAAAAAAAAGAGAAAACCTAAACTAAGCCGCCGCTTCCCCGATCATCCACCTCCGCACGTCGCCACCTCCTTCGCCTGGAGCTGCTGTCGCTGCTTCTTCTTCTCTCCCCCTCGTTCGTTGATCGCCAGTGACATCGCACCCCCCCCGAATCAATCGCGACGCCCAATTCGCGAGCCGCCCCCCCTCGAAGCCAGCTCCGCCCTGACGACCTTCTCTTGCCGCCGACCCTGACGACCCCCCCTTTTTTCTTCGCAGCACAGTAAGTTGTTTTATTTCTTTTTATTTTTATTTTTTTTAATTAGGAAAATTCTCATTTTAAAGATTATAAAACTGATTTTTTTTAGAAGGAAAATTCTGATTTTAATTAGGTAAAAACTGATTTTTTTTAAAAAGATTTAAAACTGATTTTTAAAAGGGTTTAAAAACTGATTTTATTTTAAGATTTAAAATAGAAAAAGATTTGAACTTTAAGTTGAAAAAGATTTGAATTTTAAATAGAAAAAGATTTGAACTTTAAGTAGAAAAAGATTTGAATTTTAAATAGAAAAAGATTTGAATTTTAAATAGAAAAAGATTTGAACTGAAAGTAGAAGAAGTAAGATATGATTTTTATATTTTTAAAGTAATAAAAATATAATTTTTACATCATAGGAATATTAAAAATATAATCTTTATTTTTGAAAAGGCGGAATATATATTTTTGAAATGCAATTTTTATATATTGAATAACGAAGTAAAAATTCGATTTTTACATATGTAGAGAATACGGGCAACGAAAGCGACAGAAAGGCGAGATTGGCGAAGATTTCTGTAAAGGAAGAGTCGTGGTATTGGATAGCTATCGGTGAGAATTTCTCACTCTTCAATTTCTTTTTCTAGATATATATATATATATGTGTGAAATTAAAGTGAATTGCTATATATATATATATATATATATATATATATATATATATACGCCCCTCGTCCACAAACCATGGACGATATTTATTGATTGAAATTGTTGTGAAAATTGATTGATAGCGAATGATTGTTTGGGATTGTTTGTGGTTGATATTGGTTGAAAAATACCCATTTGTGATTGAGAAATATTTGATTGAAACCACATAGGATTAGTTTGTGGAAATGAAATAAATATATACAAGCCGCCTGCGTGCGAACTAGATGCATGATCCCCATTGTCAAAAACCGCGAGGTTTTAAGGTAGAGCGAGGAGCCGTACTAGGGACGGTCCCGGTTTTAACTACCCTGCCGTTATGCTGCCGAAATTTTGAATAATATTCGTGTGTTTGAATTATTTTCATATGCTTAAACTATATCTATTCATTGAATAGAAAACATTCATGTGTTGAATTGATATTCATTCGTTGATTAGAAATTCATGTGTTGAATGGTATTCGCGTTTTAAAATGTAAAAATCACATTTTTATCTATATATAGAAACTATAGAAAACATTCATGTGTTGAATTGATATTCATTCGTTGATTAGAAATTCATGTGTTGAATGGTATTCATATTTTGAAATAAATTGTTTGATAATAAAAAATCACCTTTTATCTATATATAGAAACTATAGAAAACATTCATGTGTTGAATTGATATTCATTCGTTGATTAGAAATTCATGTGTTGAATGGTATTCATATTTTGAAATAAATTGTTTGATAATAAAAATCACCTTTTATCTATATATAGAAACTATAGAAAACATTCATGTGTTGAATTGATATTCATTCGTTGATTAGAAATTCATGTGTTGAATGGTATTCATATTTTGAAATAAATTGTTTGATAATAAAAATCACCTTTTATCTATATATAGAAACTATAGAAAACATTCATGTGTTGAATTGATATTCATTCGTTGATTAGAAATTCATGTGTTGAATGTTATTCATATTTTGAAATAAATTGTTTGATAATAAAAATCACCTTTTATCTATATATAGAAACTATAGAAAACATTCATGTGTTGAATTGATATTCATTCGTTGATTAGAAATTCATGTGTTGAATGGTATTCATATTTTGAAATAAATTGTTTGATAATAAAAATCACCTTTTATCGACTATATGAACTGGGTAAAATAATCTCGTTTTAAAAGAAATTGTTTTATGATAAAAATCCTATTTTTGTCACCTATATGAACTATATAGAAAAATAGTGTTTTGAAATGAATTATTTTACAATAAAAATCACATTTTTATTGTATGCATGAATCGTTGAAATGTGAAGTGTTAAAAATAGCCACTTGTTCAAAATAAACATATATGAGTTGAAATATTCATTAATTAGCTAATGAAATGATTTGCACCTATGTATGTAACATTAGAATGAATGGTGTTTTTAAACCAAATAGAAATCAAATATGAAGTTGAATAGAAAATGATAAATGATAAGAACTGTATATATATGTACATGCATATTCATTGAACAGGTTATAGCAAAGGGGCTAGAGAAGAGGAATAAAATTTTGTGCCCGACAAATAGGTACACATTTACTGTTTTGTTTGGGTGATGATTTTATGAGCCTGTTGGCTAGCCGCTTGGCTTTTTCTTTTTCTTTTTGAGATTAGAAGGACCGGGAAAGCTATTTGCGATTTCCCGATGCTCCCGGTGCAGGGGAGGTTATGGCGAAATTTTCCAAAATTTTAAGGCGTTAGTGAAATATTTGAAGTGAAAACGATATTGAAATCATTGAATGAACTATATTTATATAAATATATAAATATAAATAAAATTAAAACGAAACGTAGCCGTGCAGTTCGCAATTTGAAACCGTGATTTCAAACAACTAGTACGGGGAATCCGACCATTGGATTTTCCCGAAACCTCAACCGTCGGGTTCGCCTTGGAATAATCTTTCCAACGGCACCAACCTTGTAAAAATCCAACGGTTGGATTGTCTGGAATGTTTAATTCAAATCTGAAGAAAAACAGCGCCAGAGGCGATTATATTTATATATATATAAATATAATTATATATTTAATCGAATAACGACGCTGCAGTTCGTATTTTGAAATCGAAACTTCAAACGATTGTACCGGGAGATCCGACCGTCGGATTTTCCCGAAACTGGAACCGTTGGATTCGTTTTGAAAAGACCTTTCTAATGATGTAAATTTTGTGAAGATCCAACGGTTAGATTTTCATATATGTGTAAATCAAATCTGAAGAAAAACAGCGCCACGGCCGCTTTATGGCCCGAAGCGTCGTTTTGAACAAATTAGCTATTTTAAAATAAATAAAAATAGCGATAAATAGTTATAAAATATCATAAGCGATATGGAATGCAAATAAACTGAATTTGCTCGATTTATGTGGCTTTTGATGGTTGAATGTGTTTGGTGTGAAAATTACATTAAAGAACAAGATTGGTGTTGTCGAATAATTTAACCATTAAAATAAATTGATTTGAAATTCTAAATATACGTGAATTATTTGAAAAAGCCGAGTTAATTCTCATTTCAAATAATCGACCGACGATTGAAAGTCGAAGATGAAGACGGTGGTCGAAGACCGGAGATCTTCACCTCGTTTGGATGGTAACCGAGGTCCTGATTGGGAGGCATCCCGAAATATGGATAATGAGTGGTGATCGTCCAGACGTAAGTGGTGATCGATGGGTTTGCGAGGTATTTAGTGCCTCCGGTTTCGTTCAGACCCAGAACGGACTTGTAAATGGATTGTGTGTCTGACATTGGATTTTATTCTGTGTTGATTGATCTCTATTAAATATACATCTGTTTGGCGGCGGAGAATTTATTCTTTTGCTTAATGCCCTTCTCTGAGACGCACGAGCTCAGAGGTTGTATATCGATGGACATCAGTCGCATGGCATGAATTGCCTGTGTGGCATGCTAAGATGCAGTGATCAGGGCTTTTGTTGAAAAGCAAAGTCTTGTGGTGATGATCAAAGCACCGCCTGTGTGGCGTAGCTTTGTGTATAACGTGAATTCGCGAGCCTCACACCCCGGTATGAACCTAAAACGGGAGAAGGACCTCAGGGAGGGCATGCGTTTCTTTCTAGCTAGGGTGGTGTCAGTGACCTACCAGCCCTGACATTTATATACTTTTCACCTATGTGGTTGTTGCTGTTGCGAGGCGCCTCGGTTTGATCGGACGATCCGGGTCCGATGGAGTCATTCGTTGGCTCGTTTACGCCCCAAAGGGCGGGGAAACGTATTGTTCAGGCATAATAATCCACATCGGTGGACCGGCCCTGACGATCTAAAGGGTTGATGCGTTCTGATCCTGTGGCTCGGGCTAGAGAGTCACGAATTCGGTAAGGACTATCTTTTGCCTTGGTTCATGACGGAAATCCAATTTCCAGATACGTGATCGTGCGGTTTCAATTGTATATATATATTTGGCGACATAGTGGCATGGGACGCTCATGTCGTCTATGATTGATATTTATGATTTGAAACAGTTTTCAAGACATATAAACACTAGCAATAATATCAAATGCCTTTGTTTTATTCGTATCAATCATATTTTGGCCATTATAAGGTAAAACTCTATCCTCCGGTTTGCGTTGCATTGTGTGATGGGAACTGAGTCTTATAATGGCTTCATTTTTATAAAGATGCATTGCGTTGTTTAAAAGAAAGATTTGTTTTAAAGCACTGGCAATCCAATGGAGTAAACCCGTTCCACGAAAGTGGCGTGGTCCTGTGATTAGCCAATTATATATGTGTTGAGTGGATTTCTCATACCAGTCCCATGACTGACTCGTAGTTTGTTTCACTTTCAAACTCGGGTGCCCCTTTTTCTACACGGGCAGCCTTGTATTCAGGTTTAGCTGGTTCTTTTTCTGGATAGCTGGAGCTGAAGATGGATTCTATCATTTATTTCTTTTTATGTTGTTCAACTCCTATTGTACATATTTTGGTTTATTTCCGCTGTAGACATTTATGTATAGCTGAACTGTATTTGTACTAAGTAAGATCCTGTATACTGTGTAACTCTGATGACTACTTTATGAAGTATATTCTATTGTTCATTATCTGGTGTATTTATTTAATTCTGTTCTGCTATTATCTGTTTCTGTGTTATATTCCAAAGATAACCCTTGTTTCCGTCTGAACGGGATTTCGGGTCGTCTCAGTAGATTTCAACCATGACGGAATCGCAAACCAAATTACTCGCAAGCCAGAAAAATTTGACAAGTAGTCCTTCCGCTTATGAGGATCCACGGTCTTCAATTGTTCCATCTTAAATTACCATCTTCACGTATCTGTTGGTTTGGAATGGTTTTCGAATATAATTTCGATCTCGGTCTTTCCGTACCAACAATCGTATGGGTCTGGTTTGATAGTCGGTGATTTAACTATCAAATAACAATCATGTCATTAAAATGATTTCACTGATTCAATATTTTCCATTACTTGGCCTATTTAAATATATTTAACAAATTGGTTAATCAACCTTCAAAAAACATTATATTTATTCTTTAATTTATTATAACAAAATCCGTTTTATATGTTTTAGAGTATGGGTATATACGCACTTTCCATTTACATTTCTATTGGGAACGTCGATATATTTTCAAAAAACCTTTTTCCTATATTCCCTTAAGTTTAGCATCTCAATATATATATATATATATATATTTTACTTAATGGTATTAACAAGTTACCAATTCTGATATGGCAAAGCAAATGTCAACTTATATAATTTAAACCAAATATATTTATTACATTGCAACTAATACTGTAGTATTCTTTATATTACAAAATCTGACATTTAGTGTCCAATATTCTTTGTATAGGATAAAACCAATTTCAACACTCCCACTCATCCCAAACTAATACCATTCCTCGATAATAGTAAAGCCGTTCAAGTTGGGGTATTCTATTTACCTCTCAGACCTTGATCGACAACATTCTCATCTTAGAATAATAATAGTTCGTCACTTAACCACTGATATTAAAATTCTTATTTACCACTTCGATTCCAAACCTGGTTTTAATCGTTTCTTATATTTGAAATCATCGTTCAAAAATCTTTTACTTAATTCCTTTAATTAAGTAACTATTCACTAAAAACATGATTTTTAACTTAAGACATTATTTCACTTATACTTTTGGGTTTTATATAAAAATCTCATGCTAAACAATCTATTTCCCATCTATTCGGGCATTCTTAAAAAAAACTTTTACCTTGGATTTTACAACTAAAATCCGCTTATCCCCTACTTTACAATAAAACCTTTTTAACTTGGATTTAAATTCCAAAGTTCCCTTACCCATACTTCACACAAAATTATTATATGTAATTTCCTTTGCGATGTTCCACTTAACCCAATTCTTAAACATTTAAAGTCCACATTTTGATTTAAAGACCCTTTTTAAACCTCGCTTGGATTTCTTCCTAAATACTTAAAATACCATTTACCATTCTTTCTCAACTTCTTTGATTTTATTTTAAAACCATTACTATATTTCAGTATATTTTTAATCTATTAACCATCTTCCCTAATAATTTCATTCAATTGAATTTACTTTACTTAATTTAGAAATTAAGTAAAACCTTATTTAAATCCCTAAATATACTTAACGATTCAATTTACCAATCTCGTTTGAAACTTGAATTATAACTCTCTTTATAACTCTTATCGCCCCTTTGATCAAACTATATCGCTACTTAATCACTTCTCAAATAAATTTCAATTAAAAGCCATCGTTTTAATTATTATTATTTAAAATAATAATTAACTTATATTAATTCCATTTAAAATGGTTAACCTTGCTATCAAATAAAAATAGGATAATTATTATTAATTAAAATAATAATTAACTTATACATTAACCATATTAAAAATGGTTAACTTTGATATTAATTAATAAAAAAATTATCATTTTTAAAAGCTTATTAAATAAAAATCAACTCCATTAACACTAAACAATTCGATAATTTCCTTAATTTATAGTTAATCGAAGATTAACTAATAATTTAACACTAAACAATTCAATGATTTCCTCAATTTATAGTTAATCGGATATTAACTAATATTTAACACTAAACAATCTCGATAATTACTATGGATTCTAGTTAATCGAAGATTAACTACCATTTAACACTCTTCATTACATTTAACGAATATTCATAAAATTTAAATCAAATTAATTCCATTATCAATTTCAATTACAACGGACAATTTTACCAACCGTACATATCAGTTAACTATTAACTGATTTTCATTTGTCATTTCCCCGTTTAAATTAATTAATTAACTTAATTAATTTAAAAACATCATTTAATTGTTTAGAAAAACATTTTTTTTTCATTTTACCAATCCGTATATAAATCCTTGGGTTTTGCTTTTAACTGGTGTGAACCATTTCAATAATTTCTCTTATAAACTCGATTTAAAATTTTTATTTATAAATTTCTAATTTAATTATATGTATAAAATAATTGAAGAATTTTAGTTCAGTTATAAAATAATTTATAACTTTAAAACTGCGTCCATTCACTTGACGGTAGAACGATGTTTAAAACAATATATTTTAGGCCATTCACTGCCAATCACGCAATCAATACTGTCGATTGATTTCAATTACAACAACGATGAATATATATTCAACCATCCACATTCAAAAAGGTTTTGGTGTCAGTCAGGGTGTAAATTCATATATGAATAATATGCACCACAAAAAAATTACAGTTTATTTGAGGAATCCTGTTGTATCCCTCCAACATGTCCTTCTCTGCATCACAGATATCACTTTGATAACCATATATGAATTAAATTTCAATAATCTATTTTTTAAAACTGATGAGTATAAATAACAACAATCAATCAAACAACCAATAGCATCCATAGCAGCCAACCAACCAATTTCTACTGTTAACGGTCAATTATATTTTTCTATGAATTTAACACATCACAGAATTCCAGAGGGTGTGAGAATTAACTCACTAGTTTAATTCTGGTTGACAGTTGCTGCATTTGTTGCATTTAATTTGAAACAAACGTTCAAAATTATCTAAAATTCCAAATAGCTCCAATCGAATCCCGGTCAGCACTATTGTCTAGGTCTCGTCCCTGCGATCCCAACGGATCCTGTTTCATGCAATTCCGTTAACGTATGAGAGAGATATCGTGTTTTCTAGTTTTGGTATATATTAAAATGGCATAAATATTAATTAATTATATAAATTATTATTAATTACCTTAATAAACTGACACATCAGCAACGGTTCACGCGTTTTCTCCTTTTTCTGCTCCTCAAACTCGTCCTCTCCTTCGTTCTTCTTCACGAACGAAGTTCGTCCCCAACTTTCGATTGCCGGCAGTTGCTCAGACCACCGGAACACCCATCAACCCTGCCACCATCACCGCATCTCCGAGCAGCCACCATATCCTGAGCGCTGTGACCCCAAAGTGCCTCGTTCGCCAAGAACTCGACCAAACCCGTATTCCGTTTATCTCGAGATAACCGCCGCCACCGATCGAACCAGGTTGTCGCATCACCACCAATGCCACCGCCGGCCTTCCCTCTACCACCCCCGTCAGACGCCTTCCACCCATTCGCCACCAGCCCAACGGAAAACCCTGAAATCCCAACGCAACTTTCAAAAATCAACCCCAAAACCCCATCTCCGTTCATCTCATCGCCACGGCTTCCACCGACCACCGGAGAACACCAGACCAGTGCCAAATCGAAGCCTGAACTTCCCTCTTCATTCTCCAACAGGTCCGGGCTTCTGAAATTGACCACATCTCCTCCAAATCAGCAAAGAACGAAACCAGTTTTTCACCTTTCCTCGCGATTTTCGACCACCACACTCGACGAAACCTCCCCAAATTTTTATCATAGCTAGCTATCGACCCGATCTATAACTTTGCTTCAGATTCCCATGGTGGATTCATCCCAGAATGGAAGATATAAATTAATTTGTAAAGAGGGGCTTTTCTGCAAATTTACATGATGATTTTTTGATTTGGGGGTTTAGGTTTGGGGTAATGGGTTTATGTAGGCGAGGGAAAATGTTATTTTAATGTTGAGGTGACTAATGATATGACTAACGATTTTTATTCATGCTTATCAAAATTACTAAACGTTGTTTATTGGTTATTGTGCTCACGTACAAACCCTGTTCGAGATAAAAATGGACAGCATGATACAATTTGACGTTACGGACCTAATGAAACTTGTTTCGTCGAATTCCGAGTTCGTTTGCTCAAACGGCGCTCGTTCACGCCCAAATGACCGATTTATTTGCATTTTATCTTGCCACGCTCACAGATTAACTCCAATTGATGCGCAACTTGAAATCTAGCAATAATTTACTGTTATGGTCTCAACAAAATTTGTTTCGTCGAAAACGGAGGTCATTTGAATAAAGTCCCTTTTAAAAGGTCCAATTTACATTAAAATAAACCAATTTTAAAATACCTCAATATAATATAAATAAAATATTGTTATTGGCCATACATGACCAGAATTTCATACACTACCACAATAAAATATCACAGGTTGAATTTCAAGCCAAATCGATGTTCAGAAAAATAAAAACCCTTTTTTATATATAAATAAATCGCTATAATTTATAAAGGAATTCCATAGCGACTATTTTAAATTTTGATCTGAACATAAAACAAAATCTACGCTATGAAAAATGGAATTTTCTCTCCCATTAGAAAAATATTATCCAACAGATTCAGACATTTCTTGTTTCGAGAAAATCCGACTTATTTTGGATCCTGTACAGCCAATTAAAGTTCAAAACGCCATATTACGAACTACCACGCCACTGCAGCTCGTTTTATATTTAAATTATAAATTATTCGCTCAACCGTCATTTTATAAACGAAATCGTCACTATAATTTCAATACAAACAATATTGAACCAATTAAATTGCCCAATCACAGTATATTTTAAATTCAACATTTTCTGGAATTAAAATATTATTATTATATAATATAAATAAATATTCAAAAGGAAATGGTTAAGTCCAATCATTTAAATTCAAATAAATATTTTACATAAATAAAATAATCAATTAATTCAAATAATTAGGCAGAAAAATACGGGACGTTACAGCCATAATTATTCCATAGCGACCATTCTGAATATTCAACAGACCATTACTTTTGATTCCTGCTATGAAATTTCGATTTTTCAGATTCGTTAGAAAGATGTTTTTGAATAGATTTAAATATTTTTGGTTTCACTAAAATCCGATTTATTTTGCATCATGTACATTCAATCAAAGTTCAAATTCAAATTTTCAAATTGCCGTGCTATTCCACCTCCTTTTAAGATTAAAATAAATATTTATATTCTAACTTCGATTCAAATAAATATATACGTTCTAATTCTATTCAAAATAAATTTCTTGTCGTTATTATTTAAAATAATTCATTTTAAATACTCAAAATTCATTAAAATTGCCAAAATAAAATTTTTAAATTGGCTCTGATTTTTCGGGTTGTTACAATTTATCTCAATTCAGTTCATTCCGAACAGCGCAATAAAATTTCATTGTTTCTCTTTGAAACGATTTCCAATTCCCCCACTCTTGAATTTACATTCCCAAATTATCTAATGATAATTATTTCGCTTCATTTATAAACATCATTTATATATTTGTACTACTTGTTTTTATTATTAAAAACAAGTTATTATTTCCTAGCCCATTCGTAATTCAATTTCTATTTTGGAAAAATAGATTTTTTTTCTTTTTAAAAACCAAATTCTTTTCCCTTTTATTCAAATATATTTTTATGATATTTTAAATACCAATATTTAGAGCCAGTGCTATTCAAGTATCCAAAACACACAACAATCTATCCAATCTATTCAACACGTTATATATATATATGTATATATGTAAACAAACAATAATAAATTTTAGAAATCCAGTTTGATCCCTCCAACCTGTTTTCCTGCATCCACATATTTTAGACAACATAAATAATACCAATCACACTTCGAGGCAGGATATCATGGTATAGAAGGTCATCCGCTATTATGCGAGCATATAGGCTCTCAACTACTAAAATATGCAGGAATATCCAACTACCAACCTTAAATATATCCAATATATATATATATATATATAATAGCAATCGATTGATAATACTTTATCAATCCATCCAAACAAGCATCAAACACTATAAAAACCGGTCGGCTATGCCAAAAAAATACAAGCATCAAATAACATATAAAAATTCTGTACTAGATAAAAATTTCATTTATAATAAATTATAAATAAACCATGGATAGTGAGTTTACTTACCTTGATTTTATCATTGAAATAGCGCTGTGTTTTCAATTAAATTAAACAGTCGTTTAATTTAACCGAAAATCCTAATTGCCTCCAAATCACTCCAATATTATGCCATTGCGAAGTATTTTCCCATACGATTCCAATATACTTTGTTTCATTGAAAACTGTTATCGTATGAAATATACATACACGTTATAAGTTTGATAAAATTTAAATGACTGTTAACTCGTTAATTAAAAATTAAATAATAATTTATTTTACCTTAATCATAATGTTTAACAGTTCTTCTTCCCTCACATAGTTCGAACCCTCTCACCTTTTCCAGGCTCCAGCCGTTCCATTTTCTTTCTCATCTTTGCATTAAAACGAAAACCGACTTCACCAATAATCATCTCTTCATCGCCTCCTCGTCACAAACTTCAACTTGCAGCACCACTGGAATTAGCAAATCCACCCATTTTAGCAGCATACGAACAAATGCGCGACCCTTTTTGGTTTAAACCCCCCTCAAACTCTACAATCGAAGTGCCTTATCTTCCTGAGCATCACGCCACCCTCGAATCTCTTTCCAACCAGTGCTCGCCGATATCATCCCTAGGCCGACGGGTTCAAAGTCGAACCCGAAAATTCGAATTGCACACCATAAAACAAACATAGGATCGAAGAGCATGGGCTAGCAAATCCAAATCGATTTATTTTAGAACTTTACAACTTGAAATGGAACTGATTTTAATTTTTGAAGAATTTGAATGAAAGGGGGAAACAAATTTTTCTTGGAATGAACGAAAAATAGAAGAGGAGTTGGGGGGGTAAGGGTGTATTTATAGAAGATTTAACTATTAAAATATTCTCAAGAAATTTACACCTAAAGTAACATGCTTAAACAACCATATACTAGCCCCAATCGCGATAAAACTGGTAATCTTGTACTAAATATTCTGAACCTGATGGAACCGGTTTCATCTAATTTCGAGATTGTTTGTAAAACTTTCTTTTAATTTCTCAAGGTGAATCTATATGCATTTAAATTGCGCATGATCACAAAATAATTCCAGTTGACTTGAAATTGGAAATCTAACAATAATTTACCATTATGTGTTTTATAAAATTAGTTTCGTTGAAATCTGAGGTCGTTTGAAAATTGACTATCCTTAAGTTCTAAAATAAATCGAAAAACTATAATTGATCAAAAATAAATAAATTTATTGATATTAAATTATTATTATCATATATACTTAAATCGAATTTTATATAACTTCCAAATGAACTAACTTAAATTTTAAACTCGATATTTTCAAAAACGATATTCAATTTATTTTAAATTCCTTTTATATTTCCAATACAACATTTAAACTAATTTAAATGTTCAATTAAACGACTAAAAATTCAGGTGTTACTATTTGGAATTATTCGTCCTTATGCTTTATTAACAGTGAGAGCAAAACTCAACCTTATAAGAAATTATTTAGGTAACAATGTAAATGGAAAGCAAATATCTTTGGAAGTCTTCATAGGTATTCTTTGTAAGAAAACTTGATCTCCAACAAATTTTCTAATGGTAATGTTGACGTGGGGAATTGGTCACTCGCACGCGCCAACACCCGATGGGTTAATATTATGCCAATCATCCAAATTAACCAAACAATCTAATCACATATATGTGGAAAGTAAAGAACACCGAGTTTATAGTGGTTCAACACTAATGCCTATGTCCATTTAATAGTAACTATTCATCATCATTATTACAATTACAAGAACTGTTCGATTTTCAACACTTTGTGTTTACAAAGTCAAGTTTGAGATGTTGGGGATGCAGATTAAGGATCTTAAGGAAAACTAAACACAAGAGGGGGTAGGGGGTGAGTAGTGTTTTGTGGATTTTATTGATTTCTTGATATCTTTTTAAGTTAATTAGAATGTTAATAGATATTAACAATCACAGAATCAATCAAAGATTTAGAAAACAAAAATAAAAAGCAGTAAAAGGAACGTACACACCCGGGTTTTATACTGGTTCGGAGTTACCCTACATCATATCCCACACAACGCTGGGTTGATGTGGATTTCTATTCAACTAATATCCAATATTACAATCCTTGATTTTAGTGCTACAAGTGAACACCCCAACTGATTTTCGGAGTACAACGAGACTCAATTGATTTCTTTGCCACAACCTTCACCCAATTGATTTCCAAGCTACAATCACACCCAACTGATTTTCGGGCTACAATCATACCTTTCTCAATATTAGTTTTGAAGTGTTGACCCGATAGAACTTGATCTTGTCATCTTTGATTACAGAAATCCTATAACTCTTGAGTAGCACTTGAATTTCAAAAAGAGTTTGATAGAGAATTGAAAGAGAAAGAGATTGATATAATTCTCCTTGAAAATTGGTGGAATATAAGTATATAATTTAAGAAGAATAATGGAGAAAGAGAAAGGAAGAAGATAATTAAAAGTTAGTTAAAAAACGAACTTAGAAACCTATTTATAGTATCCTAACAGTCAAATAGTTTCAGAATAGTTTCGAATTCAAAAGACACAGCGTTTCAAAATTTAAAATAAAATTTAACGGTGCATATGTCGACATATAACTTTATATATGTTGACAAGCCTTAGGAAAAAAATTAAATTTAAAATTTTGAATTTAAGGAAAATAATGATTAAATAAATTATGGTGATTTCTGAGTCAAAACAAACTTTATTCCTTTATATTAAAATAGAGTATTTCAAGTAAAAATATATATTGAAAACATAAATTAAGATGATTTAAAAATGATTAAAAACTAAATATAAAAGTATATATATAACTATAAATATAAGAAATACTTTAGAACTTAATAAGGAAATTGAAAACATAAGTAACTATAATAAAATTAGCATTAAATATATATAAGAAATACTTTAGAACTTAATAAAGAAATTGAAAACATAATACTAAAATTAGCATAAAATCTATAAGTAAAAACATTTGAATAAGAAGTTGAAATATATTAGGAAATGAATTATAATTTGAAAACATGAGTTAAAATAAATTTTCAAAAGTTAAAATATATTTAAAAACAAAGAGAAAAACAAGAAAGTAATTTTGAAATCATTTTAAAATAGAATTTAAAACAGGGAAGTAATTTTGAAATCATTTGAAAATAGTGAGAAAAAGTTTGAAATGAAAATTCAATGCTAACAAGTATTTTACAAAATATCTAGACTCAATTACTTTGTATTTCTTGAACTCTAGAATTCTTGATAATCATGAGTCTTGTATCTTGAACTCTTCTACTTTATAATCTTGATTCTACAAACTGTACAGTCTTCAATAATCAATACCTACATAGATTTCATATATATATATATATATATATATATTCTAGAGAATAATGTTATCATATATTTTATAATAATAATAATTGAAACAAGGTTGTGTCACCAAAACCATCGTCATCAACATCTCAATCCCTAACAATCTCCCCCTTTTTGATGATGACAACCATGGTTTATAAAATATTCATACATGTTGTCTTGATTCTCTAGTTACTCCCCCTTACTCGATTAATTCCTTTTGAAAATTCTGACCCACTTAATCTAAGCCATATTTTATAATTCTCCCACTTTGTCATCAACAAAAACTATAAATCCTAACTAGACTATAATAATCCCCTTAAACTAAGACATAGTTCTAAAAAAATAAAGACCAATATGATTCTATTACCTAAAACTAATCTATTCTAGAAAAAATTATAGTGTCTTAATAATATCCTAAAGCAAGTAAACTAGAAAAAATCTTAATAAACTTCCTAATAGAACAAATTATATTGTTTTAATATTATCCTAAAGTAAGTAAACTAGAAAACAATCTTACTAAAATTCCCAAGACTATAAATTAAACATATGAATACAAACTTTCATTATTATGAATTGTTATTACAAATCCAATATATGAGAACTAATATTTACACGAATAATTACGAATACTACACGATTATACGATACTTAATGGACTTGTGAATTGGACAATTAGGGTAATGGAGGAAGATTTCTCCATTTTGTTCAATCATATTTCCTTTTTTATCAAAACAAACTTCGCCGACGCAAATAACTTGATCGTCTTCTTCCTCTACTTCATCTTCTTCATCTTCCTCAATAGGATTATGGATTTGAATATTGGAGGAATCATCTTCAATAATAATTGGAATTGTTTGGTTTCAACTATATATTTCTAAAGACTCCTAATAATCTTCCCTTGCATTTCTTGCTCTTTTGCCATCCGAAGTTGTATTTCAGTAAGTAATTGCAGAACATCTTTCATAGATTCCCTTAATTTGATAACCCTTGCATGCGTAGATCGTTGAAACGGGCCTGGAGTAGGCATAGGAAACGAAAAGGAGTTGTTTTGGTTGTTATTTGAAGTGGAAGCCATTATTTATTTGTTTCAAAATTTTATTTCAGTGAAAAATGAGTGGGAAGAGAAGAATTTTCGAAGTGGAGAGTTTAAATAATATTTATAACTAATTCTGGAGGGAATTCAAATTTTAAAACTTTTCAGTTATATGTCGGCATATATGTTTGTGTATGTCGATATATGTGTTAAGTTTTTGAAATTTCCAATTTTTCTTATATTTTCTTACATGTTTACACTAATATATTTAATTATTTTAACTCGGCTAATGAACAAATGCCTAGTTCTCTTCTTAATTTAGTAAACGTTGATTCATTCAAGGGTTTAGTTATTATATCTGCAATTTGATTTTTTTTTGTTTTAATAAATTCTAGCGAAATATTTTCCTTAGTTACGTTATCTCTAAGGAAATGATGTCTTACTTAAAAATATTTTGTTCTAGCATGATGTGTAGGATTCTTAGATAGATTTATAGCACTCATATTGTCATAGTAAATTGATGGTTTAGTTATATTTAATCCGAAATCTCTTAGCATTTGTTGCATATATATTACTTGAGAACACGCCAAAGCAGCAGATATATATATACTCTGCTTTAGTTGTTGACAAGAAAACGACATTTTGCTTTATACCAAACCAGGAAACCGGAAAACATCCCAAAAAGTGACAAGTTCCACTTGTACTTTTTAGGTCTGATTTACAATCAGCATAGTCAGCATCACAATGTGAAATTGAATCGAATAAATCGTTTTTAGGATAAACTAAACCAAAGCCTAATGTATGTTTAATATATCACAGAGTATGTTTTACATCTTTTAAGTGAGTTTCCTTAGGTTGTGATTGATATCTAGCACAGAGACAAACGTTGTGCATTATGTCTAGTCTACTCACAGTTATATATAATAAAGAACCTATCATACCTTTAAATAATTTCTTATCTACATCTTTTGAAGAGTCGTCTTTACTTAAGGCTTCATTGGTTGCCATGGGTGTGGGTTTTCCTTTAGTACTACCCATGTTAAATTGATTAATTAAGTCCCTAGCATATTTTTTTATTAATAAATATTCCATTATCTAATTGCCTTATTTGTAATCCTAAAAAGAAAGTGAGTTCTCCAATGTGACTCAGTTCAAATTCTTTTGTCATAGTTTCAGAAAATTCTTGATTCAGTTTATTATCTGTTAATCCAAAAATTATAACGTCTACATAGATTTGTACTAATTGAATATCATTTTTTGTTTCTTTTAATAAATATAGCGTTATCTACTTTACCAATTTCAAATTTTGATTGTAATAAATAAGTTCTTAATCTATCATACTAAGCTGTAGGTGCTTGTTTTAATCCATATATACCTTTCTTTAACTTATAAATACGGTTTAGAAAATTTTCATCTTCGAATAATGCGGGTTGTTCGACATAAACATCTTCTTTAACAAATCCATTTAGAAAAGTACTTTTTACATCCATTTGAAATAGTTTTAAATTATTATGATTAGCGAAAGCAAGTAGAATTCTAATAACTTCTAACCTTACTACGGGGGAAAAAAGTTCGCCGTAATCTATTCCTTCTTTTTGACAGTATCCTTATGCAATTAATCGTGATTTATTTTTAAATACTTCACCAAGTTCATTCACTTTATTTTTATAAACCCATTTAGTTCCTATTATTGTTTTATTCTCTAGTCTTGGAACAAGTTCTCATACATCATTTCTGGTGAATTGATTAAATTCTTCTTGCATAGCAAGTATCCATGAATCATAAGATGATGCTTCCTTTGGATTTTTAGGTCCAGTGGTTGATATAAAAGCTATATTACTCATGTTATTTAATTGATTTCTAGTTCTAACTACAGATTCAATATCTCCTGGTATATTTTCTACAAGATGTTCCCTTTAAAGTCTAATTCTTTTATTGGTTGGTTAATTTCATTATTTTTTCGTTTAATTCATTATTATTATAACATTCATCTCCATTATTTTGTTGATTTGTATCTTTATAATTCTCATCAAAAGAAACATTTAGAGTTTCTTCAATAGTATTAGTTTTTAAATTAAAAACTCTATATGCTTTATTTCTATTTGAGCATCCAATAAAAATTCCTTTATCTAATTTAAGATCAAACCTACCTGGATTTTCTTTAGTACTTAAAATAAAACATTTACTTCCAAAAATTTAGAAGTAAGATACCTTTGGTTTCTTATTATAAAGAAGTTCTTATGGAGTTTTGTTGGTAAATGTCTTTTTAAAATATAACATGCTATTGCAACTGGTTTAGCTCAAATACTTTTTGGTAAATTACTATTGAAAGCATAGTTCTCGCACACTTTTGAATCGTCCTATTTTTACGCTTAACTACTTCGTTTTGTGGAGGGGTTCTTAAAAATGAAAAATTATGAGTAATTCTTCTTTTATTGCAGAAATTCTCAAAATTTTCATTTTCAAGTTCTCCACCATGGTCACTACATATAACTATAATTTTTAAAGATAATAGATCTTAAATTCTTTTAGAAGAAGTTTTAAATAGATCAAAAGCATCGTTTTTATGTTTTCGAAAAAAGAGTCCATGTAAATCTATAGAAATCATCAATAATTACGAAAACATATTTACCTCGATTTATTGATTGTGTTTGAGACGGACCAAATAAATCCATATGAAGTAATTCTAATGGATTTGAAATGGAAATCTCATCTTTTAATTTGAATGAACTTTTTCTTAATTTACCTAATTGACCAGCATTACATAAATTATCTAATTTAAAATTAATTTTGGGTAATCTTCTAACTAAATCTAATTTGGAAATTTTAGATAGATGTTTGAAGTTTAAATGATCGAATCTTTTATGCCAAATCCAAGGTCACTTGTATTGGCCGAAAGACATAAGTTATCGTTTAGAACACAATTGGTATGGACCAATCCTATTCTATCAATCAAACAATAAGATCAGATGGAACGATGAAATCTCAATGCTAAAAAAACATGTATGGAAACACCACTGTTGGAAAGCATATCCCAAGGGATCACATTTCTTCCCTCCTCTTTCATTAAGGTAGCATTCAATGAAACAGGAATGATGATCAATGCATATGCTTCAAATTTTAGTCCATATAAACATAACAACTCCTAATTGGGTACAAGCTCAAACATCATAAGAAACTTTTTCCAACTTCTCCAAACTATTATCCTCTCGTTGAATGACATCAATCACATCCTGAGTTGATCACCCAACCCGGTCATAAACTTCGATCAATCCTATATAGAGTAACAATATGGAAAGTAACCATACTTCGATAACACATCGAATTCGACCAGTGTTGACATAAGGAATTGTCGTGGATTCAGCACACGCCAACCCTCGATGTGAGTGTTTATTAGCAACAAAATAATCCAAAAGTAATGTAAAGTAATGCGGGGAGGACACAACTTTTTATAGTGTTTCAGCACTATTGCCTACGTCCACTTTATAGTAATCATTCATCCAATAATATTCGATTATAATTGTTGTACAAGTTCGAACAATATTTGTCTGCAAAGCATTACAATAGAACAACAAAATATTTGTTGATTCTAAACTTTGATCAAAATGCCCTTCTTCTTCTTCGTTGAGTGAAATCTGAGCGACTTGGTCAACTATGTCCAAAAAGTAGGTTCAATGTCAAAGAAATCCAAGAAATATCAAAAGTATCCAAAGCAGCCCAAAAATGGTGTTTTTATGCTTGTAGATGTCCAAAAATTGATGGAAAACGTTTATGTAATGTTCTAGAGGTTCATGCCATGTCCAATGGTCATGGGGAAGAAAGGGGCTGCCATTAATGATGCTTGAGAGCTCCAAGAAGTCCAAAATACTAAGTGACAACCAACCCCTTTGAATGCCAAGAAAGGGCTATTTATGGGTGAGTTTGTTGTGGAGTAGGTGAGAACTGAGACCCACACAGCAGAATTTCTTATCCTTGAGGGGTATGAAATTCTGAACCCAAGGTCGGAGTCGAAAAATCAACGTTCTGTCAAAATTTCTTATCCTGTGGTTCGAAAAACTAGAATCCCCAAAATCATGTGTTGCACATGTGAAAAAGAGTGATAACACGAGTTCTAGGCTGTGCGAAAGTGATCTGCCATTTACCGGAACGTTTGCCAAATCCAGAAATTCGTATACCAGAAATCACGTGTTGCACACGTCAAAAAGAGTGATCGACATGAGTTCTGAGCCATGCCAAAATGATCTGCCATTTTCCGAAAATCTCGAATCCCTCCACTTTACCAAAATTTTGGATTCCTGAGTGTGATTCGAGGTTTTACTAACAAGGTCCGAGTGCGTGCCACGAAAATTTCGAATCCCCTGAGGGATTAGAAATTCTGGCAAGTTTGCCAAGCCGTGATTTTTTGCTACGTTTTTCGGTGTGATCTGGCAAGGGTGCACACATGGTTTACCCTGATTCACCGTGTTTTTCGTTGATTTCCAATGAGGCAAATTTCCAAAATTTCCAATTTCACCAGATGACCAGCCAAGTTCCAGAGTAATCTGGCAAGGGTGCTGTAACAGCCTGCATTTTACATATCGGAGGATTGTAAAATATGTTTATATTATTCATTGAGCGTTGGATCATTCTCATATTTTAATATATTGCTTATGGGGATGTGAGACATGTCCATAATTTTTACCAAATTTGTTTGTGACCATTTTTCCCCTATCAGTCTTGTATAGGGCATAACTTTTGACTCAAATTGAATCAGGTGTTGAAATCTGTGCCGTTAGAAAGGAAATGATGATTCCCTTTCCGTAAAGTGGTCACATTAAAGATTTGGCTCAGCGGTTTAGGAGGAATCACTATTTTAAGGTTTAACAGATGGTTGTTCAGGTTTGGTAAGCCATAATGGGCTGATTTAGTGGGGCCTGTTAGTGGGTTGGTGGAGCCTATAAATAGGGGGAACGAGGCATGGAGAATGGTTTACTTTCTTCATTCTCTCATTTGGACGGGCTTGTGATCCTCCGTTCTCCTACACCTTTCCACCATTAAAATTCGAGATCTACATTAGAGAATCGAAGATCTACATCGTTTGAAGCTAGATCTATGCCATTTCAAGAGAGAGTTCATTGAATCCAAGAGTTTAGATCAAATTCTTGGTTGTCCGGATCTCGATCTAAGTGCTTTTGGGTTGTTTTGGAGAATTTGTAAGTGATATGCATCTCTCATACAGATTCAATCGAGTATATGATTGTTTGATCTCATTTTTCATCGATTTCAAGTGTTTTCCCTTAGATCTACATCATGGTGTGTATATTTTCATATGAATCACTATTGGATCTAATTTAGCAACTTTAAATGGTAATTTCTGTGTTATTTCGTATGTTTTGGCAAGTTAGATCTATCATTTAAGTTCATACATCCATTTATCATGATTTTTGTGAATTTCATGTGATTATTGATGATTTGAGGTTGTTAGTGATTTCATAACAAGTTTATGATTGTATCGAATGAATCAGATGAGTTGGTTTCATCGATTTTGTCATTTGGCGAAGTTTTGGATGAATTTGGAGATGATTTCGGTCTGCTACAGTGTCGGATCGGTCTGCTACAGTGCTGGTCGGTCTGCTATAGTGTGAGGTCGGTCTGCTACAATGCGGGTCGGTCTGCCACATGTGGGTCGGTCTGCTACAGTACGTGTCGGTCTACTACAGTGCAGGTTGGTTTGCTACAGTGCTGGTCGGTCTGTATGTTTGCTACAGTGCTGGTCGGTCTGGAAGTTTGCTACAGTGCAGGTCATTCTGGTATAGTGCTGGTCGATCTGCTATAGTGCTTGCTACAGTGATGTGTTATGTGATGACAACTCAAAGGTGTTCCGAGTTTGTTGGAAATTGTTGGATGTTCGCCGTCGATTATGACTAGAAATATCGAAGCCCGACGAATTATCGTTATCAGAGGTTCTAGCGGGCTCAAAGCAGGGGTTACACGATTTCTCGTATGGTCAAGTACCCTGGGCATCGTGTATGGCCTAAATACGTTTCGTCGTATGGCGTATGGACTTATAGCTAGAACCGGGGTTTACCATTAACCCTTGAAAATTGATAGCAAATTGTTTAGCCAGTCATAAGATTAACAATAATTTCGAAGCAGGATTGGTAGTGATAGCCAGAGTCTGTCATGCATGCTGGATGTTCTGTTTGTACCGTCTCACGTAGATTATCCAACGTCAAAAGAGATATTCCTTCGGTGCTTGTCTGATATTAGTTTAGGCCTCTGGGGCTTGTGCTTGAGGGACGTTGAATTCGATTAGGATAATTTGCGTGAGATATATAATTTGGATGTTATGAGTGCTTTTGTTCGGTTGTTTCTGATTACCTTGTATAAATGGTTGTTCTGGTTTCCATGGATGAATGGTTGGAATGTGTAACGAACTGGTATTTTCGACCTCGAACAATGACATAAAATCCATGATAAATATTTAAGCATCGAACATACCAGATCATAATTAGAAAGAAGTTAGTGGGAGAGAAATAGAAAGAAATATTAGAATAGAAGAAGAAAAAGACAGAAAAAGAACAGAAATAACACACAGAATCTCACATCGCAGCGGAATAAAGTATAATATATATAACAGCTTTAGGAATACAAAATTTCTGTATACATATACTTACCATCATTAGAGTACTACACTTACAACACAGCGGAAATAAAAATAATTAGATAACGCTGAAGCCTCCTGCTCCAAACTCCTCTAAGTATATTTGAAAACACCTTAACTACTTGACTGCCCTTACAAATTTTCTCACCCAAGAGTTTAGGGAAAACGTAGAAAAATAAACTCTGGGTCAGTCATGGGACTGGTATGAGTAAACAATTTAAAACGGTTTGAGAAAATAAACGATATCTCATAAGACCACGTCGTATAACACGGAACGGGTTTTTCCTATATGAGAATCCAAAACAATCTTTATATCAAAATACTTCTGATATTATAATAGTGTCTATCAACCACATCTAAATAATCCTTTAGCAGAACGCTTGCATCTCACACTCTAGATACATAGTACATAATCAAAACCACGAGCACTTCTTGGATAATGGATTTTCAACTATGACAAGGTATGGAACCACCTTCCGATAATGTTTCTCTAGAGAGGGATACACTGGATTCAACAAGAACATCTTCTAACACAACCACACATGACCGACCACTTATTTCGCTTGAGCATATCAAATGTATATCACCAACAGTTGAGATCATCAACCGTTTCTCGAAAGGGACAGCGTCGAATAGAATAACGAACAAAATAAATTTCTCTAGATAGGTGATAATACACCAAAATTGGGAGCTACCCACTTAGCCATGTCGCCTGCCTGATTTTTGTCATTTCCCGATTGTTGAGGCTTGAGGCTTCGATCTCTTACCTTTCATTGATAGCCCAAACACTTCGAATGCCACATTGTCAGATCCGTTAATCACAAATTTATTTGCACAAATATAATATGGATGTTATGATAAGAGAATAAATTCTCTACCACCATATATATTTATACAAACAAAAACGCGATCATTGGAAATACTCTATCAGACATTCGTCCATACAACTTCGTTCTAGGACTGAACAAAACCGAAGGCACAATTTCCATTAATCCATCTTAGGCAATTACTACCTAGGATTTATAGAAAAAGCCCTTGCACTTTACTCCATCTTCGATTATCTTCATATAATCTGATTTGCAACACTATTACCAATACAGAGTGATTCTCGAATAATAATCAAATCGGTCTCTCCATATTGACAATGATATTGGAAAATATTTCGATAGTCGTTTATTTAACTATCAAAGATAACATCCATTCAAAGCATCAAACAATCACTGGGCCCCTTAATTAATATTTTATTAATTTAAATTTATCATGCCCCAATATCTCTTCAATATCTCTATCCAGTTATTTCTCCAAACTCATTTAACTTCTCACGATTCTTGGAAAAACATTTCCGTCTCTCATATCTATTTATTTTCTATATTCCAGAAAATATCACTTTTTAACATCGGAAAACATTTCCATTTCTTATTTACATATCAATAATCTTTCCTATTTATCAGTCCCTAACTGTAAACTAGTTAGAGAACAATTTCATAACTATCAACCCCGAAGGCCGATACCAGCATCAGATCGACACTCAAGAAGCCATTCAACTCAACTAGTCTCCAGTCAGTTTATAATTTCCTCAACTCCATTTCTTAACTTCTTATCAACACAAACATTTTAATCTGCAAATTGTTTGCTTTTAGATCATCGTTCACTTTAAAACGTATATAAGTTTCTCCTTCCAATCTCCCACGATTAAATTTATAAATTCCCTTTCTTCATATAAAATCTCATTATACATTTATTCGTTTATTAAATTTCATATATGATTGATAAGTCAATTTCTGGTTATCTAACTTTTGTTAAAATTTTCTATCTCCTTAAATTTCCAGAAAAATTCGCCAGCACCTCCTTTGTACCGGTCAATAGATCAAGCCTCAACTTGCCTCTCTAGACCCTTTCCATTCAAAAAGAAAATCAAAAAGCCAAGCGGCTTGCCGATTCGGTGCATAAAAACTCATATGGAATTTAAATGTTTACCCTTTTGTTGGGCACTCGAATTATAATCTTCATACACTACATTCCATTCCTGTCTAACCCATATACGTCCATTCCTATTTATTCCAACTCAATCTGATCACTTTTAACTCAATTCGCTAATTTATTCTTTAATTAGCTCTTTCATATTCCACTATTTAATTGAAAATATCACTTTTATATATATTTTTATTTACTTATAAACCAATTGAATTCTATTTTCAATTCAAGTTTCATATTCAATTTCGAATATGAATTCACCAGTTCAATTTACTTAACCAAAACCCAATTTTGTATCAAAAATTAATTAACTAATTATTCTTCAAATTAGTTAATTTTATTTAATAATTAAAATTCTGATTTTTGTTTCAAAAATCAGTTCACTTACTCCACTTGAGTTCATATTTATTTCATATCTCAAGTCTAGATTTTTCTAATGGAAATTCGGATTTTATTTACTTAAAATCCTTTTATTTATTTTTATAAACTGTTACGGTTTTATAACGATTATGGTGCTGTTTTTTTGGAAATTTTATTTTGACATGACTCAAAATCTATACGACAAAATCCATATTTTTCTCTTCCATTAGAAAACTATTATCAAATCGGTCCTGACGATTATTGTTTCAAAGAATTCTGATTTAAATTGAGTTCTATATACTCAATTGAAGTTCGAAACGCCAAATTACGAACTACTGCGCTGCGGTGAGTTCGTTTTAATTATATTCAAATATAAACATTTAAACTTTGTTTAATTTAAATTTCAATCTCGTTCTAATATATATTAATATATATTAAATCCAGTTTTCAAATCCGACTTAATATTTTCGATTATCTCTAATCGTCGATTTTTCAGTACTCGGTTATAATTTATTTAGAACTCCATCGTGTATACTATATTCCAATTCCTTTATAAATAAATTATTTATAAAATTAGATATAATCAATTTTAAGTATAAATCCTTAGATTTATCTTAGTTTAGTTTATATTTTGAATTTCGAAATAAAAATCCATCGTTCTATTTCAAACCGCTTTCCAATTCACTTTTAAATTCATATATGAATTTAAACTGCTAAATTATCTAATGATAATTTATTTCACTTAATTTATAAAGATCGTTTATAAATTCGACTTCCTTGTTTATTATATATATAAAACCAAATTTTCATTTCAAAATCTATTTGAAACTCAATTCCTTTCATATTCTGAATTCCTTAATAAAAACCGTCGTTCCCTTTTCGAAATGATTTCAAATTCTGTTTTCAAATTCATACTTGAATTTAAAATCCCAAATTATCTCATGATAATTAATTCATTACATTTATAAACACCGTTTATAAATTAATTCTCTTGTTTTATGAATTAAAGCAAGCTTCCCTTTCTAATATACATCTGAAACCAGATTCATATGCTGGACTATTTTATTTTATAACTTATCTACATATAACATAGAATTTATTTTAATATTTATTTTCAAATCTTAATTTCTAATTTATACAATTCCAACATCCCTTCTAGATATAATTTATTTCATAAATTCGACATAATCTAATTAAGTTATCCAATTAAATTTACATTCTGAACATCGAAATAGATTTCATCGTTTTCTTTTTGAAACTTATTTCAATTTCCGTTTTAAATTCACATTCCAATTTAGATTTCCCAAATTATCAAAATGATAATTTTTCCCATTTCATTTATAAACACCATTTATAAATTCACTTAAATTCCCTGCATTAGCCAATGAAAATTATTCCAATTTATTTATAAATACCGTTTATAAATTTACTTCAATTTCCTGCATTATTTAATTTATAAACACCATTTATAAATTCAATACTTGGTTTTATTATTCACAACAAGTTAATATTTCTTAACCCATTCGGAATTCAAATTCTATTTTTAGAAAAATAGATTTTCCTATTTAAATATCAAAATCCCTTCTCACAATATTTTTATTAACCAACATTTAGGGCCAGTGATATTCAACCAATCAAAAACACCCAATTATTAATCACAGGTTTTCAAACACATCATATATGATAATATATATGAAAACAAACAAATAATAATATTTTTGAGGAATCCAGTTGGATTCGTCTAACCTGTTTCCCTGCATCCACAGACATTAGCCATATCACGGTATAGAAGGTCATCCACTATTATATTGTGAGGAGCATTGGGTCATCCGCTAATGATACATCGGACATCCGCTAATGGTACTGCGGGAAATATCCAACCACCAATATATATATATATATATAATAGCCACAACCACCAAGCCTGTATAACTAATATATATGTATAATAGCCACAATAATACTTCAACGCATTCAAACAACCAACAAATAGCATATGAAAATTATTTAAAATAAAAATTCGTTTATTATAAAGTTATAAACGAATCAGAGAGTGAGTTTAGTCACCATGATTTTTATTTCGCACTAGTACCAGTTTCAATTTCTTTTCATTGATTTCTGAGTCTTCGAACTCCGCACAAATGATTTTATTTGATTTATCCTTGCCTAAGAAAATCCGAATTTTATAAATTAGCTACTGAATTTCCTTAACAAGGTTTTATACTAAAAATATACAAAAATTAAATTTTCCTTTCAAGATTCAAAATCCCCAATAACAGTAAATGTTATTTTCTTATCTCCTGACAATATACTAATTTAATCTTAACTGATATACAAATTTAATCTTAATAGATATACTAATTAAATTCAAACTGATATACTGATTTAATTCTAATTGATATACTGATTAAATCCTAACTGATATACTGATTTAATTCTAATTGATATACTGATTTAATTTATATAAGAAAACATTAACTAAATGAATTTTATTTGAATTACCTTAAATCTGTTTACTATTGCGAGTTTGTTCCAGTACCCAACTCTTATTGCCTTGTCAACTTCCCCAATTGCCAGAGCATATCGCGAATCCTTCTACATCTCGTACTACCTCATCCTTGCGTGAATCCACTTCCTCCAGATATGAATTCCACGATTGAGCTTTCTTCCCTCTTTATCACCTTAGTTTGAACATCTTACCCTATCCCTGTTACATACTCAAGAATACGGTACCAAAAACTCAAAATTGCACTTCCCCTATGATGTATGAAACAATGATGACCCACCAGTTGATGCCCTAAGCTCCGACGTACCTCCACAGCAACATTTGCGAGCCCTAGCTTTCCTGAGCCTTCACGGCTAACAGTCGTTCTCTTAAAATACGTTCGTGCCCCCATGAATCGAAAATCACCTCTTCCTGTCTCTCACAGAATCGCGACTTCCACTAGACGTTGATCTCGCGCTTAAAATAAATCAACCAAAAATTTTAGTCGTTACAAAATGTTTGATGTAAAGGCTATCACTATCCGATGTGGGGAAGACGAGAGGTGAGTTCTTCTCTGGTGTTATGGGTAGATTAGTTCGTTTATTTATTCATTCTTGTATACTTTATTGATGATGTTAGATAGCTATTTTATCGCTCACTAACACTGTTGTCTGACTCAAGATTTTATGTTTCCCTCTTATTACCTTGGGCTGTTCATCCAATTATTAGATGGGAAAACTAGGTGGTAGGTGATCGGTGATAGCTTAGTGAAGACGATGTTGCAGTTCGGAGGCGAGCAGGAGACTGGCATACTATCTTTATACTATATAGTATTTGGATTTCTGCTGTTTGTTATTCTTCTCTGAGTGTTGTAGTGTGGAAAATTTGTATAAACACTTTTATTGTAATCTAAGTGTATGGATATTACTTTCTAGTTGTTAAGAAAGTTTGGTGTTTTTCTGCTTCACTATTAATACCTATTGTATATGTTCTGTTATATTTTATCCTTGCTTTGTGAGTTACGACAGGTTCCGTTTGTGTTATCATGCCTTGATGACCGTCCATAGCTGCCTGCACATCTTTCAGTGCATTATTCCTCTTGTTAAGTGCAGGGGTTATGGGCGGTCGTCACAGGTGGACATGTGATTTTCATGTGATCCACCACGTTTTTTGACTATTTTTCACTGTGCTAACCTTGAGCTTGCCATATTTACTAGATTGATCGACCAAGGTAAAACATGTGTTTTTTCACGATTTTCATGTGTCAATCAGTTGTTTTCGATGTGCCGAATCAGCTATTTTCGACGTGCCGAATCAGCTTTTGCCCGTTTACCATATTTTGGCACCGTGAGTCGCGCGAGCCATTTTTCATGATTGACGCGTGTCGATCAGCTGTTTTTGAGTGTGCGACACTGTTTTTTACCAAATCCATATGTTTTTGCACGACGAGTTCTGCCACGTGATCAAACCGACGCGCTCGACCATTTTGAGCTGATGGGACAGTGTCGATCACGTATTTTCACTATGCTAGCCTTTTCGAGTCCATCGACGATGATTTTACGAATCAAAGACATTTCCAATCCTTTTTCCGAACACATCGCGACTTCCATCGAATTGCTTTGTGTTTTTTGATGATATTCTTGACGTTTGACAGCTTTGACTAAAGACTGTGTCAACATTTTCCCTCAAAAACATATCTTGCTTGATCCGATAAAGGTGTGTTTTGAGAGAATAAGAGAGATCCAGAAACCCGCAATCGCTTTGGGTCGTATTATTCATGAGTTAGAAAACCAGAAAGCTTGAACCATGACGAAGGTCGACGATCGATTTGGATCCCATCATTCAGAAAACTACGATCTCTTTGGATCGTATTAAATAGAAGTCCATGATCACATGGGATTGTATTAATAGAAGGACATGATCACTTCAGATCGTATTAAAAGAAGTCCATGATCACTTCAGATCGTATTAATTAGATATTCGTTGAAAGCCGACGATCAATTTGGATCGTTTAGATATAACCAGAATAACCAGAATATCCGAAGGACTGGAGAAGCCCAATAACTAGCAAAGAAGAGAAATACACATAGTCAGATGTCAGCGATATTGTCATTTTACCAACAAGACCGTCATATGCAATTATATTTTTCCAAGGCGATCTTGCTTTAGCAAGTCGACCAAGGCATGTATAGGATCTCAGGTGATCTTGAACGAGGCAAGAACAACCCAGGTTTTCCCGAGACGATCTTGAGCAAGGCAAGATCAACCAAGGTTTATCCGAGGTAATCTCGAGGGAGGCAAGATCAACCAAGGTTTATCTTAGGCTATCAAAAGCGAGGCAAGACCAACCAAGGTTTGTCCGAGGCAATCTTGAGCAAGGCAAGATCAACCAAGGTTTAGCGGGAATCTGAGGCGGTCTTGATCGAGGCAAGATCAACCAAGGAATTTAATTAAAGGAAAACGTTAGAGTTTGCAATCCTCCACAAGCATTCTCCACGCGAAGTAATCTTATTAAAGCTATAAAAGTTAGGGGTGTTTAGTAAAATCGGCAGGAAAACTTAACGGTTCATCTTCCATAAAGAGCATGCTTAAGGACATTTTGGTCCCATAGTACTTAGCCTTTTTGATTTTAGATTCATTCGTAAAGGAGACTAGACGGTTCATTGCTCGCAAAGAGCATTCTTAAGGACATTTTTGTAACCACCCGTCATTTTCCCGATCCTGATTATCGACACAAATACCATATCGACTAACCAAACATCAGAACTCACCGGATCATTAATAGAAAGAAGTTAGAAGGTGAGAAATAGAAAGAAAGAAATATTAGAATAGAAGAGGAATAGAAACAACAACACAGAATCCCACATCGCAGCGGAATGAAATATAATATATATAACAACTTTTGGGATACAATTTTTTTATTGTATATACATCTACATACCATTACCAGAGTACAATACAACACAATGGAAATAAACAATAAATATCTAATGCTGAAGCCTCCTTCTCCAAGCTCCTCCAAGTGTATCTGAAAAATCCCTAACTACTTGACTGCCCATACAAATTTGGTCACCCAAGAGTTTAGAGAAAATAAAACAAAATAAACTCTAGGTCATTCGTGGGGCTGGTGTGAGTAAACTCCAATCATTTGTTTAACTTTTAAAAATCATTTTCGAAAGAAAAGATAAACGTAAAACCGATCCACGGATAAACACTGTAACACCCCACGACCGTTAGTGTCACTCACAAAGGGAATGCACTAAGTTCTGTGGAGCATTTAGGGTAAAAGATGCAGATAAATTACAAGACAGACAAAAATTAAACAGCGGAAAATAAAACTTTGCTTTATTGATAAAATAGTTTGTACAAAGATTTCTTTACAATATCAGAGTATCATCTGTGTTACAAAATAAAGAAGCATAAAACAACATTTATATTCCCCAATTTTAGCAAGAGCCAGCCATAGCATCTGAAAAGAGAATCCAAGCAAAACTTCGACAAATCTTCAAGCTGGGAAAGAGTGACAGTCCAACTTAACCTGAGCTATACTATTCCCTCCTTTACTACCTGGGGGGGGGGCGAAACGGAAGAAAAGAAGACGAAAGAAAAACAGAGTCAGACATAAAGCCTGAGTAAGTTCAGTAACTTCTAGCATGTGAACATGGGAAAACAAAACGACATGAATTAACTGAATACAAGATAACACCATGATGATAGGGTTGGAAAGATTAGACAAGATTAACACAAGATATGCTAAGCTAAGATAAACTGGATATGCTCTAATACTTTCGCCGCTTCGCTATTTCCTTGTTATACTGGTTTCTATATCTCTGCACCACCTAACTAGTGTTCCAACTAGTAACGATAACGTGATCCCAACCCCTGTAGTTTCCATTGCCTTCAGGCATACATTTATTATTTATTACCTAGATCTAATCTAGGGTTTTCTATCAACTGCTTTCTAGATTTAACTAGAGTTTACGCTATCTGCTGAACGCTTCTCGAGTTCAGGGTTTATGCCACCTAGTCCAACTAGGGATTACGCTACCTGTCGAACGATGCCCCCAAGTCTAGGACACACCACCTAGAGTGGTATATGTTCCTATACTTCCCCACGCATGTATCGCGAATCGTTATCGCTTGTCTAGATGCACATGTCCTGTAATGTGCGGTCCGAGTCCTGTGACAGGGCAAATCAAGGAATACAGAACTCGGTCGGGAGCTTTCAGATATCTGCCGATGCAGATGCTAAGGTCTGTTTTTATTCCAGTGGCTATGGTCCCACTTGACCCCTCCCTCAACTAATGAAAGGCACACCTTGTAAAATGAGAACTATACGCCGGCCCCCGGTGCCCCACTATCCTATGGCCATCCGCAACCATAACTAGATAGCAAGTATATGGTCTTTTGGAGTTCTCCGCCTTTCCGCTTCACGTATCTCGATTGACTCAAGATGGATGGTAGACGACGAGTTGCTATCACAGGGCTACCGTTTGCTCACCGAATCACGTCGGTCCATCCTAGTCTTTAGGTTGCCATGTATTGCAACCAAGGCATACCCCTGGTTCTTCTACGCAGACCTTAACCTCTGTGGGCCCAGGTGGATCATCTGCAGCCTCACAGAGGGATACCAAGAGTATCCTCACGTCCCCTCGAAGCCTCGGGCTTCGTAACCCAATTCGTTGGAGCCTTCTCTCTATTCAAACGGACATTCGCTCCTTCCCGTGTTATACTAAGAATTACTACTTAGTTTTACTAACTAAGATTTACCACTTAGTTTCCAGAATCGTTGTTCTCTAAGGTTTACTACTTAGTTCCCTTTCCCATCAATTTGGATTGGTTAAGTGTCATTAGTCAATTCAAGCCAACTTAACCCTCTTCATTCATCCTGTTATACTGGTTAAGTGTTATCGGTAATTCATGTTGACTTAACCCCACCACAAACCAAGTTATATTGGTTAAGTATTTCTTATTACTTAACCCTACCCATTCACCATGTATTGGTTAAGTGTTCCTTTTTTACTTAACCTTGCCCGTCTGTCTTAACTAACATGTTGTTAATGGTTAAGTATTATCCCTTCATGTTTGGACTTACCCCTATTCTTTTATCACAATCTGATGGTTAAGTGTTCAAGTTTACTTGACCCTACGGTCTAGCCCAGCTAACATATCAAATTGGCTAAGTGTATTAAATCTTACTTAACCCCAACCTCTAGTCTAGTTAACATGTAAATTTGGCTAAGTGTATTAACTTTACTTAACCCCTACAAGTCTCGTTTGGCTACCTTGAGTTTGGTTAAGTGTCTCTATGGACTTAGCCCTCCTATTCTAGCTTAACTGTGTTAAGTTGGTTAAGTGTTCTTATGGACTTAACCCTCCCATTCTAGCTTAACTGTGTTAAGTGTCAGTCTGAACCTAACCCAACCCATCAGTCTAGTTATCATGTTGAACTGGTTAAGTGTCTTGATTAACTTAACCCTACCATTCTTGTTCTAGCTTTAATTAAATAGATTAAAGCCGCGACCACTCACATTAGACATATATTGTTGTGAATACTGGATGTGCCGGTTGGTTTCGGGCAGGTTTACATCGCAACTCAGTCTAACCTCGGGTTAGGCATATTCGTGTTTTCTAAGTTCAAAAGGGTTTTGATTAATTTTCAAATCAGGTTTTGAAAGTAATCATCCCGTCCATCGGACCAGTTAGGGATAGCCAGGGAGGGCAGGAAACTTGTATTTTCCAAACTCAAGCCTAGACACTATCCTCTCTGTCACCCTAGAACTTTCTGGTGTTTCATTAAAAGAGATGTCGTTAATAAATCTTTAATTTGTCTAAATTTACATTTCTCACTTAGGACAAATTCTATAAGTAAATTAATCCTAATTTACTTATTTCCCAATTACTCTTTTAATGTAAATTGTCAATATTTATTCTTACGGCCTATTTTCCCTTCTATATCATGTTTATGCTTTTTGGCATGTAAACCATACCAAATGAAGTGTCACTAACCATGATTTTGCTAATCCTGACAATTACTCCCAATTATGGCCAATTTCAAGTTTATGCCAATATACTTTTCGAGCCAAATTAGCTAATCCAATTCTGATTTAACATTCTAATTCATGTCAAACTAGACTTATTACTCTAGTTCACAATTCATGTAAATGCTAGATTTACATGTCAATACTAGATTCAAATTACACAATCCTATAATTCCTGTCAAATTTATCCCATTTGCATTTCTATGAACATGTCATAATACATGTTCCCAATTTATGCCAATTTCCAAGTTTATAACTATGTTTTAGTAAATTTCATATTTTGCCCCAAATCGCATTCCCACCGTTCATATAATCGTGTTTCAATCTAGACTATAGATAAATCTAGATTCGTAGCAAATAGGGAATAAACCAAAGATTGATAGATATAACAACTGGCATAAAATGGTTTTGAATAACGACATAGGTTCAAGAACATGGGTAGACCTAACTTAATAGGTAAATTCCCAAGGTCTAAAACCAAGAATAGACAGAGTAGGTTCAAGAACATGGGTAGACCTAACTTAATAGGTAAATTCCCAAGGTCTAGAACCAAAGAAAACCAAGGACAGGCAGAATAAATAATCGGGTTTAGACCCAATCTCATAATCACAAAACTTGAGCAACACTTTCTTAGTCATGAATCATAGGTGTTTAATCACAGACGTCCTTGTTATGTCATAGGTAATAGTTTATGTTTTCTAATCAAAGGCATAGGTTTAGTCAAGGAAATAATCCTCATAGTCACAGTCACAGTCATAGGAAATGTTCGTAGTCATAGGCAATGTCCATAGTCATAGGCAATGTTCATAGTCATAGGCAATGTTCATAGTCAAAGAGGCATACAGTCTTATTTGTCCTTGAATCATAACAGTTCTTGATTAGGTCCAAGAATATAGGCACTGATTCGAATAGAGAGAGAGAGATTTGGCATATTCTTTTATTCCTTTAATTTCATGTCACGAACAAAGAAAAACGTTCAAATCTAAAAATAACTGACTTACAGAGATTAGATTAGAACAGAAAGATGGCGTTGCTAAGATTCGTAGAAAAACAGTCGTTGAAGTCGTTTAGACCTCCTCTTGAATCCTAGCTTGACTTGAACCTCTTCTTGAAAATCTTTTAGCGGCATTTCCTCGTCTTGGTTTATTTTATATATATTATTTTATTAATATATTTTAGAGGAGGATGAGAAGCCATGTCTAACAAGAATCTTTGCAGCATAAAGGTAGAAAAGAATTGTGAATAGAGAAGAAGACCAGGGCTGTTTATATAGTGTTAGGCGGACGAACCTGGTCAGAAAACGTGACCAAACACAACAGAACGAACCAGGTGTAGAAAGCTGGAAAAAGCGGGCAGGTCGACACCCGTGTCGACTGGGCAGTCGACATTGGGGTGGGGGGTGTCGACTTCGCAGTCGACACTCCTGTCGACTTGACCTGGGCGGGAATTTTCCCGCTCTGCCCCCTGCGCGTTTGAATTCGAATTTAACTCTATTTTTAAACTGTTTTGAACTTGGAATTTTCAGAAAACTTTGACGGGCCATATCTTGGTCATACGGACTCCAATTTTCGAAAACTCAGACTCTATTTCGCATATTTTTCCGAGATGAACGCAATGGCGCAGCCCGTTTCCCTTGATTTTGATTTTAACTCTTAATTCTGCCTTGATTTGTGAATCTTAGTGTTACAGAATTACGAGGTGTTACATTCTCCCCCACTTAAAAGGATTTCATCCCCGAAATCTCCAAGTTAGGAAGAATGTGTCCTACCATCCAATCACCCATCTACTCAACCATTCAATCACAGGCATCCATTGTCCTTAAAAGATTTCTAATGCCTTCATGTTCATATGCATAGTGTGTGTATATGTCTTTATCTAATGCAATATCAGGCGGTCTACTGATTCAGTTGACCTCCTTAATGCGAATTATGTCAGTGCCATGCGTCCAATCATGTATGCAAGCATCCCTAGTTATGTAAATACTACATGCGTGCACAACCATTCATCCATATGCATCATCCATATGATCACATATCAAGTTCAACTTACAAACAAATACATATCTGTAAATGCAAGATGAAAGCGTCCGAACTTGGTCTAGTGCCTAATACGTATGCATATGCATCCACGAGCAACCATTTGCAACCACCAACCATAACATGTTTCAAACACATGTTTACATCCATTGGCTTCTACCTAAAGATTGAAGATACGACCTAGGTGATATACTTCGGAAAGAGAGAAACAATTATGCGTAAAGCTCCTACACAAAGAAATCAAGGATGCACCCTTAAGAAAAAGCGTATGACGCTAGTATCTAGCCTTCTTGAGCTTTACTCAACTGTATCTTAACTAATTTAACTCCACGATTGTGAAGTTTCTGACCTCCATCTCTAAAGTAAACAGATGTCAACTATGATACCAAGTGTATGTACTAAGATGATTAGAGGTCTCTCCTCTTAGCTTATCCATCACGCTATAACTATGAGGGTAAAAAGGTCACTATGCACTTTCTAGAGTGCCTGCCACAACTATTCATTTCTCACGCAAACCACCCTAGTCGAACTCGACATTCCTCAAGTACAAGCCCCAAAGGCCTAAACCAATATCAGACAAGCATCCAAGTAATATCTCCTTCGAATTTAGACGACCTACGTGAGATGATATAAGCAAACTCGATAGCTATCCTCAAATCCCTACTAACAATAGACTGGTCGGACCACCAATTGGATTTGAGACTCTAGTGGGATCTTTCTACTATACAAGTACTATGGTGCAGAGACTCAACTAGGGAAGTGGATATAAACAAATGCGAAGTGCTAAATCCAAAGGAAAGAGTACGAACAACACAACTAGACTCTGCCAACAGAACTTTACTACCTTTCTCCTAGGTACGCTTGGTGGTGAAAGTATGTACTTGTCCTTCTGAAAATCTTGTTCCTCATCCTTGCCCTTGTCCCTGATTATATGCCCTATCATACCCTAGCAAAGATACTTCCTCTTGTCTTAGGTTTTATGATTTCTTTCTCCTTCGTGAGCTAAATCTACATCCATGAATTCCTCATCCTCGGGTTGTGCTCCTTAGCCAAACTCCTCATCCCCTTCTGTGTGTAGTCATGTTGACAAATCCCTCGAAAGCTGCCTCCATCGTACGGAAAATTCTACTAAGCTTGGAAGAAAACTAACCGCAGGTGAAACTACTACGGTTATAGATGGAAGTCGGGCACTACTTCGCCCATCGATGAGGTTACCTCCCAGAAAGCCAGGAGCCCCAGAGACTCAAGAAAGAAGGAGACAAGAATTCAAACAGAGGAGGAGAAGACAATGCGTATGGCTTTGGGGAATATGCCTTTAAAACAAATCTTTTTTTTCTTGAAAATGCTTCTTTTAAAACCGTTTTGAAAATATTTTTTCAAATCTTTTATCTGATCCGGTAACCTTCAGCTCTGATACCACGTGTAACACCCCACGTCCGTTAGTGTCACTCACAAAAAGAATGCACTAAGTTCTGTGGAGAATTTAGGGTAAAGGATGCAGATAAATTACAAGACAGACAGAAATTAAACAGTGGAAAATAAAACTTTGCTTTATTGATAAAATAGTTTGTACAAAGATTTCTTTACAATATCAGAGTATCATCTGTGTTACAAAATAAAGAAGCATAAAACAACATTTATATTCCCCAATTTTAGCAAGAGCCAGCCATAGCATCTGAAAAGAGAATCCAAGCAAAACTTCGACAAATCTTCAAGCTGGGAAAGAGTGACAGTCCAACTTAACCTGAGCTATACTATTCCCTCCTTTACTACCTGGGGGGGGGGGGAACGGAAGAAAAGAAGACGAAAGAAAAAAAGAGTCAGACATAAAGCCTGAGTAAGTTCAGTAACTTCTGGCATGTGAACATGGGAAAACAAAACGACATGAATTAACTGAATACAAGATAACACCATGATGATAGGGTTGGCAAGATTAGACAAGATTAACACAAGATATGCTAAGCTAAGATAAATTGGATATGCTCTACTACTTTCGCCGCTTCGCTATTTCCTTGTTATACTGGTTTCTATATCTCTGCACCACCTAACTAGTGTTCCAACTAGTAACGATAACGTGATCCCAACCCCTGTAGTTTCCATTGCCTTCAGGCATACATTTATTATTTATTACCTAGATCTAATCTAGGGTTTTCTATCAAGTGCTTCCTAGATTTAACTAGAGTTTACGCTATCTGCTGAACGCTTCTCGAGTTCAGGGTTTATGCCACCTAGTCCAACTAGGGATTACGCTACCTGTCGAACGATGCCCCCAAGTCTAGGACACACCACCTAGAGTGGTATATGTTCCTATACTTCCCCACACGTGTATCGCGAATCGTTATCGCTTGACTAGATGCACATGTCCTGTAATGTGCGGTCCGAGTCCTGTGATAGGGCAAATCAAAGGTGTTTAATCACAAAACTTGAGCAACACTTTCTTAGTCATGAATCATAGGTGTTTAATCACAGACGTCCTTGTTATGTCATAGGTAATAGTTTATGTTTTCTAATCAAAGGCATAGGTTTAGTCAAGGAAATAATCCTCATAGTCACAGTCACAGTCATAGGCAATGTTCGTAGTCATAGGCAATGTCCATAGTCATAGGCAATGTTCATAGTCATAGGAAATGTTCATAGTTATAGGCAATGTTCATAGTCAAAGAGGCATACAGTCTTATTTGTCCTTGAATCATAACAGTTCTTGATTAGGTACAAGAATATAGGCACTGATTCGAATAGAGAGAGAGAGAGATTTGGCATATTCTTTTATTCCTTTAATTTCATGTCACGAACAAAGAAAAAGGTTCAAATCTAAAAATAACTGACTTACAGAGATTAGATTAGAACAGAAAGATGGCGTTGCTAAGATTCATAGAAAAACAGTCGTTGAAGTCGTTTGGACCTCCTCTTGAATCCTAGATTGACTTGAACCTCTTCTTGAAAATCTTTTAGCGGCATTTCCTCGTCTTGGTTTATTTTATATATATATTATTTTATTTATATATTTTAGAGGAGGAGGAGAAGCCATGTCTAACAAGAATCTTTGCAGCATAAAGGTAGAAAAGAATTGTGAATAGAGAAGAAGACCAGGGCTGTTTACATAGTGTTAGGCGGACGAACCTGGTCAAAAAACGTGACCAAACACAACAGAACGAACCAGGTGCAGAAAGCTGGAAAAAGCGGGCAGGTCGACACCCGTGTCGACTGGGCAGTCGACATGGGGGGGGGTGTCGACTGCGCAGTCGACACCCCTGTCGACTTGACCTGGGCGGGAATTTTCCCGCCCTGCCCCCTGCGCATTTGAATTCGAATTTAACTCTATTTTTAAACTGTTTTGAACTTGGAATTTTCTGAAAACTTTGACGGGCCATATCTTGGTCATACGGACTCCAATTTTCGAAAACTCAGACTCTATTTCGCGTATTTTTCCGAGATGAACGCAATGGCGCAGCCCGTTTCCCTTGATTTTGATTTTAACTCTTAATTCTGCCTTGATTTGTGAATCTTAGTGTTACAGAATTACGAGGTGTTACATTCTCCCCCACTTAAAAGGATTTCATCCCCGAAATCTCCAAGTTAGGAAGAATGTGTCCTACCATCCAATCACTCATCTACTCAACCATTCAATCACAGGCATCCATTGTCCTTAAAAGATTTCTAATGCCTTTATGTTCATATGCATAGTGTGTGTATATGTCTTTATCTAATGCAATATCAGGCGGTCTACTGATTCAGTTGACCTCCTTAATGCGAATTATGTCAGTGCCATGCGTCCAATCATGTATGCAAGCATCCCTAGTTATGTAAATACTACATGCGTGCACAACCATTCATCCATATGCATCATCCATATGATCACATATCAAGTTCAACTTACAAACAAATACATATCTGTAAATGCAAGATGAAAGCGTCCGAACTTGGTCTAGTGCCTAATACGTATGCATATGCATCCACGAGCAACCATTTGCAACCACCAACCATAACATGTTTCAAACACATGTTTACATCCATTGGCTTCTACCTAAAGATTGAAGATACGACCTAGGTGATATACTTCGGAAAGAGAGAAACAATTATGCGTAAAGCTCCTACACAAAGAAATCAAGGATGCACCCTTAAGAAAAAGCGTATGACGCTAGTATCTAGCCTTCTTGAGCTTTACTCAACTGTATCTTAACTAATTTAACTCCACGATTGTGAAGTTTCTGACCTCCATCTCTAAAGTAAACAGATGTCAACTATGATACCAAGTGTATGTACTAAGATGATTAGAGGTCTCTCCTCTTAGCTTATCCATCACGCTATAACTATGAGGGTAAAAAGGTCACTATGCACTTTCTAGAGTGCCTGCCACAACTATTCATTTCTCACGCAAACCACCCTAGTCGAACTCGACATTCCTCAAGTACAAGCCCCAAAGGCCTAAACCAATATCAGACAAGCATCCAAGTAATATCTCCTTCGAATTTAGACGACCTACGTGAGATGATATAAGCAAACTCGATAGCTATCCTCAAATCCCTACTAACAATAGACTGGTCGGACCACCAATTGGATTTGAGACTCTAGTGGGATCTTTCTACTATACAAGTACTATGGTGCAGAGACTCAACTAGGGAAGTGGATATAAACAAATGCGAAGTGCTAAATCCAAAGGAAAGAGTACGAACAACACAACTAGACTCTGCCAACAGAACTTTACTACCTTTCTCCTAGGTACGCTTGGTGGTGAAAGTATGTACTTGTCCTTCTGAAAATCTTGTTCCTCATCCTTGCCCTTGTCCCTGATTATATGCCCTATCATACCCTAGCAAAGATACTTCCTCTTGTCTTAGGTTTTATGATTTCTTTCTCCTTCGTGAGCTAAATCTACATCCATGAATTCCTCATCCTCGGGTTGTGCTCCTTAGCCAAACTCCTCATCCCCTTCTGTGTGTAGTCATGTTGACAAATCCCTCGAAAGCTGCCTCCATCGTACGGAAAATTCTACTAAGCTTGGAAGAAAACTAACCGCAGGTGAAACTACTACGGTTATAGATGGAAGTCGGGCACTACTTCGCCCATCGATGAGGTTACCTCCCAGAAAGCCAGGAGCCCCAGAGACTCAAGAAAGAAGGAGACAAGAATTCAAACAGAGGAGGAGAAGACAATGCGTATGGCTTTGGGGAATATGCCTTTAAAACAAATCTTTTTTTTCTTGAAAATGCTTCTTTTAAAACCGTTTTGAAAATATTTTTTCAAATCTTTTATCTGATCCGGTAACCTTCAGCTCTGATACCACGTGTAACACCCCACGTCCGTTAGTGTCACTCACAAAAAGAATGCACTAAGTTCTGTGGAGAATTTAGGGTAAAGGATGCAGATAAATTACAAGACAGACAGAAATTAAACAGTGGAAAATAAAACTTTGCTTTATTGATAAAATAGTTTGTACAAAGATTTCTTTACAATATCAGAGTATCATCTGTGTTACAAAATAAAGAAGCATAAAACAACATTTATATTCCCCAATTTTAGCAAGAGCCAGCCATAGCATCTGAAAAGAGAATCCAAGCAAAACTTCGACAAATCTTCAAGCTGGGAAAGAGTGACAGTCCAACTTAACCTGAGCTATACTATTCCCTCCTTTACTACCTGGGGGGGGGGAACGGAAGAAAAGAAGACGAAAGAAAAACAGAGTCAGACATAAAGCCTGAGTAAGTTCAGTAACTTCTGGCATGTGAACGTGGGAAAACAAAACGACATGAATTAACTGAATACAAGATAACACCATGATGATAGGGTTGGCAAGATTAGACAAGATTAACACAAGATATGCTAAGCTAAGATAAATTGGATATGCTCTACTACTTTCGCCGCTTCGCTATTTCCTTGTTATACTGGTTTCTATATCTCTGCACCACCTAACTAGTGTTCCAACTAGTAACGATAACGTGATCCCAACCCCTGTAGTTTCCATTGCCTTCAGGCATACATTTATTATTTATTACCTAGATCTAATCTAGGGTTTTCTATCAAGTGCTTCCTAGATTTAACTAGAGTTTACGCTATCTGCTGAACGCTTCTCGAGTTCAGGGTTTATGCCACCTAGTCCAACTAGGGATTACGCTACCTGTCGAACGATGCCCCCAAGTCTAGGACACACCACCTAGAGTGGTATATGTTCCTATACTTCCCCACACGTGTATCGCGAATCGTTATCGCTTGACTAGATGCACATGTCCTGTAATGTGCGGTCCGAGTCCTGTGATAGGGCAAATCAAAGGTGTTTAATCACAAAACTTGAGCAACACTTTCTTAGTCATGAATCATAGGTGTTTAATCACAGACGTCCTTGTTATGTCATAGGTAATAGTTTATGTTTTCTAATCAAAGGCATAGGTTTAGTCAAGGAAATAATCCTCATAGTCACAGTCACAGTCATAGGCAATGTTCGTAGTCATAGGCAATGTCCATAGTCATAGGCAATGTTCATAGTCATAGGCAATGTTCATAGTTATAGGCAATGTTCATAGTCAAAGAGGCATACAGTCTTATTTGTCCTTGAATCATAACAGTTCTTGATTAGGTACAAGAATATAGGCACTGATTCGAATAGAGAGAGAGAGAGAGATTTGGCATATTCTTTTATTCCTTTAATTTCATGTCACGAACAAAGAAAAAGGTTCAAATCTAAAAATAACTGACTTACAGAGATTAGATTAGAACAGAAAGATGGCGTTGCTAAGATTCATAGAAAAACAGTCGTTGAAGTCGTTTGGACCTCCTCTTGAATCCTAGATTGACTTGAACCTCTTCTTGAAAATCTTTTAGCGGCATTTCCTCGTCTTGGTTTATTTTATATATATATTATTTTATTTATATATTTTAGAGGAGGAGGAGAAGCCATGTCTAACAAGAATCTTTGCAGCATAAAGGTAGAAAAGAATTGTGAATAGAGAAGAAGACCAGGGCTGTTTACATAGTGTTAGGCGGACGAACCTGGTCAAAAAACGTGACCAAACACAACAGAACGAACCAGGTGCAGAAAGCTGGAAAAAGCGGGCAGGTCGACACCCGTGTCGACTGGGCAGTCGACATGGGGGGGGGGTGTCGACTGCGCAGTCGACACCCCTGTCGACTTGACCTGGGCGGGAATTTTCCCGCCCTGCCCCCTGCGCGTTTGAATTCGAATTTAACTCTATTTTTAAACTGTTTTGAACTTGGAATTTTCTGAAAACTTTGACGGGCCATATCTTGGTCATACGGACTCCAATTTTCGAAAACTCGGACTCTATTTCGCGTATTTTTCCGAGACGAACGCAATGGCACAGCCCGTTTCCCTTGATTTTGATTTTAACTCTTAATTCTGCCTTGATTTGTGAATCTTAGTGTTACAGAATTACGGGGTGTTACAAACACGGATGGTTTTTACCTTGCGATAACCCAAAACATTCTTTAAAATCAATACTTTTATGATATTATAATAGTGTCTAAAACAAGTGGATAACAATCTAGTAGAACACTTGCATCTCACGCTCTACATATACAAAACTGCATGCTCTTATTGGATATTGGATTCAAACTGGCAAGGTATGGGACCACCTTCTTATAATGTATCTCTAAAGAGGAATACACCGGGTTTAACAAGAACATCTTGCAACCTAGGCTAAACATGATCGACCCCTCACTTCGCTTGAGAGTACTGAATGTACTGTCACCAACAGTTGGGATCAGCAACCGTTTCCCGAGAGGGACATCATTAAAAGATTAAAGAAGCAAATGGAATTTCTCTAGATCAGGTGACAATACACCCTACTTGGGTGCGATCCACTTAGCCATGCTACCTACCCGATTTTATACCATTTCTCGGTTGTGAGGCTTGAGGTTACGACAACTTACCTTTCATTGATAGCACAATCACTTTGAATGCCACATTGTCAGATCCGTTAATCACTGATTGATTTGCACAAAGATATTCGGGATATTATGCCAAGAGAATGAATTCTCTGCCACCAGATGTATATTTGTATAGACCAACATATGCGATCATTGGAAATACTCTGTCAGACATTCATCCATACATGTTCGTTCTGGGACTGAACGAAACTGAAGGCACGATTTCCATTAATCCATCTTAGGCACTTTCTACATAGGAATAACATAAAAAGGCCTTGCATTTTACTCCGTCTTCGATTGTCTTCGTATAATCTGCTTCGCAATGCTATTGCCAATACGGAGTGGTTCTCGAATAATAATCCAACTGGTTTCTCCATATTGACAACGATATTAGCCAATAATTCGATAGTCGGTTATTTAACTATCGAAGAAAAATAATCATTCATCCAAAGCATCAAACAATCACTGGGCCCCTTTATTAATATTTTATTAATTAAATCACTTCTCCATTTCCTTATCAATATTTTTTAACCCAATATTTTCAGTAATCATCTTGGCCTCTTACGCTATTAGAAAAAAATATTTTCATATATTGTCTTCTTTTATGTTCTATACTTACAAAATATCTTCTATTTATAATTGGAGAACATTCCAATTACTTATCTCTTTCACGACCATTCATTTATATACTTAGGAAATATCTATTATTATATTTCCAAAATTCCACTTATTTGGGTTAAAATGAATGTTGTATAAAACAATCGTTACAACAACATAAAATACAACATTCAACTAAATCCTATTTTAACATTGATCTTCGAGACTGAATCTTTCTATTTATCGGGTAATAATGGAATCAATCAAGTTAGGGTATAACTACCTCTCAGACCTTGATTGAATAACATTCATAACTTCACAATGGACAAGACTACTTATCTCGAATAATCGACATCATATAAAACCAGTTATTCATTTTTACACGTGTATATATTTCTCTTTATATTCTTACCAGATTTAAATGTATAGAATTTCTTTTTGTTTATAATATTCCATTTTAAGTTCGTTTCCTTAACGAATTCTATATATATTGAGATATAGATTTATATTTATCAAATTTTCTTAAATATATTCTAACTCCTTAAATTTTCGGAAAATTTCACCAACAACCCCTTTGTACCGGTCAATACCTCAAACCCCAACTCGTCTCTCCAGTCCCTTTCCATTTAAAAAGAAAATCAAAAAGCCAAGCGGCTTGCCGATTCAATGCATAAAAACTCATATGAAATTTAAACATGTACCTTTTTTGTCGGGCACCCGAATTATAATCTTCATTTTATTCATTCCATACCTATTTAACATATGTATGTCCATTCCCAATTCATTCCAACTCAATCCAATCATTTTTAACTCCATTCGCTAATTTATTCTTTAATTAGCTTATTTCACTTTTTAATTGAACATATCATGTTCATATACAATTTTAATTTGCTCATAAACCAATCGAATTCCATTTTTAATTCAAGTTTCATATTCAATTTCAAATATAAATTTATAAACCCTTTTTATTATCCAAATTCCAATTTCGATTCAAAGTTCCATTAACTAATTATTCTTCAAATTAGTTAATTCTATTCAATAATTAAACATTTGATTTTTGTTTCAAAAATCAATCCATTTACTTCACTTGAGTTCATATTTATTTTATAACTCAAATCTGGATTTTTATAATGAAAATCCATATTTTATTTTCTTTGAATCCTTTTATTAATTTAAATAAACCGTTATGGTTTAATAACGATTATAGCATTGTTTTTCTGGACATTTGATTTTGACATAACCCAAAATCTATAAGACGAAATCCATATTTTTCTCTTCCATTAGAAAACTATTATCAAATCGGTCCGGGCGATTCTTATTTCAAAGAATTCCGACTTAAATTGAGTTCTATATACTCAATTGAAGTTCCTAACGTTAACTGACGAACTACCTCACTGCGCCGAGTTCGTTTTCGTTATATTTAAATATAAAGTTTTAAACTTCGTTTATAAATAAATTTTAACTCCATTCTAATATATTTTGATATAAAATATATTAGTTTTCCAAATCCAACTTGGTATTTCCAATAATACTGAATTGTCAATTATTTTATTATCAATTCATTTTCAAACTCAACTTCTAGATTAAATTCCAATTTCTTTGGAAATAAATTAGCTTATAAAGTTCGATATAATCGAATTCTATTTTTTTTCTCTTGGATTATCTTTATTCAGTTTTAAAATCCCATTTCTGGAATAAAATCAATCGTTCTCCTTTTTGAAACGATTTCCAATACATTTTTAAATTCACATTTGAAATCTAACTTCCAAATTATCCAATGATAATTTTCTCCATTATATTTATAAGCATCATGTATAATTTTATTTCCTTGTTTTTTAATTTAAAACAAGTTTCCATTTCAAAATCTATTTGAAAATCAATTTATTTTATATTCCGAATTCCGAAATAAAAACCATCATTCCCTTTTCGAAATGATTTCAAATTATATTTTTAAATTCATAATTGAATTTAAAATTTTCTCTTGATAATTAATTCACTACATTTATAAACATTGTTTTTAAATTTAATTATTTTATATATATTCACAGAAGTTCCATTTAAAAATCTATTTAAAACCAAAATCTTATTTTGGAATATTTTATTTCTATAACTTGTCTATATATAACATAGAATCTATTTTAATATTTAATTTTAATCTTAGTTTCTTATTAATACAGTTCCATTATCCTTTCTAGATATAATTTATTTTATAATTTTGGCCTAATCTAATTAAATTATCCAATTAAAATTACATTCCGAACATACGAATCATTTCACCGTTTTCTATTTAAAACGACTCCCAATTATCATTTTAGATTCACATTTGAATTTAAACTCTCCAATTATCCAATGATAATTGTCCATTTTATTTATAATTGCCATTTATAAATTCACCTCAATTCCCCGCATTATCCAATAAAAATTATTCCATTTAATTTACAAACACCATTTATAAATTCACCACTTGTTTTTATTATTCAAGACAAGTTAATATTTTTATAACCCATTCAAAATTCAAATTCTATTTTTAGAAAAATAGATTTCCCCTTTTAATCTCAAAATCCCTTTTCACGATATTTTAATAAATAACCATTTTGATTCTGTGATATTTAAACATACAAAACACCCAATTATCAATCACAAGTTTTCTAACACATCTTATATGATAATATATGTAACACCCCACCTCCGTTAAGGTCACTCGCAAAGGGAATGCCTTAACTTTGGTGGAGCGTTTTTAGTAGACAGAACAGAAATTTACAAGACAGATAAAGTAGTACTTGAAAAATTTATAACTTTATTACAACAGGAATATAAATAAGTTTGGTTACATCTTTTAAAATCACAATATCGGAATTCAAGTACATAAATATCGGTCTTGTACAAAAGCCTTCAGAATGCATAGTTTTTAAAACCATAATCCCCAATATAAACTGCCACAGAAAGATAGAGCCAAAGCCAAGCAATACTTCAAACACTTCATGCAGAGAGAATCTGAATCAAGATCCTATGTTTCCACCCTGAAAACCTGGGGGGGGGGGGGGGAGGGAAACGGAAAGAAAAGAGGCGAAACAAACTAGGTCAGACATAAGTCTGGCGAATCCAGTGACTATCAACATATAAACAGATAATAGTATCATGACATGTAAATAAAACTAGATGAGAGATAACCATAACTGGAATAGCAGGTTAACAAAAGAAACGGAACGATATAGGCTGAGCTAAGCTTTTCACTTCTCTGCACTAATACTAGTATAACAGGATTAGGTGTTACCCTAATGTCTAAACAGAAACAGAAACATAATAATCTCTACAGAAACAGAATGCTAGTAATGGGCCTTTACCACCCGAACAGACAGAAGGTACAGAAGCAACATACTAATATTGGGCCTTTACCACCCAACTAATGGGCCTTTACCACCCCAACAGACAGAAGGTACGGAAACAGAATCGAAAACGGAATCAGAGACAGAAATAGAATAATCCCTACGGAAATGGAATGTTAGAATTAGGTGTACACTATTAATGGGCCTTCACCATCCCAACAGATGGTACCACGCAGAAACAGACAGGTGTTACCACCCAACAGAAATAAACGGTACCAACAGAAACAGACAGAGCTAAGTGTACCCTAAGTCCTACCCCCAAGCGATCGGCTCCCTAATACGTAAATACCATGTGTCGGCCCCAAAGTAGGGTGTATCACTCCATAAAGTGGCAACTTATTGGCACATACCTATTTACAGATGTCACGGTGTCTTACATCCTCAGAGCAGACCGGATCCATGCACGCACATGACCCGATTGGAACGCGCCGTCAACACCCCTCGCCATTATCAGAATGAACCACTTATAATTAGTTCAATAAGCATGCCCGGACCCCTATATAGTGTGGGGTCAAAGTTTTGATACCAGAAAGGTTAACTGACTAAATGGGTCCCAAACAACAGATGACACAAGTATTTCCCCTCCTAACCTTGTGCCCCCAGACTAGCAGATTTCAGATTAACTTGTTTACAAGTTTCAGACAGAGTTCAGATTACTAGTTCACAGATCAGAAAATCAAGTTAACAAGTTTTCAGATTAACAGACCAGATGTACGGATTTAACAAACTTACAGATTGTCTAACTTTGTATTGGGCCTACAAATTCACGAAACAGGTTTATTAGATTCATCAGTCCAGTCGGTTTAACCCTATCCACCCAACACGTTTTTAGACACCACATTTCTCTTAAATTTGCATTAATTAAATATTAATGCATAGACCTCTCACATTAGGTCGGTAGCATGTGGCCGCTGGATGTGCCGAGCGGTTCCGGGCAGACTTCTGCCACAAGCCAGACCTAACCTCGTGTTTAAGCATATTTTAGTTATGCTTACGACCTCTCACATTAGACTGACAGTTTGCAGTTGCAGGTTAAGCCGGTTGGTTCCGGGCAGGCTTCTACCGCAAAACAGAGTCTAACCTCGTGTCATAGCCAATTTATTCCAATACAGATTATACAGATATCAGACTAATTATGTCCATTTAACAGATTAAACTTCTTCAGATTAATCAAATTTCCATGTTTTACTCAATCTTTGATCGAGCCTACGAATTTTCATACCCAAATTACAATTATTCAGCTTTCAACAGATTAGGCAATTCAACAGATTTAGCAGATGACAGATTTAGCGGATTTGGCAGTTCAACAGATTATATATTTCTAAAATTCTATTTACATATCTTGCCTAATCATAAATTAAGCCTAAACTTACATGCCTAAATCATGGTCATAATTCATAATACAAAATATGCCCAAATTTTTAGTTAAACTTTGCACAATACAGAATATTCTCTAAAAGCCCAAATCATGATATACCATATGAATTATGCCAAATTATAGCCTTTAATGCCAAATATCCAAAAATCCACTTTTAGGCGTATTCACATTGATAGTTATCCTATTTTAATATAGGTCTCTACGCCTAAGTCACATATTCCTTTTTCAAGTCATGAATCATTACATAAAATTTACCCAAAAGTCTAGATCTTTAATTTAGGACATCTCAAAATCAGATCTTAATTTTAAACATGCGTTATGTCCCCCAAGTTTCAAGTCATATGTTATCATACAATGATTCCTCTTCTTCCAAATTACAGAGCACACACAGATCTAGATCTAATTTACAACATATGTCCATTTCTCAAATCAGTCAAAGATCAGTCATGTCCAACCATTATTTGTCCCAAAATTTAGCGTTCGTGCGTTAATCTCTTATGAGATTTGGCGCAGGCTCATGGTAGCCTGGCTATAAACAAAAAAGAAGAAAATAGGGAATAGATACAGAACAGTCATAATAATATTAACAAGATAGATCCACAGAAAAGTATGCATAACCTCAGATCCAGATTTACAAAAATGTCAAGATGATTATTAAATTTCATATCTGAAAATAACTCTACTCACAAAAAGGGAACGATTCTTGATTTCCAGGATCGGTATTCTGACACTGAATAGCGCTCCTTTGGCGTAGACTATCGATTAGATTAGAAAAGAGTTGTTCTCTCTATTCAGATTGGAAGAGGATGCACTAGTTCTAGTTTTGATTCTAGCAGAGTAGCGACGCCATTTTTATTTTTAATTTGAATAGAGGCAGATTATAGGCAGAATGAAATGTGTGGAGAGAAATCTAGGTTTGGGGGTGTTTAAATAGGTTAGAGCTCACGAATCCGGCCAGAAAGGCGTCCAGGTGCAGAAAAATGGATTTGTCTCCAGATCTGGAAAAGTGGAGGGGGAGGGGGGGGAGGTCGACCTCCAAGTCGACCCTAGTGTCGACCTGGGTCCTGGGCGGGAATTTTCCCGCCCAGCCCGGGTGTCTGTTTTGAATTTCGAAACCTGAAATTTTGAATTTCGGGCTGGTTTTTATTGAAACTTCCGAAGGCCATATTTTCTTCATACGGAGTCTGATTTATGCAAACTTGGACTCTATTCCAAGCAGAATTTCGAGATGAACGCAATGGCATAACCCGTTTCCCTTAATTATTCTGTTACAATTTAATTATTTTCTGGTTTGTCATTCTTATGTTCACAGAAAATACAGGGTGTTACATTCTACCCTCCTTAAAGGATTTCGTCCCCAAAATCTTCAAGTTAGGAAGAATGTGTCCTACCATCCAATCACCCATCTACTCAACCATCATCCACAAGCATCCATTGTGCTTAGAAAACTTCTAATGTTGTATGAACATATGCAAAAGTGTGTGTATATGTTCCTTATCTAATGCAAAGATCAGGCGGTCCACTGATTCGGTTGACCTCCTTAATGTGAATTATGTCAGTGCCATGAGTCCAACATGTATGCAATTTTCCTATTTGATACATATCATTTCTATATGAGTGCACAACCGTTCATTCATATGCAACATCCATGTGCTGAGTCAACCATTTCGCATCCATAAAATTTTTAAAAATGCACACACATCCATATGCAGTATGAGAGTGTTTTTGAGCCGATCTAGTGCCTAGTGTGTGTATATGCATCCACGAACAACCACTAGCAACCACTTGCAACCATCAAACATAACATGTCTCAAACACATGTTTACACCCGTTAGTTTCTACTTAAAGGTCGAAGATTCGATCGATATGATACAGCCGAGTGATAGAAGCAAGTACAATTAAAACAAAAGCTTTGTTCCTATTAGACATCGGTTAAGAAAATAATTCCATAAGTATCAACCCTGAAGATCGAAATCAACATCAGATTGACACCCAGTGAATTACTCCCATTAAACAATGTCAAAACTGGAAATCTACTTCACGCTTCGAGTAAAAACCCTTAACCTTATCAGAAATATTCAGATACTTACAGACTACTGGTATAGATCAGATTACCAAATGATTCTTAAGAAACTAAGCATGATAAAACCCAGAATGTATGCGTCATAGTTAACTTAACGCCCAACACAGATACCCTCAAACCCCAATTTATTACAAATAGATGAGTCATAACCCTTATGGGTCTGAGTCTATAGCAGGATCAGAACTAAGACTAGTATTAAAGTGAAGAGTATCAATTACAGAATCAAAATGCCAGAATCAAAATGCCAGAATCAGAAAGAGTTTTAACTCAAAAATCAGAAAAGGAAATTAAACCTTCTACATAAAGTTTTCCTATTTCTATCCTATCTACCAGCCTCGAGGGTATTCGCCTGCCCTCCAGAAGTAGGACCTGTCCTCTGCCCTTGCCCTCGTTTCTTCGGGTAGTCCCTAGTGAAGTTTTCCATCTCACCACAGTTAAAGCAGGTGCCCTTCCTCTTTCTGCAATCCATGTTCAGATGGGTCGAGCTTCCACAAGTAAAGCACTTCTTCTCCTTCTTGTCTTCAGATTTCTCATCCTTCTTTTGTGTTTCCCTTTTGGGCCCCGCCTTCTTGTTCTGTGGTCCTTCAAGCTTTTCTTCTTTCTTCTCACTTTTGGTTTCCTCTTCATGCATCAATGCCATTTCAACTAATTTCTTGAAGGTAGCCCCCATAGGAATGTGGGACATTGCCAATCCGTGTAGCGGCTCGTTCAGACCTTTAGCAAACCTTGGTGCCTTCTTATGCGGTGTATTTACTAAATCTACGCTGAATCTCGCCAACTGATCAAACTTGTTGACGTACTCTCTCACTGATAAATTCCCCTGCTTCAACGCCAAGAACCTCTCTACGTATAGACTCTCTTCCGCTCGTGAGAGAAATTTCATCTCGAACCTATGCCTGAAATCCATCCATGTCTCTACCGGACGCTCTCCATTTGTGACCTCCCACCAAAAAGAAGCTTCGTCCTTAAGCAACCATACCGCCGACTGTATCTTCTGCCTATCGTCCACCTCGAAGATAACGAACAAATCCTCAGTTTCTTTGAGCCAGTTCCTTGCCTCCACGAAGGATTCAGTTCTACTAAAGTTCTTCCCATCCATGGCTCAAAAGTCTCTACATATCTTTGGGAAAGTATTCACGCACGCAGGAGGAGGAGGAACCGCTGCAACTGGGGGATGAGGGATGTCAGCTGGGCCCGCATCATTAGCCTTAGCTTCTAGGTACCTCCTGAACCAGCCAGGTATCGGTACGCCCTCCGGAAGGTTAAGATCCCCAGACATGCTGAAACGAAAGAAAAAGAATGATTCAAAACAAAGAATAGAAAGATAGGCATATGGCTTTGGGGATTATGTTTTTCAAAATAAACTCTACTTTTGAAAATACTTCCTTTTTAAAAACTTTTTGAAAATAGTTTTCAAAAACTTTTATTGAATCTGGTAACCTTCAGCTCTGATACCAAGTGTAACACCCCACCTCCGTTAAGGTCACTCGCAAAGGGAATGCCTTAACTTTGGTGGAGCGTTTTTAGTAGACAGAACATAAATTTACAAGACAGATAAAGTAGTACTTGAAAATTTTATAACTTTATTACAAAAGGAACAGAATTAAGTTTGGTTACATCTTTCAAAATCACAATATCGGAATTCAAGTACATAAATATCGGTCTTGTACAAAAGCCTTCAGAATGCATAGTTTTTAAAACAATAATCCCCAATATAAACTACCATGGAAAGATAGAGCCAAAGCCAAGCAATACTTCAAACACTTCAAGCGGAGAGAATCTGAATCAAGCTCCTATGTTTCCACCCTGAAAACTTGGGGGGGGGGGGGGTGAGGGAACGGAAAGAAAAGAGGTGAAACAAACTAGGTCAGACATAAGTCTGGTGAGTCCAGTGACTTTCAACATATAAACAGATAATAGTATCACGACATGTAAATAAAACTGGATGAGAGATAACCATAACAGGTTAACAGAAGAAATGGAATGATATAGGCTAAGCTAAGCTTTTCACTTCTCTGCACTAATACTAGTATAACAGGATTAAGTGTTACCCTAATGTCTAAACTGAAACAGAATAATCTCTACAGAAACAGAATGCTAATAATGGGCCTTTACCACCCGAACAGACAGAAGGTACAGAAGCAGAATACTAATATTGGGCCTTTACCACCCAACTAATGGGCCTTTACCACCCCAACAGACAGAAGGTAGGGAAACAGAATCGAAAACAGAATCAGAGACGGAAACAGAATAATCCTTATGGAAACAGAATGTTAGAATTAGGTGTACACTAATAATGGGCCTTTACCACCCCAACAGACGGTACCACGCAGAAACAAATAGGCGTTACCACCCAATAGAAGCAGACGGTACCAACAGAAACAGACAGAACTAAGTGTACCCTAAGTCCTACCCCCTAGCGATCGGCTCCCTAATACATAAATACCCTATGTCGGCCCCATAGTAGGGTGTATCACTCCTTAAAGTGCCAACCTATTGGCACAGACCTATTTATAGATGTCAGGTGTCTTACATCCTCAGAGCAGACCGGATCCATGCATGTACATGACCCGGTTGGAACGCGCCATCAACACCCCTCGCCATTATCAAAATGAACCGCTTATAATTAGTTCAGTAAACGTGCCCGGACCCTTATATAGTGTGGGGTCAAAGTTTTGATATCAGAAAGGGTTACTGACTAATATGGGTCCCAAACAACAGATGACAGAAGTATTTCCCCTCCTGACCCTGTACCCCTAGACTAGCAGATTTAATATTAACTTGTTTACAAGTTTCAGACAGAGTTCAGATTACTAGTTCACAGATCAGAAAATCTAGTTAACAAGTTTTCAGATTAACAGACTAGATGTACGGATTTAACAGACTTACAGATTGTCTAACAATGTATTGGGCCTACAAATTCACGAAACGGGTTTATTAGATTCATCAGTCCAGTCAGTTTAACCCTATCCACCCAACACGTTTTTAGACACCACATTTCTCTTAAATTTGCATTAATAAAATATTAATGCATAGACCTCTCACATTAGGTCGGTAGCTTATGGCCGCTGGATGTGCCGAGCGGTTCCGGGCAGACTTCTGCCACAAGCCAGGCCTAACCTCATGTCAAAGCATATTTTAGTTATGCCTACGTCCTCTCACATTAGACTGACAGTTTGCAGTTGCAGGTTAAGCCGGTTGGTTCCGGGCAGGCTTCTACCGCAAAAGAGAGTCTAACCTCGTGTCATAGCCAATTTATTCCAATACAGATTATACAGATATCTGACTAATTATGTACATTTAACAGATTAAACTTCTTCAGGTTAATCAAATTTCCATGTTTTACTCAATCTTTGATCGAGCCTACGAATTTTCATATCCAAATTACAATTATTCAGCTTTCAACAGATTAGGCAATTCAACAGATTTAGCAGATGACAGATTTAGCAGATTTGGCAGTTCAACAGATTATATAATTCTAAAATTCTATTTACATATCTTGCCTAATCATAAATTAAGCCTAAACTTACATGCCTAAATCATGGTCATAATTCATAATACAAAATATGCCCAAATTTTTAGTTAAACTTTGCACAATACAGAATATTCTCTAAAAGCCCAAATCATGATATACCATATGAATTATGCCAAATTACAGCCTTTAATGCCAAATATCGAAAAATCCACTTTTAGGCATATTCACATTGATAGTTATCCTATTTTAATATAGGTCTCTACGCCTAAGTCACATATTCCTTTTTCAAGTCATGAATCGTTACATAAAATTTACCCAAATGTCTAGATCTTTAAATTATACCATCTCATAATCAGATCTTAATTTTAAACATGCGTTATGTCCCCAAAGTTTCTAGTCATATGTTATCATACAATGATTCCTCTTCTTCCAAATTACAGAGTATACACAGATCTAGATCTAATTTACAACATATGTCCATTTCTCAAATCAGTCAAAGATCAGTCATGTCCAATTATGCATTATCCATGTTTGTCCAAAAATTTAGCGTTCATGCGTTAATCTCTTATGAGATTTGGCGCAGGCTCGTGGTAGCCTGGCTATAAACAAAAAGGAAGAAAAGAGGGAATAGATACAAAACAGTCACAATAATATTAACAAGATAGATCCACAGAAAAGTATGCCTAACCTTAGATCTAGATTTACAGAAATGTCAAGATAATTATTAAATTTCATACCTGAAAATAACTATACTCACAAAAAGGGAACGATTCTTGATTTCCGGGATCTGTATTCTGACACTGAATAGCGCTCCTTTGGCGTAGACTATCGATTAGATTAGAAAATAGTTGTTCTCTCTATTCAGATTGGAAGAGGATGCACTAGTTCTAGTTTTGATTCTAGCAGAGTAGCGACGCCATTTTCATTTTTAATTAGAATAGAGGCAGAGTATAAGCAGAATGAAATTGTATGGAGAGAAAGCTAGGTTTGGGGGTGTTTAAATAGGTTAGAGCTCACGAATCCGGTCAGAAAGGCGTCCAGGTGCAGAAAAATGGATCTGTCTCCAGATCTGGAAAAAGGGGGGAGGGGGTAAGGTTGACCCTAAGGTCGACCCTAGTGTCGACCTAGGTCCTGGGCGGGAATTTTCCCGCCCAGACCGGGTGTCTGTTTTGAATTTCGAAATCTGAAATTTTGAATTTCGGGCTGGTTTTTGTTGAAACTTCCGAAGGCCATATCTTCTTCATACGGAGTCCAATTTACGCAAACTTAGACTCTATTCCAAGCAGAATTTCGAGATGAACGCAATGGCATAACCCGTTTCCCTTAATTATTCTGTTACAATTTAATTATTCTCTGGTTTGTCATTCTTTTGTTCACAGAAAGTACGGGGTGTTACAATATATATATATATATATATATATATATATGAAAACAAACAACAATAAATTTTGAGGAATCTAATTGGATCCCTCCAACCTGTTCTCCTACATCCACATATGTTAACCAACATAAATAATACCCATCCAGCTTCAAGGCAAGATATTGTGGTATAGATGGTCATCCACTATTTATTTTAAATTATCTCTTACTCACGTTTATCTCTTTTCCAAAAATCACAGCTCACTGTAAAACATCTGAACCAAGAGCCGCTTCTCTCGAGGCCAACTCCTCCTTAACTTAGTTAACTCACAAATGATATTTATTGTTAACGTCCCCCTTAACTTCCTCATCTCCACCATGAATCGCAGATTCTATCTTCTCCACGCATCCTACAGTAATTGTCAACACCCCAAGCCTTGAAAGCACCACTATCGAACTCCATAATCCCATGTCCACCCCCAAATTCCTTCCCAGCTTCGCCAAACTCGCTGCGCCTCCACTTCAAACCCTTAAAACCAAATGTGATTTTCTCGACTTCTCCTCGATTACTACATAATAGGTTATCCCAAAATCAACAAAGAACGTCTCGCTCAACTTGAGATAGCCCTGTTCAACCTACCCCGGTTCATTGATCGTACTCAGATTCACGAGTGCTTCATTATGATTCGAGCTTGGTGGTTTCAAATGAAAATAAACAAAGGCCGACTTTTGATTTTGAATTTAAGGGAATTGAGATTTTTTTGAATTGATTATAAGAGGAATAAGGTATTTACGATCTGACGATTAGCTTAGAAAAGGAAATGGGGAAAGCATGATCAAATTTTGATTTGTATAGAAAATGAAGAGCTGGGTTTGTTTATATAATGGAAGAAGAAATTTTCCATCGGAAGGAATAGGCCAGAGCGTTACAACTAGGTGATAAAAGAATTACAACGTTAAGTTACAGTGTTAGTATACTCAGGAATGAAGGAAGAAAAATAAAAACATATATTTATTTCATTAGATTTTTAAGCTTATCCATTAATTTAAAAATCAAAATATTTTGCGGTTCCAAACTCTTATTTGAATGTAACAGCTGGCTTTTCTAGGGTTATCCCAAAATTCTGAACACACTAGAGTAGATTTTGAAGTCTAATTTGATAGTATGGAAAAGATATTAATTTAAATCGATATAAAGTAAATTCAAAACAATTAATTCCTTGATAATAGATTATTATTATCATTTATACTCAAATAAAATTTATATTGATGATTCGAATTATTTTGATTCAGTTTAACTCAGAATTAAATTATTAGTTGTTTTCGTATTACGTTAATTCAATATACTCGAAATTAAATCGTATTTGATTATTAAATCATTGAACTCTGTATAAAATCCATTTATATTATCAACACAACATTTAAAACAATATTAAATGTTTAAAATTAATCGATCAAAAATCCGAGTCGTTATAATTTTAGTCCCGTACATAGATAAGCAAGATTAGACATCCCAGTTCCAAAACCAGAATTTTCTTAAGGCCATCTTGACGAGGAAAGACGATCATGAGCTATAATTGGGTTCACTTTGTTGATAATGGGGAGTGATGGTGTGTTGTCGCGCAAAGAGCATGCTTAAGGACATTTGGCCCCGTACATGGGTAGGTCGGCTCAACCATCTATAGTTCAAAGAGCCCGAGATAAATCCACGGGTTGGACCTCGAATTTCCATAATCCAGAGAAAGCCAGGAGAGCTAATACCATGGGCCAAGAAAATCCAAAAGCCGGAAAGCCATAGAATGAGAAAGCCATAAGTGGGAAACCAGCTATTAGAGAGCCATTAAGCCAGAAGCCAAGGAGAACAGAAGACCATAATCCTCAAGTCATAAGATACCAATGCTCGGGGGACTTGCATCCAAGACATCAGAATTAGTAGGAGGTTTAGATTATCCTAAGAGACACAGATGCCCCCAAGTGTTTAAGACAAACTAGGAATTGGTTGTTTGGAATATTTAGTTGAATTCCAGCTTTTTTTTGAGGAAGACGGGTGTTTAATGTGATGCAACACAGCTGGTTACGCGTAAATATAGGTAGCTAGTAATATAAGCTGGTTAACAAGCCCAACCAGTGGCATAAAAAGTATCGACCCCGAAGGTCAATAAAGATAGTGCAAGCATAACATAAAATATGTACATCGAACAATAGTGATCATAGCATATAACTACACAACCAAAATAGTCCATAAAGATGAGATATAGCTTCGTCTGACATCCAATAGGGGAAGAGAGAGCTGCTGCCTTACGTTCCAGGGGACTATGGCATGGGGAGAGTAAGCCTGAAGCGTGCATGCCTAACTGTTCCTGTCCATGTTTCGAAAAGATGCGGGATGTGATAACTGTTCCCATCAAGAGATTCTTAGGTCCACCGAAGACGTGACCATTGCGTTCTAACCAAATGCTCCAGGAGAAGAGAGCCACTAAGGAATCCAGTTTGGGGTCGGGGGGGGGGGGGGGGGTTGTGCTGCCAATATTCAAAGAATGAGTGGATAAAAGGGATGAAACCAAGCAGGAACGAGCTGATTGCAACCCACACCACAAAAGAGAAATCGCATTCAAAGAAGATATGAGGAAGGGATTCATTATGGTGATTGCATAGCACACATACAGGATAGGTATTGACATTGAAGCGGCGTAATCTATCTCTGGTGTTTATGTGGTTATGAATGAGGAGCCACTGAAAGAAATTGACATGAGGAGGAAGATGACATTTCCATATACGAGAGAAGGAGAAACATCGACTTGGGTGGATCAAGAATTTGTAGCAGGCTGCTACTGAAAATTTGTTAGTCGGGCCTAAAGCCTATATGAATGAATCAGATCCATTTTAGAAGTGTATAGAGTTAAAAAATTTCCCAATTGAAATTATTTCGTCGAGCGTGTCAAGCCCAAGAAGTGTTGAAGGAAAAAACCCAATGGGCCAATTTCACGTGCCAATGCAACGGTTAAGGGGTTGGATTGATTTAATAAGGCAAGGTTAGGAAATAAATTACAAAAGGGGATCTTCTCATTCTAAATATTCATCCAAAATAAACAAGATTCACCATAATTTACTTTCACGTGACAAAGAGATTTGACTTTGATGAGGGTAGATAATACCTCCTCCAGAACGACGACGGTCTAGTTGATGGTCGGGAGTGAAGGACAAGAAATGGGTTTAGTTATATAAACGTAACAAGATCCAATATTTCCAAATAAAATGCTCTGGTGAGAGAATGCACCATAGCCATTTGGAAAGCAGCGCAAGATTGAAAGTGGAGAGAACAAGAACTCCAAGGCCGCCATGATTTAAGGGGAGGAAGACGGTTTGCCAATCGATTAGTCTTTTCAGTTTTCCACCATTCCATAGAAAGGAGCTGCGAATTGAATCGATTTTATTAATTACCCAGGTAGGGAGTTTGTGGAAGGACATCCAGTAAGTCAGTAAGGATGAGAGGACATGTTTAATAAGGATAAGACGATCAACAGAGGATAAGGAGTTAGCCTTCCAGCTTAAAAGTCCGGGTTTCAATTTTAGATATAAGGGGGAGCCAATCAGTTTTATGGAGCTTGGTAGGGTGGAGAGGGAAGCCCATATAGTTTATTGAGAATGAATCAAGCTTACAGTTAAAGCATTCAGCAATAATAGGGCCAAGATGAATACAGTCACCTAACATGATAATGGAACTTTTATTGAAGTTGATGGAAAACCTGACACCATTTCAAATATGTAGAGAAGAACTTTAAGGAAGTGAATCTTTGAAGTGGTGGGAGAGGCAAAAAGAATCGTGTCATCTGCAAATTGCAAACTGGAAGTGCATAGCTTAGAGTTTGGGAATGAAATGCCTGAAAAATTGTTAGATAGTTTAACCATTTGGTTGAAGACATCTGCTATCAACACAAATAGGAGAGGTTAGAGAGGGTATCCTTATCTTAAACCTCTTTTCGATTTGATTTTACCTTCATTTTCCCCATTAACACAAACTATAGAAATTCTAGTGTTCAGGATTGCATTGATCCAGTTGCACCATTTCGATGGGAAGCCCCTATGGGCCATAAGAGCCAGAATGAAATCCCAATTAACTGAGTCAAATTCTTTTGAGAAGTAAAGTTTAAGGAGGATACCAGGGGTGTTAGAAACATGGAAGAAAGAGATAACTTCTTGGGTGGCAGCAACACAATCAAGAATGTTTCTTCCTAAGATGAATATAGATTGTTCACTACCAACTAGAGAATCACTATAGAGTTGGATTCTGTTAGCTAAGATTTTGGTGATGATCTTGAATGTGGCATTAAGGAGACTAATAAGTCTGAAAGAAGAGAGGGTGTTTGCACCAGGAAACTTTGGAATGAGGATGATGTTAGCGTAGTTCAATTTGGAAATTGTAGAGGGGTTGGAGTAGAATTCTGAGCACATCTCAATGATATCAATTTTTAAAATGGTCCAAAAGTGTTTGAAAAAGGCTGTGCCAAAACCATCAGGCCCTGGAGCCTTATCATCTGCCATGTCTTTTAATGCATTCCAAATTTCTTCTTCTAAGAAGGGATGATCAATGGCAATGGAAGTTGGATTTGGGTATAAACCGTGCCAATCAATTTCTGGAGAAGGTGGTGGAGATGAGCCAAGAAGGTTTCTGTAGAAATTGGTAAAATGATGGCAAATTTCCTTCGAGTCATTAAGTATGGCATTGTTATGAATAATCTCTGAAATGAAGGAAGCACGACGATGGGTATTGGCCATATGATGAAAATAAGTAGTGTTCTCATCCCTCTCATTAATGCATTTAGTTTTTAATCTTTGTTTCCATCCAATTTCTTCTTGTTTGATTAGTCTATCTAATTCCTCCTCATATTCTTTCAGGTTTTGACGTTCAGACTTTGATAAAGGATGGAGTTCTTTAGTGATATTTAGGTTGAGGATGGTATCTTGTGTGGATGAGATTCGGGATTTTAGAGAGTTCTAGACATTTTTGGCCCATGGATGATTAGCTTACGCATTGAAAGAAGTTTACAAACCATCTTGACAGTGGCAGACTGGTGAATTCCAACTTGAGGAGCTACATGGGGCACAATCTTGACTCCCGGAACCGTGGGAGCACTACCATCCAAAACTGCGCGCACCAGCGCCTGAGCAACATTACCAATGGCGGAACCCGCAACTTGACCAACCAAAGCATCATAGGCAGGAGCGTTGTCGGGATTAGGGGTGCCCCCGAGTGTAGCGTGATCAACACCATTTTGAGGAGCGGCATCGTCCTGCAGATTAGTTTGCGGGGTTCCTCTCAAGTCCTGAGTCGCAGGTGAAGGAACGTTGGTGCAAGTTCCAATAATATCTTCTTGGCGAGTCGGCCTCAAAGTATTCCTTATCCTGTCTTCAATCCGATCAAGAAAGGTATTGAAAGCATCTTCGTGTCGCTCGAGCCGAGCGCTCAAACCCGTAGCTAAGTTCATAATCATTCCATCGACGTCTTCTTGAGTGACGTAATTCGATGGAACTCTAATCGAGGAAAGTTCTTGACTTCCTCCTCCTTCTGTATCTTGAGCTTCAGCAATTGCATCAAGCTTCTTACGATTAATGATGGTAACAAGCGAGTAAAGTTGAAGTCGAAAACTGAAGTCGAAGACGAAATTCAAAGACAAATCCGAGAATGTAATCCAGGTTAGAGGTCAAAGCTGCGCCCCCCCTACCTGGCGCGTCAAAGTGTTGACGTGGGGAATTGCCGTTGATTCAACACACGTCAACCCTTGATGTGAATGTGTCTTAGCAACACAATAATCCAAAAGTAATGTAAGGTAATGCGGGGAAGACACAACTTTTTATAGTGGTTCGACACTAACGCCTATGTCCACTTTATAGTAATCATTCATCCAATAATATTCGATTACAATTTTTGTACAAGTTCGAACAATATTTGTGTGCAAAGCATTACAATAGAACATAAAAATATTTGTTGGGTCTAAAATTTGACCAAAATTCCCTTCTTATTTTCATTGAGTGAAATCTGAGTTGACTTGGTCAACTGTGTCCAGAAAGTAGCTTCAATGTCGAAGAAACCCAAGAAATGTACAAGATATCCAAAACAACCCCAAAATGGTGTTTTTATGCTTGTAGATGTTCAAAAGTTGATGGAAAACATTTATGCAGCATTCTAGAGGTTCGTGCTATGTCCAATAGTCATGTGGAAGAAGGGGGCTGCCATTAATGATCTTGGGAGCTCCAAGAAGTCCAAAATACCAAGTGAGAACCAACCACTTTAAATGCCAAGTAAGGGGCTATTTGTAGGTGAGTTTATTGTGGAGTAGCTGAGAAATGAGACCCATACATCAAAATTTCGTATCCCTTAGGGGTACGAAATTCGGATCCCAATGCCAGAGTCGTAAAATCAGTGTTCTGTCAAAATTTCATATCCCAAGGTTCGAAAAACTCGAATCCCCAAAATCACGTATTGCACACGTGAAAAAGAGAGATCGGCACAAGTTCTGGGCTGTGCCAATGATCTGCCATTTTTTCGAACGTTTGCTAAGTCAATAAATTTGTATCCCGAGAATCACGTGTTGCACACATCAAAAAGATTGATCGACACAAGTTCTGGGCCATGCCAAAATGATTTACCATTCTCCAAAAATCTCGAATCCCTCCACTTTACCAAATTTTCAGATCCTTGAGTGCGTTTCGAGATTTTGCTAGCCGGGGCTGAGTGGATGCTATGAAAATTTCGAATAACCTTAGGGATTCGATTTTTTGGCAAGTTTTCTAAGGCATGATTTTTTTCCAAGTTTTTTAGTGTGATCTGGTCCCTGATCCACCATGTTTTTCACTGGTTTTCCAACGTGCCAAATTTTCCATTTTTGCCAGATGATCGGCCTAGTTCCAGAGTGATTTAGCAAGGGTGCACACGTGATTTTCAAGTGATCCACCATGTTTTTTGACTGTTTTTCACTGTGCCAACCCTGAGCTTGCCATGTTTATCAGTTTGATAGACAAGGTAAAACACGTGATTTTTCATGATTTTCATGCGTCGATCAGCTGTTTTCGATGTGCTGGATCAACTTTTGCCAGCTTACCATATTTTGATGCCGTGAGTCACGCAAGCCATTTTTCGTGATCGACGCGTGTCGGTCAGCTGTTTTTGAGTGTACGACACAGTTTTTTTTACCACATCCACATATTTTTGCACGAGGAGTTCTTTCACGTAATCGAACCGACACGCTCGTCCATTTTGAGCTATCGGACAGTGTCGATTATGTATTTTCATTGCGTCAGCATTTTCGATCCATCGGCGACGAATTTACGAATCGACGTCATTTCCAATCCTTTTTCCGAACACGTCGCGAATTCGATTGAATCACTTTGTGTTTTCTAATGATATTTCGTGATAGCTTCAACTAAAAAGCATGATAACAACCACCTATCGTAACAAAGACATATCACCATACTCAAATCGAAGAACTTCTCAATCGACATAGACATCAAAGAAGAAAAATTTCCTTGAAGCGAACCATGAACTAATCTCGAGAAAATTGATATTTAGGGAATCAAAGTTATAGGAAGCCTTGACCAGTTCAGATTCAACCTTGGAGATTCCTAAGAGTAAACTCCTATCTAACTTCACCATCCGTCACTAAGTCTTCAAAGAGCGCCTTGCAAGAAAATAATCCAACCTTGCAGCACATATTCTACCTTGTTTAAAGGAATAGTTCACTAAAAGAAACTTAAGTATCTATATAGCTTGGCTTATTTGACTCCCTACAGTTAAGTACCAAAATCAATTGGAGAAATCGGGACATCCCAAACAGTGATTCGTATAACCATTGAGAACATAATATGTGAATCGAGGCTAGTGGTCCTCGATCCTGCCTAACTCTCAACTCCATAGACAAAGTAACTAGTGGTATTTCTAATTTGGTAGAACGTCTCAGATAAGTGGTCAAGACAATGAATCCCAATAAAGAAAACTACACCATTGAGATTCATGTGCAAAATTCCCTATAATATATACATACGACTAATATATAGTTCTGAAAACCAAAAGTATATAAAAATATGTACTCTCTCATATATTAACTCTCAAGTTCGATACATCTTAGGTTAAACAATGTAACCTAAGCTCTGATACCAAATTTGATGATTGCACTACACCGTCAATGCTTATATAACCCAATAGTGCACTTTATAGCTACTCGATCAATGCACGATGGTTGTCAAGGGAAAGAAACAGAAGAAAAGAAGAGGAATGGAAAGGAAGAGAAGGAAATATAAGAAAAAAGGAATTAAGAAACACAAGACGTAAACATAAAACCTATCGTACATGTAACAACACTAATTTTTAGGTACATGGGGAGCACAAATTTATTGTATTTTGTGATTCTAAAGCCAGTATGTGGTGATACGAGTTTATGAGACCAACTCTTATATCATTTTAAATAAATAATATAGATTTTTGAATTTCTAAATTTGTGTATTTTGGAATAAATCATATAACTTTATTACAATAAGAAATTTATTCCAATACTTAATCATAAGATTATAAGTAATGATTATGTGGATATTGGAATTATAATATTGATTAGCAGTCAATATTTAAGGGAAATTATATTTTCAATATTAAAGATAAATTGTTGGTTGGAATAATTATTAAATTACTAATTTGGGGTTTCGAATACAAGATGTATTCGTGTCCACAATGAAGATCGATGAATTGTGATTTAAACTTTGTTGGTAAGCATAGAGTAATAATTCTATGTTGGATTTTGTGAATTATTGCAGAGTGAATATGTGGCTCTTGAATAAATAATCAATTTAAATATAATATCCGGGTAATAATTAAGTTGGATAAATCATTAGCTTAGTTGTTCAACTTAATTGTTTGGGTAAACTGGTGTTTTGCGGTTTTATAGTGGAATTTAATCACATTAAGTGATGAATTGAGGCTTGTGTCATTAACTATGAAATTGAACTAAAAAGGTGTAAATTAGATATTTACAACATTTAAGATATTAACAAGTGTTAGTATATATTGTAGTATTAAAATAAAAAGAGAAAATGATTTCTTGTGAAATAATTAATGTGTAAAATCATTTTTATGATGGTTTGATGACAATAATTATAAATATTTGGTTAATAATATATGATATGGTGTAAACCATAAATTGCTAAAGTTGTTGAAATTCATAATAAGTATACAAATATGTGCTTTATCATGTTTATTGATATTTTAAGTTAAAAAACGAGTCATTTATAATATTTAGTTTGTTGGTGTTATAAAGATTACACAAATATAAGTAAAATGAATTTTTTTATCAGACACATTTATATTGGGGTATTATGTTGAAATTAATATTTAAATATGGTGTAAAAATATGTTTGTGTATTGGGTTACGAAATTTAATACAACTCAATTAGTGGGTGTGTATGTGTGTTCAATAGTTTGTGATTGTATTAATAATTTTCGATTGAGTACAAAGTGTGTTTAAAATCCTTAACATAGTGTAATTATATTTAATTAATATAATTAACTTGTTTTGGGCTTTTGTTGGGTAATTAGCCCATTTCCCTTTATTTGAATTATTTTCTAAAGATGGCCAGAGAAAAAGATACGTATTCTTTTCTCTGCCTCCTCTTTCTTCTTTTATGAAAACACAGTGAAGAGGAATGGTTTTTTCCCTCTATCTCCCTCTTAATTCCATGTATGCTCTAATTTCTAGTGGTAATGAATCTAACTTTCTCTTCATTCATTGATTAGCTTAATTCAAGCTAGAGATTCATCTTAAGTGATGAAAAATATAGGATTATAACTACTGTAAGTTTCAGTAAGAAGAGGTGGATGCATGTCTTTGTTTTGCTGTTCTACGCTTCTATTTAGCCTCCTATAGATCAAAATTAAGAGGACTTTGTCTAAAAATCCAATCATGGTGAGTTGGCAGACTCGCTGTTTCTAACTTACCGTTTTCTTAAGTTATCAGTATAAGATAATTCTTTGTCGTTTGAAAATACGTAGCTTTTTCATGTTCTGTTGATCAATTTGTTGCTGTGCTGAAATCACAACCAAACCCTATCTTTGGGATGCGATAACTCATTGGTTTTTGATTGTTTGTGTGTGAATCCTTTCGCATGTTGAAGTAGCGTTTCTTGTGAATGCATATAAAAATTTCATCTTAATCCGACACAGTTAGATGTCGGAATATGGCCTGAAAGTTGTGGTAATTTCAGGATTTCAACCTGAAGCTATGACCGTAAAGTGGGTCGACCCAGGGGTCAAAACACATGAATGTGGGTCAACCACATAAGGATTTTGTGAAGTAAGCTTTTGCCAGCTCCTGTGCGCTCCTGTGACATTTTTGAGTCTAACTGCTTGATTTTTAAGTGTTTTTCTGAGGTTTTATTAATTGATTCTCCACTCTATTAACTTAGGAAACTAAGTTTATACATTAGCTAATTCGGATCTCGAATTTTGGCGAATTTATGATTATTTATTTCCCGAAATTCTTGATGAGATTTTGATGATGTTGATCACACATCGCGTAGTTTTGAACAAGTTTTCGACGTATAAGTAAATATTGATTTCTTTATAGTTTTGTAGATAAAATGAGTTTTTGGTTTTTCTTTTGAAAATAAATAACATCAAAACGATAGTTTTAAACTTATTTTAAATATTTAAGAATTTAATGAAGAAAACAGTCAATTTTCGGTAAATCATTTTATAAACTTATTTAAGAAAATCAAGTATTTTCTTATACAAAAATCAAACGTTTCTACATGCTTTGAGATGATGTAATGGAAGCTAAACGCTATCGCAAACCCCGCGTTATGTGTGACGACCGCCCACAACCCCTACACTTAACAAGAGGAACAATGCATTGAAAGACGTGCCAGGCAGCTATGGATGATCATCATAGGTAAGCAACACAGGCGGTACCTGTCGTAGAACTCACGTCGCAAAGATAAAATATAATAGAACATATACAATAGGTAGAAATAGTGGAGCATCTTATAGCAAACTTTTGAAAACTTTCACAACATCATGAAAGTTTATCCATACATCATAGGAATATCAAAGTCTGTACATGAAGCCTCACTACAACACTCATAGAGCAACTAAAACAGCGGAAATAGAAATTCTAGATAGTAGGTAGGATAATACGCCAACCTCTGGCTCGCCTCCGAATTGCAACATTATCCTCACTAAGCTATCACCTGCCACTTAGTCTGCCCATCCACAACCGGATGAGCAACCCAAGGTAATAAGAGGAAAACATAAAACCTTGAGTCAGGCAACAGTCTTAGTGAGAGATAAAATAGCTAACAAACATCAACAATAAAGTATATGAGAATGGATAGATAAACATACTAATCTATCCACAACACCAGAGAAGAACTCAACCCCGTCTTCCTGCATCAGACAGTTGTAGCCTTTACATCAAACACTTCAACAATTCATTTATGGAAATCAGAAGCAAACAACATTAGCACTCATAACATCCAGATTAAATGTATCTCACGTAAATCATCATAATCGAATTCAATATCTCTCAAGCACAAGCCCCAAAGGCCTAAACCAATACCAGACAAGCGCCTAAGAAACGTCTCCTTCGACGTTGGATAACCTATGTGAGACAGTACAAACAAAGTAACCAATCAACCATGGCAGACTTTGGCTATCACCACCAATCCTGCTTCGAAACCACCGTTAATCTTATAATGGCCAACCTTGCCGTATGTTAAGGGCAAATGGTAACCCCAGTTCTAGCGCTAACTCCATACGCCTTACAACGATATGTATATTTTTCCAACCTTGACAACTAGGCCTTTCAACAATACCCAGGGTACTCGACCAACAACCTTCTAATCTTTTGGGTGCCCCCATCGTACCCTTGCATTGAGCTTGTTAGAACTTACAGCAACGATAACTTCTCGGCCTTCGCATCTCTAGTCATCAACCCGACGACTTTCCATAGCCCAAGCAACCTTTTCGAGCAACCATTATCGACCAACTCAAGACCTTTGAGTTGCCACCTCATTCGTCATTGTACACCGATCAACAAACACATACAATACTTCGAATATTCCTGCTTGAATTTACTTCGAAGTCACAACATTGTTGAGTTAAATTACATCACTGCGCTGCGGTTAGGGTTCAAATCTTGGTCGTACCAGAAAAATATAATTTTTCAAAAAATAACCTTGCCGGACCGACCAGACTGTGAACCGACCAGATCAGAAGACATGACCAACCGACCCACTTTCCCTTCAAAACTTCAAACTTTCCGACCGACCCGGTTCTTCCACTAAGACCGACCGACCCACTTCGACCGACCCACTTGAGGCCGACTCACTTTTTCACCATGAAAATCGACACAAAACACCATGTTGATTATTCGAGCATCGAGAATACCAGATCATTAATAAAAAGAGGTTAAAGGGTGAGAAATATAAAGAAAGTTAGAACAGAAAAAGAAGATTACCAAAGAATAGAATCGTATTAACATGAATCTCATGGCGGAACGAATAAAATATATTATATAATCACTTTGGAAATACAAACTGGTAACTGTTTATACATGCCATTATCACATAACATCACAAAGGAAATAGACTCTATATATATCTAAATCTAAAGCCACTTGCTCAGGGCTCCTCCAAGTATTTGAAAAATCCCGACTACTTGACTGCCCGTACAAATTTGGGCACCCAAGAGTTTAGGGATAAACAAAACAAAATAAACTCTGGGTCAGTCATGTGAATGGTGTGAGTAAACTCCAACCATTTGGTTTAACTTTCAAAAAACCTTTTTAAAGAAATGATAATCATAAGATCGATCCATACATAAACACGGATGGTTTTTACCTTACGATAAACCAAACATTTTCAAAAACCATACTATTCTGATATTATAACAGTATCTAAATACAAGTAAATAACAATCTAGCAGAACACTTGCATCTCACGTTCTACATATATAATATACAATTAAAACGGCGGGCTCCTATTGGAGATTGGATTTCCAACTATAACAAGGTATGGAACCTCCTTCCGATCAGTGTACTCTAGAGGGGATACACTAGAGTTCAACAAGAACATCTTGCAACTCAGCCATACATGACCGACTATTATTTCGCTTGAATGATTCAAATATATTGTCACCTTACGCTTGGTATACCAACATAACCGTTCCAGGGAGATACAGGAATAAAAGAAGTAAAAAATATGAATATTTTCTAGATGGTGATAATATACCCTAATTGGGTGCAACCCACATAACCATGCTACCAGCCCGATTTTCGTCATTTCCCGGTTGATGAAGCTTAAGGTTCTAACGTACTATTATACAGATCACATCTAAATTTACTTTAATGCTACATCGTCGTACCTTCCAAATCACAAATTGATTTCCAAAAAAATACCATGGGTATAAAGCCAGGAGAAACAAATTTCTCCGCCACCAACGTAAATACGTTTGAAGCGACCAACTTACGTGATCTATTAAATATACTCTATCAGACACTCATCCATACACATTGTCCTAGGACTGGACAAACCGAAGGCACTATTATGTAAATCCATCTTAGGCAATTTCTACCTAGGATCGCCAGAACAACCCTTGCACAAACTCCATCTTCAATTATCTTCATCATATTTGATTCGCAACGCTAATGCCCATTCGGAGTGATTTTCAGATAATAACTCTAATCCCGGTCTCTCCATATTGACAACGGAAAAATGGTCAAAACTTTGATAGCCGGTTATTTAACTATCAGAGGAAGCGTACATACAAATAATGGTCGTATTTCCAAATGGAAATTACACCGATCAATCATTAATCAACATCCAGTCCCTTCAAATTAAATTATCATTTATTTATTCAATCCTTACTCTCCCATTTTCCACATTTCTTAAATCCGTTTAGTCTCTCACGATTCATGGAAAAACATTTCCATATCCACAATTTCTTATTTTCTATATTTAGAAAATATATGCTAATTATATTTGGAAACAATTCCATTTCTCATTCACGCATCACTAACCTTGCATAACCATCATTCCCTAACCGTAAACTAGTAAGAGAACAATTTCCTAAGTATAAACCCCGAAGGCCGAAACAACATCAGATCGATACTCAGACAACTATTCAACATAACTAATTTCCAATCAGTTTCTAATGTTCTTAACTCCATTTCTTAATTCTTTATTTACAAAACTGTTTACACAACTCTCTATTCAGTTTACGAATCCACTTCTTTACGGAAATCTTTGGTTATAATTATAAAGTTACAATCTCTGCTTTTGAAATATTTAATATAAAAATATAACTTTGATTCGTAACTTTGAATAATTAATCAATTAATTAATTAACTAATCTTCATCTAAAACGAAAAGCAAATATTACTTTGCTGGATTTATTCTAATCGAATTTCAACTTATAACTCTCTCACGAATAATCTATATTCGATTAGCGTTCCGAACCTTGGAATAAACTCAACATTTCTGGTCAATTCAGTTTCTAAATTCATTTTTGAATTTATCACTTTCAAACACTTACCAACTCCTTTTATAACCAATTAACTTTGCCATGTTTATTTTAAATCATTTATTCACTTTAAAATGTGAATATTATCCCTTTTACATAAACCTAGACTCATTTTATTAAATCAAATCTTGATTTAAATAAATATTTCCATTACATTTTAAAACCACATCTATCTAGTTCTTTTATAAATTCATGTTCGTATCCCACTTTATAAACTCCATTTTTCAAGTCAACGCTTTGTTAATTATATATTAAGTTTATAACCAAATCTCTATTATATCTTCGATTATAAATTATTGGTTTTTAAACCAATTATTATTTCTCTTGTCAAATTCTGAATTATATAATATATAATTCCTATAAATAAATCATTTTAATAACTATCGATAAAGTCGAATAATAATTACAAATCCACATTTCAAACATCAAAATAAATTTCATTATTTTCTTTTGAGAACGATTCCCTTTTCCCTTTCTAATGCTCCTTCTTGAATTTACATTTCCAAATTTTATTTTATAATAATTATTTTATCTCTTTTCTAAATATCGTTTTTAAACCAACTTCTTGTTTCAATATAATTAAAATAAGCTATTGTATTCCAGTTTATTCGAAATTCAATTTATGTTTAAAAATATTTTTTTCCTTTTTAAAACTCAAATTCTTTTCCAATATATTTTGCAATATTTAAATACCAATTATTTCAGGTCAATGTTATACAACATCCCAAACACGCGATAATCAACACCAGATTATTTGTTACATCATATAATGTAATATATGAAAACAACAATATAATTGTTGAGGAATCCAGTTGGATTCCTCCAACCTGTTTCCTTGCATCCGCAGACGTTAGTCAACATTAATCTCATATCAATTGTAACGACCCAGAAAATCTGAACCAATTAAAAATTTTTAAATTGGCTAAAATAATGGATTATAAATATTTAAAATAAATATTTTAAATAATAGCGATGAAAAGTGAGTTTGAATCGACAATTGAAAATGAATATATTTAATTTTAATTATAAACAGGGCCTGAAATGGCGCTGTAGTTTCAAAAATTGAATTCAAACTTTGTCGGACTGTACCGGGTGCAAAACAAAACGGATTTGAGTGAAACCAAAAATATTTAAATCTGTTAGTGAATACCTTTCTAACGAATCTGAAAAATCGAATTTTCATAGCGGAAAGCAAAAGTTATGGCCAAATGAATTTTCAGAAAGGTCGCTATGGAATTTATATAGCCCGTGAAATTGGCCATTTTGCAAACGACCTCGGAATTCGACGAAACCACTTTTGTTGGATCCGGGATGTGAAGTTATTGCTTGGTTTCAAATTTCAAAATTTTTGAAGCTAGTATGTGAGCGTGGCAAAGGAAAACGTGTTTTGATCAATTATAGTTAAATTGGATCGACCAGAAATGGGCCTTTTTGCAAACGGTCTCAGAATTCGACGAAACTAGTTTTGTTGGGACCGTATCGTCAAAACATAGCCAGATTTATTTTTCTGGAATTTTTCGAATCAGTTTGTGGCCCTGGCAAATTGAAATGTACGTTCAAATCGAATATTGAATGTTATATATTTTAAATTGAATGGAAACTGACTGAAACAGTCGAATGGGCCTACAAAACATATCCCATTGTGTTCGAAATGGGGCTAAAACGCTAGGGATGATAGTCGTTGGGTTTAGATTGGTGGTTGTGTCAGAAAACCCCTTTAAAACCCCCCGGCCAATCATAATTTTTATATATAAAAAAAGAAAATCCTTTCTCTCTCCCCGAACGAACGGCGAAAAACCATTCAAATCTTCCTGGCTCGATTTCTCTCTCGTTTTTCAACGAAATCGAGCGCACTTGGATCCATTTCGAAGCTCTCTCGATCCTCTTTAAATCCATACCTGTTGGAGAATTTATCGTTGAGCGTGGAGGCCGAATCACCTTCGAGAAGGCACCGCCTTTGGAGCTCCGCCGCCGCCGCCTCCGACCACCGGAGTTCACTGCTCCACCGCACGCAGGCGCGCCCCACTTCCCCCTTCGACGCTGTACCCTCCGATCCTCGCATCGCTTCACGGATTTCGCGAAAATTCCAAACCTAGTTTGGAACCAGTTCTGAAGAGGTACGGCTGTTTAATTAAAACTGTTTTTAACAGTTTAAAACCGTTGCAAACTTGTAAAAAATCATATCTTTTTGTTGTGTTATCGAAATTCAGTGAAACAAGAGACAGTGGACTCGTGTGGACGTCTTCTACCTTCTAGAAGAGACCGCATATTTTTCTAAGCCTTCTTTTATTTTTGGTGGAGTGGAACCCAATGTGAGATTTCTAATTTATAAACGATATGGAAAATGACGATGTATAAATTATATAGTCGATGTATGGGTTATATAAGCGTTGTACACCTCATGTATAAGCGTTGTATAAATTGTACGTTCGATGTATAAGTTATATATGCGTTGTAAAAATTATATATGTGTTGAAATAGAAGTGAATTTCTATATATATATATATATATATATATATATATATATATATACACATACGCCCCTCGTCCACAAACCATGGACGATATTTATTGGTTGTGATTGGTGTTGTAACGACCCGTATTCTACGCATCATGGGATCGTAGAATATTTATTTCTTTCACATACGAAGTCGTATGGTCATGTAACTTTGGGAGACGATTATTGGGGTCATTTCCCATGTTCATGATTTTTGTTGGTTTTTAAATGACCGTTTTGCCCCTAGTTGGTACTGTTTTGGCCATAACTTTTGACTGGAAAGGAATTTTGACCTGAAACCACTTCCATTGGATTCGAATGATGGTTTCTCTTTCCGTAGAGTGGTTACATTAGCCAAACGGGCTTACCGTTTGGGAGATATGGCTGAATTAAGGTTTAAAGGGTTAAAAACAGCTTAATTGGGCCAAACCGGGTGATTAGCAACTAGGCCCAATGGGGGATTTCGGGTTTAGGGGTATATGAGGGCCGATAGGGTTAGAATTTCGGTTTCTTCCTCATTTTTCCAGCCGCCACTTGCTTTCCTTCAACCTAGTCATGGCCTCCACCTTCTAATTTCATCCCAAATCACCTTCTAATCACTTTCTAATCAAGTTTTGGCCTAATCTACATCAAATCAAGGCGGATTAGCATCAAATCAAGATAGGAGCTGCTGCTAAGCATTGGGATTGGATCCAAATCAGAGGACATTTCAGATCTATAGTTTAATTTGTGGCAAAGGTGAGTGATTTGCATAGTTCCTCACTAATTATGGCTAATTATGGTAATTAGCGAAGATTAGCGAAATTATGGCTCAGAAAAATCTAGAAAAATTCCTAAAATTCTAAAACATCATTTTATGCCTCTGATATGAATTTGGGTTGATTTCGACTAATTTTGTAAATCCCGGAATTTGGGGGGATTAAGGAGTAATTAGTAATAATTAGCGAAATTATGCATGTTAAAAATCTGGAAAAATATGCAGAAATTCATAAATATTATTTTAAGCCTCTGTTAGAAAAATTGGCTAATTTGGTTAAGTTTTGCTAATCCTATCGTTAGATTTGCTTAAACATGCTTAAGGGGAAAATATGGGTTTTTGGGTATGTTTGATCCGTTTTGACATATCATATCGTTGTTTTGTTGCTTGTGAATGTTTATGCATGTTGCTATGACTGTATGGTATGCTTTGTGATTGTCTAGAAGTGTTAGTTTGGTCGAAAACGCCGTCGAATGGCGTAAAACAGTCGTTGGAAAAGCAGCAGGAAAGTACCCGAACCGGATCGGATCGGATGGGAGTACGGACCGACCCGAGGTGCAACTCGCGAACCGAACCGATCGTGATACCCGATCCGAATCGCTAGTCAATGGTGGCCATGAACTGATCTTCTCGTGCCCACGATCCACCCACCTCCTTCGACCCGAACCGCTCGCCTGAAGGACCCCACGAACCGACCCGAGGTGATGATACCGATCCGAACAAGAAGGAGTAGCCACGAACTGGAGGAGCACGACTCGATCCACTGGGGGTGTTGACGACCCGAACCACCATGAGTCAGAGCACCGAACCGATCCGCCACCTGAGGAGTTCCACGAACCGAACCGGCGAACATCACGAGCTGACTAAGGGCGAGGACCACGAAGACATGGTGGCACGATCCGACCCGAACTGAAGTGGGGGACCCGATCCAGATAGGGGAGCACGATCCGAACCGAGCAAGGGTGATGACCACGACCTGAAGCAAAGTGAAGAAGGCCGATCCAATGGAGATCCATAACCCGAAATGCAAAGGTAGTTCAAGTGGAAGTTCGAGCTCAGGATCCAGACGGGAACCAATGAGTTCACTTCGTGATTGGGCTTTGCTGCGGGACGTGTGCTAAGGGGTTGTCGATGTCTATGACTTTGGATCACTAGGTGTTGGAGGTAGAGAGACAAACTCGGGCTTTGGATATGGTGCGACTAGGGAGCTACCTACTAATGGAGTGGGGTCATGGAAACGTTGGGCGTGATCCCATAGGTATGGCGTTGGTGGTAGTAGGAATGTACATAGTCGTACAAAGTCGAGTTCTGTCGTTTTAGTAAAGTGCTCTAGTGATCGAAGAAGTGGATGTCGTATGCTTTACGCACTGAGTGAGGGATGCGAGGATGATTGCTATGCTTGACTGTTTGACATCACTTTGACATGCACACCCCCACCCCCGTTATCTTTACACCATTTGAAAGGACACCTTAGAGTGTTGTACAGTATGTAGTGCTAACTCTTTGGTTGCAGGTCCAGGTTCAGGTATGATTGGATTATACCTGTTATTGTTATGTTTTGTTGCTTATCGCTCATACCAGGCTTTATGTCTGACCCAGAGTTTTATGTCTCTTCTTATTACTCTGGGTGCTCACACGAGCAGACTAGAGACAGGTTATGGTTAGCTGGTGATGCGCGAGTAGCTGATTCGGAGGCGAGCAGGAGGCTTCCACGTATGATATATAGATATTCTCCCTGTGTCGTTGGTGGTCACTACTTGGGCATTAGTAGTGTACCTCCTTTATCTTGCTTTTGTTTTGAGACAGTTTGAAAAGTTGTAATAAGCTATATTTTGGATTTCCGCTGCTATGATGCTCAGTTCTGGTTTTAGCTTATGCACTGTCTCTTATGTTTTATGTCAAGTATGTTATTATTATATTTTGTTCTATGCGCTGTGAGACATATTACAGGTTCCTTGATTAGTCCATTCTCTTCTTCCTTTTCCTTCTGGCGACCCGTCCCGTGCTAACTGGACATGTGTACAGCGCACTTTTGGAGTAAATGTCGGTTGGTGCGGGGCGGGCCGTCACACTTGGTATCAGAGCTCTAGGTTGTGTAGTTAACCTAGGGAAAGACACTAGGGAGAGTTAGTACGTATATGAGAGCGCGTATTTGTGATTACTTTGGTTTTCAAAAGCTAGTTATATATATACTAGTAGTATTAGTAAGGATGAAGTCGCACTGCACTAGTACCACTATGGAGATGGGTGATTCGTTCTCTTTACAGATTGAACGATGAGCCGAAACCTGAGGAACAATGGTCCAAGGGGTAACAATAGGAATGACCCAGACTTGAGGACGATGTTCACCAACTTCATGCGAGATATGATTAGGGATGCTCAGGGAGCAGTCCCTAATGCTGCTAATGGTGGTGGTCCAATGGTGCAGGCGCCTAGGGTCGATTTCGCCAAGTTGTGCAAGGATTACACTAACCTTGGTGGGAAGTCGTTCCACGGAACGGAGTCGGCCACAGACGTTCAGGATTGGTTGGATAGCTGTGATCGTATCTTCGACGACCTGGGTCTTGAGGATGCGATGAAGAGAAGGCTAGCGTCTCGTCAGCTGCAAGGGCGAGCGATGAATTGGTGGAATGCCATTAGAACGGCTACTCCAGAAGATCAAGTTACTTGGAATCAGTTTAAGACTCGCTTTTGTGATAAGTTTATTCCAGCTGCTCATAAATCAGAACTGTTCAGGAAGTTCTTGGAGCTTAAGCAGAACGGTAGAGCAGTCTCGGAGTATATCGCTGAATTCGACACTTTATCGAAATATGGATGGTCCCTTATCGATACAGTCGAAAAGAAGAACGAGAAGTTCATAACTGGCTTGGATGGGTACTTGGGGGAAAGACTTATAAACCATATCGATGAGACGTTTGAGTCTATTGTAGGAAAGGCATTAAGGTCAGAGAGCCTTTTCCCTAAGTCGAAGGCCGAAGTTGCTACGGCATCTGCAGAGGAGCCAAAGCTGCAAGCAGGCAGCGAAGGCAAGAAGAATTCTCAGAATAAGAGGAAGCAGAACCCGACCAAGGATGGTCAGGATAAGAAAAATAAGAAAGATGGCGAATGCTTTAGTTGTGGCAAGAAGGGCCATTACGCCAGAGATTGTCGAGAAAAGCCTGGGGAAAGGAAGTGCTTTAACTGCGGCCAGGCGGGACATCACAAGGATGATTGCCCACAACCTCCTAGGGAGAAGCAGATTGTGAAAGCGTATGCTATCAACGCTGTTCCTTCTTCGTCAAATGCCCCAACTGCGGCGCAGAAGGAAAAAGGTGTCGTTATTCGAGGTATGCTTTCTATTTAAGATGTTTTGATCGGGTTTTGTTTGACAAACCTGAGTTAGTCGATAGACCTTTAGTAGTGACGAACCCGATTGGTGGTTCGACTAGTTTTGGCATGATTTGTTAATGTGGTCTTATCGAGTCATGGATGTATGTTTCCTTATGATTGCTTTGTTTTAGGCTTTACTGGGTTTAGCATTATTTTGGGGAGTCGATCTACTCCAAAGGGATAGGGTGGTATTAGGTACCTACCTAGTGATGGCTATAGTAACTGGAGTTAAGGAAGCTAAGAAGTTATTGTTGTAATAAGTTCTAGTTGTCTCTGGGAGGCAAATGAGTACTCCAGTGCTAGATTGTTTTGCTAGTATCACCTCATGTGGATTGTCCGAACTCGGAGGAGATGTTCCTTGGGTGCTTGTCTGATATTGGTTTAGGCCTTTGGGGCTTGTGCTTGGGGAATGTCGATTTCGACTAGGATGGGTTGCGTGAGGGGTAAATAGTTGTTCTGATTTTTCATTGGATGATATCTTGGTTCACTCGAGGGGTGATGGGCAGACGGAACATGATGAGACTGTTCAATGGTATAGACTGCCCAGAGTTAGACTCGATAGGGTTATGAGATTGCTCGAGTGGGACTCGAGAAAGATGCAAAGAGATGGATTGTTTAGGACCCTATGTTGATGTTCTCTATTGGATAGTAGAACTTTGAAGGAATAGGATGTGTTCGTTGATCATGGAAGATACAACGAAGATTAGGACGATTCAAGTTAGACTTGAACTCGTAAAAGAAAAATGGGGCGAGTTCGTTAGTCATGGTGATATAACGAATATGGAAATACTTCACATTAGATTTGAAATATGTTTGGAACATTGTGGGAAGCTCGTTGATCTTGGAGATTCAGCGAACATAGGAGAGTTTCACGTTGGACTTGGACTCGTAGGTAGAGTACCTAGATTCACTAGGTGGGTCTAGTTTACCTTTGGAAGGTGAATGTACGTTGGACGTGCAGTACGAGATTCATTGGATGAGTCTAGTTTATCTCTGGGAGATTGACTCGAGTTAGACTCGAGAAGGCTGCAAGGAATTGGATTCAGCTCGAGTTGGACTCGAGAGGGCAGCAAGATAATGGATAGACTTGGGTTGGACTCAAGTATTTTAGGAGGACTAAAAGCAGGGGTATCTGGGGACGCCCGTTACCTTGGATCCGTTGGACGTGATCTAGTTATCCTTGGAGGATAAACGTACGTTGGACGTACGGTAGTCCGATTGGAGGCTGGGCTTCCATTAGTTTAGTTATCCTTGGAGGATAAACGTACGTTGGACGTACGGTAGACCGAAGGGAGGCGGGGCTTCCATTGGCCTGGGATTGGTTGGACCAGTCAAGTAGGCATCGGTGTATGTATGGGGGCTGGGCTTCCATTAGTTATTGATGTTGGTTGGACCAGACAGACTGGAATCGACATATTGGGATTGGTTAGACCAATCATGTAGGTGTCGATGTGTTTATGACTTTAGCAGGTGATAGATAGGATTTGTTTGATGGATGTTATGGTTGCTAAGTTTGTTCCTATCTTTCTTCTCTTGAGTAGACTATCACCTGTAGGGTTCCAGCGATGGGGAACAAAGTGATTGTAGTAGGACTATGAGCCAGTGCAGTAGAGTCGTTATGACTCGAGGGGCAAAGTGGACATAGTAAAGGATTAGTAAGGCTATGAGCCAGTGCAGTGGAGTTGTTATGACTTCATGGGGCAGAGTGGACATAGCAATGGACTAGTGACTATGGATCAGTGCAGTGGAGTCGCCATGACTCCATGGGGCAGAGTGATCACAGTAAAGGATTTGGGTGCAGTACTAGTTGCATTGAGTAGGAGACATGCCAGTTTAGGGGTTTTGTTTCTGGGATGGAAGCAACTAGAGTATGTCATAGGATATGATTTCAGACCCAAGACTGAATTGGATTCAGAAACGCTAGTAAGCTTGACGATTAGATCGATTTTGATTGAGTGGATTGTTTCCAGTTAGAAGGACGATCCTAATCTATTGGGAACCATCTCTAGGGTAGAGATGGGTATGGATGGAAAGAGAATGATCAAGTAAGGATTTGATTGAGAAGGGTGGCTTCGAAAGAATAAGGGACTAGCTGTACCCGACGTAAATGGACTGAGAGGTGAAGTGCTTAGAGCATATCATCACTCGAGATTGACTATACGTCCCAGTGGTAACAAGATGTATTGAGACATAGAGCAGATCTACTACTGGGAAGGGATAAAGATAGGCAGAAGGCTTATCTCGATAAGAGATGAAGAGATTTGGAATCCTTCGTTAATGACTGGGTGTTCGTCGAGATCTCTCCATAGAGAATGTGATTCGGATTGATTGGAGAGGTAGGTTAGCACCAAGATTTGTTGGCTCATTCCCAGTCCTCGAGCAAGTTGGGAATTTGGCGTATGAAGTAGAGCTACCTAACAAGATGGCGGGAGTTCACAACGTATTTCATGTTTCCCAGTTAAGGAAGTTTGTGCAAGACCCTAATGTGGCTATTTCACCAGATCAGTTGGATGATAGCGAAGTTGAACTCGAGGCGGTTGGGAACCGCAAGTCTATGCGTATTGTTGGGAACGATACGAAGCAGCTTCGAAGGAAGGCGGTGAAACTAGTCAAAGTCCAGTGGGGTGAGAATGAAAAAGACTGTACTTGGGAAACAGAGGAGGATATAAGGAAGAAGTATCCAGAACTCTTTGCCTAGTAAGGTTTTGGTAGTGATAGTTCCTTCCCTTGTTAGTAAACCACATGCTAGGATAGACTTGTTTTGCATGTTGATTGTTGTTTATGGTTGATAGGCATGCGGAACCCTTTTTGTGTTTTGGTTAGGAAATTTCGGGGGCGAAATTTCTTAAGGGGGGAAGAGTGTAACGACCCGTATTCTACGCATCATGGGATCGTAGAATATTTATTTCTTTCACATACGAAGTCGTATGGTCATGTAACTTTGGGAGACGATTATTGGGGTCATTTCCCATGTTCATGATTTTTGTTGGTTTTTAAATGACCGTTTTGCCCCTAGTTGGTACTGTTTTGGCCATAACTTTTGACTGGAAAGGAATTTTGACCTGAAACCACTTCCATTGGATTCGAATGATGGTTTCTCTTTCCGTAGAGTGGTTACATTAGCCAAACGGGCTTACCGTTTGGGAGATATGGCTGAATTAAGGTTTAAAGGGTTAAAAACAGCTTAATTGGGCCAAACCGGGTGATTAGCAACTAGGCCCAATGGGGGATTTCGGGTTTAGGGGTATATGAGGGCTGATAGGGTTAGAATTTCGGTTTCTTCCTCATTTTTCCAGCCGCCACTTGCTTTCCTTCAACCTAGTCATGGCCTCCACCTTCTAATTTCATCCCAAATCACCTTCTAATCACTTTCTAATCAAGTTTTGGCCTAATCTACATCAAATCAAGGCGGATTAGCATCAAATCAAGATAGGAGCTGCTGCTAAGCATTGGGATTGGATCCAAATCAGAGGACATTTCAGATCTATAGTTTAATTTGTGGCAAAGGTGAGTGATTTGCATAGTTCCTCACTAATTATGGCTAATTATGGTAATTAGCGAAGATTAGCGAAATTATGGCTCAGAAAAATCTTGAAAAATTCCTAAAATTCTAAAACATCATTTTATGCCTCTGATATGAATTTGGGTTGATTTCGACTAATTTTGTAAATCCCGGAATTTGGGGGGATTAAGGAGTAATTAGTAATAATTAGCGAAATTATGCATGTTAAAAATCTGGAAAAATATGCAGAAATTCATAAATATTATTTTAAGCCTCTGTTAGAAAAATTGGCTAATTTGGTTAAGTTTTGCTAATCCTATCGTTAGATTTGCTTAAACATGCTTAAGGGGAAAATATGGGTTTTTGGGTATGTTTGATCCGTTTTGACATATCATATCGTTGTTTTGTTGCTTGTGAATGTTTATGCATGTTGCTATGACTGTATGGTATGCTTTGTGATTGTCTAGAAGTGTTAGTTTGGTCGAAAACGCCGTCGAATGGCGTAAAACAGTCGTTGGAAAAGCAGCAGGAAAGTACCCGAACCGGATCGGATCGGATGGGAGTACGGACCGACCCGAGGTGCAACTCGCGAACCGAACCGATCGTGATACCCGATCCGAATCGCTAGTCAATGGTGGCCATGAACTGATCTTCTCGTGCCCACGATCCACCCACCTCCTTCGACCCGAACCGCTCGCCTGAAGGACCCCACGAACCGACCCGAGGTGATGATACCGATCCGAACAAGAAGGAGTAGCCACGAACTGGAGGAGCACGACTCGATCCACTGGGGGTGTTGACGACCCGAACCACCATGAGTCAGAGCACCGAACCGATCCGCCACCTGAGGAGTTCCACGAACCGAACCGGCGAACATCACAAGCTGACTAAGGGCGAGGACCACGAAGACATGGTGGCACGATCCGACCCGAACTGAAGTGGGGGACCCGATCCAGATAGGGGAGCACGATCCGAACCGAGCAAGGGTGATGACCACGACCTGAAGCAAAGTGAAGAAGGCCGATCCAATGGAGATCCATAACCCGAAATGCAAAGGTAGTTCAAGTGGAAGTTCGAGCTCAGGATCCAGACGGGAACCAATGAGTTCACTTCGTGATTGGGCTTTGCTGCGGGACGTGTGCTAAGGGGTTGTCGATGTCTATGACTTTGGATCACTAGGTGTTGGAGGTAGAGAGACAAACTCGGGCTTTGGATATGGTGCGACTAGGGAGCTACCTACCAATGGAGTGGGGTCATGGAAACGTTGGGCGTGATCCCATAGGTATGGCGTTGGTGGTAGTAGGAATGTACATAGTCGTACAAAGTCGAGTTCTGTCGTTTTAGTAAAGTGCTCTAGTGATCGAAGAAGTGGATGTCGTATGCTTTACGCACTGAGTGAGGGATGCGAGGATGATTGCTATGCTTGACTGTTTGACATCACTTTGACATGCACACCCCCACCCCCGTTATCTTTACACCATTTGAAAGGACACCTTAGAGTGTTGTACAGTATGTAGTGCTAACTCTTTGGTTGCAGGTCCAGGTTCAGGTATGATTGGATTATACCTGTTATTGTTATGTTTTGTTGCTTATCGCTCATACCAGGCTTTATGTCTGACCCAGAGTTTTATGTCTCTTCTTATTACTCTGGGTGCTCACACGAGCAGACTAGAGACAGGTTATGGTTAGCTGGTGATGCGCGAGTAGCTGATTCGGAGGCGAGCAGGAGGCTTCCACGTATGATATATAGATATTCTCCCTGTGTCGTTGGTGGTCACTACTTGGGCATTAGTAGTGTACCTCCTTTATCTTGCTTTTGTTTTGAGACAGTTTGAAAAGTTGTAATAAGCTATATTTTGGATTTCCGCTGCTATGATGCTCAGTTCTGGTTTTAGCTTATGCACTGTCTCTTCTGTTTTATGTCAAGTATGTTATTATTATATTTTGTTCTATGCGCTGTGAGACATATTACAGGTTCCTTGATTAGTCCATTCTCTTCTTCCTTTTCCTTCTGGCGACCCGTCCCGTGCTAACTGGACATGTGTACAGCGCACTTTTGGAGTAAATGTCGGTTGGTGCGGGGCGGGCCGTCACAGGTGTGAAAATTGATTGATAGCGAATGGTTGATTGGAATTGTTTGTGGTTGATATTGATTGATTGTGGTTGAAAAATACCCGTTTGTGGTTGAGAAATATTTGGTTGAAACCACATAGGATTAGTTTTTGGAAATGAAATAAATATACACGCCGCCTGCGTGCGAACTAGATGCATAATTCCCCATTGTCAAAAACTGCGAGGTTTTAAGGTAGAGCGAGGAGCCGTACTAGGGTCGGTCCCAGTTTTAACTACCTTGCCGTTATGCTGCCGAAATTTTGAATAATATTCATGTGTTTGAATCATTTTCATTTGTTGATACTATATTTATTCGTTGAATAGAAAGCCTTCATGTGTTGAGTCGATATTCATTCGTTGGATAGAAATTCATGTGTTGAATGGTATTCGTGTTTTAAATATAAAAATCACAATTTTATCTATATATATAAGCTATAGAAAACCTTCATGTGTTGAATCGATATTCATTCGTTGAATTGAAATTCATGTGTTGAATTGTACTCATATTTTGAAATAAATAGTTTTATAATAAAAATCACATTTTTATCATCTATATGAACTATACAAAATAACCTTGTTTTGAAAGAAATTGTTTTATAATAAAAATACTATTTTTATTACCTATATGAACTAGGTAAAATAATAGTGTTTTGAAATGAATTGTTTTACAATAAAAATCACATTTTTATTATATACATGAATTGTTAAATATAGTGAAGTGTTGAAATAGAAGACAGTCAGATAAAAATATCATTTTTATCAAATGTATGAAAAGAATATAGCTTTGAAATCGAAGAATCAATATATAAATATAAATAGAATTAAAATATATCGAATAACAACGCTGCAGTTCGTATTTTGAAACCGTGATTTCAAATGATTATACCGGGAGATCCGACCATCGGATTTTCCTGAAGTCACAACCGTTGGGTTCGCTTTGGAAATATCTTTCCAACGGCACCAACTTTGTAAAAATCCAACGGTTGGATTGTCTGGAATGTTTAATTCAAATCAGAAGAAAAACAAAGCCAGAATCGATTATATATATATATAAATATATAAATATATAAATATATTTATAATTAATCGAATAACGACGCTGCAGTTCGTATTTTGAAATCGAAACTTCAAACGATTATACCGGGAGATCCGACCGTCGGATTTTCCCGAAACTGGAACCGTTGGATTCGTTTTGAAAAGATCATTTTAATGATATAAATTTTGTGAGGATCCAACGGTTAGATTTTCAGATATGTGTAAATCAAATTTGAAGAAAAACAGCGCCACGGCCGCGTTATGGCCCGAAGTGTCGTTTAGAATAAATTGGCTATTTTAAAATAAATAAAAATAGCGATAAATCGTTATAAAATATTATAAACGATATGGATGTGAAATTTAGAAATTAACTGAAGGTAGGCTAAGTCGAATGGTTTCCTGGGTGTTGATCTGATGTTGGTTTCGGCCTTCGGGGTTAATATTTGGGAAATCGTTCTCTTACTGATTGACGGTTAGCGACTAATGAATTGAAATGATGCGTGTGTGTATTTGTGTTGCACTTGTTTATCACATACGCGAGTTGCTCAGAAAGACAGGGTTTATCCCATTCTGAATAATGGAATCGACGATAAGAAATCGAAGATAAAGACGGTGGTCGAAGACCGGAGATCTTCACCTCGTTTGGATGGTAACCGAGGTCCTGATTGGGAGGCATCCCGAAATATGGATAATGAGTGGTGATCGTCCAGACGTACGTGGTGATCGATGGGTTTGCGAGGTATATAGTGCCACCAGTTTCGTTCAGACCCAGAACGGACTTGCAAATGGACAGTGTGTCTGACATTGGAATTTATTCTATGTGATTGATAGCCATCAGTTGCACGGTTTGAATTGCCTCTGTGGCATGCTAAAATGCAGTGATCAGGGCTTCTGTTGAAAAGCAAAGTCTTGTGGAGATGATCAAAGCACCACCTGTGTGGCGTAGCTTTGTGTATAACGTGAAATCGCAAGCCTCACACCCGGTATGAACCAGAAACGGGAGGAAGGACCTCAGGGAGGACATGCGTTTCTTTCTAGCTAGAAGTGGCGTCAGTGGTTTTACACGCTCTGACGAGTTTGACTTATGTGGTTGTTACTGTTACGCGGCGCCTCGGTTAGATCGGACGATCCGGGTCCGATGGAGTCATTCGTTGGCTCACTTACGCGCCATAGGACGGGGAAACGCATTGTTCAGGAATTTTTAATCCACATCGGTGGACCGGCCCTGACGATCCAGAGGCTTGACTGAGTACTTGTCTGAGGGGCGGGCTAGAGCGTCTCGAATTCGGTAAGGACTATCTTTTGCCTTGGTTCATGACGGAAATCCAATTTCCAAATACGACATCGTGCGGTTTTGATTGTATATATATATGGCGACATGATATATGGTACCCATGCCGTCTATGATTGATAGTTATGATTGAAATTGTTTTTGAAACATATAAACACTAGTAATAATATCAAATGCTTTTGTTTTATTCGTATCAAGCATATTTTGGCCATTATAAGGTAAAACTCTATCCTCCGGTTTGCGTTGCATTGTGTGATGGGAACTGAGTCTTATAATGGCTTCATTTTGATAAAAAGCATTGCGATGTTTAAAAGAATGTTTTGTTTTAAAGCACTGGCAATCCAATGGTGTGAACCCGTTCCACGAAAGTGGCGTGGTCCTGTGATTAGCCATATTATAAATGTGTTGAGTAGATTTCTCATACCAGTCCCATGACTGACTCGTAGTTTGTTTCACTTTCAAACTCGGGTGCCCCTTTTTCTACACGGGCAGCCTTGTATTCAGGTTTAGCTGGCTTTCTCTGGATAGCTGGAGCTGAAGATGGATTCTATTATTTATCTCTTTTTATGTTGTTCAATTCCTATTGTACATTATGTTTGTTTTCCGCTGTAGACATATATGTATAGTTGAACTGTAATTGTACTAAGTAAGATCCTGTATACTGTGTAACTCTGATGATTACTTTTATCCAGTATATTCTATTGTTCATTATCTGGTGTATTTATTTAATTTTGTTCTGCTATTATATGTTTTCTGTGTTATATTCCAAAAATTACCCTTGTCTCCATCTGTACGGGAAATGGGGTCGTCACAACGTGGTATCAGAGCTTTGGTTAAGCTTAGTTCTGGAATATAACATATTACCGAACTCGTCAGAAATAGAACCAGTAGTGTTCTAGGACGAGTAACTCATTACAGATAGGATCAGTAATATCCTAGTATGAGTAAAGCAGATTGGAATTACACCTCGATAGACACATTTACATTTGAAGTATGTGTTTCTATATTTTAAAATATCTTTTCTGTGACCTGACACTTGATTTGCCATTTGCAGAAGTACTAGAAAAATGAGTGTCAGAAACAGGAGAAATGCAGAACCCGATCTAGAGGCTCTATTAAAGAGATATCGAAATCTGAACGGAGCACAGTTCTCGGGCAATGAATCTATTATTCAAACTCAAGCTTGGGTGAGCTCCGCAGAAAGAATATTTGAGCGTATCCAGTTGAGAGATGATCAGAAAAGATTAGTAGCCTCTTGGGCGCTCAAAGAAGAAGCTTTGATCTGGTGGGAAACAATCATCAAAGATAATCCAGAAGGTGATATTACCTGGGACAGATTCAAAGAGATTTTCCTAAAAAGATTTACTCCTCCCGAAGCGACTGATCGATTATGTGATGAATTCTCTTATCTGATACAAGGAGATATGACCGTTCCTGAATATCATAAGAAATTCAATGAGCTTTCTCACTTTGTTCCTCATCTGATTCAAGATCCAAAGAGGAAGAATCTGAGATTTATTCATGGCCTGCAAAGGAGATATCAGAATAGTGTGATGAGGAATGTGAAGCTCCCTTTTTCAGAAATGATTTATATGGCTTATCAATATGAAGATCTCCATAAGAAAGGTATGTTGCGCAACGAAGAGGAAGTCTGTTCTAGTGACAAAGAAGAGTCGGAAACCGATATTCCTGAAGCCAGTACGAGGTCGGAGGTCAGTAAAAAGCCTAAAGTCAATCGAAAAAGGGCCAGATCTGAAAAAGAACCAGTAACAACTGCTATATGCTCAAGCTGCAATAGAAAAGGACATTTGGTGATAAGTTGCAAAGCTTGGAACAAACGAGGAAAAAGTGGATCTAAGCCCACTAAGAAACAAAAGAACCCACATGGGGAAAGGAGATGCCATAAGTGCCACCAGGCAGGCCATATTGCACGGGAGTGCCCACCCTCAAAGAAATCTGAAGCAGTACATGTAAATGAAGTAGCAGAAGTGCCCGCATCTTCGTCTGCTCAAGAAAGGCCAGATGTTTTATAAGGCACGCTTACTGTCAAAGACATTCCTGTTAAAGTACTGTTTGACACTGGCGCGTCGCGAAGCTTTATTGCAAAGAATGCAGCTAAGAAGCTGGACTTGAATTTGAAGAAGCTCAAGGAACCAATGACTGTCCAGAATCCAGTTGGGGGTTCCATTGATCTCAGTTGGGTTTGTGGAGTGCCGGTTTCTTTTTCTCGTTATCGGTTTCCTACCATCGCGGTCGTCATGAATTTTAAAGAGTTTGATCTTATCTTGGGATTAGACTGGTAGACCAAATATGAAGCTGAAGTTAAATGCACCGACAGAGTCGTAAAGGCGAAGATTAAATCAGGTGATTATATAACCATTCCCTGTGAAGGTCAGAATGCTAATAGAAAAGACTTCTGGGCAGCTCTCGATGTTTCTCCAGCCCAAATTGAAAATATCCCTGAAGTTACAGAGAATATTCCTAACCTCATCAAAGGTATTCCTGTCGTCAAGAACTATGCGGATGTGTTCGAAGAATTTGTTCGCTTACCTCCGCAAAGAGAGATTGATTTCAAGATCGCTTTGATTCCCAATGCAAGGTCGGTATTTCACGCTATTCGAAGAATGTCCTTTAAAGAGAAGGAGGAATTAGACAATCAAACATGACAGCTCGTATGGAAGGGTCTGATCAGGCCTAGTTTCTCTGATTGGGGTGCAGCAGTGGTGTTTGTCCCAAAATCTGACGGTACTCTATGGCTATATGTGGATTATCGAGATCTGAACAAGCAGACCATAAAGAACAAATATCCATTGCCGCGGATTGATGATTTGTTGGATCGATTAAATGGCGCACAAGTATTTTCACGAATGGACCTAGCTACAGGTTTCCATCAACTCCGAATTGCCGAAGAGTGTGTTCCAATGACAGCATTCAGAGGTCCCGACTTATTCTACGAGTGGTTAGTAATGCCGTTCGGCTTATATAACGCTCCAGCTTACTTCGTCGATCTGATGAATAGAGTGTTCAGAGGGGTTTTGAATAAATTTGTTCTGGTTTTCATTGATGATATACTAATCTTCTCTAAATCAAAGGCCGAACATGAAAAGCATTTGGAACAGGTTCTGGAAATCCTCAGAAGAAATGTATTAAAAGCCAAACTATCCAAATGTATATTCTAGCAGGATGAAGTCAAATTTCTGGGCCACGTCGTATCTAAAGAAGGAATTGCTGTGGATCCAAGTAAAATCACAGCTATTCAGAATTGGAAGCAGCCCGGTACTCCTACAGAAGTCCGCAGTTTTCTCGGATTGGCTAGTTATTACCGGAAGTTCATTAAAAACTTTTCGAAGATATCTGGTCACTTAACGAAGCTTACAAAGAAGCACTCTAAATTCAAATGGACTCCAAAAAGTGAGGAGGCTTTTGAAGAGCTATAGTTAAGATTAACTACTGCTCCAGTGTTAACCATTATCGACGGCAATCAGGATTTGAAAGTCTGGACTGATGCTTCTAGAGAAGGCCTTGGCGCAGTGTTAATGCAAAGGGGTCAAGTGATTGCTTATGCTAGCCGTCAGCTGAAGCCGCACGAGAAAAACTACGTCACTCATGATCTTGAGTTATTGGCGATAGTATTCGCTTTGAAAATCTGGAGACACTATCTTATGGATGAGAGATTTGAACTGTTTACAGATCACCAGTCGTTAAAGTATCTGTTCACCTAGAAGGACTTGAATCTGAGGCAGCAACGTTGGCTAGAGTTCCTTGCAGCATACGATTTTGAGATTATATACACTCCAGGGAAAGCAAATGTTGTGGCCGATGCGTTAAGCCGAAAGAATGAAAGGATCGCCAGATTTATTATCATGACTTCATTGCTAGATAAAATATCTGCTCTTCAGAAGGATGATCACTTCATTCAGAAGATCAGAGAGATAATTCAACAAGGCGAACCCTCGAGTTTTCAAGTTGATAATGATGGGGTTCTAAGGCTCAAAGGTCGAATTTGTGTCCCTAACATTGCTGAGCTCCGAAAGGAAGTACTGGATGAATACCACAATTCTAAACTTAGTATCCATCCGGGAGTAAGCAAAATGTATAATGACATCAAACGCACTTTCTGGTGGAAGTCGATGAAGAGGGACATTTCTTTATATGTTAGCCGATGCCCTACTTGCCAGCTAGTCAAAAGCGACCAACAGAAACTGGCTGGATTATTGCAACCGCTAGACGTTCCTGGTTGGAAGTGGGAACATATTTCAATGGACTTCATTGATGGTCTGCCCAGAACCAGAAAAGGGAATGACAGTATTTGGGTGATCGTAGATCGCTTCACGAAGACCGCCCATTTCATACCTGTCAGATCAAACAGAACTGCTCAGAGTCTGGCACAGATTTACTTCAAGGAAATAGTTAGACTACATGGAGTGCCGCTCAGTATAGTCAGTAATAGAGATACAATCTTTACTAGTAAATTCTGGGAGGCATTCCACGTAGAGCTGGGAACAAAGCTGAATCTAAGCACCGCTTATCATCCTCAGACAGACGGTCAGACTGAGAGGGTGAATCGTATATTAGAAGATCTATTGCAGGCTTGTGTTCTAGATTTCGGTGGATTACGGGAAGACCATCTACATTTGGCTGAATTCTCATATAATAACAGCTACCAGGCGAGTCTGACAATGTCACCATTCGAAGCATTGTATGGTAGGCCGTGCCGATCTCCTGCTTGTTGGGTCGAACCAGGTAATAGACTTGTGTTAGGGCCTGATATGATCCGAGAAGCTGCCAACAAAGTCGATTTTATTAAGAAGCGATTACTCGCCGCTCAAAGCCGACAAAAGAGCTATGCCGATAGGAGAAGAAGAGATATATCCTTTGCGGTTGGCGACTATGTATATTTGAAAGTATCGCCGATGAGAGGAGTTATCCGGTTCGGTAAAACTGGAAAGTTGGCGCCCAAATTCCTTGGTCCGTTTCCTATTCTGGAACGGATCGGAACTCTCGCTTATAGGGTCAAATTGCCTGATTGGTTGCCTGGAGTTCATGATGTATTTCACATATCTCAACTTCGAAAGCACGTTCATGACCCAAACTTGATCGTGGAAGAAGCAGCTCAACAGGATATTGAAATTACTCCAGAATTAGCTGTGAGAAGAGAGCTACTAAAGATTATCGGCAAAGAAACCAAAGAGTTGAGGAACAAGAAGGTTCACTTAGTCAAAGTGCAATGGAGTGGAGATCCGCGAGATTGTACTTGGGAAACTGAGGAGAGCATTCAGAAAGCCTATCCTCGATGTCGAGTAGATATTTCTGATTGACTCCGGTGCAAGGTACATTTACCATACTTTGCATTACCAATTAGTTCTCTACTCTGTTGTTATTTTCTTTCCATGATGTGCACTTTTAATTCTGTAGTCTGAATAATTTTAAAAGAGTATAGAAATTGATTAGTATATTTTTGAAAAGTTAAAAACAAATTGATTGTTGTTTGTATTGTGTGATTGTAGATTTGATTAATTAAATTATTAAAACGATAGTTAATTTAATCAGTAATAGAATGAATGGTAGAATTTATTCGTTTATATCACACATTTAACTGATTAGAAAATAGATAGAAATATATACATGTGCATTATATATGTTTGAACAGGTAAATGGATTAGCTGTTGAGTAAAGATTTTATTTGCGTGCCCGACAAATAGGTAAACCTTAATGAGTTGGATGCGAAATATTATTATATCAACTCCTGTGAATGCCATTGGATGCGGAGTGCTGGTTATTCTGTGTGTAAAAATAAACGTCGCCATAGGATAGTAACAATTAATTTTGAACTACATTACATGGCATACTACAGAAGATAGGCATACTTCATCATATACCACATAAGCATTTGGAGCTTGTGTGACGAGGTGGAAGATTTACCATACGAGCGAGAGGCTTGTATGGCGATGACTATATTTTACAGGTTGAACTGATGACTGATATGGACTATTTAAATTGTAACGATTAAATTGCCAGATTAATAAAAACCCCACACGGGTCTGGAGTTGACAATAATCATGTCTCTCTAGTTATTAGATATGGCACATGGACTATTTATTTCCCACACGGGACGAGGTGACGAGGATTTATCCTCTGTAGCATTTTAAATACACACTCCCTCAGGCTTTGACAGGGTGACAAGAATTTATTCTCTGGAGTTATTATCAATACACGCTCCCCTGTAAACACCAGAATATATCACTATAAATATGTGTATGCTTATTAGGATTTATTGGGTACCTAATACGGCCCAATAAATTTCCAAACCTCTCCCCGTACAAAGGAGGTTATGGCGAAATATTTCGAAAATTCCGGGTGTTAGATAAATCTTTGAAGAATTTGAAAATTCTCAGAAACTGAAAAGTTGGAGAATGGAAGCCGGATCGAACATAGAGTTGATTAATCAAACCACTTTCGACTTTGTTCCTTTTCGGGGACGAAAAGTTTTAAGTGGGGGAGATTGTAACGACCCAGAAAATCTGAACCAATTTAAAATTTTTAAATTGGCTAAAATAATGGATTATAAATATTTAAAATAAATATTTTAAATAATAGCGATGAAAAGTGAGTTTGAATCGACAATTGAAAACAAATATATTTAATTCTAATTATAAACAGGGCCTGAAATGGCGCTGCAGTTTCAAAAATTAAATATAAACTTTGTCGGACTGTACCGGGTGCAAAACAAAACGGATTTGAGTGAAACCAAAAATATTTAAATCTGTTAGTGAATACCTTTCTAACGAATCTGAAAAATCGAATTTTCATAGTGGAAAGCAAAAGTTATGGCCAAATGAATTTTCAGAAAGGTCGCTATGGAATTTATATAGCCCGTGAAATTGGCCATTTTGCAAACGACCTCGGAATTTGATGAAACCACTTTTGTTAGATCCGGGATGTGAAGTTATTGCTAGGTTTGAAATTTCATAATTTTTGAAGCTAGTATGTGAGCGTGGCAAAGGAAAACGTGTTTTGATCAATTATAGTTAAATTGGATCGACCAGAAATGGGCCTTTTTGCAAACGGTCTCAGAATTCGACGAAACTAGTTTTGTTGGGACCGTATCGTCAAAACATAGCCAGATTTATTTTTTTGGAATTTTTCGAATCAGTTTGTGGCCCTGGCAAATTGAAACGTACGTTCAAATCGAATATTGAATGTTATATATTTTAAATTGAATGGAAACTGACTGAAACAGTCGAATGGGCCTACGAAACATATCCCATTGTGTTCGGAATGGGGGTAAAACGTTAGGGACAACAGTCGTTGGGTTTAGATTGGTGGTCGTGTCAGAAAACCCCTTTAAAACCCCCCGGCCAATCATAATTTTTATATAAAAAAAAACCGCGAGGTTTTAAGGTAGAGCGAGGAGCCGTACTAGGGATGGTCCCGGTTTTAACTACCCTGCCATTGTGCTGCCGAAATTTTGAATAATATTCATGTGTTTGAATCATTTTCATTTGTTGAAACTATATTTATTCGTTGAATAGAAAGCCTTCATGTGTTGAGTCGATATTCATTCGTTGGATAGAAATTCATTTGTTGAATGGTATTCGTGTTTTAAATATAAAAATCACATTTTTATCTATATATATAAGCTATAGAAAACCTTCATGTGTTGAATCGATATTCATTCGTTGAATTGAAATTCATGTGTTGAATGGTACTCATATTTTGAAATAAATTGTTTTATAATAAAAATCACATTTTTATCATCTATATGAACTATACAAAATAACCTTTTTTTGAAAGAAATTGTTTTATAATAAAAATCCTATTTTTATTACCTATATGAACTAGGTAAAATAATAGTGTTTTGAAATGAATTGTTTTACAATAAAAATCACATTTTTATTATATACATGAATTGTTAAATATGGTGAAGTGTTGAAATAGAAGACAGTTAGATAAAAATATCATTTTTATCAAATATATGAAAAGAATATAGCTTTGAAATCGAAGAATCGATATATATATATATATATATATGAATAGAATTAAAATATATCGAATAACGACGTTGCAGTTCGTATTTTGAAACCGTGATTTCAAACGATTATACCAGGAGATCCGACCATCGGATTTTCCTGAAGTCGCAACCGTTGGGTTCGCTTTGGAAATATCTTTCCAACGGCACCAACTTTGTAAAAATCCAACGGTTGGATTGTCTGGAATGTTTAATTCAAATCAGAAGAAAAACAATGCCAAAATCGATTATATTTTTATATATATATAATTATAATTAATCGAATAACGGCGCTGCAGTTCGTATTTTGAAATCGAAACTTCAAACGATTATACCGGGAGATCCGACCGTCGGATTTTCCCGAAACTGGAACCGTTGGATTCGTTTTGAAAAGATCTTTCTAATGATATAAATATTGTGAGGATCCAACGGTTAGATTTTCAGATATGTGTAAATCAAATCTGAAGAAAAACAGCGCCGCGGCCGCGTTATGGCCCGAAGCGTCGTTTAGAATTAATTGGCTATTTTAAAATAAATAAAAATAGCGATAAATCGTTATAAAATATTATAAACGATATGGATGTGAAATTTAGAAATTAACTGAAGGTTGGCTAAGTCAAATGTTTTCCTAGGTGTTGATCTGATGTTGGTTTCGGCCTTCGGGGTTAATATTTGTGAAATCGTTCTCTTACTGATTGACGGTTAGTGACTAATGAATTGAAATGATGCATGTGTGTATTTGTGTTTCACTTGTTTATCACATATGCGAGTTTCTCAGAAAGACCGGGTTTATCCTATTCTGAATAACGGAATCGACGATAAGAAATCGAAGATAAAGACGGTGGTCGAAGACCAGAGATCTTCACCTCGTTTGGATGGTAACCGAGGTCCTGATTGGGAGGCATCCCGAAATATGGATAATGAGTGGTGATCATCTAGACGTACGTGGTGATCGATGGGTTTGCGAGGTATATAGTGCCTCCGGTTTCGTTCAGACCCAGAACGGACTTGCAAATGGACAGTGTGTCTGACATTGGAATTTATTCTGCCTGATTGATAGCCATCAGTTTCACGGTGTGAATTGCCTGTGTGGCATGCTAAGATGCGGTGATCAGGGCTTCTGGTGAAAAGCAAAGTCTTGTGGAGATAATCAAAGCACCGCCTGTGTGGCGTAGCTTTGTGTATAACGTGAAATCGCGAGCCTCACACCCGGTATGAACCAGAAACGGGAGGAAGGACCTCAGGGAGGACATGCGTTTTTTTCTAGCTAGAAGTGGCGTCAATGGTTTTACACGCCCTGATGAGTTTGACTTATGTGGTTGTTACTGTTACGAGGCGCCTCGGTTAGATCGGACGATCCGAGTCCGATGGAGTCATTCGTTGGCTCACTTACGCCCCATAGGGCGGGGAAACGCATTGTTCAGGAATTTTTAATCCACATCGGTGGACCGGCCCTAACGATCCAGAGGCTTGACTGAGTACTTGCCTGAGGGGCGGGCTAGAGCGTCTCGAATTCGGTAAGGACTATCTTTTGCCTTGGTTCATGACGGAAATCCAATTTCCAAATACGACATCGTGCGGTTTCGATTGTATATATATATGGCGATATGATATTTGGTACCCATGCCGTCTATGATTGATAGTTATGATTGAAATTGTTTTTGAAACATATAAACACTAGTAATAATATCAAATGCTTTTTTTATTCATATCAAGCATATTTTGGCCATTATAAGATAAAACTCTATCCTCCGGTTTGCGTTGCATTGTGTGATGGGAACTGAGTCTTATAATGGCTTCATTTTGATAAAAAGCATTGCGATGTTTAAAAGAATGATTTGTTTTAAAGCACTGGCAGTGAACCCGTTCCACGAAAGTGGCGTGGTCCTGTGATTAGCCATATTATAAATGTGTTGAGCAGATTTCTCATACCAGTCCCATGACTGACTCGTAGGTTGTTTCACTTTCAAACTCGGGTGCCCCTTTTTCTACACAGGCAGCCTTGTATTCAGGTTTAGCTGGCTTTCTCTGGATAGCTGGAGCTGAAGATGGATTCTATCATTTATCTCTTTTTATGCTGTTCAGCTCCTATTGTACATTATGTTTGTTTTCCGCTGTAGACATATATGTATAGTTGAACTGTAATTGTACTAAGTAAGATCCTGTATACTGTGTAACTCTGATGATTACTTTTATCCAGTATATTCTATTGTTCATTATCTGGTGTTTTTATTTAATTCTGTTCTGCTATTATCTGTTTTCTGTGTTATATTCCAAAGATTACCCTTGTCTCCGTCTGTACGGGAAATGAGATCGTCACATCAATATGACATAAATAATAAATAGAATCCGTTTTTAACTATTGCCTTGTATATATTGCTATATGTATTATTTCAACCAATTCATCTAAATAAACATCGCACCATATTTAATCGTCATTTATTAGTATTGAATAATGTTTATAAAATTATAAAACTCGATAGAGTTAGTGAGTTTACTCTTCTTTGTCACTAATCGTTAAATAACGATTTACATTGGTTGATTTGAATCAGACATTTAATTAAATATATTCATTATTATAATTCGAAAATAATCTCGATTAGATTTCTTAAATAATCCAATTTACATAAAATTGCCAATTCAGCTATTTCAGACTTTTTTTCAAAAATAAATGTATTATTATCCCAACCAAAATGAAACGACCCAAACTCACCCTTACTGGAAAGCTCGGATTGAGTTGAGAACACGACAAATCAGAACACAAACAGAAGAACATTTCATTGCTATTTTAACAATTACATCAGAGTACAAGAATATAACAGAGTATAAATAAATAATATACATCAGAAAAATATCAAAGATTGAAATACATTACATAACAGCGGAAAATAATGCAGAAACACAACTGAAAGAGATAAACGGATATAGAACTTTCCGAATATCGTTCCAGCTGTAAACCAGGATTATGTGAATATAAATCTGCAAAACTACTAGTTGCCCGTGTGGAATTTTTTAAATATTCAAAATATTTGGATTCAAATCATTTAGATTATCAAACCACTAAATTAAAATAATTAAATTAATTAATTATTAAATCGTTTTTACGGTATGTTACACTGACCAGAATGAAGCCGCCCGACCCAAATCCAAACCGACCGACCAGACCACCTATACCCCCTTGTACTATACATTGTCCTACGCTTGTACTTCAAGGTCGGCAAGAAAAGTAACGACCGACCCAAAACCTGCACCAAGCCAGTCCAATTTCGACCAAAACTTCGCCAATCGACGAAATATACTCATCTAATTCATTCAACACAACCATAAACATGTTATGAAATCACTAACAACATAAATATGACAATTATCCCTATAATTATGCAAATTTCCGCAAAATTATGATAAATGAATATATGCACATAATTATGGATCTAACTTGCATAAACATATGAAATAGCATAGAAATTAGCAGTTTTAAGTTGCTAAATTAGATCGTATGGTGATTCATATGAAAATAGACTTACTATGATGTAGATATAAGGAAAACAACTTGAATTTGATGAGAAACTTGATCAAACATTCATACACTTGATTAAATCCATGTGAGAGATGCGTATCACACACCAATTCTCCAAATCAAAGCAAAAATGGTGAAATTAGATTCCGGACAGCGAAGAACTTGATCCAAATCCTTCGATTCGATGAACTATCACTTAAAATGATGTAGATCTAGCTTCAAACGGTGTAGATCTATGATTCTCTTCCTTAGATCTTGATTTTAATGGGGGAAGGGTGTTAGAGGAAGGAGGAACACAAGGCCACCAAATGAAAGAATGGAGAAAGTAAATTATTCTCCATACCACTCACCCCTTATTTATAGCTTTCCACCAGCCCATTAATGGGCCTCTCCAAATCAACTCACTATGGCTTACCAAACATGAACATCCAACTGTTAAACCTTAAAACAATGATTCTTCCCAAACCGCTAAGCCATATCTTTAATGTGACCACTCTATGGAAAGGGAATCATCATTTACTATCCTATGGCACAGGTTTCAACCACTGATCCAACATAAGTCAAAAGTTATGCCCTGTACAAGACTGGTAGGGGCAAAATGGTCACAAACAAAATTGGTAAAAATTATGGACATGTCTCACATCCTCATAAGCAACATATTAAAATATGAGAATGATCCAACCCTCAGGGAATAAAATAAAAATATTTTACGATCTTACGATACATAAAATGCATGATGTTACCATATGAGACACAACAATATACAAAATTAGTTAATTCCAATATAGTCTGATTGGAGCCGACGATTTACTGATGATGATTTAACGATTTTTGTGTTTTCTAGTGCGAAGTTGACAAGCGGCTAGTAAACAGAACAGTGAGAATGTGTGGTATGAGATGCACTGTTACAACTGTTTGGGTTACTAACTGAGAGTCAGTAACACATATTGTGGGGAGATATGCCAGTACTTCCTTCTGGGGAAGCCGAGACTTGGGGAGTTACGTATACGTATTTAGTTTATTGAAGTGGTCAAGATATACTTGACCGAAGTGGTCGCAGTAACGGGCGCCTATTTTGAATACGTATAAGTACTTGACTAGGCCTGAAGTGGGCCATATTAAGGCTTGAAGTGGGCCATATTAAAGCTCGAAGTGGGAAAAACGTAGTTTAAAGTGGGCAAAACTGTAACTCGAAATGGGCTATTTTATATTATGATGGAACATTCATATTTCGTTTTTCTTATGATGGATCCATATTATGATTTGGGTGTTTGATAATTGTATCTTGATCGAAGTGATCATACATTTGTGAAGAGAATTTGGATTTCTAATCCATTCATACTTTGGGATTTTTGATGTTTTGGAGTGAAATGCTCCTTTTATTGATGTATTAACTCTCTCAAGTTATATGTGATGATTTTGATGTTGTAATCACCTTGTTGCTTGGGAACGGAATTGTACATAGCCTAAGGCTAGTACAAGAGACTAGTGTGTACCCCTTATGTTGTGATGTGTGTATTCAACCCAATCTCCCCTTTATGTCATCATATTCTCAACTCTTATGGTAAAGAGGTGTATATCACATGCTTATTCATTCTTATACTAATTTGTAAGCTAGACTAACCCATGTGTATATTCCTCGGGTCAAATTGAGCAGTTTAAGGTGTGTTTGCGATGCTTGGGGTTGGCAGTATCATTGCTAGACTATTTTTTGTAGCTTCTTCCAATAGAGTTTTGAATAGTCGAGTCTTCTATTTATTTACTTGTATCACATTGTATAAGAAATGGTTATGTAACCATTTACATTTGTAGTACATGTGTTTGTTGTACTCTATTTTTGTAATATGATGTAACTTTTCTATGAACTATGAATGTGTAATTGTATGTGCTATGTTCTGAGCTGATCTTGTAGCCACCGCGGAGTTGTATTACATTAGTATTAAATAGAATTTGGGCCACTTAAAAAAAGGAACACTTCCTTGATGTACTCAATACTTGCTAATGCAAATCAATGCGTGGTCACCACTAACCAGCCCTATTCTCTACTCTAATAGACGACATTATTAGTTAATGCTCTTTATTATGGTGGGTCTCGAGGTGGGGCATTACAAAATGGTATTAGAGAAGAAGTTCTGAACAAAGTACGTCAAACACAGAACGGAACCACAACAGTACATGTGTTACAACGTGAAAGGATAACAATATTGTATATATTATCACCTTCTTTGTTATCCTTACCTTGTGTTTCTTATCGGTGAGTTGTGTGGAACTTGTGGTAAGGAATACATATAGGGATGATAAGTTTACTCCCTGGTATTCCATTGTATGGTGTCTCTCTTTTGTAGTGTGACTTGCTAGATAAGTTTACATCCTCTTAATCTTTTGGTGTTTAAACCCTTGGGTAGATTCTTGGAGAAAGCTTTTACCGTAACCTTGGTGTTTGAGATAAGTATTAGGCTTGGTATCGGAAGTTAGATGGTATTTTGTGACCTAATTTAAAAGTGGTTTATACATTAAGATGGGAGTATTAGAATTGGAATAAATAAAATCAGAGTTACACAGCGAAAGCCAGTGAATCTCTTTGGCTTTGCTAAATTTTAAAGGTTAATCTTTGCGTATGGGATAAATAATGATGAGTTAGTTACCTTGTAACTTGATGATTAACTAACTTTTTTTTAGGGTATTAGGTTGTTTTATTTGTGTAAAGCTAAGAATATTGATGATGTGTAATAAAAAAAAGACCCGTATATGAATTTAAATTGGTGATCATTTTATGTATCGAATGGTCCGATGAGTGTCATAAGGGTTTTGATCGATACGTTCAATCAGCGATATCGATAGAAATTTCTTGAACACTTACACGAGACTATATAACACTATAGTTGAGTAATAAAATGGAATTTGGTGAATGATGTAGTATGAAATTATCATGTTGGGATCACTATTTCAAATCTCGCAAATATCGCCCGAGATCTCCTCTAAGATCTCGTTTTGGGCTCCTTCCGAAACGAAACAGCAAATATCACTCTAAATCTCCTTTCGAATATATCGCCCGAGATATTGCAATATCGGACGATATATCGTCCGAGACGAAATACTGGAATATCATCCGAGATCTTAGTTTTTTTGGGTTAAAATTTAAATTTGTGCCTGAACTAGAACTGTAATTAAAAAACTCAAATCTAGGCATATCAATCTTTTGTTATTTTACATTTTGCATGTTAAATGTCTATATTGTATGTTCGTATATGTTTTACAATGCTTATGATATTCATATTCGTCTTTTTACACATATGTTACTTATGAAATTATGTATTTTATGGTCTTTTTATGCTGAAATTTTTAATGTTTTGGATCCTTTTAATGTTTCCTGTCTAACAATATTCCTGTTTTAAGCATATTATGATTTAGAGTATGAATGATTTTCCGCAAAATAAAGAATAATAAAGTTATTTTTCATTTTAAGTTTAAGTTACTATGTTTTTGATAGCAGTCACAAAAATCATTTTGTTAAAATATCATTTTTAACATATCATGTACCCCGAGATCGTTCCGATATGAACTTTCAGACCCGAGATGGAAATCCTAGACGAACTCCCGAGTTAGACTCATCTCGATCGAGATCTCCCCCGATACGAGATCGAGTCTATAAAATCTCCGAGATGAAACGCGTCCGATATCCGAGATTTAAAACCTTGGTTGGGATAGTGTTAAACCACTACCAGAGATACCAAATTTAACGAGTTTGGCAAGGCGATGGCGATGTTATATCGACTACGCAACTAATTGTTAAGAATTATTATGGTAAAATGAGTGTTTTAATGATATTCTAGTTTATTTGCAAAGAAAAATTAAAATGTGATGATTATATAAGTGTTTTAAATATACAACTTTTTGAATTAAGTGTGGTATATTGGAATACATCTTCATAATTAAATCTACTACACGGTTGCCGCCATTGAATTGGATATAATTCATGGGAAATGGCGAGGCTATTCGATGGTTAAAAATCCAAGTAGCGTCCATAGTTTGAAGAAATTTAAATAGCTTTGATGGCAAGGCATCATCAAGTATTGATGGGAAATCGAAAATTATAAGTGTGTATTCAAGATACGCCTTGTGAGGGTAAGTTGTTATGTTTAATTCTTGAGTACTAATGAGTTGATGAATATGGTTAGAACTTGGTCTAAAACTTGGTAAATTCGGATTGGAAAATTCTGGTGTTAAAATTTAAGATTGTTGGGAAACTTTGAATATCATTTGATTTCTTCCTAAATCAAGAAGTTCTTTAAGTAATAAAAATTAAGATAAGAAACTTGTAAAAGTAATTTGGTGGTATATCAATTAAGAAAATTGGAAGGATGCAATTTAATTAAGGGGGAGTCTATAATGACCGTATTTTTGTGTACCCACAGAGGGTAGATTTGTTGTGTTTTGAGATTCTGAACCCAATATGTGGTGATATGAGTTTGTGAGACCAACTCATATAGTATTTTAAATAAAAAAAATAAAGATATGTGAATTTCTGAATTTGAGTATTTACGAATAAATTATATAACTTTGTTATAATAATAAATTTATTCCAATACATAATCACAAGATTATAAGTAATGATTATGTGGATACTGGAATTATAATATTGATCAACAGTCAATATTTAAGGGGAAATTGTATTTTAAATATTAAAGATATATTGTTGGTTGAAATAATTATTAAATTACTAATTTGGGGTTTTAAATACAAGATGTATTCGTGTCAACAATGAAGATTGAGGAATTGTGTTTTAAACTATGTTGGTAAACTTCGAGTAATAATTCAGCATTGAATTTGTGAATTATTGTAGAGTGAACATGTGTCTGTTAAATAAATAATCAATTAAAATATAATATTTGGGTAATAAATAAGTTGGATCAATCATTAGCTTGGTTATTTGACTTAATTATTTGGGTAAACTAGCATTTTATGGTAGCATTTTATGGTTTGATGGTGAAATTTAATCGCACTTAAGTAATTAAATTGAGGCTTATGTAATTAACTGTGAAACTGAGGTAAAATGGTATAATATCGAATTTTGTAACAAAATGAATATTTACAACATTTAAAAATATTAACAAGTGTTAATATATATTGTAGTATAAAGATTACACAAATATAAGTTAAATGATTATTTTTTCAAACACATTTATATTAGGGTATTTTGTTTAAATTAATATTTAAATATGGTGTAAAATGTGTTTGTGTATTTTATTTTATGTGTTGGGTTATGAAATTTAACACAACTCGATTATTGGGTGTGTGTTTAATAGTTTGAGATTGTGTTAATAATGTTCAATTGAGTACAAAATGTGTTTTAAATTCTTAACATCGTGCGATTATATTTAAATAACTTGTCTGGAATTTTGTAATGCCCCACCCCGAGACCCACCCCAATAAAGAGCATTACTAGGTAATGTTGTCTATTAGAAAAGAGAGTAGGGCTGGTTGAGGGCGATCACTCATAGATTTGCATTAACAAGTCTTAAGTATGTCGCTAAAGTGATTGCTATATTTGATTTTCTTAATTTCAAGAGGCTCGACATATCTAATACTTTATGTAGTACAATTTTGTAGTGGCTCCAGAATCAGCTCAAAACACAATACATATAAATACACCATCACAGATCACAGAATAGTTACATAATATTACATCGTTGGAGTACAACAATTACATGAACTATAAATGAATAAATAAAACTCTGATACTTATACAACATGATACAACCATAAGAATAAGTGACTCGACTACGTGAACTTGAATGAAAGTAACTACATTGAAGACAATCCAAAGAGAACTCGCTAACCCCAAGCTCAGCAGCTACATCTGAAACATCTCAGTCTGACCCGAGGAATGCACACGCGAGCTAGTCTAGTTTACAAATAAGTACAAGGGATAAATAACACCAGATATACAACTCTTTACTCAAGAGTTGTGATTAACCAACATGTAAGAATATGTTAAGTTAAACTCACACTTCACATATAAAGGATTCTAAATAAACCCCATGCACTAGGCCTTCGGCTAAGTGCAGCTCTATTTCCCAAAACAAGTAACACAATCCTAAAAAATCTCCAGAAACATCATAAGAAACTCAAGAGGTTAGAATCAACAGTAAAAAGGAGTTGCGTACTCCAAAACCTCGAAATCTCAATAAATGGATCATAGATCCAAAACTCAACTCAAACGTAGGATCATCCCGATCCAATTAAATCCAACATGAAAAATCAAATCTCAAATTATGATCATAAAGATCATATTCTCACATTTCAAGCAACATGAAAATTGAGGATCCAACTCATATAAATACGCACGTGCCAACATGATATAGCTACCCCAGCTATATACTGCCTCTCCTGAGAAGTTTGCCAAGTACTTATATGTATCCTAATTAGGTGCCTTTCACTACGACTACCCCATCCGAATGCATCATGACCATCCCAATCAAGTGGATATATATACGTGACTCCTTTGAGTCTCGACTTCCCACCGAAGCAAGCACTATCTTAACATCCTCAGAATGTGTCATTGACTTCCAGTCAGTAATGCAAACAGCGATAACAGTGCATCCCATACCACACGTTCTCACTGCTTGGTTTACTTGTCGCTCGTCAACTACGCATTGGAAAACATAGAAAACGCCAAATCATCATTAATAAGACATAAGCTTCAATCCAACTATACCGAAATTAACCAACTTCGTATACTTCCGTTTCAAATACCACGGAGTGTGATGTTGTTTAACATCCAATATGCTATCTTGAAGGGTGCAAGATTGTGTAGTTTATATATAAGAAGACACTTGATTTCAACCAAGTTATGAATCGTTTTACGAAACCAATTGTTTTCTTTATAAAATTCATATGTTCATGAAAATAACTTATACTATTGTTCTGAGGCCATTTAGTGTTAAAACTAAAATTATAAAACTTTTTTAACCTCAAAACTATTACGAAAACTTAGGTTGTACGTATATTTGAAAACTAATTTAAATCATGCAATGTGTGCTCAAAACTCATCAAAATTCATCACTAAACATATAAAACCCAAATTATGCATTAGTGATAATTTAGGCTTCTCCATTAATAAAGTAAGCCAAAATATAACACAAAATGAATGGCTTAAAGATAGATCAAGAAAAACATGAAAATACTTAAGAAAAGACGCCCAGATTTAAACAAAGGCATTAAATATGTCCAGAAATCAATCTGGGTTGCAACTTTCAGAATAGTTTCGAATAACCAAACGACCTCTGGCTGGTTGAAAATTTGATATGCACAAACTAGAAAAACCTTGCTTTCAAATGAAAAAGGATTCACTAAATTCCCACATCGCACGAAAAAGTTATAAAGCTCCAAACTTGGACTCTATACCGAATTTCATTCTGGGTTGAAATCACTTCCAGGTCAAACTTTGAGACCAAATCTGAATGGTCAAACGACCTTGGATTGGCCTAAAAATTTGCAGATAAGTAGAAAAAGTATCAAGAATTACAAGAAAAAAAATTATCCATCAATGGTCATGAAGTTATACTAGCCCAAAGTTACACTTTGGATGTGATTTAAGCAACTAGGACAAGATGAACAACAGTCACTTCCAGGTCCAACTTTGGGACCTGCTTTGAATGGCCAAAAGATCTCGGATATGCCTGAAAATTTGTAGCTTATACACAAGATCCCAAACTTCAAAAAAAAAAAAAAAGAATTACTCAATTCCGATCAACTCAAATCAACTCAAAATAATACCAAAGTTTGCAGATATACTCACAAGATAATGGAAAACAACAGGGAAAAATAATCAAGCAAAAAACAATAAAGAATCAGAAAGCTATGAAGGCTCAAAGTCAGGGTTTGGCTGTATTTTCAGCAATACAAAACAAGATGAAAAAACTTCATGAAAATAAAGTTTTTCAATTCAACTCTGCAAAGCTTATATTGATAAATCAAAATAAATGTAAACTAGAATGCGTGAGTCAATCAACTCGCCTTGATTGGTTTATAGAATGAATTCTCTTCAATTTAAGGCTACAAAAGGACAACTAGGAGCACAAAATTGTAAAAGAGTAACATGCAGCCACCATGGCTTCTTGAAGCTTATAGATTTTGATCTTGCCTTCATTGGAGAATGGTTGTGGGATAAAATTGGCTCTAGAATTGATTAGAGGGCGTCTAGGTTTAATTTGAACTTGAGATTTAGAGAGGGAATAAGCCATTTTTCCTTTCTCTGGATCCCTAAATTAAGGAGGAGGTAGAGAAAAATAATACATATCTTTTCCTCTGGCCAACTCCAGATTTAAATGCAATGAAGGAAATTGGGCTAAGAATGCCCATATAAGCCCAAGGTTACGTAAATGTGTTAATTAAACAAAATTACATCATTTTAAGGATTTAAACCCACATTAACAACTCAATTCAGCTCTACTAATTATTTATGAACCCCTTAATATACACACACAATCACTAATTAAGTTGTATTAATTTTAACAACTCAACACAAAAATTAACATATAAAATACATTTACACTATTTTAAATATTTATTTCGACATAATTTACAAAAATAAACGTGTTTAACAAAATATCTTCTTTTATTTGCATCCATTAAAGTCATACAACAATATATTATTGCTCAATACAATAATTGTTTTGCAAGTCGAATAATTACAATTACTGTTATAAAACCACGATAAAATGGTTTTAATTCAATAATCACCTCATAAAACATTTTTACTCTTTTATTTCAATTCCACCATACATACAATTATTTTATGTACGATTAGCATTTAAAAAACACAAATTTCCCAATTTATGAAACATCAAAGTTGTATTACATTTTATTAACTTAATAATTTAAATTTTATTATGAATGATAATAAAATGCACCAAGGCTATAAATATTGATTCACATCAATTTTTATATTCTCATATAATCAAGAAACCAATTAATCCATTGATTGATGTTTCAAAAGCCACATGTACACTTTAAATTCATTTATGTAATTTAAACCCAATTCCTCTATTGATATCATTATCAAAGATAACTAGTATTTAAAACCTCACTTAATAATTTAATAATTACAACCAACACTTAATCTCATATATTGAAAATATATTTTCCCCTTTAAGTATTGATTCCCAATTAATATTGTGTATTTTCAATATCCCCAAAATAATTTAATTACAATCTTGAAGTGATAATATATATTGGAATAAATCCTTTATTATAACCAAGTTATATATTTATTCCAAATACCCAGTTTAGAAATGCTCAAAGCTTCATTTTCTTATTTAAATGTTATACGAGTTAGTTCCACAAACTCGTATCACCAACATATTATCTTAAGAATCACCAAAACCCATTAAATTCTTACTTCCCGATTACCCGAAAATCTGGGTTGTTACAGACTTTGCCCCTTAAATAAATTACATCCTCCCAATTTGTTAAGATTAGAACTTCATTAATTTTGATCCTACAAGTTACTTATCTCAATTTGCTTCGTAAAAACTTCTTAATTTAGGAAGCTAACACATAGAATTTTGAAATTTTCAACGTATTACATTTTAATATCAAAATCCCACATTTGAATTTACATAAATTTTAGATAAAGCTTCAATCACCTTCATTAACTCATTAATACCAAGTTTTAAGCAATACAACTTACCTTTCCCAAGGCATATTTTCAAGTACTCACCAAAGATTTTCTGCTCCTACATCATTACTTGACACTTCCTTGCCATCGAAATTATCTAAATTTTCTCAACTATGGCTGCTACATGGATTTTTCAATCATCAAATAGCCTCGTCATTCTCTGGGGTTTATATCCAATTCAATGGAAGTAACTTGTTAAGTGAATGTAATTATGAATGTGTATTCCAAAAGTGATACACTTGTTTTAGATGTATATTTTAAACTCTATTGATATTCAACCCATTTTAATTTTACGTTTACAATTTAATTGGAATAACATTTAACCACTATTTTCGATCAATCATTCTTACGACTTGGCTGTGATGTCGAAAAATCATCGCCATTGCCTCGTCAAAGTCATTATACTCTGCATCCCACATAGTGATTTAACACTATTCCAACGTGATAATTTCATAACTTACTTTGCACTAAATCATGTTTCACTGCTCATCTTCAACATTATATAGTCTTGAATTAATGTTTAAGTAATTTCTATCGACATCGTTGATCAGACGTATCGACCAAAACCCTTAAGACACTCATAGGACCATTCAACACCTAAAATGATCACCAATTTAATTTATTTATCGATTTACAAAGTAATTAGATCATTGATATTTGTTATTCCTCATTATTCCCATCCCTTATCTTATGCTTAATTACTTCAAAATTTTAGCAGAGCCGAAGTGATACTACTGCTTCCGCTATACACTCTGATTTACTTTATTTAAACTCTAATATTCAATGCTTAAGGTCAAAACCACTTTTAAATTTTAAGTTTCAAATACGTTCAAATTCTTTTTTACCAAACCCAACAACCAACTCAAGTATCAAGGATAAGGTGAAAAAATTCCCATTTTTTTTTACCCAAAGGTTCAAATTTTGAGAGATAAAGAGGATGGAAAGATTCTCTTATCAAATCAGGTTACGAAAAGAGATATTAACAATGGAATGCTTATGGAATAAAACCTCTTATTCCTAGATGTATCCCTGAACCACAAGGATCCTCATGACTCTTGGATAAGAAACTCAAGATAGGATAACAAAGGAAACGATAAAGTAGACACGATTGTTATCCTTCCATGTTGTAACACATGTACTATTATGTTTCTATTATGTGCTTAATGTACTTTGTCCTGATACCATTTTGTAACACCCCATCCCGAGACCTACCCTAATAAAGAGCATTAGGTAATGTTGTCTATTAGAGCGGAGTATAGGGTTGGTTGTGGGCGACCACTCATAGATTTGCATTAACACGTCTTAAGCATGTCGTTAAAGTGATTGCTATATTTGATTTTCTTTAAAAGAGACTCGACATACCTAATACTTTATGTAGTATAATTCTATGGTGGCTCCAGAATCTACTCAGAACATAGTACATATAAATACACCATCACAGATCACAAAACAGTCACATAATATTACATCGTTAGAGTACAACAATTACATAAGCTACAAATAAATAGATAAAACTCTGATACTTCTACAACATGATATAATCATAAGAATAAGTGACTCGACTACATGAACTCGAATGAAAGTAACTAGAGTGAAGACAGTCCAAAGAGAAATCGCTATCCCCCAAGCTCAACAACTACACCTGAAACATTTCGGTCTGACTCGGGGAATACACACATGGGTTAATCTAGTTTACAAATCGGTATAAGGGATAAATAACACAAGATATACAAGTCTTTACTCAAGAGTTGTGAATAACCAACATGTAAGAATATGTTAAGTAAAACTCATACTTCACACATAAAGATACCAAATAAATCCCATGCACTAGGCCCTTGGCTAAGTGCAACTCTATTTCCCAAAATGAGTGACACAATCCTCAAAAATATCCAGAAACATTATAAGAAACTCAATAGGTTAGAATCAATAATAAAAAGGAGTTTCATACTCCAAAACCTCGAAATATCAATAAATGGATCATAGATCCAAAACTCAACTCAAATGTAGGTTCATCCCGATCCGATTAAATCCAACATGAAAACTCAAATCTCAAAATATGATCATAAAGATCAAATTCTCACATTTCAAACAACATGAAAATTGTGGATCCAAATCAGATAAATATGCACATGCCAACGTGATATAACTACCCCAGCTATATACTGCCCCCACCCCCCGAGTTGTTTGCCAAGTACTTATACATATCCAAATTAGGTGCCTTTCACAATGACTACCCGAGCCGAGTGCATCTTGACTATCCTAATTAAGTGGATACATACACGTGACTCCTTTGAGTCTCAGCTTCCCCCCGAAGAAAGTACTAGATTAACATCCTATGAATGTGTAACTGACTCCAGCTAGTAACCCAAACAGCGATAATAGTGCGTCCCGTACTGCACGTTCTCATTGCTTGGTTTACATACCGCTCGTCAACTACGCATTGGAAAACATAGAAAACACCAAATCATCATTAATAACACATCAGCTTCAGTCTACCTATATTGGAATTAACCGACTTCGTATACTTCCGTGTCCCATACCACAGAGTGTACGATGTCGTTTGACATCCAATACACTATCTTGAAGGGTGCAAGATTGTGCAGTTCATATATAAGAAAATACTTGATTTCCAACCAAGTTATGAAACATTTTATGAACCAATAGTTTTCTTTATAAAATCCATATGTTTATGAAAATAACTTTATAATACTGTTTTGGGGCTATTTAGCATTAAAACTAAAATTATAAAACTCTTTTAGCCTCAAAACTATAACGAAAATTTAATTTATACGTATATCAGAAAACTAGTTTAAATCGTGCAATGTGTGCTCAGAACTCATCACTAAATACATAAAACCCAAGTTATGAATTAGTGATAATTTAGGCTTCTTCATTAATAAAGTAACCCAAAATATAACACAAAAAGAATGTCTTAAAACTAGATCAAGAAAAACATGAAAACACTTAAGAAAAGATGCCCAAATTTACACTAAGGCATGAAATATGCTTAGAAATCAATCAGGGCTGCAACTTTCATGATAGTTTCGAATGACCAAACGACCTCCGGTTGGTCTAAAATTTGATATGCACAAACTAGAAAAACCTTTTTTTCAAATGAAAAAGGATTCACTAAATTCCATTATCGCACAAAAAAGTTATAAATCTCCAAACTTGGACTCTGGGCTGAATTTCAGCCTGGCCTGAATTCACTTCCATGTCCAAATTTGGGACCAGATTTGAATGGCCAAACAACCTCAGGTTGGCTTAAAAATTTGCAGATAAGTAGAAAAAGTCTTAAGATTTACAAAAAAAAAAAAGAATCGTTTAGAATGGATTAATGATCATGAAGTCATAATACCCCAATGTTACAATTTGGTTGTGATTTCAGCAACTAAAACAGGATGAAGAGTCACTTCCAAGTCAAACTTTGGGACCTGGTTTGAATTGCCAAATGATCTCAGATATGCCTAAAAATTTGTAGGCTTATAGACAAGATCCCAGACTTCGAAACAAAAAAAGAATTACTCAATTCCGATCAACAACGAAGAGATACAACACACAGAAGTTGGACGTGGGTGCTGTTTTGTTCCAGGTCGATATTCCAGCGAAACCCCAACTTTGGTGACCCGTTTACCCACCCAACTCAACTCAAAATGACTCCAAAATTTGCAGACATACTCATAAGATAATGGACAACAACGTGAAAAAAGAATCACACAAAAACAATTAAGAATCAAAAAGTTATGAAGGCTCAAATTCAGAGTCTGGCTGTGTTTTCAGCAATACAAAATAAGATGAAAAAACTTCACGAAAACAACGTTTTTCAATTCAACTCAGCAAAGCTTATACTGATAAATCAAAATAAATATAAAGTAGAATGCGTGAGTCGATCAACTTACATTGATTGGTTTATATAATGAATTCCCTTCAATTTAAGGCTGCAAAAGGCCAATTAGGAGATAGAATTGCAAAAGGGCAACATGCACCAGCCATGGCTTCTTGAAGCTTATAGACTTTGATCTTCTCTTCATTGGGGAATGGTTTTGGGCTAAAATTAGATAGATAATCGATTAGAGAGTGGCTAGATTTAATTTGCACTTGATATTTTTAGCATGCACGGAGATTTAGAGAGTTAGTAAGCCATTTTTTTCCTTTCTCTGGCCAACTCCAAAATTAAACGCAATGACGGAAATTACGCTAAGAATTTCCATATCAACCCCAAGGTTGCGTAAATGTGTTAATTAAACAAAATTACATCATTTTAAGGATTTAAACCCATATTGACAACTCAAATTAACTCTACTTGTTATTTATGAACCCCTTAATACACACATAACACAATCACTAATCAAGTTGTATTAATTTTAACAACTCAACACAAAAATTAACATAAAAAAATATATGTACACTATTTTAAATATTTATTTCAACATAATTTACTAAAATAAATGTGTTTAACAAAATATCTTCATTTATTTACAACCATTAAAGTCATACGACAATATATTATAGCACAATACAATAATTGTTTTGCAAATCAAATATTTACAATTATTGTTGTCAAACCACAATAAAATGGTTTTAACTCAATAATCACCTCATAAAATATTTTTACTCTTTTATTTCAATTCCACCATACATATATTTGTTTTATGTACTATTAGCGTTTAAAAAAACATAAATTTACCAATTTATTAAAACAACAAAGTTGTTGTACACTTTATTAACTCAATAATTTAAACTTTATTATCAACAATAATAAAATGCACCAAGACTATAAATGTTGATTCACATCAATATTTATATTCTCATATAATCAACAAACCAATTAATTCATTGATTAACGTTTTAAAACCCACAAGTACACTTTAAATTCATTAATGTAATTTAAACGCAATTCCTCTATTAATATCATTATCAAAAATACATCTAGTCTTTAAAACCTCACTTAATAATTTAATAATTACAACCAATAACTAATCTTAAATATTGAAAATATATTTTTCCCTTTAATTATTGATTCCCGATCTTTTATATTTTCAATATCTCTTAAATAATTTAATTACAATCTTGAAGTGATAATATATATTTGGATAAATCCCTTACTATAACCAAGTTATATATTTATTCCAAATACTCAGTTTAGAAATGCTCAAAGCTTTATTTTCTTATTTGAATGTTATATGAGTTAGGCCCACAAACTCGCATCACCAACATGTTATCTTAAGAATCACCAAAACCCATTAAATCCTTACTTCCCGGTTACCCGAAAATCAGGGTTGTTAAAGATTTGGTTGGGTATTTAGCTAATTTCCCTTTATTTGAACTATTTTCTAAAGATGGCTAGAAAAAAGATATGTATTCTTTTCTTGACCTCTTTCTTCTTCTTTTATGAAAACACGGTGAAGAGGAATGACTAATTTTCCCTCTTTCTCCTTATTAAATCCATGCATGCTACAATTTCTAGTGTTAATGAATCTATCTTGCTATCCCATCATTTCTTAGCCTAACTCAAGCTAGTGATTCATCTCCAGTGATGAAAAATCTAAGATTAAGTTACTGTAAGTTTTAGTAAACAAAGGTTGCTGCATGTCTTTCTTTTGCAGTTCTATGCTTCTGTTTGGCCTCCTACAACTCCAAATCAAGGGGATTTCGCCTAAAAATCAAATCAAGGTGAATCGGTAGACTCACTCTTTTTATGTAACGTCCCGCATTGTTGACAGTTAAATATTTAATTATTTCAGAATTATAAATAGATTTATAATATATATTCATTTATTAAACGACGTATGAACATATAATTTATATAATTATATTTCGAAATCGTAAACGTCGAAGTATTCCGTAATTTACGATTTGAAATTTCTTGTATATCGATACTAATATAAAACGCTCAACGACAATGGACGATGAATTAAATAACCATAAGAATTAGAATGTTTAAATCAATGCATTGCTTATCTTATGATGAGGCCCGTGCTTCGCACACAGATTTTTTTCCCGAAAACATTGAAAACGTAACGGTGTGTTCATTTTTGTGTTTGGAGTTCGGATATAGCGGCGCATATATTTAACGGGTAACGGTGAACTACGATAGTATAAACCAACCGTAAGTGCAAACAAAAATAAATATATGAACGAGTACACATATTTAAGCGTAATCTACAATATATATTACCTCAGTCTGAAGAAAAACTAAAACCTACCACTACTACCTACAATCTAAACTAAATGCTCTTGTCCACATCAACGCTGCCAACAGGCTGTATAATAAATTCACACAGCTACCGAAATTTACGTAGCTAGCTTAATTTCAATTCTGCCTACCGTAGTTTTCTATGATTTTTGACATGGGACAATACGTTCAGCTACCTGCCTATTCTATCCAATGTCCCAGGCCTAAATCTACGACTCCACACAAGTACACATCTATCACCGGCCATCTAGGGAAGCTGCGCCCACTCCTAAACATCAACCTAATATTTATGAAGCAATATCCCTCTCAACATCACACAGACCATACAAGGGTTCATAGTTAAGTAAAATAAAATATACATGCACATGGTTACAAAGCTAATCCTATATATGCGATAAGAAAACACGCTGAACCTACAAAATCCTACGTTTTCTAATCACAAAGGCAAATCCAAAATGAAAAATCAATAGCCTAGCTAACCTACGGTATGCAGTCCTATTAATCTAAACACCTTGGCATCCAAGGAATCTCCTTTATAAATACGTGAGCTGGGCGAATTCTTCTTCACACTACAATTGTTCCCTTTAAAATAAATAAAACGCAAGCCTCTTTACAAAACCAAACTACCCGGTTCTTCCTGTACGAGAGAACAATAATTGGCACTGCATGATAAACGTGAGAATAGAGAGCTCGATGCAAGATCTATCACCACCTCCCCAAATATTTGTGAATGGCATCAGCTGTAAGTTCGAAGCTCAGGTGAGCAAAGAGCGGACTGGTGGACTGTGTTGGAGACGAGCTAGGTATATTGGGTTGAAGGACACAACAACATGGATGGATGTATCATACGAGTGGGGATAAGAAAGGTTTCGGAAAAAAAAGTGAGGAGAATAAATATTGGTGAGTAAAGTTCACTGCTGCGGTGTAGTGAAAAACAAGGGGAGCAGCACTTGGTGAATGGCAGGGAAGACAGGGGCGGTGCAGTTATGTATTCATGCATGGTGGAGGAAAGTCTGTTAAACGAAAAACATAAGAAAGGAAAAGCAAATGGCCCAACCAGTTCTTGTGTTATGTACTGAGGTATGGGAAAGGAGGTGAGAACAGTAACGAGAAATAAGAAGAGAGAAAGAGGAATAGAAGGCATGCGGTTTTGCTGAAGAACAGTGATGAACAATGGAATTCGAAAACTGCCTAATCCCTTTAACTGGGACTAATCAGGGTATGTTATGTTTAAAGGCTAATAAAATATCTTAATTTATATGGTTATCACTTATCAATGACTGACCCAATACTAATTCATTTGAAAGCAAAAAGAGAAAAAAAAACAACAATTTATTATATTCCATAACAGCTGGTAACAAGCTGGATTTTTTTATAATCCGAGTATATTTTATATGTAAGTACAGATTTAGTCATTTTATATATAAGTATATTATTAAGTATTATATAATGTAGACTAAGTTTTGTGTCTAATAAATTTTCGGAAGTTACTAATCCAACTTGAACAGTAACGGTAGCTGTGCAATATGTATTTTGCCTAAGCGAATTGTTGACCATCCGTGATCCGGTTTATGTATGGACATAATCAAAATGTTTTTAATTTTTTCCCAATTTGTTTCTATAGTGATTAGGGATAAATTTACATATTTAGTTAACATGCCAATTTAATTAATAATATATAATAGATACATGTATAATGATACAAAAAAATGGAATTGAAGTTTATTGTTAGCAGCCAATTTTTTTAACAGTGAAGTTAAGCCTATAACAAATTAGAATGTGCCCGATTGAGTTTTAAATGAGCCTAAACTTGTTTAGTACGTGGCCGAGGAAGTATCTACAGTGGAAGGTGAATTAAACGTGACCGGTATATGTGTAATATGCCCAATCTACTTTAGAATTTTGCATGACTAATGAAATTTAGAGACAACGGTTATTCCTATTCACAATTGGTATCGAATACATTAATTTACGCATGAAAGAATATAATAATAAAATGTTAGCAAGGCAATATTAATATTTTTTTTTTGAATAGTAAGTAATGTGTAAAATTACGACAATGTCAAACAACAAAGGGATCAAATGAAACAAGCGACGGCAGGATCGTACCGACGGGCATGGAACAATGGAGCTGGTTTAAACAGAGTTGAAGACAGCTGCTTTTTATTAAACTGGTCTATTTTCAGCAGCGATTGAATCCAAGGTGAGTTCAACTCACTCAGATTTTCTTCCACTTATATTTTATATAAGTTGGGTTAAATATTTGTGTGCTATGATTGATAATTGGTTGATGGATGTTTGGATTGCTGTTATTGTGAAGGTTGAATATTATATCTCTTTATAAATGATATTATTGAGATAACATATTTGGATGCAGGGAAAACAGGTTGGAGGGATCCAATTGGATTCCTATAATTTATTGTTTATTTTCATATTACAATTATATGAACCGTTTAATTGATATGAATGGATGATTGAATTAATCATTGATCCTTGAATTTAAATTCAACGATTGTTTGTTTTAGCCAATAGATAGTATTGGTTGAGTAAATTGGTATCCGTTGGCCCAAAAATACATCATGTTGATTTACCGTCGGTGAATCGACGGTAATGAAATTATAAATTTAATTTACAACTAGAAGTGGATTTTGAAATCGATACATTTGAATAAAACTTCAATAAAAGGAAGTTATTACATATTATTTGTTAATTAAGTAATTATTAAATGATTTTATAAATCGATCATGTTGGTTAATAAGATTAATAAGCAGACGAGGAGAGATTAACATAACGGTTAAGACTTGGATTAATTATTTCTCAAGTGAGGATTAAATGAGATTATTGAATTTAATTATATAATTATATTAATTAAAAGAACTGATTGGAGTTGAGTAATGAGATAACCATGGTTTGAGCTGATGAAGTCAACTCAACTGGAATTAGTTATTTGATTAATTTATTTTAATTAATCTAATAAAATATTTGTTTTAACTTTAATAAGATTTTAAAAAGGAAATTTAATGTTTAATTTAGTTAAATAAGAAGTTAACTATTTCTACGATGGTTAATGACGATATAAATTATTATTTTAATGAATAATGATTTAAATGATCAGCCGAGGTTGATATTGAAATATAATTGGTTTTTGAAAGAGTTGATGAACGGTTTTATATTAAAACCGAGTTTTATAACTAAGTTATAAAAAGATTTTAAGCCAAGATGATAGCTTAGAGTAAGTGTTGAATTAAGGAAATTAAAGCGGGTTTGAGGATATGAAATAATATTTCCATAGGAAAGGAAATAAAGGATTTTTGTGGAAATTTAACGATATTTCCTAGTAAAAAGATGAGATTTAGAATGGATTTATTCTAAAAAGGTAAGTGGCGATTATAGTGTTCAAATAACGAAACCAATGGGGATGCTGTAACGATAGTTTTACGAATGACAAGTTGAATCAATGATTAATAATAAACGGGGTGTAATTAATAATAATAAAATAGAGATTGAATATAGTTATCAAATATATTTCCCAAATATTATATTGAAAGGGTTTTGAAAAAAGATTAATATTTTATTGAAATGGTTCCGAGAAGATTAATATACTGAAATGAGAATTGAATACCATGTTTTAAAGTATGGAATGTTTTAGAAGTTAAACGTAACCATTCGTTAATTTGTTTTTAAATAAAAAGGGCCAAATGGTGCTGAGTACTGAACCAGTGAATCTATTTTCATTTTCATTTTCATGATTGTTTATTTGATAGTTAAATAACCGACTATCAAATTTGGCCAATACGATTGTTGGTACGGGAAGACCGGGATCGAATTTATATTCGAAAACCATTCCGTTCAGCAAATACGAAACATTGAAGATTTCAAGTACTAATCAAGACGAAGAAATTGAATACCGTGGATCTTCATAAAACGGAAGGATTACTTACAATCTCTGGCTTAGCGGCCTGAGATACACTTTGATTATGTCGTGGTTGAAATCTACGGATTGCAAGGACTTCTCGCTATTGGTCCATGGGGTGATTCCTATATTGGATGCAGTAGGAGAGTGCCTTCGGTTCATCCTATTCCTGGATGACTTGTACGGACGAATGTATGACAGAGTATTTCCAACGGGTCACGTACATTGATTTCTTCAAACGTGTCATAGTTGGGTAGCTCCCAATTAGGGTATTTTTGTAAACATCAATTAGTGATATCCAGCGGATCTGACGATGTGGCATTCAAAGTAAATGATGGCGTGCTATATGTGGAAGAAGAATTCTAACCTCAAGCCTCACAACCGCGAAATGACAAAAATCGGGCAGGCAGCATGGCTATGTGTGTCGCACCCATTAGGGTGTATAATCACCTATCTAGAGAAATTCCTTAATCTACCAATGCTGTCCCTTTCGGGAAACGGTTGTAGATCCCAACCGTTGGTGATATACATTCGATACACTCAAGAGAAATTAGTGGTCGGTCATGTGTGGGCCGGGTTGCAAGGCATTCTTGCTGAACCCAGTGTATTCGCGTCTAGAGATACATTATCGACAGGTGGTTCCATACCTTGTCATGGTCGAAATCCAATCACCAATAAGCACCTATGGCTTTGATTGTATACTATATATGTGGAGCGTGAGATGCAAGCGTTCCTCTAGATTAATATTTACTTATATTTAGACAATATTATAATATCAGAAGACATATATGAATTTAAACTGTTTTGGGTTATCGTAAGGTAAAACCATCCATATTTATGTGTGGATTTGGTCTTACGATTACCTTTTTTCTTTTGAAAAGATTTTTGAACTTTAAAATCAAGTTGGATGATCCCCTTAAACCTTGCAAGTTGTTCTCACTCTGGTCCACCAGACTGACCCGGTATTTGAAATGCTCGGGTTAGACCAGGCTGTACAGGTTCAGGTTATTGGATGCTGAAAGAGACGAGCTGGAAGAGTTCAGACGTATGATTCTATACAGTATTATTCAACTATGTGTTGTGTATAAGGATAGGTTATTATAACTGTCCAGATGAATTGATGTACTCTGATGATTGTAAGTACATTACAAGTTCTCAATAAAATTTATTTCTATATTACATTTTTGTTCCACTGCGATGTGAGACTCTGATTTTATCGTGTTGGTTCTTCTTCTTATTTCTTCTATTCTAATATTTCTTTCTTTCTTATCTCATCCTCTAATTTCTTTCTATTGGCATCTGGGTTTCCAGTACAATTTGGGCTGGACTGGTGTTGTTTGGTCAGTTCAAAAGGTACCAGAAATTCGGGTCATCACATTTGGTATCAGAGCTATTAGTTTAGTAATAACCTTGGCTCTGTGGCGTAACTCGATAGAGATGGGGTTAGTAACACCCTAGATTGAGTTTGAGTGTATATATATGAGAGCGTATTTGTAAATTATATATATAAATGTTTTGTATTGTGTTGTTTGATCGATTCAAGTATTGAAAAGCGTTAAACTGGTAATCGATACAATATTGTTTTGAAAAAAGGGTAAATGAAATAATTTTACACAAAATATATTTTTGTATAGAAAATATTTTTTTTTAAACTATTGAAATATTGGTTGGTTTGATTAGTTTGAAGGGAATCCAAATTTGATTAAAAATTTGAAATGAGACAAAGAAAATGGATTTAAAGAAAAAAAAACAGATGTTGAATTTGAAATGGAGGCGAATAAATTATAGAATTAAATAGTTAATTGAATATGAGTTTGGAACTTAACGTGGTTAAGAGTGGATCTTGGAATTAAAATTTGGAGTTAGAGATAAAAGTTGTTTGATCTGCTTAAATGGATTGTGCATTGTTGATTGGCTATTTGTAAGATGGATTGAATAAGTTCATCGAGTGATTTAAAAAAATAGAAGTTAAAATAAACTAATAAAGAAATGAACTCCAATATAATATATTTGAATAAAATCAAATATGAAATGAAACTAGAAGGATTTAACCCTGTTTGCATGATATATCGAGTTGAGCACAGGTTGATCGAACAAGGACGAGCTGTTAATGGCTATGCTTTGGAATTTGAGTTTGGTTTCCTGACAAAAAGATAAACCTTAATTATATTGATTAGTGATAGATTCTATACCCCTGAATCGGGTAGTCGTTTGATTTTGTTTTCTTTTGAGATACGTGAGGCCGGAGTGGCGTTTGTAGTTGGTCTGATCGAGAAGTGTGGAGGAGGTGCTGGCGAGTTTTTCATAAATATATAACTTAGAAAATTTTGATAATATTCTATAATAAATAATTGGGATTGAAACATTTCTCTTACTTAAGTAATTTCGAGGACGAAATTCTTTTAAGGGGGAAGGAATGTAACGTCCCGCATTGTTGACATTTAGATAATTAATTATTTCAGAATTATAAATAGATTTATAATATATATTCATTTATTAAACGACGTATGAACATATAATTTATATAATTATATTTCGAAATCGTAAACGTCGGAGTATTCCGTAATTTACGATTTGAAATTTCTTGTATATCGATACTAATATAAAACGCTCAACGACAATGGACGATGAATTAAATAACCATAAGAATTAGAATATTTAAATCAATGCATTGCTTATCTTATGATGAGGCCCGTGCTTCGCACACAGAATTTTTTTTCGAAAACATTGAAAACGTAACGGTGTGTTCATTTTTGTGTTTGGAGTCGGATATAGCGGCGCATATATTTAACGGACAATTGTGAACTACGATAGTATAAACCAACCGTAAGTGCAAACAAAAATAAATATATGAATGAGTACACCTATTTAAGCGTAATCTACAATATATAATACCTCAGTCTGAAGAAAAAATAAAACCTACCACTACTACCTACAATCTAAACTAAATGCTCTTGTCCACATCAACGCTGCCAACGGGCAGTATATTAAATTCACATAGCTACCGAAATTTACGCAGCTAGCTTAATTTCAATTGTGCCTACCGTAGTTTTCTATGATATTTGACATGGGACAATACGTTCAGCTACCTGCCTATTCTATCCAATGTCCCAGGCCTAAATCTACGACTCCACACAAGTACACATCTATCACCGGCCATCTAGGGAAGCTGCGCCTACTCCTAAACATCAACCTAATATTTATGAAGCAATATCCCTCTCAACATCACACAGACCATACAAGGGTTCATAGTTAAGTAAAATAAAATATATAGGCACATGGTTACATAGCTAATCCTATATATGCGATAAGAAAACACGCTGAACCTACAAAATCCTATGTTTTCTAATCACAAAGGCAAATCCGAAATGAAAACTCAATAGCCTAGCTAACCTACGGTATGCAGTCCTATTAATCTAAACACCTGGGCATCCAAGGAATCTCCTTTATAAATACGTGAGCTGGGCGAATTCTTCTTCACACTACAATTGTTCCCTTCAAAATAAATAAAACGCAAGCCTCTTTACAAAACCAAACTACCCAGTTCTTCCTGTATGAGAGAACAGAAATTTGCACTGGATGATAAACGTGAGAATAGGGAGCTCGATGCAAGATCTATCACCACCTCCCCAAATATTTGTGAATTGCATCAACTGTAAGTTCGAAGCTCAGGTGAGCAGAGAGCGGATTGGGGGACTGTGCTGGAGACAAGCTGGGTATATTGGGTTGAAGGACACGGCATAATGGATGGATGTATCATACGAGTGGGGATAAGAAAGGTTTCAAAAAAAAGTGAGGAGAACAAATATTGGTGAGTAAAGGCCACTGCTGCGGTGTAGTGAAAAACAAGGGGAGCAGCACTTGGTGAATGGCAGGGAAGACAGGGGCGGTGCAGTTATGTATTCATGCATGGTGGAGGAAAGTCTGTTAAACGCAAAACAGAAGAAAAGAAAAGCAAATGACCCAACCAGTTCTTGCGTTATGTACTGAGGTATGGGAAAGGAGGTGAGAACGGTAACGAGAAATAAGAAGAGAGAAAGATGAATAGAAGGCATGCAGTTTTACTGAAGAACAGTGGAATTCGAAAACTGCCTAATCCCTTTAACCGAGACTAATCAGGGTATGTTATGTTTAAAGGCTAATAAAATATCTTACTTTATATAGTTATCACTTCTCAATGATTGACCCAATACTAATTCATTCGAAAGCAAAAAGAGAAGAAAAAAACAACAATTTATTATATTCCATAACAGCAGGTTAACAAGCTGGATTATTTTATAATCCGAGTATATTTTATATGCAAGTACAGATTTAGTCATTTTATATATAAGTATATTATTAAGTATTATATAATGTAGACTAAGTTTTGTGTCTAATAAATTTTCGGAAGTTACTAATCCAACTTGAACAGTAACGGTTGCTGTGCAATATGTATTTTGCCTAAGCGAAATGTTGACCATCCGTGATCCGGTTTATGTATGGACATAATCAAAATGTTTTTAATTTTTTCCCAATTTGTTTCTATAGTGATTAGGGATAAATTTACATATTTAGTTAACATGCCAATTTAATTAATAATATATAATAGATACATGTATAATGATACAAAAAAATGGAATTGAAGTTTATTGTTAGCAGCCGATTTTTTTAACAGTGAAGTTAAGCCTATAACAAATTAGAATGTGCCCGATTGAGTTTTAAATGAGCCTAAACTTGTTTAGTACGTGGCCGAGGAAGTATCTACAGTGGAAGGTGAATTAAACGTGACCGGTATATGTGTAATATGCCTAATCTACTTTAGAATTTTGCATGACTAATGAAATTTAGAGACAACGGTTATTCCTATTCACAATTGGTATCGAATACATTAATTTACACATGAAAGAATATAATAATAAAATATTAGCAAGGCATTATTAATATTTTTTTTTGAATAGTAAGTAATGTGTAAAATTACGACAGTGTCAAATAGCAACGGGATCAAATGAAACAAGCGACGGCAGGATCGTACCGACGGGCATGAAACAATGGAGCTGGTTTAAACAGAGTTGAAGACAGCTGCTTTTTATTAAACTGGTCTATTTTCAGCAGCGATTGAATCCAAGGTGAGTTCAACTCACTCAGTTTTTCTTCCACTTATATTTTATATAAGTTGGGTTAAATATTTGTGTGCTATGATTGATAATTGGTTAATGATGTTTGGATTGCTGTTATTGTCATGGTTGAATATTATATCTGTTTATAAATGATATTGTTGAGATAACATATTTGGATGTAGGGAAAACAGGTTGGAGGGATCCAATTGGATTCCTCAAATTTATTGTTTCTTTTTCATATTACAATTATATGAACCGTTTAACTGATATGAATGGATGATTGAATTAATCATTGATCGTTGAATTTAAATTCAACGATTGTTTGTTTTAACCAATAGACAATATTGGTTGAGTAAATTGGTATCCGTTGGCCCAAAAATACATCATGTTGATTTACCATCGGTGAATCGACGGTAATGTAGTTATAAATTTAATTTACAACTAGAAGTGGATTTTGAAATCGATACATTTGAATAAAACTGTAATAAAAGGAAGTTATTACATATTATTTGTTATTTAAGTAATTATTAAATGATTTTATAAATCGATTCTGTTGGTTAATAAGATTTATAAGCAGACGAGGAGAAATTAACATAACGGTTAAGACTTAGATTAATTATTCCTCAAGTGAGGATTAAATGAGATTATTGAAATTAATTATATAATTATATTAATTAAAAAGAACTGATTGGAGTTGAGTAATGAGATAACCATGGTTTGAGCTGATGAAGTCAACTCAACTGGAATTAGTTATTTGATTAATTTATTTTAATTAATCTAATAAAATATTTGTTTTAACTTTAATAAGATTTTAAAAAGGAAATTTAATGTTTAATTTATTTAAATAAGAAGTTAACTATTTCTACGATGGTTAATGACGATATAAATTATTATTATAATGAATAATGATTTAAATGATCAGCCGAGGTTGATATTGAAATATAATTGGTTTTTGAAAGAGTTGATGAACAGTTTTATATTAAAACCGAGTTTTATAATTAAGTTATAAAAAGATTTTAAGCCAAGACGATAGCTTAGAGTGTTGAATTAAGGAAATTAAAGCGGGTTTAAGGATATGAAATAATATTTCCATAGGAAAGGAAATAAAGGATTTTTGTGAAATATAACGATATTTCCTAGTAAAAAGATGAGATTTAGAATGGATTTATTATAAAAAGGTAAGTGGCGATTATAGTGTTCAAATAACGAAACCAAAGGGGATGTCGGGACGATAGTTTTACGAATGACAAGTTGAATCAATGATTAATAATAAATGGGGTGTAATTAATAATAATAAAATAGAGATTGAATATAGTTATCAAATATTTTTCCCAACTATTATATTGAAAGGGTTTTGAAAAAAGATTAATATTTTATTGAAATGGTTATGAGAAGATTAATATACTGAAATGAGAATTGAATACCATGTTTTAAAGTATGGAATGTTTTAGAAATTTAACGTAACCATTCGTTAATTTGTTTTTAAATAAAAAGGGCCAAATGGTGCTGAGTACTGAACCAGTGAATCTATTTTCATTTTCATGATTGATTGATTGTTTATTTGATAGTTAAATAACCGACTATCAAATCTGACCTATACGATTGTTGGTACGGGAAGACCGGGATCGAATTTATATTCGAAAACCATTCCGTTCAGCAAATACGAAATATTGAAGATTTCAAGTACTAATCAAGACGAAGAAATTGAAGACCGTGGATCTTCATAAAACGGGAGGATTACTTACAATCTCTGGCTTAGCGGCCAGAGATACACTGTGATTCTGTCGTGGTTGAAATCTACGGATTGCAAGGACTTCTCGCTATTGGTCCATGGGGTGATTCCTATATTGGATGCAGTAGGAGAGTGCCTTCGGTTCATCCTGTTCCTGGATGACTTGTACGGACGAATGTCTGACAGAGTATTTCCAACGGGTCACGTACGTTGATTTCTTCAAACGTGTCATAGTTGGGTAGCTCCCAATTAGGGTATTTTTGTAGACATCAATTAGTGATATTCAGCGGATCTGACGATGTGGCATTCAAAGTAAATGGTGGCGTGCTATGTGTGGAAGAAGAATTCTAACCTCAAGCCTCACAACCGGGAAATGACAAAAATCGGGCAGGCAGCATGGCTATGTGGGTCGCACCCATTAGGGTGTATAATCACCTATCTAGAGAAATTCCTTAATCTACCAATGCTATCCCTTTGGGAAACGGTTGCTGATCTCAACCGTTGGTGATATACATTCGATACACTCAAGCGAAATTAGCGGTCGGTCAAGTGTGGGCCGGGTTGCAAGGCGTTCTTGCTGAACCCAGTGTATTCGCGTCTAGAGATACACTATCGGCAGGTGGTTCCATACCTTGTCATGGTCGAAATCCAATCACCAATAAGCACCTACGGCTTTGATTGTATACTATATATGTGGAGCGTGAGATGCAAGTGTTCCACTAGATTAATATTTACTTGTGTTTAGACACTATTATAATATCAGAAGATATATATGATTTTAAACTGTTTTGTGGTATCACAAGGTAAAACCATCCATATTTATGTGTGGATTTGGTCTTACGATTACCTTTTTTCTTTTGAAAAGATTTTTGAACTTTAAAATCAAGTTGGATGATCCCCTTAAACCTTGCAAGTTGTTCTCACTCTGGTCCACCAGACTGACCCGGTATTTGAAATGCTCAGGTTAGACCGGGTTGTACAGGTTCAGGTTATTGGATGCTGAAAGAGACGAGCTGGAAGAGTTCAGACGTATGATTCTATACAGTATTATTCCGCTGTGTGTTGTGTATAAGGATAGGTTATTATAGCTATCCAGATGAATTGATGTACTCTGATGATTGTAAGTACTTTACAAGTTCTCAATAAAAGTTATTTCTATATTATATTTTTGTTCCGCTACGATGTGAGACTCTGATTTTATCGTGTTGGTTCTTCTTCTTATTTCTTCTATTCTAATATTTCTTTCTTTCTTATCTCATCCTCTTATTTCTTTCTATTGGCATCTGGGTTTCCAGTACAATTTGGGTTGGACTGGTGTTGTTTGGTCAGTTCTAAAGGTACCAGAAATTCGGGTCGTCACATTCTGATTTCATTTCTTATGTTATCGGTATAAAATTGCTCTCTTTCATTTGAAAATACGTAGCTTTTCTATGTTAACCAATTTGCTGTTGTGTTGAAATATCATCCAAGCACTATCTTTGTGATGCCATGACTCATTGAATTTTGATATTTTTTTGTAAATCCTTTTGCATGTTGAATTAGTATTTCCTGTGAATGTAGGTGCAAAATTTCATCTCAATCCTACGACGTTAGGTTGTTGGAATGTTTCCTAGAAGTTGTGGTTTCATCAATATTTCAACCTGAAACTATATCTATAAAGTGGGTCGACCTACTATTCCTCTGGGTTGACCCTGGGGTTGACACACATGAATAGTGGGTTGAACGACCTTAAGGATTTTGTGTAGGAAGTTTTTCCTACTCCCATGTGTTCCTATAGATAGTTTGTGACATTTTTGAGCCCAATTACTTGATTTTAAGTGATTTTCTAAGGTTTTATGGCTTGATTCTCCACTCTATTAACATAAGAAACCAAGTTTATACCTTAGCTAATCTGAATTCCGTATTTTGTTGAATTTATAATGATTTATTTGTTGAGATTCTTAATTAGATTCTAATGATGTTGAGTACACATCACACGGTTTTGAACTAGTTTTCGATATATAAATAAATATCGATTTCTTTATAGTTTTGAGTTAAAACGAGTTACTAGTTTTGGTTTTGAAAATATATAGCCCTAAAATTATAGTATAAAACCTATTTATATATGTAAGGATTTTGTAAAGAAAACTATTGGTTTTTGGTAAATCGTTTTATAAACTTATTTTAGAAAATCAAGTATTTCTTATATAAAAACTACACTTTTTGCAATCTTTGAGATGAGGTAATGGAAAGTAAACGATATCGTAAACTCTATGGTAAAGGAGACGATGGTGTAAGAAATCAGTTAATTCCAGTAAAGTTTGATTGGAGCCAATGATTTGTTGATGATGATTTGATGATTTCCAATGTGAAGTTAAAAATCGGCCTGTGAACCAAATAGTGAGAACGTGTGGTATGAGACAGACTGTTACCACTGTATGGGTTACTGACTGAGAGTCAATGATGCATATTGTGGGGGGATATGCCAGTAATTGCTTTGGGGTAAGCTAGGACTCGAGGGAGTCACGTATACTATAACAACCCGAAATTTCAGAACCAATTTTAAATTTTTATTTTAGCTATTTTAATGAATTTTGGACATTTAAAATGATTTATTTTAAATAATAACGACTAAAAATTTATTTTAATCGAAGTTAGAATGAATAAATTTATTTTAATTATATAACGAGCTTGAAATGACACGGTAGTTCGAAAATTCGATTCCAAATTTCAAATGAACGTAAAGGATTCAAAACAAATCAGATTTCAGTAAAACAAGAAACATTTGATTCTGTTGAATAATATCTTTCCATTGAATGTGAAAAATCCAGATTTGATAACGGGAATTGAAAGTTATTTCCAGTTTAAAATTCAGAATAGTCGCTATGGAATTTATACATATTTTAAATAATATATATTCCTTAAAAAGCAAATGACCTATGTTTTCAATGAAACCAGTTTTGTTAGATCCGGAATGTCAAATTATAGCTAGATTCCAATTTTCATAATTTTTGGAATTAATATGTGAGCATGTTGAATTTAAACGTGTTTGGTAATTTAAGTTTGAAATTAATCGACTTGTAAATGACTGATTTTCAAACAGTCTCAAAATTTGACGAAATTAGTTTTATTAGGACCGTATCGTCAAAACATAGCTAGATTTATTTTTCTGGAATTTTTGGAGTCAGTATGTGGGCCCAGTAAATTAAAATGTATGTTAAATTCAATATATATTGATTTATATTTTAAATTTATTGAAAACTTATCATAGCAGCCGAATTGGGTTTCGAAACATATCCCATTGTGTTTGGAATGAGGTATTTAGCTAGGGGCGATAGTCGTTGGGTGTCGTTTGGAGTTCGAATGAAAAGTCAACTTTTATATAAAAATAAAAATATTAAATTATATATATATAAACTCCCTCCCCCTTTTCCCTTTCTCTCTCCCTTACGTCGCTCAGAGAAAAAAACAAAAAAACGAATCCCTCATCAGCCGCCGCCGCCAGAGCCGCGACCTCTCCTCGCACGCTGCGCCGTCTGTCGTCTCCCCCTCCTTTGCCTCCCTTCCCTCTCTTCCTTCTCCAGTTAGAAAAACCCGAACCCATTCAACCCCCAAACCCTAATACGCCACCATAGGGCCCTAGCGTCGCCACCTCCGGTGCTGCACCACCACCCCATGCCCTTCCACCAACCACCGCTGACAGCCGTGGGCCCCCCTCTCCTAAAAAAATCCAATTTTTAATATAAAACTCGTATGCGTTTAACCCCCTCTCTCTGCTTCCTCCTTCGCACTACCACCGTGAGATTTAGCCCTCAACAACACTGACTATGAGTTTTTATTTTTATTTTTAATCGTCTATTACTTAAATAGGAAAGCAGAAACCACTTCCTTGTATTCTTACACGTGTCAATATGAATGGACCTTTATTTAAAATGGAAACACGCCTACATGAAATACCGGTTTTACACGTCACGTTCGATATTTGTTCAATCTTTTCCCAAACTCACTCATCTCTCTCTCTCAAACGAAACCAGCTATAGTAACGGAAATGTTGAAAAAGAAATGGCGGATCTGGAAATTACAGGGCTTAAAAAAAATTGCGGATCTGCTGATTTCTCTTAATCCTGCAATGCATTTTTTTCAGTTGAACTGGATTAATCGCCCTCAATTAGATCTTCGAGCATTGAACGACTTTCTACATGCATCTGCAGCAGCTAATCTGAAACTAGCCCAGGTATCAAAAGGGGTACTGGATGTCTACGGGCAAAGGATAATGCCTAATAGGTACGATTGTTATATCTTCTAATCACCCATAGTCTGCGATAATTTTCCCTTTAGTTTTTCTAATTTCTTCTTTCATCTATCTAATTTCTTATAATGGGTTATGTATAATTGTTATGTTGCTATGTAAATGAACAGATTATAATTTTGCTTAGATGTACTTAAGAATTACTGATAAACCACTGCTATATTATCTATGTTTTTGTAATTTAGACGCATCTAATGTAGAATAATCTAATTTTCTTTGAAATATTATGACTTCCCAATAACAGTAATAAACTATGGTTATACTACTTTGTTTAAATCGTTTAATATTTCCTTCGTTTAATGAAAGTCTTCAACTACAGTAACCGATTACAAGATGATGGGAATGGGGGATATTTTATTTTGACTATAAGATAAAACTAAACGCAAAACTTCCTTACAGTCAATTCCCAACTACGACGAACATTTGATATGTTCATACCTTATGTTATACCATAGTACATACCAGTTGATAAGTATCCTACGTAATCACTTAATTCATTTTCTTTAATTTTAACACGTATATATTGTAATTATAATTTTGTACTTCAGAATAATTTAAACCGTGTACAGATCAATATGTGCAGATCAGACTTAAACTTGGCTTTTAAATTTAATTCACTGTCAGTTGAACAAATTCTCAGTGAATCCATATGATTTGGGTATACCTGCTGTCTCAAGTACTATAACGGATTTTTCTCTTTCTTCCTCTATTTTTTTTTTGGATTCAAAATTCACTACTTATTGTATGAATTTTCCGTCTATCAACTTGATATGTAATCACAAAATATTCTTTCATGCAACTTAATTTGACTGTGCAAATAAAAATAATAAATATACAGTCATGCTCATATGATGGCTTTCTTGGTTAGTAAGCTTTCCACTATTCAAAAATTATGAAAATTGAATTTGCACTTCTAAATTGTTCAAATATTATCATCCCTTAAACACAACAATTAAATAATTTCCATATGTTCTTGCATTTTGCTATATATTTGTGTTACCACAGAAACCTATAAACACTTCATATTTTAAATTGAAGTAAACAAAATTCGGCTAGTTTGATGAAAATTTCTTCGTTTTATGGTCAATGATAATATCATAAGAGTATTCCTTATGATAGAAAATGGATATGGTTCAATTCGTCAAATTGAACGCCTATACAAATGTGATGCTATTTCAAAACTCTATCCGTAGTTAGAGCTAAGGAACTCGAATGTCCGCTACGCTGGTCCCCCTTTTAATGCTCACCCTAACAAAAGCATCAATTCCCCACTCGATTTGTAGGTAAAACAGGGGATAAAAACTCCTGTTTTAAGAGATGCAGAGCTCTGGGAGCTAAGATTTGAACCCCCGACCTCAAGGAACCTTCTGTCCATGGTCGCTAAGCTGCCCTGACCAAATCAAATATGCACACAGACAATGCGATGTTTTATTTTTGTCATGGATAACGTGTAAAATGATGGGTTTTTAATATGGAAGTAAGATGTTCAAATATCCAAAAACTATGGCAATGTTAAAATATGTGCCATGGTCGAACTTCTTACATGGAATTTCATGTTTCATCTCCTTCACATTTCCACATAACTCATAAGGATGAGATAATTGACGGGTTTTTTTTTAAAATGGGACACTATTCTAATTGCTTTTTAGACTTTGTTATACATGCTCAGATTTATATGCTTTACTTTTTCTCTTATTTTTAACTGTTTATCATTATCATTGAACATTTCATCCAATTTGAGAACTACGTAACACCAACTACTTATAATATGATAAAGTCATCACAAAAACATTTGTGCAAATAATATTTTTCTTCTCATCGAAAATATAATTTTGATTTATATGATGTAATTTTTCAAGTTATGAATTCACTCTTGGGTGGAAAAAAAGAGTATTGGATAGGAAAGGGAAAGATTGAGTGACTAAATCTAACTTCAATATACACACACAATAAATTTTTATTAATGCTAACTTTATCTTTTAGCACTTTAGAAAAGCTTAACCAAGCTAAAGTATTTTCATTTTATAGTAGAAGATTACATTCATTATCTTGGTTCATATAGCCATAAGGCCACATTATATTTTTAGGCACATGTGTGTACATCTATATAAAAAACACTATGTGCTAATTAGAACATATAAAGAGACAAACAACTATGTAGATTTTATCGTAGACATTTATTGTCTTTGCAAATGCTTCTGTCGATGATCATTAACAAATTGCCTAATTTTTTGTGGTTATTTCATGAATTTTGTTTGTCCACTTTCTCCTGTTACAACTAATAACTCTCCTATAATCGCTGGTTCTTTTAAAACGATGAACATTCCATCGAGCTAATCATATATTTATGCACTGCTCCTTATTGTATGCCGTTAGATCATCAAATCACTTGATAAATTATGGAAATGGAGAGTTGTTTAATAATTTTGGATGGTTAAACCTGTATCCTTTCATTTATCTAATTTTCATTTTATTTTAATAAAATCGAATTATATATTATCTTCCCCATTCTTACCTGGGTTATAATTCTTTGATTTTGGATTCCCATCTTCCGAGTGTTGCCTTTACATAATTGTCTATTGTTTATTTTAGTTTTATTTTACTATTGTCTATTATTACTATTTCACATCTGTGTTGATCACCACTTAGCTCTACTTAGGATTGGATTATTCGTAATAGCGCAAAACAAGTTTATCCATTCAATCGGTTTCACACGCATCTTTCATTTCAGGCATCTTTCTACTAGCCATTACACTCATGCATCTTTCATTTCAGACATCTTTCTACCAGCCATTACATTCATGCAACTAGCCGTTACATTCATGCATCTTTTATTTCAGGCATCTTTCTATTAGCCATTACATTTATTAGCTATAAATTTGCAAACTATTGTATCCAATCCAGTAATCCGTATCATTACATCTTCTTGAATAATAAAATCTTCTCAGCTATTCTTCTATATGGTATCAGAGCCTAATTGCCGAAAGGCTTAATCATCAAGCAGAAAGTTGATTTTGTTTTATTCTCTCCTCAGATTGGATCCTTATCACTAGAGCTCAAACCATCTTCACCAAGCATTAATTGGCTGCTGATTTGAGATCTTACCGAGCTCAACTGCAAATTTTTCATTCTTCCTCACATGATCTCTAATCTTTTACGGCCAACAACAATGAAGCAACCTCCGCTGTTTTAGGAAGTATGGGCACAGTGCTCCACCAAACCACCATGACCTGATTAAACCAAAAAGCCAAATTATCACCACGTCTCTAGACGAAGACAATTATATTCTATGGAAATATCAAGTAGAGATCGCTTTAAGAGGGTGTGATTTACTGCCGTACATTAATGGGACAATAACAGTCCCACCAGTGATGATAACCAATCCAGAAAGAGAACTTGTGCCTAAACCAGACTACACATAGTTTTAAAAACAAGACAACCTCCTCTCCTCATGGCTCCTATCGTCAGTAAGTTCGAATTTATTATCACAAATAGTTGGATGTAGCACATCTTATGAAATATGGAAAACAGATGAACAAATTTTTAGTTCTCAATCTGCAGCTAGAATTATGCAGTACAGGAGGGAATTACAAAACATTAGAAAAGAAGGCCTAAGTATGAAAGAATACTTGGGTAAAATAAAAAAACATATGCAACAAACTGAATGTTGTAGGTCATAAAATCAATAATAATGAGCAAATCCTATTTATTACGCGAGGGCTGGACGATGAATACGAGACTCTAATAACTGTTATAGCAACACAACAAAATTTACCGGACTTACAGTTTGTTCGATCAGCACTCCTTGCCCATGAAGGCAGGATTGAACAAAGGAAAATAACACAGGGAGAGTTTTCAGCTAATTATGCCACTGGTAAAGCAAAACAGACACAAAGCAACAACTATGGCAACATGAATAAACAGGAAAATCAATACCAGCATGGGAATCGACCACCAAGAGGAGGAAATCAACCCCAAAGAGGTCGTGGACGCGGAAGATGGAACAATAACAATCGTGTTAAATGTCAGATATGCCAGAAATTTGGACACATGGCAAACAAATTCTATTTTAGGTACAACTCTGAAGGCAATACTTCACAGAAAAATGCTCAAGCCAACACAGCAACCATGAGAGGATTAAACATGAATAACAATGAGCTGAACAAAAGTCAAAGTGCAAGCAATGATGATGCAAACAAGAATGATGATACCAATCCTGAAGAGTGGTATCCAGACTCAGGTGCTGCCCACCATATCACCAATAATCTCCAAAATTTAAACATAGGAAGCAAGCGCTACTCAGGTATGAAATCTCTACACAAGGGAAATGGTGAAACCGCTAGTATAACTCACATCAGTAAGGGTACTATACTTGGTAAAAGACAATTCAAATTGAATAATTTACATAGAGTACCCACTGTCAACAAAAATTTATTAAGCGTATCAAAATTTGCCAATAACAATAACGTATACTTCGAGTTTCACCCAAATTTCTGTTTAGTTAAAGATTCACTAAGCCAGGATATATTACTATAGGGTAATCTACATGATGGCCTGTACAAATTCAGCAACTTGAAGACCGCCAATTCTAGTAAAGGATTTTGGTGTAATAATCTAGATGTTAGCAGTAATGATAATTGTACTAGGAACTTTTATAATAATGACAGTAATAGATGCATCAAAAATACTAGTTAATGTAATTCTCTTGAATCATGACATGTTAGATTGGGTCACCAAAGTCTTGAAACTGTTAGAATAATTTTAAATAACAATAATATCTCTTTTGATAATAACACACTTGTCAAGCACACATGCACACATTGCCAACTCGGCAAAAGCCACAAACTTCCGTTCAGTGATTCTAAAACTATTTATGATAAGCCTCTGGAGCTTATAGCGGCTGACTTGTGGGAACCAGCGCCACTAAATTCATATCAGGGACACATGTACTATCTTTCCTTTGTTGATGCATATTCTGGAGATACGTGGATATACATACTTAAAAACAAATCTGAAACATGCAATATGGTAATAAAATTCATAACATATGTTGAAAAACAAACTGTCAAAACTATGCAAACTGATTTTTTGGAGGGGGGGGAGGGTGCAGAATTCAAACCACTTGCTAATAATTTTTCCAAAAGAGGAATAAAACACAGGTTAACCTTCCCTCACACATCTAAACAAAATGGTTTAGTGGAAAGAAAACATAGACACATCGTAGAAACAGGCTTAACTTTAATGTCTCAAAGCGCCTTACCTATGAAATACTGGAATGAGGCATTTTATAGTTCTGTTTTTCTCATTAATAAGCTACCCACTAGAGTGTTAAATAATAAAACACCACATGGATTGATATATAATATAAGGCCAGATTATAACTTCTTAAAATCATATGGCTGCTTATGTTTTCCATGTTTGAGAGACTATAATATATACAAACTAAGCATGAGATCAAGTCCATGCACGTTTATTGGGTATGCTCAAAATCAGAAAGGATATAAATGTTTGGACAAAAATGGTAGAATTTATGTTTTAAGACATGTTATATTTGATGAAAATATTTTTACCTTTGCAGGAAAACAAGAAACCAAAGACAGAAGTATGGGACACATCACTATAGCTGAGCAGTTCAAACCTTTTATCACTGAACCACTTATAGACGATGCTTACCAAGAATCACATAACACCAATATGCAAGATGTACACGAGGAAGATACAGATGCAAGCAATATTGAAGGAAACATTGATCAACCTTATCATGACATGAACAACAACAATATGGAAAGGAACAGTAATACAAACACAAATGCAAGCTCAACTACACGACAGGAGGCACAAATGCAAGCTTATCATGACGTTAACAACAATAGTATGGAAGGGGACAACAATACAAACACAAATGCAAGCTCAACTGCACAACAGGAGGCACAACAGACACAAGCTAGATACCACATGACCATGAGATCAAGGAGTGGCTTTTTCAAACCTAAAATATACAATGTTTCCATGGTTGAGACTAAGCTTGCAAATTTTGGCCAAGCAATAAAATCAAATAAGTGGAAAGAAACTATGAATATTGAATATGAAGAACTCATGAGAAATAAAATATGGAGTCTCGTGTCACCGCCAAAACACAAGAACATAATTGGATGCATGTGGATGTACAAAATAAAAAGGAAAGAAGATGGAACCATTGACAAATACAAGGCCAGACTGGTGGCCAAAGGTTATGCGCAGCAGTTCGGCTTTGACTTTAACGAGACATTCTCCCCAGTAATTAAACCCACAACCATCAGAATAATACTAACTATAGCTTTAAGCCAAGGTTCGTCAACAACGCCTTTTTAAATGGAGAATTAAATGAAGAGGTGTATATGCAACAACCAGAAGGATATACGAATGGAGACAAAGTTTGCAAATTACACAAGGCCATTTATGGTTTAAAACAAGTCTCGAGGTCGTGGTATGAGAAACTAAAATCTACCCTATCTAACATGGGTTTCAAGCAAGCAATGTCTGACAATTCTTTATACATGAAGAAGAACACAGTGGGAACTATTTTCATACTGGTATACGTGGACGACATGCTTATAATAGGAGACAACGATCAAAAAATAAGTAGAATTGTACACTTATTAGATAAAAGTTTCGCTATCAAAGATCTGGGTGAGCTAAAATATTTCCTTGGAATACAAGTGATCAAAAGAAATAACAAAGATCTAATCTTGTCACAGCAGAATTATATTTCAGAGATTTTGCAAAGAGCAAATATGCATCACGCAAAACATTTACCAACACCGATGATCAGCAATCTACGGCTTTCTAAACATAAAGGTGAGACCATAGATAATGTTAAGCAGTACAGAAGTATAATCGGGGCACTGCAATATGCAACCATCACAAGACCCGACATATGTTATAGTGTGAACAAATTAAGTCAGTACATGCAAAACCAACTGACAGAACATTGGATAGCATTGAAAAAATTTCTAAGATACTTACAGGGCACGAGATATCATGGAATAATTCTGAAATCAGAGAAAGAATGCAACTTACAATGCTTCAGCGATGCCGGTTGGGCAAATGACATTAATGATAGAAAGTCGGTGTCAGGATACTGCGTTTACCTAGGATCCAACATCATTTCATGGTGCACGAAGAAGCAGCAGACTACCTCCAGATCCAGCACAGAGGCCGAATACAGAGCACAGTTTTACTATCACTTAACCCAATCCAACATTCAAGGACAAAGCACCTCGAAATTGACCTCCACTTCGTAAGAGAAAAAGCACAAGCCGGATGATTGACAATTTCTCATGTACCAGCGTATTACCAAAGAGCCGATGCCCTCACCAAAGCTCTATCGACTAAAAACTTCATCAGAATGAGAGAGGAGCTGAGGATAATAGATGGAGGTGAAAATGGAAATGAGAGTGGAAAACCAGATCTAATTGAGGGGGCGTAATAGTGCAAAACAAGTTTATCCATTCAATCGGTTTCACATGAATCTTTCATTTCAGGCATCTTTCTACTAGCCGTTACATTCAGGCATCTTTCATTTCAGGCATCTTTCTACTAGCCGTTACGTTCATGCAACTAGCTGTTACATTCATGCATCTTTCATTTCAGACATCTTTCTACTAGCCGTTACATTTATTAGCTATAAATTTGCATACTATTGTATCCAATCCAGTAATCTGTATCATTACATCTTCTCGAATAATAAAATTTTCTCAGCTATTCTTCTATAATTCGTATTAAGACATTGCTGATCATATCAAAAAATTATGGTGCTTAAGCATATATGCATGAAAATAACAGTGTTTTATTCTATGAATGTTTTTGCTATCTACAACCGTTTTCATTTTCTCAGCGGCTCAATCTTTTATATTTATTTGCAAGTGATTTTTTTTATTTTTTTTATGTATGTCCCGCTTAGGTTCAATACATTTTATCCACTTATCGTACAACTTTTTTCCATTCACAACGTATTTGAATTGTTTGATATCATTCAATGTAGCTGACAGTACTTTTTTCTGCATGTAATTTACAGTTTTTAACTTTAGTTAATGGATATATTTATTTGAAATGCTAATTAATATATCGAAATATGATATTCGTTTTATTATAAATCTTGGGCAAAATTTCAATGGTTGCGTCAACAACTTTATATATATGCAGGTGGCTGTTGTTTTTTTTATATATGCGTGTCGGACTATAATAAACAGTTTTATACTAACTTATTACATATTTCTTTTGATGCACTATAAAAGATAAAAAAAAGCTTGCAAAACATGGACTATTGAATACATTGGTGTTTTTGATTGAAACTGAAATATATTCAATAAATCTTATCAACCGACTGTTTTCCTGATATTCCCATTGTCTCTCATGATCATACACACGCTTTTACCCTTAGGCTATGAATTTGAAGTTTTTCAACATAAATTGATTTAAGTTTAAAATTAATTAAAAAAAAGCAACAATAGAGCAAGCTAAACTTCATGTATTACTACATTTGAAGCACATGCTGTAGAATGTGTAGGAATGAGCTAATAACTCTTCATTCCAAAACATTTCTCACTATTAATAACTATCTATTTCAAAACACAACTCCTTATTCTTTCCAGCTTATTATAACAAATTATTTAAGAGTGTCAAGTTGATATTTTGTGCAAATGTTTTATTGTAAATAGATAGCTTCAATGTATTGTAATATATGTTGTTAATAATTGAGTAAGATTCGCTCCAAGGCACGAAAGATTCGCTGTCTTTCAAGAATATTTTCCCCTTTCTAAATCACAATGGGTTGATTGAAAACCTTCTTTCAGGATACAATGGAGGATATCTATGCAAGTTGTGATTACTTGCACAGATCAGAAGAAGCACTTGAAGTTATTTTGATGATGCAGATGATTGAGGAATTCGAGAAAGAAAAAAGTGAAATCGTGATGAGGGAACATTGCATTATATAGACGACGAAACATCTATTCGTTTACGGGTGTGTCTTTTGAATTTGAACGGTCAAGACCTTTTCCAACGGTTGTTACCGTTAAGGTTTTGGAAAACTTCCAACATTCCCTACCTTTTTTCAAAACTTCACCTATAAACCAATATCTTAAGCATCACCATAGAAAGTAGTACATATATGAAAGTAGCTTACGGCTTTGAACTTTCACTTATTGTAAACAACTCAAAGTTTGTAAAGGTGCTATGGTGAACGAGTCTTGAACCAAGGACCTTTTTGTGACTTACCGGAGTCATCACACATGCTAATTTCATAGCAAAGTGCAATTCTTTATTCCTACGCATTAATGGCCTTGCGTAATATCCTGATTTAATGAATGTTATAGAGATGGTCCAATCTCATAGAAAGCGGCCTAACTTTCTCATTCATATAGGTGGGTTTTAACTAAAGTGATTCTGCGAGTCACTCCTTCATACAATTGAACCCATTAAGAATTTACATCATCCTCTATCTTGCAAAATTTATACACTAGAGATTTTTCTTTTGAAATGGGATCTTATTATTGTACTCTAATGTATCACCAATTTCATACTTCAACTTGTTTTTACCCTTTGAACTTTGTCTGTTTTTCAAAACATAAGTAAGGTTCCTATTGAAGAATGAATTCACATAGACCTTAATCCCATTCCTGTGATGTTTTCGCAATCATCTCTCTAGCCAGTCCTTTCGTCAAAGGATCTGCTAAATTATTCTTTGATTCAACATAATCGACTACAATTGCTCCTCGTTTGAGTAATCCTCTAATAAATTGATGTCGAAGGCTAAGATGTCTTTGTTTACCATTGTAAGTCTTTTGTGCCACTTTGTACAAAGTAGCTTGACTATCGCAATGTACCTTAATAGCTGGAGTAGGTTTCATCCAAATCGGAATATCTATCAATAGCTCTCTTAGCCATTCAGCATCTTTACATGCATCTGCAAGTGCTATAAACTCTGCCAACATAGTCGAGTCTGAGATGCATGTTTGTTTCTTAGAACTCCATGATATGGCAGCCCCACCTAATGTGAATATCCATCCTGAAGTGGACTTAGAGTTAGATTCTATATTGTTCCAACTTGCATCTCTGTAACCTTCAAGTACTGATGGTTCTCCCTTGAAAACCAAGCCATGATTCATAGTCCGTTTCAGATATCTTAGAACTCTTGATATTGCATTCCAATGTTCTCTTCCTGGATTACTAGTGAATCGACATAAGATTCCTATAGCATATGCTATATCTGGTCTAGTGCAGTGCATGGCATACATAAGACTACCAATCACACTGGCATATTTCAACTGATCGCAACATCTACCAGTATTTTTCATTAATTTGACACTAGGATCAATGGGTGTTTTTGCTAAAGGGAGATCTAAGTGATTGTGTTTCTTAAGAACGCTTTCAATATAATGAGATTGTGTTAATAAGATTGATCCTTCTTTTCACACTATTTTGATTCCTAAGATTACATTTGCTTCTCCCAAATCTTTCATGTCAAAATTAGATTCTAGAATCTTGTTAGTTTCTATTATACTTTCTATATTTGAACCAAATATTAGCATATCATCCACATACAAATAGACAATTACACATATTCCATCTTTGTATGTGGAGTATATACACTTGTCTGCTTCATTCACTTTGAACCCTTTTGATAGCATGACTTTATTAAATTTTTCATGCCATTGCATTGGAGCTTGTTTTAATCCGTAAAGAGATTTTGAGAGTTTACAAACTTTCTTCTCTTGTCCGGATAAAACAAATCCCTCAGGTTGCTCCATATACACTACTTCTTCCAAATCACCATTTAAAAATGCAGTTTTTACATCCATTTGATGGACAATTAAATTGTGAATTGAAGCAAGTGATAATAACAGACGTATTGAAGATATTCTTGCTACTAGAGCATATGTATCAAAGTAATCAATACCGTGGTGTTGTTTATATCCTTTAGCAACCAACCTTGCATTGTATTTATTGAGCCATCGGCATTTAATTTTCTTTTGAAAATCCATTTGCTTCCTATTGGTTTTGATCCAGGTGGTAGATCAACCAAAGTCCAAGTTTGATTTGACAAGATAGAATTCATCTCATCTTTAATCGCATCTTTCCAAAAACTTGCATCACGACAAGTTACTGCTTCCCTATAAGTTTGTGGATCACTATCATTACTAAGAGTTATCTTAGTTTGGTTTGTGATTTTATTTATATCTCCTTTTACCAAGTACGTCAAAAAATCTGGACCAAAGTTCCTTTCAACCCTTTGTCTTTTGCTTTTGCGGGGTTCTATGTCCAAACTTGGTGAAGTCGATTCTTTATGAATCTCTTTAGCAGTACCATGAATTTTGGTATTATCTTCCGAGGAAGATTTAAACATATACTCAAAGAATTCTGCATCGATTGATTCTATCACATCATTTGTTTCTAACTTCAGAAATCTATATGCAGAAGTATTTTGAGCATATCCAACAAATACACATTTATATGTTTTGCTTCCTAACTTTGTCATTTCTGGGTGTGGTTTTCTTACATAAGCCAAACATCCCCATACTTTTAAACGACTAAGATTAGGTTTTCGATTATACCACAATTCATAAGGAGTTTTGCTAATTCTTTTCATAGCAACTCTGTTTAGGATATAATATGCACTTAGAAGTGCTTCTCCCCACCAACAATCAGATAAGCCAGAACTTAACGACATACAATTAACCATATTAATTAAAGTTCTATTTTTTCGTTCAGCAATACCATTTGATTCTGGTGAATATGGTGGTGTAAATTCATGGATTATCCCATTAGATTCACAGAACTCTAAAAGTTCTATTGATTTATATTCGCCACCTCTGTCGGATCTTAGTACTTTAATTTTATGATTTAATTTATTTTCAACTGTTGCTTTATATATAAGAAACTTGCTCAGAACTTCATCCTTACTTTTTAGTAGGTATATATAAGTATATTTTGAATAATCATCAATAAACGTTACAAAGTATTTGTTTCCTCCTCGTGAAACTTTACTATGTAAGTCTACAACATCAATATGCACAAGTCCAAGCAATTCAGTTGTCCTACTTACTGATTTATGTGATTTACAAGTTAATTTTCCTTGCACACATATCTCACACTTATCAACAATTTCACTGCTGCATTTCGAAATAAGTCCTAGATTATGCATATTTCGAACAACATTATAGTTAATATGGCCTAATCTACCATGCCATAGGGGTAAAGATTCAACAATATAAGCAGAAACTGATTTTATTAAATTCATTTTGAACATTCCATTACATGAGTACCCTTTTCCAATAAATACATTATTTTTGGACATAACAACACTATCTGATTCAATGACGAACTTAAACCCTCCTTTGTTGAGACGATCTCCAGAAATTAGATTCTTCGTCATTTCTGGAATATGAAATACATCAGCCAAAGTCAGAACTTTCCCTGAAGTAAACTTCAGAGTAATATTCCCAATACCAGCAACTTTGGCACGAACATTATTGCCCATTTTGACTTCCTTTACTTCGCTGCATTCTTTATAAGTCTGAAACTGTGACTTGTCATTACAGATATGAATGGTTGCTCCTGTGTCTAACCACCATCCATCTTCAACTGTAACAGAGTTGGCTTCCTCTACAACAGCGACCAATTTAGGTTCGTTTTCAAAATCAGCAACGATGTTAACCTGTTTATTCTTTTCTTTCTCATCTCTTATGTGAATTCTGCATTCCCGGGCATAATGACCAGGTTTCTTACAGTAAAAGCAATCACCTTTGGGCTTCTTGGATTTCTCCTGCTTATTCCCATTGGAATTATATTTCCTTTTCTTCCCATTACTATGATTCTTAGAAATTTCTCCCTGAACCACATTTGCTTTTTCTGTTTCCTGATCTTCTTTCTTATCTCTCTTACGAGATTCTTCCTCAATACGCAAATGTCGTATGAGGGATTCCAGAGAGTGTGTTTTTTCCTCATGCATCAGTTTCTTTTTGTATCCATTCCAAGTACTAGGTAATTTTGCAATTACAACTCCCACTTGAAATGCTTCAGGAAGTTCTATTTTTGCATCCTTTAGTTTACTAACAATCAAATTTAATTCATGGGCTTGGGAAACAATATCAACATCATCATTCATCTTATAATTAATATAATTACTTATTAGAAATTTCTGATTACTTGCCTCTTCAATGCGGTACTTGACATCCAGAGAGCTTTTGCGCCATCTATAGTTCTGTGTGCACTGTATACTGAATCTGAAAGTGCATTAAGAATGTGCCCTCGACAACGAAAGTCTTCATTCTTTCGCTTCTTCCATAATTCCTTTAATTCCTTTTTTCGTTGTTCTGAATCTGCAGCCTTTTCTTCAGGAATTGGTTCTAAATCATCACTTATTATATGGTTCAGACCAATGGTAGTAAGAAAGAATAAAAAAAAATTCCTGCCAGCGTGTAAAATTATTGCCATCAAATCTTTCAAGGCGGGTGAGATCCTGATTCATTACTTGGAGTGATTGCGCTGTAATTCTACTGAGTGGCGAATCTTGAACAGAAGACATTCTTGAAACTGTTGTTAATAATTGAGTGAGATTCGCTCCAAGGCACGAAAGATTCGTTTTCTTTCAACAATGTTTTCCCCTTTCTAAATCACAATGGGTTGATTGAAAACCTTCTTTCAGGATACAATGGAGGATATCTATGCAAGTTGTAATTACTTGCACAGATCAGAAGAAGCACTTAAAGTTATTTTGATGATGCAGATGATTGAGGAATTCGTGAAAGAAAAAAGTGAAATTCGTGATGAGGGAACGCTGCATTATATAGACGACGAAACATCCATTCGTTTATAGGTGTGTCTTTTGAATTTGAATGGTCGAGACCTTTTCCAACGGTTGTTACCGTTACGGTTAGCGAGGGCGTTGCCCCCGCACCCCCACCTTGGGGGGTTGCCACCCCCTTGGACCCCCTCCGTAGGGGATCATATTTGACAAAGGTTTTGGAAAACTTCCAACAATATATCCCATCTATACGTAATTCTTTTGTTAATTAATCTGATGCTAATACAATGCAATATGCATCATGTACCAATATATCATTTGTTTAATATAATCATATGGCAGTTGGATGAGTCTATGAAACGCAACTGAACGTTCATTCTAAGTGACTTGAACGCATATCGACTAGATACAGATCAAGCATTCACATATCCTCTGTAACTTTTGTTAATTCACCAATTTAAGAATTATGCATATGACTATATTTTGTAGGAAATTGATCATGGATTTTGGTATTAAACTAAATAATTTAACTGAAACAATTTGGTTTTTGGCCTAAAAAGCACTCCTTTCATGTTTGTTATAGATTTTGAGTTAACTTCCTTTTTACGTACTGCCTCCGTATTTTGATTTGCTACAGCTTTGTTCATCGCCATACAAAACAATAATTACATTACTCCTAAAATGTTTTCTTTTTTCCTTCTGTATTTTAACTAGGATTTCTGAGTGATAAAGAACATGCAGAGTTGAATGAGGAATCACAAAGCATGATGTAGGGGTCCCACATTGGTAGTGCAAGCAAAGGTGATAATCTGGTATTGACAAAGCTGGTAAACTGGTACTAACAAAGCTCGTAGAAATAATACTGCAGTAGTTGGAAATGTATATGATTTATGTTGTTAATGTAAAGTATGTTTTATCAACTTTGGTACTATATTTACACGTTCTATCTTAACGGCAGGTTATATGCTCATAGGTAATAATTCATAGTATACGCCAAATTGCAAGCTGTAACAATATAGAATATTTAATCATATGTTGTCCTTTGGGTCCTAGCTTTAGGCATTCTTATGCATTAGTCTTAATTTCTCCTCAAGCCATTTACTTAACTTTACTTCCATGCAGTGTAATGTTTTTAATTATGATAACTATATATAGATATAAAATGAGATAAGTAGGACTTACTATTCCATGTAGTATTAAAATTTTATTTTTCTATTAACAGTAAGCAGGCCACTTAACTGGGCTAATGCAAGCGGAGTTGCATAAAGTAGATTCAAAATTCAGTGCAATGGTACCATAGTTTTCAAAAAAAAAAAAATTACAACAACAAAATTCATATTAATTTGGGGTTTGATGCATCATTCTAAGTTAATGACAAAAAAATTCATGTAACTTTTACATCTACAGTTTTCTTAAATGCACATAACACATCCTTAAACATGCATCCTACAGGGTTGATAAAATCAATCAGGAAAGTGAAGCATGTTATTCTTCCAACTGATTATGTAATAATAAAAGAAAGCATAAAGAAGAGTCAGTACAAGTCCAGATATCCATATGAGGATATACAGTAATCTGTATGCACCAACGAAGAAAACATATTGCCCAATCAAATGGTGCTGCAAAGTTGCAAACGATGCTCTCATTTTATGTAGTTTTCACTATTAAGTATCGTATAACATGCTGCAAACGGTGCTTTCATTTTATGGAATAAACAAGCGAGCAAAATGCATAACCTGTTCTATAGGTTAGGTATGCCATTTTACTGAACAGTTTGAACATATATATTATATATATATATATATGTATGTATGTATGTATATATATATGTATGTATGTATATATGTATGTATGTGTATATTCATATACATATATATACATACATACATACATATATATATATACATACATACATACATATATATATACATACATACATACATATATATATATATATCTTATATATAATGCAAATAATTGCCCAAATGAAGCCTTTTTTGAACTATCAGAAATGTCCTCCTTCGCTATACGTCTTTGTATTATCACATAAGGGTACCTTTGGTCATTTATACCCCATTTTCCTTTCTTCCGTTGACTCGTCTACCCATCCCACCCTTATTGCCTCCCCCACTACCCAGACATCAAAATTTTCAACTGTTCATCCATCTCCTCCTTTCCCAAATTCCTTCGCCTGGAACCCCAACAACGCGATCGAACTTTGCCAATTTGAAGCACCAGCTGTGCTCCTTCCTCCACCAACATTAAGATTTCCTCCCCATCTCCTTCTTTCCCAAATTCCTTCGCCTGTTACCCCAACAGCATGGTCGAACTTTGCCAATTCGAAGCAACAACTGTGCTCCTTCCTCCACCTACATTAAGGTTTCCTCCGTACTCTAATTAAGCAATCCTTCGACCATTTTATTTTTCTACACTTCGTATGGTATATGCTTCATTGTCTTTTCAGTAATTTTTGCTTCAGGTTAACCAGACGAAGGAAAAGACGGAGATTTTTTTTTTTAACAATTGGTAACTACCCAAACACTACGAAGCTGATTCAAAAATGTATAAAGGTATGATTTTTATGTTCTACTGACATCAAGGTTTCCTCCGTACTCTAAGAGCACAACCAAAAATGGCTTGTTCAGTTACTAAACAAGCCACGGAACAACCAGGTGTGGCTTGTTCAATTATCCGTGGTTAGTCTGTGGCTGGTTTGCAGCTCGTTCGTGGCGGGTGAACTGAACAAGGGTTGGTGCTTATAATGACAAAGTGTTTGCTGTTATAAGTTTATAACGACAAACTCTTTGCCGTTATAAGTTTATAACGGCAAAGATTTTGTCGTTATAAACTTATAACGGCAAACACTTTGCCATTATAATACATAGCCGTTGCACCCAACGGCTAGTGCATATCCTCCCCTATATACAAAATCACCTCCTTATTCTTCCACACAACCACTCCACCTTCTCTACTTCAACTTCTTAAACAACAAAAAATGTCTTCTTTTGCACCCAAGCGAACCAGGAAAAAAGCTGCAAACAAGAAATCCATGTCCAAACCGTACTCGCCATCATATGCCATGCAACGGTCAGTCCAACAGCATCAATCATTGCAGTCATCTCACGAATATGGATACTCGCCGTATTCAAATTATCCATACCGACCACCATACCAACTCCTCCTAATTTTCGTCCAATCCATTCTACCGCCCCGGCACAATTTTTCTAACGACCGCTCGTGGTAGGCGTGTACGACGATCATTCGTCGTATATGTCAATGATGATGCAGACCGATCAAAGTCAACAACCTCACCTAACTCTGCAACAGACCGAGGTTCGTGACCGCGAATGTATGCAAAATCTGCAAAGCCGTTTTTTATATGGGTATGTCTCTCCTACTAACGAAGAAAATGTTGAAACTTCAATGGAGGAGGAAGATGCAAATGAGGATGCGAATGCTACAAATTTTGAAGAATGTAATCAAGAATATGTTTCACCTATCAGTCCCGAATTCAACCAAAAGAAGACGAAGTGGAAATCTTTAAGCGGCATTTTCAGTAAACGACGCCAAACCGAAGTTGAATCGGAGCCGGATCCCGGAATAGAATATATTGAGGATGAACATGCTGAAGGGGAAGGAACAACAACATATGGAAGAGAAAAACAATGTAAGTTTACTTCCGAGCAGTACGTTTCACTTGCTAAATCGTGGATACGCATTTCACAAGACAACATTGTTGGGAATAATATGAAAGGTCAGAAATTTTGGGAAAGAGTTGCAAAGTTTTACAATTCATTGGAAGCGAGGAATAGAACATGGGGATCAGTTATAGGCAGTTATAGAGTTAAGAATGTCTCATGTCAGAACTATCTGGCAATACTGACAAGCTTGCATAATAGGTAGCAAAGCGGTGCTACACCTTATGACGTTGTAAGTACCATAGATTATGTTTAAAAATAACTTACTGTACTATGGTTGATTAGTTATAAATGTCATATACTCATACAATTTCGACTTTGTATTATAGATTGAAGAGTCACAAAAGGCCTACCAACAAAAGTATGGATTTCCATTTAAATATAATGACTGTTTCGAGCTTCTATCTAGTTTGCCGAAGTGGAAGAACCCAAGAAACTTCATGTTTGAGCAGCAGAACAAAGCTAGAAGGATGAAATACTCTGATTCTAGTCCAGGAAGTGACCCGAGTTCGCAAGAAAGAAACCCTTTATTTGGAACTAGTGACCGACAATCTATTGGCCGAGCCAACTCAATTCAGCTGGAGCAACGCGGTGCAGAGTTATCTAGATTTATGGAAACAATAGAGAATTCAACTAAGGCGATAAGAGAGCATAGAGTTCAATTTTTGGTGCAAAGAAACCGCAGCGACGAAGAGTTCCAAAGGGCAGTTAGGGATGATCGAGAGCTCCGCAGACAAGAACATACAGAGAAATAAGCCATGCTACGAGAAAAGCAGGAGAAGAAGAAAGCAATGGTATGAAAGAAGCTGGAGGAGACGAAAGCTATGATGCGAGAGAAGAATTATATTAAAATGATTACATGTGATTTTAGTAAGCTTTCCCCTTTACAGCAAGAACTATTAACCGAGCAGCTTAGTGAGTACAGAAAATATAAAGGAAGCGGAAGCAGTAGTGGCTTGTATAAGGACTAGCTATGTATGTTGGGTTAAGTTGTAATATGATTGCGACGTAGTATTTATGTACTGGTTGGTGTTTATGTACAAGCTATGTATGCTGGGTTGAGGTGTAATATGATTGTGACCTGTTTGTAGTATTTACGTAGTAGTAGTTGTTTATGTACTAGCTGTGTATGTTGGGTGGAGTTGTAATATGATTGTCCTGTTTTTAGTATTTATGTACTAGTTGTTGAAATAATGATACAATCTACAATATGATTGGAAACCAGATTTATTGACCTAACTACACACTGATACATAGTATTCTGATACATAGTACACGACTACACACTGATACATAGTTCACGACTTGAATTGACCCAACACTGAGGAGATATTTAAGTTACTAGTTAAGTTCTAGTACCAACTAATGATTCCGACTATTCCTTCCTTTATGCGCCCACAAATGTTCCACCAACTGGTCACGCAATTGGAAGTGCACAGATTAGTCATCAATGTGTTGAACCATATCAACATATTCTTCCATCGAGTTTACATCTTTATGTGTTTTTGCATTTGACCCCGTAAACATGTCAGAATAATTAGACTTTTGATTCTTATATCCGCCTCTTTCAGACTCCACAATCATGTTATGTATTATTATACAAGCATACATGATTTTTGAAAGCACTCTTACATCATGAAAACGAGTAGGATTCCGTAAAATATAAAATCGGGCTTGTAAAACACCAAATGTACGTACGATGTCCTTTCTGTAGCTAGCTACTTTTTCAGTGAAATAACTTTCTTTGTCATTTGATGGTACTATATATCATTGCATCAAAGTTCTCCACTGTGGGTATATTCCATCCACTAGGTAGTATCTAGTTTTGTGTTCGATATTACCAACTTTATATGAAACATCTGTTGACAATCCGTTAGCAAGTTCTGTGAAAAGATATGATTGTTTTAAAACATGTATATCATTCAATGAACCTGGGACTCCAAAAAAAGCATGCCAAACCCATAAATTGTATGTTGCTACTGCTTCAAGGATCATTGATGGCACTTTCTTATGTCCGGTGAACATTCCTTTCCATCCCGTTGGGCAGTTTTTCTAAGGCCAATGCATGCAATCTAAACTTCCAATCATACCTGGAAATCCTCTAGCCTCTCCCCTGCATAGTATCCTGCTTATATCGTTTGGTCCAGGCGTCCGTAGATACTCCTTCCTGAACTGTTCAACAACTGTTTTATAGAATTCTTTCAGACACTCTATTGCTGTTGATGCTGCGATTCTAAAATATTCATCCATTTGGTCGCCAGATGTTCCATAGCTTAACATCCTCAACGCTGATGAAATTTTAATGTGGGGCGAGTGGCCGATTTCTTGTGCTCCGTTCAGTCTATAAGTGAAATATGGGTTTGACTGATGAAGTTTAAGATAATTTTTTGAGAAAATTGCCGGACTTATACGATAACGATGGCGGAACAAAGTTATATCGTAGGTTGGATTGTCGATGAAGTAACCCCTCATTAGTCTTTCATGTCCATCCTTGTAGTCTCTCTTATACCACCGGTCAATCCGTCCATGCATACTACCTTGACGGTTGTTCATTGTGCCTTCAGCAAATTAATTGGAATACCCAACCATTGCGTGCTGTTCCAGCTCCTCCTTCATCTCTTGCTCCATTTCTATTTTGGAATCGTTAGTTTGATTCATGACTTCGTAGTAATGGTAGTATAGATTTGGATCCATTACTTGCTTTTTTATAGATTTAGTTTCATTGTTCTCCCTGAGTGTAGACGTAGGACAGATATATATAAGCAAGGATGGTTGGCATAATATCTCAGTCATTGAGTAGTCAAATCGGACAGTTGTTGTGATGTGAAAGGTTGGCATTAATGGTTGGCAATACATGTAGGCAAGAATGGTTGGCAATAATGGTTGGGATAATATCTCTGCATTGAGTAATCAAGTTATTCTAGCCATATTTTTTGGCAGTAATGGTTCCGACATAATGGTTGGGATAATAATGGTTTCGTTATTGAGTAGTCAATTCGGACAGTTGTTGTAATGTGAAAGATTGACAATAATGGTTGGCAATACCTATAGGCAAGAATGGTTGGCAATAATGGTTGGGATAATATCTCTACATTGAGTAGTAAATTATATATCCAATATAATAAACTCAATATAAAATCAATTATATCTCCAATATAATATTAATGACAACATCATGGCTTCAGCGTTCACCATCATGGCTACGGTGTGCGCTACAGGAGAGTAATTTGTCACAATGGAGTAGGATAAGGAGATACAACAGTTTGTAAAGATACAACAATAAGCATAAAGATACAATAGTTTATAAAGACACAACAACTGACGATAGTACATGCGAACTAGCTCAGTCAAAGCATGGAGTAGGAATTAACAACTTCATTACACTGAATTTTACGTTTAGTCTTACGGGAGTCGCATGATGTTCAATCGCAACTGGTCATTATCACTTCGAACACGTCTATTCTCTCGTTCGAGTTCGTTAGCATATGCTATTCCTCGAGGACACAAAGATTGGTCTATCCATTCCGTGTAATTGCAACCATTTGGATAGGCTGAACATCGCTGCATGCGCCGACCTATATTGTTGCCCTCTGCTCGAACCACAACTTCAACCGTATACCCGCAGTAGCAACGAACTGGATAGGAATCAACTACATGTTCATGCAGTGGTACACGAAAGAACTCTGCTTCCTGCGTTGACTTAGTGACCGCCTGTTCAGATGATACTTGAATAGGTTGGACTGGCGTTTCATGTAGAGGTTGAACGTTCACATGTTCATACGGCGGTTCAGTTTGCGATCTCATTTGGTTTAAGAACTATAATTCGTCTTCAAGCTCCTGTAGCCTCATCTCTTTGTACACCTGATCCTCAGAATCTGTAGATGATGACCACAAAGACATCTTCAGTGAGTTCTAATAGAAGGATGCGCTCTAAGAATGGGAACGAAGTTGTTTTAGTGCGGGAAGGTGTGAGTAAGTTACCATATGTATATATAGCTGCAAGATTGGTAATGGTGTGAACGGTCACTAGCTACACTTTGATTTACATTTTGTGATTTTCAAAGCTTGTGTCGGCAGCGAAAAAAAGACTGATGTAACCGGTCATTGGTGTAATTGTAAGGAACACTGTACGGAATCTGCTTTTGATTGATAAAGCATATCAAGGACGACCCAACTAGGGCAAAGGACTAAGGACTGTACTATAATCCGAAAACTCTCAAAAAAGAGTGACATGACTCCACTCTGCCAGAAAACATGACTGCCCTATGTGAACTGTGCATGACTTGACCAGTCAATGCTCTACAGTTGGTTAACCCACTACATATGGTTACAAAGCGTATAAACTCCGCTACAGGTGTCTATTTAATTTGATGTTCGTACGTAGAATATGGAGTTATCTGCAGACCTTGTTTTGTTGGTTTGTTATTTAAGAATTTTGCATTTGTATACGAGAAGACGACAATCTTATTCAAGATCAAATTCAAATGTTAATACATTCCAAACAACACGTACAGGAACTAGAACAACAGAACATAGCAACATCAAATACAAACTACAATAATAAAACTTCGTTAGAAGAAAAACCAAATGCTAATGATTTCTGAGATAGCCAGCTCTAGTTGCCTCCGCAACAATCTTGTTCAAACGCCATATTTCGGCTTGCAATTCCAGTGCATATTGAAGTCCACGTTGGCACATCGGGGGGGGGGGGAGGGGGGTCTATCCGCTGCATAAAATTACAATATTGAACATCATTGGGGTAATACCTATGGTCTTCAAAGGCAGGACATCCGAAGAATCGACGTCCAGCATTTTTTTTTAGTTTTGGCAACAACAACCGATTCATCTCCACAACAACAAATAGGGTAAGCTCCACTAGGTAGTGTTGGACCGATAGGATGTAGGGGCTCGATTTCATGTCCTTCGTATACAATTTGCTTACCAGGTCTTTGATTTGCTACAACTTCGCGCAATCAAGCATTCAAAGATTTTGTTCTCGGCTTCCCTGATTTACACAGAACTTCTGCTCCTTCCCCGAATTCCACCGTAGGCTTGTTGTGTTTCATACTATTCCTGGACCGTTCAAACGCTTCATAACAATTATTCATTGTTTCATCATCAATCTCCAAGTTGTCTGTAGCTGGAATTGAAAACAATCTATAAAAAATTGAAATGAGTACAAAGTGTATGGAATTTTTGTTCTATTACAGATATAAAATTGGTGCATATATATTGCTGCATTGAACACAAAGCAGGGCTATATTTGTCAAAAGAAAGGTTGCAATTCCCAACATAGACACAAAGTAGGTGATACCCGGGACAAATTTATTGTAGTGATACAACAACTAATTAATAAAGTGAAACAATCACTGAAAATGTTTAATGCACCCGAAGACGACCCCTGTATTTTAACTCCTAACACTATAATCCGAAAACTTGTATTGAATTGTTTAATGCACCTAGGAACAACCCTTACGCATAGGTTACGCAATTGTTAATAATTTACAAATATGATAAATTACACAAATGGTAGATTAGACAAACAATAGGTTCCTTAAATAAAATCAGCGTACATACCCTGAACGTTACACAGCTATTGGGTTACATACTTTGTTCGAACTTCAGTGAAAGTTTTCAACATAAATAATGCATAACGATACAAGTGATACGACGCGTAACGATACAGTACATATTACGCATAACATAAAATATTTAAATCCTAATTTAATCCACGTTGTAGGCGATAATTTGCATTACTTAGGTCGTTTACTTGATTTCACAGCTTTCTTATTTCTTCCTCTAGTTCCAAAGCATACGTAATTGCTCGACGGGGAAAGCGATCATCTATCCACTGTCCGAACTCGCATCCGTTGGTACATACTAGACAAGTATAATATCGAAGTCCAACATCGTTTCCATGACGGACGACTAATTGCGGTGCTTCAAAACCACAAGAGCATACAATACTTGTGGATTGCACCTCGTCTTCTTCAACCGTGGCTCTGACACGAGGAATTACAAGGTTAGACCTGCGGTCATTTTGTCGAGTTCGATTGTCTGGTTGATGTCGTATTTCCATTTCATGCATTCCTGCTTCAAGTTCTAATTGTCGCACCTCGTCATTATGTCGTTCTTCCATTTCGATATACCACTAAGTTGGTTCTCTAGGTGTTGACGGATTAGGTTTTGAGGGTCCAGAGAGAATGTCCGTGTAATTTTAAGAAGATGGATACGAAATTGGCATGTTTCTTAGTTGAGATATAATTTTGACTCCGTATGGATGGGTATTACTGAACCAATGTGTGTATATATATAGGAGGAGATTTAGTTACCACTGCATACAGAACTTGCTTCCCGTTTTCAAAAGACATGGAATGTGAAAACAATTGACACCGGGTAATGTTTAGTTGGACTGTGCACTATATACCGTATACTGTGCACTGTTTACTGAATACTGTGCACTGTTTACTGCATATTGTTTGCTATATACTGTACATTGTATCCTGTAGCAACGTTGGAAAATGTGTTTTTAACTTTAGGAAAAAAGTGACATGACTACAATCTGGTATGAAAACTTTAGAAAAAGAGTGATAGGCTTACAGTCTAGGAAAAGAATTTCCCTGTACAAAAATATAACGGCAAACTATTTGCCGTTATATTTTATAGCCGTGGAACTACAACGGCTACTGAAACGGTCACATTCCCTCCCTTTATATACCAACCTACCTCCTCCTTCTTCCACATAACCACACCTTCTTCTCAACTTCATCTTTGACAAGCAAAAAAATGTCTTCATCTACACCCAAGCGTACCGGAAAAAAACTGCAAGCAAGAAACCCATGTCCCAAGCGCACTCGCCATCATATGCCATGCAACGTCCAGTCCAATTCCAGTAATCGTTTCAGCCATCTCACGAATGCAGATACTAGCTGTATTCAAATGACAATGCCTCTTCCGTTCATCAAAGATCTGGAAAAGAAATTGTACTTGAAGGGAAGGTTTCCGAGCCACTACGGACGATTGGATCCAACCCTATTTGCCATTGTGGACAAGACTCGGTCGTAGTTGTTGACGAGACCGAAACAAATGTCGGTCATCGATTTTTCGGCTGTCAAGCCTACAACGACCACATAAACTATCCTGATGAAATTGATTGTTGTTGCTTTAAGCAGTGGATTGACCCTCCTATGTGCGATCGTGGACGTCAGTATGCACTGGAAGCGCAAGCAGAAATAAAACGCTTGAGCAACAATAATGCCGGTAAAACTAGAGATGGTCCTTTCCCTTGGTCATGGTAGGTGTGTGTGTTTGAATTTGATGCTTGTGTGCTTAGTTGTTGTAGTTTGTATAATTATGGTTTGGCATTTCTTTCTGTTGTTGTAGTTGTCATTGTTGCAGTTGTTATAATTGCTGAATTGTTGTAATTGTTATAATTGTCAAGTCATGTAATCTTCTAAGTTATTTAAATGGTTATTGCACCCGAGGACGACCCATGTTTTTTAACTCCTACATATACACAAACTTGACACTATGACAAAATAATTCAGAATAATGTTTCCAAAGCCTGCTACAGTCAATGAAATGACTTGACACTGAGCCCTCTCATACATGCCAAAATAATGTTTGTTGTGATGTGAAAAGTCACTGTAGGGAATCTAACATAATATCACAAGCTTAAAAGTACATGCCATAATTAATTGTAACTGTTGGTCGTACATTACCCTTATAAGTACTGCATATTTGATAATCCATCTCATACCTTTTAAGCTTCAAGCAGCACCGTTCCAGGCTCAAGTGAGAAATTTTATTTCCTTGTTTTCTTAAAGGCAATGTTTATTATCAACAAACTTCGTACTTCTAGTAACTCTACTTATTCTACTGATGCATAGGTTACATGGACGATTCAGAAATAAGTGATGAACAAATAGAAAGGATTTTTGATGAGTACGAACGGAACTTAGTGAACGATAACGAAGTTGGATTAGTTCAGGATATACAAATAAAGAGGTGTCTGTCGCGATTCAGCATCGAGCGGTTACAGCTTCGCGTCCTTCTCCAGTAAATAAACGACCTAGTAATAGTGCTCAAACATTGAATTCTCCTACTCGAGACTTTTCTTCCAAGGATTTGATGGCCCTCGTAAAATCTTATATTGAGGTTGAAAAGAGAGATGAGTTACTAATGCAAAGTGGAGGGGGTTTAACATATGAAGAAAGACGGGCAATGATCACGAGGCTATACAACAACCATTGTTCCCGGCCCACTAGATGAACATCGGTTGAAATCCAAATGGCTAATCGTCATTTTACAGACGTTTGTGATCAGTACACACAGATTATCGAAACGGTTGAAGACGAGAACATATTTAAAACAAATCAAGCAACATATGATTCTCGTTACCTTTTCGAGTATGGTGAGGAATTTGTTGGTTACGAAGCGTATAAAATCCGCTACAGTTAGTTGACTCGCTACAAAACTGAGTAGGCTTATGGTATTATGATTTTATGGTTGTTTTACTATCTACTTAATTTGATGTTTGTACGTGGAATTTGGAGGTATCTGTAAACCTTGTTATGTTGGTGTGCTATTTAAGAATTTTTCATTTCTAAACGAGAAGAGGGCAATCTTGTTCAACATCAGTCCAAACGTTAATACATTCCAAACAACACTTACAGGAACTAGAACAACAGAACATACTGGCTCTACACAGAAACAGTCTCTACACAGAAATACAGTCTCTACATAGAACCAAATACAATCTCTACACAAAAACATAATCAGAACGTACACAAAATACATTGAAAGTACATAATAGTGTTAGTCAACAAATACAGATCGCCTACTCAAACAATAGGAACATACAACTAACAACTGCGAAAACGTAATACATCAAAAGTACATAATAGTGGTAGTGAACAAATACAGAACATCTAGTCAAACTACAGGAACATACAACTAACAACTAGGAAAACGTAATACATCAAAAGTACATAATAGTAGTTATCAACAAATGTAGAACGTCTACTCAAACAATAGGACCATACAACTGACAACTGCAAAAGTACATAAAAGTGGTAGAAAGTCAGTCGTCCGAGTCATCTGAATGTGTACGTGGACGTGTGCGGCGCCGATGAGGTCTCTCATCATCACCAACATCTGGAGGCTGACTCGACCCAGCACTAGACCTATGGTGTAATACATCTACAAGTCCTGCAATCTCTTGCGCTCTGCCTCAAGCTGGGCCTCTTAATGCGTCTGATGTTGTCGTGCCTCCTCTACAACACGATGCAACTCAGCATCATAGTAATCTAGGCTACGCCTATGCTCTACATAGCCCATATGCCTAATTCCCATCTGCATATCATACAGATCATGATATGATATCTGTGTAGGGTCCGGGTAATCGTGATGGGCCGGAGGATGATACACGTCAACGTAACGATCTGGTCTAACGGTGGGTACTGCCATAGTCCAACCAAAATGACTGGCGACCGCCACATGATCAGCTGCACGAAAACTCTAGTTGGGTTGGGTAATATCCTCGATAACTGGTGGACATATGTCGTGTCGTATAGCGGATGGCCCTACTAAATCAATTGATGCTGCATGTGTAATCGTGTCTGAAGACCCGGTGAAAAATCTGCACCAAAAGGCAAGCTATGACTCCCCAGTAATAACAAAGCTCTCGGCCATCCACCAGCCTGCTGCCCTGGCTATATCTAGCTGCTCCGACGGGTAAATCATACAGCGATAAGTATGTGGGTGTGGATCATCGGGAATAGCGTCGAAGTCATACAACTGTCTCCAGCACCTCTCACCAAGAAACCAATAAGCACATACCATCGAGGGATAAGATATAAGTGGAAATCTCCGTCCGGCAAGCAACCTAGCAATCTATATGATATCAAGACCAACTGATGCACTATGCTCAAATGGATGCCATATAATCTGATCCGTATACATCCTCAGCTCGATCTGGTTGTGGGAAACTGGATACACATGGCGTGACTCATTATCCCTGGACCCCCGGTTGTCCGCAGTCCAAAAGCATATACGGGGGAAAAAGGTCGACGGGTCTGAAGTACGGGTGACAAAATGAAAGTTCCTAGAGTACTCAAAATACCAGTACTGTAACAACTCCCAGAATCCATATAAAGAAACATGAGAATCAGAGATGGTGCACTGCATGTCGAGACATCTGTATAGGTATGCAAGGATAGGTGTGCCCCAATCATATAAAATCGCCCCATCGGCATTTAACTCAGCCGCGACCGCAACAAACCCGACAGGCAAACTACTGCTCGTAGAACTAAAGAATAGGTTACCCATAAGGTATAACACAAATAATCGAACAAGCTCCAAGTCGTCATCAACAGAGTATTGAGCGAGTATGATATCTATGGCCGCACGGATGGCACTCACTCTGATAGCGCCTTCTGCCTGATACGACGCATCAAAAACGTCAAAATGAGGCAGTAGATCAAGAAGATGTGCACGATCACGCCATCGACCATCATCAAAAGGCAGTGGGGGATAAGCATCTACTCCAATACTAATACCAGCAAGCATGGAGAAATCAAGCCGTGTAAGTCCTAACTCACCACAAGGAAAGTGAAATGTGTGGGTGGTTTTTTACCACCGTAGAGCAATAGCCGCACACAATTGTAAAGCGCACAATTAGATAAACTAGGACTAATAAATTATCCACTTGTTTTGTAACGACCCGCATTCTACGCATCATAGGATCGTAGAATATTTATTTCTATCACATACGAAGTCGTATGGTCATGTAACTTTGGGAGATGACTATTGTGGTCGTTTCCTATGTTCATGATTTTTCCCGATTTTTAAATGACCATTTTACCCCTAGTTGGCACTGTTTTGGCCATAACTTTTGACTGGGAAGGAATTTTGACCTAAAACCACTTCCATTGGCTCCGGATGATGGTTTCTCTTTCCGTAGAGTGGTCACATTAGTCAAACGGACTCACTGTTTGGGAGATATGGCTGAAACAAGTTTCAGACAGTGAAAAACAGCTTAATTGGGCTTAACCGGGTGATTAGCAGCTAGGTCCACAGGGGAATTTCGGGTTTAGAGGTATAGGAAGACTGATTAGGGTTAGGTTATCACTTTCATTTCAGTTTTGAGCTGCCACAAACCTTCTTGAGACCTTAGTAATGGCTTCCATCCTCTAAAACCACTCCAAAACACATTTTTAGTGAAGGTTAAGCCTAAACTACATCAAAGCAAGGCCAAATAGCAACAAAGCAAGGTTGGAGCTGCTGCTATACATAGGAATTCGACCCAAACAGAGAATATTTCAGATTTGGTGTTTTATTTTGTGGCCAAGGTGAGTGATAGCATCATTTTGACACTAATTACAGTTAATTAAGGGTAATTAGTGAAGATTAGTGAATTTATACACTAATAAATTCTGGAAAAATGTTTAGAAATTCTTAAATAATATTTCATGCCTCTGTTAGAAAATTTAGACGATTTGATTAAGTTTTACTAAGTATGTGCTTAAACATGATTAAGAAGGATTATAGGAAAATAAGGGGTTTTGGGCACGTTTGATCCATTTTGACATATAAATTCATTGTTTTGGTGTTTGAGGTTAGTTTGCTACGTTGTTATGACTATTTGACATGAATTGTGATTGATTAGAATAGTTAGATTTGTCAAAAACGTCGTCGAACGGCGTAAACAAGTTGCTGGAAAAGTTGCAGAAAGTTGTGCAGGGCTTCGGATCGGATCGGATGGGGGCTCGGATCGGATATGTGAACTGGGCAAGAAACCCGACCCGAACCGGAGTTTGGCACATAGGAGGCTTGGCGAGAAGGAAGGCCGTTTGCTTAGAGTTGGAGTGGACAAGGGGATCGGATCAGAAGAATAATTGGAGGCCAGGTCGGATCGACTTGGAGACGCAGGGCTCGGATCGGAAGTAAACATTTGGGAGAACTAGCAAGAGGGAAGGCCACGCGGATCAGATGGCAAGGAGGGATCGGATCGGAATACGTGAAGTAATGAGGGAGCGGATCGGAGCACTGGAAGGAAGGACACCCGACCCGACCCGGAGGAGGACACCGACCCGACCCGAAGTGGAGTACCCGACCCGAACCGAATGGAAAGATGACAAGGAAGGAGGACCGAACCGAACCGACGAGGGTAATGACCACCGAACCGAACCGTATTCTAGGGCTGCTACTGCACGACAACTCTTCTGAAGACCCACTCCAATTCGATCAAAACCCAAGATGCAAAGGAAGTCCAAATGAGAAGCTAGAGCCCAAGATCCAGATGGGAATCAATGAGTTCGCTTCATGGTTGGGCTTTGCTGCGGGACGCGTGTTAAGGGGCTATCGATGTCTATAGCTTTGGACCACTATGGTAGGAGGTACGGAGGCGGATTCAGGGCCATTATGGCATTGGTAGAACCAAGAGCTACGATCAATGAAATGGGTCATTGAAATGTTTGGTCATGACTCCATGTGCTTAGCTTGGTCACAGCAGGGTTTCTACAAGTCGGGATTCGTCGTTACCTCAATTTGTCTAGTGTTCTAAAGTGGTAGATATCGTACGCTTTACGCACTGAGTGAGAGATGTGAGGATGGTTGCTATGGTTGATTTGGTTGCTATCATTATGACATTCACATCCCAACCCCGTATTCTTACACTTTTTATTATGGCACCTTAGAGTGTTGTACGGTATGTGGTACTAACTCTTTGGTTGCAGGTCCAGGTTCAGGTATGGTTTAGTATACCTGTTATTATTCTGTTTAGATGTTTATCGCTCATACCAGGCTTTATGTCTGACCCAGAGTCTTATGTCTCCTCTTATTACTCTGGGTGCTCACACGAGCAGACTAGAGACAGGTTAGCTGGTGATGCACGGGTAGATGATCCGGAGACGAGCAGGAGGCTTCCACGTAATATATATATAGTATTCTCCCTGTGTTGTTGAAGATCACTGCTTGGGCATTGGTGGTGCATCTTCTACTTTAGTTTTCTTTTGTTAGAGGCAGTAAATTTGGAAAGTTGTAATAAGCTGTATTTGGATTTCCGCTGCTCTGATGTTGACATTGATTATTAGTTATCATCTTATGCACTGTCTCGCCTGTTTTATGTCAAGTATGTTACTATTATATTTTATCCCATGCACTGTGAGACATTCTACAGGTTCCTTGATTAGTTCATTCTCTTCTTTCCTTTCTTCTGACGACCGTCCAGTGCTAGTTGGGCATGTGTACAGCGCACTTTCGGAGGGAATGCAGGCTGGTGCGGGGCGGGCCGTCACACTTGGTATCAGAGCTCTAGGTTGCGTAGTTAACCTAGGGAAGTTATCAGGGAGAGATAATATACGAATATGAGAGAGCGTATTTGTGATTACTTTGGTTTTTAAAAGCTATATATATACTATTAGTAGTATAAGGATGAAGTCGTACTGCACTAGCACCACTATGGAGTCGTTAATCGTTTCCTTTTTCAGATTGACGATGAGCCGATATACTAGAGGTGCTGGTAGGGGAGCCAACAATGGGAATGCTGCTGACATGAGGACGATGTTTACAGACCTCATGAGAGAGATGCTTAGAGATGTACAGAGGGAAACTCCCAATGGTGGAAATGGTGGTGGTCCAATAGTGCAGGCGCCAAGAGTCGACTTCGCCAAGCTGAATAAGGATTATACTAGCCTTGGTGGGAAGCCGTTCCACGGAACGGAGTCGGCTACGGATGTTCAAGATTGGTTGGATAGTTGCGAACGCATCTTCGAGGATTTGGGTATCGAGGATGCGATGAAGAGAAAGCTATCGTCCCGTCAGCTGCAAGGGCGGGCAATGAATTGGTGGAATGCTATAAAGGCAGCTACTCCCGAAGATCAGATTACTTGGGAGCAGTTTAAGGCTCGCTTTAGTGAGAAGTTCATTCCAGCTGCTCAGAAGTCAATGCTGTTTAAGAAGTTCTTGGAGCTCAAGCAGAATGGCAGAGCTGTCTCGGAGTATATTGCTGAATTTGACACCTTGTCAAAATATGGGTTATCTCTTATTGATACTGCCGAGAAAAAGAATGAGAAATTCATAACTGGTTTGGATCAGTACTTGGGGAAAAAACTTATTAACCACATCGATGAGACGTTTGAATCGATTGTGGGGAAAGCATTAAGATCAGAAAGTCTCTACCCTAAGTCGAAGACTGAGGTTGCATCTGCAGATGAGCCAAAGCCACAAGCAAGTGGTGGAGGCAAGGGTGGTTCCCAGAATAAGAGAAAGCAGAACCAAGCTAAGGATGGCCAGAAGAAAAAGAATAAGCAAGATGTTGAGTGCTTCAGCTGTGGTAAGAAGGGCCATTATGCTAGTAATTGTCGGGCCAAGCCAGCGGATAGGAAGTGCTTCAACTGTGGCCAAATGGGACATCACAAGGACAAGTGTCCACGGCCCCCTAAGGAAAAGCAAATGGTGAAAGCCTACGCTCTTAATGCTATTCCTTCTTTGTCGAATGCCCCAACAGCGGCGGAGAAGGGAAAGAATGTCGTCATTCAAGGTATGCTTTCGGTTTATGATGTTCCTGTTAGAGTTTTGTTTGATACCGGAGCTTCCAGTTCTTTCATATCTAGTGACCTGGTAGATAGGTTGGGATTGGAGCCCGAGATTGTCGATAGACCTTTAGTAGTGACGAACCCGGTTGGTGGTTCGACTAGCCTTAGCATGATTTATCGTAATGTGGTCTTATCGAGTCATGGATGCATGTTTGTTTGTGATTGCTTTGTTTTGGGCTTTACTGGGTTTGGCATTATTTTGGGAGTAGATTGGCTCCAAAGATACGGGGTGGTGGTAGACTGTGAGGGCTTGTTGGTGACAGCTAGAGCGGATGATGGGCGGAGGATAGTGTTTGGTAGTCTACCCAGTAAGGGGGTATTGGCTAGTTTTCTAAACTCCCTCGACATTCCGCATAGTGAGTTGTCAGGTTTACCCGTGGTTGGCCAGTATCCGGATGTTTTCGAAGAAGTGACCGGACTTCCACCACACCGAGAGATTGAGTTTCGTATTGATTTGGTAAAGGATGCCAGGCCTATAGTGATGCCACTTCGTCGTATGGCACCAAGGGAGCAGCGAGAGCTCGAGGTGCAAGTCAGCGATCTTTTGAAGAAGGGATTTATCAGAAGGAGTGTTTCTGAATGGGGAGCACGAGTTGTGTTTGCTACCAAGGCCGATGGTTCCCTTCGTTTGTGTGTAGACTACCGCGAGTTGAATAAAGTGACGAGGAAGAATAAGTATCCTTTACCGCAGATAGATGATTTGTTCGATCAGTTGAGTGGCGCGAGAATATTTTCTCAGTTGGACCTCGCGACAGGTTTTCATCAGCTTAGAGTGGAAGCTGAGAGTATAGCTAAAATGGCATTTCGAACGCCGTCTGGATTCTATGAATGGTTGGTCATGCCATTCGGGCTGACCAATGCCCCAGCATATTTTGTGGATCTTATGAATAGGGTATTCAGAGATCAGTTGAATAATTTTGTCCTTGTGTTCGTCGATGATATTTTGGTCTATTCGAAGACAGAGGAAGAACACAAGGAACATTTAAGAGTAGCGATGGAGGTGTTGAGAAAACACCAATTGAAAGCAAAGTTTTCTAAGTGTCACTTCTGGAAGAGGGAAGTGAGGTTCTTGGGCCATGTTGTATCAGAGAATGGTATTGCCGTGGACCCGGCAAAGGTGGCCACGGTACAGGATTGGCCTACGCCCAAGAATGCAACAGACGTAAGAAGTTTCTTGGGATTAGCTGGATATTATCGTAAGTTTATCCAAGGTTTCTCCAAGATAGCAGCACCATTGACCCAGTTGACTAAGAAGAATCAAGCTTTTGTCTGGAATGAAAGGTGCGAGAATGCATTCAAGAGTCTAAAGGACAAGTTGACAAGCGCACCAGTGTTAGTCATTCCTAAGGGGGATGAAGAGATGACGGTATACACGGACGCCTATGGTACCGGACTGGGTGCTGTATTGATGCAAGGCGGTAGGGTTATAGCTTACGCAAGTCGGCAATTGAAACCGCACGAGAGAAGATACCCTACCCATGATTTAGAATTGGCAGCGATCGTGTTCGCGTTAAAGATGTGGAGACACTATCTCTTGGGAGAAAGATTTGAGCTGTTTACAGATCATAAGTCGTTAAAGTATCTCTTCTCTCAGAAAGATCTGAATCTCCGTCAGCAGAGGTGGTTAGAGTTCTTAGCTTCCTATGATTTTGACATCGCATATACACCAGGAAAGGGCAATGCGGTGGCTGATGCATTGAGTAGAAGACATGCCAGCTTAGGGGCTATGTTCCTTGAATGGAAGCAACTGGAGTTTATCGCGGGGTTTGATTTCAGACCAAAGTGCGAATTGAATCCAGGAATGTTAGCAAGTTTGACGATCAGACCCACTTTGATTGAGCGGATCGGCTCTAGTCAGAGGGACGATCCTAATGTATTGGAAATCATCTCCAAATTAGAAATGGATATCGATGAGGAGATGAACAAGTATGGGCTTGATCGAGATGGATGGCTTAGAAAGAATGGAAAGCTTGTTGTACCCAATGTCAATGGACTGAGAGATGAAGTGCTTAAAGAATGTCATCACTCAAAGTTGACTATACATCCCGGTGGTAATAAAATGTATAGAGACATGAAACAGACTTACTACTGGGAAGGAATGAAAAGAGACGTTGGGAAGTTTATATCCAAATGCATGAATTGCCAGCTAGTTAAAGCCGAGCAAAAGAAGCCTAGTGGTTTGTTACAGCCATTAGAAATTCCCGAATGGAAATGGGAGCAAGTCTCGATGGATTTCATCGATGGTTTACCAAGGACTAGATCGGGACATGATAGCATTTGGGTGATTGTGGACCGATTGACCAAAAGTGCAAGATTTATACCAGTCAGATCGACCAGAACGGCAGCTAAGTTAGCAGAATTGTATATGAAGTGGGTAGTGAGATTCCATGGAGTACCTAAAAGCATTGTGAGTGACCGAGACCCGTTGTTCACTAGTGGGTTTTGGAAGAGCTTACAAGAGGCTCTAGGGTCAGAGTTACATCTCAGTGCCACATATCATCCTCAGACCGACGGTCAGACGGAGAGGGTGAACCGTATTTTGGAAGATCTCTTGAGAGCATGTATATTGGATTTTGGTGGATCATGGGATGACCATTTGCATCTAGTAGAGTTTGCATATAATAATAGCTACCAATCCAGTATCGGTATGGCTCCGTTTGTAGCTTTGTACGGAAGACCGTGCAACTCACCATCATGTTGGATAGAGACTGGCGAAAAGTTTATGCTTGGACCAGATGTGGTGAGGGAAACTTCAGATAAGATCAAGATCATTCAACAACGAATGAAGGCTGCCCAAGATAGGCAGAAGAGTTATGCTGATAAGAGGAGAAGAGACTTAAAATTCTCCGTTGGCGACTTGGTGTTTGTCAAGATTTCTCCGTTGAAGAGCGTAGTACGATTTGGCAGGAAAGGCAAGTTGGCACCAAGATTTGTTGGCCCATTCCCTGTTCTTGAACTAGTCGGGATTTTGGCATATAGAATTAACTTACCAGAGAAGATGGCGGGAGTTCACAACGTATTTCATGTTTCCCAACTAAGGAAGTTCGTTCACGACTCAGATATGACTATTTCACCTGATCAGTTGGAGGACTTCGAAGTAGAACCCGAGGCGGTTGGGAACCGCAAGCCGGCCCGTATTGTCGAGTACGACATGAAGCAACTTCGAAGGAAGGCGGTGAGACTAGTCAAGGTTCAGTGGGGCGAGGACAAGAATGATTGTACTTGGGAGACAGAGGAGAACATTAGGAAGACACACCCAGAACTCTTTGCCTGGTAAGATTTTGACTTCGATTTAGTTTTCCGCATGCTAGGATAGGCTTGTTTGCTTGTTTTGCATGTTTGATTGTTGTATGTGGTTGTTAGGCATGCGGGATCCTTTGTATGTTTTGGGTTAAGGAATTTTGGGGGCGAAATTTCTTAAGGGGGGGGGGAGAGTGTAACGACCCGCATTCTACGCATCATAGGATCGTAGAATATTTATTTCTGTCACATACGAAGTCGTATGGTCATGTAACTTTGGGAGACGACTATTGTGGTCGTTTCCTATGTTCATGATTTTTCCCGATTTTTAAATGACCATTTTACCCCTAGTTGGCACTGTTTTGGCCATAACTTTTGACTGGGAAGGAATTTTGACCTGAAACCACTTCCATTGGCTCCGGATGATGGTTTCTCTTTCCGTAGAGTGGTCACATTAGTCAAACGGACTCACCGTTTGGGAGATATGGCTGAAACAAGTTTCAGACGGTGAAAAACAGCTTAATTGGGCTTAACCGGGTGATTAGCAGCTAGGCCCATAGGGGAATTTCGGGTTTAGAGGTATAGGAAGACTGATTAGGGTTAGGTTATCACTTTCATTTCAGTTTTGAGCCGCCACAAACCTTCTTGAGACCTTAGTAATGGCTTCCATCCTCTAAAACCACTCCAAAACACATTTTTAGTGAAGGTTAAGCCTAAACTACATCAAAGCAAGGCCAAATAGCAACAAAGCAAGGTTGGAGCTGCTGCTATACATAGGAATTCGACCCAAACAGAGAATATTTCAGATTTGGTGTTTTATTTTGTGGCCAAGGTGAGTGATAGCATCATTTTGACACTAATTACAGTTAATTAAGGGTAATTAGTGAAGATTAGTGAATTTATACACTAATAAATTCTGGAAAAATGTTTAGAAATTCTTAAATAATATTTCATGCCTCTGTTAGAAAATTTAGATGATTTGATTAAGTTTTACTAAGTATGTGCTTAAACATGATTAAGAAGGATTATAGGAAAATAAGGGGTTTTGGGCACGTTTGATCCATTTTGACATATAAATTCATTGTTTTGGTGTTTGAGGTTAGTTTGCTATGTTGTTATGACTATTTGACATGAATTGTGATTGATTAGAATAGTTAGATTTGTCAAAAACGTCGTCGAACGGCGTAAACAAGTTGCTGGAAAAGTTGCAGAAAGTTGTGCAGGGCTTCGGATCGGATGGGGGCTCGGATCGGATATGTGAACTGGGCAAGAAACCCGACCCGAACCGGAGTTTGGCACATAGGAGGCTTGGCGAGAAGGAAGGCCGTTTGCTTAGAGTTGGAGTGGACAAGGGGATCGGATCGGAAGAATAATTGGAGGCCAGATCGGATCGACTTGGAGACGCAGGGCTCGGATCGGAAGTAAACATTTGGGAGAACTAGCAAGAGGGAAAGCCACGCGGATCAGATGGCAAGGAGGGATCGGATCGGAATAAGTGAAGTAATGAGGGAGCGGATCGGAGCACTGGAAGGAAGGACACCCGACCCGACCCGGAGGAGGACACCGACCCGAAGTGGAGTACCCGACCCGAACCGAATGGAAAGATGACAAGGAAAGAGGACCGAACCGAACCGACGAGGGTAATGACCACCGAACCGAACCGTATTCTAGGGCTGCTACTGCACGACAACTCTTCTGAAGACCCACTCCAATTCGATCAAAACCCGAGATGCAAAGGAAGTCCAAATGAGAAGCTAGAGCCCAAGATCCAGATGGGAATCAATGAGTTCGCTTCATGGTTGGGCTTTGCTGCGGGACGCGTGTTAAGGGGCTATCGATGTCTATAGCTTTGGACCACTATGGTAGGAGGTACGGAGGCGGATTCAGGGCCATTATGGCATTGGTAGAACCAAGAGCTACGATCAATGAAATGGGTCATTGAAATGTTTGGTCATGACTCCATGTGCTTAGCTTGGTCACAGCAGGGTTTCTACAAGTCGGGATTCGTCGTTACCTCAATTTGTCTAGTGTTCTAAAGTGGTAGATATCGTACGCTTTACGCACTGAGTGAGAGATGTGAGGATGGTTGCTATGGTTGATTTGGTTGCTATCATTATGACATTCACACCCCAACCCCGTATTCTTACACTTTTTATTATGGCACCTTAGAGTGTTGTACGGTATGTGGTACTAACTCTTTGGTTGCAGGTCCAGGTTCAGGTATGGTTTAGTATACCTGTTATTATTCTGTTTAGATGTTTATCGCTCATACCAGGCTTTATGTCTGACCCAGAGTTTTATGTCTCCTCTTATTACTCTGGGTGCTCACACGAGCAGACTAGAGACAGGTTAGCTGGTGATGCACGGGTAGATGATCCGGAGACGAGCAGGAGGCTTCCACGTAATATATATATAGTATTCTCCCTGTGTTGTTGAAGATCACTGCTTGGGCATTGGTGGTGCATCTTCTACTTTAGTTTTCTTTTGTTAGAGGCAGTAAATTTGGAAAGTTGTAATAAGCTGTATTTGGATTTCCGCTGCTCTGATGTTGACATTGATTATTAGTTATCAGCTTATGCACTGTCTCGCTTGTTTTATGTCAAGTATGTTACTATTATATTTTATCCCATGCGCTATGAGACATTCTACAGGTTCCTTGATTAGTTCATTCTCTTCTTTCCTTTCTTCTGACGACCGTCCCGTGCTAGTTGGGCATGTGTACAGCGCACTTTCGGAGGGAATGCAGGCTGGTGCGGGGCGGGCCGTCACATGTTTCATTAAAAGGTCTTTAATATTACCTAGGAAAAAATGAAATCGAAGAGCATGTAACAGTGCTACGACCCCCTCCTTACCCGTCAACTGTGCATGATAGTATTTAAGTGCGGTCGCTAACGAACCACGTGAACGTATATTCCGCGACTGCCAACAGTTCAACAAAATGTTATACTATCTACTCAATGTCTAATACTCAAAGAATATTATTTAAATAATACTAAAAATACTTACAGGCAAACTCGACTGCGTGCTAACGTGTTCTTCGCCTTCTGGAAGAATGCGAAAGTTGGATAGCACAGGAAGCTTCGCGAGACCGAGGTTCGGATCCAGAAAACCATCGAGATCGGCCTGTCTAGCGGAAACCAATCCAACACCCCTACGCGCCCTTCCTGCTCGTCCGCCGCATCCACGATAGCCGCCTTCCTCGTGCGCTCCTACGTCCTGGTTCTCCATGATTTTGGAGGTTGCAAGCAAGTCTTCTATTCTGGGAACGTACTGTGCGACTGGTTGTTTGCCACTACCCCTTGCACCATTCCCGCCTGCGCCACTACCCCCGGTGCCACGATCGTCGCCGTGCATGAATTTTTTGGTGAAATTTTTTAGTAATCTAGACATATTTTCTAATGAATATCTCAAATATGGTAGTTAATTTGGTTAAAAGATGACGGATTGGTGGTAAAATTTGGGTGAAAAATGGAGTAAGAAATGGGGTTTTCAGATTTTAAAATTAGGTTAGGAGAATGAAGAGGAGGGCGGCGACTTGGGGGGTTTTCAAGGTTGGGTTATAACGGCAAACACTATGCCGTTATAATCTTATAATGGCATAGTGTTTGCCGTTATAAGATTACAACGTTAAAGTGTTTGCCGTTGTAATCTTATAACGACAAACATTTTGCCGTTGTAAACCACTCCTTCCACTAGCCCGCGGCTGGTTTCCTCCTTCTGGTTGCTCGGCTCATTGGACCAGTTGAAAAACAAGAGAGAGAATAACTGAACAGAACGGATTGTTGGTTATGGTCTAATTAACCAATCCTTTGACCATTTTATTTTTCTGCACTTCGTATGGTATATGCTTCATTGTCTTTTTAGTAATTTTTGCTTCATGTTAAACAGACGAAGGAAAGGATTTTTATGTTCTGTTGTTCTTCATGTCCAAATCATACAGCAACATTACAAATTCTGAACGCACTACTCTTCCACTAAAGTTATATCGAGCAATTGATAAATAGTACTAAAATTGAGAAGATCCACAGAAAGAGCAATAAAAATGAGAGAAATAGTCGTACGGAAAGTTGAAAAATGCAAGGGCCTTCATCGAAAAAACTACAGCAAAAGCGAAGGATATATTGATCGTAAGTCTGTCTCACTTTTTAATATTGTACGCTAGATCTATACATGATGTGATAGGCTTATATATACAATGCATGGTGACGTAAATGATTACTGCACAATCATGTGAATGTGAGTTTTGGTTGAGTTGGTTATCTCCTTCCACCAGTTCATTCTCATCATGTCAGTTATGTCCTACTATATGTTTATGGTTATATCTTCCAATTTTTGTTCAATGGAATAAAAAGTAGACTGCATTTGTGAGTCGGTACCTAATGCAAATGTTAGGAGCTATATAATATGCTAAAAAAGGTTCAGTCAGTATAAGTATGCAAACTTGATTACCATAACTATTTCACACTGATTTCATTTCTAAATGCATGTATAGACTATTCAAATCCTTTGAATTTACTGAATTACATTGCATATGAATACTTACAAGTATATTGCATGCATCTCATGCATGTGGACATGCTATTAAGTAAAACCATAATGCAGTTAGTACATTTTTTTAATCATTCTGTTGGTTGTGCCTACTGTATATACAAAGCCTTTCTATCCACTTACTCTATGAATACCAGTGGAACTTTGGATCTTTGCTTCTAAGCCATTAGAGCTAGCATAATGGGATCTGTGACATCTCTTGACAAGTTGCAATTTTATTTTATTTACCCCTTTCTCTATCTTAGTTTATTGGTATAGTAATAGAGAAGATTATTTAATCCCACGTCTCACAGCTGCTCCACTTTTATTAGTTCACCTTCTTTCATTCCGCCTTAGATAAAACAAACAAAAATCTGGAAAAGAATTATGAAGAATATTCAAGGGGAATTGAAGCTTTGCCTCATCTTTCTCGGTAAGTCGATTGATAGAACTCTAGCTTGCTATTTTCTATAAGTCTGATTCTTTATGTTTTTCATGCATTGATCTCGATTCCTAATGTTCTTTATAGTAAATCTGTTTAAATGATTACAAAAATATAATGCCTTTTAACCCAAATTTTTCTATTTTGGATCTTAGAAGAGGCAGATTAATTTATGTTTAGTAAGGTACATTCAGATTTCTAATATTTCTATATTGAATTTTGAAAGAGATAGACTGATGTATGTAAGGTACATTGTTTATATTATTGGGTTTAATAGCTATATTTTGTTGATTTTTTTTTAAATATAGGGTTCACTTTTTAAAGGCTTATGGTATTATTTCGCATCTATTTTAAGTTTTGCAATAGTTGGGCTTATGTTTACTATACTTCAACTTTGCTTAAATGATTTCATGCAGCTAAATATGACATTTTTTCAAGTGACAGGCTGTGAGAAGGAAATCGAGGTAAAGCAGGAAGTTACCAAAGTAGAGGACCTAGCATTCTTGATTGATTATTCATGCATGGATCTTTGTTGTTGGATTCTTTTTAAGGTATTCAATATTGAATGCTTAACAGATCACTTGAAAAGGGAATATGTATTACTATGGTCCAAATATGATTGATATTTCCAATATTAACGCTATGTACTATATGCAAACATTGTTTTAAATAATAATTAACAAATCTCTTAAGAAGGGAATTGGTGTCACGGGATCTTTTTTCACAGGGAATAGTGGTTTAAATAATGGATTTTTATAGTTTATATTAAGGAGTGTCTATTTAATCAATGTATATGAATTTGAGTTCAATGATCATGTCAACACCTACAATCCACACTGCGAAAATTATTAGTTTCCTTAACAAACTTAAAATGAAACCATGATTGCCATAATGGACTAATTGATATAAGCTTTACGTATCATTATATGGCATGTTTTCAGCTTCTATTTTTTTAGATGGTCCAAAGGCATGTGAACGAGAGTTTTAGGGATAAAGAATTCTTATATGCTTTGATAAAACTTTCTCTAACACTAACAGTTAGCTTTCACAATTCATATTTTAGCTATCAGCATTTTAATTCAACATTTCACAAACAATATAGCCTCATTTTTTTGTTTTTCCATAAGCAAACATCTAAAGTGATCTGTCCTCATTTTCGTTTCAAACAAAACTTTTGAGCTGCTTAATTGTTCTTTGTAATCAATTTATTAAGATTTTGTGCTACACACCGCTTTACAGCTTCTTTGAACAATAATCAGTGGTTTGCTCCTTTTTGTGTATTGTATAATTGTTCCAGCATGTTTATTTGAATCTGATGACTTATTTTCATTAGTACACAATAATCTGTGGTTTTATACAATGTGAAAACCCATGCAATTGTATGATGTTCCCTCACAAAAAGCATGAGTTCTTTTCCATTACACTCATTTTCACTTGAATGCAATTGTCGTTTTCAACCATACCCAATGCCGCAATTTTAGTTGAACAATGTTCGTACATGAAGCATGGGTTCTCCCTAGCGTTCAATTGAATTCACACTTATTAAATGGGAAACCATACAAATTTATTTTTACTTTTTCATAAATAATATGGTTATTGTCTTTCAAAAGTATAGTAATAACAAAATGCCAGTTCTTACTTTTTTTGATTTCTTATGTTTTACCAAATACACAATGAGAGTTGCTATTTGAATGGCTCCATTGAAATGGGCTTTCTTTTTGATTTCTTATGTTTTACCAAAAATGGTCCATGTGCGGAGCACGTGCCATTATCACGTGCAGAGCGCGTGTCATCATCATGCGCGAAGCGCGTGGCTTTCTGTTAAATAACTAAGATCTGACTTTCCAAAATTTCAGCGTGTACGAAACATACTATCAACAATAATTTTTTACCTTTTCAAATCGTTGGAGTAGCGCACTATATGAAACAGACAAACATAAGCATGCAATATGTGGGCAACAGCGGTGCAGCAAACTTGGATTTAAGAATGTAAGACTTTTAACTCCCAGTAACTATTGAATTATTTTACTATGTTGCATCTGATCTCTCATTATTTTCATAAAAATGGCATAGTCACTCATGTAACGCATACATATTCTTTTTATGTGATAACATATGACAAGTTCAAGAGTTTAAACTCATTGGCATTGTTGAATATAATGACAAGCTGACGATGTTCTTTTGTCCACTTTGCCTCAATTTTACAAAGCGTAAACACCAACTGTCTCTTTAAAGAATAAGCTCACAGATGTTATTTATTTTGACAAATATATTTGTATGTTCATAAAGTTTCAAATATAAAGGTTTGTTAGCGTATTAGTTCCATGTCATAAATTAAAATTACTCAACTTTATTGAAATATCATTACTATTTGTTAGAATCCTTAAAATTTGAAGAGTTTTTGGTATAGGAAAAATTCCGAATCAGAAATGAGTAAAAATAGTTTGCTCTCCAACCCCCAAAATTTCAGAGATTGGATTTCTTCTCGCGTGTCTTGCAATGGAGAGTTAGACTTCATGATTTGGCTACAGGTTTTTATTTTCAAAGTAGTCTTATTTTTATTAAACTATTTATAACTTATGACAATAAGTTATTAATATAACCTTTCCTGTTATTCGTTAACAGACTTATGTTCCTTGACATGCTGATGGAGAAAGCACTACGTTTGTTAACAACGGATGGGGTTGAAGCGTGGCAACAGGATATTTAGGTAAAGTCTTCCATTTTGCTTTTTGTTTTACACTCTGTTGTATTGGTTTGAGAGAGAATCAGCCCCATTTGATTTTCTAAAGATTTTTTTATTCATTTTCACATATTTGAACTGGGTATAAAGAAGGATTCAATAACGCACAGTGCTAATTTAAATAACAACCTTATAACAAGTAGCGAGTAAGTGTTTGTTAACTACAGAATCCTAGGGTTTATTATTAGTAAAAGATTGAGTTATTAAGTTCAATTTGAGCGTTTGCATGAATGATGTTTGGTTGCACGATCCGCTACATGTAAGAACTTTAATTTCACATACTTATCATGTAGCTATATCAAAGCCGACCTACATACATAGTAATTGCTACAGTAACCATTTGATATCGGATTTCATTTTTGTTGTCCAGCTTATACCATTAAGATTTGCATAAATTAGTACATCCTCTTTCAGCTGTACCTTTTCATCGTGAATGGTCCCTTCTAAAAATATTCTTAATAGAATCTTTAACTTTTAACAAGCTGCAAATCACTATCTCATTATGAATCCCATCTGAAGAAGTTCGTTCTCCGTAATTACAATATCAATTTTCTTCGCTGACAAATAAATAACCTACACCGGTTGCAATACTCTTCGGTAATATTTATATGTATGTTTCACATGAAGATCTTCTACTTCATGGTTTGAATATTAGGACACATAAACAACAACATCCCTTGACTGCAAACATTCCTACTTCTTCCCGTCATGGCTATGTAAGTCTATATGAATATATTGATTTGCATTACCCACTTTAACCGTGTTATCACTTGATAATTATACAGTTAACTTCTGCAGTTTTCTTTTGCGCGAACTGGATGACAGAACCATTCACTTGTCTACATCATAAGTAAGGCCACCAAGGCAGTTGTACGACTTTATATGTTTGTGCTAATTTTACTCGGTCTCCAAGTTTTCATTTCCCGAAAATTATGTAGTGACTATCAATTAATTTTGCTATTCTGATACTTTAACTTCTCCTTATTTTACTATATGTCTAACTTCAACTATACACTGCTGCAGTTAACTTATATGGCACAAACGGGAAGAAGCACAGGTTTAAACAGTTGAAACCAAGCTGGTGCGGTACTGTCATTAGCGATTGCTTCATATTTGGTGTTCAAACATTTCAAAAAGGATGAATGACTGCAAAGAGCATTCGATCCAGTATTTGTTGTTACCACTCTAGCCATCATTTGCGTCTCCATTTTGTCATGTACATTTTTTTTCATTTCCTTATGTGCCTTCCTTTTAGTACTGTAAACATGATGACAATCCTTGAGTAAACATGCAGCTTCCCACCAACAAATATATTGCTATATCCAGTATACTACCTTTATAACAGTTTTATCAACTCACGTTATCTACAAAATTAGAAGTTCAATGTGTATATGATCTTTCTTTCTTTTTTGTACTAATTTCTTTCGTGCAATTAGAAGGCGAGGATTGAAGATTTACATCATTTCATCAAGGAACCAATATTTAAGGGATGTCACAGTTAAAAAATTATTCAATGCTGCATACCAATACCATGGGTACAAATGCCTCATATTTAGGTAAGCTTCTTTAAATTAGCTTTAAGTACCATATAAAAATTAAAATACTCTTTTTTATTTCATATTAGTAGCAACTATGACAGGTTTGATAGAGTCAGGGAATACAAGTCAGAACAAATGAACAAACTGATAAGCCAAGGGTATAGGCTTTGGGAAATAGTTGAAGATCAATGAATGGTGCAACGTTTCAAGGCATCCTCACACCAAAAAAATATTTTAATGTTCCTAATCCTATGTACTATGTTTCATAATTTACTCATTAGATGTTTGATGGGCATTTCACTTTGCCGTGTTCGTTTGATAATTGTAACCGTTAGCAATGCATGCACACACTTACCTCGCTTACGATTAGCTAAATGTGGTTTATTGCAGCATTGTTTGAAGAATCATGCGTCTCATTCCTACCAATTGCGACTCAGAAATGCAGTAACTATGGCTAGCCAGTCTGTGTGTTATATATATAACCTCTGTGTTTGCATTTGCTTTCTGTGAAGCTTACGTATTTCACTTTTTATGATTCTCATGTTCTGTATGATGGTGAGCTTAATTATCATGCTGTGTTTTATGGTTCTGACCTTACGGTACGATAAATTTACGACGATTACAAAACCATCTACGTAATAGCACACCATATTTGAGGTTCATCGTTCCACACGCGAAACCCATGCCATAATCACGCGCGAAGCGCGTGCCGTTACGCTCGTATATACACACACATATACATATATATATATATGTATGTATGTATATATATATAGGAGCGTTCAATGGCTCCCCAAATAGTGAGCACCCCAAAAGTCCCTCTATATAAACCAAGCATTTATATTAGTTTAAGTTAGTGGAAGGTGAGAGAAACGGGATATGTGGTGGAAATCAGGGGGCATTAGGGGTGCTACACTGTTTCGGGTGCCATTGAACGCTCGCTATATATATATATATATATATATATATACATATATATATATAAGAAAGTCTATCTAGACACAAAATTTTGACATAAATGGCGATACAATTGATTTGCACCATTGGATCACCTCATGAATTCCACCTCTTCATATAGACAAAAAGATCCAACGGTTGAGTCTTTGTGTCTCTCTTTTTATGTCAAATTATGTGTCCAAATAGCCTCCCTATATATATATATATATATATATATATATATATATATATGGGTCGACTATTTGAACACAAAATCAGACATAAATCAAGGAACACAAAGCCTCAGCCGTTGGATCTTTTTGTCCTTATATGGAGAGATGGAATTCAGGGGGAAATCCAACAGTTGAGATCTATTGTGTTACCAATTGTGTCTAAATAGATTTCCCAATATATATATATATATATATATAAGGAGAGGCTATTGGGACGCAGCATTAGAGACACAAAATCTAGACCGTAGGATTTGTTTGTCTTTATGTGTGAGGTGGAATTTAGGGGGAGATCTTGTGGTTAAGATTGCTTGTGTCTAAATTTGTGTCAACATTTTGTGTCAACATCTTGTGGTTGGGGAAGTCTATTTAGACACAAAATGTTGACACAAATTTAGACACAAGCAATCTCAACCACAAGATCTCCCCCTGAATTCGACCTCACACATAAAGACAAACAAATCCTACGGTCCAGATTTTGTGTCTCTAATTCTGTGTCCTAATAGCCCCTCCCTATATATATGTATGTATGCTTATATATATATGTATGTATATATATATGAGGAGGGTTCCGCTATACCTTTTATATTGCACGTGAACTCTCCCCCTTAATCTCCACCACCCATTTCCCCACTCATTACCTCTCTTCCCATTTCAGTATTATTTCTTAGTAGGAAGAGAGAGAATGAGTGGGGGAATGGGTGATGGAGATTAAGGAGGAGAGTTCACGTGCAATATAAGAGGTGTAGCGGAACCTTTCTCTCTCTCTATATATATATATAGGAAAGTCTATTTAGATACAAAATGTTGACACAAAGTTAGACACAAGCAATCTCAACCACAAGATTTTCCTCTGAATTCCACCTCACACATAAAGACAAACAAAACCTACGGTCTAGATTTTGTGTCCCTAATTCTGTGTTTAATTTTGTGTTCCAGTAGTCGTTTCATATATATATATATATATATATATATAGTTGTGAAATAGCATGGCTAATTGATTAGTTGAAGGTAACAAGATAATATATTTTGTTGGTTGTTCCAAGTGAATGGTTGAATAAAGGCATCATCTTAGTTTTTAGGTGATATACGTATGTGCCAAGAAAATTTCCTCTAGTATGGAAGTAGTGTATTTAAAGTACTGGTCTAATTTGATCAATATTGTCAAAGTGGTTATTCAGTTTCATGGAGTAAATTACTATGGTATAAGAGCATTCCCAGCAGTAGGAATGCCAAAGAAAGTGGGGGCAATCCCAACTAGAAAACTCAAACTCGCACTGTAATATCGCGAGCAGCGCGATTCAGCTTTAAAGTGGGGATTCATCTCACTTTTTTTTAAAAGTGGAGATCCTTAAACAACAAAATGATTGCTGTTAAGGATAAGATAGCAAACAGTTTTCTGTTTAAGGAAAAAACAGCCCAATAAAGGCCTTAAATAGCAGACTGTTTGTTGTTTAGCATTTTTCAATTAAAAAATAAATGCTAAAGCCCCACTCACTACTGGAAGAGTGGGGCTTCGTCACGCTTTTATTTTTGCATGAAAATATACACTTTGCTGGGTTTGCTCTAAGGGATGGGAATGTTAACGTTGTGCCTAATAATATTAGTGGCCCAATTTAATATTTGACCTCTAAAAATAGATAATATTTTGCGCAAAAAAAGTGGTTTGCGATATTTAAGTAAACCATGGAAATTTGTGTAGTGAAAAGGCATTGGATCATATACACACAAGTACATGGGTAAAATAGCACAAGCATTAGCCTATAAGGAATTTAAAGTACAACAGAACTATAATCAATCTTATGGAAATGGAAATTAAGGGTACATGAGCATGCATAGTTGTCTGGCTAATTGTTTCCAAACTTTGACCCTCCATGATAGTCCAATTTATCCATGTTCAACACCAATGCTAAGTAACTAATATATACTAAAGTGTAATTAATTTATGGTAGCAAAGTCAAAAACATAGAAAATAATTAGATATTTGCTATAAGACAAGAATGTGCCTTCAAAGACATACGATCACTTTTAACAACAAATTTCTATAATGATCACAATCACATATAAACATTAATATTGTTTGGATATCCTTTTCTTTAGTAGTAGTGATTGCACATTAATCGGAGACAACATACGGCTTTCAATTTGCATTGATGCTCAACAGAAATAAGCTAATGTAAACTAATATGTTACCAACATTGCCCGTGTGCATAGCACGTGTCAAGCACTAATTTATGTAAATAAAAATGTGATTATTATATGTATAACATCGTAAAAATATGATTTTTATATATGTTGAAGCGTCATAAAAATATGTTTTTATATATGTAATAGCGTGATAAAATTGGATTTTTATATATATTAAAACAAGATAAAAATATGATTTTTATTACAGGATCAGCAAGATAAAAATATAATTTTTATATATGAAGTAGCATTGTAAAAATACGATTTATATATAATAGCATTGTAAAAATACGATTTTTAATGTATACATGGCATTGTGAAGATGTGATTTCTTTTTTAATATTATATAGCGTTATTAAAAATATGATTTTTAATATAAAACCGCGTGAAACAGATTGCGATGGAACCGACTGGAATCAAATCCAAACCGTTCAGAAATAAAGAATGGACGAGTGGAAACTAAAGGTGAGAACTTCTCACTCTAACTTTGTTTATAGTTAAATATATATACTAGGATGCAGACGGTGGTTAGTAGCACCCAACACCTTTGATTCAAAGCATGTATGTTTGGTTGTTTGTTTTGATTGATCTAATTGGTTGAATTCGGTTTGGGATGGATTGAATTTGGTTTGGGTATGACGAGAGCCAATTTTAGGCGAGGGATAAGGCTAGACCTTATTCCAGTTCTAGTATCGCGCCGTTATGCTGCCGAAATTTTCTAAAAATGTTAACAATAAAAATATCATTTTTATTGTATAAATGAACAGTATAAAATATTCATGTGTTGAAATAAATATTTTATGGTTAAAAATATAATTTTTAACTAGTATATGAATGAAAATAAATATTCATTTACAAATCGGACGATTTTTTTATGTACACTCATTTGACTGATATTGATTGGGAGATATATTTTACACATCGCCCAACTGTACAAATAAATTCTGTGTGTGTTGATTGAAACCCCACACATGTATTGGGATTATATTCGACATACACTAATCCCAATTGTTTAGTTGTATATCAATCGATTGGTTGATAGACTGTTGTAAGCGTTAATTATTCATAATTAATGCTTATGCAGTTATGCAGTGCACTCTGGATGATGGTTTATCATTGTTGTTGTCTACATATGATGTATCAAATCCATATAAATAATATTATATGGTAATTGACTGTGTTTAATTCCAATTCGGAAAGAACGAATATTTTAAAATAATATTCTGTAAAGGATTAAAATATGATTTTGATGTCCGATTTGGGATGGACACGAAAATATTTAAATATGTGAAGCCGTGTCGATTAGGTTAACGCCATTTTGACATAAACGATATTTATGTTGATTTTATTCATTTTTATAATGAATATCGAAAAGGAAATGATCTCAAAATCTGATATTTTGAAAATATTATCATTTATATATTATAAGGATATAGAATATTCAATTTTGATTTCAAATTGAAAATGAAGTTGGAATCGTTTTTGAAACGAATTTAAAACGATTTATATAATACGTTTTAAATGAAAACCGACGAAATATAATATATATATATATATATATTATATTTAATGGCCTGAATAGAACGCGCCGCGCCGCGACCATTTGCGAATTTCGACCGTTGACTTCGTATTGACATTACGGGAGGTCCGACCATCGGATTCTCCCAAAAACCGGAACCGTCGGGTTCGTATCGAAAACAGCTTTCCAATTATAAGAAATTTGAAATCTAATGGTTAAATTTGGAATTATGTCCAAAATCAAATTTGGAAAAGGTCGTTGTAAGCGCAGTTCGATGGCCGTTTATAGAAATCGACTGAAAGGGCCTTAATAAAATTATTAAAAATATTAATAATTTGTGTAAAATCATAATAAATGATTTGGAAAGAATTGGGATGAAAAATTCCATGTTTGCAAAGATAAAAATATATTTTTATCAAAATGGACTGGTTATTAACTAGATTTGAATTCCAATAATTTTTAAATAAAGTAAATTGGATTTGTGAATGGTTTTAATATAACCAGAAATTTCCAACGAACAAATTGGAATAGATTTGGAGTGGAAATAATCTTTGGAATATTTCGATATTGGATTCTGTGACTACACGGATATTGCTATGGAAATTTGGAAGATATATATATATATCGTTATTTCCAATACGATATTTGTTGGTTTCAGAATTCGATATTGAATATAAGCTGATATAATTCTATTCAGAGCCTTGTATTTGATATCAAATTGAATTTTTGGTTTGTCGTGAACGGTGTCTTAAATAACACTGTTCTTAAACCCAATTGAGAAAAGAATAAATCTTTTAATTAAAATTTAGAGAAGTTTTCCAATAAATTAATATTTAATTGGAATTGAATGAAAGAATTGGATATTTGGGTTTACCGTGAACGGTGTTTTAAATAACACTTGTTCTTTAACCCGATTAACAGTGAAATGTGATTATTTATAAATCTTTTTATTAAGATTTAACAGGAATTTTCCAAAGTAAAGTTTTCCAATTTAATATATTAAATTGGAATTGAATGGAATTCGATTTGATAATAATCGAAGTGAGCTTCTGTGGAGGACGACTGTTAATATATATGGAATTTAAAAGGCTTTGTCATTATTCCATTTACATTATTAGTCGGATACGGAAATTGACATCAATTATATATTGATCTGTTTTCTGTGAAGATTCCATAATTAAAGGAATGTGATTTTGGGTTTATCGTGTACTGTGTTTTAAATGACATAAGTTCTTTAACCTAAATAAAGACAGGATTACATGTCTAACATTGTATTTCGAACTGTATGGTTGATCTCTGCTAAATATATATCTGCTTGGTGGCAGAGAATTTATTCTTTTGCTTAACACACTTTTCTGAGATGTACGAACTTAGAGGTTGTATATCGACAGAAATCAATAGTACGGTGTAGATTGTCGATGCGGCTTGTTTAATTTCCCAAAGTTAAATAATCATTAATATTGATTTTTGGGAAGATTAAAACTAAGTGGAGTTTTAATGAATTTTTAATTAGATTGAAATGTGAATTGATAATTTAAATTATCAAATTTGGGAGATGATCGAGAAAGGATGTAACACCCCACCTCCGTTAACGTCACACACAAAGGGAATGCCTTAACTTCCGTGGAGCGTTATAGGTAAAATATGCGGATAAATTACAAGACAGAAAAGATAAAGCAGCGAAAAATAAAGTCATTTTATAAACAATGTGGTTCAGTCAAGCTTTTACAACAATTGTCTCAATCATACTTAAAAGTAATACATAAAACTTCTGTCATGATTCAAAAACTTCCAAGTATAAAAGAAGCATAAAAATAACAATGATATTCCCCAATAAAGCATGAACCAGCCATAGCAGTGGAAGAGAGAGTCCAAAGCAATACATCGACTATCTTCGAGCTTGGAAAGAAAACCGAGCTAAGAGGTAGTATTTCCTCCCTGTGAACCTAGGGGGGAGGGACGGAAGAAAAGAGGCGAAAAAAACTAGGTCAGACATAAGTCTGGTAAGTCCAATGACTTTCAGCATGTAAATAGGCAAAAGCATCATGACATGAGTAAACTGAATATAAGACAATATCGTGATAACATGGATAACAAGATAACCAAAGATTAGCATAAGATATGATAAGGCAGGATAAACTGAATGCACTTCTACTCTTTCTCTGCTTCGCTACGACCTTGTTATTCTGATTTCTATATCTCTACACCCCCTAACTAGTGTCCCAACTAGTAATCTGTGTAAAATGATAATATGATAACGTGATCCCAATCCCCGCAATTGTGGTTGCCTTCAGGTGTACATCTAGTATGAGGATCTTACCTAAATCAGCCTAATTGCCATGAAGATGTTAGATGTACCCTTACTACCCTATCGATCGGCTCCCTACTTGTATTAATTTTCCATGTGTCTGTGTCAGTCGACCCTCTCTTGCATGTAGATACCCTGTGTTGGTCCCACCATAAGGTGTATCATTCCTTATGATAACAACCCGACACGATTCAAGATGCACAGTGTATAACTACTGGTACCCAGTGCCTGCTTTTTCCCACTCCGGAGTACGTGCACGCCCGTAATTCGTCGGAACCTACACTGACGTGCCCCCTGCCGCTATTTTGACCGCTTATAATCAGCCCAATAATCGTGCCCCACCCTGCCTAGTTTCAGGGTACTTTGATACATCTATGTAGGTTGCTGCTGAAACGGGTCCCCGTTACTAGGGTTTCTTACTGGTTAAGTTTGTGGGCCTAATTTACTAATATTACCCACCAACCCGATATGTTCTTAACCCTCTCACTGATTCAAACTTGTTTACTTAATGGTTAAGTTTGTGGGCCTATATTTACTAATATTACCCACCAACCCGATATGTACTTAACCCTCCCACACATTATGTCATATTGGTTAAGTGTTGTCCATTCATGTTAATTTAACCCACCCACTCATCATGTCATGTTGGTTAAGTGTTTCTTATTAACCTTTCTCACTCGTCATGTTGGATTGGTTAAGTATTTCCTATTAACTTAACCCCGTTCATTCATCATGTTATATTGGTTAAGTATTTCCCATTAACTTAACCCCATTCGTTCATCAAGTTACATTGGTTAAGTGTTTCTTATTAACTTAACCCCACGCGTTCATCATGCTATATAGGTTAAGTGTCATCAATCAATTCAAGTTAACTTAACCCACCCACTTGTCGTGTTACATTGGTTAAGCGTTGCCTTCTTGTGTTAACTTAACCCTTCCCATTCATCATGTTATATTGATTAAGTGTTGCTCTCTTGTTTTAACTTAACCCTTCCATGCATCATGTTATATTGGTTAAGTGTTGCTCTCTTGTTTTAACTTAACCCTACCCATTCATCATCTCATATTGGTTAAGTGTTTCTTATTAACTTAACCCAACTCACCTGTTTAATTAACATGCTGCATTGGTTAAGTGTTTCCTTCTTGTGTTAACTTAACGCTCCCCATTCATCATGACATATTGGTTAAGTGTTTCTTACTAACTTAACCATACTCACCTGTTTAATTAACATGATATATTGGTTAAGTGTTGCCTAAATTAACTTAACTTTACCATTCATTTATTAGCATGTCTTTCTTATTAGCATTAATTTATTCATTAACGCCTTAACCTCTCACATTAGAACTGCTGTTTGCAGTTGCTGGATGTGCCGAGCGGTTCCGGGCAGACTTCTACCGCAAACTCATTCTAACCTCGGGTTTTTGGGCTAAATGCGCTAACCTCTCACATTAGATCTGTGTTGTTGCGGTTACTAGATGTGTCGGCGGTACCGGGCAGTTTTCACTACAACTCAATATAACCTCTGGTTAGGCATGTTTATCTTTTTAGCATATTTACCATACATGTCCAAGTCTAGATTTTATATGCTAATTATCCCAAATTCACAAAATTAGTCATGTTCCAATTCTCAAGTTATACCCAACAAAGCTAATTGCAAGTTATTCCCTACAAATTTGATTACAAGTTATAACTCAAAGTAGATTACACCCAATCTTCCCAAATTTGCAATAATAACCATGCCCCAAAATTTCAATATTCATTATACTTGGCGTCCCAGCTAATAGTTAGGCCCAATCTAGATTCAATATTCCAATTTACATTTTTCCCCCAATCTAGGTTTAATGTTTCAAGTTACCCCAAATTCGGAACAATAACAATCATGCCCAAAACTTGATTTATATGCAAATTAACCCATCTTGCAGGTATAACGATAATAATGCCCAATATTAATTACAAGTTATATCCAAGTCTCAGTTACAAGTTATGCCCAAATCTCAATTACAATTTATGCCCAAACCTCAATTACAAATTACGCCCAATAGTACAAAAAAAAAAGATTAGGCCTAATTCCTCCGTATTTCGATCGTATATATATATATATATATATATATATATATATATATATATGTAACAAGCTTTCGTCTAGGTTCGAGACAACCTAGATCCATAATAAAAGGGGAAGAAGAGGAAACATAAAAGATTAGGCATAAAATAGCCATACTATGCTAGATTTGATAATAGAAATATCAAGAACATAAAAGAGGTTTAGATCTACATAAAATTACATTGCAGGCATAAATCTGATCGATTAGATTTAAATAACATCGCAGGCATAAATTTGATAAAATAGATTTGAATAACATCGCAGGCACAGTTCTGATAAAATAGATAGGATAAATCTGAAAGGATTATCTCATAATCAGGTATAGCTTGGATTCATATTATTACATGCCAAGAATTTCAATTAAGAATTCACATCTGAAAGTAAATTGAACTTACGAAACAAAGGACAAATCTTGTTTTTTGGGATATGTTTTCTGAAACTGAAAAGCTATCCTTTGAGGTAGACTATCGATTCTCTAATTTAGATTTGATTCGTAGCTTCTAACTTGTTTTCTAGTTTTAGGGAAGACTGGAGGCTACACTAGTTTGGCCATAGGTAGCATGACGACTCCTTGAAATGAAATTGTGTGGTTTAGGGTTGAGGGTTGGGGTTGTTTGTATAGAAATTTAAATTAATGTAAGCCGTTAGATCAACCTAGGAGAAATCAGAACCATCCAGACCAATTAGAGCTATCTAGAAACAACCACCTATGCCCCCAACAAGTCAGAAATCGTCACTGTTCGGATCTAGCTGAGGGGGTCGACACCCCAGTCGACACCCCTCTTGGGGGGAGTCGACCCCTATGGGCGGGAATTTTCCCGCCCAGTTGATTCTTCAAATTTTGAAATTCAAACTACTTTCTGAATTAATTATTATTTATTATTTAATTTTTTGATTAAACTAGAAATTTTTTGAACTCCATAACTTCTTCATACGAAGTTCAATTCACGCAAACTCGGACTCTATCTCAAGCAGAATTCCGAGACGAATGTAATGGAGCAACCCGTTTCCCTTAATTCCCACTTTTAAAATTAAGTATTCTTTAATATTCATAGAAAATACAGGGTATTATATTCTCCCCTCCTTAAAAGATTTCGTCCCCGAAATCTTCAAGTCAAGAAGAATGTATATCCTACCATCCAATCGTCTATCTACTCAACCATCTAACACAGGCGTCTATTGTCCTTAAAAAGACTTCTAATGCTTTCGTGACTGTATGCATAGTGTGTGTATGTGTCCCTATCTAATGCAAAATCAGGTAGTCTACTGATTCAGTTGACCTCCTTAATGCGAATTATGTCAGTGCCATGAGTCCATTATGTATGCAATCATTCCTAATCATACCTCCACATGAGTGCCCGATCATTCATACAAGTGCGACATCCATATGTTAACACATCAAGTTTCAATCCATATACAAATACATATATGCATATGCAATATGAAAGTGACTGAGCTGATCTAGTACCTAATGTGTGTGTGTGTATCCACGAGCAACCACTAGCAACCACTTGCAACCATCAATCATAACATGTTTCAAACACATGTTTACATCCATTGGCTTCTACCTAAGGATTGAGGATAGGAACGAGAGGATATACTTAAAAGATAAAGACTAGCATGTGAATAAACTTTACAGAAAAGAGAGATCAAGGTTATACCCTCAAAAAGGGTATGATGTGCATATCTAGTCTTCAGTCTTCTAAGTCGCATCTTCTTGAGCTTCGCTTCATTGTGCTCTGACTGTCTTGACTTCACGATTGTGTAGCTTCTTAATTTCTCTTTCCAAAATATGAGTTGGAACTCATTTCAATGTCGCCTCTCGTTTCACATCTTCTTCTTCTTCTGGTATGCTCGACACTACAACTTTTGCTGTGTCGTGCTAACATTTCCTCAAAAGGTCTTCCAAAATCCTATTCACCCTTTCTGTCAGAGGATGATAAACATAACTGCGTACTCATGGCTTCTTGCAATCCATGTAGAAGAACTATCTCTTGAAAGTAAATAGATTCTAACCATGTTACCAAGTGTATATACTAAGATGATTAGAGGTCTCTCCTCTACTTAGCTTGTCCATCATGTCAAAAATCAAACTCCAAACAACGGTTAGATTTTCCTTCGTCAATCTAATAAGTGGGGTTGATACCTTTACAAAGTCCTTAATTAACTTCCTATACCAGCCTGCTAATCCAAGAAAACTTCTTACTCCTGTTGAATTCCTTGAGACCTTCTAATATTGCACCGCATCTGCTTTTGCGGTATCTACTATTGTCCCTTCCTTGGATATCACCTGTCTTAGAAACCTTACTTTTTCTCTCCAAAAATGATATTTGGAGAACCTTGCCTTAAGCTGACGCTCTTGGAGGGTATCCGAGACTTCCTTTAGATGCAAAGCATGTTCTTCCTCACTCTTAGAGAAAACCAAAATATCATATATGGACAAGCGAAGTGAACCATCTGCCTTTGTAACGAAAACGACTGGAGCACCCCATTCAGAAATACTTTGCCTTATGAACCCTTTTTCAAGTAAATCTTTTACTTGTTTACCGAGACCTTCCTTTCCCTTGGATTCATGTGTCGTACAGGTAATGCAATTGGTTTTGCATTGTCAACTAAATATATGTGGAAGTCTATCTCGCGTTTTAGGGGACAAACCCCTAACCTAATCAAAAACATCTGCATACTCATGGACTACTCCAACGGATCGCAAATCGTCGATAGATGCATCAAGTGATTCTAGGTAGCTAAGACAAACTGATCCCTTAGGATCGCACGAAATCTCGAGGGTATTCCCGAGGCAAGTCGAAAGTCTAACTACCCTATTTCACAATTACTAGCTAACCAATCCATGCCAAGAATCAACCCATAGCCCATGAAACCAAAAACATAAGCATTACACTTAGACTCAATTTTTAATGTAGCTATTCTCAAATCCTTACAAACCAAAGATAAATGAGCCGAACCACCAATTGGATTTGAGACAATGATGGGATCTTCTACTATATTAGTACTAAGGTGCAGAGACTCAACTATGGAAGCACAAATAAACGAATGTGAAGCGCCAGAATCAAATAAAGTTCTAACGGGATGATTGAAAAAAAAACTAAATTTTCAACAGAAACGTTCCTACCTCTCTTAGGTACACTAGCAGCGAGAGCATGCAATTGCCCTCTAGAAGATTATGTCCTTTGCCCTTGTCCTTATCCTTCGGGCAATCCTTGATAAGATGCCCTGCTTCACCATACGGAAAACAACCATCTGTCTTCTTCTTCCAAAAATTAAATGACCCACTATACCACAGAAAAGATACTACCTCTTGTCGCAGGATCTATTATTTCTTCCACCCTTCTTATATTCCAATCCCTTGTTTGTGATTCTTCCACTTTGGCCTCTTTCTTTTTACCTTCTTAGTGAACCATGTTGACAAGTCTCTCGAACGTTGCCTCCATCGCACGGAAAACCCTACAAAGCTTGGAAGAGAATTAGCCGCAGGTGAAACTACTACGATTATGGACGGAGGTTGGGCACTTCTTCGCCCTTTGACACGTGTCGTAGTCTCATCAAGTTACGGGACCATGCAACAATGAGGTTACCTCCCAGAAAGCGAGGAGCCCCAGAGACTCAGGAAAGAAGGATTCAAACAGAGGATCAAAAGATAGTGCATATGGCTTTGGGGAATATGCCTTTAAAACAAAACCTTTCTTTTGAAAATGATTCTTTTAAAACCGTTTTGAAAATAATTTTTCAAATCTTTTATCTAATCCGGTAACCTTCAGCTCTGATACCAAGTGTAACACCCCACCTCCGTTAAGGTCACACACAAAGGGAATGCCTTTACTTCGGTGGAGCGTTATAGGTAAAAGATGTAGATAAATTACAAGACAGACAAGATAATGCAGCGGAAAATAAAGTCATTTTATAAACAATGTGGTTCAGTCAAGCTTTTACAACAATTGTCTCAATCATACTTAAAAGTAATACATAAAATTTCTGTCTTGATTCAAAAACTTCCAAGCATAAAAGAAGCATAAAAATAACAATGATATTCCCCAATAAAGTGAAATATCCCACCTCCGTTAAGGTCACTCACAAATGGAATGCCTTAACTTTGGTAGAGCATTATAGGTAAAAGACACAGATAACAGATATATATAAGCAGCGGAAAAATAGAACTAACTTTATTTCAAACGTGGTTCATAACAAAACATTACAACAAACTGTTTCAAACCAATTTCCAAACCATTACATCATAATTTCTGTCTTGATTATTTTCTAAAGAAGCATAAAACAAAATAAAACTGCATAAATCCCCAAGTAGTAGTGTATCTAAAGCCATAGCCAAAAGCAAGAGACTCCAAGCTATACATCACAGAGTCTTCAAGCTTGGAAAGATGAACGGTCCAAATTAAGCTGAGCTATTCCCTCCCTGGGTATCTGGAGGGTGGGAACGGAAGAAAAGAGAGCGAAAGAAAAATGGGTCAGACATAAGTCTGAGTAAGTCTAGTGAATTTTCAATGTGTGAATAAGGAAAAGGTCATGATAGGAATAAATTGAAAAACAGGACAGTACCATAATAACAATCTAACATAAAACTATACAAGGCAGGATAAAACGAATATACATCGCACCCATGTCAATTTCTCTACACCTACTCATACTTGTCCAACTAGCACCACGTGTTCATGGTGAAATGATCCCCTTATTTCGATCGGCTCCTACTCGCATGCATTTATCACGTGTGTCATTCGACCCCCGCTTGATTGTAGATACCTGTGTTGGTCCCACCACAGGGTGTATCAAGTCCTATGGTGGCAACCCGACACGATTCAAGATGCACAGTGTAGTACTATTGATGCCCAGTGCCTGCTTTTTCCACTCCAGAGTATGTGCACGCTCGTACTCCGTCGGAACCTACACTGACGCACCACCCGCCGACGTTTTAACCGCTTACAATTCAGCCCAGTAATCGTGCCCCACCCTGCCTAGCTCAGGGTACCATGATACATCTATGTGGGTTACTGCTAAAATGAGTCCCCGTTACTAGGGTTTTCTAGCCAACATGTTAAATTGGTTAAGTGTCCAAATTTACCTAACCCCCTACCCATCAGTTTAGTAAACATGCTGGATTGGTTAAGTGTTTCCTTAATTGACTTAACCCTACCAATCTTGACTTAGCTTTTTAAAGCACCAACCACTCATATTAGACAGGTATTGTTGTGGTCACTGGATGGGCCGGTCGGTTCCTGGCAGTTTTACACCATAACTCAGTCTAACCTCGGGTCCTTTTTGGTCTCAATGCACTAACCACCCACATTAGACAGGTATTGTTGTGGTCATTGGATGTGCCGGTCGGTTCCGAGCAATTTTACACCACAACTCAGTCTAACCTCGGGTTAGGCATATTCGTCTTTTCTAAATTTACATATTTATTCTTTTATGTTTATATGTAAATTTGTCAATAATTTATTATCATGGCCCACTTTCCCTCTAATTCAAGTTTATGGTTTTTGGTATGTAAATTATACCATTTCAATGCCATATCATTTACATGGTTATGAGCCAAATATACCAATTACATATAGTTTCATGTTTTTCCCAACATTACCCCCGTTGTACGTTCGCGTTAATCACATAAAGTCATTGGGCCCACAAATTAGCCCAATTTATAAACAAGAGGTAAAAGAAGGGAACATTTAATCAAACATATGTCACATAAATTTAAATTAACATGTCTCATGAAACTTGCAATTAAATTGGATAGTACTAGCATAGGCCTAAGCATGTGAACATGTAGATCTAGGCATAGGTGAACATAACTTGGTTTATAAACTAGCATAATTTAGGAGAATCATGACATGTACCTTCCAAAGCATGTATAAGTTTAACTTTAACATGTAGATGTGAACTAGATCTAACAATAATGATCATATGAACTTGCATGAATCCACTTTATAAACATGCATATAAATATAGATCTAATTTTTGGATCTAACACAGAACACGAAACTTGCATATGAACACACACACACACACACACACACACACATATATATATATATATAGAGAGAGAGAGAGATCTTGACTTGGGTCTAACATGTATCTTGCATATGAACATATATATAGATCTTGACTAACATAAAACATGTATCTTGCATATGACACATCATGAAAGGATGTTCAAACTTATATGTGGTATGATGGTTTCGTTCCCCAAAATCGTAATAAGTTTATCACCAATTTCCACATGATACGATAAGTTCAAATAAACCACAATTATTCCAAGACATACATGACCAAATTATCGCAAGAATTAGACATGAATTCTCATCATCAATCACATACAACTTGGTTCAAATTCTATTTTCCAACTCATTAAAAATCACATCTTTAATTTATTCACATCTGAAAGGTAACTACACTTACAAACAAAAAGGAATTCTTGAGTTCTGGGATCTGTATTCTGAAATTGAATTGCTCTCCTTTGATGTAGATCGTTGAATTAAATTAGATTTAATTTGATTTTGACGTAGCTTCTATCTTGTTTCTGAGTTGAAAGGGATGATGGCTATTCTAGGTTCACCATTGACGGCATGGCGGCTCTTGGAATGAATTAGTGTGATTTTAGGTTGAGAGTTAGGTTGCTTATATAAGCTTTAATTAATTTAGAGTCGTCGGATTAACCCTAGAAGCAATCAAGACCATCCAGTCAAGATAGGGTGACAACTCAGCCCTAATGACTCAGCAAGGAGTCAGAAAGGACTCAACAATGACTCACTGTCTGGACAAGAACACTCCAGAAACCGGTGCAGGTTTTTTGCCCGGCCTGGGCGCACTTGGCAGGTGCGCCAGTGCATTTTTGTACTGGCGCACTTGTGAAGTGCGCCAGTGTATTCTGGTCAACTTCCGGTTTTCTTGCCTAACTTCGTTCGTCCATATCTCCTTCATACGGTGTCCGTTTTACGCAAACTCGGACTCTATCTCAAGAAGAATTCCGAGACAAACGCAATGGCGTAACCCGTTTCCCTTAATTCTCACACTTGAAATTAATTATTCTTTGATATGTTACTTTAATGTTAACTGAAAATACGAGGTGTTACAAAAAGCATGAACCAGCCATAGCAGTGGAAGAGAGTCCAAAGCAATACATCAACTATCTTCGAGTTTGGAAAGAAAACCGAGCTAAGAGGTAATATTTCCTCCCTGTGAACCTGAGGGGTGAAGGGGGGAGGGGACGGAAGAAAAGAGGCGAAACAAACTAGGTCAGACATAAGTTTGGTAAGTCCAGTGACTTTCAACATGTAAATAGGCAAAAGCATCATGACATGAATAAATTGAATATAAGACAATACCGTGATAACATGGATAACAAGATAACCTAAGATTAGCATAAGATATGATAAGGAAGGATAAACTGAATGCACTTATACTCTTTCTCTGCTTCGCTACTACCTTGTTATTCTGATTTCTATATCTCTACACCCCCTAATTAGTGTCCTATAATCTGTGTAAAATGATAATATGATAATGTGGTCCCAATCCCTGCAATTGTGGTAGCCTTCAGGTGTACATCTAGTATGAGGATCTTACCTAAATCAGCCTAATTACCATGAAGATGTTAGATGTACCCTTACTACCCTATCGATCGGCTCCCTACTTGTATTAATGTTCCATGTGTCTGTGTTAATCGGCCCTCTCTTGCGTGTAGATACCCTGTGCTGGTCCCACCATAAGGTGTATCAATCCTTATGATAGCAACCCAACACGATTCAAGATGCACAGTGTATAACTACTGGTACCCAGTGCCTGCTTTTTCCCACTCCGGAGTACATGTACGCCCGTAATCCGTCGGAAACTACACTGATGTACCCACACCGCTATTTTGACCGCTTATAATCTGCCTAGTAATCGTGCCCCACCCTGCCTAGTTTCAAGGTACCTTGATACATCTATGTGGGTTACTGCTGAAATGGATCCCCGTTACTAGGGTTTCTTACTAGTTAAGTTTGTGGGCCTATATTTACTAATATTACCCACCAACCCGATATGTACTTAACCCTCCCACTGATTCAAACTTGTTTACTTAATGGTTAAGTTTGTGGGCCTATATTTATTAATATTACCCACCAACCCGATATGTACTTAACCCTCCTACACATTATGTCATATTGGTTAAGTGTTGCCAATTCATGTTAACTTAACCCACCCACTCATCATGTCATGTTGGTTAAGTGTTTCTTATTAATCCCTCTCACTCGTCATGTTGGATTGGTTAAGTGTTTCCTATTAACTTAACCCCGTTCATTCATCATGTTATATTGGTTAAGTATTTCCCATTAACTTAACCACATTCGTTCATCAAGTTACATTGGTTAAGTGTTTCTTATTAACTTAACCCCACGCGTTCATCATGCTGTACTGGTTAAGTGTCATCAATCAATTCAAGTTAACTTAACCCACCCACTTGTTGTGTTACATTGGTTAAGTGTTGCCTTCTTGTGTTAACTTAACCCTTCCCATTCATCATGTTATATTGGTTAAGTGTTGCTCTCTTGTTTTAACTTAACCCTTCCACGCATCATGTTATATTGGTTAAGTGTTGCTCTCTTGTTTTAACTTAACCCTACCCATTCATCATGTCATATTGGTTAAGTGTTTCTTATTAACTTAACCCGACTCACCTGTTTAATTAACATGCTGTATTGGTTAAGTGTTGCCTTCTTGTGTTAACTTAACCCTTTCCAGTCATCATGTCATATTGGTTAATTGTTTCTTATTAACTTAACCCTACTCACCTGTTTAATTAACATGTTGTATTGGTTAAGTGTTGCCTAAATTAACTTAACTTTACCATTCACTTATTAGCATGTCTTTCTTATTAGCATTAATTTATTCATTAACGCCTTAACCTCTCACATTAGAACTGTTGTTTGCGGTTGCTAGATGTGCCAGGCGGTTCCGGGCAGGCTTCTACCGAAAACTCATTCTAACCTCGGGTTTTTGGGCTAAATGTGTTAACCTCTCAATTAGATCTGCATTGTTGCGGTTACTGGATGAGCCGGGCGGTTCTGGGCAATTTTACACTACAACTCAATCTAACCTTGGGTTAGGCATGTTTATCTTTTTAGCATATTTATAATACATGTCCAAGTCTAGATTTTATATGCTAATTATCCCAAATTCACAAAACTAATCATGTTCCAATTCTCAAGTTATACCCAACAAAGTTGATTGCAAGTTATGCCCACAAATTTGATTACAAGTTATAACTCAAAGTAGATTACACCCAATCTTCCCAAATTTGCAATAATAATCATGCACCAAAATTTCAATATTCATTATACTTGGCATCCCAGCCAATAGTTAGGCCCAATCAAGATTTAATATTCCAATTTACATTTTTTCCCCCAATTTAGGTTTAATGTTTCAAGTTACCCCAAATTCGGAACAATAACAATCATGCCCAAAACTTGATTTATATGCAAATTAACCCATCTTGCATTTATAATGATAATAATGCCCAATATCAATTACAAGTTATATCCAAGTCTCAGTTACAAGTTATGCCCAAACCTCAATTACAAGTTATGCCCAAACCTCAATTACAAGTTATGCCCAATAGTACAAAAAAAAAAGATTAGGCCTAATTCCTCCGTATTTCAATCGTATATATAAATATATAACAAGCTTTCGTCTAGGTTCGAGACAACCTTGATCCATAATAAAAGGGAACGAAGAGGAAACATAAAAGATTAGGCATAAAATAGCCATACGACGCTAGATTTGATAATAGCAATATCAGGAACATAAAAGAGGTATAGATCTGAATAAAATTACATCGCAGGCATAAATCTGATAGATTAGATTTGAATAACATCACAGACACAAATCTGATACAATAGATTTGAATAACATCGCAGGCACATATCTGATAAAATAGATAGGATAAATCTGAAAGGATTATCTCATAATCAGGTATAGCTTGGATTCATATTATTACATGCCAAGAATTTCAATTAAGAATTCACATCTGAAAGTAACTTGAACTTATGAAACAAAAGACAACTCTTGTTTTCTGGGATCTGTTTTCTGAAACTGAAAAGCAATCCTTTGATGTAGACTATCGATCTCTAATTTAGATTTGTTTCGTAGCTTCTGACTTGTTTTCTAGTTTTATGGAAGACTGGAGGCTACACTAGTTTGGCCATGGGCAGCATGACGGCTCCTTGAAATGAAATTGTGTGGTTTAGGATTGAGGGTTGGGGTTGTTTATATAGAAGTTTAAATTAATGTAAGCTGTTAGATCAACCTAGGAGAAATCAGAACCATCCAGACCAATTAGAGCTATCCAGAAACCGCTACCTATGCCCCAACAAGTCGGAAATCATCATTGTTCGAATCTGGCTGAGGGAGTCGTCCTGTAACACCCCACCTCCGCCAGGGTGTCTCTTGCAAGCACTCTGACTTTGGAGGGGCGTTTGAATCAGGTAAACATGCATAATGATATATCAAGGCAGAACAAGAACATATGTATACATGTAAACAGAGTAAATAACATAGATAAAACAGCGGAAGATTTCAAACCATTTCAAAACAAGTCTGGTACAACATAATGTCAACTTTCCAAATACACAAGTCTAGATAAAAACAACATCAACTGAAATACATAAGTACTATCCCCAAAATAAGTGATAACCATAGCTAGCTTCATGTCAAGACCGTACATGAGCTAAAATCCCACAAGCAAGCGATCAGAAATCCAGCTAAGCTCCAATATTCCCTCCCTGAGAACCTGGGGGGGGGGGGAAACGGAAGAAAAGAGGCGAAAGAAAATAGGTCAGTCAAAAAGACTGAGTAAGCCCTACTACAATCAATGTAAACTGATAAAGTTAACTGGCATGAGAAGCAGGTATGATCATAAGGATAACAACATACTAGCAAGGTGATTAACCAACAAGGTAGATAAAGGTGTCATCGCATAATCAGGTTTAAGGTTTTGCACCACAGGTGTACTAGCAAACTAACATGACTGGAATAAACAAGTATTGATCCCTTGGCCCAAGCTTTGGCCCAATAACATGAAATGACCCTAATACAAGGTCCAACCAAACGGTCTAGTCGATCGGCTCCCTAAGCCTAACTCGTCACGTGTTGGTGTCAATACGGCCCAAACATAATTGTAGTCGAACTGTGCCGGGTCCACCCTTCGGGTGTATCAAGCCCTAGGGTGTCAACCCCTGGACACCATGAACATGAGTGCACAGTCTCGATCTACTGGTACCCGTGCATGTTTTCTCCGGCTACGGACTATGTGCACGACCAGAGTCCGCCCGGAACTACACCGGCGTACCACCCTGCCGTCGCCTTTGGTCGCTTACCTCCAGCCCAGTAATCGTGCCCCCTCCCTAGCCTAGTCCCTAGGGCCTTAATGATACAAACTTGGGATTACTGCTGGAGTGGGCCCCCCATTGCTAGGATTTTCTAGTGGGTTAAGTACGGTTTAACCCTCTTGCTAATCATGGATTAACTTGGTTAAGTGTAACGATGAGTTCACGACTTAACCCTGATTAATCTACCAAGCCCAAATTGGTTAAGTATTAAGTGGACCATGACTTAACCCTAATCACGAGGCATTAATTAATTTAATGCGCCTTAACCTCTCACATTAGACCTCGTTGTGGTTACTAGTTAAGCCGGGCGGGTCCGGGTAGCTTTACACCACAACTTGGTCTAACCTCGGGTTCAAGGTACAACATGGCCAACTTCTCACATTGGGTCCTATTGTTTGTAGCAACTAGTTAAGCCGGTCGGTTCCGGGTAGGTTTACGCTACAAACTCAACCAAACCTCGAGTTGGTCACACTTATCTTTTCTAAGTGTCATGTCCATCATGTTTCCAAAACATGTTACAAATTTTCAAGCAATTGGGTAGACCTAACTTAATAGGTAAATTCCCAATGGGTAGACCTAACTTAATAGGTAAATTCCCAAGCTTATGTTTTTATGTCTTTTAAGTTTACCCAACCCCAAACGCAATCCCATCGCTTACATATCGCAATAGCGCATAAAGGATAGAAAGAGGGAACTTGGCATAATCATGACATAAAGGTATTGAAGCCACAAGTTTAACATGGTGGCATATGAAATGTACATATACTTGCATATTACATTTTTAGGCCTCAAAAGCATGCATAAAACCAAACTTGGCATATTGGTGATACATGGTGCTAACTGACATGTAGAAATGGCCATAAGTTCGCATTTAGCCTTACATGCAAGTTATCATAAGAGATATGATAACTTACACGTTGCCAAAATGCAACCTTTGGCATAAAGCTTGAAGCTTTATGTTCATAAACCCAAGATAAGCTTGCATAACATGATAGCATGCACAAAATGTTCAACCCAAACTTGCATAACATACTTGCATATCATATGACAAACTCGCATATCATGACATGACATACTTGCATATAAACTTGCATATCACAACATGATAAACTTGCATATCATAGCATAGCAAACTTGCATATAAACTTGCATATCACAACATGATAAACTTGCATATCATAGCATAGTAAACTTGCATATAAACTTGCATATCACAACATGATAAACTTGCATATCATAGCATAGTAAACTTGCATATAAACTTGCATATCACAACATGATAAACTTGCATATCATAGCATAGTAAACTTGCATATAAACTTGCATATCATACATTTAACTTTAGAGTTTAAGTATGAAAGTAGAATAGGGCTTACAACGCTTAAGAAGTCACAAAAATATGACAAAGCCCTTATGAGATCAATCAAACCCAAAATGCAAGCTCTAACATAAAAACCCTTGAGCCAAAATAATCAAAACTCTTTCTTTATGATGCAAATATAGAAACTTGACTTGAATGCAAGCTAATGATGCTCATACAAGTTTGAAAACACTTGTATGCATGGAAAATCACTTAGAAATTTATTTAGGAATTTTATGAAGAGAGTGGAGGCCATGAGAGGATTGATTTTGCCATAGTTTAGTTGTAGGATTGATTAATGATGATTTAGGGCTAGCTTAGGGTCTTATTTATAGATTAGGCAAGTGTTTTAGGCCATAGGATTAAACCCTAGTTGCAATCTCAGCCCTTAAAACCGAATCTGGCCCCAAGCTCAACACAATCTCAAAATGGTGCACCAGGCTAAACAGCCCGGCTGGACCAAGTCGACAGCCAAGTCGACAGGGCTGTCGACTTGGGTCCAACCAAGTCGACTCCCAAGTCGACAGGGCTGTCGACTTGGGTGCTGTGGCGGGAACTTTCCCGCCTAGCCCAATCTGACCTAATTTTTCAAATTCAAACTTGAATTTGAAATCTGTTTTTACTTTGAATTTTCTGAAAACTTCGTTGGGCCTTAATCGGGTCATACGGACTCCGATTTTCGAAAACTCGGACTCTATTTCGCGTATTTTTCCGAGACGAACGCAATGGCATAGCCCGTTTCCCTTGATTCAGATTTTTGAATTAAATTCTGCCTCGATTTACGTTATAACAGGTTATTGAAAATACGGGTTGTTACATTCTCCCCTCCTTAAAGGATTTCGTCCCCGAAATCTTCAAGTTAGGAAGAACGTATCCTACCATCCAACATCCATCTACTCAAAACATCATCCACGAGCAATCATTGTCCTTACAAGATTCTAAATGTTGTATGAACATATGCAAAGGTGTGTGTATATTTCCTTATCTAATGCAAATATCATCAATGCAAATTATGTTAGTGAAATGAATCCATATGTATGCAATTCCTAACATAATGTATAACATCTATATGTGTGCACATAACATACATCCATATGCAACATCCATGTGATAACACAAAAATTTTCATCCATGAATAAGCATAAACACTCATGCATATGCAATATGAGGAGTGTGTGAGCCGATCTAGTGCCTAACGTGTATAATGCATCCACGAGTAATCACTTGCAAACACTTGCAACCACTTGCAACCATCAAGCATAACATGTTTCAAACACATGTTTCATCCAAAGGGTTTCTACCTAAGGTTCTCATGACAAGATTAACACGATAAACTAGATAAACATGGATAGCAAAGAGAAAGATATGCTAACAAAGAAAAGAGATTGAGAGTGTACCCTCAAAAAGGAATGGATAAAGCCCACGCATCTTCTCCTCGGTTTCCCAAGTTGCGTCTTCTTCGGCTTCACCCCATTGAACCTTCACCAACTTGACCTCTCGATTCCTTAGCTTCTTGGTCACCGTCCCCAAGATACGAATCGGAGCTCTCCTCAAGGTAGCCTCCTCCACTTCCACATCTTTCAGAACACTTGGCTCAACAACCTCTGCTGATTCATGTAAACACTTCCGGAGATGCGAGACATGAAAAACATCGTGTACTCCGGCAAGCTTCTCGGGCAACTCCACTCTATAAGCCATCTGCCCGATCCTCTCTATAATAGGGAATGGTCCAACAAACCTCGGTGCTAACTTCCCAACTGCTCCAAATCGGACCACATTCCGCAAAGGAGAAACCTTCACGAAAACCATATCCCCAACATCAAACTCCAAATCAGTTCTTCGCTTATCAGCATAGGATTTCTGTCAGTCTTGGGCCGCTTTCATCCGTCTCCGAATCAACTCGACCTTCTCGGATGTATCTCTGATCATATCAGGCCCAAGTATAAGCTTATCTGTAGTCTCTCACCAACATGTAGGCGACTTGCACGGCCTCCCATATAAAGCTTCAAATGGTGCCATCCCTATGCTTGCCTGATAACTGTTATTATATGCAAACTCAACAAGAGGAAGATGGTCTTCCCAAGTACCACCAAAATCCAGAATACAAAGCCTCAACAGATCCTTGAGTACCCTATTCACCCTTTCGGTTTGACCGTCCGTCTGTGGGTGATAAACAGTACTTAGATTCAACCTCGTGCCCATGGCTTCTTGCAAGCTATTCCAGAATTGACTTGTAAAGATTGGGTCACGGTCACTGACAATACTAGAAGGGACTCCATGAAGTCTCACAATCTCACGAAGATATACAGACGCTAGCCAAGATGCGGTCCTCTTGCTCTTCACCGGAATGAAATGAGCACTCTTCGTAAGTCTATCCACAATAACCCAAATGCTCGTATTCCCTTTCCTTGACCTTGGTAGCCCATCAATAAAATCCATGGAAATACTCTCCCACTTCCAAAGTGGAACGTCTAGAGGATGCAATAGCCCACCGGGCTTCTTTGACTCGGCCTTAACTTGCTGGCAAATAATACATCTAGAGACAAACTCTGCCACATCCTTCTTCATCCCAGGCCAAAAGAAAATGTGCTTCATATCTTTATACATCTTATCTCCGCCCGGATGTATAGTCAACTTAGAGCGATGCGCTTCCTCAAGAACTTTTCTTACTAAATCTTCTACCATTGGAACACATAATCTTCCGTCTCTCCTCAGCCAACCCTTGTCATCAATGGAATATCGAGCGAGATGACTAGACGTCTCTCCTCGAATCAGCTTATCCATAATCTCAACTATCTGAGGGTCTTCTCTCTGCGAAGCCCCAACTTGATCAAGAAGGGTAGGTCTGAGTTCCAGAGATGCTAAAGAACAGGTCATCGACTCAATCGTCAAAGAGAAATCAAAGGTTGCCACATACTCTAAATTCTTCATCTCAACGAATAGAGGACTTAGGGTCAACCTTCTTCTACTCAATGCATCTGCTACCACATTCCCCTTGCCAGGGGTATAAGCTATCTCAAAATCATAGGACGCCAAGAATTCCATCCATCTTTGTTGCCTCAGATTCAGATCCTTCTGAGAAAAGAGATACTTCAATGACTTGTGATCGGTATAAAGCTCAAATCTTTCTCCCAGAAGATAATGGCGCCAAGCCTTGAGTGCATATACTATTGCTGCCAACTCTAAGTCATGAGTGGGATAATTCTTCTCATGCACTTTGAGTTGTCTACCGCCAAAGCATATCACTCTTCCTTCTTGCATCAGAACGGCTCCTAACCCCGTGCCACATGCATCGGTGTATACTGTAAATAACTTCCCTCCATCAGGCAAAGCTAGAACAGGTGCTGATGTGAGGGCTCTCTTGAGCTTCTGAAAAGCAAGCTCGCATTCTATGCTCCAAGCAAAAACTAAATTCTTCTTCGTCAATTTAGTGAGAGGAGCGGAAATCTTCGCGAAGTCCTTGATGAACTTCCGGTAAAAACTCGCAAGACCTAGAAAACTACTCACTTCGGTTGCATTCCTTGGAGTCTTCCAATCCTGAACTGCAACTACCTTAGCGGGATCCACCGCTAAGCCTTGCTTAGATACTATATGCCCAAGGAATCTAACTTCCCTTCTCCAAAAGTGACACTTGGAGAACTTGGCCTTCAACTGATGCGCTCTAAGCGTATCCATCACCTCCACGAGATGCCTTGCATGCTCTTCCTCATCCTTAGAGAAGATCAGGATATCATCTACGAAGACCACGACAAACTTGTTCAAGAACTCCCTGAACACCCTACTCATCAAGTCCACGAAATATGCGGGTGCGTTAGTCAAGCCGAACGGCATGACAAGCCATTCGAAGAATCCATCTGGCATTCTGAACGCAGTCTTGTCTATACTATCTTCAGCTACCCTGAGCTGATGGAATCCAGTAGCAAGATCAAGCTGAGAGAAAACAGAAGAACCGACAAGCTGGTCAAAGAGATCATCAATCCTCGGTAACGGGTGTCTGTTCTTCTTAGTCAGCTTATTCAACTCTCGATAATCAACACAAAGTCGGAGAGAACCATCTGCCTTGGTAGCAAATACCACAGGCGCTCCCCATTCAGATATACTTCGTCTAATGAAGTTCTTCTCAAGCAACTCTTTCACTTTCTTACTTAGCTCCCGCCTTTCACGCGGAGCCATGTGCCGAACGGGCAAAGAAACCGGCTTTGCATTATCCACCAGATAAATGCGGAAATCAATCTCTCGCTTAGGGGGCAACCCCCTAACTTCATCAAAAACATCCGGATACTCTCGAACCACTCTCACAGACTGAAGAGTTTCCATTGACGAGTCGAGTGATTCCAGATAGCATAACATGACGGGACCTCTCGGATCACAAGAAATCTCTAGGGTGTTTCCGAGGCGAGTCACTAGCCTCACAACCCTATGCTCACAATCAAGAATGGCTCCATATCTGGACAGCCAATCCATGCCCAATATCAATCCGTATCCCCTAAAACCAAGAACATAAGCACTGCACAAGAACTCTACACTCAGTATAGAGATCCTCAAATCCCCACATATCATAGACAAATGGGCGGAACCCCCAATAGGATTTGAGACACAGACGGGATCATCCACCAAGCTAGTACTAAGGTGCAAACTATCAACAAGATCAGATGAGATAAAGCTATGCGATGCACCAGAATCAAACAAGGTACGAACTGGAAAATCAAAAATATATACAAGGCTCTCAACAGAAATACTACCTCGATCGGGAACTGGAGCGGTATTGAGAGCATGAACTTGCCCTCCTGAAGGTCCAGCATGCTGAGTCTGACCCTGGCCTTGCCCTTGCTTCTTCGGGCAATCCTTACTGAACTGTCCAGTCTCACCGTAGAAAAAGCATTCACCATTCTTCCTTTTCCTCTTCTTACAATCCTTAACAAGATGCCCAACTGAACCGCAATAATGGCACTTCCCCTTGTTGTTATTGCCCTTGTTGTTGTTCACCTTGTTGCCTTGACTCTTGCTCTTGTTCTTGTTCTGATTGCCTTGACTGCTCTGACCACTTGGATTACCCTGATTTCCTTTCCACTGGGAATCAGTCTTCTTGGCTTGAGTATCATTCATCTTGACCTCTTTCTTGACATCTCCCTGAAGTAACGCCATATCAACCAAACTCTCAAACGTGGCCCCATGGGGAATATGTGACATATCCAGTCCCTGCAACGGCTCATTCAATCCTCTAGCAAAACGAAGAGCCTTCTTCTGAGGAGTATTCACCATATCCAAGCCAAAACGAGCTAACTGATTGAACTTGTTCACATACTCTTTGACAGACATATCTCCTTGTCTCAAAGTTATGAACCTCTCCATTTGCAGATTCTCCTCAGCAGAAGATAGAAACTTAAGCACGAACCTTGCCCTGAAATCGGCCCAAGTCTCAACAGGCCTAGTACCATTGGTGACTTCCCACCAATAAGCGGCTTCATCCTTCATAAGCCAAACCGCCAACAAGATCTTCCTCTGATCGTCTATCCCAAAGATAGCAAATAAATCCTCGGTCTCTTTCAACCAATTTCTGGCCTCTACAAAAGTCTCAGTGCCTTGAAAGTTCTTGCCACCCATTGCTTTGAAATCTTTGCAAGTCTTTGCGAAGTCAGCTTGAGGATGCTGAGGGGGAGGAGGAAGAGGAACCTCAGCGACAGGAGGAGGAGGAACATTAACTACTGGAGGAGGAGGAGGAGGGACATCTGCGGGGCCGGCTTCGGTCGCCCTAGCCTCCAAAAGTCTCCTATACCAAACAGGTACGTGTACTCCCTCCGGAATAGCAAAGTTATCGGCCATACTGAAACGAAGAAAAAGACAGATTCAGAATGGAGAAAAACGAAGGAATCTTGCTAATGGCTTTTTGGGGAATAGCCTTTAAAATAAACTAGACTTTTCTTTGGAAAATACTTTATACTTGGTTTTGAAAATAGTTTTTCAAAAGTTTCAAAAACCTTTTTGTTCCTTCTCGTAAACCATATGCTCTGGTACCAAATTGTAACACCCCACCTCCGCCAGGGTGTCTCTTGCAAGCACTCTGACTTTGGAGGGGCGTTTGAATCAGGTAAACATGCATAATGATATATCAAGGCAGAACAAGAACATATGTATATATGTAAACAGAGTAAATAACATAGATAAAACAGCGGAAGATTTCAAACCATTTCAAAACAAGTCTGGTACAACATAATGTCAACTTTCCAAATACACAAGTCTAGATAAAAACAACATCAACTGAAATACATAAGTACTATCCCCAAAATAAGTGATAACCATAGCTAGCTTCATGTCAAGACCGTACATGAGCTAAAATCCCACAAGCAAGCGATCAGAAATCCAGCTAAGCTCCAATATTCCCTCCCTGAGAACCTGGGGGGGAACGGAAGAAAAGAGGCGAAAGAAAACAGGTCAGTCAAAAAGACTAAGTAAGCCCTACTACAATCAATGTAAACTGATAAAGTTAACTGGCATGAGAAGCAGGTATGATCATAAGGATAACAACATACTAGCAAGGTGATTAACCAACAAGGTAGATAAAGGTGTCATCGCATAATCAGGTTTAAGGTTTTGCACCACAGGTGTACTAGCAAACTAACATGACTGGAATAAACAAGTATTGATCCCTTGGCCCAAGCTTTGGCCCAATAACATTAAATGACCCTAATACAAGGTCCGACCAAACGGTCTAGTCGATCGGCTCCCTAAGCCTAACTCGTCACGTGTTGGTGTCAATACGGCCCAAACATAATTGTAGTCGAACTGTGCCGGGTCCACCCTTCGGGTGTATCAAGCCCTAGGGTGTCAACCCCTGGACACCATGAACATGAGTGCACAGTCTCGATCTACTGGTACCCGTGCATGTTTTCTCCGGCTACGGACTATGTGCACGACCAGAGTCCGCCTGGAACTACACCGGCGTACCACCCTGCCGTCGCCTTTGGTCGCTTACCTCCAGCCCAGTAATCGTGCCCCCTCCCTAGCCTAGTCCCTAGGGCCTTAATGATACAAACTTGGGATTACTGCTGGAGTGGGCCCCCCATTGCTAGGATTTTCTAGTGGGTTAAGTACGGTTTAACCCTCTTGCTAATCATGGATTAACTTGGTTAAGTGTAACGATGAGTTCACGACTTAACCCTGATTAATCTACCAAGCCCAAATTGGTTAAGTATTAAGTGGACCATGACTTAACCCTAATCACGAGGCATTAATTAATTTAATGCGCCTTAACCTCTCACATTAGACCTCGTTGTGGTTACTAGTTAAGCCGGGCGGGTCCAAGTAGCTTTACACCACAACTTGGTCTAACCTCGGGTTCAAGGTACAACATGGCCAACTTCTCACATTGGGTCCTATTGTTTGTAGCAACTAGTTAAGCCGGTCGGTTCCGGGTAGGTTTACGCTACAAACTCAACCCAACCTCGAGTTGGTCACACTTATCTTTTCTAAGTGTCATGTCCATCATGTTTCCAAAACATGTTACAAATTTTCAAGCAATTGGGTAGACCTAACTTAATAGGTAAATTCCCAATGGGTAGACCTAACTTAATAGGTAAATTCCCAAGCTTATGTTTTTATGTCTTTTAAGTTTACCCAACCCCAAACGCAATCCCATCGCTTACATATCGCAATAGCGCATAAAGGATAGAAAGAGGGAACTTGACATAATCATGACATAAAGGTATTGAAGCCACAAGTTTAACATGGTGGCATATGAAATGTACATATACTTGCATATTACATTTTTAGGCCTCAAAAGCATGCATAAAACCAAACTTGGCATATTGGTGATACATGGTGCTAACTGACATGTAGAAATGGCCATAAGTTCGCATTTAGCCTTACATGCAAGTTATCATAAGAGATATGATAACTTACATGTTGCCAAAATGCAACCTTTGGCATAAAGCTTGAAGCTTTATGTTCATAAACCCAAGATAAGCTTGCATAACATGATAGCATGCACAAAATGTTCAACCCAAACTTGCATAACATACTTGCATATCATATGACAAACTCGCATATCATGACATGACATACTTGCATATATACTTGCATATCACAACATGATAAACTTGCATATCATAGCATAGCAAACTTGCATATAAACTTGCATATCACAACATGATAAACTTGCATATCATAGCATAGTAAACTTGCATATAAACTTGCATATCACAACATGATAAACTTGCATATCATAGCATAGTAAACTTGCATATAAACTTGCATATCACAACATGATAAACTTGCATATCATAGCATAGTAAACTTGCATATAAACTTGCATATCATACATTTAACTTTAGAGTTTAAGTATGAAAGTAGAATAGGGCTTACAACGCTTAAGAAGTCACAAAAATATGACAAAGCCCTTATGAGATCAATCAAACCCAAAATGCAAGCTCTAACATAAAAACCCTTGAGCCAAAATAATCAAAACTCTTTCTTTATGATGCAAATATAGAAACTTGACTTGAATGCAAGCTAATGGTGCTCATACAAGTTTGAAAACACTTGTATGCATGGAAAATCACTTAGAAATTCATTTAGGAATTTTATGAAGAGAGTGGAGGCCATGAGAGGATTGATTTTGCCATAGTTTAGTTGTAGGATTGATTAATGATGATTTAGGGCTAGCTTAGGGTCTTATTTATAGATTAGGCAAGTGTTTTAGGCCATACGATTAAACCCTAGTTGCAATCTCAGCCCTTAAAACCGAATCTGGCCCCCAAGCTCAACACAATCTCAAAATGGTGCACCAGGCTAAACAGCCCGGCTGGACCAAGTCGACAGCCAAGTCGACAGGGCTGTCGACTTGGGTCCAACCAAGTCGACTCCCAAGTCGACAGGGCTGTCGACTTGGGTGCTGTGGCGGGAACTTTCCCGCCTAGCCCAATCTGACCTAATTTTTCAAATTCAAACTTGAATTTGAAATCTGTTTTTACTTTGAATTTTCTGAAAACTTCGTTGGGCCTTAATCGGGTCATACGGACTCCGATTTTCGAAAACTCGGACTCTATTTCGCGTATTTTTCCGAGACGAACGCAATGGCATAGCCCGTTTCCCTTGATTCAGATTTTTGAATTAAATTCTGCCTCGATTTACGTTATAACAGGTTATTGAAAATACGGGTTGTTACACGTCCCCTACAGGGGGGGTCGACACCTATGTCGACCCCCTTGAGGGGAGTCGACCCCTATGGGCAGGAATTTTCCCGCCCAGCTGATTCTTCGAATTTTGAAATTCGAACTACTTTCTGAATTAATTATTATTTATATCTAATTTTCTGATTAAACTATAAATCTTCTAAACTCCATAACTTCTTCATACGGAGTCTGATTTACGCAAACTCGGACTTTATCTCAAGCAGAATTCCGAGACGAACGCAATGGCGCAACCCGTTTCCCTTAATTCCCACTTTTAAAATTAAGTATTCTTTAATATTCAGAGAAAATACAGGGTGTTACAATGGAGTATAACCAGTTTTGCTCTTAGCGATAGTTAAATCTTTAATTAGATTTGAACGTGAAATGGTAATTAAATTTACCGATAACACTGTGGTGTTAGATGTGGAGTTTTGCTCCATGGAATGAATAGGTTGGGATCCAGAAATAAAAGAAATGATTACTTCGTTAAGGTGCGCTAATTCCGACTAGTTGATAAACCTTAATTAGGTTTAGAAATTATATCCAAAGGAAGATTGAAGAATAAATTTAAAGAATTTATCTTTGATAAAATTAATGGGAACCTTTCCAAAAGGATGTGAATATTTAAATAAAAGAATATTCTGAATTGGAATGAGGTGTATGTTGTGTTTGTGTAGGACTTGTTTATTGTATACGCGAGTTATTCGGAAAGGCCGGGTTTATACGCATTCTGAATAATTGATTCGACAATAAGTCAAGATGAAGACGGTGGTTGAAGACCGGAGGTCTTCACATCGTTTGGATGATTACTGATGTCTTGATTGGGCGGTATACCCAAGACAAGGTAATAAGTTGCGATCGTCGAGACATACTTAGAGATCGACCGGATATGCGAGGACCTCTCTCCTGTATTAGACATATGGGATGAGGAATAAGGTGCCTCCGGTTTCGTTCAGACCCAGAATGAACCGGTATATGGATGTGTGTCTGACATTGGATTTTATTCTGTGTTGATTGATCTCTATTAAATATATATCTGTTTGGTGGCGGAGAATTTATTCTCTTGCTTAACACCCTTCTTTGAGATGTACGAGCTTAGAGGTTATATATTGATAGACATCAGTTGCATGGCGTGAATTGTCAGTGTGGCATGTTGAGATGCAAATGATCAGGGCTTCTGTTGAAAAGCAGAGTCTTGTGGTTGATGATCAAAGCACGACCTTAAAGGGCATAGCTTTGTGTATAGCATTAATTCGCGAGCCTCACACCTCGGTAGGAGTCAAAAATGGGATAAGGGACGCAGTGAGAACATGACGTTTCTTTCTAGCTATAGGTGGTGTCATGGTATGTAGCCCAAACATTTATATTTTTTTACCTATGTGGATGATGGATAGCGAGGCGCCTCGGATATATCGGTTACTACAGAGCCGATGGATAGGTCCTATAGGACCGGGAATCGTGTGTTTAGGAATAATTAATCCTCAAACGTAAGGGAGGACAGGCACTGCAGGATCCAAGGGTTGCCCAGAGTGTGTAGTCTTAAGACATTTCGTAGAGTGTCTCGAAGCGGTTAGGAGGATATCCCTTGCCTCGACTCATGGCGGAAATCCAATTTCCAATACGTGAGATTTCGGTTTTAGTTGTAAACCTATATGGCGACATAGTAGCATGGGATACTATGCTATCTATGATTGATACATTTATATTTGAAGCTGTTTTTAATACTATACACTTATTATAGTATCAAATGATTTGTTTTAAATGTACCAAGCATGTTTGGCTATTATAAGGGAAAAGCCTATCCTCCGGCTTGCGTTGCATTGTGTGATGGGACTTGGGTCTTATAATAGCTTCATTTTTTCAAAAAGCTCTGCGCTGACTGGTATTTTTGGAAGGAAACCCATTCCGTGTTATACGGCGTTTTCCCTTGATTTACTTTTAAAGTAAAAGATTTAATAACTGTTTTTAGTTCTCACACCAATCACATGACTGACCTAGAGTTTATTGTTTTAACCTAAACTCTTGGTGCCCCTATTTAATTTGCACTTGATATTTTTAGCATGCGTGGAGATTTAGAGAGTTAATAAGCCATTTTTTCCTTTCTCTTGATCCCTAAATTAAGGAGGAGGAGGAGGCAGAGAAAAAGAATACGCATCTTTTTCTCTGGCCAACTCCAAAATTAAACGCAATGACGGAAATTGGGCTAAGAATTCCCATATCAAGCCTAAGGTTGTGTAAATGTGTTAATTAAACAAAATTTCATCATTTTAGGATTTAAACCCATATTGACAACTCAAATGAACTCTACTAATTATTTATGAACCCCTTAATACACACACAACACAATCAATAATCAAGTTGTATTAATTTTAACAACTCAACACAAAAATTAACATAAAAAAATATTTACACTATTTTAAATATTTATTTCAACATAATTTACTAAAATAAATGTGTTTAACAAAATATCTTCATTTATTCGCAACCATTAAAGTCATACAACAATATATTATAGCACAATACAATAATTGTTTTGCAAATCAAATATTTACAATTATTGTTGTCAAACCATAATAAAATGGTTTTAACTCAATAATCACCTCATAAAACATTTTTACTCTTTTATTTCAATTCCACCATACATACATTTATTTTATGTACGATTAGCGTTTAAAAAAACACAAATTTCCCAATTTATTAAAACAACAAAGTTCTTGTACACTTTATTAACTCAATAATTTAAATTTTATTATCAACGATAATAAAATGTATCAAGACTATAATTATTGATTCACATCAATATTTATATTATCATATAATCAACAAACCAATTAATTCATTGATTAACATTTTAAAACCCACAGTACACTTTAAATTCATTAATGTAATTTAAATACAATTCCTTTTTTGATATCATTATCAAAAATACATCTAGTCTTTAAAACCTCACTTAATAATTTAATAATTACAACCAACAACTAATCTCAAATATTGAAAATATAATTTTCCCTTTAATTATTGTTTCCCAATCTTTTATATTTTCAATATCTCTAAAATAATTTAATTACAATCTTGAAGTGATATTATATATTGGGATAAATCACTTATTATAACCAAGTTATATATTTATTCCAAATACTCAGTTTAGAAATGCTCAAAGCTTTATTTTCTTATTTGAATTTTATACTAGTTAGTCCCACAAACTCGTATCACCAACATATTATCTTAAGAATCACCAAAACCCATTAAATCCTTACTTCCCATTACCCGAAAATCAGGGTTGTTATAGATTTAGTTGGGTATTTAGCTAATTTCCCTTTATTTGAACTGTTTTCTAAAGATGGCCAGAAAAAAGATATGTATTCTTTTCTTTAGCTCTTTCTTCTTCTTTTATGAAAACACGGTGAAGAGGAATGACTAATTTTTCCTCTTTCTCCTGATTAAATCCATGCATGCTACAATTTCTAGTGTTAATGAATCTATCTTGCTCTCCCATCATTTCTTAGCCTAATTCAAGCTAGTGATTCATCTCCAGTGATGAAAAATCTAAGATTAAGTTACTGTAAGTTTTAGTAAACAGAGGTTGCTGCATGTCTTTCTTTTGCAGTTCAATGCTTCTGTTTGGCCTCCTACAGCTCCAAATCAAGGGGATTTCGCCTAAAAATCCAATCAAGGTGAATCGGTAGACTCATTCTTTCTTACTTTTCGTTTTCTTATGTTATCGGAATAAGATTGCTCTCTATCATTTGAAAATACATAGATTTTCTGTGTTAATCAATTTGCTTTTGTGTTGAAATCTCATCCAAACACTATCTTTGTGATGCTATGACTCATTGATTTTTGATATTTTTTTGTAAATCCTTTTGCATGTTGAATTAGTATTTCCTGTGAATGCATATGCAAAATTTCATCTCAATCCGACGACGTTAGGCTGTTGGTGTGACACCCCCACGTCCATTAATGTCACTCACTAAGGGAATGCATTAAGTTTCGTGAATTGTTATAGGTAATTAGACACAGAATAATTACAAGACATATATAAATAAGATAGCAGCGGAAATTTAAATTTTTATTTAAATAAAAATATCGTGGTCCACAATTTCATTAGTCACAAAAACCATTACAACAAAATAACTTCTGTCTTGCATCATCAGAGTACATAAGTAAATAAAAATCATAATTCCCAAAATGAAAGAATAAGCCATAGTAGAGACAAGAACTTGAGCCATACTTCAGCAATAGCTCCTGGCAAGATGATATCTGAGTCCCGACTAATCCTGGGTGTTTCCTCCCTGTAAACCTGGGGGGATGGGGGATGGAAGAAAGAAGGAGAAACAAAAAGGGTCAGACATGAAGTCTGGCGAGTCTAGTTACTTTTAGCCAGTAGATAAATAAAAGTAACATGATAGGCATATAAAGTGGATAAGGGAGATCACTACATAAATGGCAAGTGTGACAAGGTAAGCAAGATAAGGTGTACATGCCTCACTAATGATTTCTCTGCACTATTACTAGTATATCCAGAAAGAGATGATCCCTCCAACGATAAGGTGGTAGATTTAGGTATACGTCCAAATGTATCCTAGCTACTGCCATGATCGATTGGCTCCCTAACCCTCGTAGATACCTTGTGCTGGCCCCACAGTAGGAGGTATCACTTCCTAAAGTGGAAACCCCTCGTATTAACAATGTGCACAACCATATCTATAGGTGTCACGGTCATCTTATCCCCCTCTGCCCGGCTCATGCACGCACATGGCCCGGTCGGTTTGCACCGCTTACACCGTCCTCCACGTTTGGATCTCTTACAATCAGTCAGTAAGCGTGCCCCTTCTCCGCCTAGTACGGAATACTTTGTTTGATACCTACTCCGGGTTACTGACTGAAATGGGTCCCACATAATATGATACAAGCTCTCCCCTTTGTCTTGTATCCCCCACTAGGTTTTCACTGACTATGTATACCACTACATGTCTTTAATTACATAGCATTATTTACTTCTACCGGTTATGCTTACCTACAGGCGTCTTTAATACATAACCCCTAATCTTTCAACCTGTTATGCTTACCTATAGGTGTCATTGATTACATGACCCTATTACTTCTACAAGTTATGTTTACCCTAAGAAGTGTCTTTAATTACATAACTTTATTATTTCCACCGATTATATATACCACTAGGTGTCTTTAATTACATAATCTTAACAGGTTAAGTTTGTGTGCCTATTACCCATCCCCTCTTCGGATTTACTTAACCCACCCCTCAACCATGTTTACTTAACCCCCAACTTAAATTTAAGTTCATAAAATCCCTATGGTTTAACTTTAGGTTAAGTAGTCCAATTCTTTACCATGTCCATTTATGGTTTCATAATGGGCCAGACCTCCCACATTAGGCCTACAACATGTGGATGCTTGATATGCTGGTCGGGTCCGGGCAGACTTGATCCATAGTTGGGCCTGACCTCGTGTCATAGCCCAATTCGTATTTACGTACTTAGACCTCCCACATTAGGTTTACCATTAGTGGCTGCTGGATATGCCGGTCGGGTCCGGGCAGACTTCCACCACTAATGCAACCTAACCTCGTGTCATAAGTACAATTACAATTCCTAGCTGTAATTACTAGACATTCCATTTTTAATTAATTAATAAATTAATTAACCCTTTCCTTTTTTAGGTGCCAATACCTATTTTGCCCAATAATTTGAATTACATGTCCATAAATGTTCATATTCAAATTATGTTATTTTTAATTAACTCACCAATTAATTAATCCTTTCCTTTTATAGGTGTCAATACCTATTTTGCCCAATAATTTGAATTATCTATCCATAAATTTTCATATTCAAATTATGCCATTTTTATCCCTTTCCCCCGTTCCTTAACTAGCGCCCTCACAAAATTCGCAATATGCCTAGGCTAGACAATAGCCTAGTCATAAACGATAATAGGGAAAATAATGGGAATATACTAAATTGATCTTCTTGGCATAAACATAAACTTGTATGATGATAAGGTAAACATACATACTAACATGGACATGAAATTTTCATTATAACAAGGTGGACATAAAACTGATGAACTATGATGTCACAATATCTAAATTAGCCATTTTAGATGTCCAGCCGATTTAAATCTAACATGATAACATAGGCTAACAATTTAGATCACATAAAATAGATCTAATATAAATCATAATGTGAAAAATTTAGATCACATAGGGTAGATCTAACATGAATCGTAAGGTGACAATTTTGAATCATAAAGTGGCAATTTTAGATCACATAGGATAAATCTAACATGAATCATAAGGTGACAATTTTAGATCACATAGGATAGATCTAACATGAATCATAAGGTGATAAATTTTAAATCACATAGGATAGATCTAACATGAATCATAAGGTGACAAATTTTAGATCACATAGGATAGATCTAACATGAATCATAAGGTGACAATTCATAGAACATATCTAGCATGATTATTTTAGATCACATAAAATAGATCTACATACATCCGCATCATAACATATCATAAAAATTACAACCCAAGATCTATAATGATAACATAGTAGAACAATTGAATTGGATCCAATGAAATAGATCTATCATAACATAACATGAGATCTACCAATAACATAGATTTAAAGTCTACAATCGTATCCACATCACAGTCTTTCATAGTTTCACTATTATTTATCTAAACCTAAAAGCAACTAGAACTCACTGTGATTAGATTGCTAAGATGATAGAAAGGTGCTGAGTCTATGTTTCAATCTCAGAAATTGATATGCTTTAGAAGAAGATGAGAGATCCTAATTCAGTCCAGAATCAAGCAGAGTCCGGACACCATTGCTTTTATTTGAAAAAAACAAAGGATATGAGATATATTTATAGCTGCTGGGTTATAGAATTCGGATGCCAGCTTAACACTAATGAAATCGGGTCAGGTCACGGGTCGTCACTCACTCGAAAAAGGCCCGAATACCCAGAAACTATTCTGAGCGCACTTTACAGGTGCGCCACTGCAAAATTGCCTTGACGCACATGGCAAGTGCGCCAGTTATACCCGGTTCTGATTTTCAACTTTTTACCGTCTGTAACTTCTTCATATGTTACCCGTTTTACGTAAACTAGGTGTCTATCCTGACCAGAAATTCGAGATGGATGTAATGACATAATCAGTTTCCCTCAATTCTTAATAATAAATTATTTATTCTTTAATTTGTCTTCTTTAATGTTGTTAAAATTTGGGGTGTTACATTCTCCCCTACTCAAAGGATTTCGTCCCTGAAATCTCCAAGTTGAGAAGAATGCATATCCTACCATCCATCATCCATCTACTCAACCATCAATTACTGACATCCATTGTCCTTAAGGATTTCTAATGCTTTCATGAAAATATGCAAAAGTTAGTGTATATGTCCCAACACTAATGCAAAAATCAGGCGGTCTGCTGATTCAGTTAACCTCCTTAATGTAATGTATGTTAGTGCCATGAATCCAATATGTATGCAAATAAGTCTATTATAACATATAAGCTCTACATGTGTGCGTACTCATTCATCTAAATGCAACATCCATATGCTAGTTCACCCATTTCCATCCATAAAAGAAAAGAAAATGCACACACATTCATATGCAGTATGAGAGTGATTGAGCCGATCTTAGTGCCTAATGTGTGTGTATATGCGTCCACAGGCAACCACTAGCAAACACTTGCATCCACTTGCATCCATCAAACATAACATGTTTCAAACACATGTTTACATCCATAGGAATCCTATCTAAAGGTCGAAAATACTATGGATAGGATGTGCTCAAATGATAGAAACAAGTACTGATAAACCTTTTGGAAAAAGGAGTTAAGAACATACCCTCGAAGTGAAAAGGGTACGAAGCACGAATCTTGTCTTCGGTCTCCCAAGTCGCATCCTCCGAGTTATCTCCCCATTGAACCTTTAGCAACTTGATCTCTTTATTGCGTAGCGTCTTAACTTCTGATCCCAGAATACGGGAAGGAACTCGCCTGATTGTCGCCTCTCGTTCCACTTATATCTCTTCCAATATACTCGGCTCGACAACTTCCGCGGTGTCATGCAAGCACTTCCGCAGATGAGAAACATGGAAAACATCATGAACACTAGATAGATTTTTAGTAAGCTTTACTCTATAAGCCATTTGGCTAATCCTCTCGGTTATGGGAAATGGTCCTACAAACCTAGGTGCCAACTTCCCTACTGATCCGAAGCGAACCACATTCCTCAGAGGTGACACTTTGATAAAAACCAAGTCTTCTACTTCAAATTCGAGGTCAGTCCTTCTCTTGTTTGCATATGATTTCTGCCTATCTTGAGCTGTCTTCATCCGCCGTCGAATAAGGTCAATCTTTTCGGACGTTTCTCTAACCATATCGTTCCAAGTAATAATCTTTCTGTAGATTCCCACCAACAAGTTGGTGATCTACAGGGTCGTCCATACAATGCTTCAAAGGGTGTCATGCTGATACTGGCCTGATAGCTGCTGTTATAGGCAAACTCTACTAAAGGAAGATGCCTTTCTCAAGTCCTTCCGAAGTCTAGGATACACAGCCATAAAAGATCTTCTAAGATTTTGTTCACCCTCTCCATTTGCCCATCAGTATGAGGATGATAAATTCAACTGTGTACCTAATGCTTCATGCAAGCTCCGCCAAAATTTGCTGGTAAAGATGGGGTCACAATCGCTCACGATGCTGGAAGGAACTCCATGAAGACAAACTATCTCTCGGACATAAATTACTACAAACCACGATGTCGTCCTCTTACTCTTAACAGGAATAAAATGAGCGCTTTTAGTGAGTCTATCTACCACAACCCAGATACTAGTGTTGCCTTTCTTCGATCTAGGCAAACCATATATGAAATCCATAGAGACGCTCTCCCATTTCCACTGAGGAACCTCCAATGGATGAAGTAAACCACCAGACTACTTTTGCTCAGCTTTGACTTGCTGGCAAACTAAGCATTGAGAAACAAATTCGGCTACATCTTTCTTCATCCCAGCCCAAAAGAAAACCCTCTTCATGTCCCTGTACATCTTATCACCGCCTGGATGAATGGTCATCTTAGAATTGTGGGATTCTTCTAGGACTGCCTTTATCAAGCTTACAATTTGAGAACACAAAGCCTTCTATCTCATTGCAACCACCCCTTTTCATCTATGGCATATCTGCTGAGGTGACTAGAAGTCTCCCCTCTTCTAAGCTTATCCATGATGTCAAGAATCTGTGGGCCACCTTGTTGCGAAGCTCTTATCTGGTCCATAAGAGTCGATGGTATCTCCATGGATGCAAAAAAATCAGGCAAAATCTCGATGGAGGGTCTAAAATCGAAAGCTGATATGAATTCCAAGTTCTTTGTTTCCACAAACAGAGGACTCAGGGCCACCCTCTGCCTACTTAGTGCTTCTGCCACAACATTACCCTTGCCTGGGGTATAAGAAATCTCAAAATCATAAGAAGATAGAAACTCCATCCACAGTTGTTGCCTTAAATTGAGATCCTTCTGCGAGAACATATACTTGAGAGATTTATGATCGGTGCATAACTCCAACTTCTCTCCAAGTAAATAATGACGCCATGTCTTTAATGCAAACACTATGGCAGCTAGCTCAATATCATGGGTGGGGTAGTTCTTTTCATGAACTCTCAGCTGTCTACCTCATAACACTACTTTCCCTTCTTGCATTAGGACTGCACCAAGCCCTGTACCACATGCATCAGTGTAAATGGTAAACACTTTATTTCTGTCAGGTAAGGTCAAGACTGGGGCTGTTGTTAGAGCCCCCTTCAGTCATTGGAAAGCAACGTCACAGTCTATATCCCATGAGAATGCCAAATTCTTCTTCGTCAGCCTGTTGAGCGGGGCTTATATCTTTGCGAAGTCCTTAATGAACTTCCTATAGTAACCTGCCAACCCAAGAAAGCTTCTTACCTCGGTTGCATTATTAGGAACATGCCAATTTTGCACTGCAACCACCTTCCCGGTATCTATAGCTATCCCTTCTTTGGAGACCACATGCCCTAAGAATCTCACCTCTTTTCTCCAAAAATGGCATTTGGAGAACTTTGCTTTAAGCTGATGATCACGAAGAGTTTTCAAAACTTCTCTCAAATGTTGGGCATGCTCTTCTTTGCTTTTGGAGAAGACTAATATATCATCAACAAAGACTACCACAAACTTATTTAGGAACTCCCGAAACTCCCTACTCATCAGATCGACAAAATAGGCGGGTGCATTCGTCAGCCCAAAAGGCATAACTAGCCATTCAAAGAAACCGTCGGAGTCCTAAAGGCAGTCTTATCTATGCTGGCTTCAGCCACCCTCAACTGATGGAAACTCATGGCTAAGTCTAACTGGGAAAATACCGAGACACCAACAAGCTGATCAAATAAATCATCAATCCTCGGAAGCGGGTGCCTATTCTTCTTAGTGAGCTTATTCAGCTCTCTATAATCAACATACAAACGAAGCGAACCATCCACTTTAGTTGTGAATACCACTGGAGCACCCCATTCAGCTATGCTTCGTCTGATAAACTCTTTCTCCAGTAGCTCCCATACTTGCTTACTCTTCTCCCTCCTTTCCCTTGGAGCCGTGTAGCGCACTGGTAATGCAACTGGCTTTGCACTGTCCACCAGATATATGCGAAAGTCGATCTCGCGCCTTGGAGGTAAACCCCGAACCTCATCAAAAACATCAGAAAAATCTCGAACTACTGGAACAGATTGCAGATCGTCGATAGATGCATCAAGAGACTCTAGGAAACTAAGCATAACCGACCCTTGTGGGTCACACGAAACCTCGAGGGTTCTCCCATGACAAGTCAGAAGCCTAACAACCCTCTTCTCATAATCCAGAATGGCACCATAAGTGGTAAGCCAATCCATTCCTAGAATCAACCCATAGCCCATAAACCCAAGCACATACGCATCGCATTCAAACTCGACGCCTAACACATATATTTTCAAACCCCAATAAATCATTGATAAATGAGCCAAACCACCAATGGGGTTTGAAACAACTACGGGATCTACTACCATACTAGTAATTAAGTGCAGAGATTCAACTATAGAACTTCATATAAATGAATGTGGGGCACCAGAATCAACATGTGTTCTAACAGGATGGTTTGAAAGAGAAATTAAACCTTCCACAAAAATTTGTCTACCTCTATCAGGAGTACTGGTCGCGAGAGCATGCACCTACCCTCCAGAATTTCCTTCCCTTTGACCTTGTCCCTGTGATCCCCGTTTCTTCGGGTACTCTTTAGAAAAGTGTCCGGCCTATCCACAGTGGAAGTAAGAATTATTCCTTTGCTTTTAGTCTTTAACCAGATGACCTTCCTTCCCACAATGTTAACATTTTCTCTTATCCTTGCCTTTATCATTTTTCCCTCTATTCTTCTTCTGCTGTTGTTGTTGTTGATGCTATTGCCGCTACCCCTTCTTGGGCCACACCCTCTTATTCTGCGATGTCCCCTCAGTTTTCGTTTCCTTCTTTTCTCCCTTGTCCTCCTCATGCATTAGGGCCATATCGACATGTTTTTCAAAGGTGGCCCCCATTGGAATATGGGACATAGCTAAACCATACAGAGGCTCATTCAGCCCTTTGGCGAACCGCAAAGCCTTTTTGTGTAGCGTATCCACAACCTCTAACCCGAACCTTGTTAGCTGGTTGAATTTGTTCACATATTCTTTCACCGTCAAGTTTCCTTGTTTGAGTGCTAAGAATCTTTCCATCTGCATGCTGCTTTCAGCTTGGGAAAGAAATTTCATTTCGAACCTCTGTCTAAATTCTTCCCAAGTTTCCACCGGACGCTCAGCTTGGGTGACTTCCCACCAAAAGGAGGCTTCGTCCTTCAATAGCCAAGTAGCTAACTGAATTTTCTTTGGTCCTACACTTCAAAGATTACAAATAAGTCCTCAGTCTCCTTAAGACAATTCCAAGCTTTCATGAATGTCTCGTTTCCATGGAGTGGCTTCCCTCCCATAGCATGGAAGTCCTTGCAGATCTTGGCGAAGTTATCTGCTTTTGGAGGGGGAGGAAGAGGAATGTCTGGTGCACCTGGGGGTGGAATGACTCTTTGGCCTTCGGTCGGCGCCGTGGCCTCCAAATACCTACGGAACCATACAGGTATAATGACGCCCTCTAGGATATTAGGGATGTTTTGTTCCCCAGACATGCTGAAAAAGGGAAAAGGAAGAATTTAGATAAGGGACCGAAGGATAATACATATGGCTTTTTGGGGAATGTTTTTCAAAACAGACTCTTCTTTTTGAAATGCTTTCTTTTAAAAACTTTTTTAAAAATAATTTTCAAAAACTTTTATCTAATCTGGTAACCTTCAGCTCTAATACCAAGTGTGACACCCCACGTCCGTTAATGTCACTCACTAAGGGAATGCATTAAATTTCGTGAAGCGTTATAGGTAATCAGACACAGAATAATTACAAGACGGATATAAATAAGATAGCAGCGGAAATTTTTATTTTTATTTAAATAAAAATACCGTGGTCCACAATTTCATTAGTCACAAATACCATTACAACAAAATAACTTCTGTCTTGCATCTTCAGAGTACATAAGTAAATAAAAAGTATAATTCCCCAAATGAAAGATTAAGCCATAGTAGAGACAAGAACTTGAGCCATACTTCAGCAATAGCTCCTAGCAAGATGATATCTGAATCCTGACTAAGCCTGGGTGCTTCCTCCCTGTAAACCTGGGGGGAGGTGGAACGGAAGAAAGAAGGAGAAACAAAAAGGGTCAGACATGAAGTATGGCGAGTCTAGTTACTTTTAGCCAGTAGATAAATAAAAGTAACATGATAGGCATATAAAGTGGATAAGGGAGATCACTACATAAATGGCAAGTGTGATAAGGTAAGCAAGATAAGGTGTACATCCCTCACTAATGATTTCTCTGCACTATTACTAGTATACCCAGAAAGAGATGATCCCTCCAACTATAAGGAGGTAGATTCAGGTATACGTCCAAATGTATCCTAACTACTACCTGATCGATAGGCTCCCTAACCCTTGTAGATATCTTGTGTTGGCCCCACAGTAGGAGGTATCACTTCCTAAAGTGGCAACCCCTCGTCCTAACAATGTGCACAACCATATCTATAGTTGTCACGGTCGTCTTATCCCCCTCTGCCCGGCTCATGCACGCACATGGCCCGGTCGGTTTGCGCCACCCACAACATCCTCCACGTTTGGATCTCTTACAATCAGTCAGTAAGCATGCCCCTTTTCCGCCTAGTACGGAATACTTTGTTTGATACCTACTCCGGGTTACTGATTGAAATAGGTCCCACACAATATGATACAAGCTCTCCCCTTTGTCTTGTATCCCCCACTAGGTTTTCATTTACTATGTATACCACTAGGTGTCTTTAATTATATAGCCTTATTTACTTCTACCGATTATGCTTACCTACAGGTGTCTTTAATACATAACCCCTAATCTTTCAACCGGTTATGCTTACCTATAGGTGTCTTTAATTACATAACCCTATTACTTCTACAAGTTATGTTTGGCCTAATAGGTGTCTTTAATTGCATAACTTTATTGTTTCCACCAATTATGTATACCACTAGGTGTCTTTAATTACATAATCTTAACGAGTTAAGTTTGTGTTCCTATTATCCATCCCCTCTTCGGATTTACTTAACCCACCCCTCAACCATATTTACTTAACCCCCAACTTAAATTTAAGTTCTTATAATCCCTATGGATTAACTTTAGGTTAAGTAGTCCAATTCTTTATCATGTCCATTTATGGTTTCATAATGGGCCAGACCTCCCACATTCAGGCCTACAACATGTGGATGCTGGATATGCCGGTCGGGTCCGGGCAGACTTATTCCATAGTAGGGCCTAACCTCGTGTCATAGCCCGATTCGTATTTACGTACTTAGACCTCCCACATTAGGTTTACCATTAGTGGCTGTTGGATATGCCGGTCGGGTCCGGGCAGACTTCCACCACTAATGCAACCTAACCTCGTGTCATAAGTACAATTACAATTCCTAATTATAATTACTAGACATTCCATTTTTAATTAATTAATTAATTAATTAACCCTTTCCTTTTATAGGTACCAATACCAATTTTGCCCAATAATTTGAATTACATGTCCATAAATGTTCATATTCAAAGTATGCCATTTTAAATTAATTCACCAATTAATTAATCCTTTCCTTTTATAGGGATCAATACCTATTTTGCCCAATAATTTGAATTACCTGTCCATAAATGTTCATATTCAAATTATGCCATTTTTATCCCTTTCCCCCGTTCCTTAACTAGCGCCCTCACAAAATTCACAATATGCCTAGGCTAGACAATAGGCTAGTCATACACGATAATAGGGAAAATAATGGGAATATACTAAAATGATCTTCTTGCATAAACATAAACTTGTATGATGATAAGGTGAACATACATACTAACATGGACATGAAATTTTCATCATAACAAGGTGGACATAAAACTGATGAACTATGATGTCACAATATCTAAATTAGCCATTTTAGATGTCCAATCGATTTATATCTAACATGATAACATAGGATGACAATTTAGATCACATAAAATAGATCTAAAATAAATCATAAGGTGACAAATTTAGATCACATAGGATAGATCTAACAGGTGACAATTTTAGATCACATAGGATAGATCTAACATGAATCATAAGGTGATAATTTTGAATCATAAGGTGACAATTTTAGATTACATAGGATAGATCTAACATGAATCATAAGGTGAAATTTTTTAGATCACATAGGATAGATCAAACATGAATCATAAGGTGACAAATTTTAGATACATAGGATAGATCTAACATGAATCATAAGGTGACAAATTTTAGATCACATAGGATTAGATCTAACATGAATCATAAGGTGACAATTCATAGAACAGATCTAGCATGATAATTTTAGATCACATAGAATAGATCTACATACATCCGCATGAGATCTATCATAATATAGTAGAATCCAAATTTTAGATCACATAGAATGGATAAACCTAAGATCCATAATGATAACATAGTAGAATCCAAAGAAATAGATCCATCATAATATAACATGAGATCTACCAATAACATAGATTTAAAGTCTACAATCGTATCCATATCACAGTCTTTCATAGTTTCACTATTATTTATCTAAACCTAAAAGCAACTAGAACTCATTGTTATTGGATTGCTAAGATGGTAGAAAAGGTGCTGAGTCTATGTTTGAATCGCAGAAATTGATATGCTTTAGAAGAAGATGAGAGATCCTAATTCAGTCCAGAATCCAGCAGAGTCCGGCCACCATTGCTTTGAAGAAAACAAAGTATATGAGATATATTTATAGCTACTGGGTTACATAATTCGGATGCCGCCTCAGCCCTAATGAAATTGGGTCAGGTCATAGGTCGTCACTCACTCGAAAAAGGTCTGAATACCCATAAACTGTTCTGGGCGCACTTTATAGGTGCGCCAGTGCAAAATTGCCTTGGCGCACTTGGCAATGCGCCAGTTATACCTGGTTCTGATTTTTAACATTTTACCGTCCGTAACTTCTTCATATGTTACTCGTTTTACGTAAAATAGGTGTCTATCCTTACCAAAATTTCGAGATGGACGTAATGACATAATCAGTTTCCCTATATTCTTAATAATAAATTATTTATTCTTTAATTTTTTTTCTTTAATGTCGTTAAAATTTGGGGTGTTACAGTTGGAATATTGCCTAGAAGTTGTGGTTTCGTCAGGATTTCAGCCTGAAACTATATCCATAAAGTGGGTCAACCTACTATTCCTCTGGGTTGACACTAGGTTTGACACACATGAATAGTGGGTTCACCGACCTTAAGGATTTTGTGTAGGAAGTTTTTCCTACTCCCGCGTGTTCCTATAGATTGTTTGTGACATTTTTGAGGCCCAATTACTTGATTTTAAGTGGTTTTCTAAGGTGTTATGGATTGATTCTCCAATCTATTAACATAAGAACCCAAGTTTATACCTTAGCTAATCTGAATTCCGTATTTTATTGAATTTATAATGATTTATTTGTTGAGATTATTGATTAGATTCTGACGATGTTGAGTACACATCACACGGTTTTGAACTAGTTTTTGATATATATAAAAAAAATACCGATTTCTTTATAGTTTTCAAGTTAAACCGAGTTTCTAGTTTTGGTTTTGAAAATATATAGCCCTAGAACTATAGTATAAAACCTATTTATATATGTATGGATTTAGTAAAGAAAACTATTGGTTTTCGGTAAATCGTTTTATAAACTTGTTTTAGAAAATCCAGTATTTCTTATATAAAAACCATACCTTTCTACATTCTTCGAGATGAGGTATTGGAAGCTAAACGATATCGTAAAACATATGGTAAGGAACATGATGGTATACAAAATCTGTTAATTCCAGTAAAGTTTGATTGGAGCCAATGATTTGTTGATGATGATTTGATGATTTCCAATGCGAAATTAAAAAGCGGCTTATGAACCAAACAGTGAGAACGTGTGGTATGAGATAGACTACTACCACTGTATGGGTTACTAATTGAGAGTCAGTGATGCATATTATGGGAGGATATGCTAGTAGTTGCTTCGGGGGAGGCACTCGAGGGAGTCACGTATACTGTAACAACCCAGAATTTCAAAACCAAATTAATTTTTTTATTTTAGCTGTTTTAATGAATTTTGGATATTGAAAATGATTTATTTTAAATAATAACGACTAAAAATTTATTTTAATCAAAGTTAGAACGAATAAATTTATTTTAATTATATAACGAGCCTGAAATGGCGCGATAGTTCGAAAATTCGATTTCAAATTTCAAATGAATGTACATGATTCAAAACAAATCTGATTTCAGTAAAACAAGAAATATTTAAATTTGTTGAATAATATCTTTCTAACGAATGTGAAAAATCCAGATTTCATAACAGGAATTGAAAGTTATGTCCAGTTTAAATTCACAATAGTCGCTATCGAATTTATGTATATTTTAAATAACAGGAAAATTGGCACAAGGAAAAACTTAGACAAAAGTTTAGTGAGAAGGACAAGAAGTTTGAATTTTAGCCACAAGGACACTTTGTAGTGTATGATAGTGGACCCCTGAATTCCACTTTATACTAAAAAGTGTCCTTGTGGCTAAAATCCAAACTTCCTGTCCCTGAAACTAAATTTTTCTCTAAGTTTTTCCTTCTCCCTAAAAACCTCTTTAAATAATATATATCCCTTAAAAATAAATATTTTGCAAATGACCTCCGTTTTCAATGAAACCACTTTTGTTGGATCTGTAATGTCAAATTATTGCTAGATTCCAATTTTCATAATTTTTGGAATTAATATGTGAGCGTGGTGAATTTAAACGTGTTTGGTAATTTCAATTTGAAATTAATCGACTAGAAAATGACCGATTTTCAAACGGTCTCCAAATTCGATGAAATTAGTTTTGTTAGGATCGTATAGTCATAACAAAGCCAGATTTATTTTTCTGGAATTTTTGGAGTTAGTATGTGGGCCCAGTAAATTGAAATGTACGTTAAATTCAATATATATTGATTTATATTTTAAATTTAATGAAAACTGATTGCAGCAGCCGAATTGGGTTAGTAAACATATCCCATTATGTTCGGAATGGGGGTATTTAGCTAGGGGCGACAGTCATTGGGTTTCGTTTGGAGTTCGAATGAAAAGTCAACTTTCATAAAAAAATATAATATTAAATTATTATATATATATATATATATTTAAACTCCCTCCCCCTTTTCCCTTTCTCTCTCCCTCACGTCGCTCAGAATAAAAAAAAAATGAATCCCTCGTCAGTCGCCGCCGCCAAAGTCGCGACTGCCCCCTCCCCCCGCGCACCGCGTTGCCGGTCGTTCTCCCCCCACCCCTACCCCCCCTTCGATCCTCCTCTGCCTCCTTTCCCTCTCTTCCTTCTTCGGTTAGAAAAACCCGAACCCATTTAACCCCCAAAACCCAATCCACCGCCGTAGGACCCTAATGTCGCCACCTCCGGTGCTGCACCACCCCCCTCAGCCCTACGCCACCCCACCCCGTCCACCGACCACCACTGACAGCCGTGGGCCCCTCTCTCCTAAAAAAATCCAAATTTTAATATAAAACCCGTATGCATTTAACCCCCACTCTCCGCTTCCTCCTTCGCACCACTACTGCGAGCTTTAGCCCTCAACAACACCGACTGTGAGTTTTTATTCTTATTTTTAATCAGTTATGTAAATAAAAATGTGATTCTTATATGTATAACATCATAAAAATATGATTTTTATATATGTTGAAGCCGTCATAAAAAAATTATTTTTATATATGTAATAGCGTGATAAAATTTGTATTTTTATATATATTAAAGTAAGATAAAAATAAGATTTTTATTATAGGAATAACAAGATAAAAATACATTTTTTATATATGAAGTAGCATTGTAAAAATACGATTTATATGTAATAGCATTGTAAAAATATGATTTTTAATGTATACATGGCATTGTGAAGATGTGATTTTTTAATATAATATAGCGTTACTAAAAATATGATTCTTAATATAAAACTGCGTGAAACAGATTGCGATGGAACTGACTGGAACCAAATCCAAATCCAAATCCAAACCATTCAGAAATAAAGAATGGAGGAGTGGAAACCAAAGGTGAGTACTTCTCACTCTAACTTTGTTTACAGTTAAATATATATACTAGGATGTAGACGATGCTTAGCACCCGACACCTCTGATGGAAACCATGTATGTTTGGTTTTTTATTTTGATTGATCTAATTGGTTGAATTGGGTTTGGGATGAGAATAGAATGGATTGAATTTGGTTTGTGTATGGATCGATCCAGTTTTAGGCGAGGGATAAGGCTAGACCTTATTCCGGTTCTAGTATCGTGCCACTGTGCTGTCGAAATTTTCTAAAAATGTTAGAACAATAAATATCATTTTTATTGTATAAATGAACTGTGTAAAATATTCATGTGTTGAAATAAATATTTTATCATTAAAAATATAATTTTTAACGAGTATGTGAATGAAAATAAATATTCATTTACAAATCAGATGATTTGTTTATGTACACTCATTTGACTGATACTGATTGGGACGATATATTTTACACATCGCCCAACTGCATAAATAAATTCTGTGTGTGTGTTAATTGAAACCCCACACGGGTATTGGGATGATATTCGACATACACTAATCCCAATTGTTTATTTGTATGTCAATCGATTGGTTGACAGACTGTTGTAAGCGTAATTATTCATAATTAATGCTTATGCAGTTGTGTAGTGCACTCTGGATGATTGGTTGATGGTTTATCATTGTTGTTGTATACATATGATGTATGAAATCCATATAAATAGCATTATATGGTAATTGACTGTGTCTGATTCCAATTCGGAAAGAACGAATATTTTGAAATAATGAATATTTTAAAATAATATTCTGTAAAGGATTAAAATATTATTTTGATGTCCGATTTGGGATGGACATGAAAATATTTGAATATATGAAGCCGTGTCAGTTAGATTAACACCATTTTGACGTAAACGATATTTATATTGATTTTATTCATTTTTATAATGAATATCGAAAAGGAAATGATCTCAAAATCTGATATTTTGAAAATATTATCATTTATGTATTATAAGGATATAAAATATTCAATTTTGATTTAAAATTGAAAATGAAGTTGGAATCGTTTTTAAAACGAATTTAAAATGATTTATAAAATACGTTTTAAATGAAAATCGATGAAATATATATATATATATATATTTAATGGCCTGAATAGAACGCGCCGCGCAGCGACCGTTCGCAAATTTCGACCATTGACTTCGAATTAACATTACGGGAGATCCGATCATCGGATTCTCCTAAAACTAGAACCATTGGGTTCGTATCGAAAAGAGATTTCCAATGAATATGAGAAATTTGAAATCTAACGGTTGGATTTAGAATTATATCCAAATCAAATTTGGAAATGGTCGCTGTAAGTGCAGTTCGATGGCCGTTTATGGAAATCAACTGAAAGGGCCTTAATTAAATTATTAAAAGTATTAATAATTCGTGTAAAATCATAATAAATGATTTAGAAAGAACTGGGATGAAAAATTCCACGTTTGTGAAGATAAAAATATAGTTTTATCAAAATGGACTAGTTATTAACTAGATTTGAATTCCAATAATTTTTAAATAAAATAAATTGGATTTGTGAATGGTTTTAATATAACCAGAAATTTCCAACGAACAAATTAGAATGGATTTGGAATGGAAATAATCTTTGGAATATTTCGATATTGGATTCCGTGATTATACGGATATTGCTATGGAAATTTGGTAAATATATATATATATATATTGTTATTTCTAATATGATATTTGTTGGTTTCAGAATTTGATATTGAATATAAGACGATATAATTTCTATTCAGAGCCTTGTATTTGATATAAAATTGATTTTGGGTTTGTCGTGAATGGTGTCTTAAATAACACTGTTCTTAAACCCAGTTGAGAAAAGAATAAATCTTTTAATTAAGATTTAGAGAAGTTTTCCAATTAATTAATATTTAATTGGAATTGAATGAAAGAATTGGATTATTGGGTTTATCGTGAACGGTGTTTTAAATAACACATGTTCTTTAACCCGATTAACAGTGAAATATGATTTGGAATTTATAAAAAAATTTATTAATATTTAACGGGAATTTTCCAAAGTAAAGTTGTAACACCCCGTAATTATAAATATTAAAGTTAACAAATTAAAGAATACTTAATTTCAAATGTGAAAATTAAGGGAAACGAGTTGCGCCATTGCATTCGTCTTGGAATTTTGCTTGAGATAGAATCCGAGTTTGTGTGAATTGGACTTTGTATGAAGAAGTTATAGCCTTCCGAAGTTTCAGAAATTAATTGAATTAAAAACAGCTCAGGTTCAGAAAAAATATAAAACAGGGACCAGGTCGACCATAGTGTCGACCTCCCCCTATATAGGTCGACCTTAGTGTCGACCTGGGGGTCGACCTGCCCACCACCTCGGGCAGATCTGAAAGATGACGATTTTGTGACTCAGTGCTGAGTCATTAGGACTGAGGTGTCATTCTATCTTGGCTGGATGGTCTTGATTGATTCTAGGTTAATCTGACGGCTCTTAATTAACTAATATTCTATAAAAACACACTAAAACCCTAACTCTAATCACACAAATTCATAACAAGAGCCGCCATGCCGTCAATGGAGGACCTAGAGTAGCCGCCATACACTTTCAACCCTAAAGCAAGATAGAGGCTTGAATCAAATCAAATCTAAATAACAACTAAGTCTACATCAAAGGCGAGCAATCCAATTTCAGAATACAGATCCCAGAAAGACAAGACTATTCTTTTTAATTGTGAGTATGATAGCTTTCACAAATTAATTAATTAATTTAATTATGATAAGATATAATTGGGATTATGAGAATATGATTTTGAATCATGTGATGTAAATTATATGTATGTTTGTGGCGTTGAATCATATGTTAGTTCTTATGTGAATCTTATGCAAGTTGAATCATATACCTTATGCAAGTTGAATCATATACCTTATGCAAGTTGAATCTTATATTTTATGCAAGTTGTTGATGATTGAATCATATATATATATATATATATATATATATATATATATGAATCTTACGCAAGTTTGGGTTGTTGAAATATATGTGAAACATGTAAGTGCATATGCTAGTTTATGTAACATTAATCTACATATTTAGATCTATATGGAAGTTTACATCTTTATGATTAGATCCATATGCAAGTTCATATCTTTATGTTTAGATCCATATGCAAGTTCACACCTTTATGTTTGGATCTATAGCAGTACATAAGTTATGCAAGTTTATGCCTATTACCTATGCTAGTTTCTTATCATATGCTAGATTGAATGAAATTCATATGTAAGTTTATGTCATGATCCACAGATCTATTTTATGTGTTATGTAATGTTGTTTTTCTTTTTATAAATTAGACTATTTGCGAGTCTAACATATGTCATATGAAAACGTACGAATAGCATGGGGATGATGGGATAATATTGAATATACATAAATTGTGAATTGGCATAAAATAGCCTTAAAAGGAATATAAATAATTTGATATGTTAATTGGCATAATTGGTATTTATGGACATGATTTTAAGAGATAATTATGGAAATAAATAAATTTGAAAATTATTGACAAATTTAGATAGGGATATTAATCCAATTTGGGGTTAAATAAAGATGTGTAATAATAAACCGGCTAAGACAGGAGGTTAGACTCTTTTGTGGTGTAAGACTGCCCAGACCCGCCCAGCAAATCCAGCAGACACAAATGCCAGTCTAATGTGAGAAGTCAAAGGCGCGAATTAAATGCGTAACAATTGTAAAGACACGAGGTTAGGCTCGTTTGTGGTCTAAGACTGCCCGGACCCGCCCGACAAATCCAACAGCCACAAATGCCAGTCTAATGTGGGAGGTCATTACAAGGTTACGGTTTTAATGAATTAAGAAACACTTAACCAGATAAACATGTGGTGGGACATGGGGGGGTTAAGTGGGTGCCTTGAGTGGCATGTGAAATTGAGGGGGTGCCTTAGGTGGCATGTGAAATACGATTAGATGCACTTAACCAAGATTGAAATACGTAAGAAGGCATGAATAAGAATGGGGTTAAGTGGGAAAAACCTTAGAGGGGACCAAGCATAGGTGGAAAGCTTGTGTCATGCATGGGGGCCCTTTTCAAACCAGTAACCCATTAAGTATCTTTGTGAGCTCGACCCAAGTCGAGGACGGCACACGCTTACTGGATTTGATTGTAAGAGGTCAAAACAGGTTAGCGGTGGCAACGCAGGTCCAACGGGGTCATGTGCGTGCATGGGCCCGGGCTGGTAGGTAAGATGTTGTTGCATCATGTAGATATAACCCGTGCATTTTTGGTGGTATCGGGTTGCCACTTTGGGGAGTGATACACCCCATTGTGGGGCCAGCATGGGTATCTACGAGTTAGGGAGCCGATCGAACGGGGTAGTGGGTACAACTAGTGGAGATAGGGGCATACGGCACCTATGAAGGCAGCTAGGGATACACGAAACTACCATTATCATTATTAAGTTCTATAGGCGGGATCAACTTTTAGGGTGACTAGTGGTGGTGCAATATAGTAATTATCCTATAGTGATTAGGAACGAGATTAACGCCAGAATATTCCTCTTAATTGCTTTGTCATGCCCACTTGTTTCATGATCATACCTTATCTTACCAGTTTATGCCTTATCCTAGTTACTTTAATAATTATATTGTTAAAGTTATTATACTCCCAGACTTTATGTCTGACCCACCCTTGTTTCTGCCTCTTTTCTCCTCCCCCCCCTTCTTAGGGTGGGACTAGTACTAGCGGTGTTTGATCTTGGATCTCTTTCTCTCTCTTTTGGAAGTGCTTGGATTGCTGAAAGTAAAGTTCAGCTCATCTCTTTTATATCTACTTGAGTTTGGGTTATGCTTTTTATTTTATGTACTCTGAATCAATTTATCAAGATGGATATTAAGTGTACTTGGTTTATGAAGTTGTTGTAATCAAACTATTTCTCCGCTGCAACAAAAGTAGTTTTAAAATTTTCAAATACCATTATTTATATCTGTCTTGTTATATTCTGTTCTATACACTATATACGCTCCATGGAAGTTAATGCATTCCCTTTGTGAGTGACATTAATGGACGTGGGGTGTTACACGTGGTATCAGAGCCAGTTTACCAAACCAGATATGAATTTTGAAAAACTATTTTTTTTAAAAAAGGCATTTTATAAGAAAATACTTTCAAAAGTATGTTTTAAGGAAAGTATTTTCAAGTAAAGTTTGTTTTAAAAACATAACCCCCAAGAGCCATACATCTTTCTTTCGAATTCTCCGTTTTGAATCTCTTCATTTTCTTTTCAGCATGTCTGGAATTCCCGAGATACCCGAGGGGATACCAATACCAGGATGGTTTAGAAGGTATCTGGAAGCTAGGGCCAATGTCACAGGCCCAACAAATTCTCCTCCTCCTCCTCCCCGTTTTGATACTTTTGCAAAGATATGCAAAGATTTTAGGGCAATGTGCGGGCAACCTTTTCACGGATCAGAGATGTTTGCGGAAGCTCGAAATTGGCTTAAGGAGGTGGAAGATCTATTTGGTATATTCGAGGTGGAAGATGGAAGGAAGGTCCAATTGGCTGCTTGGTTAATGAAGGACGAAGCCTCGTTTTGGTGGGAAGTCACGAACGGAGAGCGTCCGGTGGAGACATGGATAGATTTCAAGCATAGGTTCGAAATGAAGTTTCTCTCACGAACAGAAGAAAACTTATATATGGAAAGGTTCTTAGCGTTGAAGCAAGGGGATTTATCAGTAAAGGAGTACGTCAACAAGTTTAATCAGTTGGCGAGATTTGGCTTGGAATTGGTAAATACACCTGAGGAGAAGGCCCTAAGGTTCGTTAAAGGCTTGAATGAGCCGCTACATGGGTTGGCTATGACCAACATTCCGATGGGGGCTACCTTTGAGAGATTGGTTGGCATGGAGCTTATGCATGAAGAAGAGAAGGGTGCTAATGCTAATAAGGCACCGGAGAAGAAAGGGGACCAAAAGAAACCACAACAGCAAAACAAGAAAGGCTGGAAGAACAATAATGGAAAAGGAAAGAAGAAGTGCTTTAATTGTGGGACACCAGGCCATCTGAGCAAAGACTATAGGAAAAAGAAGAAGACTGGCTGTTTCCACTATGTAGAGGCAGGTCATCTAGTCAAGGACTGCCCAAGGAAACAAGGGCAAGGGCAAAGAACTTCTGGAGGGCAGCTTCAGGCTCTCATGGCACCAGGGCAGGTAAGAGGGCAGATTCAGGCTCTCATGGCAACAGGACAGGAGAGAGGTAGAAACATTTCCGTTGAAAGTTTAGTTTTTCTGCTTGATCATCATGTTCATACTTTGTTTGACTCTGGCGCTTCACACTCGTTTGTATCTACTTCGTTAGTTGAAACACTGCACCTAAATACTAGTCTAGTTACGGATCTCATAGTAGTCTCAAATCCTATTGGTGGGTCGGCTCATCTTTCTATGATTTGTCGGGATTTGAGAGTGTCTATCTTGGGCTTTGGGTTTGAATGCAACGCCTTTGTTCTTGGCTTCATGGGCTACGGCCTGATTCTAGGTATGGATTGGCTAACTAGACATGGGGCCATCCTAGATTGTGAAAGAAGGGTGGTTAGATTGTTGACTCGTTGTGGAAAGACCCTTGATATTTCTTGTGACCCTAGAGGTTCGGTAATGCTTAGCTACCTAGAATCCCTTGACGCGTCCAATGATGATTTGAAATCTGTTCATGTGGTCCGTGAATATAGTGACGTCTTCGATGAAGTTCGACGTTTACCCCCGAGGCATGAGATAGACTTTCGAATATACTTAGTAGATAATGCAAAGCCAGTTGCATTACCAGTGCGCCACATGGCTCCGAGAGAGAGAAGAGAACTCAGTAAGCAAGTGAAAGAATTTCTTGAGAAGGGGTTCATAAGAAGAAATATTTCGGAGTGCGGTGCTCCAGTCGTTTTTGCTACGAAAGCTAATGGTTCACTTAGATTGTGCGTGGACTATAGAGAGTTGAATAAGCTAACAAAGAAGAACAGACACCCGTTACCGAGGATAGACGATTTATTCAATCAGTTGGTGGGTGCCTCAGTTTTCTTGCAACTGGATTTGGCTACAGGGTTTCATTAGCTAAGGGTGGCTGAAGATAGCATCGATAAGACTGCATTTAGAACTCCTGACAGTTTCTTTGAGTGACTCGTCATGCCTTTTGGTTTGACGAATGCACCCGCATACTTTGTTGACTTAATGAGTAGGGTGTTTAGGGAGTTTCTGAACAAGTTTGTGGTAGTCTTTGTAGACGATATTCCGGTTTTCTCTAAAAATGAAGAAGAGCATGCCCTACATCTTAGGGAAGTCTTAGAGACCCGACGAGCGCATCAGCTAAGAGCTAAGTTCTCCAAGTGTCATTTTTGGATAAAAGAAGTGAGGTTCTTAGGACACGTGGTCTCAATGGAAGGGATAGCTGTGGATCCTGCTAAGGTAGTGGCAATCCAAGATTGGAAAATGCCTAAGAACGCAACCGAAGTAAGAAGCTTTTTAGGGTTGGCTGGCTATTATAGGAAGTTCATTAAGGACTTCGTGAAGATATCAGCTCCTCTCACTCGATTAACGAAGAAGAATTTGACTTTTACTTGGGACGTTGACCGTGATGATGCTTTCCATCGTCTGAAGAGGGCTTTGACGATAGCTCCAGTTTTAGTTTTGCCAGACAGGAGTAAGACATTCACTGTATATACCGATGCTTGCGGGACAGGGCTTGGCGCAGTTTTAATGCAAGAGGGAAGGATGATATGCTATGGTGGAAGACAATTGAAAGCCCACGAGAAAAATTACCCTACCCACGACTTAGAGTTGGCGACCATAGTTTTTGCGCTTAAGTCATGGCGTCATTATTTGCTTGGCGAAAGGTTTGAGTTGTATACAGACCATAAGTCGCTAAAGTACTTATTCTCTCAGAAGGACCTAAACTTGAGGCAACTGAGATGGATGGCGTTTTTGGCATCCTACGATTTTGAGATCTCTTACACCCCTGGCAAGGGTAACGTTGTAGCTGATGCCTTAAGTAGAAAGAAGTTAACCTTAAGTCCTCTGTTCGTAGAGCGGCAGAGTTTGGAGTATATATCTTCCTTTGACTTCAGACCTTCTGTCGATTATGTACCCGGATTGTTGGCATCATTAGAGGTGCAACCTACACTTTTGGGTCGAGTTGGAGAGGCACAGCGAAATGACCCACAGTTGGTTGGGATAGCAGGCAAGCTTATAGGAGGGGAGTCCTCAAGACATCTTAATAGATATGCTATAGATGAGAGAGGTTGGCTACGTAGAGATGGGAGACTTTGCGTACCACAAGACGAGAGTTTGAAGAAGGCGATTCTTGAAGACTCACATTGCTCTAAGATGACCATACATCCCGGTGGTGATAAGATGTATAGGGACATGAAGCGAGTTTTCTTTAGGCCGGAATGAAGAAGGACATGGCCGAGTTCGTTGCTAGATGCTTAGTGTGCCAACAAGTCAAGGCGGAGCAAAAGAAACCCGGAGGTTTGCTCCATCCCTTAGAGGTTCCGCTTTGGAAATGGGAAAGCGTTTCCATGGATTTTGTAGATGGGTTACCAAGATCAAGGAAGGGTAATACGGGGATTTGGGTAATTGTAGACTGACTTACTAAAAGTGCCCATTTTATTCCCGTTAAAAGTAGAAGGACCGCCGCATGGTTAGCATCAGTTTACCTTCGAGAGATAGTTCGTTTGCACGGCATACCCTCCAGCATTGTGAGCGATAGAGATCCCATTTTCACAAGAGAATTTTGGAGAAGCTTACAAGAGGCGGTTGGAACGCAGTTATGCTTAAGTACCGCTTATCATCCTCAAAAAGACGGCCAGACCGAGAGGATGAATCATATTCTAGAAGACCTTCTGAGGCTATGCATCCTAGACTTTGGAGGAACATGGGAAGAGCACCTTACACTAATAGAGTTCGTCTATAATAATAGTTTTCAGGCTAGCACTGGCATGGCACCTTTTGAGGCTCTTTATGGACGACCGTGCCAATCACCTACATGTTGGTGGGAATCCACGGATAAGGTTTTTCTTGGACCCGACATGATTAGGGAGACTTCGGAGAAGATAGACCTGATTCGACGACGAATGAAGACGGCGCAGGACCGACAGAAGTCATATGCTGATAGGAGACGAACTGATCTTGAGTTCGATGTTGGGGACATGGTTTTTATTAAGGTGTCACCATTGAGAAACGTAGTCCGTTCTGGATCAGTAGGGAAGTTGGCACCAAGGTTCGTATGACCCTTTCCAATTACAGAGAGGATTGGGCAGATGGCGTATAAAGTAAAGTTACCAGAGAAGCTCAGCGGAGTTCCTGACGTGCTTCACATTTCACATTTGCGTAAGCGTTTACACAATACGGCGGAAGTGGTAGAGCCGAGCACGCTCGAAGAAGTGAAAGTAGAGCGCAATGCCACGATCAGACGAGCTCCCACACGCATTCTCGGATCGGAGGTCAAAAAGCTTTGCAACAAAGAGGTCAAGTTGGTCAAAGTGCAATGGGGGGATGATCAAAGAAACACAACTTGGGAGACGGAAGATAAGATGCGTACGTTGTACCCTTTCCTTTTTGAGGGTATGTTTTATTTTCTCCTTTTCTACCGCTTTGTTGATACTTGTCCTATCTTTTAGTACTATTTTGCGATGACATCTTCAATTTTTAGTTAGGAAGAACCCTATGGTTGAAACATGTGTTTGAGACATGTTATGTCTGATGGATGCAAATGGATGCAAGTGGTTGCTAGTGGTTGCTCGTGGATGCATGTACACACACCTTAGGCACTAGATCGGCTCAATCACCTTCATGTTGCATATAAATGTGTATGCATATTTAAATTAATGGATGTATAATGGTTGTGTTATCATGTGGATGCTGCATTTTGATGAATGGTTGTGCACAAACGTAGAAATAATATGTATCGATAGGATTCTTTCGCGTACATAATGGATGCATGGCACTATCATGATTTGCATTAAGGAGGTCAACTGAATCAGTAGACCGCCTGATTTTGCATTAGATAAGGAATATATACACACACTTCTTGCATATGTTCATACAGCATTAGAAATTTTGTAAGGACAATGGATGCCTGTGTTTGATGGTTGAGTAGATGGATGATTGGATGTTAGGATATGCATTCTCCTTAACTTGGAGATTTCGGGGGCGAAATCCTTTAAGGAGGGGGGAATGTAACACCGCGTAATTTTAAATATTAAAGTTAACAAATTAAAGAATACTTAATTTCAAATGTGGGAATTAAGGGAAACGAGTTGTGCCATTGCGTTCGTCTCAGAATTCTGCTTGAAATAGAGTCCGAGTTTGTGTGAATTGGACTTCGTATGAAGAAGTTATGGCCTTCCGAAGTTTCAGAAATTAATTAAATTAAAAATAGCTCAGGTTCAGAAAATAAAATATAAAACAGGGACCAGGTCGACCAGGGGGTCGACCCTAGTGTCGACCTCTCCCTATACAGGTTGACCTTAGTGTCGACCTCCCCGCCCCCCCTCAGGAAGATATGAAAGATGACGATTTTGTGACTCGGTGCTGAGTCATTAGGGCTGAGGTGTCATTCTATCTTGGCTGGATGGTCTTGATTGATTCTAGGTTAATCTGATGGCTCTCAATTAACTAATCTTCTATAAAAACACCCTAAAACCCCTAACCCTAATCACACAAATTCATAACAAGAGCCGCCATGCCGTCAATGGAGGACCTAGAGTAGCCGCCATACACTTTCAACCCTAAAGCAAGATAGAGGCATGAATCAAATCAAATCTAAATAACAACTAAGTCTACATCAAAGGCGAGCAATCCAATTTCAGAATACAGATCCCAGAAAGACAAGACTATTCTTTTTAATTGTGAGTATGATAGCTTTCACAAAATAATTAATTAATTTAATTATGATAAGATATAATTGGGATTATGAGAATATGATTTTGAATCATGTGATGTAAATTATATGTATGTTTGTGGTGTTGAATCATATGTTAGTTCTTATGTGAATCTTATGCAAGTTGAATCATATACCTTATGCAAGTTGAATCATATACCTTATGCAAGTTGAATCATATATGTTATGCAAGTTGGTGATGATTGAATCATATATATATATATATATATATATATATATATATATATATGAATCTTATGCAAGTTTGGGTTGTTGAAATATATGTGAAACATGTATGTGCATATGCTAGTTTATGTGACATTAATCTACATGTTTAGATCTATATGGAAGTTTACATCTTTATGATTAGATCCGTATGCAAGTTCACATCTTTATGTTTAGATCCGTATGCAAGTTCACACCTTTATGTTTGGATCTATAGCAGTACATAAGTTATGCAAGTTTATGCCTATTACCTATGCTAGTTTCTTATCATATGCTAGTTTGAATGAAATTCATATGCAAGTTTATGTCATGATCCATATATCTATTTTATGTGTTATGTAATGTTGTTTTTCTTTTTATAAGTTAGACTATTTGCGTTTCATATGAAAACGTACGAATAGCGTGGGGATGATGGGATAATATTGAATATACATAAGTTGTGAATTAGCATAAAATAACCTTAAAAGGCATATAATTAATTTGATATGTTAATTGGCATAATTGGTATTTATGGACATAATTTTAAGAGATAATTATGGAAATAAATAAATTTGAAAATTATTGACAAATTCAAATAGGGATATTAATCCAATTTGGGGTTAAATAAAGATGTGTAATAATTAACCGCCTAAGACACGAGGTTAGACTCTTTTGTGGTGTAAGACTGCACGGACCCGCCCGGCAAATCCAGCAGCCACAAATGCCAGTCTAATGTGAGAGGTCAAAGGCACGAATTAAATGCGTAACAACTGTAAAGACACGAGGTTAGGCTCGTTTGTGGTGTAACACTGCCCGGACCTGCCCGGCAAATCCAGCAGCCACAAATGTCAGTCTAATGTGGGTGGTCTTTACAAGTTTACGGTTTTAATGAATTAAGAAACACTTAACCAGATCAACATGTGGTGGGACATGGGGGGTTAAGTGGGTGCCTTGGGTAGCATGTGAAATTGAGGGGGTGCCTTAGGTGGCATGTGAAATACGATTAGATGCACTCAACAAATATTGAAACACGTAAGAAGGCATGAATAAGAATGGGGTTAAGTAGGGAAAACCTTAGATGGGACCAAGCATAGGTGGAAAGCTTGTGTCATGCATGGGGGCCCTTTTCAAACCAGTAACCCATTAAGTATCTTTGTGAGCTCGACCCAAGTCGAGGACGGGGCACGCTTACTGGATTTGATTGTAAGAGGTCAAAATGGGTTAGCGGTGGCAACGCATGTCCAACGGGGTCATGTGCGTGCGTGGGCCTGGGCTGGTAGGTAAGATGTTGTTGCATCGTGTAGATATAAGTCGTACATTTTTGGTGGTATCGGGTTGCCACTTTGGGGAGTGATACACCCCACTATGGGGCCAACACAGGTATCTACGAGTTAGGGAGCCGATCGAATGGGGGTAGTGGGTACAACTAGTGGAGATAGGGGCAGATGGCACTTATGAAGGCAGCTAGGGGTACACGAAACTACCAGTATCATTATTAAGTTCTATAGGCGGGATCAACTTTTAGGGTGACTAGTGGTGGTGCAGTATAGTAATTATCCTATAGTGATTAGGAATGAGATTAACGCCAAAATATTCCTCTTAATTGCTTTGTCATGCCCTCTTGTTTCATGATCATACCTTATCTTATCATTTTATGCCTTATCCTAGTTACTTTAAATTATATTGTTAAAGTTATTATACTCGCCAGACTTTATGTCTGAACCCCCTAGTTTCCGCCTCTTTTCTTCCTCTCCCCCCTCCCCCGGATTCTCAGGGTGGGACTAGTACTAGCGGAGCTTGATCTTGGATCTCTTTCTCTCTCTTTTGGAAGTGCTTGGATTGCTGAAAGTAAAGTTCAGCTCATCTCTTTTATGGCTACTTGTGTTTAGGGTTATGCTTTTTATTTTATGTACTCTAAAACAATTTATCAAGATGGATATTAAGTGTACTTGGTTTATGAAGTTGTTGTAATCAAACTATTTCTCCACTGCAATAAAAGTTGTTTTAAAATTTTCAAGTACCATTATTTATATCTGTCTTGTTATATTCTGTTCTATACACTAAATACGCTCCATGGAAGTTAATGCATTCCCTTTGTGAGTGACATTAATGGACGTGGGGTGTTACAAAAGTTTTCCAATTTAATATATTAAATTGGAATTGAATGGAATTCAATTTGATAATAATCGAAGTGAGCTTCTGCGGAGGAAGACTGTTAATATATATGGAATTTAAAAGGCTTTGTCGTTATTCCATTTATATTATTAGTCGGATACGGAAATTGACATCGATTTATATTGATCTGTTTTCCGTGAAGTTTCCTTAATTAATGGAATGTAATTTTGGGTTTATCGTGAGCTGTGTTTTAAATGACATTAGTTCTTTAACCTAGTTAAAAACAAGAATACATGTCTAACATTGTATTTCGAACTGTATGGTTGATCTCTGTTAAATATATATCTGTTTGGTGGCCGAGAATTTATTCTCTTGCTTAACACCCTTCTCTGAGGCGTACGAGCTTAGAGGTTGTATATCGGCAGAAATCAATAGTACGGTGTGGATTATTGATGCGGCAATTTTAATTTTCCAAAGTTAAATAGTCATTAATATTGATTTTTGGGAAGATTAAAACAAAGTGGAGTTTTAATGAATCTTTGGAGGTCCCGCAATGGAAGTGGGAAAGTATCTCTATGGATTTTGTGGATGGATTGCCGAGATCAAGGAAGGGGAATAATAGCATATGGGTCATAGTGGATAGACTCACGAAGAGCGCCCATTTCATTCCAGTAAAGAGCAAGAGGACCACATCATGGCTAGCATCTGTTTATCTTCGGGAGATAGTGCGATTGCATGGAGTTCCTTCTAGCATAGTGAGCGATCGTGACCCAATCTTCACTAGCCAATTTTGGAGTAGTTTGCAAGAAGCGATGGGTACGTGATTGAATCTAAGTACAGCCTATCACCCACAGACGGATGGTCAGACCGAAAGGGTGAATAGGTTACTAGAAGATCTGTTGAGGCTATGCATTCTCGACTTTGGTGGCACTTGGGAAGACCACCTTCCTCTCGTAGAGTTTTCTTATAATAACAGCTACCAAGCAAGCATAGGGATGGCACCATTCGAAGCTTTGTATGGGAGGCCGTGCAAGTCACCAACATGTTGGTGGGAGACGACGGATAAGCTTATACTTGGGCCCAACATGATAAGGGACACATCCGATAAGGTTGAGTTGATTCGAAGGCGGATGAAAACGGCCCAAGACAGACAGAAATCCTATGCAGACAAGCGAAGGACAGACTTAGAGTTTGAAGTTGGAGATATGGTCTTTGTGAAGGTTTCTCCCTTGCGAAATGTGGTTCGTTTTGGAGCAGTTGGAAAGCTAGCACCAAGGTTCGTAGGACCCTTCCCTATCATCGAGAAGATTGGGCAAATGGCTTATAGGGTAGAATTGCCCGAGAAGCTGGTTGGAGTGCACAATGTCTTTCATGTCTCGCATCTCCGAAAATGCCTACATGAATCAGCCGAAGTAGTTGAGCCTAGCATTCTTGAAGACGTGGAGTTAGAGAAAGAGGCAACCCTGAGGCGAGCTCCGATTCGTATCTTGGGAACGGAGAACAAGAAGCTGAGGAATCGAGAAGTCAAGTTAGTAAAGGTTCAGTGGAGTGAAGCCGATGAAGATGCAACTTGGGAAACCGAGGAGAAGATGCGTGGGCTTTATCCATTTCTTTTTGAGGGTACATTCTCAATCTCCTTTCCTAGTTAGCATATCTTTCTTTTGCTATCCATGTTTATCTTGTTATCTCGTTAATCTTGTCATGCGAACCTTAGGTAGAAACCCTTTGGATGAAACATGTATTTGAAACATGTTATGCTTGATGGTTGCAAATGGTTGCAAGTGTTTGCAAGTGGTTACTCGTGGATGCATGATACACGTTAGGCACTAAGATCGGCTCACACACTTTCATATTGCATATGCATGAGTGTTTATGCTTATTCATGGATGAAACTTGTTATGCTATCACGTGGATGTTGCATATGGATGAACGTTATGTTCACTCATGTAGAGATTATAAGTTATGTTAGGAATTTGCATACATTTGGACTCATTTCACTAGCATATTCTTCATTAAGGAGGTTTACTGAGTCAATAACCGCCTGATTTTCGCATTAGATAGGTGCATATGCACACACTTTTGCATATGTTCATACAACATTAGAAATCTTTTAAGGACAATGATTACTTGTGGATGATGTTTGAGTAGATGGATGATGGATGGTAGGATACGTTCTTCCTAACTTGGAGATTTCGGGGACGAAATCCTTTAAGATGGGGAGAATGTAACAACCCGAATTTTTAATAACATGTTAAAACAAGAAATCAGGGCAGAATTAAATTATAAGTTAAGAATCAATGGGAACGGGTTACGCCATTGCGTTCGTCTCGAAATTCTGCGTGAAAACGAGTCCGAAATTTCGTAAATCGGAGTCCGTATGACCAATATATGGCCTATAGAAGATTTCAGAAAAATTCAAAATTTAGCCCGAAATTCAAATTCAGCTCGAAAAAGATTGGGCGGGAAAACTTCCCGCCCAGCCCCAGGTCGACTGGGGAGTCGACCTGCCCCAGCCCAGGTCGACTGCCCAGTCGACTTGGGTGTCGACCTGGTGGTCGACTTCCCTGGTCGGACCCTGTTGGTCTGGTGCACCAGCTTGCTCCTTTGGTCTGTTTACTTGGCCTGTGACGGGATTTGATGGTTCAGATCTAAACTAGGGTTAATCCTATGGCCTAAACTAGTCTCTACACCTATAAAAACACCCTAAGACCTAGCCTAAACCATCACAAATCATCCTAACAACTAAATTCTGCCAAAATGCTCCCTAATCATGGCCTCCATCTTCATCTTGAGAGCTTCTAAGGCAAAAAGGAGCAATCTTTCTCCATCAAATCAAAGGAGCTACTTATTTCTCAAGGCTTCTAGTGTTGCTACATCATTCCTAGAGCTTCTACAACGTCTCTATCTTGTTCTACTTTGTTCTAGTTCTCATAGCCACTATTTGTAAGCCCCACTCTACTCTTAGATCTAAACTATGAAGTTAATATGGACATGTAGCAAGTTGAAATGGGATTTTTGGTGTAATACTTGTCTTGGGGCTATATTTGTATGCATAGATCCATTTATGACTCTTTTGATCTATGAGTGTGGAACTATCATGAACCTAGTACCGTTCATCTTGATTTTTGGGTAGAAAGCTATGAGCTTTATTTGGGGATTATGCATAATGCAACATAGAACCCCTCATAACCTTGATGTTAACTTCCCTATGATGTTGAACTACAAGCTACCCACAAGTTTATCACTCAATGTCAACTATTATCATGTTATCACCTTTGCCTATGATGTTGGACTACATGCTACCCACAAGTTTATCACTCTATGTCAACTATTATCATGTTATCACCTTTGCCTATGATGTTGAACTACACGCTACCCACAAGTTTATTTGCTAAGTTTGATGTCATACATGTTTTGAGACAAAAAAATCCTATACGCTAGTTGTGATGAACACCTTTGCCTCAAATATCATCATGTTTAACTTATGACCAACTTTACCACCTTATGCCCATCTTGGTCATATTTTTGTGTTCCTTGATTCACTTGTGTTGATGCGAATTTACGTGCGAATGGGAATACGTTATGGGTAGCTAGGCAAACTTGAAATGACATGAAAAACATGACTTGAAATGTGACATGAAACTTGATTATGCTTGAAAATGTGAATGTGGTCATGACATGTAGAAAACCATAAAGTGGCCAACTCGAGGTTGGGTTGAGTTTGTAGCATAAATCTGCCCGGAACCGCCCGGCAAATCCAGTGGCTACAAACAATAGGACCCAATGTGAGAAGTTGGTCATATCGCGCTTGAAACCCGAGGTTAGACTAGGTTGTGGTGTGTTAGACCAAAAAGTGGTTCTAACACCCAAATTGACTAAAAGCAGAATGAAATAAGATCAAAAGTAAAATGAACACACAGGATTTATAGTGGTTCGGCGAAGAAATGCCTACGTCCACTTGTCTTTCACTATTTCAATAATGTAGTTGCAATTACAATAAAATATTCACTGAATTTCTCTCAAAACTCACTTGCATTCACTCAATTGCCTAAAAACAAATAATGAAAGAAGATTTGGATTTTCCGGGAGTGCTGAAATTCGGGTTATAGAGGTGGTTGAACTCTCAAAGTGCCAGAAAAAAGATCCTTTTCTTTGTCTCCAGACAGGGTATTTATAGGTGAGAATTTGCTCAGAACCCGATCCGGATCGGAGCCACGTGTCATCCATCCCATCAGCCTCGGGTTCGGATGGATTTCTATGTTGACAATGCATCAGAGCAGTGGACGTTGTGGGTAGGAACTGGTCATAGCCGCTCTGAATAACCAGGCGCTCATGCAGGGGAGTGACGTGGAAGACAGGCTCGGATCGGAAGAGTGTGCACAATGGGTTCGGATCGGAGTACCCGATCCGACCCGGATTAACTTAGGACTAATTCTTGTTTTTACTCTGCTCCGCTCCGATCTGTCTTTGTAGCAGGCAGCTCTCTGATCCAACTGGAAGTGGGTTGCTCTCCGATCCGAACAGCTGCGCCTCTCTGATTCCAACAGCAATAGTTCACCGATCCGAACAGCAGACTTTATCCGATCCGAACCGATACACTGCTTCGATCCGACCTGCTTCAGTACTTCCCAAGTTTTTTCAATGTTTCACATCTTGACTTTGTGTTGCCCAGTTCACAAAGTGGGCTAACATTTTGCCCCCTCAAAGGATGCTTTTGTTGGAGACGGAGCATGCTTTGACTATTATTGCGCAGCGCTCTTCGAGGTGATTTTTCTTTTGATTTTCCTTGTGTTTTCATCTTTTTCTTCAAATTTCAATTTAATTCGTTGCTGAGCTAAAGAACTCGGTTCGGTTCGGATCCCGATCCGAACAGACCCCTTCTTCATTCTATTATTCATTGGACTATTGGGCCAAGCTTTGCTTCTGGACTGTCTGTCCGATCCGAACGGGGGTTTTGCCATTGGGCTGTCGGTCCGATCCGTATGGGGAGACGAATGGACACTCTACTCTTCTATATAAGCATTGCCTTCTTCCTTCTTTCATTTTTACTGTTTTATCGCTTTTGCTTCGGAACTCCAGGAAAAAGAAATAAGAACTTCTTACTTTTTTCGTGCAAATTTTCAAGCTACATACTCTGGTAGGTTTGAATCCGTCGATTAATTCTATAACAATAAGCTTCAATGGAAATTTGCGGTTAACTTTTAATGATTTGAACATGACTCCTCTCTCGCTTCGACGTCGTGTCTCTCTCCTCCCCTGCCGTCGTCGTGGGTGGTTCTACCACCGTCTCGAGGCGCTGAGAGGTTAAGTGAAGCGTGCGTTCGTCGTTAACTGGAGCTTTGGAGAGGGATGTGGATTTGACTGTGGTTGAGGAAGGGGAAGAAGAAGAATAGAATTGAGGGGATCGGTTCGGGTTGGAGTATAGAAGATGGATGAGAGGGAAAAGCAAAGAGGTTCAGGAAGTCGGATCGGGTCGGGGCAAGTGGAGAAAGGGAAAAAGAAAAGAAGTCCAAGAGATCGGATCGGGTCGGAGCAAGCAGTTAAAGAAGGGGGAAAGGGAGCTTACCTATCCGGATCGGATCGGACCGTAAGATGAAGGAGGAGAAGTATAACTACGTGATCCGATCCGAACCGTTAGGGAACTCTACCTCCGAGCCGATCCGATTTTGATTTCTGAGTTTCAAGGTTTATCCGAGCCCAAGTCAAGGCCGCATCCCCGATCCGATCCCAATGAACATGCCCGAACCGATCCGAAGAGCAGTCCATCTTAATACATAAAAACTTGTTTAACTGGCCCAATCAACTTTTGGCATAATCTTCAACTTAATGGACAGTTAGGATAGTGCCTTGCAAACGTAACTGGACCTCAAGAACTACTTCAACTCTTTATAATTTGCCAAACTTTTTCGTCGCACTTTTAAACATTTACTTCGCACTTTCCGCATACATTGTTTACACTTTAGTTTGCACACGTGCACGGGGGGATACGGGCTAATATGCTCTAATTTGTGCTATTGCTTCTTCAATAGTTTTATGATCATGAGACCCAGACGCTCTTCTAGACTAGCTGAGAGAAAAGAAGCCCCGGAAACCTCCAGCAAAATTACTCTCGAGGACATATCTTCTCCGTCGGATCCAGAATGGAATAATGAGGATTCAGACTACGAGATTGGAAATCGTGAAAGGGACGAAGTGTCTTCAGAGAATGAAGTTTCTCTAGGTTTTGAAGAGGAAGGAGGGGTTGGTGACGACCGAGCTCCTGATGAGTTTGAATCAACTGTCATACTGGAATCACCCCAAGATTCCGTTGAATCAACTATCGATAACGACCGGCTTACCCGAATTTGTTTGAAATACGGGATAATGAAAAGGGACACTCTAGTGCCTTCAAGATCTGACCGTCCTCACAACCCTCCAGAAGGATATATGGCAATCACCCGGCTGATGTGCATGGTCGGTGCTATCCCTCCATTTTCTCCCTTCATCGTAGATTTTCTAAGACAAATGTGGATTGCCCCCATGCAGCTGCATCCCAATTCTTATGCCTACTTACATACTTTATATATAGCATATCGTGAGATCCTAGGCATAGAACTCACTTTCGATGACGTTCATTTCTTCTACAACTTCAAGCATCGGACTCGAGAAACTCCTTCTTTTTGCTATTTTGAGTCTGTTCCCAAGAGGAAGATAATTTCAACGCCATTCAGTAGTAAAGCTGGAGATTCCAGACTGGAGTGGTTTTATGTGAAGCGACAGCCTGGGTGTGCCAGGAGATGGACGAAATCAAGTAAAGCGTTGATTATCTACATCTTGGCTCTATACATTCAAGTCATCGCCTTAACTCGTTTTTCTTTTTGTTTGCAGTCGACAATCCAAAACAAATATCAGACCAGGTGTTCTTTGACCGGATGCACCAGCTCCTTAATGGCGATCAAAAGTTCTTGACTATTGATGAAGTCCTTAAGGACGAATATCTTCATTTTCATGGGCTGCTATCCGTTTTTCGTTGTATCGGTCATGGGATGGCTCCATACGTATATATTCCTCCAGTGGATGTAGTCCCAGAGACAGGAGAAGGTTCGGGAGCTCCTGCAGTGCCTCTTCAAACTTCACCTTCTCCATCTTCTACTCAAGATAACGAATTGGCTAACTTGGTCGAAAAGCATCGTGAAGGGTATACTGCCCCTGAGGAGGCTACTTCTCCAGAAAAGTCAACATCCTCCAAAGAGTCGCCACTTAATGCTTCCGAGGGAGATGTCCCTAGTACTGATGACCCATTATTTCAGGGTTTGGGGGATCTCCCCTTACCTGAAACTATATACACTTCAGAGGATTTTAGGAAGGATCCTTTAGTCTTTACCTCTTCTGAAGAGACTACTCCTGCTAAGGCCAAAGAGCCTGCACGTTCTAGTCTAGCTTCAGACTCGGGTTGGTTGGGGGGAAACACACCACTTAGGACACGCTTTACACAATAGCATTAGCATTCATTGCACCTCTCTCTCTGTGAAACTATTGATTCTGAATTTCATTTGTCTTATTGTGCAGGCACGATGTCCCGATCTTACTATGATATCAGGAAGCTCCGCCGCAGCATGTCTAATCCACCTCAGGATATCGAGTATGATCGCCGCGATGACCGTGGTAGGGAGGAGAGAAGGCCTTATGAACCCTATCGCTCTCGACCCTCACGTTCTCGCTCTCCCGTTCCGTCGGACCAAGAGAAATATAAAGGTTATCAAAGTCGTAGGGAAGAGGACATGCCACAATCGAAAGACTCTACCTCTTCCCACGAAAAGCGCAGCAGAGAGAGAAGTCCTCCAAAAGATACTGAGTCTCGAAACAAACGCAAGGTCCCTGCTACTAAATGGCCTAGGACAGATAAAGAAACTATTGAATCCTCCACACACAGGGACACTGAATTGACGATCCCCGCTCCTCCACCACTAGATGCGGAAACTGCAATCAAGCGGGCGTATTTGGAGGAGCAATTTCCCGAACATTGCTTCGAGACTTTGACTTTTTTACCTGCCCTCGAACCTGTTTCTTCCAAGTGGGAAGATGAGGCCAAAGCAAAGATTGATGCGGTTGAAAAACAGTATTCTGAAATGTTCAAATATTCACGCAACCTTTCCAGAATTATCCGTACTCTAATCACGAATGCTGGTTCAATGCAAAAAACCGCGGAAGAAGATGCAAAGGCCTTAAAGAACCTGGGAAAAGATTTGGAGGACACACAGGCCCAGCTTGCTATTGCTCAGAGGGACGCTACCAACTTCAAACAACAATTTGAAGATATGCAAAAACGTTACCATGACTTGCTTGAATCTCACACTCAAGAGCGTTCTGAGTTAAAAAAGCAAGCTGAAGATGCTAAGTCAGATGCCGCTAAGACGCGCCTTGCTTACACTGATCTTGAACGGAAAAATGCCGAGTTGGCAAGGAGGAATGCTGAGTTAAAAAAGAAAAATGCTGACTTGGCTTCAAAGCTACTGGAGGCAGAGAACAGAGCTGCCCTGGCGGAGGACAACGTTGAGTGTGCTATCAAATCTGCGGAGGAGGCCCGCAAACAATTGTCAGAGGCGGAGGTAGATATTCAAGGTTTCGGCGAATTAATGATTGAATTCTTCGCACATATCATCCGTCGCCGGAACCTTTCTTGGATTGAGGATTATCCATCTACTCTAGTCCAGGTATGGAGTCAAATCGTTGAGTGGGAAAAAGAGGAGCTCAAGGTTGATTCCATCGATGAGGACAAGGTGATGGAGAAATACTTAAGGGATGATGAGCCAGAACGCCTAGCTGAAGGGCGCCGTCTCATTGCCGATGCTATGGAAGAAGAGAAGCGGAAGGCTAAACAGAAGAACGTTCTCGAGGCTGGTTCCTCTTCTACTGTCCCCACTACTTCTGAAGTGGAGGGGTATGATCCTGAGAACCCGGGAATCCCTCGAACAACTCTGCTATCCCCTATTCCCGAAACGGCATCAGAGACAGCAGTTACTCCCGCCGAGAAGTCTTCGGAAGGTATCCCTACCTTTTCTCCTCAATTCGTCAAGGCTATTTCTTTTCGCCACGTGATTGAGCAATCAATGAAAAACCCATTATTTTCTCCTGAGTTGATAACTGTTGCTTCTCACTCTGTAGGTATTGAGCCATCCGGAAAGACAGATGTGACTCAGGGAACCGCCTCTGGGGCAGAGCCTACGGAAAAGGCAACAGGAGGGAAGGACAAGGCTGCTCCTATAGACTTGGGAGAAGGAAGTGAGCCGACTAAGGATGATACTCCCCATGATGAAGAAATGATAGCAGCCTTGAAGGATGATGGCGGTGACGGAGGACATGAGGAAGATCCAGAGGTGGCAATAGTCGGGGAGTCGAAAAATGCTGATGATGTTACTTTGGCTACAATGAAAGCTGATCAAGATAAACGCTTGCAGTTAAAAGCTGAAGACCTAGACCCTGAAGCCCTCAAGCCTCTCGCAGTTGTGGATGCGGGATCAAGGTTAGTTGTTAAGCTCTCAACTAGATCTATTACAGAGGAACTCGCTAAAAAATCTTCTCTTGATTCCAGCGCTCCGCCCTCCGGGAAGAAGTCAACCGGTTCCAGCACCGCATCTTCAGGAAAGAAAGAATCAAAGCGCATCTTGACCGAAGCCGAGAAAGAGGCGAAGGATGCGGAGAAAGCCGCCAAAAAGCCCAAGCCTCACTCGAAGTCTAAATAGTGGGTTGTCTTGTGTCATTTTAGCATTTAGTGAACCAATAATTGTTGCTACAAGAGTGGCTCTTGCACCTTCTTTTTTTAGCTATTTTCCTGTACAAATTCATTCATTCGTAAATAAAAAATAATTCATTTTCTGCAATGTCTGTTTGTCAGTAGTTCTGCACTTATGTAAAAATGCCTGTCATACTATAGTTATGAAATGAAGTTACGGAGGGAGGAAATATGTGTATACATATATGCCCCCAGTCAATTCTCAAAAATTATTTAAGGCTTAATCAAGCAATCTGAATGCTCCCAATTTTCTGACGAGATAGCATTTTCTGTGTCGTGAATGCCTGTCGTTTTTTCTGGCATTTCTTTTATACTCTCCTGTCTTATACTCAGGTTAGAGTTCTTACTGAGGCGGTCCCTTGTTTGGGTGCACCTTCATGCCTCAGAGGACGTCGTCTTCCCGTCCTTTTATACTCTCTCTCTCTCTCTGGAGAGTTAGAGTTCGAGCTCAGCAATCTATTCACCCTCCGGTTTTTCAGCGGGGAAGGGTCTCTTTCTCAGCGCTCAGTCGGAGACGCTTTTATACTCTCTCTCTCTCTGGAGAGTTAGAGTTAAGAATGTCGTTTTCTCATTCTTTTATGTATTGTCGCACAAATAGCCATTGTGCTTTTTCTTATGTTTAAACTGTTTTCAACCTTTTCAGGTTTTGAATCATCTTATATTCCATAATCACAACAAAATAGTCGATGAATGTATATATATAATGCATAAAAGTAAATAACACATGATATTTTTATAGTGGTTCGGCTAAGTCGTAGCCTACATCCACTTTATAGTCCTTTATTCATATCATCAGATTTTCCCAAGGCAAGTCGTGCCTTATTACAGAGTTCATAAGAAAAATAACAAAGAGTACAACATTTCTAATCCAAATATCGCATCAAGTGTTGGGCATTCCATGCCCTAGGGACTTCTTCGCAATCTACGGTCGTTAACTTGAAGGTTCCTTTTTCAAGTTTCCGTTGGATGACAAAGGGTCCTTCACACTTTGGACCGAGGTGAGGAAGGGATGGAAAGACTCTCTTTAGCACCAAATCTCCTGGTTCAAAAGTCCTAAGGCGAACTTTTTTGTCGTATTAGCGTGCCATCTGACGTCGATGTCTTGCCGCATGCAAATCTGCTTCGTCCCTTTTTTCTTCGATTTCATCAAGAGACTCTAGTAAGAGTGCCCGATTCGTCATCGGGTCATAATATGTCACCCGGTGGGAAGGGACTTCAAGCTCAACTGGAATTACTGCTTCTGAGCCAAAAGAGAGAGAAAAAGGGGTATGACCAGTAGCCGTCTTAAATGTTGTCCGATATTCCCACAAAGCTAGGGGCAATTCGTCAACCCATTTCGCCTTTGCGCGCTCTAACCGTTTCTTGAGGATGGATTTTATTACTTTGTTTATTGCTTCAACTTGCCCGTTCGACTGCGGATAAGCAACCGCAGTGTATCGCTTGTCGATCTTATACTTCTGGCAGAAATTTCTGAATTCAGTACTATCAAACTGGGTTCCGTTGTCAGTTATAATGGTCCTTGGGATCCCGAACCGGCATATAATATTTCTAACCACGAAACTTATGACCTTTCTTGCCGTGATTTTGGTCAAGGGCTCAGCTTCCACCCACTTCGTAAAATAGTCCACAGCGACTATTGCATATTTCGCTCCTCCTTTACCAATCGGTAGAACTCCAATGATATCAATTCCCCACGTGGCAAATGGCCAAGGACTCACCATTGATTTGAGTTGGGTCGACGGTGCTCTGGGGATTTTGGCAAATCTCTGGCACTTATCGCATCGTCATGAATAATCAGCTGCATCTTTATTAATTGTGGGCCAGAAGTATCCATATCGCAATATCTTTTTCACTAAAGTCTGACCTCCTGTATGATCTCCACATTCGCCTTTGTGCACTTCTCTTAGTACACGTTTGATGTCGTCGTGTGCTATACATCGTAACAGGGGCATAGAAAATCCTTGCCTATAAAGAATATCATCTTGTATGACATATCTGGTAGCCTTGCGAACTATAGCCCTTTTCTCACTCTTCTTTGATGGGAGTGTCCCATTCTTAAGGAAGTTCTTAATTGGGGTCATCCACGACTCCTTCTCCGGTTCCGCTTCGAAAGCGAATTCAATTTCCATCGACTCAAAGCTTGGAGATTCCAACGTTTCAATTGGAATTATTTCAGTCTCTTCTGGATTGTCGGAACTAGCCAGCTTTGCCAGCCTATCCGCCTTTTGGTTTTCGGCTCTTGGGATATGTGTTATATTGTACCGCTCCAAGTTGCTCAATAGCTCTCTCACTTTCCTGAGGTAGGCGATAAGTCGAGGTCCCCGAGCCACAAATTCCTCTCGCACTTGGAAAACAACGATTTTAGAGTCACAGAATATGTCCAACATTTTTATTCCGAGGTCTTTAGCAAGCTTCAGCCCGGCAATCAGGGCTTCGTATTCAGAGTCATTGTTAGTCGCCTAAAATTCTAATCGTAGAGCGTAATATAACGACCGTCCTTCAGGAGTGACTAAGACGATTCCAGCTCCGGATCTTCGGTCGTTCTTGGCTCCATCTGTGTATAGCTTCCATGAATCTATCTTTAACTCATCTTCGGACTTGACCACTTTGTCGTTGATCACTTCCTCCTCTGGGATGGTGAACTCTGCTATAAAGTCTGCCAGAGCTTGCCCCCTGATCGACCTTCGTGGTTGAAAATTTAAATCAAACTGACTTAATTCTATATTCCATTTGATCAACCTTCCCGATGCTTCGGGTCTCTGCAACACCTGCCTCAGGGGCTGGTCAGTGTATATGGTTATTGGATGAGCTTGGAAATAGTGACGAAGTTTTCGGGATGCGATTAGGAGGCTGTAAGCGAGCTTCTCAATCTTTGGGTAGTTGCGCTCTTCCGCTGCTAATTTCTTGCTTACATAATATACTGGCCTTTGTACTTTGTCTTCTTCTTGAACCAGGGTTGTGCTAACGGCGTGAGCCGAGACTGCCAAGTAAACAAACAATTCTTCGTGATCCACTGGCTTTGACAAAATCGGCGGTTTCTCTAGCAGTTCCAATAAATTTCGAAAGGCCTCAACACAGTCCGGAGTCCACTCGAAGTTCTTCTTTCCCCTTTTAATCAAATCAAAAAACGGGACGCATTTGTCTGTAGCTTTGGAGATGAATCTACTCAACGCGGCTACTTTTCCTGCAAGACTTTGGACATCTTTAATTCTTCTCGGCTCTTCAATGTTTCTAATCGCTGCTATTTGGCTAGGATTGATTTCAATTCCTCGGGAGCTCACAATGAAGCCTAGGAACTTTCCCGATGCCACTCCAAATGAGCATTTCAAAGGATTCAACTTCATCCGATACTTTCGCAGGATACCAAACATTTCCACCAAGTCTTGCGTATGGCTGGAGGACTGTTTCGATTTGACAAGCATATCATCCACGTAAACTTCCATAGTCTTCCCTATTTGATTATAAAACATTCTGTTCACCAAGCGCTGATAAGTGGCTCCGGTGTTTTTCAATCCGAATGGCATTACAACATAACAATATAACCCCAAATTTGTAATGAAGCTCGTATGTTCTTGATCTGGCACGTGCATAGGAATTTGGTTGTACCCAGAATATGCATCCACGAAAGAGAGAAGTTCATGACCTGCTGTCGAATCTACAAGCTGGTCAATCCTGGGAAGTAGGAAACTATCTTTTGGGCAAGCTTTGTTCAAATCTGAAAAATCAATGCAAGTCCGCCACTTTCCATTCGGCTTCTTTACCAAGACGGGATTCGATATCCAGTCGGGATATGTCGAATCTCGAATAAATCCGTTCTGCTTCAGCTTCTCCACTTCCTCTTTGAGAGCAGCCGACCTCTCTGGGCCCAGCATACGTCTCTTTTGCTTCACAGGCGGATGTTTCGGGTTTACATTTAGTATGTGACTTATGATGGATGGCGATATCCCACACATGTCAGCGTGGGTCCAGGCAAACACGTCCAAGTTCGCCTTTAAGAAGTCCGTTAGTTCTTTGGCCCGACGTGGATCCAATTGAGATCCAATCTTCAAAACTCTTCTTGGATCAGCTTCATCAATGGGAATTTCCACTGTCGCTTCATTAGGAGTTGCATTTCTAGTCTCTGGTTCCTCGTCTTTTCTGGGATCCAGGTCTTCAGGCGTTCCTTTGGGCAACTCCTTCGGGGTCGATCTCTCTAATTGCTACGCCGAGCCCCCCTTTGGGGGAGGGGAGGCATCTTTACTCTCGATGTTAAGTCCTTTCATCAACATCTTTAATTCGGCAACATAGCAGGCCCGTCCGGAAACTTGATCCCCTCTCATTACTCCAGTTCCGGCTTCAGTTGGGAACTTAAGCAATAAACACCAAGGGGCGATACAAGCTCTGAACTCAGCAAGGGCAGGCCTCCCCAAGAATGCATTATAAGGCGAATCTACGTCCAATACTACGAACTGAAGCATCCGCACTCTTCGGCGTTCTCCTTGCCCCAAGGTCACGGGCAATTCTATGTACCCCATGGGGGCTGTTGACGCCCCGTTGAAGCCTTTGATCCATCCTTCACATGGCTTCAAATCTTCAGATTCAAGCTTCATCTGATCGAATGACTTTTTAAATAAAATATTGACAGAACTTCCGTTGTCTACTAACACCTTATGAACCAAGGCCGGCCCAATGGTGGTAGTAATGACCAACGTATCATCAGTGGGTGATTGGATCCCAGTATTATCTCTGCTGCGGAACACCACGTCATCAAACATTGTCTTCTGTTGTTTTATGGGGGCGATATCTTCCAAATCATCACCTTCATTCACATCTACGTGCTTGGCAGCATTTACAAATTGATCCATTGCTCTAAAACTACGGATTGCTGGGTGAGGTCCACCCACTATGGAGTTGATAACAATTCCCTTGCCTTTCTGCTACGCTGTAGGCTTGGGAGCAGATTGAATCTATTTTGGAGCCTTCTCTCCTTGCCCCCTGTCCCTCGGGGCAACCTTATATTCATCCAATTTCCCTTCGCGTAGCAGCTTCTCAATCACATCTCTCAAATGCCGACATTCATTGGTTGAATGCCCATGAGTTCCATGAAACAAACAAAACTTCCCAGTTGCCATTTCTTTCTCTGTCGAGTCACGAGGTGGCGGTCTTTTATATTGCAACACGTTGTACGTATCCAGGTAAATGTTCTCCAGAGTATCGTTCAACGGTGTATAATCCTCATAAGTTTGGAATCGGGGTCTTTTGTTAGGATCACTTCCCCTATTTCTATTTCTTCTGTTACCTTTCGCATTACGGTTATTGTTGTTGCCCCCATTTCCAGAATTGTTGTTGCCACCCTTGTTTCCCACATTTACTTCAACTTTTCCGGAACTTTCCCCAGACTGCTTCACGGCGACGTTACTCTGAACATTTTCTTTTGAAGCCGCTTCAGACTTTCTCTTTCGGTTTGCCCTGGCCTCCTCTCGTCTTAAATAAATATCGGCTTTTTCATAGAATATCTCTCTTGTGGAGGGTGTCTTCCCAGAAAGGTAATCTCCAAACTCGGATTCAGGATCGACTCCTTCCTTTAATGCCATCAAGATGATGGGTTCATGCGGGTCACTAACTTCAGTCACAGCCAAGTTAAAACGGTCAAGATATGACCTCAAAGACTCTCCTGGCGCCTGCTTAATTCTTGATAATTCAATAACACTTTTGGACTTTTGGGTATGGAGTCGAAACTGATTCATAAAACGCTCGCTCAATTCCCTATAATTCGAAACCGAACGAGGGGGAAGTCGGGTAAACCAGAACAGTGCCACATCTTCTAAATAGATCGGGAATGCCTTACACTTCACTGCATCAGGAGCAGCAGCAGCATTCATGAGCCACGAGTATCGCATCAAATGCTGTCCTGGATCAGTTCTTCCATTATACTTGTCCATCTGCGGCAGGTTAAAACGCCGGGGAAACTGAAAGTCGAGGATGTCGTCAGTGAAAGGAGTATGGCTTCGCTCAATGCCATAATCTTCATTGGTATAGTTCCGGCTCTCGGACATAATCTGGCGCACCATTGCCTGTACATCAGCATTAGTTAGGGGCCGTTCAGGTTCCCTGGCCCTGGTATCCGGGTTCCTTCTGGGCTCTTGTCCAGGAGATGCCCTTCTTCTTTGAGCTGCTTCTGCTCTACTCCGTTCCCTACGCTCCCGGTCGATCTCGGGTGGAGGGGACTGGAGCCTTTGCCCCCGAGTGGGATCATTGTTTCCTAATGCTCGTGCAATATCCTCGCGAGACCCCAAAGATCCGAATGTCAGCTGCTCCAAATTCTGAGGTCGTTCGAGCGGCCTTCGTTCACGGGGCCGCTCTTCCTCGGAAGAAGAAGACTGATCCACTGGTGTGTGACGAACCGGTGATGGGGTTCTCTGTCTATGGAGTTCGCTAATTTCCCTGCTCATGAGTCTCATATTTTCTTGCATCATGAGATTGGTGCGCTCGTGGATTTTCATAGCCTCCCTAGTACTCTCAAGCATGTCAAGTAGGCGCGAGAAATCTCCTTGAGTAATGGGCGTAGATGGATTGACCTGATCATTGACCCTGGTGGCTGGAATCGGAGCATTTGTAGGGACTCGAGTAGAGGTTCCAACATCACCAAGTGTCGGATCGGTTCGGAGATGGGAGATCGGGTCGGTTCGGAGCTGGGGAGCCTGGTCGGGTCGGTACATAGCAAGCTGCTCGGGTCGGTTCAGGTAGGGGAATGCACTGCTTCAGAATCTCCTACCCGGATCGGATCGGAGCTCTCCCCCTGAAGGCGGTTCGGGTTTCCTGTATCGATTCGTCCTGCTGCTGAGCTCTGCCCATGAGACCTTGTCACAACCGCATTTTGCTGATCTTCGCCAGCTCCATTTCCTCGACCAGATTGAACTTCTTTGCCTTTTCCTTTGGCCATGGTTCTTCAACAATCAATTCAACAAATATCCAAGAGCGTCGAAACTTGAGGATTAACTTCTTTGAACTCAACGGTCCAAAAAGTAGAACGATAATCCCGAAAAACAAAGAATTCAGATGGTTCTCAGTGAAAGCACCAAAATATTAGACCAAAAAGTGGTTCTAACACCCAAATTGACTAAAAGCAGAATGAAATAAGATCAAAAGTAAAAAGAACACACAGGATTTATAGTGGTTCGGCGAAGAAATGCCTACGTCCACTTGTCTTTCACTATTTCAATAATGTAGTTGCAATTACAATAAAATATTCACTGAATTTCTCTCAAAACTCACTTGCATTCACTCAATTGCCTAAAAACAAATAATGAAAGAAGATTTGGATTTTCCGGGAGTGCTGGAATTCGGGTTATGGAGGTGGTTGAACTCTCAAAGTGCCAGAAAAAAGATCATTTTCTTTGTCTCCAGACAGGGTATTTATAGGTGAGAATTTGCTCAGAACCCGATCCGGATCGGAGCCACGTGTCATCCATCCCATCAGCCTCGGGTTCGGATGGATTTCTATGTTGACAACGCATCAGAGCAGTGGACGTTGTGGGTAGGAACTGGTCATAGCCGCTTCGAATAACCAGGCGCTCATGCAGGGGAGTGACGTGGAAGACAGGCTCGGATCGGAAGAGTGTGCACAATGGGTTCGGATCGGAGTACCCGATCCGACCCGGATTAACTTAGGACTAATTCTTGTTTTTACTCTGCTCTGCTCCGATCTGTCTTTGTAGCAGGTAGCTCTCCGATCCAACTGGAAGTGGGTTGCTCTCCGATCCGAACAGTTGCGCCTCTCTGATTCCAACAGCAATAGTTCACCGATCCGAACAACAGACTTTATCCGATCTGAACCGATACACTGCTTCGATCCGACCTGCTTCAGTACTTCCCAAGTTTTTTCAATGTTTCACATCTTGACTTTGTGTTGCCCAGTTCACAAAGTGGGCTAACATGGTGTAAAGCTGCCCGGACCCGCCCGGCATATCCAGTAACCACAACAAAGTCTAATGTGAGAGGTTGGGTGCATTAAATTAATTAATGCCACATGTTAGGGTTAAGTCATGAACCACTTGGATACACTTAACCAACTTGATACATGATTGGATAGGGTTAACCACACTTAACCCATTGGAAACCCTAGTTACGTGGTCCTTTTCAGCAGTAACCCTTTTGGATGTATCACGATACCCTAGGGACTAGGCTAGGGTGGGGCACGATTACTAGGCTGATTGTAAGCGACCAGAAAGACGGCAGAGTAGGTGCGCCAGTGTAGGTTCAGGCGGACTATGGTCGTGCACATAGTCCGGAGTTGAATAAAACAGACATGGGCAGCAGTAGGTTTAGATTGTGCGTGCTTGATTCGTGTCAGTGGTTGGCACCCTAGGGCTTGATACACCCTAGGGTGGACCTAGCACAGTTCGACTACATTCCGTGATTGGGCTTTATGACACCGACACTCGACGAGTTAGGCTTATAGGGAGCCGATCGACTAGATTGTATAGTTGGACCTTGACTTGGGTCAACTCATGATATTGGGCCAAGGGATCATTTCTTGTTTATACTTGACATGGGGTGGAATACTAGTACTATTGGTGCAAAACTAAACCTTGTATATGCGATGCCACACTTGATCTACCTTGTTATCTATTTATCATGCCAGTTAGTTACCATCTTTATGTTTCATCTCAGTTTCTCATGTTTAGTTAACTTCATTAGTTTTTATACTAATAGTAGCTAGGACTTACCAGTCTTTACGACTGACCCTTTTTCTTTCGCCTCTTTTCTTCCGTTCCCCCCCCCCCCCCAGGTTCTCAGGGAGGGGACACTAGTGCTTAGCTTGGACATTTGGCTTGCTTTCTTGACAAATCATGTACGGTTTGGACTTGAGCTTGCTATGGCTTCACCACATCTATCTTGGGGATAGTTTACTTTATGTTATTTTCAGTTTATGTTTTCTAGACTTGTGGTAGTTGGAAAATAATGACTAAGTACTTTGATGTAAGTTGACTATTTGGTTTTGAAATGGTTAACTATGGTTTTTAAATTTCTACTGCTGCTTTACTTATTTATTTATCTATGTTCTGTCCTGTGATATCTCTGTGCATGTTTACCTAGACAACACCCCTCCGAAGCTAGTGCATTCTCTTGTGAGTGACCCTGGCGGAGGTGGGGTGTTACAACTTTGATTTGAAGCTCTCTCTCTAATTTGATTTCTATTTTGGAGAAGATGGAGGCTAGGCTAATTTAGAAAGGGACAACATGGTGGCATGATAGAATAAGATTATGAGGTTTAGGGTTAAGGTTTGATGTGATTATATAGGAGTATAGGATTAGTTTGAGCATTTAGATCAACATAGGATCCGTCCAGAGCATCCAGTCCAAGAAAATGCGTCATCAGGCCAATCAGAAGTCGCCACGTAGCCCTACGACTCAGAAAATCGTCACTGTCCAGAACAGTCAATAGGGGTCGACCTATACGGGGGGGTGGTCGACACCTCTATAGGGGGGTCGACTCCCATGTCGACACCCCCCCGGGGGGGTCGACATCCCTGAGCGGGCGATTTCCCGCTCAGCTGCTTTCCTGAATTTTCAATTTTGAATCTGTTTTGATTATTTAATTATTATTTTAATTTAATTTCTGCTTACACTTGAAATCTTCTAACCTCCATAACTTCTTCATACGAATCTGATTCGCGCAAACTCAGACTCTATCTCAAGCAGAATTCCGAGACGAACGCAATGGCGTAACTGTTTCACCTAACTCTTCTTTTAAAAATTAAGTGTTCTTAAATATGTTAATTTTAATATTCATAGAAAATACGGGGTGTTACATTCTCCCCTCCTTAAAGGATTTCGTCCTCGAAATCTCTAAGTTAAGAAGAATGTATCCTAACATCCAACATCCATCTACTCAACCATCAATCACAGGCATCCAATGTCCTTAAAAAGATTTCTAATGCTTTCATGATCATATGCATAGTGTGTGTATATGTCCTTATCTAATGCAAAATCAGGCGGTCTACTGATTCAGTTGACCTCCTTAATGCGAATTATGTCAGTGCCATGAGTCCATTATCTATGCAATTATTCCTAATCGTACCTTATAACTTCTACACGAGTGCACAATCATTCATACAAATGCAACATCCGTATGATAACACATCAAGTTTCAATCCATATACAAATACATATATGCATATGCAATATGAAAGTGACTGAGCCGATCTAGTACCTAATGTGTGTGTGTATGTATCCACGAGCAACCACTTGCAACCATCAATCATAACATATTTCAAATACATGTTTACATTCATTGGTTTCTACCTAAGGATTATGAATAGGACCGAGGAGATATACTTAAGAGGTAGATACAAGCATGCATAAACTTATGGAAAAAGAGATTAAGGATGTACCCAAAAAAAGATAAGGGTAGGCTGCGTGTATCTTCTCTTCAGTCTCCCAAGTCGCGTCTTCTTCAGCGTCACTTCATTGTACTTTTATTAGCTTGACCTCACAATTGCATAGCTTTTTAACTTCTGTTCCCAAGATACGAGTTGGAACTTTTCTCACCGTCTCTTCTCGTTCCACTTCTACTTCATCTAGTATGCTTGGCTCCACAACTTCCGCAGACTCACGTAAGCACTTAATTTGTAGATGAGAAACATGAAAAACATTATGAACTCCAGCCAGTCTTTCGGGCAACTCTACTCTATAAGCCATTGTCCCAATCCTCTCAATGATAGAAAATGACCCTACAAACCTTGGTGCTAATTTCCCTACGGATCCAAAGCAAAGGACATTCCTTAAAGGAGATACTTTAAGGAAAACCCTGTCTCCAACCTCAAACTCAAGGTCGGTCCTTCTTTTATCCCCGTAGGACTTCTATTTATCTTGTGCAGTCTTCATTCGTCTTCGTATCAAGTCTACATTCTCCGAAGTTTCTCTAATCATGTCAGGCCCAAGTATGAGCTTATCTGTAGATTCCCACCAACAAGTTGGTGATCGGCATGGTCTCCCATATAAGGCCTCAAAGGGTGTCATGCCTATGGTGGCTTGGTAGCTGTTGTTGTAGGCGAACTTCACCAAAGGAAGATGATCCTCCCACGTTCCCCCAAAATCAAGAACGCACAACCTCAAAAGATCTTCTAACACTCTGTTCACCCTTTCCGTCTGACCATCGGTTTGAGGGTGATAGGAAGTGCTTAAGCATAGCTGTGTGCTTACAGCCTCTTGCAGACTCTTCCAAAACTTACTCATAAAGATAGGATCTCGATCACTTACTAAGCTAGAGGGTATCCCATGTAGTCGAACTACCTCTTTAAGATAAATGGATGCTAATGATGAGGCAGTCCTCCTACTCTTAATATGTAAAAAGTGAGCTCTTTTAGTGAGCCTGTCAACTATTACCCAAATACTGGTATTGCCCCTTCTTTACCTAGGTAATGCATCTATAAAATCCATCGAAATGTTATCCCATTTCTACTGTGGGACCTATAGAGGATGAAGCAGACGACCAAGCTTCTTCTACTCCGCCTTGACTTGCTTGCATATCAAGCATTAGAGACAAATTCAGCTACATCCTTCTTCATGTCATTCCAAAAGAAAACCCTTTTTATGTCTTTATACATCTTGTCTCCACCTGAGTGTATGGTCAACTTAGAATAGTGTGCATCTTCGAGAGCTATCTTCACCAAATCCCTTGTTTGTGGGACACATAGTCTTCCATCCCGTCTCAACCAACCCTTGGCATCTATGGACTATCTATTGAGGTGACTAGAAGTCTCACCTCTAATTAACTTATCCATCATATTAACAATCTGAGGGTCTTCACGTTGCACGGTTCCTATTGAGTCCAAAAGCGTAGCCCGCACCTCTAGTGTTGCTAACAAGCCAGGTACAAACTCAAAAGAGGGTCTAAAGTCAAAGGTTGCTATGTACTCCAAGTTTTGCCTTTCCACAAAGAGAGGACTTAAGGTCAGTTTTTTCCTACTTAAGGCGTCTGCTACCACATTGCCCTTGCCAGGTGTATAAGCAATCTCAAAATCGTATGAGGCAAGAAACTCCATCCACCTTTGTTGTCTTAAGTTAAGATCTTTTTGTGAGAAAATGTACTTTAATGATTTATGGTCAGTAAACAATTCGAACCTTTCTCCTAGTAGGTAATGACGCCATGACTTAAGAGCGAAAACAATGGCAGCTAGCTCTAAATCATGAGTTGGGTAGTTCTTCTCATGTACCTTCAACTGTCTTCCCCCATAACAAACTACCTTGCCTTCTTGCATCAAGACATCGCCTAATCATGTACTGCATGTGTCTGTGTATACTGTAAACACCTTACTCCCATCAGGCAATGTCAGGACTGGGGCTGTTGCCAGAGTCCTTTTCAATCGTTGGAAAGCAATATCGCAATCCAAATCTCAGGAAAAAGTTAGGTTCTTCTTCGTCAATCTTGTAAGTGCGGATGAGATCTTCGTAAAGTCTTTAATAAACTTTCTGTAATAGCCCGCTAGTTCGAGAAAACTTCGTACTTTGGTTGCATTCCATGGAATCTTCCAATCTTGCACCACGACTACTTTTGCGGGATCCACAGCTATCCCCTCTTTGGACACCACATGTCCAAGAAACCTTATTTCTTCTCTCCAAAAATGGCATTTGGAGAATTTTGCTTCCAACCGATGTGCTCGAAGAGTATCCATAATTTCCCTTAAATGCAAAGCATGTTCTTCCCCACTTTTTGAGAAAATCAAAATGTCGTCTATGAAGAACACTACAAATTTATTAAGGAACTCCCTGAACACCCTACTCATTAAGTCTATGAAATAGGCGGGTGCGTTTGTCAAGCCGAAAGGCATGACAAGCCATTCGAAGAAACCATCTGCGGTCCTAAACGTAGTCTTATCTATGTTGTCTTCAGCCACTCTTAACTGATGGAATCCGGTGGCCAGGTCTAGTTAGGAGAAAACTGATGCACCTACAAGCTGGTCGAACAAGTCGTTTATTCTTGGAAGTGGGTGCCTATTCTTCTTGGTCAGCTTGTTTAGCTCCCTATAATCCATGCATAGGTGAAGTGAACCATCCGCTTTGGTTGTGAACACTACTGGAGCACCCCATTCAGAAATACTTCGCCTTATGAACCCCTTTTCGAGAAGCTCTTTAACTTGCTTGTTAAGCTCCTTTCTTTCCCTTGGAGCCATGTGTCGAACGGCTAAAGCAACTGGTTTTGCATTATCAACTAGGTATATGCGGAAGTCTATCTCTCGCCTTGGAGGTAGACCCTTCACCTCTTCAAAGATATCCGAGTAATCACGGACTACTCTAACAGATTGCAAGTTTTCAACAAACGCATCAAGAGATTCTAGGTAGCTAAGCATAACGAAATTCATGGGATTACAAGAGATTTTGAGAGTATCACCGAGGCGAGTCATAAATCTAACCACTCTCTTTTCACAATCGAGGATGATACCATTACTGTATAACCAATCCATGCCTAGAATCAACCCATAGCCTGTGAAACCCAAAACATAAGCATTACATCTAAACCCAACGCTTAGTATAGAAATTTCCAAATCCAAACATAATCATTGACAAATAAGCTGAGCCCCCAATTGGATTTGAAACAACCATGGGATCTTTTACTATGCTGTTATCTAGGTGCAGAGATTCAACTAAAGCAGTAGATATAAAAGAGTGCGATGCGCCAGAATCAAAAAGAGTACGAACTGGATGATCAGAAAGATAAACTAAACTCTCAACAGAAACATTTCTACCTCTTTCTTGCGGAGGTGCAATGAGAGCGTGAATCTGCCCTCCAGAAGTAGATCCAGTCCTCTGCCTTGGCCTTGCCTTCTTGGGCAATCCTTAGCCATATGTCATGTCTCGCCGCATTGAAAACAACCACCCATCTTCCTCTTCTTCTTTCTGCAGTCCTTAATCAGATGTCCAGGTATGCCACAAAAGTTACACTTCCTCTTGTCACGGGGTTTGTTATTCTTCTCACCCTTCTTGGAATCCGTCTTCTTATTCTGTGATCCCTCTACTTTCTTGTCTAGAGGTCCTTCCACCTTTGTCTCCTTCTTCCCATCCTTGTCTTCCTCATGTAACAGTGTCATATCCACTAGTCTCTCATAAGTCGCACCCATAGGTATATAGGACATAACTAGGCTGTGCAGTGGCTCATTCAACCCTTTAACGAAACAGAGAGCCTTTTTATGTGGAGTGTTTACCAACTTCAGTCCGAATCTAGCCAGTTGGTTGAATTGGTTGACGTATTCCTTAATCGATAGGCTTCCTTGTTTGAGTGCTAAGAACTTCTCCATCTGTAGGTTTCGTTCAGCTTGCGAGAGGAACTTCATTTCAAACCTCATTCTGAAATCCTCCCAAGTCTCAACTGGTCTCTCAGCATTTGTAACTTCCCACCAGAAAGAGGTTTCGTCCTTAAGTAACCATACAACCAATTATATCTTCTATCTATCATCCACTTCGAAGATAACAAACAAATCTTTTGTTTCCTTGAGCTAGTTTCTTGCTTCCACGAATGATTCAGTCCCATTAAAGTTCTTTCCACCCATAGCTCCAACGTCTCTACATATCTTCGAGAAAGCATTCACACACAGAGGAGGAGGAGGAACTGCTGCAACAAGGGGAGGAGGAGCGTCTGCTGGGCCTGCGGCATCAGCCCTAGCCTCCAGATACCTTCTGAACTAGCTGGGTATCTGTACGCCTCATTTCAAACCTCATAATGAAATCAAACCTCATTCTGAAATCCTCCCAAGTCTCAACTGGTCTCTTAGCATTTGTAACTTACCACCAGAAAGAGGTTTCGTCCTTAAGTAACCATACAACCAATTGTATCTTCTGTCTATCATCCACTTCGAAGATAACAAACAAATCTTTTGTTTCCTTGAGCTAGTTTCTTGCTTCCACGAATGATTCAGTCCCATTAAAGTTCTTTCCACCCATAGCTCCAACGTCTCTACATATCTTCGAGAAAGCATTCACACGCAGAGGAGGAGGAGGAACTGCTGCAACTTGGGGAGGAGGAGTGTCTGCTGGGCCTGCGGCATCAGCCCTAGCCTCTAGATACCTTCTGAACTAGCTGGGCATCTGTACGCCCTCGGGAAGATTAAGATTCCCAGACATGCTGAAATGAAAAGAAAAGGTTCAAAAAAAAGTATAGAAAGATAGTGTGTATGGCTTTGGGGAATATGCCTTTAAAATAAAACAACACTTTTCTTGAAATTGCTTCTTTGAAACTTCTTTTTTGAAAAATAGTTTTCAAGAATTTTAATCTGATCTGGTAACCATCAGCTCTGATACCATGTGAAACACCCCACCTCCGTTAAGGTCACTCACAAAGGGAATGCATTAACTTCGATGAAGCATTATAGGTAAAAGATACAGATAATTCACAAGACAGACATATAAACAGCGGAAAAACTGGAATTATTTCATAAGCAATGTGGTCTAGTCAAAACATTATAACCATTATCTCAAAACCCAACTTCCAAGTTATTACAATAAAACTTTTGTCTTGATTTAAAACTCAAAATACATAAAGAAGCATAAAGCAGTAGTAAAGCGCATAAATCCCAAATAAAAGTGTAACCACGGTCATAGCCTAAGAAAAGAGAATCCAAGCAATACATCTACTCTCTTCAAGCTGGATAAGGTCTGAACTAAGCTGAAGTATTCCCTCCCTACGGGCCGGAGGTGTAGGAACGGAAGAAAAGAAGACGAAAGAAAACGGGTCAGACATAAGTCTGGTAAGTCCAGTGATTTTTCAGCAAGTAAACAAGAAAAAGGATCATGACATGAATAAACTGAATATTGGACAATACCATAGTGACAAGATAACACAAGGTAAGATAAGACAAGATAAACTGAATACGCTATCGCACTCATTTCCATTTCTCTGCACCTACTAACAAATATTTCAACTAGCGTCATGTGTTCATAAAAAAATGATCCCTTTATCAATCGGCTCCTACTTGCATGCATTTATTACTTGTGTCATTCGGTCCCGCTTGTTTGTAGATACATGTGTTGGTCCTACCATTGGTTGTATCAATCCCTATTGTGGCAACTCGACACAATTCAAGATGCAAAGTGTATAACTACTGATGCCCAGTGCTTGATTTCTCCACTCCAGAGTACGTGCACGCCCGTACTTCGTCGGAACCAACACTGACGCACCACCCACCGCTATTTTGACCGCTTATAAACAGCCTAGTAATCGTGCCCCACCCTGCCTAGTTCAGGGTACCATGATACATCTATGTGGGTTACTACTGAAATGGATCCCCATTACTAGGGTTTCCTAATCAACATGTTATAATGGCTAAGTGTTATCCATGTAACCTAACCCCACCCATCTGTTTAATTAACATGTTGTATTGGTTAAGTGTTACCTAAGTTAACTTAACCCTACCATTCTTAGCATGTCCGTTCATTAGAATTAATTCATTCATTATTGCCTCAACCTCTTACATTAGAACTGTTGTTTGCGGTTGTTGGATGTGTCGGGCGGTTCCGGCCAGACTTCTACCGCAAACTCATTCTAACCTCGGGTTTTAGGCTTAATGCGCTAACCTCTCACATTAGATCTGTTGTTGCGGTCGCTGGACGTGCCGGGCGGTTCCAGGCAGTCTTACATCGCAACTCAATCTAGCCTCGTGTTAGGCATGTTCATCTTTTAGCCAAATTACATATTTACCATACATGCCCAAATCTAGATTTTTATATGCCAATTACCCACAATTGTAGTCAATTCAAGTTATGCCACATTTACTTGTTATGCCCAAAATTACTCAATTAAGTTATACCCAATTCCCCGCATTTCAATCGTACGTACAACAAGATTCAATCTAGGTTCCGAATGAACTTAGTATTCATAAAATAAAACAAAAAGGGGAATATAGAAGGAACACAAGAATTGACATAAGAAACAAAATAGGCATGTAAAGGTGTACCCAAATCCAAGAATCATGTTTCCAATAGGCATGTTGTAAATTAACAATAAGTATAGACAAACTGAGCAAGTTACATCATAGGCATAAAGATTCGACAGAATTAAATATAAGAGAGTCATCAATTTGGTGTACAACATGATAGGTTCCATTGTTCCAATCACAACAGTCTCTTAAGCATAAGTAATTCAGATTTGACAAAAGGATAAACATGAATCAGAATTGATTATATCACAATTAGGCATAGTGGTGTACAACATGATAGGTTCCATTGTTCCAATCACAACAGTCTTGTAAGCAAAAGGATAAGCATGAATCAGAATTGATTATCTCACAATTAGGCATAGTTCTAGATCCGATTATTACAGTCATGATTTCTATTAGGTGTTCAAATCTGAATAATAACTGAACTTACAGTGAAAGGATTAGAAAAGTGAATTAGTTGACGTTGTAGCGATTCTAATCTTTCTTTGTTGATTGAAGAAGAAAACCTCTACTTTGATTTGAAGCTCTCTCTATTTTGATTTCTAGTATGGAGAAGATGGAGGCTAGGCTAGTTTAGAGTGGGACAGCATGGTGGCATGATATAATAAGATTATGAGGTTTAGGGTTAAGGTTTGATGTGATTATATAGGAGTATAGGATTAGTTTGAGTCTTTAGATCAACATAGGATCCGTCCAGACCATCCAGTCCAAGAAAATGCGTCATCAGGCCAATCAGAAGTCGCCACGTAGCCCTACGACTCATAAAATTGTAACTGTTCAGAACAGTCAGCAGGGGTTGACCCCTAAAGGGGGGTCGACTCCCATGTCGACACCCCATGGGGGGGGGGACACCCCTGAGCGGGAGATTTCCCGCTCAACTGCTTTCCTGAATTTTGAATTTCGAATCTGTTTTGATTATTTAATTATTATTTTAATTTTTTTCTGCTTACACTTGAAATCTTCTAACCTCCATAACTTCTTCATACGGACTCTGATTGACGCAAACTCGGACTCTGTCTCAAGCAGAATTCTGAGATGAACGCAACGGCGTAACCCGTTTCACCTAATTCTTCTTATAAAAATTAAGTTTTTTTAAATATGTTAATTTTAATATTCACAGAAAATACGGGGTGTTACAACTTCTATCAGATTTATTAGCTCAGCGCTAGGCTCATTCACGCACAGAAAAAGGGTACACAACATAAACTCTACGTTTGTATCCCTCTTTAATCACTAGTTCCATATCTGGTGGTGCCCACTAACATCATTCAGAAAAAATGTATAATGAGCGCTAGAGCTCAGTAATTTGATGCACCAACAGGCATAATGGTGATTAGTTTGATGACCGAATGAACTACTTTGTGACCAAGGGTAAAAAAAATATTCCAGAATCTTTTTAGCACCAAATTATCTATCACTTTGCAAATCTCTCTGAAAATTCCAAAGCCTCTCTAGAAAAATACATATAATCAAGCGCCAAATGATATCAACTAAGGAATATAAGTCAAAAAAAAGATGTGCCTTCACACTCATTTACCGCCTCTATTGAACATAAATTGCCACCTTAATTCACCAATCAATCCACAACCCTTAAACCCCCTTCCATCCCTAAATTCAAATTCCTGACCAACGTACCGTAAACCAGTGATTTTTAGAATCGAGAGGAAAATGCTACCGGTGAGAGGAAAACGTAAATAAATAAAGTCTAAATCATCACAAATTTAGGTTTTCGATTTAATATACCTGAAAACTTACATGAGTGAGAATCGAGAGGAAAACGCGAAGTAGCAGGACGAAAAGAATGGTGCAGTGAAATTGAAGCAGTAGTGAAGATGACAACATACGTTTAGGTTTGGACGGGAGGCTTTTAATTTTTGTTTTGGTAGGCAGTGGGCGTGATATAACTGGAAGATAGGATGTGAAAATTTTGGCTTAACATTGGAACAGTTCGAGCCCGTTCTAAAACTGCCATGGTCAAAAACCATTCTAACCTCATTTGCCATGGCTCAAGCCCATTCCAAAACCGCCACGGTCTAAAGCCGGCAATTCTTCCGCATGTGGGTGTGGCAAAACTGGCGATGTGGTGTTGTGTATGTAATAGCATGATAAAAAGTGGATTTTTATATATATTAAAGCAAGATAAAAATATGATTTTTATTATAGGAATAGTAAGATAAAAATATGATTTTTATTATAGGAATAGCAAGATAAAAATATAATTTTTATATATGAAGTTGCATTGTAAAAATACGATTTTTAATGTATACATAGCATTGTGAAGATGTGATTTTTTTTAATATAATATACTGTTATTAAAAATATGATTTTTAATATAAAACCACGTGAAACAGATTGCGATGGAACTGAATGGATCCAAATCCAAACCATTAAAAAAAAGAATGGTGGAGTGGAAACCAAAGGTAAGAACTTCTCACTCTAACTTTGTTTACAGTTAAATAAATATACTAGGATGAAGACGGTGCTTAGTAGCACCCGACACCTTTGATTGAAACCATGTATGTTTAGTTGTTTGTTTTGATTGATCTAATTGGTTGAATTAGGTTTGGGATGTGAATGGAATGGATTGAATTTGGTTTGTGTACGGCGCGAGCCTGTGTTAGGCGAGGGATAAGGCTAGACCTTATTCTGGTTCTAGTATCGTGCCGTTATACTGCCGAAATTTTCTAAAAATGTTAGAACAATAAAAATATTGATTGGGAGATATATATTGATATTGATTCCAGTCCTTCTCTGAGATGTGCGAGCTAAGAGATTATATATGATAAACATCAGTTGCATGGCGTGAATTGTCAGTGTGACATGCTGAGATGCAAATGATCAAGGCTTCTGTTGAAAAGCAGAGTCTTGTGGTTGATGATCAAAGCACAGCCTTAAAGGGCATAGTTTTGTGTATAGCGTTAATTTGCGAGCCTCGCACCTCGGTATGAGTCAAAGAACGGATAAGGGACGCAGTGAGATCATGACGTTTCTTTCTAGCTATGGGTGGTGTCATAGTATAGAGCCCAGGCATTTATATTTTTTTTACCTATTTGGATGATGTATAGCGAAGCGCCTCAAATATATCGGTTACTATGGAGCCGATGGATCGGTTCTATAGGACCGGGAAACGTGTGTTTAGGAATAATTAATCCGCAAATGTAAGGGAGGACCGGCACTGCAGGATCCCAGGGTTTCCCAGAGTATGTAGTCCTGAGACATTTGCTAAAGTGTCTTGAAGCGGTTAGGAGTACATCCCTTGCCTCGAGTCATGGCGGAAATCCAATTTCCAATATGTGACATTTCGGTTTTTGTTGTAAACCTATATGGCGACATAGTAGCATGGGATACTATGCCATCTATGATTGATACAGTTATATTTGAAGCTGTTTTTGACACTATACACTTATTATAGTATCAAATGATTTGTTTTAAACGTACCCAGCATGTTTGGCTATTATAAGGAAAAACTCTATCCTCGGGCTTGCGTTGCATTATGTGATGGGACCTGGGTCTTATAATAGCTTCAATTTTCTAAAAAGCATTGCGCATTTTATTTTATGCACTGGTATTCTTTGGAGGAAACCCATTCTATGTAATACAGCGTGGTCCCTTGATTTACTTTTAAAGAAAAAAAATTAATAACTGTTTGTAGTTCTCACACCAGTCACATGACTGACCTGGAGTTTATTATTTTAACCTAAACTCTGGGTGCCCCTATTTCCACATGGGCAACTAGTAGTTTTGATTTTTGTAGATTTATTTTTACAAGATCCTGGTTTACAGCTGGAGCTATATTCAGAACGCTCTGTACCCATGTATTTCTTTAAGCTGTGTTATGTATTATTTTTCCGCTACATTGTAATTTTAAACCTCTGATATTTATTAAATGTATATTATTTATTCATACTCTGTTGTATTCTTGTACTCTGACGTAAATGTTGTAAAAAGCAATGAAATGTTCTATCATTTGTGTTCCGATTTGTTGTGTTCTCAACTCAATCTGGGCTTTCCCATAAGGGCAAATTTGGGTCGTTTCATATATGTATTCACTTAACTAAAGTGGTAAATATATACTCGACCAAAGTGGTCGTAGTAACGAGTGCCTAATTTGAATACGTATAAGTACTTGGCTAGGCTCGAAGTGGGCCATATTAAGGCTCAAAGTCCATATTAAAGCTGGAAGTAGGCAACACTATAGCTGGAAGTGGGATATTTTATATTATAATGGCACATGCATATTTCATATTTCTTATAATGGATCTATATTATGATTGGGGCGTTTGATGATTTTAACTTGATCGAAGCGATCATACATTTGTGAAGAGCATTTTTATTTCTAATCCATTCATACTTTGGGGATTTTTGATGTTTTGTACTGAAGTGCTCCTTTTATTGATGATTTAACACTATTGAGTTATATATGATGATTTGGAAGATTTCAGTGTTTTAATCACCTTATTTCTTGAGAACGGAATTCTACTTAGCCTAAGGCCAGAACAAGAGACTAGTGTGTATCCTTTATGTTGTGATGTGTGAATTTAACCCAATCACCCCTTTATGTCATTATATTCTCAACTCTTTAGGGTAAAGAGTTGTATATCAAATGCTTATTCATTCTTATACTGATTTGTGAGCTATTTTGACCTATGTGTGTATTCCTCGGGTCAGACTAAGCTCTTTCAGGTGTAAATGCCATGCTTGGGGTTAGCGGTATCATTGCTGGACTATTTTTATGTAGCTGCTTCCGATCGAGTTTTGAATAGTCGAGTCTTCTATTCATTTATTTGCATCACATTGATAAGAAGTGGTTATGTAACCATTTACATTTGTAGCACATGTGTTTGTTGTAATATGATATAACTATCCTATAAACTATGAATGTGTAATTGTACGTACCGCTTTTTGAGCTGATCCTGCAGCTACCATGGAGTTGTATTACGTAAGTATTAAATATGTCGGGACACTTGAAAAAAACAACACTTCCTCGATGTACTCAAGGCTTGCTAATGAAAATATACGTGTGGTCGCCCCTAACCAACCCTATACTCCGCTTTAATAGACAACATTACAAGTTAATGCTCTTTATCATGATGAGTCTTGGGGTGGGGCATTAAAAAATGGTATCAGAGCAAAGGTTTAGAACAAAGTACGTTAGACACAGAACAGAACCAGAATAGTACATATGCTATAAGGAAGGATAACAATCCTAACTACATTATCACCTTCTTTGTTATCCTTATCTTATGTTTTTTATCGGTGGGTTGTGTGGAACATTGTGGTTAAGAATACATCTAGGTATAATAAGTTTACTCCCTAGTATTCCATTGTACGATGTCTTTCTTTTGTAGTGTAACTTGCTAGAGAAGTTTTCGTCCTCTTAATCTTTTGGTGTCTAACCTTTGGGTAGATTCTTGGAGAAAGTTGTTATCCTAACCTTGGTGTTTGAGATGAGTATTAGGCTTAGTATTGGAAGTCGTATGGTATTTTGTGACGTAATTTAAAAGTTGGTTTTAATTTAAGATGGGAGTTTTAGAATTGGAATAAATAGAATCAGAGTTGCGCAGCAAAAGCAGGTGAATTGCTCCGGCTGTGCTAAATTTGAAAAGTTAATATTGGGAGTAAGGGATGAATAATGACAAGTTAATTACCTTGTAACCTGATGATTGACTAATTATTTTTGCGGATGTTGGTTTATTTTATTTGTGTAAGGCTAAGAATATTGTTGATGTGTAATAATAAGAATAACCCTTGTGTGAATTTAAATTTGTGATCATTTTATGTGTTGAATGGTCCGTTGAGTGTCTTAAGGATTTTGATCGATACGTTCAATCAGCGATATCGATAGAAATTTCTTGAACACTTACACGAGACTATCTAACACTATAGATGAGTAATAAAATGAAATTTGGTGAATGATATAGTATGAAATTATCGTGTTGGGATAGTGTTAAGCCACTACTTGAGAAATGAAATATAATGAGTTTGGCAAGGTGATGGCGATGTTATATCGACTTTGCAGCCAAATGTTAAGAAGAATTATGGTAAAATGTGTGCTTTAATGCTATTCTAATTTAGTTGTAAAGAAAATTTTGAAGTGTGATGATTATAAAAGTATTTTAAATATACAACCTTTTGAAATGAGTGTCCTATCACTACAAGAAAGCACTGATTTAACATCATATATTTAGAAGAGGAAATTTCCTTCGTTAATTTTCAACGGATTTCCATGTGATCTTTAAGGGATGTTTTTTTGTTTTTTCAACTTTTTTTCTTTTATTTATTACCATCGTCTTCTATCATCTCTCGCTAAGCCGTTGCAAATTGCATTAAATTACCAATAGAAATTTTTTGCCGCTATTTTCCGTTGCAAATCCAAGCAGAATACCGACGAATATTTATCGAAGCTATTTTGCAGCAGAATTCCAACAGATTTGCAAGAGATGTTTGTATTATTTTTCTAAGATATACTTTAGTGTTATTTTTTAATAATTATTAACATGTTCAACAATTAATAATTAATTTGTTCTAATTAATGATTTATAAGTAATAATAAATAATAGTTTATGTTATATAATAAATAACTTATAAACATTGCTTATTTAGAATTAGCAAAATAATATTTGCTCATAAGCAATGTAATTACTAAATTATTAATTAAGTCCTCTGCTTTCATCACAAATTTCAGTCAGTATGCTAGTACATGTTATGCTAAATCCCAAAAATTTTAATTGTTCTTTATAATTATTCCCCTAAATAATGAAAATATCAGTTTATTATAATAATCATTTAATAATTAATAATAAAATTTAATAATTATGAAATGATATCTAGTATTCAATAATTAATTTTGAATAATTGTATTTAATAATTACAGTTGATAATTATAGTTGATACTTATATTTTATAATTATAGTTGATAATTATATTTTATATTTCAAATTTTTTTAAAATTTGAAATCATCTTGAATAAATTTGAAATAAATCTTAAAGTTTATAAAACCAATTATTGTTTGACACGAAATAACCAAAATTTCTAAACTTTAAAATATTGAAAAAGTTCATTTAATAGTTTAATTTAAGAATCCGCATTGTTCAACATATACTCATGGACCCGAAATGAAAATACCTACCCGCACCAGTAAAAAACCCTATATCCGACGATATAGTCTAACTCACAGCCATTTTTTTATTGCTTTCAAAACAAAACAAAAGAACCCGCATCCGTTCATTCGAAAAAAAGCCCAAATCCACGAAGGTTCGAAGCCACCGCCTTCCACCCAGTTAGATCGCCGCCTTTTCGTTCAATTGCCGCCTTGAAGTAAACCACCGCTATGCCATTCGTTCCTTCTCGACTTCCGCCTCGCAGTAAGTCACATCTTTTAGAATTCAGATCTCTTAATTACGACCTTAAATTAAGTTGATTATTGTTTAGTTTACTATCGGTTTTTTCGTTCTACTCAAGATTTTTAGTTACGACAAATTTGTTTATCTAATCTGATGGTAAAATTGCCAAGAATAATCGTTGGCTTTTCTGAAAAAGAAATGCAATATAATTTATTTGGGGCAAATGTTTGTAACACTACAACAAAAATACCATATTACAACGCCCTTTTTACAACGGGTAATTTCAGCTCGTTTTAATAGTAGGATATAACAACAGACCATTCAAAATGGTTGTAATAGATGCTATGTACATCTCCCTTTTTACAACAAGCAATGACAACCTGTTGTAATAGACTGCTATTACAACAGTCCGTTCATGTATATTGTAATATATGACAATTTTACAACGTTCATAAAGTGCTTATTGTAGTAGATGCCAAATTTACAACGGTCATAAAGTGCCCATCGTAATGCCCATTGTAATAAGTATCAATTTTACAACTGGCTAATAACGTCTATTGTGATATGTGCTAATTTTACAATGGGTTAAAAATGCTCGTTGTAATAGGTGACAATCAATAATTGATAATTAAAATGCTTTCTTAAAACTAATACTTATTTATTATTTATTAATATTTAATAATTAATCTTTAATAATATAATATTAATGATATGTTACAAATTACTAATTATAATATTATATTCCTAATTACTAAGTATAATATTTTATTATTATTTACTAATTATTAATAATATGATATTATTTATTAATATTTAATAACTAATCATTAATAATATTATATTAATCACTCATAACTTATAATAATTAATGATTATAAATAAATAATCAATAGTTGCTAATTATTTTATATAATCAATATTCCATAATGCTTAATTTTACTTTCCCGTTATTAGTAAGTAATATCGAGTAATTAATATTAAATATATAATAATTAATAATAAATATTGAAAATTAATATTGAAAATTAAAATAATATATACATTTTAATTATTAACAGTTAATAATTAACATTAAATTATAATTAATAAATTTGAAGTAACATTTGATAATTAATAATCATGATTAAATAATTAAGAAAAATAAATAAATAATAATATATACTTAATATTAAATAATTTATAATAATTGATAATTCATAAATAATAAAATTTCATTTTAATTTCATTTTAGTGTTTTTTAGAAAAGGGTAAAAATACAATTTTGTTCTTTGATTTGAGAGTCCGAGCTTCGAGCATATTTGGACGCATAAATGGAATCGTAATTTGCAAGAAAAAACAGTTTAGCATGTTAACTTATGTGATTAGATTTTATATATTTTATGCTCTAATCTCATCAAAAGATATTCATATTATAAAAAACCAGTACTGAAGGCACGTCCGTTGGACGTATGCAAATAAAAACGTAACTTAAATTATTTTTAGTGCAAATACGATAGATATCTAAATATTGATATTATCTTTATTTTCTTTGTATATAGGTTTTAAGAGAAGGTAATTATGGCTATGAGATTTTACCATTTTCGATTACAAAGGAAATTGATGCATTATTTTTTTTAAAAGACCCATCAAAATTATGAGTTTTACCTTAATGTTTTAGTTTTTACTAGTTTACACCAAGTAATTTATTACTAACCAATGACACTATAACTTTTGATATAGGTTAAGGAATTCCTCACGTCATGGATGACACGGTGTAGGACAAAGCAGAGTTTGAATGATGACGATATGATGTTGGCTCCTGCTTTATCATGATTATATTTGGAGGATTAATGCTATAATCCATACATAAATTGTTGTAGAAATTATTTGATGAATAAATGTTTAGTTGTTTAGATTTGATTTTAATTTTAGTGTGGGTGAAATGCAGTTTAAGTGTCTAATTCTCTTGACTTATTAGTATTTTCTTGTGTCTAATATATCGTAAGTGTTTTTTTTTCAAAATGATGGGACCTTGTGAACACATTTCTAGATTGAGTTCAAGTTTAATACTCCAGTTTCTATCATCATTTCTAGATTAAATTCAAGTTTGGTACTCAAGTTTCTGTCATTATTCAAATTAACTCAGGGATGCAACTTGTATAGCAAGGACATGAAAATATAACAAAAATGTAAGTGGAGAAAAACTATTTTAATTCCAATCGTTACTTGTTTGTTGTCTCATAAAACATCCCTAGCCTAAATTGAGTAACGTAGCAGGTGTGGGGAACATATATACACATGTTGAACTATGAAAGTTATTGAAAAAAATGTATTGCATGTGAAGTGAAAAAAAAAACAGATTATAATCATAGTACTAAATGGGCAAGGGGGCATGCAATAATACGACATAAATACAATATTTAAGGTAAAAAAATATAGGCTAAAATGATATGTAGTGATATTAGAATGAAGATGTATATGCTTGTAGCTGACAAATAAAATGTAATGGACTCAAGAGGATTTTGGCTGCACCAAAGATGTGTAACAATACATTACCAAGAATGCATTTAGAATTCTTTCGCATTACAACGAAGAATCAAATTTACAATATACTTAAATTGGTTCAACATTCAAAATACAATAAGACATCATATTAACTTTCATCAACTACATCTACAAAAAAGATACGACTACATGATAACAGGCTAGGATACTACTAAACTCATCAAATTGATCACTCAACCCAGACCTGACTGAAGAAAAACAATATTTATTGCTTGAACCCATTTGTGAAATTAGAGCCATTTTTTCTTCTATTTTTCTTTCTTCATTGTCTTATCATTGTGAGATTTTCATCATTTTGATCTTTCGTTATTCTGGGGAAGAAATTAACCTAGGACCATGTTTAACGACAATTGTAAGAAATCATGACCAAGAACTTGGTGATCTAAGTATCTCATACAATTAATAAAGAGCAAAACGATGCTATTGACTTTTCTAAAATAGCTATGACCTAGTGACATTTGAGCTAGTTAACAACTCTTATATGAGATTGAAGAACATACCTACTAAATTATCCCCACTCATATTTTTCTTCACACATTTAATAACGCATGTAAAGGACAAATGCATATTTTAACAAAAAGTTGAATAATGAATTTACTTCTATATAAACAAAGCCCTGGATAAGGTAGATTTGGTTGGTCATGCCGAGGCCTAATTGCTACATGTCTGCAGTGATAATCTTATTTGTGAACTTGCTATACTCAGTCTAATCCTGCAAGGAACAAATATTGTTCAACTTTATAAGCCTCCTAAGTTGCATCAGCTTCAAGCATAAAAGCTGTGAGTCCCTACACATGATCTCCCCTCAACCCCATCTCCTGGCAAGACTCCACTGCAGTCTGTTTCTACACATTTAGAATTCCTACCTTTAAGTTAGACCTGTAATAAAAATATTAGCTATTACTGTCAGCTCACATTGTAATCATACTTACTATCTTTCACTTTTGGTCAATTAGTCGTGAAATTTTTAAGGGTGCATTAAACGATGGAAAAGAAGTTATTAACCAATTTGAAAACAACTAATTTATTAAATTAAAATAACTTTGTACTAATAAGAAAATAAATTCGTGCATGTTTTATGGAATACATCAAAGTGCAATAAATTATGTAAGAAAATCATGACATTAGTCTTCACAAAGAAAAACCTAAATAGACAGCAAAAACAACCTGCATCACTTAGACTCGTCAACAAACTTGAGAGTTGTTCATTTTGAATCACAGCAAATGCCAGTCAATTGGAAGAATACCTGCATTGTATAATATTGAAAATGTCACAGTTCTTTGTTTTGCTTTATTCCTACTAATTTATCATTTATAATAGTTTAGGTAATGATTTGTAAAACATTCTAAGAGAATGGAAGCATTTCAGGTGGAGGTAGTCAATTCATCAATTTGAGAATTGTCTAAGAACAACTTTGTATTATGCCTTTAAAAACTTTACTTGATATAAGTCCATTAAATTTGATTAATTGTTGGAACCTACAAATCATTCATTCAACGTAAGCCCCTAAGTATAACAATAATAGTAAGTAGGCCACCATAGAAATCATTCAAATATGGACACAAATCATGGACTAAAAACAAAATATTAGGACTACCATAAAAAAGGCTGTACTTCTATATTTCATACTGTTTCCTTGAGAAATTTTATTCCAGGAGGCTTCTTTATGGATTGAGCTCTTCAATTTGAAAAGAAAAACGCATATAAAAAAATGTACGCATGTAGCCTTCATAATGTATTCGTGCACATAAACATACACATAAATTGTGTTTCCCAATCTATGTTGTGACAGAAAAATTGACCATAAAGAACACTAATGAAGCCAGGCTACAGGGATAGGGAAAAGATGGATAAATTCGTACCCGATCTGCATTTGGGCCATCTGAATGAAAAATATTAGGAAGACACCTTTTATCCAACATGAATTCTGAAAATGAATAGTAAGTTACCCTTTGCTTTTCCCTAAATTTTAGCATAGGCAAGGGAAACTACTTCTCCAATGTTAACTTCACCCACTTCTTACCACTGATTGACAATTACTTGAAAATAACAGGTCCAGCTAAAATAGTTGCTGCCCAGTATACTACAACATTCCTTCCCACTTCTCTGATCTGATTATTGCTGCATTGGCTTGACTTGGATAACGATGACCGTCTATTGACAGGATGTGCATCAGTTGCTATCGATGTATGAACTAAATATAAACAATTTTTTTTTTTCAAAGTAGCTTAAAATGGTTAAATACCAAGCCAAAAAGGAGTTGGATCACATTTGATGTACTACAAGAGTGGATCACATATGATGTACTCCCTCCCTCCCTCCCTCCCTCGCTCGCTCTCTCTCTCTACACACAAAAAAAAAATCAAAAGGAGTTGATCACATCTGAAGTTATCAATCATTGAAAATATGCTTATAACCTTTTTTTACATAGAAAATATTTTGAAAATTGTTTCATAAAATTATCAAAACATACCTACCTACACGGCATGAACAAATAAAATAAAATAACTTTAGCATATATGAATAGTGCACTTGATTAGAATTAATTCAAGATCGTCTAAAGCAAACATATATGCAAATTATTGTCCAAAAAGAAGCATTTATGTATATAAGTATACGAATTTATGCTGATCATATGGGTTCTTATTGGATAATGAATGCAACAAAATATGTATATTACTTTCCTTATATTATGATGACTAATGCCAAATATGAGTATCTCTCTTTTCCTATATAATTGTTGATTTCTTACCAATATGGGACTTAAACAATATGACTTAAAATAGCCTAACTATAATGATATAATTTGAAATAGGTTATGTTATTAGAAGATTTGAACTTTTATATGCTGTTGTCTAAAATAAGAGTTTAGCCATTCATTTCAATAGATTGACATGTATGTATATCATATAACTTTAGTCTATGAAAAAAATTATCAGTAAAAATCAATCTAAATGGAGAAAAATAACATGTAGAGAAGAAGAAAAAAAAAACGTAGTCATAATGAATTAGTCAACAACAATACAATATCAGGTAAGGATTTTTAACAACGTAATAAACTTGCAAAGCAACAGTATTTGTAATAGGTTATCAATCATTGAAAATATACTTATAATATTTTCTTTACACATAAAATATTCTGAAAACGGTTTCATAAAATTATCAAAACATACCTACCTGCATGGCATGAACGATAAAATAACAAGACTTCAGCATATGTGAATAGTGCACTCCATTAGAATTTAATCCAAGATCATCTAAAGCAAATTATATGCAAATTATTGTCCAAAAAGAAGCATTTATATATAGAAGTATACAAAATTTATGCTTATCATATGGGTTCCTATTCGATAATGAATGCAACCTAATATGTTTATTACTTTCCTTATTATGACGACTAATGCCAAATATGAGTCTCTCTTTTCCTTGTATAATGATTGATTTCTTACCAATATGGGACTGAAACAATATGACTTAAAATAGCCTAACTATAGTTGATATAATTTGAAATAGGTTATATTATTAAATGGTTTGAACTTTTATATGCTGCTGTCTAAGATGAGAATTTAACCATTCATTTCAATAGATTGCTATGTATGTATATTATTAACTTTAGCCTACGAAAAAAACTATCAGTAAAAATCAATCTAAATGGAAAAAAAATGTAAGAAGAAAAAAAAAAACGTAGTCATAATGAATTAGCCTAAAACAATACAATAGCAAATAAGGTTAACACACAATAGCACATAAGGATTTTTAACAACTTCATAAACATGCAAGGCAACAATATTAACCTACCTTGTAAATAAGTAACTAAGATCAATGATTTTTACCCAAATAAAGGACAACTTTTTAGTTAGTTTTGCGGATATTTCTAGTAATAATAATATTGTATTCTCAGCCACCAAGTTGAAGTGGGAAATAACAATATATCAATTTATGTATGCGGTTGACATCCCGGTAGAAATTGTAGATTGCTTTTCTTCCATTTTCTTCCCACACATTCTAGCCTAAGACCACTTTAGCCCTTTCCTTTTTTCATTCTCATCTACATTTATCTCCAGTAACTCAACCGATAAGTTTTCGAAATTTCTATCATTGCTTGATTATATAAATATACAGAAATTAATGTTGATAAATAATCACTATCATGATTGCAACCCCAATTCAAAATCTAAGGAAGAAAAATGTCAACTGGTAAATAGAATTAGTATCTAGCTTACTTATATATTGTAAGCCATTCTTTTGTTGATTTGCAGAGGGAGTAAAACCCATCATGAGGCTGCAAAAAGCATTCTAGATATTGAAAAATCTGCTACTGCGTCGGTATCTTCTGAGCACGGGTAACAAAGATTCGAGCATTAGATCTGGTTAAAAAACAGCAACCGGTAAATAAAGAAAATAAACAAAAGTAGCAGTAAACTAAAATTAAAGAATAAAGAATTTTTATACCTTTTCCACGGCAACTCAATTTCCATGTCGGTGGACAAAATCAACTGCTTCCCAATCATAGGTAAGTTTTCTTTATTATGCTAGAGCTGGACTTTAGCAAACCAATCTGTTCCCTATGAAAAATAGAAAAAAAACCATCCATAAACAGGTCGCCAAACAGTAAAATCTAAGCTTTGATGTGAATAGCAACAAAAGATCGAGGAAGTAGGAAACTAATGACCCTAATAACAACAGAAGACCCGACCGATAGCCTATTCTATAAAATGATAAAAATTTGAAGTATCCTACCTATTAGCTATTGACTTCGAATAGCAAACCACTTTGTAGTTCCTTCCAACGAAGATCGTACAACCTAGTTTGTTCCCAACTTAGGGATTGATCGTTTTGCATCTTCTGCGTTGTGATTGTCACAGAGTAAAGATGCCGATTGAGGGGAGATGTAGGAGAGGGATCGACTGCGCTTTCTTGCCAGCTTACAGATTGATGGTTCGCCCTTTTTGCAGTTTTAGAAACTGATTGAGGTATAGAAAAGATAACGGAGGGAGTGGGGAGTGGGGAGTGGGTACCGTGTTTTACAACAGGTAGAACGTGAAATTTTCTATGGACAAAAATATCCTTACCCGCTTGTGTAGATTCAAATGGTGATGTAGACATTTCAAAAGCTTCATTTCAAGGTATTCTCGTTATAATATAGATAAAATTAGAGAAAATGTTGGAACAGACCCATTGTTTTCATCCTCTAGGCCGCCCTTTTTTCATTTGTCGCTTATTCTTCCACCTTGCCACAAAATAAATGAAAGAGGAAATCATTAAATTTTTGACTTCTGCCTCACTTCCCTAAAACTTACTTCAACTTCCGCCTTCGTCGCCATCACTTCATTACCCCCGAATGACGCTGGAACTGGCCACTTTTGTAATCACTAATTGCTGGATGACTGACGCTGGAACCGCCTGACTAACGGTGAAATTCTATCATGTTGCGACAATCGTTCGTTTTCAACGCCATTCAACAGTCATCCAACCTCCTCCTTTCTTTTAATGTTGCAACCATCATCGATTCTTTTACTTTCGGTAAGTTTATGTCACAGCTGTGAATTTGATTCTAGATCGCTAAAATTTAACTAAATCGTATTCGATTTTAAAATTCATTTGAATTCAAACAAATTTCAAAGTTAAGATTCCCTGTTTTGTTTCATTTCTATTCGAAATAGATCGAATGCTCAGTAATTGGTTAATAAACATTAGCTCCTATTATAAGCTTTCCCCAAACGCTAGATAATAATGATGGATTATAATAGAAGCGCATATTAGCTCCTGCTGTAAACTTTCCTCGAATACGTTCATATTTTTTGCTACAACACTTTATTGGTCTCCATACTTTGGAACCTGGGGGAACTATTTTTGAGAAATCGTGAAACATAAGACGATTACCTGGATAAGACCTTGGAGAAAATGTTAGTTATTAGCTGAAGATATAAGAGATTGACATTGAATCGATTTAAACTATTTTCTAATCCAAGACATATACTAATATTCATTACATTACTCGCCTACATTCTGCACTATGCAATTCATATGTAGACACATCCACTTCCTAGATGTAAGCACATATGCAGAAACATGCTTTATACTTTCGAAGGCTCCATATGGTTCTATTAGGTTCCTCTGAAGCTATTTTTTTTCTTCTTTTTTGGTTGAACACATGCACAGGTGGTAAACACAACATACGTATGTGCACAGTATGTTGTTGGGGGGTGAAGTTGAGTATTAATTAACACCAAAGGTTCCTACAAAATTAGTGTTTGGTAGGTAGGGCAGAGTGTTAGGCGGCTATATGCCTAGGTATAGTCTATGACAAGATATTAGACATGTTCTACGTCTGAGATTCATCTAAGTTCAGTAGTAGTTAAAATCAGGTTGCTATACGGGTAGTTGAGGATCACTTCAGATATTGGGAAGCTTTATCTCTAACACTTGCAGTTGGGTGGCTTGATATTGTGGTTAGCGTCTAATGTCATCTTTAATTGATTTATGTTAAAGCTATTTCTATATTGATCCACTGTTATATTGTCTTCAAATGATTTTATTTATTTATAATTTTCAACACATTTTAAACTACTGGGATTGCATGGGTCATGCTAACTGGGTCAAATAGGCACCTGTGAGGTTTAAAAAATATTTCAATTTTGTGTATATTTTTAAGTTTTGGGATGAGTTTCTTTGCTTATGTGATGAAAAAACAGCTTGGTTATGTTTTTATCTCAGTTTCATTTAAAGCATGCAAGATATCTTGTTCCAGTTTGGCTATAAGCATGGCTATACATGTCACTATCAGATAACTTGTCCTAGTTTTATCCCAATATGCATACAAGTATGGCTATTCATGCATATAAGTTTGTTACATCAGTATTGCTATTCATGCATATATAAGTATGTCAGATGGGACAATATACACAATAGTTATTATCATAATTTAATTTAAATCAGTATGGCGGTCCTTGTTCTCTAAGCTACTAACCATGATTTGATCTCTAATTGTGGCAGATTGAATTATAATGAGTATAGCATGGATATATTTGGAGTGCATACAACTCAAGTTTAGGGAAAGGCAAATTCTATTTAGATCCAGAAATTTGTTGAGTATACCCAGAAAAAACTGTAACAAAAATGTCCCTGCTCCACTTTTTTTTTTCTTTCAATTTTCAACATACCACGTAGAGCCCCTACGAGATTTTGTATTCTACCTCATAGAGCCCCTACGAGAATCTTTACTTTACCTCGCAGGGCCTCTACGAGGTAAAGTAAAGAATCTCATAGGGGCTCTACGAGGTCGACTAAAGAATCTCGTAGAGCCCCTATAGGTTCAAAGGAACCGAGAAACGTGTGTTCAGGAATTGCCAATCCACTACCGTTAGGTGGGGATCGGCCTTGAAGATCCAAGGGTTCACTGCGGGGGATCCTGAGGCATTTGCTAGAGTGTCTCGAATCGGAAGAAGACGATCCCTAGTCTCGATTTCATGACAGAAAACCAATTCCCAATACGACACCACGGTTTTAATTGTAAACTTATATATGGCGACATAGTAGGATGGGGTACTATGCCGTCTAAAATTAATACATTTATATTGAAATGTTTTAAGTATATATATACACACTAATAATAATATCGTTTTTACGTATCAAGCATCTTTTGATCATTATAAGGTAAAATCCTATCCTCTGGTGTGCGTTGCATTGTGTGATGGGACCTGGGTCTTATAATGGTTTCATTTTTCTAAAAAGCATTGCGTTATTTGATGATTTACTTTAGTTATGCACTGACAATCCAATGGAGTAAACCCGTTCCGCGTTAGCGGCGTGGTCCTGTGATTAGCCTACTTATTATATAGGTTAGGTTAAGAATTCTTACACCAGTCCCACGACTGACCTGTAGTTTGTTTCACTTTGCAAACTCGGGTGCCCTCTTTCCACACGGGCAGTCGAGTAGCTTTTTGCAGATATAGTTAAGCAGGATCCTGGATTGAAGCCTGAAGCTGGGTCCCGAATATTGATGGTCTTCCGCTGAGATTAGTTCCGCTGCAATGTATTTAATTTATTGTAAATGTATCTTCTGCTGTATTATTTATTGATGTACTCTGATATATTCTGTACTCTGATGTAACATTTATTATTGATGTTATAAAAGTCTGTGTTGTTGTTCTGATGTGTTGTATGCCCAAAGTTAACGTACGCGGGTTTTGAACGGTCTTGATCGATCTTGCGATCGATTGGAGACGGGCGAAATTCGGGTCGTTACATCTGGTATCAGAGCTCTGGTTAGCTCAAATCTTTGGGGTACAACTCGTTGGAACTAAACAGAAGACTCATCAGAGGTTGGATTAGTAATATCCAATAAGAATACTCATTAAAGATAGGATCAGCAGTATCCTAGAATGAGAATACTCATTAGAGATGGGGTTAGCAACGCCCTAGAATGAGTCAGAGTGAAGAAGAATTCATAATTAACGTACTTGTTATTATATATAGTTCGATTTTAGAAAATATGATTTTTGAATATATAAAAGTTATATATTTTTGAAAATTTAATCAACTAATTGATTGATGATTGTGTTGTGTGAATATGAATTTAACTAATAAAATTATTAAACAATTAAAGAGTGAAAAAATAAATTAGTTAAATAAACAACTTTAGCTTCATTTCCTTTTCGAGGACGAAAAGATTTTAAGTGGGGGAGATTGTAACAACCCGCAAATTCTGAACCAATTTAAAAAATTTATTTTAGAAAATTTTAATGAATTTTGAGTTTATAATATAATTTATTATTAATAATAATAGCTAGAATTTATTTTTGTCGAAGTTAGAACGAATAAATTTAATTTAATTATAAAAGGAATTGGAAATAGCGCAGTAGTTTGAAAAGTCAAACTTGAACTTTGATTGACCGTACAGGATGCAAAATTTAACGGATTTTAATGAAACCAAAAAAATTAGAATCTATTTAAAAATATCTTTCTAACGAATCTGAAAAATTGAAATTTCATAGCGGGAATCAAAAGTTATGCCCAAATTAAAATTTAGAAAGGTCGCTATGAAATTTACAGAGGCCAAAAATGCTACTTTTTGCATATGAAGGAATTTCGACTCGAAACCACTTCCATTGAGTTCGGAATGACGTTTCTGCATTGAAAAACAGTAAACACTTATATATTTTGAGTTTCGGTATTTATTTGTTTAAAAATGTATTTTTAATATTAAATATATTGGCCTTGAAAATAGTCATTTTTCAAACGACCTCTGTTTTCGACGAAACTACTTTTATTGGAACCGGAATGTCAAATTATTGCTAGGTTTCAATTTTCAGAATTTTTCGAATTAATATGCGAGCGTGGCAAAAGAAAATGTGTTTTGACTATTTCAGTTAAATTTAAGGGTGCGTTTTTTAGAGGTCCCTATTAGGTTTCAAAATATAAAAAAAACCCGGTCATAAACTTATTGTAAATTTAGTCCCTGTTTTTCGAAAATTCATAAAAAAAATATTAAAAAAATATAAAAAAATCACGTAAATTCGTATTTAAATAAAACATGTACTCGCCCAAAAATTCAGATCATAATAAAATCAAAACATGCATCAAAATCGAAAAAATACAGAAAACAACGAAAAATGCAGTAATTTGCATCAAATCATGCACATATTTGGAATACTTGCATTCATCTGTGCAAGTATTTCTCTGTTATATTTTTACATGCAATACTTGCATACATGTGTGCAAGTATTTAAAATAGTTGCATACATGTATGCAAGTTTCTGCACACATTTTATTTTCACATGTAAATACTTGCATACATGTGTGCAAGTATTTTCAAATAGTTGCACACATGTATGCAAGTTTCTGCATATATTTTCAACTGAAACAGCTTCAGAAATACTTGCATACATGTATGCAACTATTGGCAAAAGTTGCATACATGTATGCAACTATTTTGCAAGTTTTAAATTCACAATACATCCCTGTAATTAATGTTTTCTCTGTAAACCCGCCCCCTATTTTAGCTGCCGCCTGGAATCTTCCGCCTGCCACTTTCCATACCTCCGCCTCTTTCGTTTTCTGTCCAAATTTTCAGGCGCTATCACTTAAAAAAAAAAAAAAAATTCTAAAATCTATAAATATTCCCGGAAGTCCACAGAAATTAAAAAAAAAAAGTTGCATCAATGTATGCAACTTTTACGAATAGTTGCATACATTTATGCAACTATTCGAATACACATGCATATATTTATGCACGCCTGTTTGAAAAATTGCATACATGTATGCAGTTTTTCTATATAACTGCATACATGTGTGCATATATGTCAAAATACATGCAAACGTGAATAAGTTGCACGTAGGTATGCAGTTTTTAAACAAATGCATCAGCAGATGCATGTTTTAACAATATGTGCATACATGTATGCATTTATACTGCAGTTTTGACGCAGATTTGAAATAAATGCATACATGTATGCAACTAATCTATTTATATGCATGTTTTGATGCAATTTACTGCATTTCGTTGATTTTCTGTATTTCATGATTTCGACGTTGTTTTTGATGTTTTTTTGATCTGATTTTTTCACGATTATTTGATTTAATTAATTACGAATTTACATGATTTTTTTATATTTTTTTTGTATGTTTTTATATGTTTTAAAAATAGGGACTAAATTTACAATAAGTTTATGACTGGGGGTGAGCCTAATTAAGTTTCGTTTTAGGGATGTGTGCCTAATATTCACTAAATTTAAACGCCTTAAAAATAGTCATTTTTCAAACAGTCTCAGAATTCGATGAAAATAATTTTGTTGGATTCGTATCGTCATAAGAAAGCTAAAAATATTTTTTTTTTAGAATTTTCTGAGGTCGTATGTGGCCCCGGCATATTTTAATGTACGGTCAATATTTAATTAATTAATTTTTAATGCAATTTTAAATAAAAATCGTACAAATTTCGGAATTGGGCCGCGGGACCTATCCCATTGCGTTCAAAAGGTGTCAAAACCTTAAGAACGACAGTAAGCAGGCCCAAATCAAAGAAAGTCCGAAAATCCACCTTTTAAGCACAATTTTCGAGATTTAATATTAAAATATTCAGGCCGAAACCCTAACCCTAATTTCAACCGCCACCTAAACCGAAGGCCAGAAATCTCCTAATTTCAAACGCTCATAACTTTTGATCCGCTCAACGAAAATCGACAAACTTGGTACCTAATCGAAGCTCTCGGAGAGATCTTTCAATCCATACGGTCAAGATCGGGTTTTGGTTCCCGGATTTCACGAATTTTGGGCTGAAACGTGATGAGTCCGGGTTCAATTTTTGAGACGAGGTGGAGGCCGAGTTTGGTGGCCTTCTGGGCGTTGGTGGCTCGCGGGCAGGGCGTCGGAGTGGCGAGGTCTGATCGGCGGTCGGGTGATCCTAGGGGGGCGCGCAGAAGGAGGGGATGGCGTGATATGGGTTCGGCAGGGAGCGCAACGAAGAAGAAAGAAGTATTTTTTATATTATTTTATTAATTAAATATTTAATTTATGCAATCTTTAAAAATCAATATCTCTTTCATACGAGGTCTGATTGACGAACCGTCAGTTGAGTTGGACTCGTCTTTCAGAGATCTTCGTAATGGCGCAGACCAGGGCTGATTCTGAGACAGTCAAATTTTCAGCAAAAATCAATGTGAGAATTCAAATTTTTATTATTTAATTAATTATAAATTTATTTTTTTGCTTTAAAATAATTGTGTGATGATGTTAATTCAGATCTGGATTGTTATGTATTGTATGAATCGTTGATTGTGGCTTGTAATATGTTTGTTGTTCATGTTGTACTAGATTCGCATTAAATTTTCATATTTTATTGAATTTTATTTGCATTTAGAAGATTTAATCTAAATTCAGTTTTAAATCATATTTATTTCAGATCCAGTTGTAAAAATTTATTTTATGTTATTAAAACATAATTTCTGTTTTTTTTAAATGAACAATAGAATTGAAACGACAAATAAAAACTCATTTTTATTTGTTGATATTACCATAAGAATTTGAACAACGAATAAAAGCTTATTTTATTTGTTGATATTACAATAGAATTCGATCGACAAATAAAAACTCATTTTTATTTGTTAATATTACTATAAGATTTGAACAACAAATAAATACTTATTTTTATTTGTTGATTTTACAATAAAAATTAAACGATAAATAAAAACTCCTTTTTTATTTGTTGACATTACAATGCAAATTGGACGACGAATAAAATCTCATTTTTTTTATTTGTTTATATTACAACATAGATTGTTTAACAAATAAAATCTTAATTTTATTTGTTTATATAACAACAGAATTTGGTCAACGAATAAAACATATTTTTATTTTGTTTACTTTACATTAGAATGTAAACAACGAATAAAACTTTATTTTTGTTTATTTGCTTTGCAATAGAAATTGAACGACAAATAAAACATTATTTTTATTTGTTCATATTACAACAGAAATGGGTTAACAAATAAAATCTTATTTTTATTTGTTTACCTTTCAACAGAATTTGGACGACGAATAAAATATTATTTTTATTTGTTTATTTACAATAGAATTTGAACAACGAATATTTTTTTTTATCTGTTTACATTAAAAAGAATGGATTAAGAAGATTATATTTTTAACGTGCACTGTTTACATTAAAAAGAGTGGATTAAAAAGCATATATTTTAATAAGAAATTGTTTCATAATTAAAATTACATTTTTCTATGTAATGAAAGGGTGAATTGTTACTATACGATTAAAATTACAATTTTCTATGTGATAAAAATGTAAATTTGTACCGTATGATCAAAATTATATTTTTCTATGTAATTAAGACGGGAATTTGTACCGTATGATTAAAATTGCATTGTTCTTTGTAATTAAGACATTGATTTTCATCGCATAATAGAAATTACATTTTTCTATGTAATTTATATAGGAATTTACATCGCATAATAGAAATGACATTTTTATATGAAATTAAAGCATGAATGTGCATTGTAGGATAAAAATTACATTTTTACATGTACTTTAGATATTAGAATAAAAAAATACATTTTTAATGTAATTAAAATGTGAATTTACACTGTATGATAAAAATTACATTTTTATATGTAATTTAGAGGTGAATTTACATCGTATGATAGAATTTACTTTTATTTGTGTTCCCCAACGCAAATATAATATGATTTTTAAGTGGCACATTTTTTTATTTGCATTTTTCAATGCAAATATAACATGAAAACAAAAGTTCACATTTTGTTTACATTCCACAATGCAAACAATACATGAAAAAAAAAAAATTTGTTTGCATGCTACAATGCAAACGAAACGTGGAAAATAGAAATACATTTTTTATTTGCATTCTATCATGCAAATAAAACAAGAAGATAAAAATCACATTTTTTGTTTGCAACTTTAGATGCAAACAAACAAGAAAATGAGAATTAAATTTTTGGTTTGCAAATTTAGATGCAAACAAATTTATTTAAAGACAAAGGTTACATTTTTGTTGCATGTTTTAAATGCGAACAAAGCATTAAAATCAATGTTACATTTTTATTTATTTATTTACTTCACTTGATGTAAGTAAACATAAAATGAGGAGTTGTTCTTTTATTTACATTTCTTGATGTAAATAAAATTAGAAATTAAATATTACATTTTTATTTGCGTTACTCAACGCAAATAAACAGGGAATAAAAGATACAGTTTCATTTGCAATCCTTAATGCAAATAAATTATGAAATGAATTGAAATAAAAGATTTTATTTTATCGTCGCTTTTATTTCCATAAATGGACGTAACATAATGATTTCATTTGTTCATTGTTTTCAAATAAAAAGATTGTACATTTAAAACTTACATTTTTTTATGTAATTTATATTTCAATAAATAGAAATAAAGAGTTCATTTTTATTGACATTTTACATGCAGTAAAAATAATAGAAATAAAAGAGACATTTTTATCGTGTGTTATATATTGTGTATTATACTGCCATAGACAAGTTACCTGACTTGTTTATGTTATTGGGTCGATCATTTTCACACATCGCCCAAGTGCACAAATGAATTTATTATTTGTTTGTTGGCTGAAACCCCACACGGGTGTTGGGATGAAAATGAACATACACTAATCCCAATATTTAGTTGTATGTTGATCGTTAGATCGACAGGCTGCGATGAGCGTTATTATTTAATTTTAACGCTTACATAGTGGAATTTACACTCTGGATGTAAATGGATGAATTGATGATTATCTATTTTATTGTCATATGTATGATGTGTGTGAAATCCATATAATCCAAAATTATATGGTAAATGATTGAGTCGCTTTTCGATTCCGGTGTTCTTTTAAATAATAATATCCTTACATTAGAAATTCTTTTTTTATAAAGAATATATTTTAATATAAAAATATATTTTTAATCAAGTATATGTTAAAATAAAGAATATTTGTAAAAGATAAAGATTTGTAATATAAAGAATACTTCTCGTTTAGAGTCTTTATATAAAGAATATTTTTATGATTATTTTAAAATATGTTTTTAAAAGATTACTAGCATTTGCAATTATATTTTGTGATATGAAGTAAATTGAGATGTGAAGTGGATTTATCGTGGACGGTGTTTTTAAACGACATTTGTCCTTTAATCCAATTTACATTCAAATTATTATTTGGAATTTATAAATCTAATTTATAGATTTAAAAAGGCATTTTCTAAAAATCAAGTTTTCAATGTAATATATTAAATAGGAATTAAGTGGAAATTCGATTGGTAATAATCGAAATGGGCTTCTGTAATAGAAGACCGATATTATATATGGAATTTAAGAGGCTTTGCCGTTATTCCATTTATATTATTAGTCCGATACAGAAATCTATATCGATTATGTATTGATTTGATTTCTGTGAAATTCCTTATTTTAGAAATCGATTTGTGGGTTTATCGTGAACTGTGTTTTAAAGAACACTAGTTCTTTAACCCGTTTTTAGACAAGATTTATTCCATAAATGATCTTGTAATAATGATTTTTGATATTAAATCATAATTAGAGTTTTAATAAATCTTTTAAGGAAGATTTAAGATTTTATTTTCAAAGATTATCTTTGATAAAATTAATGAGAATCCTTTAATATGAATATTCTTATTAAAATAATATTCGGAGTTGAAATGTGGCGTAATGTGTGATTTTCCAATATTTGATTTTTAATCACAAAATACGCGAGTAATTCAGAAAGACCGGGTTTAACCCATTCTAAATAATCCTCACGACGATAAGAGTCGAAGATGAAGACGGTGGTTGAAGACCGAAGGTTTTCACATCGTTGGGATGGTGATGACTGGTATCTTGAATTAGGACTGTACATACCAAGGCAAGGTATTTGGTAATGATCGTCCAAACGTATTTGGAGATCGACGGACACGTTGTTTCGCTCAGACCCAGAGCGGACTTGTAAATGGATTGTGTGTCTGACATTGTATTCCTTTCTACTGTATTTGTTGAACGCTACTGATTATATATTTCTGTTTGGTGGTGAAGAATTTATTCTTTACTTATCATCCTTCTCTTAGACGTATGAGATTAGAGGTTATATATATATTGGTAGATGATCAATAATATGGTAGGGTCTGACAATGTGACATGCTAAGATGCAAATGATCAAGGCTTTGTTGAAAAGCAGGCCTTGTGGTTGATGATCAAAGCATAGCCTGTTTAGGCATAGCTTTGTGTATAGCGTGACTTCGTGAGCCTCACACCCCGGTATGTGTCAAAAACGGGATTTGGACTGCAGGGAGTGCACACGTTTCTTTCTAGCTAGGGGTAGTGTCGGTGCTTTAACACGGCCCAACATTTTACTTATGTGGATTTTGGATTGAGGTACGTCGGGTTTTTATAGGCCGGAAGTGGTCATACTATAGGTTCAAAGGAACCGGGAAACGTGTGTTCAGGAATTGCCAATCCACTACCGTTAGGTGGGGACCAGCCCTGAAGATCCAAGGGTTCACTGCGGGGGATCCTGAGGCATTTGCTAGAGTGTCTCGAATCGGAAGAGGACGATCCCTAGCCTCGATTTCATGACAGTAAACCAATTCCCAATACGACACCACAGTTTTGATTGTAAACTTATATATGGTGACATAGTAGGATGGGGGTACTATGCCGTCTAAGATTAATACATTTATATTGAAATGTTTTAAGTATATATATACACACTAATAATAATATTGTTTTTACGTATCAAGCATCTTTTGACCATTATAAGGTAAAACCCTATCCTCTAGTGTGCGTTGCATTGTGTGATGGGACCTGGGTCTTATAATGGTTTCATTTTTCTAAAAAGCATTGCGTTATTTGACGATTTACTTTAGTTATGCACTGGCAATCCAATGGAGTAAACCCGTACCGCGTTAGCGGCGTGGTCCTGTGATTAGCCTACTTATTAGATAGGTTAGGTTAAGAATTCTCACACCAGTCCCACGACTGACCTGTAGTTTGTTTCACTTTGCAAACTCGGGTGCCCTCTTTCCACACGGGCAGTCGAGTAGCTTTTTGCAGATATAGTTAAGCAGGATCCTGGATTGAAGCCTGAAGCTGGGTCCCGAATATTGATGGTCTTCCACTGAGATTAGTTCCGCTGCAATGTATTTAATTTATTGTAAATGTATCTTCCGCTGTATTATTTATTGATGTACTCTGATATATTCTGTACTCTGATGTAACATTTATTATTGATGTTATAAAAGTCTGTGTTGTTGTTCTGATGTGTTGTATGCCCAAAGTTAACGTACGCGGGTTTTGAACGGTCTTGATCGATCTTGCGATCGATTGGGGACGGGCGAAATCCGGGTCGTTACAAGCCCCATACGAGGAAGGGTAAAAATGACTTTTTTAAAAAAATACATGGGTGAACTCAGCCAAACGCTGGGTTCACCTTGTTTTTCCAGATTCACTGGGTTTACTCAGCAAATTCTTGGGTCTAAATAGAATTTGCTTTAGGGAAATTCCATTCCGTGTCCCAGCTAAGTAATGATCATGTAATTTGAAGGATTTTGTTCAAAAAATTTGAACAGTAGAAGACTTCCAGTTAAGTCTAATTTGCGTATCATTTTCGGTTAAACTTAGAAACCATGAGCTGTTTTACAGGTACTATTATAGATCATAACTATATCAATGTTTATTTTTTCTTCTGGATAAATAACACTAATAAATAAAAATGCATGTATGAGTATTGTCTGAATGGTGACTCTTTTTTAAAACCAGAACCCTCATGTGCAAGTTTCTGCATCGTGTGAAAGTAAAAAATGAAAACTAGTTTATTATTATTAATAGGTTTTTAATAAAAAATGGATCCATAAGCATAGGTGCTAATATCATCAATGTATACTTAGAAACAACAAAAAGTATGCGATCTTACTTTGTAACGACCCAGAATTTTGATCTGTTAATTTTAAATATTTAATATTTGTTTTAAATATTTAATTGATAATATAAATTAATTTTTATATTGAGTTATCAATTTAATAATTGAATATAATTTAATTTAGAATATATCGAATTATTGTAATTCGAAATATAATTGAAATTGAAGTTAAAAACTGAATCAAAATGATTCAGATGATAAGTAGGAATTTTATTTGATATATACGATAATAAATAACAATTTATTATCGAAGAATTTATTTGTTTTTGAATTTAAATTATATTATATTAATTTATTTTGGTTATTTATATTTACGTTCAAATTAAATATCAAAATATATTCAATTAATTCAGAATAGTATTACACTGTTGAAACAACAGTCGTTGCATTAAAATAGCAGTTCGGGATGGTGCGTAATGGACCTTGAAATATTTGATCAGTGGATAAGCTTAAAATCAAATCAGAATCACTTTGAAAAGAATAAAAATCGCTTTGTATCAAATCATATTTTATTCGAAATCAAATCAAAGTCTAAATCAAAAATCTATTTGAATTAATGTGCTTGTACTTAAGGGAACACTCATTTAAAATCTATGTACGAACTGTTTCCTTCTTCTTCTATAAATATCGCGACATCCCTCGCCTCTCGTTCAATTCTTTGGAGAAAAGAAGAACCATGAATTCCCTCTTATTTATACATTAAAAAGGAAAGCTTCAAAAGCAGCAACCTCCTTTCCTTTGAAATCGCGAAGTCTTTCCTTTTTGTCTTAATTTTTTTTTACACTTCATCAACACCTCAAATCGAAAACCGATTCTGGCATTACAAAATAAAATCGAAATAGAAATCAGAATCAGAAGCTACGAGTTTCCAGGAACTCGATTCAACATCGAGAGCACTTGCGATCTGAAATCACGATCTGAAATCACAAGACTCAAGGATTAAACGATCACGCTGCAAGGGAGTGAGTGCGATTAGGTTAAACTGGACGTTGAGGGGTTCTGTTGATGAGTTGGCATCAGAGATTGAGGAGCCGCTATTATCGAAGGGTTTTGGGTCGGTTATTTTTAGCAATGTATTAGAGTTGGTGAACCAATTAGTTCAGAAGCTGGGTGAATGGAGTTCGATGGTGGGAGATTTGGAAATTCAGCAGTGGAGTTTAGGGATCGGATCTGTCTTTTGGGAATAGCATATGATCAACAGTGTTTGCAAGGGCATGTTATTGAGAAAGTGGTTTGGATATAGATGGACTTGCTGAGAGTTTTGGTGAAGTCATTGAGTGGTTCGAAAATGAGGGGACTGCTGTAGTAATGGGGAGTTCACTGATGGTTGCAGGGTGGTTTCTGTGCACTATGAAAAAGGAGAAAGAGTGATAGTGGTGAGGGAGTCAATAATTTTGAGCTTGGCAAAGTAGCACTCATAAATCAATTGCAGTAAGGTAAAAATCAAACAACTAATTTTTTTAAATTAGTACACTGTCATGCTACGAGTCAACATGATTGTCATGCTATGATGTGTATTCATTCTGCTTTGAATTTAGTTTAATAGCTTGACCCATTAGAAAATGTGTATTTTGTAATCAAAAACATATAAAGATTTTTAATGATTTTGTTGAACCTGTGAGTTTCGATTATCACTTTAATGGCACATAGTAATCTCATTAGGATACGTTAGACTTATTATACCTTCGATCTTTATAGCGAGACCTGGCAGTTATCCTGAACTTAATTAATAATCTAGATGTTGACTTGTGTAGCGTTGGCAATTTAGTTGCAGAAAAGGTTGATACGCTGAGGAAAGAAAATGGCATTAGCTGTTGTTTGGAATTTGGAATCTGGAAAAGGAGATTTATTTAGTAAATCATTTTGTAAATTATAAATTAGTTAAGTGAAAAATTAAACTTGAAATCATTAGTTTTTCCAAACCATGAAGTTTAGGAAATTAAATTTTAGTATATTTTTAACATGGAACCTTGTTAAGGAAATTCATTAGCTTATTTATAAAATTCGAAATTTTCTTAAGCAAGGATAAATCAAGTGAAATCATTCGTATGGAGCTCGGAGACTCGGAAATCGATGAAAAGAAATCGAAATTGGTACAAGTGCAATATAAAAATTACTGTGAGTAAATCTCACTCAATTTACTATTTAGAATTTATTTTTAGTCGTTAAAAATAATTGATGATTGATTGGATGCGTTTAAATATTTTTGTGGTTGTTCTATATATTTATTAGTTATGTAGGATTTGTGTTTGTGGCTATTATATATATATATATATATTGGTGATTGGTTGGATTCCCGCAGTACCATTAGCGGATGCCCGCAGTATCATTAGCGGATGACCCTTTACGCCCCACGCTATGATAGTGGATGACCTTCTATACCGCGATATCCTGCCTCGAAGAAGGATGGGTATTATTTATGTTGACTAACGTCTGTGGATGCAGGAAAACAGGTTGGAGGAATCCAACTGGATTCCTCAAAATATTTTTATTTGTTTGTTTTCACATATATTATCATATATGACGTGTTGATTAAATTGGGTGGTTTGATTGTTTAAATATCACTGGGGCCAAAATATTGATATATAAAATATCGTGAAAAGGATATTTGAGATTTAAAAAGGGGAAATCTATTTTCAAAAATAGAATTTGAATTTCGAGTGGACTATAAAGATATTGTTAGACCAAAAAATGGCACTAACACCCAAATAAATAGGATTTGTGAAGAATAATAAGAAATCATGTACGAAAAAGCAAGAGAAATCAATCAACACACATGATTTATAGTGGTTCGGCGTTAATGAGCCTACATCCACTTTATAGTTCCTCATTTCATTCTGGAATTACAATTACACTGAATATTTACAATCAAATACTCAAATACAATGAACCATTCTCTCCAAATTCATTGTTTTCATTGGAGAATAAGGAGGTCATTCATGGAGGAATTCGGCCATGCTGCCATGAATAAATGAAGTGCCAAAAAGTCCCCCAAAATGATGCGTTGTATGTGTATTTATAGGTAGAAATTTGGTTAGGGTTGAGTGGCCACGTGGCAGAACATAGTGAAATGGTCTTTAACTGCCCAGAATTCGGTTAGGGTGAGTGACCCGATCCGGATGGCCCGATCCGAATGGCCCGATCCGGATGACCCAATCCGGTTTGGTCGGTCAGAAATATTCGCTTTAGCTTGATCAAAAATGGTGGAATCCAACCCAAGGCTTATGTGCGTAGAAATACGAGTTTTCCATCCTTTGTTACTTCGTCCAAGCAGATGTCGATCTCCGCCAGTTCATACTCAATCCCTGAGTGGCCTTCCTGATAGAGTTCTTGGGCTTTGGATAGTCTGGTCACAAAGCAGGCTAACATTTTGCCCCCCAAAGTACATCTTATTGCAAATGAGATGTGTTTTGAATAAGTCGAGCTGAATCTTTTTGGAACGTCATCCACCTCTGAGGAGGCTTTATCAGACTGTTGTGTGCTATTGAGTATTGAGTAGTTCCGTCGTATGGATCTTTTCCTGTATAAATGGCTTGTCATATACCACACTGCTTCCATTTATGTTTATCAGGCCAAATTCCATGGATCGAGTGGTTAAGATGATCAAGTAATCGTTTAGACCTCGTCGAATCAAGAGGTTGAATTCCTTCATCATAGGTCATGCAATATCATTGGCTCCCGTGTGAGATTGTACATGCACAAGTTAATGCCAAACGACACCGTCTTCCTAAACAAGTCAAGTGCATTACTAAGCTAGTATTTCTTTTATGTATAAGTCAATGTATAAAATAGCCATCCAATTCATAGGGTGGTGTCAGGATCTTCATGTTTTGAGCTAGCATCTGGACCGTTGGGACAGAGCGCATCAGAGTTGGCATATGAATCTGTCATTTTTTCTCGGATTTGGACTATCTCGATATCAGGATATTAATCTAGTACTCCATGATTGCATCTAATCGTAACAATAGGGTATCCGAAAGCCATGATCACTCTGGATCGTTTTATAATCCCATGATCACATACGAGTCAATACGAGATGTTGCTGAAAACATGCAAGCCAATAGCTGGTAGGATTATCACAATCGTAAGGCAGTAAAGGAGTTCATCATACTCTCATTTGATGTAGTTGCAGATCAAGTCTTTGGATTTATGCTTGATTCGTTAGTTGGCTCACTTGGATGGTCGAGATGAATCACGTCATATTCTAAAGATATAATGTATACGTTCTGAATCATGCATTGAATCAGGGTCAAGTTCAAAGTCAATCTGTCGGTTGAAGGTGATGCTCCCATCATCAGTGGAGGACGAGCGAAGTCAGTGCTTATGCCCCCAGCATCGGTGGGGGTTACGCAAAATCAATCGGACATCCAGTCTTTTAGCCTTCATACTTTTTTCCGCCGCATCGGGTTAGAGATACAGGTTTAGCAATCTTAGTCACCCTGTGTTGTTTTGTGCACTTTACTAAGTCATCAAGGGTTGAATTTATATATGCGAATGGTCGAATTACATTCGTGTCGGGGTCATCCCATCTGTTTAGTCAGAAAGCAGTGATCTCCTTATTGAGTATCAGCGAACTTAGATACTCTCCTCGCATCAACCACAGAGCTGAGTAAGCTCTTCAATCTTGCAAGCTAGCGAACGTCGTTAGTGAGTTAAGCTTGACAATCAAGATCGCAGACCCGATTAATGACATTGGTCTTTTCCGGAATTGTAAATTCCTGTCATTCATTCCTGGGGCTTTTCTTTTTCCTTTATCATTTCAAGAGTCAGATGGTGCTCCATTTTGTCGTGAAGACATTGAGATCATCCATTTCAACATTAGCACCCTCTTGTTGCATGAATCTGTCTGTCTCAGGATAGGATTTTCCAATGTTTCTAAGAAACTCTCACGGTAGAGAGATACCGAGGTTTGTTTCAGAGGCGAATCTTCCAAGTCCTCTTGGTAGGTCTCGTTGTAGAGAGATTTTGAAGTTTGAGATATCCAGAATACCGGATACTGCTGCAGTCAACACCATATATGGTCCAGGTCGATTTACCGATGCCACTGCAGCATTGAATCTTTCAAGGAATGCATGCTGGGTCTCGCGGGAGCTCTGTTGAAGCATCAATTGGCAATCTGGCCCTCGTCTTTGAGAAGTTGTCGCCAATTGTCCAATTTAGCGCCGGTGCCCCTGGTATGAAGTCTTGAAGTGGGTGGAAGCCAGTCTCTGGCTTCTTTGTTGCACATATGTAATAGCCGTCAATCAGGCTTCTGTCTTTTAATTATGGATGGTGATCCGCTACTCGGATGTATGCAGGTTGTCCTTAAGGAGCCATTCTTCTGATTATAGTCTGGGATCTTGCGGAACTCCGATAATAGTAAATGTGCTAAAGTTGGCGAATAGTCAAATTATGTTGCTCAAAGCTTGTATCCCGCACTCCCCATCCACGAGGATTTTACTAAACGGTAATCAACAAATCCACGTATTCTCTGAATTCATACTCCCTCATCAAGCTGTGAGCTAGAGTTTGATACAAAATGATTTGTTCATGTCCATCTCATGTTAGTCTTCGGTCTCCCATCCAAGCTCTGAGGTTCAGAGTCGGGGGGCGATAAAGTCAGATTATAGCTGTCTCAAATGCTCTCGTTTTCCCCCTACATGGGGAGCCTCATGCTGAGATTGGGCTGAATTTTAAACATTCATTTGAATTGGAGCAGAGGTTGGTCGGGCTCCGTTTAAGTTTTCAGTGACTCTTGCATATCCATCGTTTTCATCCAAAATGTTACGGTCAGATGTTGCATGCTACAAATGCCTGGGAGGAGGTTGGTTGCATCTTGTTTCATTAAAGACAACTATGCCAACTTGTCCTAGGGCCTCATATGATCTGGACCACAGAGCAGGGAGTGTTTGAGCCAAGTTCATTGTCGCTTGAATTTCCATGGTGCTCGCTCCAACGAGTAAGTCGTAGTTACTCGGCCTTCCATCTATCCAAGTAAAGAAGTTATCCATCATTTTCTGTTGTTTTCGGAGAAGTTCATCTCGCTGAGCCATCTGAGTTCTCAAATCAGCATGGGTACCATCCATTTCAAATCTAGTTTGACATGCTGAGGGATCACCGTAAGAAGAAATCTGCTGATTTCGTTTGTACCTAGCGCCTTCCGCGCCAATATCCTCAGCACGAAAGAAATTTATATCTTCCTTCTTCTTAGCCTTTGAGTCGGAGTATCAAGCAGTTCGCTTCCTTGCAAGCTAGAAGTCAAAGTAATGGCATGCCCCGCTTATCCAGGGTCTTTCAATTGGGATGTTGGTTAGGACTAGCAAATGTACGTTCAGTCTGCATCCATTCCATGGTCCTCGAGTGGCCTGCCAAGATCGAGGTACAAATTAGACACAAGCATATAAATTATGCCATTTGTAAATATTTTCAACAGTATGCCCCCAGTCCAGGGGTAATGGCGAAGGATTGGCAGTTGTATCACATCCCTTTTAAATTTAGACATGGATGCATGGAAGAGAGACATTGCTTTCAAAGATCAAGTGATTGAGTTATCCAAGTGCTCGAGTCGACGCGTTTTCCATTCAGTCTATTCGCGAGGTGGCACTCGTCATTGCGCTTGTACTATGGTCAGTCACACATGGGCATGTATGTTGATTTGATACATCACTCTTAAGGCCTCCTTTCGGCTGTTACCATAAGTCGTGTGACACGTTATTGAACAATTCACTCTCAAGGCCTCCTTTCGATTGTCGCCTTGAGTCACATGAGAAGTTTATCATTGGGCATCAACGTCAGCTTTCTGGGCGTTGCCCTTTGTTTGTTTTTCGCTAGTCTGTTGCAGTTGTCGCGAGTGCAGCCCTTGCATTCTTGTCTCGTTATTTGGTACAAGCCTGCACTTTGTAAACAAAGCGAATCTATAAGTAATAGGTAATAAAGCACATCACAATCAAGTAAGTGTTCTAATTCATAATCCATGCAATCAAATAATATCTAGCAAATCATATAGAATTTATCTAAAGGGGGTGATGTGTGTGTATGCCTACAATTAGTCATGAATAAAGTGCCTGGTTTGGACTTGTTCGGGATTGATTAGGATTGACATTGTGTTGCCCCCCATATTTGAAAATGAGGGGTTCGGGCTCAGCTTTCATTCTTTCCCTCGATCCTCGGCGGGTTAGGAGCTGTTCCGTGGCATTTAATCGCAGTGTCTTTATACTCTCCTGTCATATGCCCAGGATAGAGTTCGAACTCATCTTTCAATCTACCCCCTAATCCTTCAGTAGGGTAGGAGTTCATTTGTAGCGCATAGTCTCTGGCGCCTTTATATTCTCCCGGCGAGTACCAAGGGTATAGTGGAATCAAGGCGGTCTTTTAATCATCGTGCACCTTCACGCCTTGAGGATGCCATCTTCACGTCCTTTATACTCTCTCTCGAATCATGAGAGTTAGAGTTGTGGATGTCGTTATTCCGTCCTTTATACTCTCTCTTAAATCATAAGAGTTAGAGTTGTCAAGGCGAACGGTCGTGTCATTCGCCCTGGCGCTCCTTCTTCGCTCTGTTTCAAAGAGTAGGAGTCCGCCGTTTCGAGTATCGTTCTCAAACTCAGTTTTAGTCCTTACTTCACGCTTCATTCTAGCGGATGGAGCTTTTGGAAAGCGGTCGGATCACACTCGCTGAGGCATTACCTCATAATCCCTGATTTATGGGAAAATGTGGTCATTTGCAATAATCAATTCTGTCTCGTCCTGTCGACTCGTGGGGTGGAGTTTGGTCGAACATCGTGATATCGTTCCTTATACTCTCTCTCAAGTCATTAGAGTTAGGGTCACGGATCGAGTGGTCTTTAATCATGGCACGCCCATCACACTCGTCCTAGGTTTATACTTCTGTCCAAGCTCTGAGGATTAGAGTTAATCAAGCAAAAAGTCAAAAGACGTTTGCCAAAGCTTTGCATTCCTCCGATCAATCTATTGTAGGAGTGATTAGCACTGAACTTCATGTAACTCCTTTATTTGGATTCATATAATCTGGTGGCGTTAAGCAAAGGATCGAGCCATGTAGACGGTCGAACAACGTCCATTTGGGATCATATTCCTACTTTGAAATGCGAAATTCAACGCATAATTATGTTGATGTCTGTCACATGTGAGCCAAGGAGTGGATGGTCATCTCGGATCCACCTTAAGCTATACAATTTTTCTCAGGTGGGGGACATGGCTTTGTATGTGAGCAGCTCAGTCAGGCTCGTTATGGTATTGCTCCATGGCTCGATATGCGTGTGTTAGAAGTCTAATCGATATCAAATCATGGGTACCTACACCATCCACATATTTATCTAAGTTAATTACATCGATAACTCATGAAGCATGCAAATATAAGATTCATGGTTGAAGAATAATTCTGTTAAAGGAATGAGTATTAGTTTAAGAAAAAATGGCATTGCACGTCTTTTGTTGGTCCATTTTGCTTCATCCTATCCCTAGTAGGAGATGACTGCCCAAGTCTTTAGCTGATGAAGGGCATCTTTTCAAATTATCATGGGTCTCTTTTGAATCGCCTTCTTGCCCCCATGCAAAGGGTGAGGATTAAGTGTCATGGAGTCATGTCTGTACTGCTAAAAGTAGCACATCATCATATTGGTGCTAGGACGGTAGTTGGCAAGAGGACAATAGATCTATGGTTAAAAATGGGTCCATGCTTAAAGGGTCTTAGCCCCTTCCATGTCAGGAAGTTGGTTCGGGAGCCATAAGGATAAATATGCCTCATTTGTCTGCAGATATGCTTTCGATCCCGTGCCGAAGATAAAAGCTTATACACAAACAATCAATCAACATCCAGGTTTAAGTGTTCAAAACCCTCAAATCGCCACTCTTCCGGAAAGACTAAGGCAATTGGTCATGCAGGCTTATGATGTATCAGCATTGAATTAGATGATGTAATCACGAGCAATCCACACTTGAGTCTCCTATTGCCTCCGGCATTTGGAGCATGAGTTACTTGGCATATAATCGATCAATGGGGTGGAATTGTGAACCTTTATTTTCTAACTCCAAGATGTCTTTCTCAGAAGCTTCATTCGTGTACATCTCCCATCTAGTGGGAAGTTGATGAGTGCTTTTGTCTAATCATTCAGGTTGGTGTATTTAGCAATAGGACTCGTTGCTGTCAATCTTAGGACAACCTTCCAATGGAAGTAAGCAATGTCACCTTGCTGTATGCAGTCCACGCCACGGGAAATTCTTTATGGGGGTTGTCCATGAATCTCTTTCGGGTTCGGTCTCCAACACTAGATCAACTTCCATCTGATCAATGGTCGGAGTTTGTAATTTCTTGATTGGGATTATCTTCATCTCTTCTGGATTGTCGGAACTTTCTAACTTAGCTAGGTAACCCGCTTTCTAATTTTCTGTGTGCGGAATATGAGACATGTTGTAATGTTCCCATCCATCCATCAGCTCTTCTACCTGTTTTATGTAAGCTGCGAGTCGTAGTCCCTTCATTTGGAACGTACTTCGAATCAATACAACTCCAATGCTGGACTTAATGATGAGGGGCCATCTTCTTCATCTATTACGCCCTCTTCGGGAATGGTAAACTTAATGATGAAGTCGATTAATACTTTCCCCCATATGGAATTCTATAGGAGGGAATTGTGATCAAACTGTTTCAGTTTGATGTTTCGTTCGAGCAATCGTCCAGATGCCTTGGGTCGTTGTAGGACCTGTCGTATTGGCCAATCAGTGTGTATCACAATTTGATGAACTTGGAAATAGTGGTAGAGTTTCCTCGAAGCAATCATCAAACTGTAAGCAAGCTTTTCAATCTTTGGGAGTTGCTTCGTTATATGTCGTCCTCCTATATCCTGAATCTTCATCTTATTTGAGATCCATGTCTTCGGGCAGATCATCAAGCAACTCTTTGTGTGATGTTTCCTTTGCTTGCTAAGCCAATGCCTCCTTTACACTACATCTCATCAGGAGGGGAAGCATATTTGGATTCCATCTATGATGTGTAGCATATTCCATCTCGTTCCCAATCCAGTTTTGGTTGGGAATTTTAGAAATAGACATTAGGCTACAATTTAAGTTCTGAATTCTGTTGGAGCTGGTCGGTCTAGAACTTGATCAGATAATCTTGAATACGACAGCATAATTTACAAGACTTTAGTAATATTCATGCGTTATGTCATAACGGAAATAGGAAATAGAGAGCTGATGGCTGATTCATATTTTCTTTAATCTCGAGCTCTGATCACTTGACCAAGGTCGTATGGTGGCTGGTGAGCAGTCAAGTTGTTATAATATGGGAAGGGATCCATAGGTCCAATCACAGCATGTGGTGGTTTAACTAGTACCTAACTCTAGGCACCAAAGTATGCTGATCTAATCCTTATTTGATGGAAACCAGTTTTCGTCGATGCGGTTGATAGAAAATAGCCATTGCAAAAGTTAACCGAGTTTTTCGGGAGGTGAACTGCAGGACATATTTCATTCATCACGACTTACAACTGAAGTGTAGCTTTGGGATATTGGGATCCTTAGCTGCTTTCTGGTATCCCATTATTGACAATCATGGTCACTAAGATCATATGAATCATCTTTGAAGTAGTGCTCGGACTGTTCTACATAACTATCATTCGGTGCTCCACCGATTGGTCAGGTTTAAGTCACATAAATAAGGTGGTCACTACTCATTAGGGAACAACATCAGTTGCATTGCTGAAATCTATACACTATCGGAGTTCCAAAAGAGGAGGCTACTATTAGACAATCATTATCTTGTATACTGTCATTGATAGCAAGCTGAATCTGATTGACAACTCCTCATATTGAATAATATCGGCAAATACAGGTCATGGCTTTTGGAGGAATCCCAGTCGTTTCCATTTAGTTGTCATACTCTTTGACTATCCGTCTAATCTTCATTGACAAGCTTTGATGACTATTATTGGCCAAAATATACGTCGAGCCGAAGGCGAGGCCGTCAGCGGGTCCGGGCGCAGCGCCGGTAGGGGTCCGGGGCCTTTTATGAAATGATCAGAAAAATGTATTTTTTTTCCAAAAACAACTGTTTCGGGTCGGATCGGATCATGCCTTCAAGTGGCGGTTCGGAGATGTCTTCACGTTGGGTCGGATCGGACCAGTTCCTCCGATCTGGATCGGAGCATCGTGTAGCGACCCGAAAAATTCGACACTCGAATTATCGACTTTTACACAAACTGTGTCCCACTCGAGTATCGAATCTCCAGAAAGCTAGAAGAAAGAAGTTGGGGAATGAGAAAGATAAGATAGAAATATTAGAATAGAAGAAATAGGAAGAAGAAAATACAACACAAATCAGAGTCTCACGTCGCAGCGGAACAAAATATAATATAGAAAATAATCTTTATTGAGAGCTTGAAAATATACTTACAACATCAGAGTACATGAACACATCTGGACAGTTATAATAATCTGCCCTTATACAACACAGCGGAATATCATATGTCTGAATTCTTCTGGCCCGTCTCTTAACAGTTTTCGATAACCTGAACCTGTACACTCCGGGCTAACCCGAGCATTTACAAAACACCGGGTCAGTCTGGTGAACCAGAGTGAGATAAACTCGCACAGTATTAAGGGTGAATCGTCCAATCATGATTTCAAAGTTCAAAATCTTTCCAAAAGAAAAAGATAATCGTAAGACCGAATCCACACATAAACACGGACGGTTTTTACCTTACGATAACCCAAAACAATTTTGAAAACAATATCTCTTCTGATATTATAATAATGTCTAAATACAAGTAAATAACAATCTAGTGGAACGCTTGCATCTCACGCTCCACATATATAGTATACAAATCAAAACCGCTGGCGCTTATTGGAGATTGGATTCCAACTCTGACAAGGTATGGGACCACCTGCCGATCGTGTATCTCTAGAGACGAATACACTGGGTTCAACAAGAACGTCTTGCAACCCGGCCCACACATGACCGACCACTCATTTCGCTTGAGTGTATCCAATGTATATCACCGACGGTTGGGATCAGCAACCGCCTCCCGAAAAGGGACAGCATCGAATATTGATTAAAGAAGCAAATGGAATTCCTCTAGATAGGTGATCATACACCCTAATGGGAGCGACCCACATAGCCATGCTGCCTGCCCGATTTTTGTCATCTCCTGGTTGATGAGGCTTGAGGTCAGAGTTTCCATTACAGCACCTGGCCACCATTTACTTTGAATGCCACATCGTCAGATCCGCCAGATATCACACTGATTGACGTCCACAAAAATACTCTAGTTTATCTGGCTAGAGAATAACCATTTCTCCGCCATCAACTATGGTACGATTTGGAGAAATCAACGCATGTAATTCCTTTGGAAATACTCTGTCAGACACTCGTCCATACAAGTCATCCAAGAACAGGATGAACCGAAGGGCACTCCCCTACTGCATCCTAGGAATCACCCTACAGATCAGTAGCGAGAAGTCCTTGCAATCCGTAGATTCCAATCACGACAGAACCACTGTTGAAAAATCTCCGGTCGCTAAACCCGAGAAATCCAATCAGTAGTCCTTCCGCTCACGAAAATCAACGGTCTTCAACTGCCCTATCTTCAATGATCTTCTTTCACGTATACGCTAGTCGGAATGGTTTTCGAATATAAATTCGATCCCGGTCTTTCCGTACCAACGATCGTATGGGTCCACTTTGATAGTCGGTGTTTTAACTATCAAATAAATAACTGTTTGAACAACATGAGTTTGCCAGTTCAGTACTAACACTACAGGGCCCCTTTCAAACCGATTAACGATATTTAATCTTAAACTCTTTAAATATTTCATCATTGTAAATGTAACTCATTTGATATATACGATTTCAAACTTCAAAGTTATTTCACTTTCATATCAAATCCTTTATTTTCTTATCGTTTCAAAACCCTTTTACTATTTTATTCCTCATTTATCATATTGGAAAATGATTCCTCTTTTCCAAGTGAACAATGTTGTGAAATCTTCTTTATTTTATCACCTTGGTATAATAACCAACTATCTTATTATAAACCATTTTCAAAACTTAGCGTTTCAAATTTCCTTTTATCTTGAAAATACCATTTCAGACTTTCATTAAAACTCTTTTATTTCCCTTGCTCAGGAAATACCATTTATATAGTAGGTCTTTGACATTTTCTCTCCTCTATTACTGGAGTCGTCCACTTATAAATTCTCGATCCTTTTTCTTACATTCCATTATCCTTTCTCATACGGCACCAGATTATCTTCACCTTCTCATTTCGAACTAATATCACCCTCAGATAATCCCGAAGTCGTTCAAGTTGGGGTATTTAATTACCTCTCAGACCTTGATCAACAACGTTCCTACCTTTAGGTAGACATCAGTTATAATTCAAAAATGCCTCATTTAACCATGAATTTTACTTTATATACTTCTTTCCTTGGAAACTCTTATTTTCAATAATATTTCTAAATCCCTTGATAATGAATTTAAATATTCCGTCTCCTTTTCTTCTTTAAATAATATATTTGATGCTCGGATTTTTGTCAACCAAATCATAGCTATCATATTAACAAACTTCAAAATAACTAGTTAACGATATAATTAACTTAAATAATTTCTTTTAAATTATCTCCCAAACGATTATTCAAATTTATATCATCAAGTAAATTTCCACTTGCTCGCTTATAAATCTGGTAAATTTCAGATTTTCTTTTATAAAACCAATTTATAAGTTCGATAAATAAATAATAAATATTTTTCTTTTTACAAATTCTAATTCAAAATAATAGATTTAAAAATCCATTTCCAGTTATAAAACAATTTTTATAACTCTAACTTGTTGATTTACCTGACGGTATATCAATATTGGCCCTGTACCGTCAATTACTCCACCAACGGTGCCCATTCGTTTAAAACAACCAAATAGTGAATTTCAAATCAATATTCTACCATCCAAACAAACCAATTCAATTCAAATGGATAATGGCCTCATAACAATCTAGACTGATGATTCAATGTCAAACAAATTATCTCACACTACCACGGCAATTCACACAATCCCGTCGATTTGGTTTACTTTATAAACATGACCAATTACTTTGAACCAGTGGCCAAAATAACAGTTCAGTTTATCATTGAATTTTAAACAACGGTTTACTTCTGGAATTAAATCCATTTATATACATATATATACATATATACGCATATATAAGCAAACAATCACAATCGATCATGAACAACCATAACACACGATAACACCAACTTATATAAAATATAAGTGGATAGATCTGAGTGAGTTTAACTCACCTGGATTGGTTCGTCGATAGGTCAGCCCATTTCAGTCGAATTAAACTGTGTTTAATTCATTTGAAAAATCCTGCTGCTACCTGCCCTGCTCAGCCCTCATCCATCGTGTCGTGCTCGTCTTTAGGGTCACGGTGTTTTTTCGTTTCGTCTGAATCTGATTCCGTGAGTACTCGTAATTAATATTTGAAGTTTTTAAACATTCAACTAAGTAGAGTTAAATTAAAAAGGGAAAATAAAATAAAAATTGGGCCTTACCTACCATCGTTCAGCCCATCATTTACCAACCCGACCCGCACCATCCTCTATACCCTAAAACTACCGTCCCTCCTTTCATTCTTCTTCATACGCCGCCACAAAAATATTCCAGAGAAAAGAAACCCTACCACCGAAATCACTCCATCGCTGCTCTCTCCGACCACACAGATCGCAACGCCCTGCTACTGCATCGACCTCATCCAGTTGCTCCGCCGCCCATCGTGTCCCACGAAGACGAGACCGAGATTCAATTTGAAACTGACCGAACCCTAGCTACTAAAAAGCTAAGTATTTTTTTCCCAAAGTTTAATTTCTGTTTTGATTTTCCTTCTTGATTTTGAATTCGGGCTTTCCTTGTTTGCTGCGTTGATTTCGTTTAGCACCCACCCTGTATTTATACTAGAACCGATTACACTGATTTACGAATGGTTAAATCCTAGCTTTTAGATTGAGCTGTTACTAGATTTTTAGGCGTTTACTTCTTCATTTCGGCTCTGCCATGAATTGTCGAACTGTGTGTGTGATTGATGTTTGATCTTTGCGTGGGTTTTGACAGTGAACAGTTCGGTTCTTTGTGATGGATTTTATGTGTTACCCCTGATCAGAATTATACCCATATCGAGTTGTTCCTATGTGGATTTTGTGGCAGTATATTTTTGACTTGTATTGTCAATGTTCCTGTTTGAAATCTTGGTTCAGTTTTTATAGATTGAGGCTTATACTTAATTGCGGCTATTCCCTAGTTGATTTGAGTCATGCTATGTACCTATAGCAGAACAAATTTCATTTTCTGAATACATATCATCAGTTTCGATTAAAGATAAAAAAATTATAACGATTCCTATTTCACCTTAAATACAGTGCAGGATTTCTTGGTTATCTACGCACATGTATACAACATATTGACAGTTGAACGTATTGTTTCTTGAGTGAGCACTGTTCTTGATTCATGTGGTCTACACAAGTTAAATTTTATATAATTTCTGTGCAAGCTATATTGGTGATTTTGTCTATTCAATTCGCAGATTTGATTTGCGATATATATGGTAGAACAGATTTTCTGTCATTTTGATTTTTTATTAGTTGGTCATATAAAATTGCAGATTTTCTGTTGTATTATCTTCTGATTGTCAATGTATGTAGCTGTTGAATTGCTGTCTTCTTTAACTGTATAGAATTGGTGTAAGATTCGATTCATTGATATATGATTATACATATACCTATCTGTTTCGATTTTATAACTTGATGGTACAATACATATGCATTTGCTTTGCTGTAAATTCTGAGTTTTCATGTGGTATCTTTTTTTTTTCAAATCTTTCAACTTCAAATATATTTATATTTATTAGCTACTCATAGCTCTTGTTTTTTCTCTTTCTTTACAGGAGGATCGCTGATGACAGTGGTGATGGCTGCGCCCAACCAAGGGAGATTTGATGTCATAAATTCATTTTTTTATCCTTCTGTTCTGAGTTGTCGTATTGAATTGCAACATCCTTTGTTTGTTCAAAATGGATTTTGCACATGTATAGATTCGGTTAGGAGTTGTTTATTTAACTCGAGATCTGGACATTTATTTCTGTAGATTCTCTTCCATTTTTATATGTATGGAAATATCGATTGTACAATGAAACTTTCTGTATATACATGAGTTGTTTGTACAATGTCATAAATTCACTTTTATTTTTGTTCCTTGCAATAGACAAACATCTTTAATAGTTAACTCGATTGCTTTTAGTATTGAATGTACATTTTGTTTTGTTTTATTTTGCATCGACCGAAATGTGTGTTGGGTTTCATATTTTATTTCTAGTTAGTTTGTATTTTTAAATTTTCGTTATGGTTTCTTCTAGCAGCTTAGTTGACTTGTTTATTACGACCATTCTAGATCTTATAAAATATCTATATAATATAATATAATTAAAATTCAAACAATTGAAGTAAATAAAAATAAAAATCGAGTATATTCAAATGGAACATCGTAAAATTCCAAATAAGACCAAGACAGATTTTTCAACTCGATATTCAAAAATTTGAGTTAACGATATCAAAACATATAAAAATCTTTATTTAAATAAATAAAATAATTTCAATAAATGGTCAGAAAATACGGGACGTTACACATCGTCAGCTGATCGGTACGTGCGCCCCTCCTACGGTTCGGTTCGGGTTCACTCTTCCAGGTCGGATCGTGGTGTCACCCTTGGGTCGGTGGTATACTCATCTGCCTTATCCGAACCGGTTATTTTGATCCCAGTTACTTCGATCCGAGCCGGTTACATCGATCTGAGTCGGTGGCCTGTTTATCTACTGCGTCCACACCAATTTCCATCCAATCCGACCTTTTGCTCGATCCGATCCGCAAGGCCTGTGCAGCTTTTTTAAAATCTACTTCGGTATATCCAACTTTGACTTCCGATCAAAACGCTGTTGATTCATCACATCTCCAACTCCTTCGACCCATCTAAGCAGCAAGCGACTCTTTCAGAATTGAATACGGATCTCCCCTCCATTGACTATGACATCCATTAGTAGATGAGGAGATCTATGTTTGAGAATCAATCCTTTCTCAGTGAAAGCACCAAAATGTTAGACCAAAAAATGGCACTAACACCCAAATGAATAGGATTTGTGAAGAATAATAAGAAATCATGTACGAAAAAGCAAGAGAAATCAATCAACACACATGATTTATAGTGGTTCGGCGTTAATGAGCCTACATCCACTTTATAGTTCCTCATTTCATTCCGGAATTACAATTACACTGAATATTTACAATCAAACACTCAAATACAATGAATCATTCTCTCCGAATTCATTGTTTTCATTGGATAATAAGGAGGTTATTTATGGAGGAATTCGGCCATGCTGCCATGAATAAATGAAGTGCCAAAAAGTCCCCCAAAATGATGCGTTGTATGTGTATTTATAGGTAGAAATTTGGTTAGGGTTGAGTGGCCACGTGGCAGAACATAGTGAAATGGTCTTTAACTGCCCAGAATTCGGTTAGGGTGAGTGACCCGATCCAGGTGGCCCGATCCGGATGACTCGATCCGGATGACCCGATCCGGATGACCCAATCCGGTTTACTCGATCTGCTTTGGTCGGTCAGAAATATTCGCTTTAGCTTGATCCAAAATGATGGAATCCAACCCAAGGCTTATGTGCGCAGAAATACGAGTTTTCCATCCTTTGTTACTTCGTCCAAGCAGATGCCGATCTCTGCCAGTTCATACTCAATCCCTGAGTGGCCTTCCTGATAGAGTTCTTGGGCTTTGGATAGTCTGGTCACAAAGCAGGCTAATAGATATTAACTTTGTTTTAAAAAAATAAAAAATATATTTAATTATATATGATATTTATAAATTAAATAACACAGGAAATTTAAGTAAATTTATAAACGGTGTTTATAAATGAAATGGAATGATTTTCATTGGATAATCAGGGAATTGAATTGAACTGAATTTATAAACGATGTTTATAAATGAAGTGGAAAAATTATCATTTGATAATCTGAATATTTAAATTCAAATAGGAATTTAAAAGTAAATTGGGAAGTGTTTTGAAACAAAACGATTGATTATATTTCAGAATTCAGAATATAAGCTGAATTGAGAAAGATTCAGCGGGTTTATAATTTAAATTCGATTATATCGTATTTTATAAATAATTTATTTATAAAAGGAATTCGAATTAAATATAGAAGATCGAAGTATAAATAAATATATTACCGAGTAAGGAAAAATCGACAATTATAGATAATCGAAAATATTGTGCTGAATTGGGAAACTGATTTGATATATATTAAAAATATATTAGAATGGAGTTGAATTTATTATAAACGAAGTTTAAATGTTTATATATATATATTAATATAATTAAAACAAACTCGCCGCAGCGCGGTTGTTCGTAAATTGGCGTTTCAAACTTTAATTGAGTATACATAACTCAATTTAAGTCGGAATTCTATGAAACAAGAATCGATAGGACCGATTGAATAATAGATTTCTAATGGAAGAGAAAATTTTGAATTTCGTCGTATATATTTTGAGTTATGTCAAAATCAAATTTTCAGAAAAACAGCGCCATAATCGTTTAAAACCATAACGGTTTATTTAAATAAATTAAAGGATTTTAAGCAAATAAAATCCGAATTGCTATTTAGAAAAATTCAGATTTGAGTTATAAAATATATCTGGACTGAAGTGGAGTAATGAAATGATTTTTGAAACAAAAATCAGATTTTTGTTAATTATTAAATAGAATTAACTAATTTGAAGAATAATCAGTTATTGGATTTTTGAATTGAAATTGAGCTTTGGATAAGTAAATTGGGTTTGTATATTTATATTCGAAATCGAATATGAAACCTGAGTCGAAAATGGAATTCGATTGGTAATAAGCAAGTTAAAATTATATTTGAGCATGATATGTTCAAACAGAAAGTGGAATAAGCAAAAGAGCTAATTAGAGAATTAATTAGCAAATTGAATTAAAATGGCCAGATTCAGTTGGAATAAAATGTAAATGGACGTATGTGGGTTAGACAGGTATGTAATGAAGTATATGAAGATTATAATTTGTGTGCTCGATAAAAAGGTACATGTTTAAATTCCATATGAGATTTTATGCGCCGAATCGGCAAGCCACTTGGCTTTTTGATTTTCTTTTTGAATTGAAAGGGCCAAGAGAGGCGAGTTGAGGTTTGAACTATCGACCGGTATAAAGGAGGTTATGGCAAAAATTTCTGGAAATCTAAGGAGTTAGAACATTTTTAAGAAGATTTGATAATTAGAAATCGATATGTCGATGTATATAGAATTCGATAATGAAACGAAATTAAAATAGAATGTTATAAACAAAAAGGAAATAAATAAATTTAATCTGATAAACATATAAAGAGAAACGTTTAAAAGATATGGATAATTGGTTTAATATGATGTTGATTATTCGAGGTAAGTGGTTTTATCTGTTTTGAAGTTAAGGAGGTTTTTAGTCAAGGTCTGAGATGTAGTTATACCCCAACTTGATTGATTTCATTTTTAACCGATAAATAGCAAGATCCAGTCTCAAAGATCAATGGCTGAATAAAAGATGGTTGAATGAAATATTTTGGGTTGTATGTAACGATGTTTTACACAACATTCGTTTTAACCCAAATAAGTGGAATTTTGGAAATATAATAATATATATTTCCTGAGAGTAGAATTAAATGAGTCGAGCAAGAGATAAGTAATTGGAACGTTATCCAATTATAAATAGAAAATATTTTCTAAGTATAGAAAATAAAAGAAGGCGAGATATGGAAATGTGTTCCAAACAGCGTAAATGATCAAGATGATTATAAAAAATATTTGTTTAACAAATATTGATAAGGAAATGGAGAAGTGATTTTAATTAATGAAATATCAATTAAGGGGCCCAGTGATTTGTTTGTTGCCTTGAAAGGATGTTTGTTTTTCTTCGATGGTTAAATAACCGACTATAGAACACTACAACAAAATGACCCTATTACAACGGTGGAAAACAGTTGTAAAAGACCTTTTACAACGGTGGAGCCACCGTCGTCTATTAAGAAATTGTAATAGACTGAAATCTTTTACAACTTCTATACACCGTTGCGACACCGTTGTTAAATGTATATTTTACAACTGTTTTCCACCGTTGTAGTAATACATATTACAATATTGTTGCACTATTGTAGTAATATATATTACAATTTTTTTTCACTGTTGTAGTAATTCCTAATACAATTAATTATAACAATATGATTTTTGTTTCGTTATACATTAGATTTCATATAAAAATAAATATTTAAATTGAATAAAATGATACTACACTAAACTGAAATAATCAATTAAATATTTTATTTCAATATTTGAATCAGTACAACTTTGTGATCCACTATCGTACAATTCACTTTTACATAATACAGTCATAATAATACATACATTCCTCACTACAAACTGATCGCTCAACAAATCCGAGGCAGACGGTCTAGCTCTAGGCTTAGCAATGCATCGTTCTATGAAGGCCTTGATTTCTGCATACAAACTGATCGCTCAACAAATCTGCATACAAACAGCAACTCTAGCATCAAATGACAGCAGCAGCAGAAGGAATGCAGAAAGATGAATGAGCAGAGGATTGAAACTTCCATCTACGCTGCAAACGCTTGATCTAGAACAGCTCCAAAAAACCACAGGCAGATAAGCAAGGTCTCAACGCATAGATAAAGCACCAAGCCAGACAGAAAATACAGGCTACTAACAGAAAGCAATAACCAAGATGCAGAAGGTTGAATGAGGCAGATGATTGAAGATACTTGGATCATGAATGTACTGTCAGCAACCTGAAAACAAACAACACAGAGGACTTGGCTACTATCCACATCCAGCAACAAGCAATAACCACAAAAAACCACAAAGAAAAAGATAGACCAAAGAATCCACACCAGCACCCTGAAACTCCCACGAAAACAACACCAGACAATAAACTCTCAAAGGATCAAGAAACAGATATCAACCAACAGTATCACCCGACACACATCCACCACCCAGAAAAACAAGATGACACACACAATAGACATCAAATACTCACAGCACCCAAGAGCTAGAACCAACGGAATATAGCTCCACAAAACAGATCCAAGCAAATCCAAAACTTACTGTATTCAACACGCTTTCAACCGAAGATAGCTGTAAATAGGCAGGCCATAGGACAAAAGATAGACTAGTTAAGAAGAGGAGGATCCATCAGGAAACAGATCGAGGGAAAGAAAAGAAAGGTGAGTAAAGAATATGCTGCAAAACGAGGATCTGAGGGTAAAATTAGGCAAAGCAAACACAAGGGACACATAGTCAAAAGATCGACTAAGAGGAGAAAACCAGAAAGGAGGCGGTCGATTAAATAGAGATAGAGGAAGAAAGGCGAGCTAAGGGATAATGATTAAGCAACACGATTGAGTGGAACCTGGCGGTAGAGCTCCTACCCACGACGATGAAAGCTAGGGATAGAGGACGGAGAGAGAGGGGACAAGAGGAAGGGATACGACGAGGAAAAGAAGAGCAGAAAAGAGGAAACTGAGGAAGAGAATGGGGCGGCGGAAACCCTAGTCAACATTGTAGGACAGGAAAGCTCGATTACGTTTTAGTTTTTGATTTGGGGAAACGAATGGATGGAGGCATGTTGATATTGATTTAGGGAAAGAATGGGTGGACGCAATTGTTAAAAAAATACGAAGTAGGTCGGTGCTAATTTTTTGGTTTCCCGCTTAAACTTGAAGTAGTTGGAGCCAATTTTTTTGGTTTTTCGCTTAAAATTTGGATTGAACTATTAAACTATCCCTAAAAATAGCTGCAGCGCGAAGCTATTACTTATTTAATATATGTTTTTATCATTAATTTAGATTATTATTTCAGCTAATTATAAATTATTATTATTATTTACTGCCGATTTTTAACATACAATTGTTACTTAATTAACAATTACTTATTAAAAAATATTATATACTAAATATTAATTACTACTAATAGTCATGATTAATTATAAATTAAATATTTATTAATTGTTATTTACTTATTGATTATTAACCGCTGATTTGTTATTACTTACTAATTAATTACTAGTACTTAATAATGAAGTAGTTATAAATAATTATTTTTAATTAAATATTTAATATTTATATCTTGATTATTATTTAATAATTACTAATCGGTTGTTAATTAGTAATTATTAGTAGGAATTATTTATTTATTGATGTATTTTTAATTAAATATTTAATATGTATTTATTGATTATTAATTAATAATTACTAATTGGTTGTCAATTACTAATTATTAGCATGAATTATTTATTTATTGAAGTATTTTTAATTAAATATTTAATATTAATATATAGGTTATTAATTAGTAATTACTAATTAGTTGTTAATATTAATTATTAAAAATTATTTAATAAAAATATTAATATTAAAATATAGTCATATATTACAACAGTAAAAAAATAAAAGTTGTGATAGGCTTTTATTACAACTATCAAAATAACACAGTTGTTAAAAATAAATTTATTACAACTTTTCTGGAAAAAAGTTATAAAAAACATTTATTACAACGGTGCTTTAACCACGGTTGTAAAATTAAAGTTGTAATATGGCGTTTTTGTTGTAGTGGAAGTATTTGCCAGTATCGTTGTCAATATGGAGAGACCGGTTGGATTATTATTCGAGAACCACTCCATATTGGCAGTAGCATTGCGAATCAGATTATATGAAGATAATCGAAGACGGAGTAAAGTGCAAGGACTTTTTCTATTAATAGAAATTGTGCCTTCGGTTTCATTCAGTCCCAGAACGAAGTGTATGGACGAATGTCTGACAGAGTATTTCCAATGATCGCATATGTTGGTTTGTATAAATATATATGGTGGCGAAGAATTTATTCTCTTAGCATAATATCCAGAATATATTTGTGCAAATCAATTAGTGATTAACGGATCTGACAATGTGACATTCAAAGTGATTGTGCTATCAAGGAATGATAAGAAATCGTAGCCTCAGGCCTCAACAACCGGGAAATGACAAAAATCGGGCAGGCAGCATGGCTATATCGGTCGTTCCCATTAGGGTGTATAATCACCTATCTAGAGAAATTCCTTTTACTTCTTTAATCTATCGATGTTGTCCCTTTTCGGGAAACGGTCGCTGATCCCAACCGTTGGTGATATGCATTCGATACACTCAAGCGAAATGTGTGGTCGGTCATGTGTGGGCTGGGTTGCAAGATGTACTTGTTGAACTCAGTGTATTCCTCTCTAGAGATAAACTATTGGAAGGTGGTTCCATACCTTGTCATGTTGGAAATCCAATCTCCAATAAGCGCCATTCGGTTTTTTTGATTTTATATTATATATGGAGCGTGAGATACAAGCATTCCGCTAGATTCTATTTATTTGATGTAGACATTATTATAATATCACTGGATTTGATATCAAAAATATTTTTGGTTATCGTAAGGTAAAAGCCATTCGTGTTTATGTGTGGATCGGTCTTACGATCATCATTTCTTTCGAAAGGATTTTGAAAGTTAAACAACTGGTTGGAGTTTACTCACACCAGTCCCATGACTGACCCAGAGTTTATTTTGTTTTTTCCCTAAACTCTTGGGTGCCCAAATTTGTACAGGCAGTCAAGTAGTCGGGATTTTTTAGATTCATTTGGAAGAGCTGGAAGAAGGAGGCTTCACCAGTTAGCTATAGACTATCATATTTCCGCTGTGTACTATGTTGTATCTAGAAATAGGTGTTTATAACTGTTCCAGAAATAGCTGTTGTGCTCTGATAATGGTATGTGTATTCAAAACATATTTGTATTTCAAAAGTTATGTTATTTAATATATTTTATTCGTTCCGCTGTGAGTTTGTGATCTCCGTTTTCTTCTATTCTATTATTTCTTTCTTTCTATTCCTCATCCTCTAACTTCTTTCTAATAATGATTCGTATTTCTGTGCAATTTGGGTTGAACGTGTGGTGTTATTAGTCAACTCAGATAGTACGGATTTGCGGGCCATTACATACCTTATATATTTCTTGTTGTCTTGCATTTAATATAATACTTCTTATGTATATTTCTTTGTCATTATCGTTATTGTCCTTATCTTGTTTTTCTTAGATAGGAAATGTTGAGCAACTATGCTGGATGGAAGAAAGAACAAGATTTATCTTCGTTTCTATGTTTTTTTAATTTAAATTGTAGTAACGTATGATTTTTTTTAGTATTTTGTGTATTGCTGTTTTATGTACTACTATCGTGGATGAACTGTCTGAGTGTGATCTTACTTGAGAAAGTACATGATTAAACTGTTTTGATTTTGTTTAAGAAATTCTAGTATAGCATGTGTATTACTCAATTACAGATGAGGATATTTCGGATTTTTTCTTATATTCGAAAATATCTGGATTTGTTTTCTGGATGCGGATATTTTCGGATATCCGGAAAACATTCGCGGATGCGGATACAGATGTTGTTTTTTATATATTCGCGGATGTCGGATGCGGATTCAGATTTAAATTTTCGGATGCGGATGCAGATATAGTCATATTCGCATCCGTTTGCGTTCGTTGACATGCCTAAATACGAGTGGGTTTTGCAAATCTGCGTGTGATTGCCGATGGAAAAAAAATGGGGGCTCAATCAAACTCAACAGGTCAGGTTAAACAAATAGGTCAGGTAACAACCGAAACCAAAAACATCTGATTGGAGATAGGAAAGAAGGCCCTTTGGGGACCAATTTTCGGTCATTCAGGGATATTTTTCCCTAAGCACAACGAGGGGAAATAAGTCCAATCAACAAAAGTAGTTGTCAGAGGACATAAACCTCCTTAAAGGGATGGGAATTTCCCGAGGGGAAAACTTTCCCTAACACTTTTTTGCATTTTGGTCAAAAGCAAATTTTTTAGGGTGGAAATTCGACCTTTTCGGTCAAATACTTCATAAAGACTCGACGGAATACTTCATAGGGGGACGCCTCTATCGCTTCGTCCACCCAAGGGCTGTCCTCGCTTGATAGAGTCTACCTTGAAAAAATGTTAGCATTTGTTATAAATTACCGACATATATCTAAGGTGAAGCAAAAGTTGAAATTATCCATTTCTAATCCCTTGCTGTTTAGCAAGAGATCTCTAATGGAATTTTTTTAAAATATATATTAAAGAAATTTATATTCGTTGGTAAAATGTCGGTAAAAAATTTTAAAATTAGATTTAAATATATTGACAAATGACGGTAAATTGTCGAAGAACTGACGTTAAATTCCATCGCAAAATGGTTACTAAAATACCGACATGAAATTTACCAAGCAGTGTTATTCGTCACTAATCCGTCGCTAATACATGTTTAGCGACGAATTCGTCCGCTGCAAAATCAGTGTTTTATTGTAGTGTATATTGGAAAACACATTCATAATTAAATCTACTAGATAGTTTTTGCCATTGAATATGATATAATTTACGGGAAATGGCGAGGCTATTTGATGATTAAAAATCCAAATAGCAGCCATAGTTTGAGGAAATTTAAATAGCTTTGATGGCAAGGCAGTGTCAAGTATTGATGGGAAATTGAAAATCGTAAGTGTGTTTTCAAGATAAACCTTGTGAATGGTAAGTTGTGTTGTTTAAATATGGGGTATTATGAGTTGATTAACATGCTTAAATGTTGGTCTAAAACTAGGTAAATTCAAGTTGGAAAATTTTGGTGTTAAATTTTAATATGTTGGGAAACTTTGAATACCATGTTATTGCTTCCCAAAATCAAGAAGTTCTTTAAGTAATAAAAATTAAGATAATCAACTTGTAAAAATAATTTGATGGTATATCAATTAAGCAAATTGCGAGGACACAATTTAATTAAAGAGGAGACTGTAACAACCAGGATTTTTAGGTACCCACGGAGTACATATTTGTTGTATTTTTTTATTCTAAAGCCAATATATAGTGATACGAGTCCGTAGACCAAGTCATATAGTATTTTAAATAAAGAATAAAAATTTGTGAATTTATGAATTTAAGTGTTTTGGAATAAATTATATAACTTTGTTATAATAAGAAATTTATTCCAATATTTAATCACAAGATCATATTTAATGATTATGTGGATATTGGAATTATAATATTAAATAGCAGTCAATATTTCAGGGAAAAATATTTTTCAGCATTAAAGATAAACAGTTGGTTGAAATAATTATCAAACTACAAATTTAGGGTTTTGAATACAAGTTGTATCCGTGTCAACAATGAAGATTGAGAATTGTGTTTTAAATTATGTTGATAAACTTAGATTAATAATTCAACGTTGGATTATGTGAATTGCTGTAGAGTGAACATAGGGCTTTTAAATAAATAATCAATTAAAATATAATATTTGGGTAATAATTAATGTGATAAATTATTAGCTTAGTTGTTCGACTTGAATATTTGGTTAAACTGGCGTTTTGTGGTTTGATGGTGGAATTTAAGCACACTTAAGTGATTAAATTGAGGCTTGTGTAATTAACTGTGAAATTGAGCTAAAATTGTGTAATATTGAATTTTGTGAGAAATTAGCTCTTTACAACATTTAAAAATATTAATAAGTGTTAATATATATTGTAGTATTGAAATAAAAAGAGTAAATGTTTTCTCGTGAAATAATTAATGTGTAAAAGCATTTTTATGATGGTTTGATGACAATAGTTGTAAATATTTGGTTAGTAAAACAATTTTGGAATTTTGGTTAATAATATATGGTATGGTGTAAACAATAAATAGCTAGAGTTGTTGAAATTAATAATAAGTATAAAAATATATGTTTTATCATGTTTAATGATTTATTAAGTTAAAAAATGAGTCATTTTTAATATTTAATTTCTTTGTGTTATAAAGATTACACAAATATAAGCAAATGATTATTTTTTTCAAACACATTTATATTGGGGTACTATGTTGAATTAATATTTAAATTTGGTGTAAAAATGTGCTTATGTATTTTATTTTGTGCGTTGGGTTATGAAATTTAACACATCTCGATTAGTGGGTGTGTGTGTTTAATAGTTTGAGATTGTGCTAATAATGTTCGATTGAGTGCAAAGTGTGTTTTAACTCATTAACATAGTCTAATTATATTTAATTAACATAATTAACTTATTTTGGACTTTAGTTAAATATTTAGCCCATTTCCCTTTATTTGGATCATTTTCTAGAGATGGCTAGAGAAAAAGATACGTATACTTTTCTCTGCCTCCTTCTTCTTTTATGAAAACACAATGAAGAGGAATGGCTTTTTTCCCTCTTTCTCGCTCTCAAATACATTCATGCTCCAATTTCTAGTGTTAGTGAATCTAGCTTGCTCTCCATTCATTTCTTGGCCTAATTCAAGCTAGAGATTCATCTCAAGTGATGTAAAATCTAAGATTGAAGTTACTGTAAGTTTTAGTAAGTAACGGTTGTTGCATGTCTTTCTTTTTGCTGTTCTATGCTTCTATTTGGCCTCCTACAACTCCAAATAAAGGGGATTTTGCTTAAAAATCCAATCAAGGTGAGTCTTAAGACTCACTCATCCTAATTTACTATTTTATTATGTTATCAGTATAAGATTCTCTCCGTCGTTTGAAAATACGTAACTTTTCTGTGTTCTGTTGATCAATTTGCTGCTATGCTGAAATCACATCCAAACCCTATCTTTGGGATGCTATAACTCAGTGGTTTTTCTATGAATGCATGTGCAAAATTTCATCTCAGTCCGACGCCATTAAGCTACCAGAACATGGCCTGGAAGTTGTGGTTTCATCAGGATTTCAACTTGAAGCTATGTTCATAATGTGGGTTGACCCACGTGTAACAACCCAGAAAATCTAAACCAATTTAAAAAATTTTAATTGGCTATTTTAGTGGATTTTAAATATTTAAAATAAATTATTTTAAATAATAGCGATGAAAAGTATGTTTGAATCGACGTTTGAAAATAAATATAATTATTTTTAATTATAAACAAGGCCTGAAATGGCGCGGCAGTTTCAAAATTCGAATTCAAACTTTGACTGACTGTACTGGGTGCAAAATAAAACAGATTTTAGTGAAGCCAAAAAATTTAAATTTGTTAGTGAATATCTTTCAAACGAATCTGAAAAATCGAAGTTTCGTAGCGAGAATAAAAAGTTATGGCCAAATGAATTTTCAGAAAGGTCGCTATAGAGAATATATAGCCCTTGAAAATAGAAATTTTGTAAACGACCTCAGAATTCGACGAAACCGCTTTTGTTGGGTCCGGGATGTCAAATTATTACTAGGTTTCAAATTTCATAATTTTTGAAGGTAGTATGTGAGCGTGGCAAAGGAAAACGTGTTTGGTTGATTTCAGTTAAATTGGATCGACCAGAAAAGGGCCATCTTTCAAACGATCTCAGAATTCTACGAAATTAGTTTTGTTGGGACCGTGTCGTCAAAACATAGCTAGATTTATTTTTCTGGAATTTTTGGGGGTCAGTATGTTTCCCCAGCAAACTGAAATGTACGTTCAAAACAAATATTGAATGTTTTATATTTTAATTTGAAGAAAAACTGACTGTAACAGTCGAATGGGCTTACGAAACATATTCCATTGGGTTCGGAATGGGGGTATTTAGCTAGGGGAGACAGTCGTTGGGTTTGAATTGGTGTTCGTATGTGGAAAGGGGTATTTTTGGAGTTTATAAAATTAAATTTATAAATAAATAAAAAACCGACCAATCAGATTTCATCTCCCCGAAACCCCTATTCACGGACGACGATAGCGAACTCCACCCTTCCCAGCCATTTTCCGGCGATTCGTCTCACCAAAACCCACTGCCCCTTTGGAGATTTTTGAAGAACTCTCCGCAGGCTTCCAATCCATACCAGATTTATCCTCCCCCGTGGCGTGAATCTCGAGATCTGAGCCTCGAAAATCCACCACTTTCAGCCGCCATGGAGCACAGGAGGCGCCGTCGATCTGCACACCGCCACCAGCGACGGGAAGCTCCTTCCGAGCTCTTTCAAGTTGGGAAGGCCGACCGTACCCTAACGCGCCGGTCGGCGCGAAAAACGAGACCCTAGTTTTGAACGCTTTCAGAAAGGTATCAGTTTTTCTATTTTAAACTAATTATAGCACTTCTAAGCGCTACGGATTTTGACTTCACAATAAAAATCATATCTTTTTCGTTTCTTGTCGAAATCCAGTGAAACAAGAGAGATTGGACTCGTGTGGATGTCTTCTACATTCTAGAAGAGACCGGATATTTTTCTGAGCCTTCTACAATTTTTGGTGGAGTGGAAAAGCAATGTGAGATTTTTGAATTATAAACGATATGGAAATAACGATGTATAAATTATATAGTTGAAGTATGAGTTATATGTATAAGCGTTGTATAAGTTGTATGTTCGATGTATAAGTTATATATGCGTTGTAAAAATGATATATGCATTGAAATAAATTGAAATGGTATTGAAATGAAATCGAAATATAGTTATATACGTATATATATATATATATTCCCCTCGTCCACAGACCATGGACGATTTATATTGGTTGTGATATTGTTTGGAGTATTGGTTGATGTGAAAATTTGGTGAATATCATGAATGGTTGATTTGAAATGATTGATTGTGGTTGAAATCCCAATAGGATTAGTATATGGGAAAATTCGTCTGTGTACGAACTAGATATTGAAAATCCCCATTGTCAAAAGCTGCGAGGCTTTAAGGTAGAGCGAGGAGCCGTACTAGGGACGGTGCCGGTTTTAACTACTCTGTCGTTATGCTGCCGGAATTTTCTGAAATATTTCTGTGTTTGATTTAAATTCATGTGTTGAATAGAAATTCAAGTGTTGAAATAAAATTCATGTGTTGAATAGAAATTCATGTGTTGAATGGAGTTCATGTATTGAATAAATTCTTTGAAAGATAAAAATAACATTTTTACCTTATATATAAACTATATAAAATACTAGTCTTTTAAATAAATTGTTTTACATTAAAAATAACATTTTTACCTTATATATAAACTGTATAAAATAATCGTGTTTTGAAATAATTTTTTTTTACAATAAAGCCACATTTTTAGTATATATATATATGAACTATAGAAAGATTCATGTGTTGAATAAAGGACTAGAACGATAAAAATCATATTTTTATCGTATGTGTGAAGTCGGAAACATTCATGTGTTGAATATATATAGATTGAACAATAAAATCTACATTTTTATTGTGAATATGAAGTGTTAAAAATGGTGATGTGTTGAAATAAATATCTGTTGGATAAAATATCATTTTTATCAAATATATGAAGTGAATATGGTTTTGAAATCTAAGAATGAATTATATTTAAATATATATGTATATATATAAATAAATAAATAAATAAAATCGAATAACGAAGCTGCAGTTCGTATTTTGAAACCGTGATTTCAAACGATTAGTGCGGGAGATCCGACCATCAGATTTTCCCGAAACCGAAACCGTTGGGTTCGCTTTGGAAATATCTTTCCAACGACACCCACTTTGTGAAGATCCAACGGTTGGATTGTCTGGAATGTTTAACTCAAATCTGAAGAAAAACAGCGCCAAAATCGATTATATATATATAATTAAATTAATCGAATAATGACGCTGCAGTTCGTATTCTGAAATCGTAATTTCAAACGATTGTACCGGGAGATCCGACCGTCGGATTTTCACAAATCTAAAACCGTTGGATTCGTTTTGAAAAATCTTTCTAATGATATAAAATTTGTGAAGATCCAACAGTTAGATTTTCAGATATGTGTAAATCAAATCTAAAGAAAAATAGCGCCACGGCCGTGTTATGGCCTGAGCGTCGTTTGAATGAATTGACTATTTTTAAGTGAATAAAAATAGCGATAAATCGTTATAAAATATTATAAATGATATTGAATGGAAATAAACCGAATTTACCCGGTTTATTAGATATTTGATGGTTGAATGTGTTTGGTGTGAAAATTACATTTAAGAACAGAGTTAATGATGACGAATAATCTAACCATTGAAATAAATTGATTTAAATTCTAAATATACATGAATTATTTGAAAAGGCCGAGTTAAATCTCATTTCAAATAATTGATCTGCAATAAGAAGTCGATGATGAAGACGGTGGTTGAAGACCGGAGATCTTCACCTCGGTTGGATGGTTACTGATGTCTTGATTGGGAGGCATCCCGAAATATAGATAATAAGTGGTGATCGTCCAGACGTACGTGGAGATCGATGGATATGCGAGGTATATGGTGCCTCCGGTTTCGTTCAGACCCAGAACGAACTTGTAAATGGACTGTGTGTCTGAATTGGATTTTTTCTGTGCTGATTGATCTCTATTGAATACATATCTGTTGGGCGTCAGAGAATTTATTCTCTTGCTTAACTCCCTTCTCTGAGACGTACGAGCTCAGAGGTTATATATCGATAGAAATCGGTCGCATAGAGTGAATTGCCTGTGTGGTATGCCTAAGTGGCAGATGATCAAGGCTTCTGTTGAAAAGTAAAGTCTTGTGGAGGATTATCAAAGCATGGCCTGTGTGGTATACCTTTGTTGCGTTGATTCGCGAGCCTCACACCCGGTATGAACCAGAAACGAGAGAGGACCTCAGGGAGGACATGGGTTTCCTTCTAGCTAGGGTGGTGTCAGTGACCTACCAGCCCTGACATTTATATTATTTACACCTGTGTGGTTATTTCTGTTGCGAGGCGCCTCGGATATATCAGTGACTATGTGGAGCCAATGGAGTCATAGGACTCATTTACGCCCCAAAGGGCGAGGAAACGTAGTGTTCAGGCATTTTAATCCACATCGGTGGACCGGCCCTGACGATCCAAAGGCTTGACTGCGTACTTTCCTAAGACTCGGGCTAGACAGTCTCGAATTCGGTAAGGACTATCTTTTGCCTTGGTTCATGACGGAAATCCAATTTCCAAATACGACACCGTGCGGTTTTGATTGTATACCTATATATGGCGACATAGTGGTATGGGGCATTAATGCCGTCTATGATTGATACTTATGATTTGAAATAGTTTTTGAAACATATAAACACTAGTAATAATGCCAAATGCTTTTGTTTTATTCGTATCAAGCATATTTGGCCATTATAAGGTAAAAACACTATCCTCCGGTTTGCGTTGCATTGTGTGATGGGAACTGAGTCTTATAATGGCTTCATTTTTATAAAAAGCATTGCGATGTTTAAAAGGTTTACTTGTTTTAAAGTACTGGCAATCCAATGGAGTAAACCCCTTCCGCGGAAGTGGTATGGTCCTATGATTAGCCATATTATAAAATATGTTAAGTAGATTTCTCATACCAGTCCCATGACTGACTCATAGTTTGTTTCACTTGCAAACTCGGGTGCCCCTTTTTCTATATGGGCAGCTTTGTATTCAGGTTTTAGCAGGCTCTTTCTGGATAGCTGGAGCTGAAGATGGATTCTACCATTTATCTCTTTTTATGATGTTCAGCTCCTGTTGTACATATTATGTTTTGTTTTCCGCTGTAGACATTTATGTATAGCTGAACTGTATTATGTACTAAGTATAATCCTGTATACTGTGTAACTCTGATGATTATGTTTATCCAGTGCGTTATTTGTACATTATCTGGTGTATTTATTTAATTCTGTTATGTTGTTATCTATTTATGTGTTATATTCCAAAGATTATCCTTGCCACCGTCGTACGGGGTTTTGGGGTCGTCACATCGTGGTATCAGATCTTTGGTTAAGCTTAGTTCTGGAATATAACATATTAACGAATTCGTCAGAAATAGAACCAATAGTGTTCTAGGATGAATGACTCATTACAGATAGGATCAGTAATATCTTAGTATGAGTATAACAGATGGAATACACCCCGATAGACAATTTACATTCAAGTATATGTTTCTATGCTTTAAAATACCTTTTCTGTTGGCCTAACACTTTGTCTGCTATTTGCAGACATTGAAAGATGAGTGGCAGAAGTAGAAGAGGTAGGGCAGAACCAGATATTGAGGCTCTATTAATTAAGTATCGAAATATGGGTGGAGTACCGTTCTCGGGCAATGAATCTATTATTCAAACTCAAGCCTGGATACGCTCTGCTGAGAAATTTTTTGAAGGTTCAAAGCTGAGAGATGATCAGAAAAGATTACTGGCATTTTGGGCACTCAAAGATGAAACTTTGTTCTGGTGGGATTCGATTATTAACGATAATCCATAAGGTAATATTTCCTGGGATAGATTTAAAGATATTTTTAATGAAGAATTTATTCCTCCAGAAGCAACTGAGCGGTTATGTGATGAATTCTGTTATCTGATACAAGGGGATATGAGCATTCCAGAATATTATAAGAAATTCAATGAACTTTCTCATTTTGCCCCGCATCTAATTCAAAATCCAAAGAGGAAGAATCTGAGGTTTATTAACGGGCTTCATAGAAAGTACCAAAGTAGTGTAATAGGGAATGTGAAGCTTCCTTTTTCTGAAATGATATACATGGCTTATCAGTATGAAGATCTCCATAAGAAAGGTATTTTGAACGATGAAGAGGTAGTCAGTTCTAGTAACAAAGAGGAGTCTGAGTCTGATGGTTCTGAGGCTAGTACGATGCCTGGGGTCAGTAAGAAGCCCAGAGCCAAGAGGAAGAGGATTAAATCTGTGAAAGAACCGGTAACGACCGCTATATGCAATAACCGCCATAAGAAAAGGCACTTGCAAGGAAATTGCAGATCTCTAAAGAAACAAAGGAAGAATGAATCTAAATCCAAGAACAAGTTTCAAGAGAATAGAAAATGCAATCTTTGCCATCACGCTGGTCATGTAAAGCAAGATTGCTGGCTGTTAAGAAAGACCAAAGTGGCTCAAGTAAATGAAGTGGCAGAAACTTCAGCACCCTCAACTAGTCAGGGAAGGTCTGATGTTTTGGAAGTCACGCTTACTGTCAAAAACATTCCAGTTAAAGTACTGTTTGATACAGGCGCATCATGAAGCTTTATTGCAAAGAATGCAGTTAAGAAACTGGATTTGAATTTGAGAAAGCTTAAAGAACCCATCACTTTCCATAAGCCGGTTGGGGGTTCCCTCGATCTTGGTTGGGTATATGGGGTGCCTGTCTCTTTTTCCCGATATCGGTTTCCTACCATCTCGATCGTCATGAATTTTACCGAACTCGATCTTATTTTGGGATTGGATTGGTTAACCAAATATGAAGCTGAGGTTAAATGTACCGAGAGAGTGGTTAGCAAAGATTAAATCAGGGGATTATATCACCATACCATGCGAAGGTCCAAATTCAGATAGAAAAGACTTTTGGTCAGCTCTTGATGTTTCTCCTACTCAATTAGAAAATATCCCTGTAGTCACAGAGAATATTCCGGACCTCATAAAAGATATTCCTGTCGTCAAGAATTGTGCAGACGTGTTTGAAGAAGTTATTAGCTTACCTCCGAAGAGAGAAATTGATTTCAAGATCGCTTTAATTCCGAAAGCAAGGCCAGTAGTGCACGCTATTCGGAAAATGGCTCTAAAGGAGAACGAAGAATTAGATAATCAAACTCGACAGCTTGTATGGAAGGGTTTGATCAGGCCTAGTTTCTCTGATTGGGGAGCAGCAGTGGTGTTTGTCCCAAAGTCAGACGGTACTCTTCGACTATGTGTGGATTATCATGACTTGAATAAACAGACATTAAAGAACAAATATCCATTGTCGTGGATTGATGATTTGTTAGACCGATTGAATAGCGCACAAGTATTTTCAAGGATGGACCTAGCTACAGGTTTCCATCAGCTTCGTATTGCCGAAGAGTGTGTTCCTATGACCACATTCAGAGGTCCCGATTTATTCTATGAGTGGTTAGTAATGTCGTTCAGCTTATGTAACTCTCCTGCCTATTTTGTGGATTTAATGAATCGAGTATTCCACGATGTCTTGAATAAATTTGTTCTGGTTTTCATTGATGACATATTAATCTTCTCTAAGTCAGAGAGCGAGCGCATGAAACATTTGGAGCAAGTATTGGAAATTCTCAGAAAGAATGTCTTGAAGGCCAAACTTTCCAAATGTATATTCTGGCAAGAAGAAGTCCAGTTTCTGGGCCACGTAGTATCAAAAGAAGGAATTTCTGTGGATCCCGGTAAAATAACCGCTATTCAAAATTGGAAGCAGCCTAGTACTCCCACAGAAGTTCAAAGTTTTCTTGGATTGGCTAGTTATTATCGGATGTTCGTTAAAGATTTTTCGAAGATATCTAGTTCCTTAACAAAGCTTACAAAGAAGCACGCAAATTTCAAGTGGACTCCCGAAAGTGAGGAGGCTTTCCAGAAGCTAAAATTAAGATTAACAACTGCTCCAGTATTAACGATTATCGATGGCAATCAAGACTTGAAAATCTGGACGGATGCCTCTAGAGAAGGCCTTGGTGCAGTGTTAAGGCAAAGAGGTCAAGTGGTTGCTTATGCTAGCCGTAAGCTGAAACCGCTTGAGAAAAATTACGTCACTCATGATCTTGAGTTGTTAGCCATTGTATTTGCTTTAAAAATATGGAGCCACTATCATTTGGGTGAGAAATTCAAACTGTATATAGATCATTAGTCGTTAAAATATCTTTTCACCCAGAAAGACTTGAATCTGAAGCCGCAACGTTGGCTAGAATTTCTTGCAGCATAGGATTTTGAGATTTTTTACACTCCAGGGAAAGCCAATGTTGTGGCCGATGCGCTAAGTCGAAAGAATGCAATAATCGCCAGTTTTATTATTACGACTTCCTTGATTGACAAAATATCTATTCTTCAGAAAGATGATAATTTTATTAAGGATATGATTAGAAGAATTCAGAAAGGCGAACCCTTGGGTTTTCAAATAGATAACGATGGAATCCTGAGATTGAGAGGAAGGATTTGTGTTCCCGACATCCCTGAGCTCAAAAGAGAAGTGTTGGATGAATGTCACAAGTCCAAGCTGAGTATCCATCCAGGTGTGAGCAAAATGTATAACGATCTCAAGCGAACATTCTGGTGGAAGGCTATAAAAAGGGACATTTCGATATATGTTAGCAAGTGTCCTACTTGCCAACTAGTCAAAAGCGACCAACAAAAACTTGCCAGATTGTTGCAACCCCTGGACATTCCAGGTTGGAAGTGGGAACATATTTCCACGGACTTCATAGATGGTTTGCCCAGAACCAAGAAAGGAAATGACAGTATTTGGGTGATCGTAGATCGCTTCACGAAGACCGCCCATTTTATACCTGTCAGATCCAATAGAACCGCCCAAAGTCTAGCGCAGATTTATTTCAAAGAAATTGTTAGGCTACATGGAGTGCCGATCAGTATAGTTAGTGATGGAGATCCAATATTTAATAGCAAATTCTGGGAGTCATTTCAGGTAGAACTGGGGACAAAGCTGAATCTAAGCACCGCCTATCTTCCTCAAACAGATGGTCAAACTGAGAGGGTGAATCGTATTCTAGAAGATTTATTGCGGGCTTGTGTTATTGATTTTGGTGGATCATGGGTAGACCATTTGTATTTGGCTGAGTTCTTATACAACAACAGCTACCAAGCGAGACTGACAATGTCACCATTCGAAGCATTGTATGGTAGACCGTGCCGATCTCCTGCTTGTTGGGTTGAACCTGGTAATAGGCTTGTATTCGGACCAGATATGATTCGCGAAGCTGCGGATAAAGTCGATTTCATTAAGAAACGATTGCTAGTAGTCAAAGCCGACAGAAGAGCTATGCAGACTCGAGAAGGAGGGATTTAGCATTTGTTGTTGGTGACTATGTGTATCTAAAGGTTTCTCCGATGAGAGGAGTAATTCGATTTGGCAAGACGGGGAAGTTGGCACCCAAATTTATTGGTCCATTCCCTATACTCGAACGGATTGGAACTCTCTCTTATAGAGTTTAATTGCCTGATTGGTTGCCTGGAGTGCATGATGTATTTCACGTATCTCAACTTCGAAAGCATGTTCATGATCCAGACTTGATCGTGGAAGAAGCAGCGCAATGGGATATAGAAATTACTCCAGAATTGGCTGTGAGAAGAGAGCCGCTAAATATTATTGGAAAAGAAACCAAAGAGCCGAGGAACAAGAAAGTTCACTTAGCCAAAGTGCAATGGAGTGGAGATCTGTGTAATGACCCGGATCCTTATGGGTTAATTTTGAATATTTAATATTTAATTTAAATATGGTGTTGATAATATAAATGGAATTTTTATATTAAATTATCGATTTAATAATCAATTTCAATTTAATATTGAAAATATTAAATTATCAGAAAACGAAAATGGATTTAGTTAAATTCAAATTTAGTTTGAATTAAATATAGTTCAAATAATTAATAGGAAATTTTATTTGAATTTATAACGATAATAATATTTATTTATTATCGAGAAGAATAAATTGTCTGAAATTAATTTATATTGATTTAAATTAATATCTCCTTCAGATGATCGAATCGGACCTCGTGACCTATCCCAGTGGGTTCAGAATAGTGGTTTTACCCTAGAATGGACAGTTGTTGGGTTCAGAAAAGAGTTCAGGACCATGGAGTATTTTAATTTAAGGATACGATGTAAAAAAAAATTAAATAAAATAAAATTTTCTTTTGTTTGTGGTTAGAAAGAAAACACCAAGGAGGAAAAATAATTAACCTCGCTGTAAAATTTAAAACCCCAAAACAAAAGGGACCCGTGGCAGTCTCTCCCCTTCAAATTTTAGACCTCGCTGTATGTTTTAAAACCGCACCCTCCCTTTTATAAACTCGCTTCGCCTTTCCTTTCTGACCATTTCCTTTTCTAAGTTCCTCAAATCAAAATCGACTTTCCTACTTCAAATATTAGTCTGAAATCAAAGAGCGATTAAATGGTTAGTACTACACGCTGGTATATTCGTGGTGGGTGTGACTGCTATTTTTGAAGGGATCGAGATTCAGACGAAAGGAGCAAGCGAGAGGATCTGGGTTCAACAGTGACAGATTTGGGGGTATTCGAAGTCGCGACAGTCTCTAGAGATGTGGGCGCCACTGGTACGTCATAGAAGGGGGGTCGCGACAGGCAGATGTAAGACAATGATGGAGTTCGGATTTCCTGGAGATAAAGCTGTGAACGGGTCCGGGAAATTAGTCGCACTAGCAGGAAGTCACGGTTTTCTATATCCAAGTGTTTTGGGAAACTCACGATGTATTGTTCAAAGATGGACGAGGTGATCTAGTGGATCGGTGGCAGAGTAAAAAGAGGAGTTGTGTCTGTGTTCTTTAGGCGAGAATGGATTCTAAGGTGACAAAAATTGATTTATCACTTGGGAGGAGTTGGCTGGTCCTTTCAGCTGGAGGGGTACTAAGACATTACAGTGAAGCTCGAGGTGTAGAATGATGGTGCGATGGCTGTTGAATGAGTTGATCTGGAGTTGATATCTCTAATGGCAGAATGGGTTATTCATGATTTCAAACTGAAATTGGAAAGGATGAAGGATTTGAACAGTAAGGTAATTGGATTTTAATTAAGTCATTAATTATAATTCACTTCAAATAGTATAAATTGTTTAATTATGTAGTAACTAATTTAGATAAACGAAAGATAAATCGATTAATAAAAATAATTTATCAAAGGTATGGATTTACTCAAGACGATTCGTAGCTGAGATGAATTGGGATTTAACAAGATATTCGACAAAATATGAATCACGATGAGTAAATCTCACCTTTTATTTAGAAATATTTTTATATAGTTAAAAATAATTGTTTGTGCTTGTTTGAATGTTGTCTGATTTTTTTAAAATATATTTTAGTTATTTAGGATATATATATATATATATATTGGGTTGATGATTGGTTGTATTCCCGCAGTTTCATTAGCGGATGCCCGCGGTACCATAGCGGATGATTACCCTATACGCCCCACGCTATGATAGTGGATGACCTTCATACCGCGATATCCTGCCTCGAAGCAGGATAGGTATTACTATGTTGACTAACATCTGTGGATGCAGGAAAACAGGTTGGAGGAATCCAACTGGATTCCTCAAAAATATATTATCTGTTTGTTGTTTGTTTGATTTCATATATATTCATATATGATGTGTTAAAAATCAAATGATTGAAAATTGGTTGATTTGATTGTTTAAAATATCCCTGAGGCTTGAATATTGATTTATAAAAATATCATGAAAAAGGATATTTGAGATTTAGAAAGAAAAATCTATTTTTTTCTAAAATAGAATTTGAAATTTGAATATATAAGATTCAAATAGAATAGAATTTGAAACTCGAATAGGATGAAAATATTTACTTGTTTTGAATATATATGAACGAATATTGAATTTATAAACTTTGTTTATAAATGAAGGATGGGATTTGAATCGAATTTATAAACTCTGTTTATAAATGAAATATGGGATTTGAATGGAATTTATAAACTTTGTTTATAAATGAAAAGGGTGGGATTTGAATTGAATTTATAAACTTTGTTTATAAATATATAATGGGGGAATATTAAGTGAAGTTATAAATGTTGTTTATAAATAATGCAGAGAAAACTATAGATTTGAATATAGGATTCAAATGGAATTTAAACAATAGAATTTGAATAGATTTGAATATAGAAATTCAAATGGACTTTAAACTATAGATTTGAATATAGAAATTCAAATGGACTTTAAACTATAGATTAGAATATAGAAATTCAAATGGACTTTAAACTATAGATTTGAATATAGAAATTCAAATGGACTTTAAACTATAGATTTGAATATAGAAATTCAAATGGACTTTAAACAATTTGAATATAGGATTCAAATGGAATTTAAACAATAGAATTTGAATAGATTTGAATATAGAAATTTAAATGGACTTTAAAACTATAGAATTTGAATGTAGAATTCAAATGGAGTTTAAATAAAGAGAATTCAAATAGAATTGAATTGGAATTTGAATAGAGAAGTCGATAAGGAAACGAGAGTATGAGTATAATTAGAATTTGTTAATATACAAGTTAAAATATATTTGAACATGTCATGTTCAAATATGAAGGTGAAATAGACTGAAGAGTTAAGTAACAAAATTATTTAACAAATTTAGTTAAAACGATTGGTATAGTTCAAATAGATTGGACAGGTATAAATATACAGGAGACAAGTTTGGAATAAAGTGTTATAAGGTATATAAATAGAATGCCCGACAAAAGGTACGTCTTTAATTCATATATGAGATTTTATGCGCCGTATCGACAAGCCGCTTGGCTTTTCTTTTTCTTTTTGATTGGAGAAGGCATGTGTGGCAGTTTGGGGATTTTCCCGATGCTCCCGGTACAAAGGAGGTTATGGCAAATTTTTCCGGGAATTTAAGGAGTTAGAATATTTTTAAGAAGTTTGATAACTAGAAATATATATATCAATATATATAGAAGTCGATAAGGAAGCGAACTTAAAAATAGAATAGTATAATAAAAAAGGAAGACTAGAAATAAAATCTCGAAAGAATAGAAAGAGAAAGTATATATGTGTTTAAAAGTGAAGAAGTAGTTGTATGGTATTGATTTTTCGAGTAAGTAGTCATATCTATTTTGACGTTATAAATGTTATTCAGTCAAGGTCTGAGAGGTAGTTATACCCCAACTTGATTGATTTCATTATTAACAAATAAACAGTAAGATTCAGGGTCGAAGATCAATGTTGAATAAGAGTTAGTTGAATATAGTATTTGGGTTGTCGTAACGATGTTTTACACAACATCCGTTTTAACCCAAATAAGTGTAAGCTGGGAAATAGAATAATGAATATTTCCTAGTATAGAAAATAAAGGAAGGCGATATTCGGAAATGTTTTCCAATTAACGTAAAAGGCCAATATGGTTATTGAAAATATTTGGTTAACAAATATTGATAAGAAATAGAGAAGAGATTTAATTAACGGAATATTAATTAAAGGTTCAGTGATTGTTGGATGTTTGGATGAACACTTGTTTTATTCGATAGTCAAATCATCGACTATCGAAACACTTGTTTTTATTCGATAGTTAAATCACAGACTATCGAAGTTTTGACCATCGTTGTCAATATGGAGAGACCGGTTGGATTATTATCCGAAAAACCACTCCGTATTGGCAGTAGTGTGTGAATCAGATTATATAAAGATAATCGAAGACGGAGTAGAGTGCAAGGACTTTTTCTATTAATAGAAATAGTGCCTTTGGTTCATTCTGTTCCTGGGTGACTTGTATGGATGAATGTCTAACAGAGTATTTCCAGACGATCACGTATATTGATTTCTTCAACCGTACCAAGAGTGGAAGCGGAGAAGGAAACTTCTTTTAGCTAACACGTAATGTATTGTTGTAGACGTCAATCGTTGATTTGATGGATTTGACGATGTGGCATTCGAAGTAAATCTGGTGTGATGATAAAGCGTAGCTTCTAGCCTCATCAACCGGTAAATGACAGAAATCGGGCAAGCAGCATGGCTATGTTGGTCGCACCTATTAGGGTGTATAATCACCTGATCTAGAGTTTCACTTACTTCTAAAAATCTATTATCGATGCTGTCCCATTCGTGAAACGGTTGCTGATCCCAACCGTTGGTGACATACATTCGATACACTCAAGCGAAATGAGTGGTCGGTCATGTGTGGCTGAGTTGCAAGATGTTCTTGTTGAACTCGGTGTATTCTCCTCTAGAGATATACCAGCGGAAGGTGGTTTCATACCTTGTCATAGTTGGAAAACCAAATACCCAATATGTGCTTGCGGTTTATGATTTGTATATATATGTGGAACGTGAGATGCAAACGTTCCACTAGATTATTATCTACTTGATTTAGACATTATTATAATATCAAAAGGAGTTTTGGTATAAAGATCATCGTTCATTTCAAAGGGATTTTGAAAGTTAAGTCAAGTGTTTGGATTCTCATAAGGGAAAAACCTGTTCCGTGTTATACGGCGTGGTCTTATGAGATATCATTTAGTTTTCTGAAACTGTTTTAAACTGTTTACTCATACCAGTCCCATGACTGACCCGGAGTTTATTTGTTTTGTTCTACCTAAACTCTTGGGTGCCTAAATTTGTACGGGCAGTCAAGTAGTTCAGGATTTTTCAGATATATCTAAAGGAGCTTGGAGCAGGAGGCTTCAGCGTTATCTAGTTATAGTGTTGTTCCGTTGTGTTGTAAGTGTTGTACTCTGATAAGTGTATGTTATACAGTTGAGATTTTGTATTTCAAAGTTATAATATATTATATTTTGTTCCGCTGTGATGTGAGATTCGGTGTTGTTATTTCTGTTCTTCTTCTATCTCTTTCTTCTAAAAAAATGTTTCGTATTTTCGTGATATTTGGGTTGGACGTATGATGTATATAATCAACTCTGATGTTGCGGAAATATGGGTCATTACACTTGGTATCAGAGCTTAGGTTGAGCGAATACCTAGGCTTGTTGGAATGTGCTCATTAGAGATATGATCAGTAGTATCCTAGAATGAGTTGAGTGTATATATATACGAAAGAGCGTATTTGTTATTGGATATAAAAACTGTTTTACATTGTGTTGACTAGTCTGTTGAGTGGATTATAAATTTTGGTCGAATCGTGGGACGCCACGATGTCGATAGGAATTTATAAACACTTGAACAGAAGATTGGACACGATATTGTTTTTAAATAGTTAAGTTGATTGTTAGGATTATAATCGAATTAGATTAAATAACAGAAATAGTTATATATATAACCAATGGAATTTGTATATGAAATCAAATATACAAATGTGATAAATTGAAATTGAATTCCAACCAGAATTTAGAATTTAAAATCCTGGGAGTTTGGAACAAAAATTTCTAAATGGATTTTGAAAGAAATATAGTACTGAACTCATTCAGTAGCTGGGAAATAATTCTGATGATGGTCGCAACATCATCAGTGTTCATTTTCGAGTTTCTAAGTGATGAATTGCTGCCTTAGAAAAGTTTTGATGGAAATTTGTTTAAAAAGAAACAAGTTGTTTTAAAATTCAAATGTTTTGAATTTGAGATAGATATAAATATATGTATATATTTATATAACTTCAAAGAAATTTTGAAATGAGATTTTGAATATAGATTTCAAATAGAAGTAAAATAAAGGAATTTGGATATATATATATAATTCAAATAGAAGTGAAATAGAATTTGAATTCAAAGGAATTCAAATGAGTTTGAATAAAGAAAATTCAAATAGAAATTGTATAAGAAAATTTGAAATGGAATTTGAATTCAAAGGAATTCAAATGGATTTGAATAAAGAAAAGTCAAATAGAGATTTGAATATTAGAATTCAAATGAAATTTGGTTAAATAGAATTTCAAAGAGAATATAAAGTGGAGGTTGAATATTAGAATTCAAAGAAAATATAAAGTTTGAAATAGAATTTTAAATAAAAGGAGTTAAAATAGAATTTAAATTCAAAGGAATTTAAATAGAAATTGAACAAAGGAATTTAAATAGGAATTGAATAAAGGATTTCAAATGGAATTTGAATAAGGGATTTGAAATGGGTTTTGAATAAAGGAATTCAAATAGAAATTGAAGATAAGAAATTTAAATGGGATTTGAATATTGCAAATATAAAGGAAATTCAAATATAGAGTTTGAATAAAGAAATTCAAATGGAATTTGAATATTGTAAAGATATAGGATTTGAATATTAGAAGTGAAGTAGATCGGGAATATTATGTGAAATGGATTGGATATATATTAAAAATATATCAGAATGGAGTTGAGTTTATTATAAACAAAGTTAAAATGTTTATATTTATAAATATAATTAAAATGAGCTCGCCGTAGCACGGCAGTTCGCAAATTGGCGATTCGAACTTCAATTTTGTGTATAGAACTCAATTGAAGTCGGAATTCTTTGAAACAAGAATCGTCGGGACCGGTTGAACAATAGTTTTCAAATAAAAGAGAAAAATCTGGATTTCGTCGTATAGATTTTGAGTTATGTCAAAATCAATTTTTTTGAAAAGCAGCGCCAGAACCATTAGAAAACCATAACGGTTTAATTAAATAAATAAAAGGATTGTTAGGAAATAAAATCCGAATTGGCATTAGAAAAATCCAGACTAGAGATATAAAATAAATATGAACTCCAGTGAAGTAAGTGAAATGATTTTAAGACAAAAATCATATTTTAAATGGTTAAATAGAATTAACTAAATTAGAGAATAATTAGTTAAAGGAAATTTGAATCGAAATTGGGTTTTTGGATAAGTGAAAGAGATTGAGGATTTATATTCGAAATCGAATATATAACTCGAGTTGAAAATATAATTAGATTAGTTAATAATTAAGTTGACATATATTTGAACAAGTTATATTCAAATAAAAAGGATGAAATAGGCAAAACGGTTAATTAGCAACTAGTTAATGGGAATTGGAATGATTGAAATTAAATTTAACTTAAGTAAGTTAAATGGATCGAAATGAATAAATTGAGTAAAATCAATGTGAATGAAATATGAATTGGGTGTGAATAAAGGAAAAACCAAAAGAGTTAAAAAGAAAATATATTTGTAACACAAATACAAAGGAAGTTATGTGCAAACAAATAGAAGAAGAAATATTTGTAAAACATTTACAAATAGAATTTAAAAGGAAATATTTGTAAAACATTTACAAATAGATTAAATGGGAATATTTATTTATAGAAAATAAATAGAATGTTATAAATGAGATATGTATTTGTTAAATAAATAGAAATTAATCAATGGAATATTTAGAAGATGAATAGAAAATGGGAATCTGTTTTTAACAGATAATTAGAAAAGATTAATTTATAAATAACAGTTTATAAATTAAGTTAAATATTTATCATTCGATAAATAGAATATATAAGTCTGAACTTATATAGAGAAGAGATATTAGTTTTTAACACCGATAGTTTTAAATAGAAGGGGTACACAACACTTGTATAAGTGAAGTAACGTTATTAAAGAGAACATTTATAAAGTGAAGAACCGTTACTAAAAGTAAATCTTTATAGATGAATAAATGTTATCCAATATGAGTTATTCGAATAGGAGAAGTCGATTAGAGTTAGAAATAATCGACTAGAGTTAGAAATAATCGATTAGAGTTAGAATAAATCGATTAGAGAAAGAATTAACCAGTTAGAGTTGATCAGTTAGGATGAATCCGTAGAGTTAATTGAATATTAGTTATTCAATTAGAATTTATCGAATATTTGTTATTCAGATTTAGAATTAACCAAATAGAGTTAATTGAACATAGTTAATCGAATTAGGATTTAATTGAATGTTAGTTATTCAATTAAAGTTGATCGAATAGAGTATTGAGATAGAATTAGTCAAACATAGTTAATCAGGATAAGTTGCCATTTCGTACGACTGCTAGCGTAATTCGCAGGGCTGCAGATAGCCTAGGGCGGTCGGATGTTTCCTGAGGGAATCAGGCGTAACCATTGTGATCGCTGAGATCTAGAGTCAAGCGAGTGGAGTTAAATCGAATATTAGTTTATTTGAATAGAATTAAAGGAGTTATCGAATATAGTTTATTCGAAAGGAATTATCGATTATTAGTTAATCGAAGGAGTTATCGATTATTAGTTAATCGAAGGAATTATCGATTATTAGTTAATCGAAGGAGTTATCGATTATTAGTTAATCGAAGGAGTTATCGATTATTAGTTAATCGAAGGAGTTATCGATTATTAGTTAATCGAAGGAATTATCGATTATTAGTTGATCGAAGGAGTTATCGATTATTAGTTAATCGAAGGAGTTATCGATTATTAGTTAATCGAAGGAGTTATCGATTATTAGTTAATCGAAGGAGTTATCGATTATTAGTTAATCGAAGGAGTTATCAATTATTAGTTAATCGAAGGAGTTATCGATTATTAGTTAATCGAAGGAGTTATCGATTATTAGTTAATCGAAGGAATTATCGATTTTTGGTTATTCGGAAGGAGTTATCGATTATTTGTTAATCGAAATGAGTTATCGATTATAGTTTAATCGGAAAGAGTTATCGATTAGTTTAATCGAAGTGAGTTATAAAATATTGGCTATTCGAAGGAGTTATCGAATTTAGTTATTCGATGGAGTTAATCGAAAAGAGTTAAATCCAATAGAGTTAATTGATAAGAGTAAATTAAATAGAGTAAATCGAATATAGTTTATTCAAAGAAAGGTTTTCGAATCTAGTTATTCGGAAGAGAGATTATCGAAAATAGTTATTCGAAGGGAGGAGTTATCGAATAGGGATTTACTCGAAAGATAGTTACGTAAGGAAGTTGAAATGTTGAGTATCAACATAAATAAGTTTTGAAAGGATAAATGGGTTTGTAGCACTTTTTCTACCTTAGTAATTTCGAGGACGAAATTATTTTAAGTGGGGAAGATTGTAATGACCCAGATCCTTATGGGTTAATTTTGAATATTTAATATTTAATTTAAATATGGTGTTGATAATATAAATGGAATTTTTATATTAAATTATCGATTTAATAATCAATTTCAATTTAATATTGAAAATATTAAATTATCAGAAAACGAAAATGGATTTAGTTGAATTCAAATTTAGTTTGAATTAAATATAGTTCAAATAATTAATAGGAAATTTTATTTGAATTTATAACGATAATAATATTTATTTATTATCGAGAAGAATAAATTGTCTGAAATTAATTTATATTGATTTAAATTAATATCTCCTTCAGATGATCGAATTGGACCTCATGACCTATCCCAGTGGGTTCAGAATAGTGGTTTTACCCTAGAATGGACAGTTGTTGGGCTCAGAAAAGAGTTCAGGACCATGGAGTATTTTAATTTAAGGATACGATGTAAAAACAAATTAAATAAAATAAAATTTTCTTTTGTTTGTGGTTAGAAAGAAAACACCAAGGAGGAAAAATAATTAACCTCGCTGTAAAATTTAAAACCCCAAAACAAAAGGGACCCGTGGCCTTCTCTCCCCTTCAAATTTTAGACCTCGCTGTATGTTTTAAAACCGCACCCTCCCTTTTATAAACTCGCGTCGCCTTTCCTTTCTGACCATTTCCTTTTCTCAGTTCCTCAAATCAAAATCGACTTTCCTACTTCAAATATTAGTCTGAAATCAAAGAGCGATTAAATGGTTAGTACTACACGCTGGTATATTCGTGGTGGGTGCGACTGCTATTTTTGAAGGGATCGAGATTCAGACGGAAGGAGCAAGCGAGAGGATCTGGGTTCAACAGCGACAGATTTGGGGGTATTCGAAGTCGCGACAGTCTCTAGAGATGTGGGCGCCGCTGGTACGTCATCGAAGGGGGGTCGCGACAGGCAGATGTAAGACAATGATGGAGTTCGGATTTCCTGGAGATAAAGCTGTGAACGGGTCTGGGAAATTAGTCGCACTAGCAGGAAGTCACGGTTTTCTATATCCAAGTGTTTTGGGAAACTCACGATGTATTGTTCAAAGATGGACGAGGTGATCTAGTGGATCGGTGGCAGAGTAAAAAGAGGAGTTGGGTCTGTGTTCTTTAGGCGAGAATGGATTCTCAGGTGATAGAAATTGATTTATCACTTGGGAGGAGTTGGCTGGTCCTTTCAGCTAGAGGGGTAATGAGACATTACAGTGAAGCTCGAGGTGTAGAATGATGGTGCGATGGCTGTTGAATGAGCTGATCTGGAGTTGATATCTCTAATGGCAGAATGGGTTATTCATGATTTCAAACTAAAATTGGAAAGGATGAAGGATTTGAACAGTAAGGTAATTGGATTTTAATTAAGTCATTAATTATAATCCACTTCAAATAGTATAAATTGTTTAATTATGTAGTAACTAATTTAGATAAACGAAAGATAAATCGATTAATAAAAATAATTTATCAAAGGTATGGATTTACTCAAGACGATTCGTAGCTGAGATGAATTGGGATTTAACAAGATATTCGACAAAATATGAATCACGGTGAGTAAATCTCACCTTTTATTTAGAAATATTTTTATATAGTTAAAAATAATTGTTTGTGCTTGTTTGAATGCTGTCTGATTGTTTTAAAATATATATTAGTTATTTAGGATATATATATATATATATATTGGGTTGATGATTGGTTGGATTCCCGCAGTTTCATTAGCGGATGCCCGCGGTACCATAGCGGATGATTACCCTATACGCCCCACGCTATGATAGTGGATGACCTTCATACCGCGATATCATGCCTCGAAGCAGGATAGGTATTACTATGTTGACTAACGTCTGTGGATGCAGGAAAACAGGTTGGAGGAATCCAACTGGATTCCTCAAAAATATATTATTTGTTTGTTGTTTGTTTGATTTCATATATATTCATATAAGATGTGTTAAAAATCAAATGATTGAAAATTGGTTGATTTGATTGTTTAAAATATCCCTGAGGCTTGAATATTGATTTATAAAAATATCATGAAAAAGGATATTTGAGATTTAGAAAGAAAATTCTATTTTTTTCTAAAATAGAATTTGAAATTTGAATATATAAGATTCAAATAGAATAGAATTTGAAACTCGAATAGGATGAAAATATTTACTTGTTTTGAATATATATGAACGAATATCGAATTTATAAACTTTGTTTATAAATGAAGGATGGGATTTGAATCGAATTTATAAACTCTATTTATAAATGAAATATGGGATTTGAATGGAATTTATAAACTTTGTTTATAAATGAAAAGGGTGGGATTTGAATTGAATTTATAAACTTTGTTTATAAATATATAATGGGGAAATTTTAAGTGAAGTTATAAACGTTGTTTATAAATAATGCAGAGAAAACTATAGATTTGAATATAGGATTCAAATGGAATTTAAACAATAGAATTTGAATAGATTTGAATATAGAAATTCAAATGGACTTTAAACTATAGATTTGAATATAGAAATTCAAATGGACTTTAAACTATAGATTTGAATATAGAAATTCAAATGGACTTTAAACTATAGATTTGAATATAGAAATTCAAATGGACTTTAAACAATTTGAATATAGGATTCAAATGGAATTTAAACAATAGAATTTGAATAGATTTGAATATAGAAATTTAAATGGGCTTTAAAACTATAGAATTTGAATGTAGAATTCAAATGAAGTTTAAATAAAGAGAATTCAAATAGAATTGAATTGGAATTTGAATAGAGAAGTCGATAAGGAAACGAGAGTATGAGTATAATTAGAATTTGTTAATATACAAGTTAAAATATATTTGAACATGTCATGTTCAAATATGAAGGTGAAATATACTGAAGAGTTAAGTAACAAAATTATTTAACAAATTTAGTTAAAACGATTGGTATAATTCAAATAGATTGGACATGTATAAATATACAGGAGACAGGTTTGGAATAAAGTGTTAGAAGGTATATAAATAGAATGCCCGACAAAAGGTACGTCTTTAATTCATATATGAGATTTTATGCGCCGTATCGGCAAGCCGCTTGGCTTTTCTTTTTGATTGGAGAAGGCCTATGTAGCAGTTTGGGGATTTTCCCGATGCTCCCAGTACAAAGAAGGTTATGGCAAATTTTTCCGGGAATTTAAGGAGTTAGAATATTTTTAAGAAGTTTGATAACTAGAAATATATATATCAATATATATAGAAGTCGATAAGGAAGCGAACTTAAAAATAGAATAGTATAATCAAAAAGGAAGACTAGAAATAAAATCTCGAAAGAATAGAAAGAGAAAGTATATATGTGTTTAAAAGTGAAGAAGTAGTTGTATGGTATTGATTTTTCGAGTAAGTAGTCATATCTGTTTTGACGTTATAAATGTTATTCAGTCAAGGTCTGAGAGGTAGTTATACCCCAACTTGATTGATTTCATTATTAACAAATAAACAGTAAGATTCAGGCTCGAAGATCAATGTTGAATAAGAGTTAGTTGAATATAGTATTTGGGTTGCCGTAACGATGTTTTACACAACATCCGTTTTAACCCAAATAAGTGTAAGCTGGGAAATAGAATAATGAATATTTCCTAGTATAGAAAATAAAGGAAGGCGATATTCGGAAATGTTTTCCAATTAACGTAAAAGGCCAATATGGTTATTGAAAATATTTGGTTAACAAATATTGATAAGAAATAGAGAAGAGATTTAATTAATGGAATATTAATTAAAGGTTCAGTGATTGTTGGATGTTTGGATGAACACTTGTTTTATTCGATAGTCAAATCATCGACTATCGAAACACTTGTTTTTATTCGATAGTTAAATCACAGACTATCGAAGTTTTGACCATCGTTGTCAATATGAAGAAACCGGTTGGATTATTATCCGAAGAACCACTCCGTATTGGTAGTAGCGTGCGAATCAGATTATATAAAGATAATCGAAGACGGAGTAGAGTGCAAGGACTTTTTCTATTAATAGAAATAGTGCCTTCGGTTCATCCTGTTCCTGGGTGACTTGTATGGATGAATGTCTGACAGAGTATTTCCAGACGATCACGTATATTGATTTCTTCAACCGTACCAAGAGTGGAAGCGGAGAAGGAAACTTCTTTTAGCTAACACGTAATGTATTGTTGTAGACGTCAATCGGTGATTTGATGGATTTGACGATGTGGCATTCGAAGTAAATCTGGTGTGATGATAAAGCGTAGCTTCTAGCCTCATCAACCGGTAAATGACAGAAATCGGGCAAGCAGCATGGCTATGTAGGTCGCACCTATTAGGGTGTATAAACACCTGATCTAGAGTTTCACTTACTTCTAAAAATCTATTGTCGATGCTGTCCCATTCGGGAAACGGTTGTTGATCCCAACCGTTGGTGATATACATTCGATACACTCAAGCGAAATGAGTGGTCGGTCATGTGTGGCTGAGTTGCAAGATGTTCTTGTTGAACTCGGTGTATTCTCCTCTAGAGATATACCAGCGGAAGGTGGTTTCATACCTTGTCATAGTTGGAAAACCAAATACCCAATACGTGCTTGCGGTTTATGATTTGTATATATATGTGGAACGTGAGATGCAAACGTTCCACTAGATTATTATCTACTTGATTTAGACATTATTATAATATCAAAAGGAGTTTTGATATAAAGATCATCATTCATTTCAAAGGGATTTTGAAAGTTAAGTCAAGTGTTTGGATTCTCATAAGGGAAAAACCCGTTCCGTGTTATACGGCGTGGTCTTATGAGATATCATTTAGTTTTCTGAAACTGTTTTAAACTGTTTACTCATACCAGTCCCATGATTGACCCGGAGTTTATTTGTTTTGTTCTACCTAAACTCTTGGGTGCCTAAATTTGTACGGGCAGTCAAGTAGTTCAGGATTTTTCAGATATATCTAAAGGAGCTTGGAGCAGGAGGCTTCAGCGTTATCAAGTTATAGTGTTGTTCCGTTGTGTTGTAAGTGTTGTACTCTGATAAGTGTATGTTATACAGTTGAGATTTTGTATTTCAAAGTTATAATATATTATATTTTGTTCCGCTGCGATGTGAGATTCTGTGTTGTTATTTCTGTTCTTCTTCTATCTCTTTCTTCTAAAAAAAAATGTTTCGTATTTTCGTGATATTTGGGTTGGACGTATGATGTATATAGTCAACTCTAATGTTGCGGAAATATGGGTCATTACAATCTGCGAGATTGTACTTGGGAAACTGAGGAAAGCATTAAGAAAGCCTATCCTAAGTGCAGGGTGGATATCTCTAATTGACTCTGGTGCAAGGTACATTTACCATACTTTGCATTACCATTTTGTTCTCTACTTTGTTGTTGTTTTCTTTTCACGGATGTATAACTTTTTAATTATATAGTCTGGTGATTTTAAAAGAGTATATGAATTAATTAATATATTTTTGAAAGATAAAAACAAATTGATTGCTGGTTGTGTTGTTTGATTTTTGATTGATTAATTAGAATTTTGAATCATTTAGCCAAATTGAACAAATATTGAACTAAACTGAAAATAGATAGAAATATATACATGTGCATTATATATGTGTGAACAGGTTATGGATAAACAGCTAAGCAGAGGAATAAAATTGTTTGCCCGACAAATAGGTACATGTTTATAGTATTTCTTGGGATTTGATGATTTTATGAGCCGATTGGCTTTTTCTTTTGGATTGGTGAGAGCCATGGGAGGCTATTTGAAATATCCCGAAGCTCCCCGTACAAAGGAGATTATGGCGAAATTTTTCGAAAATTTAGGGTGTTAGCCAAATTTTTGAAGAATTTGAAAATTCTTAGAAACTGAAAAGTTGAAGAATGGAAGCCAGAATGAAAGTTGAGTTGGTTAATTAAAAAACTTTCGATTTTGTTCCTTTTCGAGGATGAAAAGTTTTAAGCGGGGGAGATTGTAACAACCCGGAAAATCTGAACCAATTTAAAATTTTTAAATTGGCTATTTTAGTGATTTTAAATATTTAAAATAAATTATTTTAAATAATAGCGATGAAAAGTATGTTTGAATCAATGTTTGAAAATAAATATAATTATTTTTAATTATAAACAAGGCCTGAAATGGCGCGGCAGTTTCAAAATTCGAATTCAAACTTTGACTGACTGTACCGGGTGCAAATAAAACGGATTTTAGTGAAACCAAAAATATTTAAATCTGTTAGTGAATATCTTTCTAATGAATCTGAAAAATTGAAGTTTCGTAGCGGGAATCAAAAAGTTATGGCCAAATGAAATTTCAGAAAGGTCGTTATAGAGAATATATAGCCCTTGAAAATAGACATTTTGCAAACGACCTCAGAATTCGACGAAACCACTTTTGTTGGGTCCGGGATGTCAAATTATTGCTAAGTTTCAAATTTCATAATTTTTGAAGGTAGTATGTGAGCATGGCAAAGGAAAATGTGTTTGGTTGATTTCAGTTAAATTGGATCAACCAGAAAAGGGCCATTTTTCAAACAATCTCAGAATTCGATGAAACTAGTTTTGTTGGGACCGTATCATCAAAATATAGCTAGATTTATTTTTTTGGAACTTTTGGGGTCAGTATGTGGCCCCGGCAAATTGAAATGTACGTTCAAAACAAATATTGAATGTTTTATATTTTAATTTGAAGAAAAACTGACTGTAACAATCGAATGGGCTTACGAAACATATTCCATTGTGTTCGGAATGGGAGTATTTAGCTGGGGGCGACAGTCGTTGGGTTTGAATTGGTGTTCGTATGTGGAAAGGGGTATTTTCGGAGTTTATAAAATTAAATTTATAAATAAATAAAAAACTGACCAATCAGATTTCATCTCCCCGAAACCCCTATTCACGGACGACGATAGCGAGCTCCATCCTTCCCAGCCATTTTCCGGCGATTCCTCTCACTAAAACCCACTGCCCCTATGGAGATTTTTGAAGAACTCTCCGCAGGCTTCCAATCCGTACCAGATTTATCCTCCCCCGTGGCGTGAATCTCGAGATCTGAGCCTCGAAAATGCGCCACTTTCAGCCGCCGCTGAGCACAGGAGGCGTCGTCGATCTCCACACCTCCACGAGCGACGGGAAGCTCTTTCCGAGCTCTTTTAGGTAGCGAAGGCTGATCGTCCCCTAGCGCGCCGGTCGGCGTGAAAAACGAGACCCTAGTTTTGAACGCTTTCAGAAAGGTATCGGCTTTTCTATTTTAAACTGATTATAGCACTTTTAAGTGCAACGGATTTCGATTTCACAATAAAAATCATATCTTTTTCGTTTCTTATCGAAATCCAGTGAAACAAGAGAGAGTGGACTCGTGTGAACGTCTTCTACATTTTAGAAGAGAACGGATATTTTTCTGAGCCTTCTACAATTTTTAGTGGAGTGGAAAAGCAATGTGAGATTTCTGAATTATAAACGATATGGAAACAACGATGTATAAATTGTATAGTCGAAGTATGAGTTATATAAGCATTGTACACCTCATGTATAAGTGTTGTATAAGTTGTTTGTTCGATGTATACGTTATATATGCGTTGTAAAAATGATATATGCATTGAAATAAATTGAAATGGTATTGAAATGAAATCAAAATATAGTTATATATGTATATATATATATATATATATATATATATATACACACTCCCCTCGTCCACAGACCATAGACGATATATATTGGTTGTGATATTGTTTGGATTATTGGTTGATGTTAAAATTTGGTGAATATCATGAATGGTTGATTTGAAATGATTGATTGTGGTTGAAATCCCAATAGGATTAGTATATGGGAAAATTCGTCTGCGTACGAACTAGATATTGAAAATCCCCATTTTCAAATGTTGCGAGGCTTTAAGGTAGAGCGAGGAGCCGTACTAGGGACGGTGCTGGTTTTAACTACCTTGCCGTTATGCTGCCGAAATTTTCTGAAATATTTCCGTGTTTGATTTAAATTCATGTATTGAATAGAAATTCAAGTGTTGAATAGAAATTCATGTGTTGAATGGAGTTCATGTATTGAATAAATTCTTTGAAAGATAAAAATAACATTTTTACCTTATATATAAACTATGTAAAATACTAGTGTTTTAAATAAATTGTTTTACATTAAAAATAACATTTTTACCTTATATATAAACTATATAAAATAATCGTGTTTTGAAATAAATTCTTTTACAATAAAAACCACATTTTTATTATATATATATATGAACTATAGAAAGATTCATATGTTGAATAAAGGACTAGACCGATAAAAATCATATTTTTATCGTATGTGTGAAGTTGAAAACATTCATGTGTTGAATATATATAGATTGAACAATAAAATCTATATTTTTATTGTGAATATGAAGTGTTAAAAATGGTTATGTGTTGAAATAAATATCTGTTGGATAAAATATATTTTTATCAAATATATGAAGTGAATATGGTTTTGAAATCGAAGAATGAACTATATATATGTATATAGATATATAAAATAAATCGAATAACGAAGCAGCAGTTCGTATTTTGAAACCGTGATTTCAAATGATTAGTGCGGGAGATCCGACCATCGGATTTTCCAGAAACCGAAACCGTTGGGTTCGCTTTGGAAATATCTTTCCAACGACACTCACTTTGTGAAAATCCAATGGTTGGATTGTCTGGAATGTTTAATTCAATTCTAAAGAAAAACAGCGCTAGAATCGATTATATATATATATAATTAAATTAAATCGATTAACGATGCTGTAGTTCGTATTTTGAAATCGTAACTTCAAATGATTGTACCGGGAGATCCGATCATCGGATTTTCCCGAAACTGAAACCGTTGGATTCGTTTTGAAAAGATCTTTCTAATGATATAAAATTTGTATAGATCCAACGGTTAGATTTTCATATATGTGTAAATCAAATCTGATGAAAAACAGCGCCACGGCCGCGTTATGGCCTGAAGCGTCGTTTGAATGAATTGGCTATTTTTAAGTGAATAAAAATAGCGATAAATCGTTATAAAATATTATAAACGATATGAAATGAAAATAAACCGAATTTGCTCGGTTTATTAGATATTTGATGGTTGAATGTGTTTGGTGTGAAAATTACATTTAAGAACATAATTATTGATGTCTAATAATCTAACCATTGAAATAAATTGATTTAAATTCTAAATATACATGAATTATTTGAAAAGGCCGAGTTAAATCTCATTTCAAATAATTGATCGGCGATAAGAAGTCGATGATGAAGACGGTGGTTGAAGACTGGAGATCTTCACCTCGGTTGGATGGTTACTGATGTCTTGATTGGGAGGCATCTCGAAATATAGATAATAAGTGGTGATCGTCCAAACGTACTTAGAGATCGATGGATATGTGAGGTATATAGTGCCTCCGGTTTCGTTCAGACCCAGAACGAACTTGTAAATGGACTGTGTGTCTGACATTGGATTTTGTTCTATGCTGATTGATCTCTATTAAATATATATCTGTTTGGCGGCGGAGAATTTATTCTCTTGCTTAACGCCCTTCTATGAGACGTACGAGCTCAGAGGTTATATATCGATAGAAATCAGTCGCACAGATTGAATTGCCTGTGTGGCATGCCTAAGTGGCAGATGATCAAGGCTTCTGTTGAAAAGCAAAGTCTTGTGGAGGATGATCAAAGCACAGCCTGTGTGGTATAGCTTTGTGTATAACGTTGATTCGCGAGCCTCACACCTCAGTATGAACCAGAAACGGGAGAGGACCTCAGGGAGAACATGTGTTTCCTTCTAGCTAGGGTGGTGTCAGTGACCTACCAACCCTGGCATTTATATTATTTTCACCTGTGTGGTTGTTTCTGTTGCGAGGCGCCTCGGATATATCGGTGACTATGTGGAGCCAATGGAGTCATAGGACTCATTTACGCCCAAAAGGGCGGGGAAACGTAGTGTTCAGGCATTTTAATCCACATCGGTGGACCGGCCCTGACGATCCAAAGGCTTGACTGAGTACTTGCCTGAGACTCGGGCTAGACAGTCTCGAATTCGGTAAGGACTATCTTTTGCCTTGGTTCTTGATGGAAATCCAATTTCCAAATACGACACCGTGCGGTTTTGATTGTATACCTATATATGGCGACATAGTGGTATGGGGCATTATTGTCGTCTATGATTGATACTTATGATTTGAAATTGTTTTTAAAACATATAAACAATAGTAATAATACCAAATGCTTTTGTTTTATTCGTATCAAGCATATTTGGCCATTATAAGGTAAAAACTCTATCCTCCGGTTTGCGTTGCATTGTGTGATGGGAACTGAGTCTTATAATGGCTTCATTTTTATAAAAAGCATTGCGATGTTTAAAAGGTTTACTTGTTTTAAAGCACTGGCAATCCAATGGAGTAAACCCGTTCCGCGGAAGTGGCGTGGTCTTGTGATTAGCCATATTATAAAATATGTTAAGTAGATTTCTCATACCAGTCCCATGACTGACTCGTAGTTTGTTTCACTTGCAAACTCGGGTGCCCCATTTTCTACACTGGCAACCTTGTATTCAGGTTTTAGCAGGCTCTTTCTGGATAGCTGGAGCTGAAGATGGATTCTACCATTTATCTCTTTTTATGCTGTTCAGCTCCTGTTGTACATATTATGTTTTGTTTTCCGCTGTAGACATTTATGTATAGCTGAACTGTATTTTGTACTAAGTATGATCCTGTATACTGTGTAACTCTGATGAATATGTTTATCCAGTGCATTATTTGTACATTATCTGGTGTATTTATTTAATTATGTTCTGCTGTTATCTGTTCATGTGTTATATTCCAAAGATTACCCTTGCCACCGTCGTACGGGGTTTTGGGGTCGTCACACCACGATTCCTTAGGTCGACCTAGGGGTCAACCTACAGGAATAGTTGGTGACCCACCTTAATCATTTTGCACAGGAAGCTTATGCCTGGTCCCGTGTGTTCCTGTAAATTGCTTGGGACATTTTTTATCCTAATTACTTGATTTTTAAGTGTTTTTCCGAGGTTTTATGACTTGATTCTTCTGTCTATTAACTTAAGAAACCCAGTTTACACCTTAGTTGATCTGAATCCCATATTTTAGTGAATTTATGATGATTTATTTTTTGAGATTCTTGATGAGATTCTGATGATATTGAGCACACATAGCACGGTTTTGAACTAGTTTTCGATATATAAGTAGATATCGATTTCTTTATAGTTTTGAGGTTAAAATGAGTTTCTGATTTTGGTTTTGAAAATAAAAAGCCTTAAAATGATAGTATAAAACTATTTTATATATTTAAGGACTTAATAAAGAAAAAAAATTGGGTATAGGTAAATCATTTTATAAACTTGTTTTAGAAAATCAAGTATTTTCTTATATTAAAACCACACCATTCTATACTCTTCGAGATGACATAATGGAAGCTAAACGATATCTTAAACTCCTTGGTATGGGACATGAAGGTATATAAAATCGGTTAATTCCAGTATAGTCTGATTGGATCCATCGATTTGTTGATGATGATTTAATGATTTTTGTGCTTCTAGTGTGAAGTTAACAAGCGGCTAGTAAACAAAACGGTGAGGATGTTTGGTATAAGACGCACTATTACCACTATTTGGGTTATTGAAGTCATTGATGCATATTATGGGGGGATATTCCAGTACTTGCTTTGGGGGAAGCCGGGACTGGAGAGAATCACGTATGCATATTCACTTGACTGAAGTGGTCAAGATATACTCGACCGAGGTCGTCGCAGTATTGGGCGCCTAATTTGAATACGTATTCAAACTTGGGTAGGCACGAAGTGAGCCATATTAAGGCTTGGAGTGGGCCATATTAAAGCTCGAAGTGTGCAATTTTATATTATGATGGCACATGCATATTTCATATTTCTTATGATGGATCCATATTATGATTTATGTTTTTGATGATTTTAACTTGATTGAAGTGATCATACATTTGTGAAGAGCATTTGTATTTCTAATAAATTCATACTTTGGATATTTTTGATGTTCTGGACTAAAGTGCTCCATTTATTGATGTTTTAACTCTCCCGAGTTTTATATGACGACTTTGATGATTTTAGTGTTTAAATCAACTTATTGCTTGAGAATGGAATTGTACTTAGCCTAAGGCTAGTACAAGAGACTAGTGTGCACTCCTTATGCTATGATGTGTGAATTTAACCTAATTACCCCTTTATGTCATCATTTTCTCAACTCTTAAGGTAAAGATTTGTATGTCACATGTTTATTCATTCTTGTCCTGATTTGTAAGGTAGTCTGACCCGTGTGTGTATTCCTCGGGTCAGACCGAGCTGTTTCAGGGGTAGTTACGGTGCTTAGGGTTAGCGGTATAATTGTTGGACTATTTTTCTGTAGCTGATTCCAGTCGAGTTTTGAATAGTCGAGTCTTCTGTTCATTTACTTGTATCAGAATGTATAAGAAATGGTATGTAACCATTTATATTTGTAGCACATATGTTTGTTGTACTATATTGTTGTAATATGATGTAACTGTTTTGTAAACTATGAATGTGTAGTTGTGTGTACCGTGTTCTGAAATGATACTACTACAAACAGGTCAGTTGCTTCGCTTTATTTGCTTCGGTTGTCTTTAAAACAGAAGCAAATAGTAACTGTTGCTTCTGTTCCTACATCACATTGGAAGCAACTACTTCGTAGGAAGCAACAGATATTTTACATATACGAAATTGATTCCGTTGTTGTAGGAACCGAAGCAACTGTGTGAAGCCAATATATCTATTTGCTCCTAACCTTTGTAAACCGATGTTTTAAACCTGAGCTAGTGCGCCAACCAAATTAAGAAACGTCGGTTTCATTCAATCCGATGTTTTAAGATGGGCCAAAGTTTTAGCATACCCAGTTTACCACGTTTTTTTTTGCCCTCCCACCACATACTCTTCCGTGCCTTTGACTAAATCAGATATTCTTTTTTTTTCTTCCTTTTCTAAATCGATAATCTAGGTATTACATGTGTTCTCATCAAGCTGTCAGATAATCCACGATGTCTTTCAATCTGCAACGACTTCGCTATCGGATCTCTGATTCTCGACGCCCAATTTTATATTGTGGAGCCCTTGGATCTCTTCTCAGATAATCCACTGGATCGCTATCGGTAAATTTATTAAACCCTTATTTCTTTGTTTTGGTGTGTTTTTGATCAGAAGTGCTCTTTCATTTACTTGTAATGAAATCAGCAATCTTTGATTATGTCAGCTCAACTTGTACATGCAGTGAGTGTGATGACCAGGAGTAGCTGTTGTTAAGTAGGTGTAAGCGTTTTAATGAGTGCGTGCATTTCTTGATGCCCAAGGTACCAAGATTGTGAACATATCAGTATATAGATATTTAAGTGTGAATCTAAACTTAGTGAAAAATAAGTCTAGATTTTATGTTTGTAAAGAAGTAGCAGCCTGAGATACTTACTGAGATATACAAAATAATCAATTTGTCAGACCTACTTTTGAATATAGCATTCCATTTAATAAAACTTATTTGTGACCTATTTATATCTTCTCGCACTTGTAGATCCGCTGCCTATTTATATTCTATGCCCAATGTCAAATCTATTTTTTCATTTAATACTTCAATCAGTAGAACTCATTTTGTATAAGTGAATATATTTAAATAAACACATGGAACTTGAGTTTAAATAGAATTTGCCAAAAATATTTTTCTTCTGTTCTAATTGACTGAATGCTTATGTCGCACGCAGATACCAGATTTTGCCTTCATGGTCGAAAACATATTGTTGATTTTTTTCTCCACTTGTCGTTTATAAAAGATGCTAACTTTATATGCCTTAGGTTTTGATTTTCGTTTAGAAAGAAAACTGCATTATGATTGGTTACAAATTTTGAAGTTTAGGCTGTCTATCATTTTAATCAATCCACTTCTATAATTATAATTTTCTTTATAGCTGACATTGTGCAAATTATTAACGAGTTCTTTATCATATTACATATGCATTTGGAAGCCTCTGAGTTTTTACTACATCCATGAATTTTAAATCACAACAAAAATACCATAATATTTATCCGTAGACTGATATACTGTTGGCTTCTTTTACATTTGATGATTTCCTACAAATTATAGTATGGCATAATCCATTAATTATTCCTATTCATCCTTAACAAATGTAGCAACTACTGATCTGTTATGTACAAGATTCTAGGAACATAAAGCTGAATCAAATTTTACATTTTATATGACGATGAAGTTAGATGTGTCATTGCTGTAAATATAAATAATTGTAAAACTATAAGAAATAACAGACCTATGGTGGTATCAATGTTTAACTTGAACAAAATATAACAATTGCTACATACGAGGAAGTATTACACAAGCCAAAATAACATACTATGTAGACTGATAGTTTATGAAAGTGTGACCGGTAATAATTTGAAATTTATTCTGAGAAAACATCAATTTCTAAGGTTTATATTTCCGAATATTACAGTGTGATGTGCCAGCCTTTTCAGGATAAAAACGGGCAGTTGTTGTATCGTAGACAATTCGAACATCATAGGTAGCATTCCTTTTTCTTTATTTTTGTGTAGTTCCTGTCTTCGGTTGAAACATGCTCTCAAAACACAAAAAAATAGTCTTAAATAATGACCTATTAGTTTGTTTAAAATAGTTGCATTAACAAAAATTTTATATCACTATTACAGATAAAACAAGTAAAGTCTATTATTAGTCGATAGCATTCCTCTTTATTTTAAATGATTGATAAAATTGAATTGTGTTAAAAACATGAACTGGATTTGGATAGATAAGTTTCTATATATCTAATATAGAAATTCGGGTTTAACATATATATAGAGAAAGATATAGAAACGGTCTGCTGAATACAATATCCTATATCAACTCGTCATTTGTAAATTTTGTAATATTGGGCCTGGCCCATTTTCTGTTTTCTTGGCATATATACACAGGCCAAACCCTGTACAATATTTTTAATTCATTTTTACAATTCAATAACAGCATATCTTTCTCTCTCGCAAATTTTCAATTCAACAAGTAAAGAAATAAATGGCTTTGCCTTTTTGAAGGATCTTGCACATTTTCAATAAGTAAAGAGTGTGGCCTATCTGATATGGTTGCTCAAACTAGTATTAATGTAACACCCGTATTTTCTGTTAACGTTATAGTAACGAGTCCAAGAATATTTAATTTCAAATGTGAGAATTAAGGGATACGGGTTACGCCATTGCGTTCGTCTTGGAATTCTGCTTGAGATAGAGTCCGAGTTTGCGTAAAACGGACACTATATGAAGGAGATATGGACGAACGAAGTTAAACAGAAAACCAGAAGAAAAGAAGAGAAAAAAAAAATTCACTGGCGCACTTGGGAAGTGCGCCAGTACAAAAGTTGCACTGGCGCACCTGCCAAGTGCGCCCAGGTCGAGCAGAAAGCCTGCACAGCTTTCTGGTGTGATCTGATCCATACTGTGACTCATTGCTGATGTAATAACCCGGAAATGCGGGCCAGTTTAAAATTTTTATTTTGGCAATTTTAACGAATTTCGAATATTTAAAATAGATTATTTTAAATAATATCGACGAGAAATTTATTTTGAATATAATTCGAACGTATATATTTATATGCGTCGTCGTTAGAATATAAATATTTATTTTAAATTATAGAAGGAATTGAAAATGGCCCTGCAGTTCGATAATTCGATTTCAAACTTCAATTGAATGTATCGGGTGCAAAACAATCCGGATTTTGACGAAACCAAAAATGTTAGAATCTAGTTGAGAATATCTTTCCAACAAATCTGAAGAATCGAAATTTCATAGCGGAAATCAAAAGTTATGCCCAGTTGAAAATTCAGAATAGTCGCTATGTAAATTATACATGGCCCAAAAAGTCAAATTTTGCATACGAATGAATTTGGACTCGAAACCACTTCCATTGAGTTCAAAATGCCGTTTAGAACTCCGAAAAGTATAAGCTTCGATATATTCCGATATCCGAAATAGTGGCAATAGACAGGAGCTTTTCGGTTAACAAAACATAGCCCTTAAAAAGTGAAATTTTGCATACGAGCTCAGAATTCGACGAGATAAATTTTTATGGATTCACAATGACAAATCATTGTTGAGTTCCAAATGGCGCGTCGAACGGTGTTAGTATGTGGCCGTGCGAGCTGAAACAGTTCAGGGTAAACCGAGCAGTCATTTTACAAAGGAACATTATTGATACGACCTCAGAATTCGATTTCGTTTTTTTTTTTTGGATTCGTATCATCTAAAAATGGTTAAATCCAACAGGACATGATTTTTGAAGTTAGCATGTGAGCGTGCGAGAAGAAAAGGTGCGCCAAAATCGCATTTTTAGAGCTTATCTGAGCGTTTTCGTGATTTTTTTTGAATGGTCAAACGAACTCGGAATTCGACGAAACTTGTTTCGTTGGACTCGTCTTCACGTCTACTATCTCGTGTCCGAAATCCGCGGCGATTGGAGATCGTTAGCGTTCAGGCGATACGCGAGAAACTAGCATATAATCACTTTTCCTCCTTTTCTATTTCATAAATTCACTTTTCCTCTTCCTCTTCATAAACAAAAAAATGGCCTCAACCCTCCCCAAACCGCTGACCCTCCTCCCACCGCCACCGCCGCACCACCTCAGGCCACCGCACCCCCTCCCCCTCTTCCCCTCCTCCTCCTCTTCCTCCTCTCTCTCCTCTCTCCATTTGCAAACCCTAAGCCCCAAATCACCACCACCCGCCTCTGTGGACCCCACCGCCGCACCTAAGCCCCTCCCCCACGTCAGTCAGGCCAGCGCCCCCCTCAACACCACCCAACTCCGGTCGTGGGCCCCCCGGTCACCAAACACTAATCGGTCGTTTTGCAAATAAGCCCCTGACTGTATTTCGCAAATAACTCCCAAACGGTGCGTTTTTGGTCAAAGTCCCTCTAGACCAAAGTTGTAGAGCACGGAATTCTCTTCGATTTGGCTATATGGAAGTCGTGTTTTGGAGTTCGGAACGCATGCGAAGTCTGCTGTTCAAAAGCTGAAAAAATCGTGTACTTTTGTGAATTCTGGCGAATTGGAGCATTTTTGGCAAAAAGACCCTTAGGAAAAAGTTGTCCGGAATGGCGCGTTTAAGCTAGAAAAAAATGATGGTGTGAAGATTGAAGCTCGTTTGCAAATTCTGGAACCCGAACAGCGAATCCGGGCGTTAGAAAAAAAGTGAGTTTTCTCCGCTTTAAAGCTTATATGGTTTTTGACGAATGAAGTAGAATAATAATATGATTTTTATATTATAGGAAGAATAAAAATATGATTTTTATATAGTAGAGAGAATAAAAATATGATTTTTATATTATATACATAGTAAAAATTTGATCTTTACTATATGAACAACGGTATAAAAATAGAATTTTTATCTTTATAGTAGTAGAATAAAAATGTGATTTTTATATACATAGCAACAATATAAAAATGTGATTTTTATATATGTAGTGACTACGGGCAGTGAAATTGGCAAAAAGACGAGCACGACGAAGATTTCTACATAAGAAGAGCCGTAGCGCTTGGTTTAGCTAGTCGGTGAGAACTTCTCACCTTTTAAATTTTCCTTTTCTAGTTATAAATATATATACTAGGATGCAGACGGTGTTTAGTAGCACCCGACACCACTGTCCACAGACCATGGACTTGTTTGTTTGGTTGCATAGATTAGTTAAATTATTTGATTGGGAGTTGGTTGTTTGGTGAATTGAAATTGATTTGATTGATGTGTGAATGGCGTGGGCCATCGGGGATAAGGCTAGGCCTTGTCCCGTTTCTGGTATCGTGTCGTTATGCCGCCGAAATTTTCTAAAACAAGTTAGAAAAATAAAGATATCATTTTATTTGATAAATGAACCGAATAGAATATTCATAAGTTGAATAAAATAGTTTGGTCGTTAAAAATATAATTTTTAACGTGAATGTGAATAAATAAATATTAATTTACAAACCGGACGGTTTGTTTATGTACACTGATTTGACTGACATTGATTGGGACGATAAATTTTACACATCGCCCAACTGTACAAATAAATCTGTGTTTGATTGTTTGAAACCCCACACGGGTATTGGGATAATATATGACACACACTAATCCCAATAATTAGTTGTATGTCGATCGATTGATGGACAGGCTGTTATAAGCGTCAGATATCTATATTTGATGCTTATACAGTGTAGTGCACTTTGGATGATGGTTGATTATTTATCGTTGCTATTATATACATCTGTCGTATGGAATCCATATAGTTAACGCTCTATGGTAATTGATTGTGCCTCATTCCAATTTAGAAGATAAATAATATTATAAAATAAAGGTTCATGTGTTGACAGTACTCATCCGTTGAGATTAGTCATGTATTGAACGAAATATTCCAACAATAAAATTAACATCTTTAATATTATAAAATAAAGGTTCATGTGTTGACAGTACTCATCCGTTGAGATTAGTCATGTGTTGAACGAAATATTCTAACAATAAAATTAACATCTTTAATATTATAAAATAAAGGTTCATGTGTTGACAGTACTCATCCGTTGAGATTAGTCATGTGTTGAACGAAATATTTTAACAATAAAATTTACATCTTTTATCATATATAGAATTAGAAATCAACTGGAAAATAGATGAGATGAGTGGTCCCCTGGATATTGATCTGATGTTGGTTTCGGCCTTCGGGGTTAATATTCAGGGAATCGTTCTCTTACTAATTTACGGTTGGAGTCTAATTTGAAATTTAACGATAAATACCATAATTTTTATAAAATTGATTAAATAATAAAAATAGTCACACGTGGACAGCACTCATTCGTTGAGATTAGTCATGTGTTGACAAAAATATAGATTCACGTATTGAATAGAATAAATATTCATTTGTTGAATAGAATAACGGAATTATTAAAATATATAAAGCCGTGTTGATTAGAGATGCACTATTTTGACGCGAACGATATTTATATCGATTATATTCGTTTTTATAATGAATATTGAAAAGAGATAAAAATCGAATATAATAGAAAACGAATTTGAATTGAATAGAAAATGAATTCAAATTGAATTGAAATTTGAATTGAATAGAAATGAATTTTAAAACGAATTTATAAGGAAAATTTCAGTTTTGATTTGAATTGAAATGGAAGTTGAAATTGTTTTTGAAACAAATTTAAAACTATTTATAAAATTCGTTTTAAATAGAAATCGACGAAATATATATTATATATATAATATAATGGCCTGAATAGAACGCGCCGCGCCACGACAGTTCGCGAATTTCGACCATTGACTTCGAACGGACATTACGGGAGATCCGATCGTCGGATTCTCCTAAAACCGGAACCTTGGGTTCGTATCGAAAAGAGCTTTCTAACGAATATTAGAAATTTGAAATCTAACGGTTGGATTTGGAGATACGTCCAAATCAAATTTGGAAAAGGTCGCTGTAAGTGTAGTTCGATGGCCGTTGATGGAAATCGACTGTACGGGCCTTGATAAAATTATTAAAAATAGTAATAATTTGTGTAAAATCATAAGAAATGATTTGGGAAAAATTGGGATGAAAAACTCCATGTTTGAAAAGATAAAAATAGATTTTTATCGAAATGAACTAGTTTTGAACTGAAATTAAAACCCATTTATTTTTAAATAAATAAATTGGATTTGAAATGGGTTTTAAATAGAATTGATTCATGGGTTTATCGTGAACTATGTTTTAAAGAACACTAGTTCTTTAACCCGATAATAAATAGAATGTGATTTGGGTTTATCGTGAACTATGTTTTAAATGACACTAGTTCTTTAACCCAGTAAAAGGAGTTTTAATGAATCTGCAATTAAATTGAAATGTGAATTGATAATTTAAATTATCAAATTTAGAAAATGAGCGAGAATGGAGTATCACCAGTTTTGCTCCAAAGCGATAGTTAAATCTTTAATTAGATTTGAACGTGAAATGGTAATTAATTTTACCAATAACACCGTGGTGTTAGATATGAAGTATTACCAGTTTTCTTCATGGGATGAATAGGTTGGGATTGGGAAATAAAATAAATAATTACTTCGGAGTGGTTCGCTAATCTCGACTAGTTTGGGAAACCATAATCTGGTTTGAAATGATATCCGAAGGAAGATTAAAGGATAAATTTTAAAGAAATTATCTTGGGTAAAATTAATGGGAACCTTTCCCTAAAAATATGAAATTTAGAAACTAGCTGTAGGTTAGTTAAGAAGAATGGTTTCCTGGATATTGATCTGATGTTGGTTTCGGCCTTCGGGGTTAATATTTGGGAAATTGTTCTCTTGCTAATTTGCGGTTAGTGACTGTTGAATTGGAATGAGGCGTATGTTGTGTTTGTGTAACATTTGTTTACTATATACGCGGGTTGTTCGGAAAGTCCGGGTTTATACCCATTCTGAATAACCGATTCGACGATAAGTCGAAGATGAAGACGGTGGTTGAAGACCGGAAGTCTTCACATCGTTTGGATAATTACTGACGATCCTGATTGGGCTGTACACCCAAGAGGATGGAAATAGTTGGTGGTCGCCCAGACGTACTTGGAGATTGATGGATATGCGAGGAAAGTGCCTCCGGTTTCGTTCAGACCCAAAACGAACTTGTAAATGGATTGTGTGTCTGACATTGGATTTTATTCTGTGTTGATTGATTTCTGTTAAATATATATCTGTTTGGAGGCGGAGAATTTATTCTCTTGCTTAACGCTCTTCTCTGAGACATACGAGCTTAGAGGTTATATATCGATAGATATCAATCGCATGGCATGAACTGCCTGTGTGGCACGCTGAGTTGCATGGATCAAGGCTTCTGTTGAAAAGCAAAGTCTTGTGGTTGATGATCAAAGCACGGCCTACGTGGCAGCTTTGTGTATAGCGTGGATTCGCGAGCCTCACACCTCGGTATGAGTCAAAAACGGGATAAGGACTGCAGGGAGAGCACGACGTTTCTTTCTAGCTTTGGTGGTGTCAGTGACTTACCAGCCCTGACATTTATATACTTTTCACCTATGTGGTTGTTGGATGAGGCGCCTCGATTTTAGGTCTGTAAGGACCGGGAAACGTGTGTTCAGGAATACTAATCCTCAAACGTAAGAGAGGACCAGCCCTGAAGCATCCAGGGGTTACCCAGAGTGTGTAGTCCCGAGGCATTTGCTAGAGTGTCTCGAAGCGGAAAGGAGCTTGCCCCTTGCCTCGACTCATGACGGAGATCCAATTTCCAATACGAGATATTTCGGCTTTATTTGTAGAGCCTAGTATGGCGACATAGTAGCATGGGATGCTATGCCGTCTATGATTTATATTTATGATTGAAATTGTTTTGACACTATACACTTATTATAGTATCAAATGATTTGTTTTAAACGTACCAAGCATGTTTGGCTGTAATAAGGGAAACCCCTATCCTCCGGCTTGCGTTGCATTGTGTGATGGGATCTGGGTCTTATAATAGCTTCATTTTTCGAAAAAGCATTGCGCTATCTTTTCTATGCACTGGTATTCTTAGGAGGAAACCCGTTCCGTGTTATACGGCGTGGTCCCTTGAATTACCCTCTTTTAAAGTAAAGTTTTAAATAACTGTTTTAGTTCTCACACCAGTCACATGACTGACCTGGAGTTTATTGTTTTAACCTAAACTCTGGGTGCCCCTATTTTCGACACGGGCAGCTAGTAGTTTTGGGTTTTGTAGATTTATATTCACAGGATCCTGATTTACAGTTGGGACGATGCTCGGAAAGCTCTGTATCCGTGTATCACTTTCAGTTGTGCTTTGTATATTTTTCCGCTGCTATGTAATTTATTGTAATCTTTGATTTTTATCGAATGTAATTTATTCAATTATACTCTGTATATTCTTGTATCTGATGGAATTGTTGTAATAGCAATGAAATGTTCTTCCGTCTGCGTTCTGATTTGTCTTGTCCTCACAGTAATTCATTCTTTCTCATCTCTTCGGAGACCGGGGAAGTTCGGGTCGCTTCATTTGGTATCAGAGCTTTGGTTTACAGAGCTCGAGAACAAGACACATTAGAACCATACGAAAGAATTCATCAGATATTGGATTAGTAATATCCAATTAGAATGACTCGTTAGAGATGGGATCAGTAGTATCCTAGAACGAGTGTGAAGAGTATATTTTTCAAGTGAAAACGATTTTGTTTTGAAAGTTCAATTCATGTATACGTATTTGAATATTTGTTTATTTTGAATTTGGACAATCCACTATATAAAGATTTTGTACATATGCGTCATAAACGTATATTCGAAGTTTTAATATACCGGATAGATATAGAACCGCACTCTAGTCGCCCGGACATGATTCTGATGATGGCGCGCCATCACCAGTATTTATTTTCGTGTTTCGAAGGTGTGATATCTATATATTTCCATTAGACTGGTGTGAGAACCAAAACTTATATAGATAGGTTTATTGTTGTGAATAGGCATCAAAAACATGATTTTCTGTATATATGTATCAAAATTATGAATCTGAAACTCTAATTCACTAATTGATTGATGTTTGTGTTATTTGTTTATTTGTTTGATAATTTTTAAACGTTTAGCCTAATTGAACCGAATATTGAATTATATTGAAAATTGGTCGCATTTGCTTGCATATACATGTACTTACATTGAACAGGTCATAGCAAGGAGGCTAGAGCAGAGAATAAAATTTGTTTGCCCGACAAATAGGTACATGTTTACTATAATTTACTGTTTTGTTTGGGTGATGATGATTTTATGAGCCGATTGGCTAGCCGCTTGGCTTTTTCTTTTTCTTTTTGAGATCAGAGGGCCTGTATGGCAATTTCGGGATTTTCCCGTGCTCCCGGTGCAGGGGAGGTTATGGCGAAATTTTTCGAAAATTTAGGGTGTTAGCCAAATTTTTGAAAAAATTTGAAAAGTTTTTAGATACTGAAAAGTTGAAGAACTTAAGCTGTAATCAAAATAATGGAAGTTGAGTTGGTTTGTAAAACAACTTTCGACTTTGTTCCTTTTCGGGGACGAAAAGTTTTAAGTGGGGGAGATTGTAATAACCCGGAAATGCGGGTCAGTTTAAAATTTTTATTTTGGCAATTTTAACGAATTTCGAATATTTAAAATATATTATTTTAAATAATATCGACGAGAAATTTATTTTGAATATAATTCGAACGTATATATTTATATGCGTCGTCGTTAGAATATAAATATTTATTTTAAATTATAGAAGGAATTGAAAATGGCCCTGCAGTTCGATAATTCGATTTCAAACTTCAATTGAATGTACCGGGTGCAAAACAATCCGGATTTTGGCGAAACAAAAATTATTAGAATCTAGTTGAGAATATCTTTCCAACGAATCTGAAGAATCGAAATTTCATAGTGGGAATCAAAAGTTATGCCCAGTTGAAAATTCAGAATAGTCGCTATGTAAATTATACATGGCCCAAAAAGTCAAATTTTGCATACGAATGAATTTGGACTCGAAACCACTTCCATTGAGTTCAAAATGATGTTTAGAACTCCGAAAAGTATAAGCTTCGATATATTCCGATATCCGGAATAGTGGCAATAGACAGGAGCTTTTCGGTTAACAAAACATAGCCCTTAAAAAGTGAAATTTTGCATACGAGCTCAGAATTCGACGAGATAAATTTTTATGGATTCACAATGACAAATTATTGTTGAGTTCCAAATGGCACGTCGAACGGAGTTAGTATGTGGCTGTGCGAGCTGAAACAGTTCAGGGTAAACCGAGCAGTCATTTTACAAAGGAACATTGTTGATACGACCTCAGAATTCGATTTCGTTTTTTTTCTGGATTCGTATCTTCTAAAAATGGTTAAATCCAAAAGGGCATGACTTATTAAACCCTTATTTCTTTGTTTTGGTGTGTTTTTGATCAGAAGTGGTCTTTCGTTTTCTTGTAATGAAATCAGCTATCTTTGATTATGTCAGCTCAACTTGTACATGCAGTGAGTGTGATGACCAGGAGTAGCTGTTGTTAAGTAGGTGTAAGCGTTTTAATGAGTGCGTGCATTTCTTGATGCCCAAGGTACCAAGATTGTGAACATATCAGTATATAGATATTTAAGTGTGAATCTAAACTTAGTGAAAAATAAGTCTAGATTTTATGTTTGTAAAGACGTAGCAGCCTGAGATACTTACTGAGATATACAAAATAATCAATTTGTCAGACCTACTTTTGAATATAGCATTCCATTTAATAAAACTTATTTGTGACCTATTTATATCTTCTCGCACTTGTAGATCCGCTGCCTATTTATATTCTATGCCCAATGTCAAATCTAATTTTTCATTTAATACTTCAATCAGTAGAACTCATTTTGTATAAGTGAATATATTTATATAAACACATGGAACTTGAGTTTAAATAGAATTTGCCAAAAATATTTTTCTTCTGTTCTAATTGACTGAATGCTTATGTCGCACGCAGATACCAGATTTTGCCTTCATGGTCGAAAACATATTGTTGATTTTTTTCTCCACTTGTCGTTTATAAAAGATGCTAACTTTATATGCCTTAGGTTTTGATTTTCGTTTAGAAAGAAAACTGCATTATGATTGGTTACAAAATTTGAAGTTTAGGCTGTCTATCATTTTAATCAATCCACTTCTATAATTATAATTTTCTTTATAGCTGACATTGTGCAAATTATTAACGAGTTCTTTATCATATTACATATGCATTTGGAAGCCTCTGAGTTTTTACTACATCCATGAATTTTAAATCACAAAAAAAATACCATAATATTTATCCATAGACTGATATACTGTTGGCTTCTTTTACATTTGATGATTTCCTACAAATTATAGTATGGCATAATCCATTAATTATTCCTATTCATCCTTAACAAATGTAGCAACTACTGATCTGTTATGTACAAGATTCTAGGAACATAAAGCTGAATCAAATTTTACATTTTATATGACGATGAAGTTAGATGTGTCATTGCTGTAAATATAAATAAATTGTAAAACTATAAGAAATAACAGACCTATGGTGGTATCAATGTTTAACTTGAACAAAATATAACAATTGCTACATACGAGGAAGTATTACACAAGCCAAAATAACCTACTATGCAGACTGATAGTTTATGAAAGTGTGACCGGTAATAATTTGAAATTTATTCTGAGAAAACATCAATTTCTAAGGTTTATATTTGCGAATATTACAGTGTGATGTGCCAGCCTTTTCAGGATAAAAACGGGCAGTTGTTGTATCGTAGACAATTCGAACATCATAGGTAGCATTCCTTTATCTTTATTTTTGTGTAGTTCTTGTCTTCGGTTGAAACATGCTCTCAAAACTCAAAAAAATAGTCTTAAATAATGACCTATTAGTTTGTTTAAAATAGTTGCATTAACAAAAACTTTATATCACTATTACAGATAAAACAAGTAAAGTCTATTATTAGTCGATAGCATTCCTCTTTATTTTAAATGATTGACAAAATAGAATTGTGTTAAAAACATGAACTGAATTTGGATAGATAAGTTTCTATATATCTAATATAGAAATTCGGGTTTAACATATATATAGAGAAAGATATAGAAACGGTCTGCTGAATACAATATCCTATATCAACTCATCATTTGTAAATTTTGTAATATTGGGCCTGGCCCATTTTCTGTTTTCTTGGCATATATACACAGGCCAAACCCTGTACAATATTTTTAATTCATTTTTACAATTCAATAACAGCATATCTTTCTCTCTCGCAAATTTTAAATTCAACAAGTAAAGAAATAAATGGCTTTGCCTTTTTGAAGGATCTTGCACATTTTCAATAAGTAAAGAGTGTGGCCTATCTGATATGGTTGCTCAAACTAGTATTAATGTAACACCCGTATTTTCTGTTAACGTTATAGTAACGAGTCCAAGAATATTTAATTTCAAATGTGAGAATTAAGGGATACGGGTTACGCCATTGCGTTCGTCTTGGAATTCTGCTTGAGATAGAGTCTGAGTTTGCGTAAAACGGACACCATATGAAGGAGATATGGACGAACGAAGTTAAACAGAAAACCAGAAGAAAAGAAGAGAAAAAAAATTCACTGGCGCACTTGGGAAGTGCGCCAGTACAAAAGTTGCACTGGCGCACCTGCCAAGTGCGCCCAGGTCGAGCAGAAAGCCTGCACAGCTTTCTGGTGTGATCTGATCCATACTGTGACTCATTGCTGATGTAATAACCCGGAAATGCGGGCCAGTTTAAAATTTTTATTTTGGCAATTTTAACGAATTTCGAATATTTAAAATAGATTATTTTAAATAATATCGACGAGAAATTTATTTTGAATATAATTCGAACGTATATATTTATATGCGTCGTCGTTAGAATATAAATATTTATTTTAAATTATAGAAGGAATTGAAAATGGCCCTGCAGTTCGATAATTCGATTTCAAACTTCAATTGAATGTATCGGGTGCAAAACAATCCGGATTTTGACGAAACCAAAAATATTAGAATCTAGTTGAGAATATATTTCCAACGAATCTGAAGAATCGAAATCTCATAGCGGGAATCAAAAGTTATGCCCATTTGAAAATTCAGAATAGTCGCTATGTAAATTATACATGGCCCAAAAAGTCAAATTTTGCATACGAATGAATTTGGACTCGAAACCACTTCCATTGAGTTCAAAATGTCGTTTAGAACTCCGAAAAGTATAAGCTTCGATATATTCCGATATCCGGAATAGTGGCAATAGACAGGAGCTTTTCGGTTAACAAAACATAGCCCTTAAAAAGTGAAATTTTGCATACGAGCTCAGAATTCGACGAGATAAATTTTTATGGATTCACAATGACAAATCATTGTTGAGTTCCAAATGGCGCGTCGAACGGAGTTAGTATGTGGCCGTACGAGCTGAAACAGTTCAGGGTAAACCGAGCAGTCATTTTACAAAGGAACATTATTGATACGACCTCAGAATTCGATTTCGTTTTTTTTTCTGGATTCGTATCATCTAAAAATGGTTAAATCCAAAAGGGCATGATTTTTGAAGTTAGCATGTGAGCGTGGGAGAAGAAAAGGTGCGCCAAAATCGCATTTTTAGTGCTTATCTGAGCGTTTTCGTGATTTTTTTTGAATGGTCAAACGAACTCGGAATTCGACGAAACTTATTTCGTTGGACTCGTCTTCACGTCTACTATCTGGTGTCCGAAATCCGCGGCGATTGGAGATCGTTAGCGTTCAGGCGATACGCGAGAAACTATCATATAATCACTTTTCCTCATTTTCTATTTCATAAATTCACTTTTCCTCTTACTCTTCATAAACAAAAAATGGCCTCCACCCTCCCCAAACCCGCTGACCCTCCTCCCACCGCCGCACCACCTCAGGCCGCCGCACCTCCTCTTCCCCTCCTCCTCCTCTTCCTCCTCTCTCTCCTCTCTCCATTTGCAAACCCTAAGCCCCAAATCACCACCACCCGCCTCCGTGGACCCCACCGCCGCACCTCAGCCCCTCCCCCATGTCAGTCAGGCCAGCGCCCCCCTCAACACCACCCAACTCCGGTCGTGGGCCCCCCCGGTCACCAAACACTAATCGGCTGTTTTGCAAATAAGCCCCTGACCGTATTTCTCCAATAACTCCCAAACGGTGTGTTTTTGGTCAAAGTCCCTCTAGACCAAAGTTGTAGAGCACGGAATTCTCTTCGATTTGGCTATATGGAAGTCGTGTTTTGGAGTTCGGAGCTGCTCGGAAAACGCATGCGAAGTCTGCTGTTCAAAAGTTGAAAAAATCGTGTACTTTTGTGAATTCTGGCGAATTGGAGCATTTTTGGCAAAAAGACCCTTAGGCGAAAGTTGTCCGGAATGGCGCGTTTAAGCTAGAAAAAAAAGGTGGTGTGAAGATTGAAGCTCGTTTGCAAATTCTGGAACCCGTACAGCGAATCCGGGCGTTAGAAAAAAAGTGAGTTTTCTCCGCTTTAAAGCTTATATGGTTTTTGAGGAATGAAGTAGAATAAAAATATGATTTTTATATTATAGAAAGAATAAAAATATGATTTTTATATAGTAGAGAGAATAAAATATGATTTTTATATTATATAGATAGTAAAGATTTGATCTTTACTATATGAACAACGGTATAAAAATAGAATTTTTATCTATATAGTAGTAGAATAAAAATGTGATTTTTATATACATAGCAACAATATAAAAATGTGATTTTTATATATGTAGTGACTACGGACAGTGAAATTGGCAAAAAGACGAGCACGACGAAGATTTCTACATAAGAAGAGCCGTAGCGCTTGGTTTAGCTAGTCGGTGAGAACTTCTCACCTTTTAAATTTTCCTTTTCTAGTTATAAATATATATACTAGGATGAAGACGGTGTTTAGTAGCACCCGACACCACTGTCCATAGACCATGGACTTGTTTGTTTGGTTGCATAGATTAGTTAAATTATTTGATTGGGAGTTGGTTGTTTGGTGAATTGAAATTGATTTGATTGATGTGTGAATGGCGTGGGCCATCGGGGATAAGGCTAGGCCTTGTCCCGTTTCTGGTATCGTGCCGTTATGCCGCCGAAATTTTCTAAAACAAGTTAGAAAAATAAAGATATCATTTTATTTGATAAATGAACCGAATAGAATATTCATAAGTTGAATAAAATAGTTTGGTCGTTAAAAATATAATTTTTAACGTGAATGTGAATAAATAAATATTCATTTACAAACCGGACGGTTTGTTTATGTACACTGATTTGACTGACATTGATTGGGACGATAAATTTTACACATCGCCCAACTGTACAAATAAATTTGTGTTTGATTGTTTGAAACCCCACACGGGTATTGGGATAATATATGACACACACTAATCCCAATAATTAGTTGTATGTCGATCGATTGATGGACAGGCTGTTATAAGCGTCAGATATCTATATTTAATGCTTATACAGTGTAGTGCACTTTGGATGATGGTTGATTATTTATCGTTGCTATTATATACATCTGTCGTATGGAATCCATATAGTTAACGCTCTATGGTAATTGATTGTGCCTCATTCCAATTTAGAAGATAAAGAATATTATAAAATAAAGGTTCATGTGTTGACAGTACTCATCCGTTGAGATTAGTCATGTGTTGAACGAAATATTCCAACAATAAAATTAACATCTTTAATATTATAAAATAAAGGTTCATGTGTTGACAGTACTCATCCGTTGAGATTAGTCATGTGTTGAACGAAATATTCTAACAATAAAATTAACATCTTTAATATTATAAAATAAAGGTTCATGTGTTGACAATACTCATCCGTTGAGATTAGTCATGTGTTGAACGAAATATTTTAACAATAAAATTTACATCTTTTATCATATATAGAATTAGAAATCAACTGGAAAATAGATGAGATGAGTGGTCCCCTGGATATTGATCTGATGTTGGTTTCGGCCTTCGGGGTTAATATTCAGGGAATCGTTCTCTTACTAATTTACGGTTGGAGTCTAATTTGAAATTTAACGATAAATACCATAATTTTTATAAAATATATTAAATAATAAAAATAGTCACACGTGGACAGCACTCATTCGTTGAGATTAGTCATGTGTTGACAAAAATATAGATTCACGTATTGAATAGAATAAATATTCATTTATTGAGTAGAATAACGGAATTATTAAAATATATAAAGCCGTATTGATTAGAGATGCGCTATTTTGACGCGAACGATATTTACATCGATTATATTCGTTTTTATAATGAATATTGAAAAGAGATAAAAATCGAATATAATAGAAAACGAATTTGAATTGAATAGAAAATGAATTCAAATTGAATTGAAATTTGAATTGAATAGAAATGAATTTTAAAACGAATTTATAAGGAAAAATTCAGTTTTGATTTGAATTGAAATGGAAGTTGAAATTGTTTTTGAAACGAATTTAAAACTATTTATAAAATTCGTTTTAAATAGAAATCGACGAAATATATATTATATATATAATATAATGGCCTGAATAGAACGCGCCGCGCCACGGCAGTTCGCGAATTTCGACCATTGACTTCGAACGGACATTACGGGAGATCCGATTGTCGGATTCTCCTAAAACCGGAACCTTGGGTTCGTATCGAAAAGAGCTTTCTAACGAATATTAGAAATTTGAAATCTAACGGTTGGATTTGGAAATACGTCCAAATCAAATTTGGAAAAGGTCGCTGTAAGTGCAGTTCGATGGCCGTTGATGGAAATCGACTGTACGGGCCTTGATAAAATTATTAAAAATAGTAATAATTTGTGTAAAATCATAAGAAATTATTTGGGAAAAATTGGGATGAAAAACTCCATATTTGAAATGATAAAAATAGATTTTTATCGAAATGAACTAGTTTTGAACTGAAATTAAAACCCATTTATTTTTAAATAAATAAATTGGATTTGAAATGGGTTTCAAATAGAATTGATTCATGGGTTTATCGTGAACTATGTTTTAAAGAACACTAGTTCTTTAACCCGATAATAAATAGAATGTGATTTGGGTTTATCGTGAACTATGTTTTAAATGACACTAGTTCTTTAACCCAGTAAAAGGAGTTTTAATGAATCTGCAATTAAATTGAAATGTGAATTGATAATTTAAATTATCAAATTTAGAAAATGAGCGAGAATGGAGTATCACCAGTTTTGCTCCAAAGCGATAGTTAAATCTTTAATTAGATTTGAACGTGAAATGGTAATTAATTTTACCGATAACACCGCGGTGTTAGATATGAAGTATTACCAGTTTTCTTCATGGGATGAATAGGTTGGGATTGGGAAATAAAATAAATAATTACTTCGGAGTGGTTCGCTAATCTCGACTAGTTTGGGAAACCATAATCTGGTTTGAAATGATATCCGAAGGAAGATTAAAGGATAAATTTTAAAGAATTTATCTTGGGTAAAATTAATGGGAACCTTTCCCTAAAAATATGAAATTTAGAAACTAGCTGTAGGTTAGTTAAGAAGAATGGTTTCCTGGATATTGATCTGATGTTGGTTTCGGCCTTCGGGGTTAATATTTGGGAAATTGTTCTCTTGCTAATTTGCGGTTAGTGACTGTTGAATTGGAATGAGGCGTATGTTGTGTTTGTGTAACATTTGTTTACTATATACGCGGGTTGTTCGGAAAGTCCGGGTTTATACCCATTCTAAATAACCGATTCGACGATAAGTCGAAGATGAAGACGGTGGTTGAAGACCGGAAGTCTTCACATCGTTTGGATAATTACTGACGATCCTGATTGGGATGTACACCCAAGAGGATGGAAATAGTTGGTGGTCGCCCAGACGTACTTGGAGATCGATGGATATGCGAGGAAAGTGCCTCCGGTTTCGTTCAGACCCAGAACGAACTTGTAAATGGATTGTGTGTCTGACATTAGATTTTATTCTGTGTTGATTGATTTCTGTTAAATATATATCTGTTTGGCGGTGGAGAATTTATTCTCTTGCTTAACGCCCTTCTCTGAGACATACGAGCTTAGAGGTTATATATCGATAGATATCAATCGCATGGCATGAACTGCCTGTGTGGCACGCTGAGTTGCATGGATCAAGGCTTCTGTTGAAAAGCAAAGTCTTGTGGTTGATGATCAAAGCACGACCTACGTGGCAGCTTCGTGTATAGCGTGGATTCGCGAGCCTCACACCTCGGTATGAGACAAAAACGGGATAAGGACTGCAGGGAGAGCACGACGTTTCTTTCTAGCTTTGTGGTGTCAGTGACTTACCAGCCCTGACATTTATATACTTTTCACCTATGTGGTTGTTGGATGAGGCGCCTCGATTTTAGGTCTGTAAGGACCGGGAAACGTGTGTTCAGGAATACTAATCCTCAAACGTAAGAGAGGACCAGCCCTGAAGCATCCAGGGGTTACCCAGAGTGTGTAGTCCCGAGGCATTTGCTAGAGTGTCTCGAAGCGGAAAGGAGCTTGCCCCTTGCCTCGACTCATGACGGAGATCCAATTTCCAATACGAGATATTTCGGCTTTATTTGTAGAGCCTAGTATGGCGACATAGTAGCATGGGATGCTATGCCGTCTATGATTTATATTTATGATTGAAATTGTTTTGACACTATACACTTATTATAGTATCAAATGATTTGTTTTAAACGTACCAAGCATGTTTGGCTGTTATAAGGGAAACCCCTATCCTCCGGCTTGCGTTGCATTGTGTGATGGGACCTGGGTCTTATAATAGCTTCATTTTTCGAAAAAGCATTGCGCTGTCTATTCTATGCACTGGTATTCTTAGGAGGAAACCCGTTCCGTGTTATACGGCGTGGTCCCTTGAATTACCCTCTTTTAAAGTAAAGTTTTAAATAACTGTTTTAGTTCTCACACCAGTCACATGACTGACCTGGAGTTTATTGTTTTAACCTAAACTCTGGGTGCCCCTATTTTCGACACGGGCAGCTCGTAGTTTTGGGTTTTGCAGATTTATATTCACAGGATCCTGATTTACAGTTGGGACGATGCTCGGAAAGCTCTGTATCTTTGTATCACTTTCAGTTGTGCTTTGTATATTTTTCCGCTGCTATGTAATTTATTGTAATCTCTGATATTTATCGAATGTAATTTATTCAATTATACTCTGTATATTCTTGTATCTGATGGAATTGTTGTAATAGCAATGAAATGTTCTTCCGTCTGCGTTCTGATTTGTCTTGTCCTCACAGTAATTCGTTCTTTCTCATCTCTTCGGAGACCGGGGAAGTTCGGGTCGCTTCATTTGGTATCAGAGCTTTGGTTTACAGAGCTCGAGAACAAGACACATTAGAACCATACGAAAGAATTCATCAGATATTGGATTAGTAATATCCAATTAGAATGACTCGTTAGAGATGGGATCAGTAGTATCCTAGAACGAGTGTGAAGAGTATATTTTTCAAATGAAAACAATTTTGTTTTGAAAGTTCAATTCAAGTATACGTATTTGAATATTTGTTTATTTTGAATTTGGACAATCCACTATATAAAGATTTTGTACATACGCGTCATGAACGTATATTCGAAGTTTTAATATACCGGATAGATATAGAAACGCACTCTAGTCGCCCGGACATGATTCTGATGATGGCGCGCCATCACCAGTATTTATTTTCGTGTTTCGAAGGTGTGATATCTATATATTTCCATTAGAATGGTGTGAGAACCAAAACTTATATAGATAGGTTTATTGTTGTGAATAGGCATCAAAAACATGATTTTCTGTATATATGTATCAAAATTATGAATCTGAAACTCTAATTCACTAATTGATTGATGGTTGTGTTATTTGTTTATTTGTTTGATAATTTTTAAACGTTTAGCCTAATTGAACCGAATATTGAATTATATTGAAAATTGGTCGCATTTGCTTGCATATACATGTACTTACATTGAACAGGTCATAGCAAGGAGGCTAGAGCAGAGAATAAAATTTGTTTGCCCGACAAATAGGTACATGTACTATAATTTACTGTTTTGTTTGGGTGATGATGATTTTATGAGCCGATTGGCTAGCTGCTTGGCTTTTTCTTTTTCTTTTTGAGATCAGAGGGCCTGTATGGCAATTTCGGGATTTTCCCGTGCTCCCGGTGCAGGGGAGGTTATGGCGAAATTTTTCGAAAATTTAGGGTGTTAGCCAAATTTTTGAAAAAATTTGAAAAGTTTTTAGATACTGAAAAGTTGAAGAACTTAAGCCGTAATCAAAATAATGGAAGTTGAGTTGGTTTGTAAAACAACTTTCGACTTTGTTCCTTTTCGGGGACGAAAAGTTTTAAGTGGGGGAGATTGTAATAACCCGGAAATGCGGGCCAGTTTAAAATTTTTATTTTGGCAATTTTAACGAATTTCGAATATTTAAAATATATTATTTTAAATAATATCGACGAGAAATTTATTTTGAATATAATTCGAACGTATATATTTATATGCGTCGTCGTTAGAATATAAATATTTATTTTAAATTATAGAAGGAATTGAAAATGGCCCTGCAGTTCGATAATTCGATTTCAAACTTCAATTGAATGTACCGGGTGCAAAACAATCCGGATTTTGGCGAAACCAAAAATATTAGAATCTAGTTGAGAATATCTTTCCAACGAATCTGAAGAATCGAAATTTCATAGCGGGAATCGAAAGTTATGCCCAGATGAAAATTCAGAATAGTCGCTATGTAAATTATACATGGCCCAAAAAGTCAAATTTTGCATACGAATGAATTTGGACTCGAAACCACTTCCATTGAGTTCAAAATGATGTTTAGAACTCCGAAAAGTATAAGCTTCGATATATTCCGATATCCGGAATAGTGGCAATAGACAGGAGCTTTTCGGTTAACAAACCATAGCCCTTAAAAAGTGAAATTTTGCATACGAGCTCAGAATTCGACGAGATAAATTTTTATGGATTCACAATGACAAATTATTGTTGAGTTCCAAATGGCGCGTCGAACGGAGTTAGTATGTGGCTGTGCGAGCTGAAATAGTTCAGGGTAAACCGAGCAGTCATTTAACAAAGGAACATTGTTGATACGACCTCAGAATTCGATTTCGTTTTTTTTTTTGGATTCGTATCTTCTAAAAATGGTTAAATCCAAAAGGGCATGATTTTTGAAGTTAGCATGTGAGCGTGCGAGAAGAAAAGGTGCGCCAAAATCGCATTTTTTGAGCTTATCTGAGCGTTTTCGTGATTTTTTTTGAATGGTCAAACGAACTCGGAATTCGACGAAACTTGTTTCATTGGACTCGTCTTCACGTCTACTATCTCGTATCCGAAATCCGCAGCGATTGGAGATCATTAGCGTTCAGGCGATACGCGAGAAACTAGCATATAATCACTTTTCCTACTTTTCTATTTCATAAATTCACTTTTCCTCTTCCTCTTCAAAAACAAAAAAATGGCCTCCACCCTCCCCAAACCCGCTGCCCCTCCTCCCACCGCCACCGCCGCACCACCTCAGGCCGCAGCACCCCCTCCTCCTCTTCCCCTCCTCCTCCTCTTCCTCCTCCTCTCTCTCCTCTCTCCATTAGCAAACCCTAAGCCCCAAATCACCACCACCCGCCTCCGTGGACCCCACCGCCGCACCTCAGCCCCTCCCCCACGTCTGTCAGGCCGGCGCCCCCCCTCAACACCACCCAACTCCGGCCGTGGGCCCCCCGGTCACCAAACACTAATCGGCCGTTTTGCAAATAAGCCCCTGACTGTATTTCGCAAATAACTCCCAAACGGTGCGTTTTTGGTCAAAGTCCCTCTAGACCAAAGTTGTAGAGCACGGAATTATCTTCGATTTGGCTATACGGAAGTCATGTTTTGGAGTTCGGACCTGCTCGGAAAACGCATGCGAAGTCTGCTGTTCAAAAGCTGAAAAAATCGTGTACTTTTGCGAATTCTGGCGAATTGGAGCATTTTTGGCAAAAAGACCCTTAGGCGAAAGTTGTCCGGAATGGCGCGTTTAAGCTAGAAAAAAAAGATGTTGTGAAGATTGAAGCTCATTTGCAAATTCTGGAACCCGTACAGCGAATCCGGGCGTTAGAAAAAAAGTGAGTTTTCTCCGCTTTAAAGCTTATATGGTTTTTGACGAATGAAGTAGAATAAAAATATGATTTTTATATTATAGGAAGAATAAAAATATGATTTTTATATAGTAGAAAGAATAAAAATATGATTTTTATATTATATAGATAGTAAAGATTTGATCTTTACTATATGAACAACGATATAAAAATAGAATTTTTATCTATATAGTAGTAGAATAAAAATGTGATTTTTATATACATAGCAACAATATAAAAATGTGATTTTTATATATGTAGTGACTACGGGCAGTGAAATTGGCAAAAAGACGAGCACGACGAAGATTTCTACATAAAAAGAGCCGTGGCGCTTGGTTTAGCTAGTCGGTGAGAACTTCTCACCTTTTAAATTTTCCTTTTCTAGTTATAAATATATATAATAGGATGCAGACGGTGTTTAGTAGAACCCGACACCACTGTCCATAGACCATGGACTTGTTTGTTTGGTTGCATAGATTAGTTAAATTATTTGATTGGGAGTTGGTTGTTTGGTGAATTGAAATTGGTTTGATTGATGTGTGAATGGCGTGGGCCATCACTAGACCGGTGATAAGGCTAGGCCTTATCCCGTTTCTAGTATCATGCCGTTATGCCGCCGAAATTTTCTAAAACAAGTTAGAAAAATAAAGATATCATTTTATTTGATAAATGAACCGAATAGAATATTCATAAGTTGAATAAAATAGTTTGGTCGTTAAAAATATAATTTTTAACGTGAATGTGAATAAATAAATATTCATTTACAAACCGGACGGTTTATTTATGTACACTGATTTGACTGACATTGATTGGGACGATAAATTTTACACATCGCCCAACTGTACAAATAAATCTGTGTTTGATTGTTTGAAACCCCACACGGGTATTGGGATAATATATGACACACACTAATCCCAATAATTAGTTGTATGTCGATCGATTGATGGACAGGCTGTTATAAGCGTCAGATATCTATATTTGATGCTTATACAGTGTAGTGCACTTTGGATGATGGTTGATTATTTATCATTGCTATTATATACATCTGTCGTATGGAATCCATATAGTTAACGCTCTATTGTAATTGATTGTGCCTCATTCCAATTTAGAAGATAAAGAATATTATAAAATAAAGGTTCATGTGTTGACAGTGCTCATCCGTTGAGATTAGTCATGTGTTGAACGAAATATTCTAACAATAAAATTAACATCTTTAATATTATAAAATAAAGGTTCATGTGTTGACAGTACTCATCCGTTGAGATTAGTCATGTGTTGAACGAAATATTCTAACAATAAAATTAACATCTTTAATATTATAAAATAAAGGTTCATGTGTTGACAGTACTCATCCATTGAGATTAGTCATGTGTTGAACGAAATATTTTAACAATAAAATTTACATCTTTTATCATATATAGAATTAGAAATCAACTGGAAAATAGATGAGATGAGTGGTCCCCTAGATATTGATCTGATGTTGGTTTCGGCCTTCGGGGTTAATATCCAGGGAATCGTTCTCTTATTAATTTACGGTTGGAGTCTAATTTGAAATTTAACGATAGATACCATAATTTTTATAAAATATGTTAAATAATAAAAATAGTCACACGTGGACAGTACTCATTCGTTGAGATTAGTCATGTGTTGACAAAAATATAGATTCACGTATTGAATAGAATAAATATTCATTTATTGAATAGAATAACGGAATTATTGAAATATATAAAGCCGTGTTGATTAGAGATGCGCTATTTTGACGCGAACGATATTTATATCGATTATATTTGTTTTTATAATGAATATTGAAAAGAGATAAAAATCGAATATAATAGAAAACGAATTTGAATTGAATAGAAAACGAATTCAAATTGAATTGAATAGAAAATGAATTCAAATTGAATTGAAATTTGAATTGAATAGAAATGAATTTTAAAACGAATTTATAAGGAAAAATTCAATTTTGATTTGAATTGAAATGGAAGTTGAAATTGTTTTTGAAACGAATTTAAAACTATTTATAAAATTCGTTTTAAATAGAAATCGACGAAATATATATTATATATATTATACATATAATATAATGGCCTGAATAGAACGCGCCGCGCCACGGTAGTTCGCGAATTTCGACCATTGACTTCGAACGGACATTACGGGAGATCCGACCGTCGGATTCTCCTAAAACCGGAACCATTGGGTTCGTATCGAAAAGAGCTTTCTAACGAATATTATAAATTTGAAATATAACGGTTGGATTTGGAGATAGGTCCAAATCAAATTTGGAAAAGGTCGATGTAAGTGCAGTTCGATGGCCGTTGATGAAAATCGACTGTACGGGCCTTGATAAAATTATTAAAAATAGTAATAATTTGTGTAAAATCATAAGAAATGATTTGGGAAAAATTAGGATGAAAAACTCCATATTTGAAAAGATAAAAATAGATTTTTATCAAAATGAACTAGTTTTGAACTGAAATTAAAACCCATTTATTTTTAAATAAATAAATTGGATTTGAAATGGGTTTTAAATAGAATTGATTCATGGGTTTATCGTGAACTGTGTTTTAAATAACACTAGTTCTTTAACCCGATAATAAATAGAATGTGATTTGGGTTTATCGTGAACTGTGTTTTAAATGACACTAGTTCTTTAACCCAGTAAAAGGAGTTTTAATGAATCTGCAATTAAATTGGAATGTGAATTGATAATTTAAATTATCAAATTTAGAAAATGAGCGAGAATGGAGTATCACCAGTTTTGCTCCAAAGCGATAGTTAAATCTTTAATTAGATTTGAACGTGAAATGGTAATTAATTTTACCGATAACACCATGGTGTTAGATATGAAGTATTACCAGTTTTCTTCATGGGATGAATAGGTTGGGATTGGGAAATAAAATAAATAAATACTTCGGAGTGGTTCGCTAATCTCGACTAGTTTGGGAAACCATAATCTGGTTTGAAATGATATCCAAAGGAAGATTAAAGGATAAATTTTAAAGAATTTATCTTGGATAAAACTATTGGGAACCTTTCTCTAAAAATATGAAATTTACAAACTAGCTGTAGGTTAGTTAAGAAGAATGGTTTCCTGGATATTGATCTGATGTTGGTTTCGGCCTTCGGGGTTAATATTTGGGAAATTGTTCTCTTGCTAATTTGCGGTTAGTGACTGTTGAATTGGAATGAGGCGTATGTTGTGTTTGTGTAACATTTGTTTACTATATATGCGGGTTGTTCGGAAAGTCCGGGTTTATACCCATTCTGAATAACCGATTCGACAATAAGTCGAAGATGAAGACGGTGGTTGAAGACCGGAAGTCTTCACATCGTTTGGATAATTACCGACGATCCTGATTGGGCTGTACACCCAAGAGGATGGAAATAGTTGGTGGTCGCCCAGACGTACTTGGAGATCGATGGATATGCGAGGAAAGTGCCTCCGGTTTCATTCAGACCCAGAACGAACTTGTAAATGGATTGTGTGTCTGAAATTGGATTTTATTCTGTGTTGATTGATTTCTGTTAACTATATATCTGTTTGGTGGTGGAGAATTTATTCTCTTGCTTAACACCCTTCTCTGAGACATATGAGCTTAGAGGTTATATATCGATAGATATCAATCGCATGGCATGAACTGCCTGTGTGGCACGCTGAGTTGCATGGATCAAGGCTTCTGTTGAAAAGCAAAGTCTTGTGGTTGATGATCAAAGCACGACCTACGTGGCAGCTTCGTGTATAGCGTGGATTCGCGAGCCTCACACCTCGGTATGAGTCAAAAACGGGATAAGGACTGCAGGGAGAGCACGACGTTTCTTTCTAGCTTTGGTGGTGTCAGTGACTTACCAGCCCTGGCATTTATATACTTTTCACCTATGTGGTTGTTGGATGAGGCGCCTCGATTTTAGGTCTGTAAGGACCGGGAAACGTGTGTTCAACAATACTAATCCTCAAACGTAAGAGAGGACCGGCCCTGAAGCATCCAGGGGTTACCCAGAGTGTGTAGTCCCGAGGCATTTGCTAGAGTGTCTCGAAGCGGAGAGGAGCTTGCCCCTTGCTCGACTCATGACGGAGATCCAATTTCCAATACGAGATATTTCGGCTTTATTTGTAGAGCCTAGTATGGCGACATAGTAGCATGAGATGCTATGCCGTCTATGATTTATATTTATGATTGAAATTGTTTTGACACTATACACTTATTACAGTATCAAATGATTTGTTTTAAACGTACCAAGCATGTTTGGCTATTATAAGGGAAAACCCTATCCTCCGGCTTGCGTTGCATTGTGTGATGGGACCTGGGTCTTATAATAACTTCATTTTTCGAAAAAGCATTGCGCTGTCTTTTCTATGCACTGGTATTCTTGGGAGGAAACCCGTTCCGTGTTATACGGCGTGGTCCCTTGAATTACCCTCTTTTAAAGTAAAGTTTTAAATAACTGTTTTAGTTCTCACACCAGTCACATGACTGACCTGGAGTTTATTGTTTTAACCTAAACTCTGGGTGCCTCTATTTTCGACATGGGCAGCTAGTAGTTTTGGGTTTTGCAGATTTATATTCACAGGATCCTGATTTACAGTTGGGACGATGCTCGGAAAGCTCTGTATCCGTGTATCACTTTCAGTTGTGCTTTGTATATTTTTCCGCTGCTATGTAATTTATTGTAATCTATGATATTTATCGAATGTAATTTATTCAATTATACTCTGTATATTCTTGTATCTGATGGAATTGTTGTAATAGCAATGAAATGTTCTTCCGTCTGCGTTCTGATTTGTCTTGTCCTCACAGTAATTCGTTCTTTCTCATCTCTTCGGAGACCGGGGAAGTTCGGGTCGCTTCAGCTGAGTCCTTTCTGACTCCTTGCCGAGTCATTAGGACTGAGGTGTCACCCTATCCTGACTGAATGGTTATGTTAACCCTAAGGTCATTCGACGGCTCAAATTAAATTGAAATTCTATATAAACAACCCAATGCTCAAACCTAAAAAAAATCACACAAAAATAATCCTGAAACTATCATGTCGTCAATAGAGAACTTGGAGTACCTGTCACCAATTCAAAGACAAGATAATAACCTAAATAAAAATCAAATTAAAGAAATCAAATTCAACGATCAACATCAAAGGCGAGCTTACCAATTTCAGAATTCAGATTTCAGAAAGCAAGAATTCCTTTGAGTTTGTAAGTTGGTTATTACGTAGATTTAAACGTTCTTTTTAATCGAAATCATGACATGCTGTAATTCGAATATAGAATGATGCCTATGTATAAGATAAATAAAGTTTGATTTTCAAACTACCGTTGCGATTGATCATGTCTATGTGTTTGTGATGATGAGCATACCATATTGAAAGTTATTGGAATCTATTATGAATGGGTATTGGATTTATTATGCCAACTGAATGGTGAAACATGTCATGTTATAATTTGGTGGTTACTTGCAAGTTCATGATCTAAAACACATGCTTATATGTTAGATCAACACTCATGTATATTTAGATCCATGTTAAGTTGAATCTATTTATGTTGCAAGATTTGATTTGTAGGTCTCTTATGTTTAACACACATAAGCTATCATGCTAAGTTGTGATTCGAATATCTTTATGTTTAACACACATGAGTTAATATGCTAAGTTGTGATTCGAGTATGTTTATAATAGCCCTCTTATGTTTAACACACATAAGTCATCATGCTAAGTTGTGATTTGAATATGTTTATAATAGTTCTCTTATGTTTAACACACATAAGTTAATATGCTAAGTTGTGATTTAAATATGTTTATAGTAGCTTTCTTATGTTTTGGCATACATAAGTTAATATGTTAGGATGTGGTTTAAAATTGTGTTTATATGTTAAACCTCCATGCTAAACCTTTATCAAGTTCACATGACAATTAGACCCCACTTAGTCACAAGTTCACCTTTACCCGTTTAATTAAGTTAATGATACTTCTATGCCAATTTTCACATGATAAGTTAAATGTATGCTTTTTTATGTTTTTTCATGTCCCTTGTTTATTACCCCATTTTGTTTATGGGTTTGGGCTAATTTACTAGCCCAACATTTTATGTGATTCATGCGTACGTTCCACGGGGGTAGCGATGGGAAAATATGAAAATTCATGGCATAGATTTGTTCATAAAATGGTATATTTGATATACCATTTATTGTGAGCATAATCAAAGGATAATTATGAGATGATTAAATTAAGATTATTTTACATAAAGAAATTAGAAATATATAGAAAATATGTGAATTTAGAAAAGACGAATATGCCTAACCCGAGGTTAGACTGAGTTGTGGTGTAAATCTGCCCGGAACCGACCGGCATATCCAAGACCTGTCTAATGTGGGTGGTTAGTGCATCAAGCCCAAAAAGAACCCGAGGTTAGACTGAGTTGTGGTGTAAATCTGCCGGGAACCGACCGGCATATCCAGTGACCACAACAAGACCTGTCTAATGTGAGTGGTTGGTGCTTTAATGAATAAATTAAAGCCAAGTCAGGATTGGTAGGGTTAAGTCAATTAGGGAAACACTTAACCGATTCAACATGTTAACTAAACAGATGGGTGGGGTTAGGTAAACTTGGACACTTAACCAAATAAACATGTTGATTAGAAAACCCTAGTAACGGGGACCCATTTCAGCAGTAACCCACATAGATGTATCATGGTACCCTGAAACTGGGCAAGGTGGGGCACGATTACTGGGCTGATTATAAGCGGTCAAAACGTCGGCGGTTGGTGGACCAGTGTGGGTTCCGACGAAGTATGGGCATGCACGTACTCCGGAGTGGAAAAAGCAGGCACTGGGCATCAGTAGTATACACCGTGCGTCTTGAATCGTGTCAGGTTGCCACCAGAGGGACTGATACACCCCATGGTGGGACCAGTACAGGTTTCTATAGTCAAGCGGGGCCGAATGACACAGGACATGAATGCATGCGAGTAGGAGCCGATCATTAAGGGGATCGTTTGTTATGAACACGTGGGGCTGGTTGAACCAATAGTTGGTAGGTGCAGAGACTATAGAAATGGGTGCAATCACATGTTCCTCTTATCTTATATTAGGGTATTGTCCTATGTTCTGTTATTACTGTCATGATCCCTTTCCTTGTTTAAATACTAGTAATAACTGAACTTACTAGACTTATTGTCTGACCCGTTTTCTTTCGTCCTCTTTTCTTCCTTCCCCCCTCCCAGGTCCATAGGGAGGGAATACTCCAGCTTAATCAGACTCTTTGCAAACTTCAAGAAAGTAGATGTATGATTGGGACTCTCTTACCTTGGCTATGGCTTTTGGATACTACATTTGGGGATTTATGCAGTTTTATTTATGGTTTATGCTTCTTTATTAAATAATCAAGACAGAAATTATGGTGTAATGTTTTGAAGTTTATTTTGAGACAATTTGTTGTAATGCTTTCGTATTGAACTACGTATGCAATAAATATTTGAATTTCGTTGCTAAAATTTATCTTTCTTATAAATTTTTCTGTATCTTGTACCTATAACCCTCCACCAAAGTTAAGGCATTCCCTTTGTGAGTGACCTTAATGGAGGTAGGGTGTTTCACTTGGTATCAGAGCAAAGGTTTACCAGATCAGATAAGAGTTTTTGAAAACTATTTTCAAAAAGAAATATAAAGAAGCATTTTACAAGAAAAGTGTTGTTTTAAATTTAAAAAGGCATAATCCCCAAATCCATATGCACTATCTTTCTATCCTTCGTTTTGAATCTTTTCTTTTTCGTTTCTGCATGTCTGGGAATCTTAACCTTCCAGAGGGTGTACTGATACCTGGCTGGTTCAGGAGGTACTTAGAGGCTACGGACAATGACGTAGGCCCAGCAGATATTCCTCCACCTCCAGCTGCAGCGGTTCCTCCTCCTCCTCCTCGTGCAAATGCTTTCTCAAAGATTTGTTGAGACTTTAGGGCCATGGGTGGAAAGGATTTCAAGGGAACTAAATCATTCATAGAAGCAAGGAACTGGCTCAAAGAAACTGAGGATCTGTTCATTATCTTCGAGGTGGACGATAGGTAGAAGATACAGTTGGCTATATGGTTTCTCAAAGACGAAGCTTCCTATTGGTGGGAAGTCACTAACGCTGAAAGACCAGTTGAAACATGGATGGATTTCAGAATAAGGTTTGAGATGAAATTCCTCTCACAAGCTGAACGAAGTTTACAGCTGGAAAAGTTCTTATCTCTTAAGCAAGGTAGTGTGACGGTCAAGGAGTACGTCAACCAATTCAATCAGCTGGCCCGATTTGGACTGGATTTAGTGAATACTCCTCATAAGAAGGCTCTCCGTTTTGTCAAGGGGTTGAATGAGCCACTTCACTGCTTGGCTATGACCCATATACCTATGGGGGCTACTTACGAGAGGTTAGTAGATATGGCACTCTTACATAAGGAAGACAAGGGCAAGAAAGAGGCAAAAGCGGAAGTGCCTCAAGATAAGAAGGGGAGGGGTCGCAGAATAAGAAGGCCGATTCAAAGAAAGGCAGGAAGAACAACAAACCCGGTAACAAAAGAAAGTGTAATTTCTGTGGCATTCCTGGACATCTAGTCAAAGACTGCAAAAAGAAGAAAAGGAAGATGGGTGAATGTTTCCACCGTGGTGAGACAGGACACATGGCTAGGGCCTGCAAGGAAGCAAGGGCAGGGAGCTGGACCTTCTTATGGAGGACATGTTCATGCTGTCACGGCACCTTCGCAAGAACGAGGTAGAAATATTTCTGTCGAAAGTTTAGTCTATCTTTTTGATCATCCTGTTCGTACACTATATGATTCTGGTGCATCGCACTCTTTTATATCTACTGCTTTAGTGGAATCTCTGCACCTAGACACCGATATAGTAGAGGATCCCTTGGTTGTTTCAAATCCAATTGGGGGCTCAGCTTATTTGTCAATGGTTTGTTTGGATTGGAAAATATCTATACTAAGTGTTGGGTTTAGATGTAATGCCTTTGTTTTGGGCTTCACGGGCTATGGGTTGATTCTAGGCATGGATTGGCTATCCAGTAATGTGGCCGTCCTCGATTGTGAAAAGAAAGTAGTTAGACTCATGAATCGCCTCGGTAACACTCTCGAAATTTCTTGTAATCCCATGAACTCCGTCACGCTTAGTTATCTAGAATCTCTTGATGCGTCTGTTGAGAACTTGCAGTCTGTAAGGATAGTCCGTGAATACTCGGATGTGTTTGAAGAGGTAAAGGGCTTACCTCCGAAGCGGGAGATAGACTTCCGCATATACCTTGTTGATAATTCAAAGCCGGTTGCTTTACCCGTTAGGCACATGGCCCCAAGGGAGAGAAAGGAGCTCAACAAGCAAATCAAAGAGCTGCTTGAAAAGGGGTTCATAAGATGGAGTATTTCAGAATGGAGTGCTCCGGTAGTGTTCGCGACCAAAGCTGACGGTTCGCTTCGCCTGTGCATTGATTATAGGGAGCTAAACAAGCTGACCAAGAAGAATAGACACCCACTCATAGGAATAGATGATCTGTTCGATCAGCTTATAGGTGCATCGGTTTTCTCCCAATTAGATTTAGCTACCGGGTTTCATCAGCTAAGAGTGGCTGAAGACAACATTGATAAGACCGCGTTCAGAACTCCAGATGGTTTCTTCGAGTGGCTTGTCATGCCTTTCGGCTTGACATATGCACCCGCTTACTTCGTGGATTTAATGAGCAGGGTGTTCCGAGAGTTCCTCAATAAGTTTGTGGTGGTCTTCGTAGATGATATTTTGATCTTCTCAAAGAATGAGGAAGAGCATGCTTAGCTTCTAAAGGAAGTCATGGATATTCTCCGCGCACATCAGTTGAAAGCTAAATTCTCCAAATGCCATTTCTGGAGAGAAGAAGTTAGGTTCCTTGGACACGTGGTGTCCAAAGAGGGGATAGCTGTGGACCCCGCGAAAGTGGTTGCTGTGCAAGATTGAAAGGTTCCTAGAAACGCAACCGAAGTCCGAAGCTTTCTCGGGCTAGTAGGGTTTTATCGAAAGTTCATCAAAGATTTTGCAAAAATCTCATCTCCACTTACAAGGTTGACAAAGAGGAACCTAGCTTTCAATTGGGATTTGGATTGTGATATTGCTTTCCAACGTTTGAAAAGGGCTCTGACAACAGCCCCAGTTCTGACATTGCCTGATGGAAGCAAGATGTTTATAGTATACACAGATGCATGCGGAACTTGGCGCGGTTCTGATGCAAGAAGGGAAGGTAGTGGCTTATGGTGGAAGGCAGTTGTAAGTATATGAGAAAAACTACCCAACCCACGACCTAGAGTTGGCAGCCATTGTTTTTGCGCTTAAGTCTTGGCGCCGTTATCTCCTAGGTGAGAAATTTGAATTGTATACTGACCATAAATCGTTGAAATACCTATTCTCGCAGAAAGATCTCAACTTGAGGCAGCAAAGATGGATTGAGTTTCTTGCCTCGTACGATTTTGAGATTTCCTACACTCCTGGTAAGGGCAATGCAGTAGCAGACGCCTTGAGTAGAAAGAAACTGACCTTAAGCCCTCTCTTTGTGGAAAGGCAAAGCTTGGAGTTCATAGCAAGCTTTAACTTCAGACCCTCCACTGACTTTGTACCTGGTTTGCTAGCAATGTTAGAAGTGCGACCAACTCTATTAGACTCAATCGGAGCCGCGCAAAGAGAAGACCCTCTGCTAGCCGATGTGGTGGACAAGTTAATTAGGGGTGAGACTTCTAGTCACCTCGATAGATACACCATTGATGCCAAGGGCTGGTTGAGACCAGATGGAAGACTATGTGTCCCACAAGCAAGGGGCTTGGTAAAGGCGGTTCTAGAAGAGGCACACCAATCCAAACTGACCATACACCCAGGCGGAGATAAAATGTATAAAGACATCAAAAGAGTTTTCTTTTGGAGTGGCGTGAAGCAAGACATAGCTGAATTTGTTTCTAAGTGTTTAATATGCCAACAAGTCAAGGCGGAGCAGAAGAAGCCTGGTGGTCTGCTCCATCCTCTAGAGGTCCCACAGTGGAAATGGGACAACATCTCGATGGACTTTATAGATGGGTTGCCTAGGTCAAGAAGGGGCAATACCAGCATTTGGGTAATAGTGGACAGGCTCACAAAAAGCGCCCACTTTATACCCGTCAAGAGTAGAAGGACTGCCTCATCTCTAGCATCCATATATCTTAAAGAGATAGTTCGACTCCATGGGATACCCTCCAGCATAGTGAGTAATCGAGACCCTATCTTCACGAGAGAGTTTTGGAAGAATTTACAAGAGGCTATAGGCACACAGTTGTGCTTGAGCACGACCTATCATCCTCAAATCGATGGCCAAACGGAAAGAGTCAATAGAGTATTAGAAGACCTCTTGAGATTATGCATTATTGACTTCGGAGGTACATGGGAGGATCATCTACCTTTAGTGGAATTCGCTTACAACAATAGCTACCAAGCCACCATAGGCATGGCACCTTTCGAAGCTTTATATGGGAGACCGTGCAGGTCACCAACTTGCTGGTGGGAGTCCACAGACAAGCTCATACTTGGACCAGACATGATTAGGGAAACTGCAGAGAAAGTAGACTTGATACGAAGAAGAATGAAGACTGCCCAAGAAAGACAAAAGTCCTACGCAGACAAAAGAAGAACTGACCTTGAGTTCGAAGTTGGAGATAAGGTGTTCCTTAAAGTATCTCCTTTGAGGAACGTCGTTCGCTTTGGATCCGCAGGAAAGTTAGCACCAAGATTTGTAGGGTCGTTCCCTATCATCGAGAAGATTGGGAAGATGGCTTATAGGGTACAGCTGCCCGAAAGATTGGTCGGGGTTCATAATGTCTTTCATGTCTCTCACCTGCGGAAGTGCTTAAACGAGTCTGCGGAAGTGGTAGAACCAAGCATGCTAGATGAAGTAGATGTTGAACGAGAAGCAATTGTGAGAAGAGTTCCAACCCATATTTTGGGAACAGAAGTCAAAAAGCTACGCAGCCGTGAAGTTAAGCTCATCAAAGTTCAATGGAGCGACACCGAAGAAGACGCGACTTGGGAAACTAAGGACAGAATACGCGCAGCCTACCCTTTTCTTTTTGAGGGTACATCCTTGATCTCTTTTTCCTTAAGTTTGTGCTCGTATCTATCTTTTTAGGTATATCTCCTCGATCCTATCCTTTATCCTTAGGTAGAAACCCATTTGGATGAAAACATGTAATTGAAACATGTTATGGTTGATGGTTGCAAGTGGTTGCTAGTGGTTGCTCGTGGATGCATATACACACACATTAGGTATTAGATCGGCTCAGTCACTTCCATATTGCATATGCATATATGTACTTGTATATGGATTGAAACTTGATGTGTTATTATATGGACGTTGCATTTGTATGAATGATTGTGCACTCATGTAGGAAATTTGAGTAGGAAATTTTTTTGCATTCATAATGGACTCATGGCACTGACATAATTTGCATTAAGGAGGTCAACTGAATCAGTAAACCGCCTGATTTTGCATTAGATAAGGACATGTACACACACTATGCATATGATCATGAAGCATTAGAAATCCTTTAAGGACAATGGACGCCTATGTTTGATGGTTGAGTAGATGGGTGGTTGGATGGTAGGATATAAGTTCTTCTCGACTTGAAGATTTCGACGAAGAAATCCTAAAAGGAGGGGAGAATGTAACACCCCATATTTTCTGTTAACTTTATAGTAACAAATCCAAGAATATTTAATTTCAAATGTGAGAATTAAGGGATACAGGTTATGCCATTGCGTTCGTCTCAGAATTCTGCTTGAGATAGAGTCCGAGTTTGCGTAAAACGGACACCGTATGAAGGAGATATGAACGAACGAAGTTAAATAGAAAACTAGAAGAAAAGAAGAGAAAAAAATGCACTGGCGCGCTTGGGAAAGTGCACCAGTACAAAAATTGCACTGGTGCACCTGGCAAGTGCGCCCAGGCCGAGCAGAAAGCCTGCACAGCTTTCTGGTGTGATCTGATCCATACTGTGACCCATTGCTGAGTCCTTTCTGGCTCCTTGTTGAGTCATTAAGGCTTAGGTGTCACCCTATCCTGACTAAACGGTTATGGTTAAACCTAAGATCATCCGACAACTCAAATTAAATTGAAATTCTATATAAACAACCCAATGCTCAAACCTAAAAAAAATCACACAAAAATAATCCTGGAACTATCATGCCGTCAATAGAGAACTTGGAGTAGCCGTCACCAATTCAAAGACAAGATAATAACCTGAATCAAAATCAAATTAAAGAAATCAAATTCAATGATCAACATCAAAGGCGAGCTTACCAATTTCAGAATTCAGATTTCAGAAATCAAGAATTCCTTTGAGTTTGTAAGTCGGTTATTACGTAGATTTAAACGTTCTTTTTAATCGAAATCATGACATGTTGTAATTCGAATATAGAATGATGCCTACGTATAAGATAAATAAAGTTTGATTCTCAAACTATCGTTGTGATTGATCATGTCTATGTGTTTGTGATGAGGAGCATACCATATTGAAAGTTATTGGAATCTATTATGATTGGGTATTGGATTTATTATGCCAGCTGAATGGTGAAACATGTCATGTTATAATTTTGTGGTTACTTGCAAGTTCATGATCTAAAACACATGCTTATATGTTAGATCAACACTCATGTATATTTAGATCCATGTTAAGTTGAATCTATTTATGTTGCAAGATTTGATTTGTAGCTCTCTTATGTTTAACACACATAAGCTATCATGCTAAGTTGTGATTCGAATATCTTTATGTTTAACACACATAAGTTAATATGCTAAGTTGTGATTCGAGTATGTTTATAATAGCCCTCTTATGTTTAACACACATAAGTCATCATTCTAAGTTGTGATTCGAATATGTTTATAATAGTTCTCTTATGTTTAACACACATAAGTTAATATGCTAAGTTGTGATTTAAATATGTTTATAGTAGCTTTCTTATGTTTTGGAATACATAAGTTAATATGCTAGGTTGTGGTTTAAAATTGTGTTTATATGTTAAACGTCCATGCTAGACCTTTATCAAGTTCACATGACAATTAGACCCAACTTAGTCACAAGTTCACCTTTACCCGTTTAATTAAGTTAATGATACTTTTATGCCAAGTTACACATGATAAGTTAAATGTATGCTATTTTATGTTTTTTTTTCATGTCCTTTGTTTATTACCCCTTTTTGTTTATGGGTTTGGGCTAATTTACTATCCCAACATTTTATGTGATTCATGCGTACGTTCCACGGGGGCAGCGATGGAAAAATATGAAAATTCATGGCATAGATTTGTTCATAAAATGGTATATTTGATATACCATTTATTGTGAGCATAATCAAAGGATAATCATGGCATGATTAAATTAAGATTAATTTACATAAAGAAATTAGACATATATAGAAAATATGTGAATTTAGAAAAGACGAATATGCCTAACCCGAGGTTAGACTGAGTTGTGATGTAAATCTGCCCGGAACCGACCGGCATATCCAAGACCTATCTAATGTGGGTGGTTAGTGCATCAAGCCCAAAAAGAACCCGAGGTTAGACTGAGTTGTGGTGTAAAGCTGCCCAGAACCGACCGACATATCCAGTGACCACAACAAGACATGTCTAATGTGAGTGGTTGGTGCTTTAATGAATAAATTAAAGCTAAGTCAGGTTTGGTAGGGTTAAGTAAACTAGGGAAACACTTAACCGATTCAACATGTTAACCAAACAGATGGGTGAGGTTCGGTAAACTTGGACACTTAACCAAATAAAAATGTTGATTAGAAAACCCTAGTAACGGGGACCCATTTCAGCAGTAACCCACATAGATATATCATGGTACCCTGAAACTAGGGCACGATTACTGGGTTGATTATAAGAAGTTGAAACGTCGGCGGTTAGTGGGCCACTGTGGGTTCCGACGGAGTATGGGCGTGCACGTACTCCGGAGTGGAAAAAGCAGGCACTGGGCATCAATAGTATACATTGTGCATCTTGAATCGTGTCGGGTTGCCACAAGAGGGACTGATACACCCCATGGTGCAACCAGCATAGGTATCTACAGTCAAGCGAGGCCGAATGACACAGGACATGAATGGATGCGAGTAGGAGCCGATCATTAAGGGGATCGTTTTTTATGAACACATGGGGCTGGTTGAACCAATAGTTGGTAGGTGCAGAGACTATAGAAATGGGTGCGATCACATGTTCCTCTTATCTTATATTAGGGTATTGTCCTATGTTCTGTTCTTACTGTCATGATCCCTTTCCTTGTTTAAATGCTAGTAATCACTGAACTTACCAGACTTATTGTCTGACCCGTTTTCTTTCATCCTATTTTCTTCCGTTTCCCCCCTCCCAGGTCCACAGGGAGGGAATACTCCAGCTTAATCAGACTCTTTGCAAGCTTCAAGAAAGTAGATGTATGATTGGGACTCACTTACCTTGTCTATGGCTTTTGGATACTACATTTGGGGATTTATGCAGTTTTATTTATGGTTTATGCTTCTTTATTAAATAATCAAGACAGAAATTATGGTGTAATGTTTTGAAGTTATTTTGAGACAATTTGATGTAATGCTTTTGTATTGAACTACGTATGCAATAAACATTTGAATTTTGCTGCTAAAATTTATCTGTCTTATAAATTTTTCTGTGTCTTGTACCTATAACCCTCCACCAAAGTTAAGGCATTCCCTTTGTGAGTGACCTTAATGGAGGTGGGGTGTTTCAATTAACGTAAAAACATACGGTAATTCATTTGACATTGTTCCTACTCTATCACACGCGAGACTTTAAAAACGATCGTTTTTCTTAAACAAAACTGGCCTATGAGTTACTTACGCAGTTGCTCGACTGCATTTCACAAGCTTCGAATTTGACTCATTTGGAGTTGGTGCCGGTATGGTCACAACCATCTCAGATTGATTTTGGTTTTAAATATAGTACACTTTGATAAAAATAACGTATTATTAGTCATGCACCTCCATTTACAGCAGTGGAGTCGTTTTGGAGAAGGCACGCTTGGAGCTTATTACGATAATTTCTAGAATCATAAGTGAGAAGTGATAATAAGTTAAGAAGACAAAACGAAAAAAGCGTTTTAGCATAAGAATGTAAGAAAGAAGATGCAACAAATCGTTGCAAGAAAGAAAAGAAACAGTTGTAGTGTTGGAAATGGAAGAAAGGGAAATGAGCCCATCAAAGACATGGATGGTTTTATGTTGATGAATACTAATTTCAAAAAATTGTGTATTGTTTGCTGTTGTCAACGCAAAAATTGAGTATTGTTCGCCATTATACAAGTTCTTGATATGCAGGAAATGGTAGAAAAGGCAACATTTGAGAATGTAAATCAATTATAACTTTATGTGCAGGCTACACCTATAACACTTATAGCGAGCACAAACAAACACGACTTGATAGTTCAAATGCCAACTGATGATGGTGTTATCATTGCAATTCACGTGAATAAGGATTTATTTACGTCTGATGAGGACTTTGAAATTCATATAAAGACAGATAACATTATCCAATTTCTTAGTATGGCATGACTGAATGCATCATGGTTACAGATTTGCATCGTGTGAGTATTTACTTTTTTTTCCTGAACGAATAAGAATAATGTTGACTACATGTTTAAATAATGTGTAGATGGTTAAATCATATGTGCAATAATCTCGAAGTGAAGAACATTGGGTTTATGTGTCCTCAGAAGCTTTCCCAAGTACGGAAATATCCAGATGCGACAAATAGATATATCTCAAACTCGTGGCATGTATCACAGTCTAAGTGCTTATTCTTAGCTCCATACTACGAAGGGTATGAATATTAGACTTTTAGTAAATAGTTACCAGTTTGTTGTTGATTTTATTTTTTATAAACTTATATTGTAGGAAGCATTGCCTGCTGCTTGTTTTCCATATCCAAGAAAATGAGGTTTATGTTTTTGATCCCCAAAACAAAATCAAACTCAATTTAGAGATCAAGCCACAAATAAATGTGTATGTTTTATTTGTTTGCCTTTTGTTTAGATATGTCTTTTGTTACAATATTTGTATAGAGGTCACATGCACGTTGCATGACCATTCTTTAGATTAAGATTATGGGTTCATTTGTTGCATTTTCAGGGCCTTCAAAACTTATAAAGCATTAGGTGGCAAGTCATCTCGAGGAACAAACTTGAAATGGAAAATCGTTAAGGTGAATTGTTATGCGACAAAAAAATTTTTTGTATGTTGTTTGGGATATAAATTCATTATAACTTGACTCATTTTTTGAAATATTGCTAGTGCTCCAAACAATTAGGACCAACAGATTGTGTGTATTATGTGATGAGGTATATGAATGATATAATAAAAAACCACCATCAAAGTACTGATTTTCATGAGGTACCGTTTTCTTAATTTTTTTCCACTTTTATATTCAGTATAAATAATTGTATGATTAATTATTTTGAAAAAAATCTCTTTATTGTAGGACTTTTTACAAGTTGTTTCGTATGGTAAAAAAGAGATGGACAAGATCCGAGATAATATAGCTACTTATATCATGCATACCTGGATGTAGTCGTCGTATATGCTACAATATTGTGAGTTTATTCACGTCTCTTTTAGTTGCATCATATTAATATGAAAGTATGGGTTTCTAGAGTTGATATATGTTCAATTTATTTTCATTTATCAAACCAAGTGTTTAGTCTAGTTGCATCATATATGTTCAATTTTTTTTGATTTAGGACCAGTTTTAATGTCTAACCATTTAGGAATTTGGTATACAATAATTTTTGACTTAATGAAATTGATTTTGTTTAGATATTTTTTTGTTTTAACTATAAAACATAAAACTTGGCGTTATTCTAATCTTGCATTTACATTATAATGATAATGAACTGAATTTTTTCAAATCATAACAAAAGTTTTGTGATTTGATGAAGCTGTAAAATATATATGATATATTTTGTATGAGTGTATTGCATATGTACGTTTGACATGTATGCAGCGATGAAACCAGGGATTATTTTTGTGTCGGGCAGACTTATATAAATAATCAAATATAAGCGACGAAACCGAAGTTCCGAAAAAGCTTATGTTTTGAAATAGAATTCACTACATTTTACAAGAACTGTCTACTTTATCATACTGTTCAGATTATTATATTCTTATGTTTTGAAAAGCTTATGTTTTAACTATTTTTCTGTTTCTGTTTCTAATAGTTGTCCAAAATATGTAATTTAAAATAGACAAGGGAAAGAGGTGCATGTGAATAAATATTAATAATAAAAGTAGACAAAAATAAAAAGTAAAAAATAAATATTAATAAAACATACCCTGTGCCAGCAAAGAAGGGAATCATCGTTTCCCATCCGACTACGGTCATGCTGTATAAGAGAAGTTAAACAGAAAAAATGGTTATAAAAACTGCATACAGACTATTTTATTCTCTGTTTTCCCATTTATTTATTTTTACTTGGTTTTAACAGAAATCTTGGTCCTACCCATGCTATAGATTTGTCACTGCATGTATGTACTCGACATGTTATGTAAAATGCATTTGGACTTCATTGATCTGATCATATAATTATTATGGTGAACAAATAGTAAAATCTGATTTCAAAACTTGCAGGAAATCGAGTTCCTATTTAATTTTATTCATATAAGTCGTAAATTCAAGAAACACAAGAATAGAATTAATTTAATCAAAACTTTTTCTGAGATGATTGTGTTAGCCTTTGTTCTCAAACGTCATTTTAATTCCATCCAAATTGAAATGATTTTGTCGAAAGCAACCAATAATTTATTCCCAAGACTTTAACTTTTTCTTGTTTTATGACTTTTTATTAAAAAAATGCAAAAAAATTTCTTGGAAATAGATTCAGATAATGTGGTTATGATCTTCTACTGTAAAGTTAACATGAGTACCTCACTGTGAATAATAAAGTAATACTGTATGTCATAGCCTGACTAATTAACTTTGGTGAGATCAAACTTTGCTTCCTTAGTTCTTTCCATCAAATTTAATCAGTACGGATTCTGGGATCCCCAAAAAGGCTACCAAATACCCTACAGAATTACAATGATAAAACTAAATAAAATCATGGAGAACGGGATTCGTGAAACTATCACAGCCAAATTAACACTAAGCAAGTGGACCATGAATATTAAGCAAGTGATAAAAAGAGTGAATTAACACTGGAATACATAGTTGCATTGTAGTATTGCAGCATATGAGACCGTAGTCAAACAGTTCGCGGCGGAAATAGTTATACATATTGCGCAATTCTGCATTCGCATGAAAAGGTGAATGATACAACTAACGACTTATATATTTATATGAATTAAATTTCTTGAATTTACGACATATACTGTTATGCAAGTTAATCTATGAATTAAATTTATATGAATTAAATTTCATGATTAATAAAATTAAAAGGAAAAATACAAAAACGCAACTGAAATACTAAGTTGAAAATGAATGAAATACGTGTTTCAGTTTTAAATTTAATCAAAACTACTTAAAAGTAACTTATTCAGTATATTATCTTGAGTGCTTGAGTATTTCGTGAAGTACGATACATTTGTTTAACTGAAGCATGTGCTACGAAAGCAGCAACTTTATGATTATAATCATTTGTTATTTGATTTTAACCTTAGTACTTGTTATTCAAGCTGTCCTATGTTACTTGCATTAATCAGCAAAATAGTGTTGCCCCTTGCTAACATTCAGTGGAACCATTCTACAGCCTATGTATTAACCTATTCAACAATGGCTGCTAGTTTTACTGTTTATTTTTGAAAGTACAAATTATAATCAATAGAACTAAAGATAAAACAAATGAAGCTGATATGATGAAGTCAATACAGTCAAAGGAAAATTGAAGCCCAACTCTGAACCTATAAATAGAGACGAAGGGACGCTTGAGAAGGGACCAAAAATTCTTTCCTCATTCTGTACTTTTTAAATTTTGGTATTACTAAATCAAGTTAGGAATAAGTTTGCCAATTATGATTTCGTAATTGTATGGACTTGTACCTGAAAAAATGCATACACATAGCCTCTTTTGATCCATAAAGAATACTTGAACTTGTCCTTAATATCATATTGACTAGAGTACTTATACGATTTGGACGTGGACTTATTGCATAGGCTTTCAAATTATAATAACAAACTTGGCTCTTTAGGAGCTTGCTTCTACGAATTAGTATAAGAATTTATCAGTTAACCTCGCATAAGTTATTAAGGGTGTTAACAAAGAAATTTGTTAACATTTTTTGGTGTTAGAAGGAGGAATTGAACCTCCTGCTTTGTTGATCTGCATTGATCTCCTGCATATTAAAATTTAGAGGACTTCTTCAAGTATACCTATTTTCTCTAATTCCAACCTTAACTGCCTTGCTACTTAGACTATTAGAACAAGGTTTATCTGAACTGAAGATTAAAAGTACTTTTCAATATCAAATTATGAAGAATGTTCAGGAGCCTGAATAACAAGTACTAAGGCTAAAAACATCATATGTAGCATACTGTCCTATGTTATTTGCATTACTTGGCAGTTTGAAATTTAGCTAATGATAGTTTTTTTTAATAAAAAGTTACATTTTGGAACAAATTTAAGAACAAAACTGAAAATAGTATTCTCAGTAGTAACTAAAAGACTACCAATACCTAGTGGGATGCTTTTAACTGTTATCGATGATGTTTCCTATGTTTTTAACAGTATTTGAGCTGCATCTTCCTATGTTTGCATTTTTTTCCTATGCTCATATCTTCTAGTTTGCAGCAGGTTGCATCTCCAGCTCAGTTCACTTTGTTTGCAAGAGGAATGTTCAATTATTCACTTTGTTTGCATCAGGTACGCAGTTCGAGCAATAACACAAATGTTTTTGCTATCTGTAAGGCATACTGTAATACTGCAGTTTGCAAAATAGTAGCAGTATTGCATCAGTTACCATCCGAAAAGAATAGCAGTATTGCATCTGTAATACTGTAGTATAGCATACAACAGTATCGCATCTGGAATACTGCAGTATAGCATACTGCAGTATCGCATCTGTAATATTGCAGTATTACAGATCGCATATCTATAATACTGTGATTGGATTTATACTGTATTTTTGCTTAATCCACTTTTGTTTTCTTTGTAATACTGCAGTTTATTGAATGTTTTTTTTGAAATTTTGCAAGTAGATATATATTGCATAGCAGATATTCAATGAGGCGACTGGTTTGTTTTTGTAAGTCGGGATTTAGTTAGTAAGATTGGATTATATATGTTGTATTTGGTTCTTTCTTGGAGTATGACTGAATTACATATGTTGTATTTGGTTCTTTCTTGTAGTAAGACCGAATTATTGACACTATCTATATATGAATTATTGTTTTCTTATTAGTATGTTGTTGCTATTAAATGTGTGGATTATTAACAGTATCAATGAAATTATTACATTTATTCCTGTATTGTTCAATCTGTATTGTTATATACCCAAACTATCATTAATTATTTGTTTTGATATATTGATAATATTGGTGATATATATAGGAGAGTTGGTTTTATCAAAGAGGATTTTTTTGCTTTGGTTGTGGTTACAACTGAAGCAACAAGGAAGTCTATTATATGCTCCCTCCTCTTTTATACGTCGGTTGTTGATGATCGAAGCAATAAATTATTTTTTGCTTCGGTTATCCATCCGAAGCTACAATCTTCCCTTTATTGCGCCTTCTTCGGTTGCTTCTGTTGTTAAACCGAAGCAATAATGGGAAATAACCAAAGCAACAGAGAAATATTTGCTTCAGTTGCTTGTCTGAAGCAACAACTTTTTGGTCTGAAGCATCTGCTGTGGTTGCTTCGGTTGCAGAACTGAAGCAACAGGGGGTAAATAACCGAAGCAACTGACCTGTTTTGTAGTAGTGTGATCCTATAACCACCACAGAGTGGTATTACGTAACATTAAATATGCCAGTCCACTTAAAAAAAAAGAACCCTTCCTCAGCGTACTCAAGACTTGCTAATGCAAATTTATATGTGGTCCCGCTAACAACCCCTATTCTCGGCTCTCATAGATGACATTACAAGTTAATTTTCTTTATTAGGGTGGGTCTTAGGGTGGGGCATTACAAAATGTTATCAGAGCAAAGGTTCAGAACAAAGTACATTATACACTAAACAAAACTAGAATAATACATATGTTACAACGTGGAAGGATAACAACCGTGCCCACATTTTCACCTTCTTTGTTATCCTTATCTTGTGTTTCTTATCGGTGAGTTATGTGGAACCTTATGGTTAGGAATACGTCTAGGGATGATAAGTTTACTCCTTAGTATTTCGTTGGTATCTCTCTTTTGTAGTGTGACTTGCTAGAGAAGTTTTCATCCTCTTAATCTTTTGGTGTTTAATCCTTTAGGTAGATTCTTGAAGAACATTTTTACCCTAACCTCGGTGTTTGAGATGTGTATTAGGCTTGGTAAGGGAATTTGGATGGTATTTTGTGACCTAATTTACAAATGGTTTTTACCTTAAGATGGGAGTTTTAAAATTGGAATAAATAGAATCAGAGTTGCGCAGCGGAATAGGGTGAATCGCTTCGGCTAGGCTAAATTGGAATAGTTAATCTTGAGGTAAGGGATAGATAATGATGAATTAATTACCTTACAACCTGATGATTAACTAATTTTTTGGGGATGTTGGGTTGTTTTATTTGTGTAAAGCGAAGAATAATGATGATGTGTAAAAATAAAAATGATCCTTGTGTGAATTTAAATTGGTGATCATTTTATGTGTTTAATAGTCCGAAGAGTGTCTCAAAGGTTTTGATCGATAGCGATATCGATAGAAATTTCTTAATCATTTACACGAGACTATCTAACACTATTGATGAGTAGTAAAATGAAATTTGGTGAATGTTATAGTATGAAATTATCATGTTTGGATAGTCTTAAACCACTACCTGAGATACAAAATATAACGAGTTTGGCAAGCCGAGGGCGATGTTATATCGACTTCATAGCCAAATGTTAAGATGAATTATGGTAAAATGAGTGGTTTAATGCTATTCCAATTTAGTTGTAAAGAAATTTTTTAAATGTGATTATTATAAAAGTGTTGTAAATATACAACTTTTTGAAATGAGTGTGCTATATTGGAAGACACCTTCATAATTAAATCTAGTAGACGGTTGCTGCCATTGAAATGGATATAATTCATGGGAAACGACAAAGCTATTTGATGATTAAAAATCCATGTAGTAGCCATAGTTTAAGGAAATTTAGATAGCTTCGACGGAAAGGCGGCGTCGAGAACTGATGGAAAATCGAAAATTGTAAATGTCTTAAAGATACGCCTTGTGAAGGGTAAGTTATGTTGTTTAAATCTTGGGTAATAATGAGTTGATGAATATGGTCAATACTTGGTCTAAAACTAGGTAAATTCAAGTAGGAAAATTTGGCATTTAAATTTAATATGTTGGGAAATTTTGAATACCATGTGATTACTTCTGATATCGAGAAGTTCTTTAAGTAATAAAAATTAAGACAAGCAACTTGTAAAAGTAATTTGGTTCTATATTAATTAAGCAAATTATGTGGACATAATTTAATTAAGGGGGGTTCGTAACAACCCGAATTTTTAGGTACCCACGGAACACAGATTTGTTGTGTTTTGTGATTTTAAAGCCAATATGTGGTGATACGAGTTTGTGAGACAAACTCGTATAGTATTTTAAATAAGAAATAAACACTACAAGTAAATAGACTATTTATAGCATTTATTCATAACGTTTCATCCTTAAACCCTATTACCTCCGTGTAGAATAAAAAAGTTAATGAATGCTAAACGCTATACAATATAAGGATAAATTAGAATTAAATTCACTGAACGCTGTACATTTCGATTGGATACATATAGAAGGTGGGTCCACTCATTTCACTTTTCCTGATTTCCTGTTTCCCCCTAAAATTTTACTTCACTTTTCTCGATTTCCTATTTCCCCCCTAAAATTTTACTTCCCGTAATCTTCTTCCACAACCTCATTTCATGCCCTGATTCCATTCAATAAACGTAGTATATTGACCTCAATTTAAATCAACATAGCACTAATTTCACTCCCCTCTCTATCTTTTACCGATTGCAACTTCTCTAGATTTCATAAGGCCAAACCCTAGTTTATGCTTTGAATATAAGGTATTCTCTTTATATCCACTTCTTGTTTTGTTGGGCATTTTCTTTATAGTTCAAATTTTTGGAGTTAACTCATTGCATATAATTCAAATCATTTGATATTCATAGTAATACTATAAAATATATTCTGGTAAAGTAGTCATGCTTGGAGAGTTGCAAGCATGAGTTATAATACACACTCTTAACATTTGTGCCAATCTCGCATGTAGTTGGTTGAAAGAGCCATGCAAACTCGAAGTTGTTGCTAGGGAGAAGATTCACTTTTCCTGTGACGACCCAAACTTCCCCGTAAAGGAAAGCCTGGATTGCTTTAAGAATAACACACATCAGAACACAAACTGAAGAACTTTTATTGCTGATTACAACAATTACATCAGAGTACAAGAATATAACAAAGTATGAATACTTATTACACAAAATAAATACAATAATATTAGAGTTTTAAATTACATTTAAATAGCAGCGGAAAAATAATACAAATATACAACCGAAAGGAATACACGGATACAGAGCTTTCCGAATATCGCTTCAGCTGTAAACCAGGATCCTGTAAATATATCTGCAAAAAGCTACTCGACTACCCGTGTGAAAAAGAGGCCACCTGTAACGACCCAGGATTTTCGACCCCGAAAATCAACACAAAACTGCCATGTTGACTATTCGAACATCGAAATTACCTGATCATTAATAGAAAGAAGTTAGAGGGTGAGAATAGATAAGATAGAAAATTAGAATAGAAGAAGAAGAACAACACAATCAGAGTAATACGAATCTCACAGCGGAACGAATAAAATATAATATACAACATACTTTGAAACATAAAGCTGTATTTGTATATTAGAATACAACACTTACATCACAGCAGAAATAAACAGTAGCTATAAAATCCTGAAGCCTCCTGCTCCAAGCTCCTTCTGGTACATCTGTAAATCCTGACTACTTGACTGCCCGTACAAATTTGGACACCCAAGAGTTTAGGGAAACAAACACAATAAACTCTGGGTCAGTCATAGGACTGGTGTGAGTAAACTCAAATCATCGGTTTAACTTTTTAAAATCATTTTCAAAAGAAAAGATAATCGTAAGGCCGATCCACACATAAACACGGACGGTTTTTATCTTACGATAACCCAAAACAGTTTTGGAAATCGATACTTTTCTGATATTATAATAATGTCTAATCACAAGTAATTAGAATCTAGCAGAACGCTTGCATCTCACGTTCCACATATATAGTATACAAACAAAAACCGCGGTCGCTTATTGGAGATTGGATTCCGACCTTGACAAGGTATGGGACCACCTGCCGATAGTGTATCTCTAGAGGCAAATACACTGGGTTCAACAAGAACATCTTGCAACCCGGCCCTCACATGACCGACCACTCATTTCGCTTGAGTGTATCGAATGTATACCACCAACGGTTGGAAGCTACCCACCGTCTTCCCAAAAAGGGACAGCATCGAAATAGACAATAGAATGAAATGGATTTTCTCTAGATAGGTGATATACACCCTAATGGGAGCGACCCACTTAGCCATGCTGCCTGCCCGATTTCTGTCATTTCCCGGTTGATGAGGCTTGAGGTCATAACGTATCTTTTGAAACACTTGACCGCCATTCACTTTGAATGCCACATCGTCATACCCGCCAAATCACAAATTGATTTCCCCAAAAATACCCCGGGTATACAGCTAAGAGAAACGAATTTCTCCGCCACCAAACGTAAGTACGTTTGAAGAGATCAACTTACGCGATCCGTTAGATATACTTTGTCAGACATTCGTCCATTCACGTTTGTCCTGGGACTGGACAAACCGAAGGCACTATTCTGTAAACAGGATAGCCCTTGCATAACTCCGTCTTCAATATTTGATCGCAACGCTAACATCTATACAGAGTGGTTTTTAGATAATGAATCTGATCCCGGTCTCTCCGTATTGACGATGTAAAAATGGTCAAAAACTTCGATAGTCGGTGATTTAACTATCAAAGAAAAATAGGTGTGCAATCAACGATATTATTTCCACATGGAAATTCTATCGACCAATCACCATTCAATGGTTATTTCTTTTTAGACCAAATCATCTTAAATTTAGTCATTTCCCATTCCTATATATTCGTAAATTCTATTTTTCAAAATTTTAGAAATTATACTTTATAAATCATTTCAAAAACATCGCCATATTTACTTCCATTCCTTATTTCCTATATTAGAAAAACATTTCTGACCCATATTTAGAAAACATTTCCAAATCTCTTTTACTGGATTTAAACAGATGTTTAAATTAACCATCTTTATGCCAACTCTTAACCATTATGGTCATTAACTCAATTCACTTAACCAACTTTCACTATCGAACCTTATACCCTTCTTAGTTAAAACTGAAGTCAATCAAGTTGGGGTATAATTACCTCTCAGACCTTAACTGAGCGACATTTCTAACCTTGAAATAGACAAGGTTCAAACTTTAAACCTTCAAGAAACTTTCTTGCGAAACTCTCGGATTCTGTTTATGAATCCACTCCCTTTACAAAATCATTTGATTATAACTATAATGTTATAACTCCATGCTTTTGAAATATATTAACTTAAATATAGCTTTTATATCTTAATTTAGATAAATGATAAACAACTAATTTATTAACAAATGAGTAAAACTTAATTTTGAAACGGAAAGTAAACATTACTTCCCTTAATTCGATATAGTCGAATTCCAATGTATTACTCACTCTCGGATAATCACTATCCGATAACTTTCTTTTTCGAACAAACTATATTCGCTTCCTCTTGTTCGAATAACTAATATTCGATAATCCTCTTCTTCGAATAACTATATTCAATCTAACTCACTCTGAATGAACTATATATTCGATTATTCTTCTCAAGTAAACTATGTTCGATAACTCTACTTCGAATAAGTGATATTCGATAACTCTACTTGACTAATTAGACTTATTAACTTCTATCGATTAACAACTATTAGATTTTACACCATTCGCTTGACTCTAGATCACAGCAGTCACAATGGTTACGCCTGATTCCCTCAGGAAACATCCGACCGCCGTAGGCTATCTGCAGCCCTGCGAATTACGCTAGCAGTCGTACGAAATGGCAACTCTTCCTGAATAACTAGGTTTGACTAACTCTACCCCTATATAACTATATTTGATCAACTCTGATTGAATAACCAATATTAATTTAAATCCAACTCTGATTAACTAAGTTCAATTACTCTATCCGGTCACTCTTTTATTTGAATAACTAATATTCGATAATCTCTCTCTCTACGGATTTTATTTAATCCCTATTACATTTCGAATATCGAAATGGATTCCATCGCTCCCTTTAAAACAACTCCAGTTTCCTATTATCCAAATTCACTATTGAATTTGCAAATCTCAATTATCCACTGATAATTATATTCTAATTCATTTATAAACATTGTTTATAAATCTCAGCACTTGTTTTCATTTTTAAACAAGTTATTCATTTCTAACCATTCGAAATTCCCTTTCTGTTTAACTTTACTTAAAAATCCACTTTTCTTAATAAATGTGTTTATTCGCAAAACCTTTGCTTAAATCCATTTTTCATACCAACGGTGAAAAATATTCCTTTATATTATCTCTATAGTTTGATTTCGTATTAAAAATGATATCTCATTTTCATTTTCTATTTATATTCTATTTACAGAGTTATTTGTATAAAAACTCCTTTTAACTTTTAACACGTAAAATCTCACTTAATTTACCCTTTATAATGCTGAATTCCTATCCCATAAAATATCGTTGTTAAACCGATTTCTAATTCTCTATATAAGTTCGACTTATATATTTTCATTTATCAAAAGATAAATGTTTTTATTTAATTTACAAAATATATTTATAAATTGAACTTCTCAATTCATCTGTTGAAAATAGATTTCTATTTAAAATCCTCTTTGAAAACATCTTCTCATTTGTTCTTTTATATCTCGACAATTCCTTTTCATAATTCCATAAATTTCTAAAACTATATTTATCCATAAAAAATTTTCATCTACACATTATTGTCTCCATTACGTATTTTTAACCAAGAATGTTCTTTTAGACTTCCATATCGATTAACAACTCTATACAGAGGTTCCTTATTGACTTTTCAAATAATCTACTTTGATAGCATCCATTTGATATTATAGAATTCTAAAATCCCCTATTCACTTCATACTTTTCCTTTATAAAATACTTTGATTTTATATGAATATTTTCATTTCAATATACATTTTGAAAATTCCTTCTTATATAAAATCCTTTGATTTTATATAAATATTTTTTTTCAAATTTTAGTTTGAAATTCTCTTTCCACATTCCAGTATTGTCCTTTGCTATTTAAAGTTACCAAATAACCACAATCAACACACCAAATCAACAACTGATTATAATCACGTCACATAAATATATGATAAACAGTAAAATAAGTGTTGAGGAACCCAGTTGGGTCCCTCCAACCTGTTTCCCTGCATCCACAGATGTCAGTCAACACAAATATAAAATATTCTGATAAACAGAGTCAATATTTTGATACGATTAATATATATCGTTATCGATAATTTCAGCCAACTGACTAGCAGTTCAACCAAACAACCAGCACCCAACAAAGCAACCAATAATTTCAATTCTAATAATACTTTATAGAAATATAAATTGATCAGAGTTAGTGAGAGTTACTCACATTGGACGGATATCGTTAAATAACGATATTTCGGTCATTGATTTGATTCAGGCGTTAAATTCCACCATAAATCCAAACGAGCTCGAATTCACTCCCGGTCAGTTTCAATGTGTAGTGCCCGTCCATACGATCCCAACGGATCTGACCGTTCACAATTCTGATAATGTATGTTCCAGATATTCAATTTACAAGTATATATATCAATTTAAATGGTTTTAAATTTAATACTTAGTCATTGGGCTTTACCCACTACTCACCGGCCCAATACACCTTAAGACCGCTCCATAAACCTTCTTCTTCCTGGAACGAGTCTTTCACAATCGGTTGGCTTCAATAGCCATTACGAATTCTTTAAATCCCTCCTTCTTCTTCAATGATTTGTTAAACCACAAACAAATACCACCGAAACACACTTCTCCCTGTCCTCTTCAACTCCAATACCGTTTCGTCCATCTCGCATCAGATACCCAATTTGCGACTCAACCTCTCGCCTACTGACAGTACGAGTACCGAACAATTTCATCACCAACACTATCGAAATTTACACAACACAAAGCTCTTCGCTCCGACACTCCGACGCAAGACTCGAATTCACGGATCAACACAAAAATCCTCCAAAATCTGGAACCCTAGAAAATCTGTACCAAATTGGATGAGCAGAAACCGACGTCGACCTCAACAATTGTTACATCGATGTGAAGCTCTTTCTTTGCTGAGCTCAACGATATGTATTTTAGAATTTTTAGAGGAGTGTGGAATTTGTTTTGGATTTTTTTGAAATCATTGGTTTTAACTGTTGAAAGTTATTTTGGGGGCGGCACATTCTTGTTTGACCTGAGAGGATGTTTTTTTTTTTAGGGTTAGGAGAGGTTTGCGATTATTTATAGGATGGTTTAATATATTTTTTTATTCGATATTTTATTTTATTTTAATCCATCGCTATATGTGTTCGTCGTTTAAAATTTCCTGTGATCACACTCAATACCCAAAAATCACAAAAATGGACATGCAACTACAGTTTGACATCGCGGATCCAACGAAACTGGTTTCGTCGAATTCCGACTCCGTATACTTAAACAGCGTATTTTTAAAGTCAGAAAATTGACTGTTTTTAACATTAAAAATCCGTATGGCCACACACTGACTTCAAAAATCACAGAAATTGAAATCTGACAATAATTTGACATTACGAATCCAACAAAATTGGTTTCGTCGAATTCTGAGGTCGTTTGCAAAAGTGGCTATTTTTAAAGCCCAAAATAAACCATTTAAATATATAAATATATTTAAAAACATTTAAATTAAATATTAAAAATAAATATTATCGTCTATATTCACAGTGGAATACCATACAGCTCCACTGGAATCTATAACTCGATATTTCAAAATTCCCAGTTATATCGATATTCGATTTATATTAAAAATCCTTTTATAATATAAATAAATCATTATAAATTATAAAGGAATTCCATAGCGACTTTTCTAAAATTTGATTTGGACGTAAATCAAAATCTACACGATGAAATCCCGATTTTTCTCTTCCACTAGAAAGATATACTTCACCAGCCCCCAACGTTTCTTGTTTCACAGAAATCCGAGTTAAAACGGCTTCTATATGCTCGTTTAAAGTTCAAATCGCCAAATAACGAACTGCCGCGTCATTTCAAGCTCGGTTTTAATTATAATAAAATTAACGTTCAAACTGTCGTTCAAATAATATATTCGTTAATATAATTCAACTATAAACTGAATTAAATATCACAGATGATCCTGTTCACACCATATTGTGAATTACACAATTTCTGACCATTTCAGAAATTAAATATATTATGATATTATTTATTTTAATTAAATATTCAATATTATTTATTTCTAGTCATTTTAAATAACCAAACCATTATTTAAATTAATTAATTAATTAATTAATTATATTGCTGAAAAATGCGGGTCGTTACACCACCCGAGTTTGCCAGTGAAATAAACTACAGGTTAGTCATGGGACTGGTATGAGAAATCTAACTTAACTTAACTAATAATAAGGCTAATCACAGGACCACGCCGCTAACGCGGAACGGGTTTACTCTATTTGGATTGCCAGTGCATAAATTAAAGTAAATCGTTAAAAAAACGCAATGCTTATTAGAAGAAACGAAACCAGTATAGGACTCAAGTCCCATCACACAATGCAAGCGCAAACCGGAGGATAGAGTTTTACCTTGTAATGGTCAAAAATGCTTGATACGATAAAATGGATTTAATATTAGTGTATATTTGTTTCAATCATAATGTATCAATCATAGACGGCATAGTACCCCATCCGACTATGTCACCATACTAGTTATACAGTCAAAACCGCATGATGTCATATTGGAAGTTGGATTTCCATCATGAGTCAAGGCTAGGAACGATCTCCTGACCGATTCGAGACACTCTAGCAGTGTCCCAGGATTCGGACGCTGGCGAACCTTGGATACAACAAGGCCAGTCCAAAATGCTTTAGTGGATTAGTTATGCCTGAACACACGCTTCCCGACCCTATTGGACCTATAAATTGGCCATTGGCGACCAATAAAATAATCCGAGGTGCCTCAATAATCCATCAACCACATAAGTAAAATGTCAGGGCTGGCAAGTCACTGACACCACTTCTAGCTAGAAAGAAACGTGTGCACTCCCTGCGTTCCTTTGCTCCGTTTTTGACTCTACCGGTGTGTGAGGCTTGCGAAGTAACGCTATACACAAAGCTATGCCGAAATAGGCTATGCTTTGATCATCCCACAAGACTCTTCTTTTCAACAAAAGCCTTGATCATTTGCATCTTGGCGTGCCACATTGACAATTCACGCCATGCGATTGATAACTATCAACACCAACCTATAAGGGTGTTAAGAAAGAGAATAAATCCTCCGCCACCAAAGGTTGTATATTAATAGAAATCAATTTACATAGAACGAAATTCAACGTCAGACACACATCCATTTCCAAGTCCATTCTGGGTCTGAACGGAACCGGAGACACTTGAGAGGTTCTCGCACATCCGGGCAATCAACACGTACGTCCAGACGACTACCACTGAAGCCATTTCAAGGTAGCTACTCCAATCATGGGCATCAGTAGCAACACATCCATTCGATGTGAAGATCGCCGGTCTTCAACCACCGTCTTCATCTTCGACTCTTCATCGTCGTAGTAATTATTCGGAATGGGTTAAACCCTGACTTTCTGAATAACTTGCGTATTTTTATAATTAAAAATCAAGTGCTATAAAAACACATCCAACGCCTCATTCCAATTTAGAATATTCCTTTAATAGAATATTCATATTATAGGGAAAGATTCCCATAATTTATATCAAAGATAAATTCTTATAAATTTATTCTTTTAAACATTCATTAAAACCCCAATTTGATTTTAATATCAAATATCATTATTTTATAATTATTCAACCTTTAAGGAATTAACCTTGTCTTTAATTGGGTTAAAGAATCCATGTCATTTAAAAACATTGTTCACGATAAACCCAAAATCATCTTCAAATTAAATATGGAATTTTTACAGAAATCAAGTAAATATATAATCGATATAAATTCCTGTATCAAACCGATAATATAAATGGAATAACGGCAAAGCCTATCAAATTCCATATATAGTAACAGTCTTCTTTTACAGAAGCCTATCTCGATTATTATCAAATCGAATTCCCACTCAATTCCAATTTAATATATTAAATTAGAAAACTTGACTTTAGAAAAGAAATAAATCTTAATAAAAGATTTATAAATTTTAAATCATATTTCACTGTTAATTGGGTTAAAGAACAAATGTCGTTTTAAAACACAGTTCATGATAAACCCAATTCACATATCAATTCATTCCAATTACTAAATATAATTGAAACCCTAAATTCTTAATTTAAAAGATTTATTCTTTAATACAGGGTTTAAGAACAGTGTTAATTAAGACACCATCCACGACAACCCAAAATTTAATTCCAATTAAATATCAGTAAATTAGAAGTCTTCCTTAAATCTTGACTTAAGAGGTTTATCCTAATGGATAATTAGTTCATTTCAATAGAAATATATTTTTATCCTTTGTCCATACAAGAACAGACATAGAAATCATCATTTTATTCTCCGTTGAAAATTATTTTAAAATATTCGTTATTTAAAAATATCCTTTATATAAAAAGGTTCTTTATATTACAATATTCTTTATATTACAATATTCTTTATAAAGAGATAATCTTTATTTGAAATATTCTTTATTTGAAATATCCTTTGTTTAAAAGAAATCCTGAATCGAAATGCGACTCAATCCGTTAACATATAATTTCAATTATATGGATTTCATACATTGCATTTGTATGACAACAATAATGATAAATAATAATTAAACATCCAAATAACAACCAAAGTGCATGTTACAACTAAATATTGGGATTAGTGTACGTCAATTATCATCCTAATAACCGTGTGGGGTTCCATCCAACAAATAAATAATAAATTATTTGTGCACTTGGACGATGTGTGAAAATTATTGTCCCAATCACATAAACAAGTCGGGTAACTGGTAAATGGAAGTGTAATATATAATATATAACACGACGATAAAAATGTCTCTTTTATATTGTATACAATTCTATTACAATGAACGAATGAGAATAATAACTTTGTCTTTGTCGACAACTTCTATTTTGTCAATCTTAATTCAAACAAAAATGATTATTTTGTTTTGGCAATTCAAAGGCGACAAAAATGATAATTTTTGTTTTTGACCAATCTAATGTGACAAAATTACAATAAAACATAATATTAAATTTTATATTCTTTTTAATGCAATCTAAACTACATTAAAAAAGTAATTTTTTAATGTACAATCTTTTTATTGTCTCTAATTTAAAAGTAAAAATGATACTTTTAATCCTATTCTCTTATTTACATCTAAACTGTAGATAAAAATATAACTTCTTAGACTATGTTTTTATTTGCATCTAAAATGCAAATAAAAATGTAACCTTTTTAAACTGTGTTTTCATTCATATCTAAGATACAAATAGAATTGTAACTTTTAATTCATGTTTTACTTGCATCAAGAAATGCAAATAAAAATGCCACTTCTAATTTTCATGTTTTATTTGCATCAAGGGATGCAAATAAAAATACAACTTTTACTACGATGTTTATTTGTATCTAAATTACAAATAAAAATGTAACTTTTTAAATGTATAAAAATGTTTATTTTTATCTAATTCTATTTAATGTATAAAAATGAGTAATTTGGTTTCACTCTTTTAAAATGACCAAAATAAGTAATTTGGTTTCAATCTTTAAAAGTCACCAAAAATGTCTATTTTTAATTCATTCTTTAAAGTGTCAAAAATGTTATTTTTAATTCAACTAACATGTTTTGCAAAAATGAATGTTTGAAATTTAACTAGCATGTTTCTAAATAAAATATGTATTTTTATTCACATGGCATGTTTTACGATTCTAATGTCTAAATAAAAGAAGTATTTGTTCACATAACATATTTTGATGTTTACATGACAAATAAAAGAATAATTTATTTACATACATCTTTCCATGTCCTCTAATGACAAATAAGAAGTAAATTTTATTTGTACACAAATTCCAAGTTTCTAATGACAAATAAAAAGTGAATTTTATTCGCTTAACAAGTCCTAAGTTTCAAATGACAAATAAAAAGTAAGTTTTATTTGTTTAACAAATCCTAAGTTTCGAATGACAAATACAAAGTAAGTTTTATTTGTTTAACAAATCCTAAGTTTCGAATGACAAATAAAAGTAAGTTTTATTTGTTTAACAAATCCAACATTTCTAATCCAATCTTAACAAATAAAAATGATGATTTTATTTGTTTAAAAATTCTATTTAACAAAAATGTCAATTTTACATTGTCAATTCTAAGTTTAACAAAAAGGACAATTTTATATTGTCAATTCTAAATTTAACAAAAAGGACAATTTTATATTGTCAATTCTAAGTTTAACAAAAAAGACAATTTTATATTGTCAATTCTAATTTAACAAACATGACATTCTATTTTGTCAATTCTAATTCAATAAAAATGACAATGTTTATTTTTGTCAGTTCTAAATGACAATCTTTATTTTTGTTGATTCCAATTCAACAAAAATAATAACATTTCTAACTTGTTGTTCTAATTCAACAAAAATTAACATTTCCATTTTGTTGTTCTAATTCAACAAAAATAACATTTCTAATTTTGTAACAAACATGATACACATAATTCCATTCACTTATTCACCGCAATACAACACAACCAACATTTCAATAAATATACACATAACACCACATGAATTTTATAGAGAATAAACATATATTATAAAGGTTAATTACATGTTAAAACTAGCCTAATTACCAAATAGGTTAATTTTGGGCTTAATTAATCTAACTAAGGCCTAATAACATACTTAGGCTAAGAAGGATCCAGAGGAATGAAAACAACGCACATTTCCTTCTCAACCATTTTTTCTCAAAAACAAAGAAATGGGGAAAACCTCAAAAACATCTTACTGTAGATTTTTCAAAGCTTCCAATCTACCAAAAATCACTAAATTTGGTTGTCTAAATAAAAGACGAGCAGGTACTTGACCTCAAACCAATCTTAAATCCATGTTTTCATTTCAATTTATGAAGAAATCTTTTTTATAGTAAGCTTCTTTTGCTGCATGTGTTCCTTTTGTTGCTGGAAAATCATAAAAAATCAACTAAATTCTCAAGAATTCTAAAATTTAGATATGTTGTTTATAACACGTTCCAGCACCTCTCCAATTTTCATGGCATTTTATTTAGTCTTGAGGCATCAAAAATCTTCTTTCATTAAGCAATTTTTGGCTCAGATCTAAGCAGAAAATGAAGGTTAGTAGAAAAATCATAACTAATTCTAGAAAAATCTAAAAATTCCAAAGCTTGGATATGTTATTCTCAACTCATTATCACACTTTCTGTAAAAATTTCGTAGGAAAATAATTAAGTTTTCTATATCAAACCCTTGTTGCAACAGAGGTTAAAAATGCAGTTTTTTTTTGGAAAATTGATGATGAGTTGAGGCTTACATGATAGTTCGCAAGGTTAAGGTGAGTTGTTACATTCATACATTCTAGTTTAAACATTTATATTTGCATGTGGCTTGAGTTTGGTTGAATTTCATGCTGATGTTTAGTTTTAATGAAACTGAGTTTTGTAGCTATTTTGCGTGTAGTTTTCTCTCAATTCCGAAAATGGAATGTTGCCAGATTTTCTTCTATTGATAATTCATGTGATGTGGTATAGATATGTGAAATTTTTTGTGCAAAACTACTTCGTTTGATATCTAAAACCTTTTCCACATAATCAGTTCGGCCACAAGATTTTGCAAGTGCACATTTTGTTGCTGCAAACATAGCTTGTGTCCATTTTTGAGAGTCCATAACTCTTCCACATCAAGTTGGAATTAATTAATTCTATTTTTTGGAAAGCTAAGGTTTTTTACTATTTGCACGTCAGTTTTAAGATCATTTGTAGGTCATTTGAATTCTTTGAACTGACTTCAAAGTCGAACTTTGGTTATGATTCAGACCTGAGTTTGAATTTCCAGAGTGAAAACGACGCCAAGACCAAACTTTGGGATATTGTATATCCTTCGTTATCTATTCATTTTGAGCTATTCTTTTATGTTATAAAGTTTGGGATCTTCTCTATAAGCCTGCAAATCTTTAGGCCAATCCGAGATCGTTTGCATGTTCAAACCTAGTCCCAAAGTTGGATCTGGAAGTGATTTCAGCCCCGGTTGAAATTTAGTCCAAAGTCCAAGTTTGGAGCCCTATATCTTTTTCGTGCGATGTCGGAATTTAGTGAATCATTTTTCTTTGAAATCCAGGTCTTTCTAGTTTGTGCATATCAAATTTTAGACCATACGAAGATCGGTTGGTCATTCGAAACTAATCTGGAAGTTGCAACCCTGATTAATTTCTGGGCATATTTCATGCCTTAGTGTAAATTTGGATGTCTTTTCTAAAGTATTTTCGTGCATTTCTTTATCTAATTTTAAGCCATACTTTATATTTGGCTTACTTAATTAATGGAGAAGCCTGAATTATCACTAATACATAGTTTGATTTTTATTAATTTAGTGATTGAGTTTCGCTTTAAACTAGTTTTCCGATACATGTATAAATAACGTATTAGTTATATTTTTTAGGGCTAAAAGAGTTTTATAGTTTTAGTTTTAACACTAAATGGCCTCAAAACAAATGTATAAAGTTATTTCATAAATACATGGATTTCATAAAGGAAGCAATCGACTTTGAGAAAACAACCGTCTTAGAGAAAAATCAAGTATTTTCTTATATAAAAACCACACTATTTTGCACCCTTCAAGATAGCGTATTGGATGTTAAATGACATTTACACTTCGTGTTATGGGACACAAAAGTGTACGAATTCAGTTAATTCCAGTATGCTTAGACTGAAGTTGATGTCCTATTAATGGCGATTTGGGACGCACTGTTATCACTGATTTGGTTATTGACTGAGAGTCCATGACACATCCGGTGTTATCTTAAGCCAGTACTAGTTTTGGGATGAAGCCGAGACTCGGGATGAGTCTCATATACATATTCACTTGATCGGATGGTCAAGATACACTCCGCTGGGGTAGTCGCAGTTAGAGGCACCTAATTTTGAATACGTAAAGTACTTGGCTATTGCTCGGGTTGAGCTACATTATTGCTCGTGATGGGCTATATTATTATGGCACATGCACATTATTTATGATGATTTCTTGTTCTGATTTGAAGTTGATGTTGATGATTTTCATTTGCTAATACTTGACTATCGCTCGGGATGAGCAACATTATAGCTTGGGATGGGCTTTATTATTATTGCATGAACACATTTCTTATGATTTCTGTTATGATTTAGGTTTGATGATTTTAGCCTGATCGAGATGATCGTACATTTGTAAAGAGCGTTTGGATTTCAAATCCATCGTATTTCGAGATTTAGATGCTTTAGAGTATGGTACTCCCTTTATTGATAATTTAACTCGCTTGAGCTGTATATGATGATTTCAATAATTTTTTGTATGCTTTCGTTGTGGCTCGAGTACAGTGATGTAGTTAGCCCAATACTACTCCACGAGACTTGTACAACCATCCCTTGTGTCATGATATGTGATCTAAAACCAATTAACGCCTTTATGTCGTTATATTCACAACTCTTAGGGTAAAGAGTTGTACATCTTGTGCTTACTTATTTCTTATACTGATTTGTAAACTAGACTAACCCTGTATGTATTCCTTGGTTCAGATCGAGATGTTTCAGGTATAATTGCTGACTTTGGGATTAGCGATTTCTTTGGGACATCTTTTCTCTTATAGCTTCCAATTGAGATTGAACTGTAGAGGTTTTCCATTGAATTAATTGTATCACGTTATATATGTTCTAGTGTTGTATATATTCTTATTGTAGCACATGTATTTGTTGGGCTTTATCGATGTAATATTATGTAACTGTTCTGTGATCTGTAATGGTGTATTTATATGTACTGTGTTCTATGTTGATCCTGTAGCCATAGTAGAATTGTATTACGTAAGTATTAAGTATGTCGAGCCTCTTGAAAAAAATAGTGAGCACTTCTTCGACGTAACCAACCTTATTCTCCTCTCTAATAGAAATTATTACCTATTAGTTCTCTTTATTAGGGTGGGTCTCGGGGTGGGGCGTTACAAAATGATATCAGAGCAGAAGTACAGAACAAAGTACATTAGACACTGAACAGAACCAGAATAGTACATGTGCTACAACGTGGAAGAATAACAATCGTGTCTACTTTATCATTTCATTTGTTATCCTATCTTGAGTTTCTTATCAGAGAGTTGTGAGGATCATTATGGTTGAGGAATACATCTAGGAATAATGGGATTATTCCATAAGTACTCGATTGTTAATACCTCTTTTCGTAATTTGATTTGATAAGAGAATCTTTCCATCCTCTTTATCTTTCGAAGTTTGAACCTTTGGATAAAAAATTTGGGAAAAATTTTCACCCAGTCCTTGATATTTGAGTTGGTTGTAGGGTTTAGTAAAAGGGAATTTAAGGGCATTTGAAATATAAATTTTAGAGGTGTTTTTATTTACTTTAAGGGTGGAATATTAGAGTTTCAATAAACTAAATCAGATTGCCTTGCGGAAGCAGGAGAATCACTTCGGTTGTGCTAAAATTTTGAAGTAATTAAGCATGGGATAAGGGGCGAGAATAATGAGGAATTACAAATATTGATGATTTAATTACTTTGTAAACCGATAGTTAAATTAAATTGGTGATCATTTTAGTTGTTGAATGGTCTGATGAGTGTCTTAAGGGTTTTGACCGATATGTCTGATCAATAATATCGATATTAATTACTTAAACACTTATTCGAGACTATCTAACACAGAAGATGAGTAGTAAAAATGAAGTTGGATACAAAAATTAAAATTTGAGATTACCACGTTGGGATATTGTTAAACCACTATGTGGGATGCAGAGTATAGAGACTTTGGCGAGGTGATGGCAATGATTTTTCGACATCATAGCCAAGTACTAAGAAGGATTGATGGAAAACAGTGGTTTAATGTTATCAATAGAGTTGGATATAAACCTCGAGGAATGACAAGGCTATTTGATGATTGAAAAGTCCAAGTAGCAACCGTACTTTGAGAAATTTAGATAACTTCAATGGCAAGGTAGCATCAAGTAATGATGAGGGGAGCGAAAAATCTTGAGTGTGTATTTCAGAGTACGCCTTGCGAAAGATAAGTTGTGTTGTTTAAAGCTTGATATTAGTGAGTTAATGAATATGATTAAAGCTTTATTTAAGATTTGGGTAAGTTCAATTGAGAGATTTTGATGTTAAAATTTTAATATAATCAAATTTTCTAAATTGCATTGCTTCTAAGATCAAGAAATTTAAAGAATCAAATTGAGATAAATAACTTATATAATCTAAATTAATGAAATTTTAATCTTAACAAATTGCGAGGACGCAATTTATTTAAGAGCGGAAGTCTGTAACAACCCGAATTTTCGAGTAAACAGGAAGTGCAGATTTGTTATGTTGTGTGATTCTTAAGATAATATGTTGGTGATACGATGTTGTGAGACTAACTCATATAACATTTAATTAGAACATAGAGTTTTGAGCATTTCTAAATTGAGTACTTGGAATAAATTATATAACTTTATTGTAATAGAAATTATCCCGATCTATAATCTTAAGATCATAATTTAATAATTAAAGGGAATATTGAAAATTTATTTTTGGAATCTATATTTAAGGGTACATGTTTTTTCAATACCAAAGGGTAAATTGTTGATTTAGTTATTAAATTATTAACTGGGATTTTAAATACAAGGTGTATTTTAATAATAATACCAATAAAGGAATTGTGTTTAAATTACAATAGTGAATTTAAACTATACATGTGGCTTTTAAAATATTAACCAATGAACGAGTTAGGTTTTTGGTAGTATGAGAAAATAAATATTGATTTTGAATCAATATTTATCAAATTAGAGTATTTTATTATCATTGAAAACAAATTTAAATTGTTTAGTTAATAGAATGTAAAATAACATTGTTGTATTAATGAAGGGGGTTGTTATTGACACTCCAAGTATTGTTAAAGGGGGTTCAATTTTTTTTAAAACACGAATTTGTTAAGGGAAGTACCAATGTAGAGAGCACCTCCTTAACAAATAAACTTTATTTTACAAAATTAGTCTTCTTTACAATAACCTTTTTTTCGTTGATAATCAAAAGAAAAAAAATTATATGGTATATTAGTCGACTTACTTTAGATTTTTATACCAAATTCTAATTAATCTCATTTGTCGATATGCATCAAATCAGATTAAAATGTATCATTCATAGGAAATCGATATATGTATATCAAACAATTTTTTTATATGGTATCCCACCGCTGAATTTGTAGATACACCGCTTCTCCGTCACTTCGGCAACCTGAAAACGAATACAAATTTAAAAAGCAATGAACAATGTCGAATTTCAAAAATAGTGAACAATGTCGAACAAAAATATATAATATGGCAGACGTATGTCATTCATGTCGAACAAAAATAATAAAGTTTTGCTCCAAATGATCGCTTTTTTTTTGCACATAATGTAGAGATTTGTTTTTTTTTTTTGCATTTTAAATTGAATGGGATTTGGGATGGTAACTAATGTATTACCAGGGTAAAAAGGGAACGTAAAAAAATAAGTACATGACCCCCTTAACGTTCTTTTTATGATTGGAGTGTTTTTAAAATCTGACCCCCCCTTAACAATATTTGGAGTGTCAATAACAAACCCCTTAATGAATTCGAAGATTTGTGTCTTTAAATACTAAAAATACATATAGAAATATGTGTGTTTTGTTGTTTGAAATAAAAAGAGTAAGAGTATTTGTTATGAAGCAACCAATAAGATTTTTTATTATTAATAATGATCTATTGATAAATATTGTAATTTTTGGGTTCATTTATGTAATATTAAGTAAACTGTAAAATTAAATTTATTTGAATAAATGATAAGGGTAGATTGTGTGTTTTGACATAATTTGTGATATATCAAATTAGAGGAAAGAAAATTGGGACATTTATTCATCGGTATATTAAAGAATGTAAATACATAAGTGAAATGTTTAAAAAGTGTAATTCATGTAAATTCCTGAGTAAAAATGCAAATTTTGTGTAAAATGATTGTTTTTAGGTAATGAGCCTCAAAATGTTTTGGAAATGTTGTTTACAAATTTATCTAGCTTTGTTTGTTGTTAACTGTTGGCCATGTGAGAACAATAGTGAAAAATTTGGTGTAAACATGGATTACAAAGGCTAATTACATGTTAAAACTAGCCTAATTACCAATTAGGTTCATTTTGGGCTTAATTAACCAAACTAAGGCCTAATAACATACTTAGGCTGAGAAGGATCCAGAGAAATGAAAACAACGCACATTTCCTCCTCAGCTTTTCTTCTCAAAAACAAAGAAATGGGGAAAACCTCAAAAACAACTTACTATAAATTTTCCAAAGCTTCCAATCAACGAAGAATCACTAAATTTGGTTGTCAAAATAAAAGAGAAGAAGGTACTTGACCTCAAACTAATCTTAAATCCATGTTCTCATTTCAATTTATGAAGAAATCTTTTTTATAGTAAGTTTGTTTTGCTACATGTGTTCCTTTTGCTGCTGGAAAAATCATAAAAAATCAACTAAATTCTCAATAAATCTTAAATTTAGATATGTAATTTATAACACCTTCCAGCATATATCCCCCAATTTTCATGGCATTTAATTCAGCTTTGAGGCATCAATTTTTTTTTCATCAGGCATTTTTTGGGTCAGATCTGGGCAGAAAATGAAGGTTAGTAGAAAAATCATAACTAATGATAGAAAAATCTAAAAATTCCGAAGTTTGGACATGTTATTCTCAACTCATTAGCACCCTTTCTGTAAAAATTTGGTAGGAAATAATTATGTTTGCGATGTCAAACCCTTATTGCAACAGAGGTTTAAAATGCAATTTTTTTGCGAAATTGATGATGGGTTGAGGCTTACATGATAATTCGCGAGGTTAAGGTGAGTTGTTACACTCACACATTCTAGTTTAAACATTTATATTTGCATGTGGCTTGAGTTTGGTTGAATTTCATGTTAATGTTTAGTTTTAATGAAACTGAGTTTGGTTGCTATTTTGCGCGTAGTTTTCTCTCAATTCCGACAATAGAATGTTGCCAGATTTTCTTCTATTGATAATTCACGTGTTGTGGTATAGATACATGAAAATTTCTATGCAAAACTAATTCATTTGATATCTAAAACCTTTTCCATGAAATCAGTTCGGCTTCAAGATTTTGCAAGTGCACGTTTTTTTGCTGCAAACATGGCCTGAGTCCATTTTTGAGAGTCCATAACTCTTTCACATCAAGTTGGAATTCATTGATTATTTTTTCATTGGAAAGCTAAGGTTTTTTACTGTGTTCATGTCAGTTTTAAGATCATTTAGAGGTCATTTGAATTCTTTAAACTGACCTCAATGTCGAACTTTGGTCGTGATTCACACCTGAGTTTGAATTTCCAGAGTGAAAACAGCGCCGAGACCAAACTTTGGGGTTATGTATTCCCTTCGTTATCTATTCGTTTTGAGTGATTCTTTTTGCGTTATAAAGTTTAGGATCTTTTCTATGAGCCTGCAAATTTTTAGGCTAAGTCGAGATTGTTTGGCCGTTCAATCCTAGTCCTAAAGTTGGACCTGGAAGTGATCTCAGCCAGTCCAAAGTCCAAGTTTGGAGCTCTATATCTTTTTCATGCGATGTTGGAATTTAGTGAATCCTTTTTCAGTTGATATCCAGGTCTTTCTAAATTGTGCATATCAAATTTTAGACCATTTGGAGATTGATTGGTCATTCGAAAGTAATTTGAAAGTTGCAACCCTGATTGATTTTTGGGCATATTTCATGCCTTTGTGTAAATTTGGACGTCTTTTCTAAAGTATTTTCATGCATTTCTTGATCTAGTTTTAAGCCATGCTTTTTGTGTTATATTTTGGCTCACTTAATTAATGGAGAAACCTAAATTATCACTAATACATAGTTTGGGTTTTATGAATTTAGTGATTGATTTTTGAGCACACATTGCATGTTTTAAACTAGTTTTCCGATACATGTATAAATAACGTCTTAGTTATAGATTTGAGGATAAAAGAGGTTTATAGTTTTAGTTTTAATTCTAGATGGCCTCAAAACAATAGTATAAAGTTATTTTCATAAATATATGGATTTCATAAAGGAAGCAATCGATTTTGAGAAAACAATCGTCTTAGAGGAAAATCAAGTATTTTCTTATATAAAAACCACACTATTTTGCACCCTTCAAGATAGCGTATTGGATATTAAATGACATCTTACACTCTGTGGTATGAGACACAAAAGCATACGAAGTCACTTAATTCAAGTATAGTTAGATTGAAGTTGATGTCCTATTAATGGCGATTTGGTGTTTTCTCTGTTTTTCAATGAGAAATTAACGAGCGACAAATAAACCAAGCATTGAGAACGTGTGGTAAGGGACGCACTTTTATCACTGATTGGGTTACCGACTGAGAGTCCATGACGCATCTATTGTTATCTTAAGCCAGTACTAGTATCGAGATGAAGCCCGGACTTGGGATGAGTCTCATATACGTATTCACTTGATCGGGATGATCAAGATAAACTCGGGTGGGTAGTCGCAGTGAGAGGAACCTAATTTTGAATACGTAAAGTGCTTAGCTATTGCTCGATTGAGCTACACTATTACTTGGGATAGGCAATATTATTATGGTACGTGCACGTTATTTATGATGATTTCATGTTATGATTTGATGTTGATGATTTTCATTTGCTAATATTTGATTATATTGCTTGGGATGATCAACATTATAGCTCGGGACTTGCTTGAGTTGTATATGATGATTTCAATAATTTTTTGTATGTTTTCATTGCGGCTCAAGTGCAGTGATGTAGTTAGCCCAATACTACTCCACGAGACTTGTACAATCATCCCTTTTGTCATGATATGTGATCTAAAACCAATTAGCGCCTTTATATCGTTATATTCATAACTCTTTAGGTAAAGAGTCATACATCTTGTGCTTACTTATTTATTATACTGATTTGTAAACTAGACTGACCCGTGTGTGTATTCCTTGGGTCGATCGAGATGTTTCAGGTATGGTTGCTGACTTTGGGATTAGCGGTTTCTTTGGGATATCTTTTCTGTCATAGCTTCTAGTTGAGATCGAAATGTAGAGGTTTACCATTAATTCAATTGTATCATGTTGTATAAGTGCTAGTGTTGTATCTATTCTTATTGTAGCACATGTATTTGTTGTGCTCTATCGATGTAATATTATGTAACTATTCCGTGATCTGTAACAGTGTATTTATATGTACTGTGTTCTGAGATGATCCTGTAGCCACAGTAGAATTGTATTACATAAATATTAAGTATGCTGAGCCTCTTGAAAAAAAATTACGAGCACTTCTTCGATAAACTTAAGACTTGTTAATTCAAATCTACGAGTGTCGCCCTAACCAACCCTATTCTCCGCTCTAATAGAAAGTGTTACGTCGTGATTCTCTTTATTAGGGTGGGTCTTGGGGTGGGGCGTTACACTATTGTTGTAATATGACGTAACCTTTCTGTAAACTGTGAATGAATAATTATATGTACTGTGTTCTGAGTTGATCCAGTATCCACCACAGAGTTGTACTACGTAAGTATTAAATATGTCGTGCAACTTGAAGAAAGAAAGAAAACTTCCTCGACGTACTTAAGACTTGCTATTGCAAATCAGCTTGTGGTCTCCTGTAACTAACCCTATTCTCCGCTCTAATATACAACATTACTAGTTAATGCATTTGTTAGGGTAGATCTCATTGTAACATCCCACTTTTTGGTCTGGTTCGACCCGGTAATTAAACCGACTTAAACCGTTCTCAAAGATGGACAATTAGGGGTACTTACATATTGGAACAAACAAAAAGAACTTTTCATTATCATTACTACAATTTTACATCAGAGTACAAGAATTTATCAGAGTACAACAGATATCAGAGTATACTAAAAATACATACACAACGGACATATAAAACTCTCAGCAGAAGACTAAGAAATTTATCCAGACTATAGCTCTAGTCATAATTCTGAATTCTTCTCTAGAACTACTCCAAGACTAAATCTACAAAAACGTTTTCTACTAGGCTGCCCGTATGGAAAAATATGGGCACCCGGAGTTTAGGTAGAAGAAAAATAAACTTCAAGTCAGTCATGAGACTGGTATGAGAACTAAAATAGTTACTTTCATTTTAAAGTAAAGTAAATCATAGGACCACGCTGTATAACACAGAACGAGTTTTCACTATACGAATACAAGTGCATTAAAACTTATAATGCTCTTTAGAAAATGAAGATACCATAAGATCTCGCGCCACGCACACAATGCAAACACACACTTGGGCAAGGTTTCCCTTATAATAGCTAAAATATGCTTGGTACGTGAAAATCTTCTTATATTATTATTAGTGCATAGTGTAAAAAAATCACTTTTGCAAATAAATGTATCAATCTTAGCAAGCATAGGTACCATAATATTATACTGACCTCCTATGCATTTTACGCAGGATCTACAATAGAAAATCATATGACACGTAGATGATAACTTTGGATTTCCAATAAAATGACCAAGGCTAAGGACTTCCTTATCGAATGGGCATGCCTCTAGAGGGATGTCCCGAGAAGTAAGCCCTTTTCTTCCAACATAAGATTGTCAGTGTTATCCAAGCCATGCCACACGAGTATGTCATTTCCCGGTCATTACCAACCTTTTCTACGGGCGCTTGAATTTCCAACTAAACCAAATCAGTAGAATGCCAGGGTTTCGTATCATAGCACTACCTCACCAAAACCACATAGCAAACACCTGGGCTCCATACCATAATGTTGGTTCAAAAGTCTAGAAGGAAATGGTCATTCCTTAAGGGTCGCGAACCTCATAACCTTGCCGCATCTTTTCCTATTTCGGTCATTTTCGGGATGTGAGGTTCGTCGAAGTCTCGTTAGACAAAGCTACGCTTGACCAATCCATGCTTTGATCATCACTAGATCATCATTTAGCATGCCACATTGTCAATTCACAACATATAATCGGCGTCTATTAATATACTACCCTCTGAGTACATAAGTCTTAGAGGAGGGTGTTAAGCTAAGAGAATAAATCATCTGCCACATACTGATATATAATCAATAGACATAAATTTATTATGTCGTAACTTACAATGTCAGACATACATCCATTTACAAGTTTGTTCTGGGTCTGAATGAAACCGAAGGCACCTTATTCCACGTCCAATAAAGGAGAGAGGCCCTTGCAAATCCGGAATCCCTTCAAATACGTTCAGACCACTTCCACTTAACTGATATAAAAACCCGTCTTCAAATAGAAGCTATCCATTTGAGACATTTAGCAAGCAATTCTTTCGATGTGAAGGTTCTCAGTCTTCACCATCGTCTTCAATAACATTTGATTTGCTTCAACACATCGTTTTATTATTCAGAATGGTTTATGGATCCAAATACCATTCTTTGTCTTTCGGAATAATAAGCGCAAATTTAAAAATTTGTGGTACACAGGGATATCATAATTTTCATTATGTTTTGGATTATTCTTTGATTTCAATTAAACCTTAACAAAAAAGATTATTACATAGATCAAAATCTCATTCCCATCCACTTAATGTAACACCAAGGAAGACACCATTCCCACTTTATCGGTCTAGGGCGATTTCTACTTATGATAGAATGTGACAAGCTCCTTACCCCTAATCCATATCTACATTCATTTTGGTAAGTCCTAATTTTCTTCATTAATCATGTTTTCATTTCATTCGTTCAGATCTTTATTTAAAGGTTTATTTAAAACTCTACCTTAGTTTTAATCTTTACGATCATTCTTTTCTTTTAGTGGATTTAAAACAATGTTATTAAAAACATTGTTCACAACAAACCCAAAATCATACTTCCATTTATAATGGAATCTTCACAGAAATCATATCAGCTCACAATAGATATAAATTCCCGTATCGTAAAAATACTATAAGAGGAATAACAACAAAGCCTTTTAAATTCCTCACATAGTAAAGGTCTTCATCCACGGAGACTCATCTCGATTATTTCTAAATCAATTTCCACTCAATTCCAATTTAATTTATTAATTGGAAAAAATTGACGTTGGAAAAGTTCATCACTTTCATTCCCAAATCATCTCTTAATCATAGATGCATTAAAGAATAACGTTATTCAAGATGTTATTCACAACAGCTCAAAATCCAATTGATATCAAATATAATTTTTAAACAGAATTTATATCGGCTTACATTCGATACGAATTTTCAAAATCAACAAGTACTATAAGTGGAATAATGATATAAATATCTTCCAAATTCCTTGAATAGTATAAGTCTAAACAATGGAATTCGATACCGAATAACTGAAGATTTATTTCTATCCAAATTCAGTTAATTAAAATTGGAAAACTTTTTCCTAAATCAATATATTTATCAAAATATACCTTTAATCAGTATTTTTATTTGATAAACAAAATAACTTAGACTTACTGGGTTAAGGATGATGTTATCAAAGACATCATCCATAACATACCTGAGACAAAATTCCCAAAATAGCTAGTTTTAACAAATTGGCTTTATATCATTCAAAAACTTGATATATTAAATCCAAATCACTTTAAAATATTAATTATGATTTATCATAATTTTTCTGTATTTTTAATAATTTTTATAAGGCCACTTCGATCGATTCCCAATTATTGTCACCGAACCACATCTATAGCGACTATCTTAAACTAACCATTGGATTTGAAAACTTAATTTTACATTTGAAAAATCTTTTCATTTTGAACCCAACGTTTATCATTTCGGGAAAATCTGACGGTCCGTTCTCCCGTTACATCGATTTAAAGTTAATGGTCAAACTTCGCGAACTACTATTGCATAACTACTCCTATTCTGACCAAATTTCAATTTATTATTAAAATTAAATCAAAATGCTTTGAAAATAGCTTTTAATTATATAAAACCAATAATTATGTGTGGAAACTATATTTCAATTATTTCTCTCTAAAATCAAATATTCCATTATTTAATCATTATAATATTATTTAAATCATTAAAATAATATTATTTTCAAAACTTATTATTTGAAGTCCAAATTTTCCTGAAGTCCATTATAAAAATAAATAATATAGTTTGGAAAATAATATCTTATTAAAACATTTTCTTGATACCCAAACCAAACTTCACTTTTTCGAGTTACTATTCATTTAAAATTTGAAACGTGCCTTTATTACTTGAAATCTTATTCAAATAAAATTCTTATTCTTACGAAAACTATTCGTATTTACTTAAATTATCTTTCAATTTCGGATTAAAAATTCAAATTTTCATTTTTCACTTAATATTTTATTAATAAAATATCCAATTAAATTCCAAATTAATTCTTAAATTCAAATCATTTTTGAATTCAAATAAATTTCAAATTAAATTTCAATTTAAATCATTTTTAAATTTACATAAACTTCAAATTAAATTTCAAATTAACTATGTAACGACCCGGATTTTTGATCGATTTATTTAAATATTTAGTATGGTTTTTAAAATATTGAATTTAAAATATAATAATTTAATATGGCATATATGTTCGAATTAAATTTCAGAATATATACTGTTCAATTTAGGATAGTGTTATGATATTGAAACATCAGTCTATACGTTAAAATAGCGGTTTAGAATTTTGAATTAAAGGACCGAGATATAGTTTAGTTTTTTTTAAATTAAAAAAAAAAAAAATCAAAAAAAAATCAAAACTTTAACCAGCCGACCTACTGCTGTTAACGCCACCCTATTGCCTTCCTCGAGCACAAAAAATTTGCCTCCCTAGTCCAGTATCAAGGCAACAACGATTTAATGGAAGAGTACTCCTGTCTCCTCTTCACCACTATAAAACCATATCTTCCCTTTTCATTTCCTTTTCATTTCTTCTCATCGCAGAAAAACCCTAACCATTTCATTTACTCATTTTCCCCGATTGCTAAAAATCAAATCCAGTTCAGGATTTGAGGCCGACGCAGTCCCAAATCGCGAGTCGCGATGGAGTTTTCTTGGCTCGAGTTCTTCAAACATCAGTTCTGGAGCGACGCTTGCTTGAAAGGGGGTGCGACGCTTGGATTTAGGGCGTTGATTGAAGTATTGCGATTTAGAGTTCAAACTAGGGCATCGCCGATGATGATGTCGCGGAAGTCGAGGTCGGTTTGGTTTGCGTTTCGAAGGGGCAACTGGAGTTAGCGAACGGAAGGGAGGTGCTATCGCGATAGGTTATTCGCAGTGAAGCTTCATGGGTGCGATGCAGAACTGGAGTTCGATTCTTGTTCCAGGCGTGAATTTGGGGGTGAAGATAGGAGTTCGACGTGGTGTCTGGGTGGGTTTACGGCGGGTAGCAGGGAGTAAGGCCATGAGTATAAGGTGATACAGTGAAGGGAAAAGAGAATGACTGCGAGTTGTTCGACAAAATGCCAAGGTGAAAAATTATCGTTTGAGCTGGTGCTATTCTTATGGGACTGTTCTGGGTTTAGTTCGTCGACCGGCCGAGTGGATTATGATAGCAGTAAGGTATACGTTTTACTATAATCTAAATTGCATAGAATAAATTAATTATTTATTTATTTTAAATAGTTAATTTAAATAAATAGTCGTATAATCGTGAAATATATAATCTTAGGTAATGGATTCATAGTCAAGACAGTACGAGATTTTAAATAGATATTCGGCAAACGAAAAATCTCGGTGAGTAAATCTCACTCACCTTTAGAAATATTTTTATTTCATTAAAAATAATTGTTGTTGCTTGTGTGGATGCTTTCTGCTTGTTTTATATATATTAGTTATTTAGGCTATTATATATATATTGGGTTGATTGGTTGGTTGGATTCCCGCAGTCTCATTAGCGGATGCCCGCAGTTTCATAGCGGATGATTACCCTATACGCCCCACGCTATGATTAGTGGATGACCTTCTATACCGCGATATTCTGCCACGAAGCAGAATGGGTATTATTTATGTGCTAACATCTGTGGATGCAGGAAACAGGTTGGAGGAATCCAACTGGATTCCTCAAAACTATATTATCTGTTTGTTGTTTGTTTGATTTCACATATATTCATATATGATGCGTTAAAAACCAAATGATTGAGAATTGGGTGATTTGATTGTTTTAAATATCACTGGGCCAATTGAAAGGATATTTGAGATTTTAAAAGGGAAATTCTATTTTTAAATAGAATTTGAATTTTTAAAGGAAATAAAATATAAACTTGTTTTTGAAAAATAAAACAAGTAGTTCTTTATAAAACGAAGTTTATAAATAGTTCCTTTATAACGAAGTTATAAATGACGTGAAAGGAATTATCATTTGATAATTCAGAAATAGGAATACAAGTGTGAAATTGAAATTTGAAATGAAATTTCAAAATAGGATTTGAAATGGAATTTTTAAATATATAACTCAAATGGAATTTGAGTATAACATTTGAATTTTAAAAGGGAGTTTAAATATTTGAATTTTAAAAAGGGGATTGAATATTAGAAATTCAAATAAGAAGTTCAAATAGAATTTGAATAGACGAAATTTGAATGAAAAATAGAAATTTGAATTCAAGGAATTAAAATAAAATTTGAATTCGAAGGAATTCGAATAAAGAAATTCAAATAGAGATTTGAATGTAGAATTTCAAAATAGAATTTGAAATATAGAATTTCAAAGAAAAATTGAATGGAATTTAAACATGAAATTTGAATTGAGATTTGAAATAGAAATTCGAGTATTGAATTTGAACATGGAATTGAATACGGAAATTCAAGTAGAAATTTGAATATGAGATTTCAAAATGGAATTTGAAACAGATTTTGAAAATAAGATTTTCAAAGTAGAATTGGAAATAGAATTTCAAATAAGATTTCAAAATAGGAAACCCAACTGGTTTTGAAATGGAATTTGAATCCAAGGGAATTCAAATGGTTTTGAGTGAAGGAATTCAAGTGGGATTGGAATAAAGGAAATTCAAAATGGAATTTCAAATAAAAGAAATGTAATTTGAAATATTGAGAATTTCAAATAAGAGAAAATGGAATTTGAAGCATTTAGAATTTCAAATAAGAATTTAACTGGAGTTTGAATAGTTGAATTTCAAATAGAATTTAAATATGGGATTTGAATGTAGCAATTCAAGTAGAATTTGAATAAATAAATTTGAATATAGAATTGTAAAGAAGAATTGGATATAAACTTCAAATATAATCGAAATGGAATTGAATATAAACTTCAAATATATTCGAAATAGAGTTGGATATATTATTCAAAGGGAATTGAAATAGGAAATGAATAGAGATTTCAAATGGAATTCAAATATAAAATTTGAATAGGGATTTGAGGTGGAAATTCAAGTATTGAATTTGAATATCCAATAGAGAAGGAATTGGGATTTGAAATATAGAATTCAAAAGTAAGATTTGAATTTGAATCAAGGAATTCAAATAGAGCTAAATGGAATTGAATTCATTTTAAAGAAGTTTAGAAGTTTAAAAGTTTATATTTATAAATATAATTAAAACGAACTCGCCGCAGCGCTGCAGTTCGTAAAATAGCGATTCGAACTTCAATCGAATATACAGAACTCAATTGAAGTCGAAATTCTTTGAAACAAGAAACGTCAGGACCGGTTTGATAATAGTTTTCTAATGAAAGAGAAAAATATGAATTTCGTCGTATAGATTTTGAGATATGTCAAAATCAAATTTTCAGAAAAGCAGCGCCAGAATCGTTTTAAAACCATAATGGTTTATTTAATATTATAAAGGGTTTTTAAGCGATAAAATCCGAATTTCTATTTAGAAAATTTCAGAGTGGAATTGCAAAATATATACGAATTCAAGTTGTGTAAATGAATATGATTTTTGAAACAGAAACCAGATTTTGATTTATTGAATAGAATTAACTAAATTGAATAGAAATTAGTTAACGAGTTTTCGAAGGGAAATTGGGGTTTGAATAAGTGAATTCGATTTGAAAATTTATATTCGAAATCAAAAAGGAAACTAAAATTGAAATTGAAATTCAATTTGGTTGTGAGCAAGTTAAACATTTTATTTGAACGTGTTATGTTCAATAAAGAAGTGAAATAGGCAAAAGGGCTAATTAAAGAATAATTAAGCGAAACCGAATTCAAACGATTCAAATTTGAATTCAAACGAATGGATTGAGTTGAATTGAATTGAAAACAGGTGAACATGTGTAAGCAGGTTTGTTATGAAGCATATGAAGATTTAAATTTATATGCTCGACAAAAGGTACATGTTTAATTCATATATGAGATTTATGCGCCGTATCGGCAAGCCGCTTGGCTTTTTCTTTTTCTTTTTGAGATGAGAAGACACCGGGATACTATTTGAAATTTCCCGATGCTCCCGATACAGGGGAGGTTATGGCGAATTTTTCCGGAAATTTAAGGAGTTAGAATATTTTTAAAGAAATTTGACAATTAGAAATCTATATATCGATATATATAGAATTCGATAAGGAAACGAAATCAAAAATAGCGTAAAGGGCCAATATGGTTATTGAAAAAATTGGGTAACAAATATTGATAGAGGAAATGGGGGAAAGGATTTAATTAATGAAATATTAATTAAAGGGCCCAGTGATTTGTTTGATATGTTTGGATGAACACTTGTTTTTATTCGATAGTTAAATCACAGACTATCGAAGTTTTGACCATCGTTGTCGATATGGAGAGACCGGTTGGATTATTATCCGAAGAACCACTCCGTATCGGCATTAGCGTTGCGAACCAAGTATGCTGAATATACTGAAGACGGAGTGAAGTGCAAGGGCTTTTCTATTTATAGAAATAGTGCCTTCGGTTTCGTTCAATCCCAGAACGAACGTATATGGACGAATGTCTGACAGAGTATTTCCAATGATCAAATGGGTTGGTCTGTATGAATATATATGGTTGCAACGGATTTATTCCCTTAGCATAATATCCAGAATATTCGTGCAAACTCAACTAGTGATTAACGGATCTGACGATGTGGCATTCAAAGTGAATTGTGTTATCAAGGGATGGTAAGTATGCGTAGCCTCAGGCCTCAACAACCGGGAAAGGACAAAAATCGGGCAGGCAGCATGGCTATGTGGGTCGCTCCCATTAGGGTGTATAATCACCTATCTAGAGAAATTCCTTTTGTTTCTAAATCTATCGATTCTGCCCATTCGGGAAAACGGTGGTTTGAGTCCAACCGTTGGTGATATACATTCGATACACTCAAGCGAAATGAGTGGTCGGTCATGTGTGGGCCGGGTTGCAAGACGTTCTTGTTGAACCCAGGTGTATTCGCCTCTAGAGATGCACTGTCGGAAGGTGGTCCCATACCTTGTCATGTTAGGAATCCAATCTCCAATAAGCGCCATGCGGTTTTTGATTATATACTATATATGTGGAGCGTGAGATGCAAGCGTTCTGCTATTTGGTTATTTATTTGATGTAGACATTATTATAATATCATTGGATTTGATATCAAAGTGTTTTGGGTTATAGTAAGGTAAAAACCGTCCGTGTTTATGTGTGGGCTGGTCTTACTATTATCTTTTCTTTCGAAAAGGGTTTTGAAAGTTAAACAAGTGGTTGGAGTTTACTCACACCAGTCCCATGACTGACCCAGAGTTTGTTTTGTTTTGTTTTTCCTAAACTCTTGGGTGCCCAAATTTGTACGGGCAGTCAAGTGTTTCAGGCTTTTACAGATACACTTGGAGGAGCTTGAAGCTGGAGGCTTCAACGTTAGTTATTTAGAGTTACTTCCGCTGAATCAAAATGTTATGTGTACTCTGATGATGGTATGTATTTATGTACAAAACAGATTTGTATTTCAAAGCTTATGTTATATAATATATTTTATTCGTTCCGCTGTGAGTTTGTGATCTTCGTTTTCTTCTATTCTAATATTTCTTTCTTTCTATTTCTCATCCTCTAACTTCTTTCTAATAATGAGTCGTATTTCTGTGTTATTTGAGTTGGACGTGTGGTGTTTTAGTCAACTCAGATAGCACGGATTTGCGGGTCGTTTCAGTTGGTATCAGAGCTTAGGTTTAGCGAACACCTAGGCTTGTGTGGCATGTGCTCATTAGAGATAGAGTCAGTAGTACCCTAGAATGAGTTGAGTGTATATACGAGAGAGCGTATTTGTAAGTTGATATAAAATTTGTTTTATATTGTGTTGGCTAGTCTGTGAGTGGTTTATGAATTCTGGTCGAATCGTGGGACGCCACGAAGTCGATAGGGATTTCTAAACACTTGAACAGAAAATACGACATGATATTGTTTTTAAGTGGGTAAATGAAATAATTTAACCCAAAATTTCTATTTTGATATAGAAAGAATAATTTTCTAGAATTATTATATGGATGTGTTGATTGTTAAGATTATAATCAAACGAGATTATAATATGGGAATGGTTATTTATAACCAGAGTAGAATTTGTATAGGAATTAAATATACAATTGAGATGAATTAAAATTAAATTCGAACCAGAATTAAGAATTCAAAATCCTGGGAAGTTGAAATTATTTTCGAAGTATATTAAGATAATATAGCTTTGTTTTAAAGGATTTTTGAATAAAAATCATTTTTAAATGGATTTTGAAATGGATAAAGCACTGAACTCACTTCGGTGGCTGGGAAATAATTCTGATGATGATTGCAACATCATCAGTGTTCATTTCCGAGTTTCTAAGTGATGGATTGCTACCTTAGAAAAAGTTTTTGATGGAAATTTGTTGAAAGAAAACAATTGGTTTGAATATTCAAATGTTTTGAATTTGAAATGAAAATAAATATATGTGTATATTTATGGGATTTCAAAAGAATTTGAAAAGAAAAACCCAGGGATTTGAATTCTGGAATTTAAATTTAACTTAAACAAGTTAAATGGGTCGAAGTGGATGAATTGATTAGAATCAATTTGAATAGGTTTATTGGAACATAGATTGGATATAAATGGATTGATCGTAGATCATTCAAATTAAATGTAGGAAGACCAAAAGTTTTGGCGAAATTAAATATGTTGAAATATGAGGAGTTGAGTTTCAACATAAGTGAATTTTTGAAAAGAAATAGATTTGTACCCTTTTTCTTACTTTAGCAATTTCGAGGACGAAATTATTTTAAGGGGGGAAGAATGTAACGACCCGGATTTTTGATCGATTTATTTAAATATTTAGTATGGTTTTTAAAATATTGAATTTAAAATATAATAATTTAATATGGCATATATGTTCGAATTAAATTTCAGAATATATACTGTTCAATTTAGGATAGTGTTATGATATTGAAACATCAGTCTATACGTTAAAATAGCGGTTTAGAATTTTGAATTAAAGGACCGAGATATAGTTTAGTTTTTTTTAAATTAAAAAAAAAAAAAAAAAATCAAAAAAAAATCAAAACTTTAACCAGCCGACCTACTGCTGTTAACGCCACCCTATTGCCTTCCTCGAGCACAAAAAATTTGCCTCCCTAGTCCAGTATCAAGGCAACAACGATTTAATGGAAGAGTACTCCTGTCTCCTCTTCACCACTATAAAACCATATCTTCCCTTTTCATTTCCTTTTCATTTCTTCTCATCGCAGAAAAACCCTAACCATTTCATTTACTCATTTTCCCCGATTGCTAAAAATCAAATCCAGTTCAGGATTTGAGGCCGACGCAGTCCCAAATCGCGAGTCGCGATGGAGTTTTCTTGGCTCGAGTTCTTCAAACATCAGTTCTGGAGCGACGCTTGCTTGAAAGGGGGTGCGACGCTTGGATTTAGGGCGTTGATTGAAGTATTGCGATTTAGAGTTCAAACTAGGGCATCGCCGATGATGATGTCGCGGAAGTCGAGGTCGGTTTGGTTTGCGTTTCGAAGGGGCAACTGGAGTTAGCGAACGGAAGGGAGGTGCTATCGCGATAGGTTATTCGCAGTGAAGCTTCATGGGTGCGATGCAGAACTGGAGTTCGATTCTTGTTCCAGGCGTGAATTTGGGGGTGAAGATAGGAGTTCGACGTGGTGTCTGGGTGGGTTTACGGCGGGTAGCAGGGAGTAAGGCCATGAGTATAAGGTGATACAGTGAAGGGAAAAGAGAATGACTGCGAGTTGTTCGACAAAATGCCAAGGTGAAAAATTATCGTTTGAGCTGGTGCTATTCTTATGGGACTGTTCTGGGTTTAGTTCGTCGACCGGCCGAGTGGATTATGATAGCAGTAAGGTATACGTTTTACTATAATCTAAATTGCATAGAATAAATTAATTATTTATTTATTTTAAATAGTTAATTTAAATAAATAGTCGTATAATCGTGAAATATATAATCTTAGGTAATGGATTCATAGTCAAGACAGTACGAGATTTTAAATAGATATTCGGCAAACGAAAAATCTCGGTGAGTAAATCTCACTCACCTTTAGAAATATTTTTATTTCATTAAAAATAATTGTTGTTGCTTGTGTGGATGCTTTCTGCTTGTTTTATATATATTAGTTATTTAGGCTATTATATATATATTGGGTTGATTGGTTGGTTGGATTCCCGCAGTCTCATTAGCGGATGCCCGCAGTTTCATAGCGGATGATTACCCTATACGCCCCACGCTATGATTAGTGGATGACCTTCTATACCGCGATATTCTGCCACGAAGCAGAATGGGTATTATTTATGTGCTAACATCTGTGGATGCAGGAAACAGGTTGGAGGAATCCAACTGGATTCCTCAAAAATATATTATCTGTTTGTTGTTTGTTTGATTTCACATATATTCATATATGATGCGTTAAAAACCAAATGATTGAGAATTGGGTGATTTGATTGTTTTAAATATCACTGGGCCAATTGAAAGGATATTTGAGATTTTAAAAGGGAAATTCTATTTTTAAATAGAATTTGAATTTTTAAAGGAAATAAAATATAAACTTGTTTTTGAAAAATAAAACAAGTAGTTCTTTATAAAACGAAGTTTATAAATAGTTCCTTTATAACGAAGTTATAAATGACGTGAAAGGAATTATCATTTGATAATTCAGAAATAGGAATACAAGTGTGAAATTGAAATTTGAAATGAAATTTCAAAATAGGATTTGAAATGGAATTTTTAAATATATAACTCAAATGGAATTTGAGTATAACATTTGAATTTTAAAAGGGAGTTTAAATATTTGAATTTTAAAAAGGGGATTGAATATTAGAAATTCAAATAAGAAGTTCAAATAGAATTTGAATAGACGAAATTTGAATGAAAAATAGAAATTTGAATTCAAGGAATTAAAATAAAATTTGAATTCGAAGGAATTCGAATAAAGAAATTCAAATAGAGATTTGAATGTAGAATTTCAAAATAGAATTTGAAATATAGAATTTCAAAGAAAAATTGAATGGAATTTAAACATGAAATTTGAATTGAGATTTGAAATAGAAATTCGAGTATTGAATTTGAACATGGAATTGAATACGGAAATTCAAGTAGAAATTTGAATATGAGATTTCAAAATGGAATTTGAAACAGATTTTGAAAATAAGATTTTCAAAGTAGAATTGGAAATAGAATTTCAAATAAGATTTCAAAATAGGAAACCCAACTGGTTTTGAAATGGAATTTGAATCCAAGGGAATTCAAATGGATTTGAGTGAAGGAATTCAAGTGGGATTGGAATAAAGGAAATTCAAAATGGAATTTCAAATAAAAGAAATGTAATTTGAAATATTGAGAATTTCAAATAAGAGAAAATGGAATTTGAAGCATTTAGAATTTCAAATAAGAATTTAACTGGAGTTTGAATAGTTGAATTTCAAATAGAATTTAAATATGGGATTTGAATGTAGCAATTCAAGTAGAATTTGAATAAATAAATTTGAATATAGAATTGTAAAGAAGAATTGGATATAAACTTCAAATATAATCGAAATGGAATTGAATATAAACTTCAAATATATTCGAAATAGAGTTGGATATATTATTCAAAGGGAATTGAAATAGGAAATGAATAGAGATTTCAAATGGAATTCAAATATAAAATTTGAATAGGGATTTGAGGTGGAAATTCAAGTATTGAATTTGAATATCCAATAGAGAAGGAATTGGGATTTGAAATATAGAATTCAAAAGTAAGATTTGAATTTGAATCAAGGAATTCAAATAGAGCTAAATGGAATTGAATTCATTTTAAAGAAGTTTAGAAGTTTAAAAGTTTATATTTATAAATATAATTAAAACGAACTCGCCGCAGCGCTGCAGTTCGTAAAATAGCGATTCGAACTTCAATCGAATATACAGAACTCAATTGAAGTCGAAATTCTTTGAAACAAGAAACGTCAGGACCGGTTTGATAATAGTTTTCTAATGAAAGAGAAAAATATGAATTTCGTCGTATAGATTTTGAGATATGTCAAAATCAAATTTTCAGAAAAGCAGCGCCAGAATCGTTTTAAAACCATAATGGTTTATTTAATATTATAAAGGGTTTTTAAGCGATAAAATCCGAATTTCTATTTAGAAAATTTCAGAGTGGAATTGCAAAATATATACGAATTCAAGTTGTGTAAATGAATATGATTTTTGAAACAGAAACCAGATTTTGATTTATTGAATAGAATTAACTAAATTGAATAGAAATTAGTTAACGAGTTTTCGAAGGGAAATTGGGGTTTGAATAAGTGAATTCGATTTGAAAATTTATATTCGAAATCAAAAAGGAAACTAAAATTGAAATTGAAATTCAATTTGGTTGTGAGCAAGTTAAACATTTTATTTGAACGTGTTATGTTCAATAAAGAAGTGAAATAGGCAAAAGGGCTAATTAAAGAATAATTAAGCGAAACCGAATTCAAACGATTCAAATTTGAATTCAAACGAATGGATTGAGTTGAATTGAATTGAAAACAGGTGAACATGTGTAAGCAGGTTTGTTATGAAGCATATGAAGATTTAAATTTATATGCTCGACAAAAGGTACATGTTTAATTCATATATGAGATTTATGCGCCGTATCGGCAAGCCGCTTGGCTTTTTCTTTTTCTTTTTGAGATGAGAAGACACCGGGATACTATTTGAAATTTCCCGATGCTCCCGATACAGGGGAGGTTATGGCGAATTTTTCCGGAAATTTAAGGAGTTAGAATATTTTTAAAGAAATTTGACAATTAGAAATCTATATATCGATATATATAGAATTCGATAAGGAAACGAAATCAAAAATAGCGTAAAGGGCCAATATGGTTATTGAAAAAATTGGGTAACAAATATTGATAGAGGAAATGGGGGAAAGGATTTAATTAATGAAATATTAATTAAAGGGCCCAGTGATTTGTTTGATATGTTTGGATGAACACTTGTTTTTATTCGATAGTTAAATCACAGACTATCGAAGTTTTGACCATCGTTGTCGATATGGAGAGACCGGTTGGATTATTATCCGAAGAACCACTCCGTATCGGCATTAGCGTTGCGAACCAAGTATGCTGAATATACTGAAGACGGAGTGAAGTGCAAGGGCTTTTCTATTTATAGAAATAGTGCCTTCGGTTTCGTTCAATCCCAGAACGAACGTATATGGACGAATGTCTGACAGAGTATTTCCAATGATCAAATGGGTTGGTCTGTATGAATATATATGGTTGCAACGGATTTATTCCCTTAGCATAATATCCAGAATATTCGTGCAAACTCAACTAGTGATTAACGGATCTGACGATGTGGCATTCAAAGTGAATTGTGTTATCAAGGGATGGTAAGTATGCGTAGCCTCAGGCCTCAACAACCGGGAAAGGACAAAAATCGGGCAGGCAGCATGGCTATGTGGGTCGCTCCCATTAGGGTGTATAATCACCTATCTAGAGAAATTCCTTTTGTTTCTAAATCTATCGATTCTGCCCATTCGGGAAACGGTGGTTTGAGTCCAACCGTTGGTGATATACATTCGATACACTCAAGCGAAATGAGTGGTCGGTCATGTGTGGGCCGGGTTGCAAGACGTTCTTGTTGAACCCAGGTGTATTCGCCTCTAGAGATGCACTGTCGGAAGGTGGTCCCATACCTTGTCATGTTAGGAATCCAATCTCCAATAAGCGCCATGCGGTTTTTGATTATATACTATATATGTGGAGCGTGAGATGCAAGCGTTCTGCTATTTGGTTATTTATTTGATGTAGACATTATTATAATATCATTGGATTTGATATCAAAGTGTTTTGGGTTATAGTAAGGTAAAAACCGTCCGTGTTTATGTGTGGGCTGGTCTTACTATTATCTTTTCTTTCGAAAAGGGTTTTGAAAGTTAAACAAGTGGTTGGAGTTTACTCACACCAGTCCCATGACTGACCCAGAGTTTGTTTTGTTTTGTTTTTCCTAAACTCTTGGGTGCCCAAATTTGTACGGGCAGTCAAGTGTTTCAGGCTTTTACAGATACACTTGGAGGAGCTTGAAGCTGGAGGCTTCAACGTTAGTTATTTAGAGTTACTTCCGCTGAATCAAAATGTTATGTGTACTCTGATGATGGTATGTATTTATGTACAAAACAGATTTGTATTTCAAAGCTTATGTTATATAATATATTTTATTCGTTCCGCTGTGAGTTTGTGATCTTCGTTTTCTTCTATTCTAATATTTCTTTCTTTCTATTTCTCATCCTCTAACTTCTTTCTAATAATGAGTCGTATTTCTGTGTTATTTGAGTTGGACGTGTGGTGTTTTAGTCAACTCAGATAGCACGGATTTGCGGGTCGTTTCAAACTATCCCATCCGCCGGATCAATTAGGGATAACTAGGGAGAGCAGGAAACTATATTTTCCAAACTCAAGCCTGGACTATCCTCTCTATTATTCTAGAACATCCAATATTTTTCGAAAGAGACTTCATCAAAATATGTGTATCCATACATATGTGGCATTCACTTTAGTGTTACCAAAATTAACACTTATTATCAAGTGGGTATCATTCAACATAAGTGTTAAAACACTAAAAATCAACAACCCAATAGCATATCCAATAACCCATTTACCATTCATCATAGCATCCAATAACATCATACAACATCAAATAATAACATAGAGGGTCATTTACATATGGATACACGCCATTTACACCTATAGATGAATTTTTTATCACTTAAAATTAAGTGTCTACATTGGTAACACAATAAGGCAACATCTTTAACACTTTAAACACACAAAGGTCACATTTTTAACCTTTTCACTAAGTGTTCATGCTCTTCATACTTAGTTATAACCCAGCCAACTGAAGATCAAACCATTCATCATCACATCAAATCAAAATCATATCTTTAGCAATTTAACCTTTTTAACCTCTAGGTTAGTACGTCATTTGCTTGCTAACTTAATCATTGATAATATTAAACATGCTAATTACACCATTTAGCACTGATTAGTCAATCATATAACACTTTATATCCAACCACATCATTAAGTACTTTAACCAAACTAGTTAACCAAAATTGAGTGAAAAGTTCTCACTGAGGGATCCACTCCACCGTTCTTGAACGTAGGACTCTCTATGACTTTAATCTTGCTTTAATAACCAAGATAACAACTTTAGCACTTAAATCTCACCACAAACTCAAGTATATTAGATGTTTGTTTGCACTTAAAATGGGAAATGTGAAACTTTTAAGTGATTTAAGGGGTAAAAAGTAGGGTTTTTGGCTTAAGGAGGAGCTCGGCTTAGGGGTGAGGTCCACGGATTGGACAAGTTGGCTATGAGGTGAGGCGCAAGGGATGTGGGGCCTAAGGGAGGTGTGGTCGTGGTGGAAGGAGTGTAAGAACATAGGGTAGTAGGAAATTGGGAGAAAGGAGGGAGATTTAGGATTTTAGGAGGATAAGAGGAGTGCTTGGCCACATTGGGCCCACATAATGGTGATGGGGAGGTGGCACTTAGGATGGGGGAGCTAGGGCGGGTGACGGTGGTAGAGTAGGGAGGAGGTGGGCATTAAAGTGGTAGGAGGAAGAAGAAGGGAAAAGAAAAGGGAAAAGTGAAAACAAATTAATAATGAAGTGCTCTCTCTCTCTCCATATGAGTAAGTACCATAGAAAGGGGTGTAATGGAAGAAATGGACATGTGTTAGGGTAAGGACATGAGTTGTGTAATCGTGGATGGCTTAGGGAACTTAAGTGTTAAGGCTTCCTTTTTATTAAAATGTAAATTAACCCTTAAGGTTTATATAAGGAAGGTATCATCTCCATTTAATTATTTAAACTCTATGAAACCATTAGTACATGTTAATAGGTCATCAAGGTTGTCATTTATGATTTAAAATCAAATTAAAGGTCTTCCAAATAGCCTTCTATGAATATAAATCTCTAAACAATTTAAATTTCCAATTGAAAACTAGTATAAATAAACTAATGATTTTCATGGATAAAATTTTAACTAGAAAATTTATAAATGAGTTCGTTATCATATATATTTATTTTCAAACCATTATAAGTCTATTTTATAAATAGTTTAATTACTTTCAGTATTATCCAAAACTACTTAATTTCAAGTCAAAATTTAATAAGATGATTCCTACGCATTTTCAACTCGTATGATCAAACTGTAAGTCCAATCAATTTGAAATTTGTATCCTACTATATTTCACAAATATGAATCTAATGAATCTTGTTTCATCGAAATCCGAGATCGTTTTCCTAATGTCTATTTTTAGGTATTAAAATAATATTAAATTATCGAGTTTCAATATATTTACTTTTAAAATTAATTTTAAAAATTCACTAGCCTTATTTTATCTTTAATACAATATAAACAAAGCAGGAATTCAATGTCAATAGCTTTTCAAATCTAGATTTGATATTTGACCGTTTAAAATCCACTAAAAACAATTAGAAATTCATATTTTAAATTAACTAAAAATTGGGTCATTACACTCGGGTGGGGCGTTACAATATATCTCGCAGTGTATCAAATAAAATATAATAAAAATCGTAGATAAGAAACCGGAGACAACATAATAACTATAAAAAATCATATAATAAGAGGATACTAGCTCATATAGTTACGTATAAATAGATCTTATGCAAGGGATAATTAACTCACTGATAACTATCTCAAATAAATGGCCAACAATGTCACGGATCCACAGTGTCACACAGTGAAATAAATGATAGTAGATATATAAATATGATATTGTGTCACCTCTAGCTAATCCTCCTGTGTAGCTTCGAATAATGCTTACATCTATTACCTACCCTACTCATCAACATCGTCGATGAGTACCCAAGGTAATAAGAGGGAACATAAAATATTAGGTCAGACAATAGTCTGGTGTGAGCAATAAAAAACTCTAAATACTATAAAATTCGTAATAATATAAGACACGGAGGGTATGGAAAATCATACCTAAGCTTTCCTTGCATCCAAAGAGTTGGAATATATAAAATATACTACTTTACGATAATGATCAATTGTGTATCCTACACCAGAGTACTAAGAGTTTCTAGATATCCAAATTGGTCATATCCCATTGCATAATGCCATAAGGTGATAAATCATTAAGCAAAATAACATTCGCTCACTTTGTGTGTTAAGTATATGGTATTCAATACTTCAATAAGCCAATTGACTCTGACCCTATCCATATGCCACTCGGCCCTTAAAGGTGTACGAAAATCTTGAATACCAACCTTTATACACATTCTCCACAGTAGAATCCATCTCAAGACAGTCTATGTAACAACCCTCATATTTAGCGATAACGTACATAAATATTTTATTTAAATATAACGTCGTTAATCGTTAATCGAGTATAGGTCCAAAAAGTCATATTTTGCATATGGATGAATTAGGACTTGAAACCACTTCCATTGAGTCCATATCATTGTTTACAACCTTTTTGACTATAAGCATCGATACCTTTTGACTTGGGCGAATTTGGTCATTTTCATTTGGTGTATGACCAAAATATCACTTTTTGTATATGGACGAATTTGGACTCAAAACCACTTCCATCGAGTCCAAAATGCCATTTGTGACCTCAAAAAGTGTAAGCTTTGATATGTTCCAAGTTTCAGAGATTTAGCACATTGGTTGGGTCTTGGTTTAGTTAACCTAGCCCACCTTATTACCTCCCCCTATCAGCCCACTCTCCTTATTCTCTCTTCCTCTTCTAAAATGAAAGCAAAAAACGGGGATAAGAATGGGAAAATTAAATTCCCTAAGCTAGGGTTTTCAATCTAAAGCTCAATTCAAGTGCAAATCCAATTCTAAGGCATGGGTAAGCTTCTCTATCCTCTTCTCTATCTCTATAGCTCATCAATTTCGGATTTTTTTCTCTTGCTCTAAAATGTATATTCCCTTATGTATGTGTTTGTGGTGATTTTGGAGGAGTTAATGAAGAGGGATTGCTTCTAGCTTATGTGTGTGCTTCTCCTTCAACCATTCAAATCAAAGGTGAGTTCTTGGTGAACTCACATTGTGCCACAAGTTATTGGCTTGTAAAATTGTGTAATTTAGTGTTCATTTGAGTTAGCATATGCTATTGAATTGGGTTGGCTAGTGTAACTTAGCCGATTTCATGTATTTGTATTTCATTGAGTTGGAAAATTATGATTTGGAGTGCTCATATGATCCATTCATATGTTGCGAGTTGTTTTGGCGGTATTGTGGAGCTCTGTTGCCACCCGGGCATAGTTCTAAGCCTTCACAAATCGCTAGAATCGGATGTGATTTCGTTGGTTAGAAATTTTGCCCGTTTTGAAATTTATTATCAAAATCATTGCTAATCTCTTGTATGAATGTTTGTGCATGCGTATTTGGGTGTTATAAGTTGTTTCGGCAAGTCTTTCAAGCCTTATATACATGTATATAACATCATGGGCCTTCGAGCATTCATTGATATCATTTTGAACATGTTTTCAAGGCTAATTGTGCTTTGGAACAGGATTCAGACGTTTGAATATTATAGGTCAGACGTATGACCTGCTTCAAATAATTATGGGAACAAGTAGAGCAATTCAGAAGTTTGAATTTTATTTTCATACGTCTAAATTGTATTTCAGACGTCTAACCCAAAAATTTCAGACATCTGAAAGGGGTCCAAAATGAACTAAAACCTTGCTGGTTCTGGAAATTACAAATTCAGACATCAGAATTATTAATTTAGACGTCTGAATCTTGTTTTCGGACTGTTGACCTGTGGAAACCACGGTCAACAGTTTAGATCCATCCAGTCTCTTTCCCGGCCGAGTTTAGGCCCATTTCGACTTCGTGTGTGACCTGTCAGTTTCTCTAATTCACAGATTTCTGCATCTCGATTTCATGAACTTTCGATTCAATCGTGGGGAACGAATATTATAATCGATATTCGTGGGTTTTCTCCATGTTATGAAAACGTGAATTCTTCGTTTGACCGTTAATTCAATCGGTATCACACAAGATTTGCCACTTCGAAATGATATTAAAAAGGGTTTTTAATTATTGGTAGATACCAAATCTTTTACTAAATAGTTTTTTTAACTCCACTCCATTATATGAAGTTATTTTCCAAGTTGGTTTCTAATCCGACTTCATTATATGAAGTTATTTTATAAATTGATTTACAAATCTATTAATATATATTGATAAACCTTTTTCTTGTTCATATGAGAAATCTAATTAAATGCCTTAGTAAAAACAAGGACTATGACCGCTTGTGTTTGCTTTGACGGTTAATTCTTGGACTCGTTCGATTGAACACTGTGGCAATGATCGTCTCGTATTTCTAGTGGAACATACAACTTGTTCGTAAATATTTGAGTAGAGCAAGTGGTTATGGGAAATGCAGCTTAACTCTTATATTTACAAGCTTGGGGTATCTTGCATTAACAGCGATCTTCGAATTCGCAGGGAACTTCGGTTCATGTTGTTTGACGATCTTCGGATTCGCGGGGAACTTCGGTTCATGTTGTTTGGCAATCTTCGGATTCGCGGGGAACTTCGGTTCATGTAGTTTGGCGATCTTCGGATTCGCGGGGAACTTCAGTTCAGCTTGTATTGTGTGTGGCGATCTTCGGATTCGCGGGGAACTTTGGTTCGTCATGTGGTTTGTGTTGTGTGGGGATCTCATTGGGGTATTGGTTAGACATTTTTAGGGTTTCATGCTTATGGGTGAATATGATTGTTGTTGCTTATATGTCATTATCTACCTTTATCTCTATTTCTATAGCAGTTTATTATGATAAGTGCAGCTAGACTGATCCGTTTATAGCTTATTTTCTTATAAATAATACTCATGTCAGACCAAGTATTACAGGTACATCTCATGACTTATAGCGGGGACTATTCTTTGGTTTTGCTATCTACATTCGAGTTGTAGTTATTGATCTTTTTCTATGTATATGTGTTAGTGACATCTTTGTATACATATTCTTTTCGCTCGAGCTTGTACCTATTCTTTTGATGTATAGTGGATTGACTATGACCACTAACATGTATTTTTACTCGTAAGTTATATTCATATCTATTTCCTCCTTGTTGATATGAATATCTGTGTCTGTAACAACCCGGATTCCGACGGACCGAATTTTTTTCAAAAACCCAATCCATCGAAACCCGAGTTGGTTTGCTTTGGTATCCTGCAAGAAAGACAGAGACATAAAACATGTCAGAGTTCAGAAAATATCTCACAGCGGAACGAATAAATATAATGTAGTTGAAACATAGCTTTACCTTATTAATAATACTGCTAAACCACTATCCAAAGCTATACAGTCTCTGTCATGAACCTATCCTGTGAATGTTATGAGGAGGGGGTCATAACATAAGTTCTGTGTGAATGAATTTAAACTACACTTCTTGGATAATCCTACATATACCGTTCAATTATATTTTCTTATTTATTAGGTTATTTGTGTTGTTAGCACTCAAGGCTTACACACACGTCGCACCCGTCTACTCTCTAGTGGATTAACCTAATATAGTGTATATGTAGCTACCCCCAATTAAGGTATACTCTACTCGCATGGTCTGCACCGTATGTACGCAGTCCCTTATCCAATGTCGCATGTCGTATGTATATCAACGCTACGTTTGCATAAAACTATCATCACTGTGTTATGTAAGCTTTTGGACTTCCATTCTAGATCCTACTAGATTCTGTCTTCGAATAATGCCCTCTAGTCTATGGTACACCACCCAGAGCGACATGAGTGTACCTAGACTTTTCTCACGTATGTATCATCAATCGTACTCGATGTCTATTTGCACATGTTCTCTATATGTGCGTCCGAGTCCCGTGGCAGGGCTAATCAAGAAACACGGAACTCAGTCGGGAGCTTGCAGATATCTACCGATGCAGATGCTAAGGTCTGATTTTATAGTGGATATGGTCCCACTAGACCCCTCCCTCAACTAATGAAAGGCACCCAAGAATATCAAGAATGAGAACTATAACCCCGACGCCCTATGCCCTTCAATCCTATTGGCCAACATCACCCATAACTAGATAGAAAAGTATATGGTCTTTTGGAGTTCTCCGCCTTTCCGCTTCATGTACTGACTGAGGATGGTAGGTAGACGACGAGTTGCTATCACAGGGCACTAACTGGTCTCGCCGAATCACACTGGTCCATCTTAGTCTTTTGATTGCCTCTTGTTTTGCAATCAAGGCATACTCATTGGTTCTTCCCACGCAGACCTAACCTCTGTGAGCACAGACGTATCATTTGCCACTCACAGAGGGATATCAAGAGTACCCTCACGTCCCTAGAAGCCGCGTGCTTCGTAACCCAGTCCCTTGGAGCCTTCTGCATGATCAGATGGACATTTGCTCCCCTTTGCGCCCTACGGCATCGTGATGATCCGCCGTGTTTGGTTATTCATCCCCTATCGTATGGACTGGTCCAAGCACCTTACCCTTTCATGTTGTTAGACCTTAAGTCTAGTCTTCTAATTTTGCGCTTGCTCTATCTCATTATGTTTTCTTTTTAACTTGGTTATCTCATCCATATTAGTTTTTAAATTATAAAGTTTCTTTTTCATAAGTCTTTCCCTATTTCTTATGTAGCCGCGATCTTTTAATTATTTACTTAGTTCTCTTAACTAAGGTTTACTAACAAGCTCAAACATGACTTTCTGTAACCGTTTACTTAGTCCTCTTGACTAAGGTTTATTATAACTTATGTTTTCCCATTCCCACGGATTACTTAATCTTCAATTAAGTATGCTTGCATTCTTTCACAAGTTATTTCATCTTTGTATCGATCATTATAACCTACGCTATAATTCTTACTTGTCTTGTAACAAGCTTACCTATTATCTTCCCATTCAGTTATACTCGTATCTGTTGATGTTGCCATAATCCATCGTTATTTACTTAGTTTTCTTAACTAAGGTTTGCTACCATTCCCCATTATTATGTGGTTAGGTTTGTCTATACGCCTCCGTTTACTTAACCTTAGCACACCTAACATGTTTGTTTCATAGCATTAATCTTTTTATTAGTGCACTCAACCTCTTATATTAGACATGTTGCTTGCGGTTGTTGGATATGCCGGGTGGTTCCGGGCAGACTTTTACCGCAAACTCGTTCTAACCTCGGGTTTTGGGCTTAATGCGCTAACCTCTCACATTAGACCTGTTATTGCGGTTGCTGGATGTGCCGGGCAAACTTACACTGCAACTCAATCTAGCCTCGGGTTAGGCATGTTCATCTTTTAACTGACAATTTCAATCTTGGTTTTATATGCCTATTTATCCCAATCCAATAATTCATGTTCACGCTCCTAAACCCAATTTCATGTTTATGGTTCCAATTTGATTTGGATACATAAATTCTACCATGATTACATAATCTCGTACATAGTTATGCCAATAATCCTTATTAAATGTTATGCCCAACTTTTCATGTATATAAGTTATACCTAATTATACCCAAATTAATTGTTCTTTAAAGTTATCAATAATTCATGTCAACCCTCATTCCTATTGCTTAGAACAATTAATTCATGTCAACCCTCATTCTTATTGCATAAATCCCAATTCAACTTATAATCCCATATGTCTAAATCTTTAATTCTAATTTTTCTTATGTACATATAGTTCATGCATAAATTCTTGATTCAACATACCTATGCATATCTAATCATTCTCAATTTTAATCGCACATATTTTCTTTTATGTTCTAGGTTAATATATATGCCAATTTCCCCTAATTTTCCAATCTCAGGTTATGTTATTCCACAATTCCCCAATTACAAATTATTCCCAAATTCCCAAACATCATTTTCACTATTCCAATCTTTATTCGTACTCATGCTTTTCAGCGAGATTTGGATTAGGCTCGAAGTTAGCCTAATCTTAAAATAAAAAGGAAAGGGGAAGAAGAAGAACATAATATGCATAAAATAAAATCTGAATTATTTCAATTGAATTAAACAAATTAACTTGGGGAATTGCTAAACGATACATCTACTGTTATTCAACAAGGGTAATTTAAATCCACTCACAGTGATTTTTGCTTTCCTAGGTCTGATTTAGATTAGCATGCAAAGTTCTTCCCTTTCTTGCGGCATAGATTGTAGATCAAAATCACTTTTCTCTTTATTTTGAAATAGAAGAAATTCTAAATCTAATCTTTTATTTTATTAAGAGATTTGGAGAGAAGAAAAGAGATTAGATTTAAGAATTTCTTGTGGAAGAAGAAGAAGGAGGAGGCCATGGCGTCGCCATAGAATTAGATGAATAAATCAGTAGGTTTAAGGTTTTATTTATAGGTGGGTTAGAAGATCTAGGCCCTTAGGATTAAATTAAAAAACTCATGTAAACCATCCACCTCACCCTAGAAAAGAACATTTCAGAACCCAGCCAATACTGCTAGGGTGCGTTGCACCCATAGACCATGCACATGGGCATGTGCTATTATATATATATATATATATATATATATTCCTCTTTTTAACCTCCTCTCTACATAACCCCTTTTCACACCATCTTTTTAATTAAACCATCTTTTTAACCGCTTTCACACTTCATTGCATATATCATTCTTTCTCCAATCAATTAATTTTCCTTCATGCATTTAACTTTCTTTTTATTTTGATTGCACATCCTTATTTTACAATCAATCAATTTACCTTTAATGCATTTATTTATTAATTCATTGTAATTAAGGCACTCTACTTTTATGCGCTCAATTCTTTTTATTATTCTATGCATTAACAATATAACTTTCAATATATTAACTTATGCATATATTCACATGCACATAATTAATTGGATGTTATTAATTCACTTCTTTCTTCCGTTTTCATTTTAATATTAATATATATATATATATATATATATATATATATGCACTGATTATGATACCCTCTTTATTAACCATTTTTATGCATGCCATCAATTCATTAATGTTTCTTTTTTATATATATTATTACATGCACTTTATTACATGCATTACATGCATTCCTTTGCACTAATCTTCTCGTTAATGTATGATATGCATGTATTTTATTACATTGATTCTTTATCTTTCCTTTCGATTTATTGCATACCTTTATTGCTTACATTGTTAACTTCCTCTTTTTTTCATGCATTAAAACTTTACATCTTTCCTTATTTTTATTGTTGCATGAAATTGTCTCATTAATTTATCCTTCCTTATCCCTGTTTTTATATTAATGCATTTACACATTGATTTCTTCATTTTACTTGCACATTTAATGCATTAACCTTTTTAAAATGCATGAATATTTTTATTTTAACATATATTCATTCATTACCTTTATAACATTTTTTTTTAAATTATCAATGACCAAGCATATATTTACATATATGCACAATCAAATATTTATAGAAATATCCGGGGTGTTACAGTGTTTGACTCTGATTTTATTGTTATGTATTTTATATTGCTTTCCGAGTTATATATAGCCACTGTGTAGTAGTTATGAACTTGATTTAGATGTGTCGGATTTGCTCATGAGATTTAGAAAGTTAGACCACATTATCCGACATATTTAATAGTCATTCAAAGCTAATATATAGATGGTCGCTCCTCAATAGCCTTATCCTTTGTGTTAATCGACACCATTGCTTACAATGGCCTTGGCTAATGCGAGTATAAAGGTGGGGCATTACAGTTGGTATCAAAGCTAAGTTCGGGAAAATATAAGATATAATGGCGAGGGTCATTGTCCTATATCTCTCTTAGGAAATCATATGTAGGATTTAACTCGAGTCTTGAGACCTATCATATCCTATCTTATATCATGATCCTTGTTTGACCAATCAAAATTATTTGAGTTCATCTTTGTGAATCTTTGCTGAGACAAACCTAGAGTCCCATCCCTTTCTTGTGTAGGAATTCGAATTATTTCCAATTTTTAGGTTGAAGTAACTTTTAGGGACTTAGTTTTAATATATCTATGTAGATTTTCCAAACCTATGTTTTGTGAAAATTCTTACATGCTACCTTGAGTTTTCGTTACCCATTTGTTTTTCTATCGGGATGACTTTAGTTTTCTTTGGGTAATGATTTCGTATTATCTTTTGGTTTTGAGTGTTACTTGTTTCAAACAAGTAATTTTTTTCCTTTTCGATTGAATAGGGAATTTAATTAAGCGTCTTAGTAAAAACGAGTAGGTCGACACACTAGCGCTTACCTCATCGGTTAATTTATAGACTTAGAAAGTTGAAATTTGATTTCATTTTAGGATGAAATCTTCGGGTCATGCATCGATGATCTAAAATTTTTTGGTGCCCAATCAGGATGTGGTCCTGTTTTTCCTTTTTTCTATAGCTATAAATAGGCCATCACATGGCTCATTTTGGGGATCTTCTCTCGACTTTTAGATGCTACTATGTAAGGATATTGTTAAAGCCTAATTTCAACAACTTTTCTTTACATTCTTACAAACAAATTGAACTATACTTTTAGTCATACAGTATAAACAATAAGATTACAATAAGTGGACATAGGATTGATTTGTCAAACCACTATAAACCTTGTGTCTCTTTACTATTACGTACTTCGTGATTGCTCAATGGCTTTTCCATAAACTATGACTATAATTATTATCTGATTTACATACAAATCGGGTGTTGGCGTTTGATTGATCGAAATCCAATGTAAAAATTTTGGCATTCCAGGAAAGGCGTGACTACTTGAATCTCTCTGCTAGGAAAATGCTGGAAAGGAGGAAAAACACTGATAAGAAACAAAAAGGTGTAACCAATTAAGGACGAATTCATGAATCTTCTTCCGTAGTGAATCCTTCCTTATATTTAATAAGGGGGCATGAACGAGGCGGTCAATACACTACAAACTCACATCGAACATCATGAGAATCTACTTAAACCACAAGAGGAAGTGATGACTAAGTTCCTCAATTAACTTTAAAAAAACAGTCCAACCACAAATTCAGAATTCGACAACTGGAGCCAGACCCATCGGCATATGACATTACAACGTAGAACCGTAGCCAAATCCCTTCATACTAAGAGGATGTTACCAATCCGACCTGAGGGACCGGTGTCAATCCGAGGGAAGCTACGGGGAAATCTCCTAGGAGGTACTAATAAGACATTCAACCCAGTTTGAAATTTGAATCTAGGACCTAAACGTGAAAATGAGTCGTGCATAGTCTTGAACCTTAGAGGGATGAATAAAACGCTCAAACTATGGGCAAGAAACTGATGATTGGAATTAGCTGCTCAATGAAGACAATAAAAGCATGCATATGATCTGGAGAACCTTGAGAGATGGATTACCCAACTCCGACTTGTGCAGGAATCGAAGTCCATTCTTTTGGAACAATTTGAACTAATGGAATCTATCGGACTTTAGGTTACCAGTTTTGGAAGCTTATGAAGGTAGGAAGGATCCTACTGCTCATCTCATGCGATATATATGACACATAGAAGTACTAGGAGCATCTGACGATGTCATGATGAAATGCTCCCCTTGTTCTGATCGACATACCAGCATTATGGTTTAGGTAACTATAATCAAACTCTATTAGGAGCAGGAGCAACCCAATGGAGAGATTTGTTGAATAATTTCGGCTCCACAATGCCAGACTCATGATCATGATGACTATAACAACTATCAGGCATAGAACCATATAAACTCTAAGTAAACTCTTGGAGCACTTCAATGCTATTGTGGCCTCGGTGGATCGAATAGACCCATCAATGGTCTTGATGGCTGCATTATTTGATGTCTTGGACAAATATGAGTTCAAGATTTCTCTGGAAAAGGACTCTCGCCGGATCTTAGGGACTTCTATCTTGAATCTTGGTAGGTTACTAAGGCATGAAGATGTGAAAGAGCATTGTGAATCTATTCAAGTAAATCAAATCAAGGATGGGGAAGCGTCCAATTCTGAAAACAACAAAGTGAAACAGAAAGCAGAGGCTAATCCAGGCCTCCAAATCCAAATCAAAAATGGACAAAGATATGACTCGTACACACAGTTGGATCCGGTGAAATTTTTCATTGGTATCAAAAGTCGCCTTCTAACAAGAAGGTAAATTGGATGGAAGCCTACTGTAAATTATATAGCTTCTCAGAAATTCTACAAATTTCATGAGAGGCTTGACCATGCTGCAACGAATGCTAGCACTTACGAGTCATCATCGAAGAGAAAGTGAGAATCCTACAACTAAATAGCATTTCCATAATAGGACAACAACAACAACAAATGAAAAGAGCACCATTGGTTGCAAGGGGTGTAGGCAAGCCTAGCTCTAGTTGGGGCCTTATCATAAATTGACAAGTGGGAAATAGATAGTAATGGTGACTAAGTCTCCGACCAATGCATATGGGCCGAATAGATCTCTAGGAATGCTTTTGAATGACAAATCACCGACTTCAATTAATTTTTGGTTATTTCTTAATCAAGTTGTAATAAAAAGGCTAAGTGGTTTATTATTGTATGAGGAACCAGAGAGATCCTTTCGCAAGCTCTGAATGGTGAAAATACATTAGTGTTGTAATAAAATTTCCTTTTTCACTCTGATAACACTATTCGACATGTATGGAGTACATTCGTCTGACATAGACTTTGTGTTTGGTAATTTAACAAGTTCACTTAGCATGTATGGATTATGCTCATCATTTAGGGAGTATATAATGAAGAAATTCCAATAAACCATTTGATTATTATGGATTATGTCATCAGATGTAAAATAAACCATTCGGTGTGTACAGATTATGCTCATTGGATATAAAACTTGATTACTACTTTAATAACCCGGTGAGCATGGGTTATTGTAACGACCCGGATTTTTTGGCCGTTGAATTCTGAATATTTAAATTTTGTTTTAAGAATTTTAATTGAATTATACATAGGAAATTATTAATTAAAAACGAAGTTTGAACGTAAATTTATAATATAATTATAAAACGAGCTTCAAAACGCGCGGTAGTTCGTAATATAGAGTTTTGAACTTCAACTGGGGATACAGGATCCGATATAAGTCGGATTTCTGTGAAACAAGACACGTTGGAACCGTATTGATTATAATTTTCATATGAAAGAGAAAAAATCTAGATTTCGTATTATAATTTGTTAGTTATGGTCAAATCAAATTTTGAAATAGTCGCTGTGGAAATCGTTATTTAAAATATACGCGTTAAAATAGCCGTTTTGCAAACGGACTCAGATTTCGACGAAATCAGTTTCATTGGGACCGTAACGTTAAATTATTATACGGTGGTGAGTGGCGTGAAAAACCGATGTCGTATGTGACCACGGTAGCCGTAAACGCTCGTTCAGTGCAATTAAAATTAATTCAACTGAATAAAGGGATATTAGAGTGTAACTTGAACAGACGATCGAATCAGGCCACGAAACCAGTTCCAGTGAGTTCGTAGTGTCGAATATAGTCAGGGTAGGTATATAGTTTGTTATTTCTAGAGATTGGCAAATTTGGTGTTCAGAAGGGCAGTGCGGTACGCGCCAAAAACAGCCTACCGGGGCAACAATCTCAGAATGCGACGAAACTAGTGCCGTTGGGTTCGTATCGAAAAGTTATTATCGATGTTCGCCGTTTCGAGTTGTTTCGATTTATCCGGTGATCGTGGTAAATTAAAATGTGAGTTCATTTCTGGTTTTATAAAGGAATTTTTTTCAAACGATGTCAGAATTCGACGAAACTTGTCCCATTGGGTTCAGAATACCTATTTACACCAAGAATAACTTTTTCATCAGTAAACAAAAGTCAACTGTGGTTAGTTTTGCTTGATACTTCACCGTGAAGTTTCATTATAATAAAATAACCAAAATAAAATCTTTTAAACCATTCCGTATTTTAGATAATCTGGGCAGAAATCTTGAAATCCATCAGTTCAAAATCTTTGGAAATATTGGCAAGGGAAATCCTTTTCAAATCATGCATCATCCACGTACATGATAATTAATGAAAACACATGCAAGTCTACCCAACAGCAGCTTATCATGTACAATCGAAAATAAATAACGCACATGCAAGTCTTCCCATGCAGACTAAAATAGACGCAGACCTATATATTAAATAACTGGGCACCCTATACGTTTCAAATCATGCACATAACTAGGAGACCTTCACCGAATAAGTCCTCTGAAGCATTTAATGCAACCTGCGTATAAGGCTATAAGCACACACATAGCCAAATCCTTTCCAAAATCTTAGTTGTATAAAACCTGGTTAAAAATCTCGAGTTATCTTTTCAAATCTAAGATTTCGACTGGTGATAGCACATATTCTTTTGTCAACAACAGTTAAACAAAATATATTCATTTTCCTTGGTCGAAAATTCATCTCTTACGTGCCGACCAAGTTGTATTGGAATTCACACCCAGGCAGCTATCCTATTACATGCTACGAACCTATACCGAGTTTCCGTGATGGCCACGCCTTCTTTCTTATAAATTAAACTTCCTTTCTTCATTCATTGGATTCCACCAATACTTCGTCTTCAACAGCGAAACCACCAAATACAAATAAAACGTTGGCGCAGAGTTCTATGAATTTGCTTTCTATAAAAGACCAGCGTGTTTTACTAAGCACAAAGTAGAGTTTTAGGAAGGGGAAGTTCTTGCGAATTGTTGTTGTGCGGTTTACAAGGAAGTTGCGCATGTTGGATTCTTGGATGGATGGCATAGGGTGGTGGAAGGCGGCTTTAGGGAGTTGCGAGCTAAGGGTATATGCAGGTTTTTGTTTGGAGTTATTCATGAGCAAGCGTGAGGTAGGTGTTAACTACAATGTTAACATAGTAAATGGTTCGGTGATGGTACAAACGGTGGAGGTGAGTGTTTACAGGAAATGTGTTCTGTCTGAATACGAAAGAGGAATAGTGCGAGGGTGGTATCCATTGTTGTGAAGTGAAATGTCTATTGTGGTTAACGAGGAAGAGAATAAGGTGTCAATATTGGAAGAAGGTGCGGTGAGAATCATTTGAGGGGCGTTGGGTTCGGGTGTATGGGGACGAAGTGACAGGAGGCAAGGTCCAGGCTTGTTCTTTTTACTTGAAGGAGGTGTGTGGTTTGTTAATTCAGGGAAGAAAGCTTAAATGCTTATACGTGAGTAATTAAGGTGATGGACTGTGCAATTCTGGTCATCTGAGTTTGGCCGTAGAGGTGTTTCTTTTTGGGTTCGTTCATGCTCTATCGAAGGTGGTGATCGAAGTATTTTGGAAAGGATTACGTTCATGGAGAAGAAACAACTATTATAGTTGAACGCAATGGAACTGGTTACGTTGGAATCATTGCAACGAGATTTACATTATGGAACTATCGTGGCTGAGAATAGAGCTGCTGGAATTTAGTGGTAAATTCAAACGTCTATTTGATTTTAAATGGAACAAAAGCAGACTCGTCAGCTGCGAACCAAGGTGAGTAAACTCACTAACTCCCTCTCGTTTATATTTTTATATATATAAACGAGTTTTAAATATTTTTATAATGTGCAATGGTTGCTTGGTTGAATAGCTGATAAATTGGTTGATATAATCATCGTTGATTGATTTTTTTCATTAATGCGATATTTTTGATGTTACTAACATCTGTGGATGCAGGGAAACAGGTTGGAGGGATCCAACTGGATCCCTCAACATTTTATTTACTGTTTTATTTGATGGTGATATATGTTATGCTACATTATCCATGGTTGAATTTGTGTGTTTGGTTCACCCTGGCCTTAGGAACCTGGTATTTTAGATACCGTAAAATATCATCGAATGTGAAAAAGGAAATTTAAATTTAAAAGCAGAATTTATTTCCAAATTAGAAATAAATTTCTTTTTCATTGAGTTGCAAATGGAAACCTATTCCATCGGGTAAACCAAGAAAAATGTTATAAATAAAGAGATAAATTAAGTGGACCATTAACCATTGGATGAATTAAAAGGTGAGTTCAAATATAAATGTATATTTGAAAGTGAATATCGGTTCTGAAACCAATATTTGAAATAGATTTGAATTTAGCAAAGTATAGAGAAATTTTAAAGAAGGATTTTCAATGCTTAGAAGAAAAAGAATAATAGTTTAAAACAAGGAAATATTTTGCAAATAAAAAGTATATATAAAAAGAGGATTTATAGAAATCGAATTAAGTGGTTAGAAAATGTATAGTTTATAAATATGTTTAAAGGAGAACTTGAATTGTTTAAAATAAACAGAGAGTATAAATGAACAACGGAAGCGTGTGCGTCGCACACGGTATTTTATTCAAAACAGCAATTTTAGACGCTGCTGTTATGATAAATGTCTTGGTAAATCTAAATAGCAATTTTAACGCTGCTGTTATAATAACTGTTTTAATAGCAATCTTAATGCTATGGTTATGATAAGTGTTCTATAATGCTAGATAGCGGTTTTAACGCTGTTGTTGAAAACAATGTTTTATAAACCAAACATTTGAAGACAGCGATTATAACGCTACCGTTATAATCAATATTTTTATAAAGAAGGTGTGTTCGTAGATCAAATCCGAGAGTCGCGTAAGCCATGTTTGGTTTAAAGTTGTGAGCTCTGACTAATTCAAAGTTAAGAATGTCGTTCAATTAAGGTCTGAGAGGTAATTATACCCCAACTTGACTGACTGCATTATTGACGGAGAAATGGTTAAGGCTCGATAGCAAGGGTTGGTTAGTGATATCGTTAGTTAACGAATGATTTATGATTTGAGTTATAATAACGATGTTTATAACATCAGTTAATTCAAAGAATTTAGAAATGTTTTCTAACTGGAGTAAAAGATATTTTCTAAATAAAGGAATTATATATATATTGGAAATGTTTTCCAATAATCGTGAGAGGAAATAGTGCTTTGGAAGAACACGAAAGATGGGAAATGGAAATTGGGAATGATAATTAATATAAAAAGGGCCCAGTGTTGTTTAATGCTTGATTGATAGAATTTCCCTTTGGAAATAGAACCGTTGATTGTATGGATGTGTCTTTGATAGTTAAATCACCGACTATCAAAGTTTTATTTTTTTATACCTCCGTCGTCAATATGGAGAGACCGGGATCAGATTTGATATCTGAAAACCACTCCGTATTGGCGTAAGCGTTATGAAGCAACTTATGCTGAAGAAAATTGAAGACGGAGTTATGCAAGGGCTATCCTGTTTACGGAATAGTGCCTTCGGTTTGTCCAGACCCAGGACAACTTGTATGGACGAGTGTCTGACAGAGTATTTCCAAAGGGGGTTACGTACGTTGATTCCTTCAAACGTACGAAGTTGGTGGCATAGAAGGGAAACTTTTTTAGCCTAACAATCTGAGTATTTTTGTGGGAATCAATTAGTGATTTCCGATGGATCTGACGATGTGGCATTCAAAGTGAATGATGGCCAGATGTTCTGGAAGATAATTCAAACCTCAAGCCTCATCCACCCGGAATTGGACAAAAATCGGGCAGGCAGCATGGCTATGTGGGTCGCACCCATTAGGATGTATGATCACCTATCTAGAGAAATTCTTTTTGTTCTTAAATCTATCGATGCTGTCCCTTGTCGGGAGACGGTTGCTGATCCCAACCGTTGGTGATATACATTCGATACACTCAAGCGAAATGAGTGGTCGGTCATGTGTGGGCCGGGTTGCAAGAAGTTCTTGTTGAACCCAGTGTATTGGCCTCTAGAAATACACGTTCGGAAGGTGGTCCCATACCTTGTCAAGTTGGAATCCAATCTCCAATAAGCGCCTGCGAGTTTGATTGTATATTATATATGTAGAGCGTGAGATGCAAGCGCTCTACTAGATTTTAATTACTTGTGATTAGACATTATTATAATATCAGATAATATATGATTTCCAAAGTGTTTTGGGTCATCGTAAGGTAAAAACCATCCGTGTTTATGTGTGGATCGGTCTTACGATTATCTTTTCTTTCGAAAGGATTTTGAAAGTTAAACAAATGATTGGAGTTTACTCACACCAGTCCCATGACTGACCCAGAGTTTATTTTGTTTGTTTTCCCTAAACTCTTGGGTGCCCAAATTTGTACGGGCAGTCAAGTAGTCGGGATTTTTCAGATTCACTTGGAGGAGCTTGAAGCAGGAGGCTTCACCAGTTAGCTATAGACTATCATATTTTCCGCTGTGTACTTTGTTGTATCTGGAAACAGGTGTTTATAACTGTTCCAAGGATAATCGTTGTGCTCTGATAATGGTATGTATATATATACAAGTACTGATTTGTGCCTCAAAGTTATGTTATCTAATATATTTTATTCGTTCCGCTGTGAGTTTGTGATCTTTGTTTTCTTCTATTCTAATATTTCTTTCTTTCTATTTCTCATCCTCTAACTTCTTTCTAAGAATGGTTCGTATTTCTGTACAATTTGAGTTGGACGTGTGGTGTTATTAGTCGACTCAAAGGGTACGGATTTGCGGGTCGTTTCAGTTGGTATCAGAGCTGAAGGTTGAGTAGTAACCTTGGCTCTGTGGCGTAACTCAATAGAGATGGGGTTAGTGATACCCTAGGTTGAGTTTGAGTGTATATATATGAGGGAGCGTATTTGTAGATTCGATATAAAAATTGTTTTATATTGTGTTGGCTGGTTTGTTGAGTGGTTTATGAATTCTGGTCGATACAGGATGTACAACCGTATCGATAGGTGTTTCTAAACTCTCGAACAGAACAAATCGACTCAGTATTGTTTTAAAGTGGGTAAGTGATATAATTTGCCCAAAAGTTATTTTGATATAAAGGGATAATTTTCTGAAATTATCGAATGTGTTGATTGTTATTACAATCAAAGGAAATTATAAAATATTGAAATGGTTGTATAAAACCAAATTGAATTTGTATAAGAATAGGATATACAAATAAGCTGAACTGAAATTTAATTCAAACCATAATTTGAATTTAAATCCCGGAAGTTTTGAAATATTCCTTGAAGTATTTTAAAGGTAATATAGCATTGGTTTGAAGAGATTTTTGAATTAGAATGGTTTAAATGGATTTTAAAAGTGATAAAGCACTGAAATCACTTCAGTGGCGAGAAAATAGTACTGATAATGGGTCGCGACATTATCAGCATTCATTTTCAAGTTTCTGAGTGACGGATTGCTACCATAGTAATTTGGAAATGAAAATATGTTTGAAAAGGACAAGTTATTCAAATGTTTTGAATTGAGTTGATTATAAATATGTGTATAAATATATATATGATTTCAAACTAATTTGAAATAAAACCCGGGAATTTGAATTCTGAAATTAAAAATTTAACTTGTCTAAGTTAAATAAGTTGAAATGGTAAAAATGTATCAAATGGATGGAAATTTAATTTAAGTTTAATGGAAATTGAAACTCAAATGGAATAAGTGGATTGATTCTGAAATGGAGATCAAGTGGAATCGATAGAATGGATGTGAACTGATCAGAAATTGATTAGAGTTGGAAGTTGTATTGATTTGAGACCAAGTGGAAATGATATATGTATGCTGAGCAAATATTGAATGGAAGCAAATGCATGAGATAGAATTATGCCCGACAAAAAGGTACATGTTTACAATATTGTTTGGGTGGATGATTTTAGGAGCCTATGGGGCAAGCCACTTGGCTTTTTGATTTTCTTTTGGATTGGAGAGGCCTAGAAAGGCGAGTTGTGGTTGTACCGATTGAGCCGTGCAGAGGAGATGCTGCCGAAATTTTTCAGAATTTAAAGTGTTAGAAAATTTCAGAATTTTTGAAAATTTTCGTTAGTAAGGGTAAACAAATATTTTAATTGAAATAAATTGGTCCAGTTAAACTGGAGTTAAGAAGTGGGAAAAACAAAAAGGAATTTCAAACCTAGTTAATAGGGTACGTAGCATCTTTTTCTACCTTAGCAATTTCGAGGACGAAATTATTTTAAGGGGGAAGGAATGTAACGACCCGGATTTTTTGGCCGTTGAATTCTGAATATTTAAATTTTGTTTTAAGAATTTTAATTGAATTATACATAGGAAATTATTAATTAAAAACGAAGTTTGAACGTAAATTTATAATATAATTATAAAACGAGCTTGAAAACGCGCGGTAGTTCGTAATATAGAGTTTTGAACTTCAACTGGGGATACAGGATCCGATATAAGTCGGATTTCTGTGAAACAAGACACGTTGGAACCGTATTGATTATAATTTTCATATGAAAGAGAAAAATCTAGATTTCGTATTATAATTTGTTAGTTATGGTCAAATCAAATTTTGAAATAGTCGCTGTGGAAATCGTTATTTAAAATATACGCGTTAAAATAGCCGTTTTGCAAACGGACTCAGATTTCGACGAAATCAGTTTCATTGGGACCGTAACGTTAAATTATTATACGGTGGTGAGTGGCGTGAAAAACCGATGTCGTATGTGACCACGGTAGCCGTAAACGCTCGTTCAGTGCAATTAAAATTAATTCAACTGAATAAAGGGATATTAGAGTGTAACTTGAACAGACGATCGAATCAGGCCACGAAACCAGTTCCAGTGAGTTCGTAGCGTCGAATATAGTTAGGGTAGGTATATAGTTTGTTATTTCTAGAGATTGGCAAATTTGGTGTTCAGAAGGGCAGTGCGGTACGCGCCAAAAACAGCCTACCGGGGCAACAATCTCAGAATGCGACGAAACTAGTGCCGTTGGGTTCGTATCGAAAAGTTATTATCGATGTTCGCAGTTTCGAGTTGTTTCGATTTATCCGGTGATCGTGGTAAATTAAAATGTGAGTTCATTTCTGGTTTTATAAAGGAATTTTTTTCAAACGATGTCAGAATTCGACGAAACTTGTCCCATTGGGTTCAGAATACCTATTTACACCAAGAATAACTTTTTCATCAGTAAACAAAAGTCAACTGTGGTTAGTTTTTCTTGATACTTCACCGTGAAGTTTCATTATAATAAAATAACCAAAATAAAATCTTTTAAACCATTCCGTATTTTAGATAATCTGGGCAGAAATCTTGAAATCCATCAGTTCAAAATCTTTGGAAATATTGGCAAGGGAAATCCTTTTCAAATCATGCATCATCCACGTACATGATAATTAATGAAAACACATGCAAGTCTACCCAACAGCAGCTTATCATGTACAATCGAAAATAAATAATGCACATGCAAGTCTTCCCATGCAGACTAAAATAGACGCAGACCTATATATTAAATAACTGGGCACCCTATACGTTTCAAATCATGCACATAACTAGGAGACCTTCACCGAATAAGTCCTCTGAAGCATTTAATGCAACCTGCGTATAAGGCTATAAGCACACACATAGCCAAATCCTTTCCAAAATCTTAGTTGTATAAAACCTGGTTAAAAATCTCGAGTTATCTTTTCAAATCTAAGATTTCGACTGGTGATAGCACATATTCTTTTGTCAACAACAGTTAAACAAAATATATTCATTTTCCTTGGTCGAAAATTCATCTCTTACGTGCCGACCAAGTTGTATTGGAATTCACACCCAGGCAGCTATCCTATTACATGCTACGAACCTATACCGAGTTTCCGTGATGGCCACGCCTTCTTTCTTATAAATTAAACTTCCTTTCTTCATTCATTGGATTCCACCAATACTTCGTCTTCAACAGCGAAACCACCAAATACAAATAAAACGTTGGCGCAGAGTTCTATGAATTTGCTTTCTATAAAAGACCAGCGTGTTTTACTAAGCACAAAGTAGAGTTTTAGGAAGGGGAAGTTCTTGCGAATTGTTGTTGTGCGGTTTACAAGGAAGTTGCGCATGTTGGATTCTTGGATGGATGGCATAGGGTGGTGGAAGGCGGCTTTAGGGAGTTGCGAGCTAAGGGTATATGCAGGTTTTTGTTTGGAGTTATTCATGAGCAAGCGTGAGGTAGGTGTTAACTACAATGTTAACATAGTAAATGGTTCGGTGATGGTACAAACGGTGGAGGTGAGTGTTTACAGGAAATGTGTTCTGTCTGAATACGAAAGAGGAATAGTGCGAGGGTGGTATCCATTGTTGTGAAGTGAAATGTCTATTGTGGTTAACGAGGAAGAGAATAAGGTGTCAATATTGGAAGAAGGTGCGGTGAGAATCATTTGAGGGGCGTTGGGTTCGGGTGTATGGGGACGAAGTGACAGGAGGCAAGGTCCAGGCTTGTTCTTTTTACTTGAAGGAGGTGTGTGGTTTGTTAATTCAGGGAAGAAAGCTTAAATGCTTATACGTGAGTAATTAAGGTGATGGACTGTGCAATTCTGGTCATCTGAGTTTGGCCGTAGAGGTGTTTCTTTTTGGGTTCGTTCATGCTCTATCGAAGGTGGTGATCGAAGTATTTTGGAAAGGATTACGTTCATGGAGAAGAAACAACTATTATAGTTGAACGCAATGGAACTGGTTACGTTGGAATCATTGCAACGAGATTTACATTATGGAACTATCGTGGCTGAGAATAGAGCTGCTGGAATTTAGTGGTAAATTCAAACGTCTATTTGATTTTAAATGGAACAAAAGCAGACTCGTCAGCTGCGAACCAAGGTGAGTAAACTCACTAACTCCCTCTCGTTTATATTTTTATATATATAAACGAGTTTTAAATATTTTTATAATGTGCAATGGTTGCTTGGTTGAATAGCTGATAAATTGGTTGATATAATCATCGTTGATTGATTTTTTTCATTAATGCGATATTTTTGATGTTACTAACATCTGTGGATGCAGGGAAACAGGTTGGAGGGATCCAACTGGATCCCTCAACATTTTATTTACTGTTTTATTTGATGGTGATATATGTTATGCTACATTATCCATGGTTGAATTTGTGTGTTTGGTTCACCCTGGCCTTAGGAACCTGGTATTTTAGATACCGTAAAATATCATCGAATGTGAAAAAGGAAATTTAAATTTAAAAGCAGAATTTATTTCCAAATTAGAAATAAATTTCTTTTTCATTGAGTTGCAAATGGAAACCTATTCCATCGGGTAAACCAAGAAAAATGTTATAAATAAAGAGATAAATTAAGTGGACCATTAACCATTGGATGAATTAAAAGGTGAGTTCAAATATAAATGTATATTTGAAAGTGAATATCGGTTCTGAAACCAATATTTGAAATAGATTTGAATTTAGCAAAGTATAGAGAAATTTTAAAGAAGGATTTTCAATGCTTAGAAGAAAAAGAATAATAGTTTAAAACAAGGAAATATTTTGCAAATAAAAAGTATATATAAAAAGGGGATTTATAGAAATCGAATTAAGTGGTTAGAAAATGTATAGTTTATAAATATGTTTAAAGGAGAACTTGAATTGTTTAAAATAAACAGAGAGTATAAATGAACAACGGAAGCGTGTGCGTCGCACACGGTATTTTATTCAAAACAGCAATTTTAGACGTTGCTGTTATGATAAATGTCTTGGTAAATCTAAATAGCAATTTTAACGCTGCTGTTATAATAACTGTTTTAATAGCAATCTTAATGCTATGGTTATGATAAGTGTTCTATAATGCTAGATAGCGGTTTTAACGCTGTTGTTGAAAACAATGTTTTATAAATCAAACATTTGAAGACAGCGATTATAACGCTACCGTTATAATCAATATTTTTATAAAGAAGGTGTGTTCGTAGATCAAATCCGAGAGTCGCGTAAGCCATGTTTGGTTTAAAGTTGTGAGCTCTGACTAATTCAAAGTTAAGAATGTCGTTCAGTTAAGGTCTGAGAGGTAATTATACCCCAACTTGACTGACTGCATTATTGACGGAGAAATGGTTAAGGCTCGATAACAAGGGTTGGTTAGTGATATCGTTAGTTAACGAATGATTTATGATTTGAGTTATAATAACGATGTTTATAACATCAGTTAATTCAAAGAATTTAGAAATGTTTTCTAACTGGAGTAAAAGATATTTTCTAAATAAAGGAATTATATATATATTGGAAATGTTTTCCAATAATCGTGAGAGGAAATAGTGCTTTGGAAGAACACGAAAGATGGGAAATGGAAATTGGGAATGATAATTAATATAAAAAGGGCCCAGTGTTGTTTAATGCTTGATTGATAGAATTTCCCTTTGGAAATAGAACCGTTGATTGTATGGATGTGTCTTTGATAGTTAAATCACCGACTATCAAAGTTTTATTTTTTTATACCTCCGTCGTCAATATGGAGAGACCGGGATCAGATTTGATATCTGAAAACCACTCCGTATTGGCGTAAGCGTTATGAAGCAACTTATGCTGAAGAAAATTGAAGACGGAGTTATGCAAGGGCTATCCTGTTTACGGAATAGTGCCTTCGGTTTGTCCAGACCCAGGACAACTTGTATGGACGAGTGTCTGACAGAGTATTTCCAAAGGGGGTTACGTACGTTGATTCCTTCAAACGTACGAAGTTGGTGGCATAGAAGGGAAACTTCTTTAGCCTAACAATCTGAGTATTTTTGTGGGAATCAATTAGTGATTTCCGATGGATCTGACGATGTGGCATTCAAAGTGAATGATGGCCAGATGTTCTGGAAGATAATTCAAACCTCAAGCCTCATCCACCCGGAATTGGACAAAAATCGGGCAGGCAGCATGGCTATGTGGGTCGCACCCATTAGGATGTATGATCACCTATCTAGAGAAATTCTTTTTGTTCTTAAATCTATCGATGCTGTCCCTTGTCGGGAGACTGTTGCTGATCCCAACCGTTGGTGATATACATTCGATACACTCAAGCGAAATGAGTGGTCGGTCATGTGTGGGCCGGGTTGCAAGACGTTCTTGTTGAACCCAGTGTATTGGCCTCTAGAAATACACGTTCGGAAGGTGGTCCCATACCTTGTCAAGTTGGAATCCAATCTCCAATAAGCGCCTGCGAGTTTGATTGTATATTATATATGTAGAGCGTGAGATGCAAGCGCTCTACTAGATTTTAATTACTTGTGATTAGACATTATTATAATATCAGATAATATATGATTTCCAAAGTGTTTTGGGTCATCGTAAGGTAAAAACCATCCGTGTTTATGTGTGGATCGGTCTTACGATTATCTTTTCTTTCGAAAGGATTTTGAAAGTTAAACAAATGATTGGAGTTTACTCACACCAGTCCCATGACTGACCCAGAGTTTATTTTGTTTGTTTTCCCTAAACTCTTGGGTGCCCAAATTTGTACGGGCAGTCAAGTAGTCGGGATTTTTCAGATTCACTTGGAGGAGCTTGAAGCAGGAGGCTTCACCAGTTAGCTATAGACTATCATATTTTCCGCTGTGTACTTTGTTGTATCTGGAAACAGGTGTTTATAACTGTTCCAAGGATAATCGTTGTGCTCTGATAATGGTATGTATATATATACAAGTACTGATTTGTGCCTCAAAGTTATGTTATCTAATATATTTTATTCGTTCCGCTGTGAGTTTGTGATCTTCGTTTTCTTCTATTCTAATATTTCTTTCTTTCTATTTCTCATCCTCTAACTTCTTTCTAAGAATGGTTCGTATTTCTGTACAATTTGAGTTGGACGTGTGGTGTTATTAGTCGACTCAAAGGGTACGGATTTGCGGGTCGTTTCAGTTATGCTCATCGTGTATAAAACTCTTTAATTAACTAAATCTTCATATATGGATTATGCATTGCAACTTCTTGAAAAAGTTAGGGACCATCGAGTATAGATATTGCTCGGCAAGAGTGAGGAGAGGCTATAGACTGTCAAGTATGGATTTTGCTTGATAGAGAATGAATAATGATGGAACATCAAGTATGGATTATGCTTGGCAGAGATTCAAAATGTGGGCTGTGAATTATTAATTATGCTCACAGTTTGACATAACCATAAACCACTAAGTAAGGATTATGCTCAATGGTAATCAATTGAATCGTGAACTACCCAGTATGGATTATGCTCGAGGAGGATCAACCCACAATCAAAACATGTATTATGGATTATGCTTAGTAGCAACCCGATGAGGCTCCAAAACCATCATGTATCGATTATAAATGGCCCAATACCCAGAGAGGTTTGAATGCAATGAGTATGGACTATGCTCGATGAAAAGCCCAAAGATGTTTGGAACACTAGCTACAAAATTTGGCTAATAGTGACATGACACATATAATTAAGTATGGATTATGAATGGCATGGAATTGACCTGTCACGGTTACAAAATTTTAGCATTAATATAGGGAGATTGTAGAAATAGAACTAATCCAAAACACATCTTCTGCAGGAAGACATGTTTTCACCGAAAAGTATTAACTACCCTTTCAGCGAGGCCGTTACACTATGGATTTGGACATCCAAATCGCTTGTAGCTTGAGCAAAGACTCATACAAAATCAGACTAAGCATCGGAATTGGCATTACTTGGAAATTAGAAAATTAATCTACTCGGTTCGAACGCCTCCGAGCATCGTCCGATCAGTCAGAAATAGCTTAACCAGCTCGCTGGATCACTCCATATTCATTTGATCGATCACACATAGGACCAGATTGATCACCTCAGATTAGCATGATTGACACAGTTCGATCACCAAAAAAGCAATGATTGCCTCATGGGATCACTTAAAATTCATTTATCGGCCATTTCCGAAATCAGATCAATCACTTCAGGAAATATGTGATCAACCCAGGTCGATCACTTAAAACATATGGATCAACATAGGGAAATAACGAAGGAAATTTGAATGATGTATGGCTCGGATCATATAAATTAAAGGCGATCAATCACCTAAGAGTGAAGGTTGATTAACTAAAAAATGATGATCAATACATCGATTTTCTCGAAAATCAGATGATTGGGCAAAGAGCTCAAATCCAAAATATTCAACAGGGCTTAGGGCCGAAATAAATCAAGTGATCGATCACACAAAGAGCTTAAGTAGATCAAGCAAGAATACATGATCGAAACATCAAACCAAACTCAAAGGAAGTGATCGAGGCATAAGTACTTGGATAAAAAATTTGGTGATCAACTTTTGGATCTGAGTATCACCTAATTAATCTACATAAGGTAAACATAGGACAGATCAGGGAAAATCAGGTGATTGACACATGATTTTGGCCCAAAATGAGATGATTGAACTGGAATACTCAAATTCGAAAAATGATAAGCATGGGATATGGAAGTATTTTATACCAATCCCTGCATAGGGGATCAGTATTGATGCCTACAACCTAGGGATCAGATCTGAATTTCTGTGGGCCCAGTAAAAATGCTAAACTATATTTCCTCCTATATTTTGGCGATCGAATATCTTCTACAACTATGAATAAGCCATCACATGGATCATTTGGGGGAACTTCTCTCGCCTTTTGATGGCTTCTATGCAAGGACATTGCTAAAGCCTAATTTCAATGACTTTTCTCTACATTCTAACAACCTAGCTGAAATGTGCTTTTAACAATACAATATAAACAATAAAAATTACAAACAAGTGGACATAGGCACGATTTCCTGAACCACTATAAACTTTGTGTCTCTTTTGTTTTACATACTCTGTGACTGATTACCATGATTATTATTAGATTTACATACAAATCAGGTATTGGCGTACGACTGAACAAAATCCAGTGACAACAATAATATATGCAAGCATATAATCATATAGCTAGTCTATGTGTTATAATATATCAATATACTAGAATAACCATTTAACTAGTTTCAATATATAATGTACGAACTATCTGGACATTAAATTATAACTATAGATTGGTAGTTACCTTATCCAAAGCCTATCTATAATTCTTTTTCTTTTTTGAGAGAAATGAGTGATCCTAACAAAGAGGAGAAAACTCATGCCATTTTATTCCACACTAAATGAAGACCTGCCAATTAAGTCTGACGTAGCAGTTCCTCCATAATAAGAAAGAAAATAAAAACCATTGGAAACCTACAAATCTAAGGTTCAATAAAAATACAATCGAAAAGAGACAAAAGGAAAAGAAAACACCTAAACTAGAGTAACAACATGATGTAACATCTCCAATAAAAAACGAAGCATACTGCTGTACAACAAAAAATACATGTGAGCCAACTAATATATACACATACATATAAAAATATGTAGAAAATAATAATATATCAAAAATTAAAGAACTAAAAGCAAATGTAATAAAATTTGAAAGAAGGGAGACAAATACGTATACATACATACACATACATACATATATATACAATATATGTACATGTATATATATTTACATATATATGCAAAGAAACAATAACAAATGGAGCAATGGTAGAAATCAACATAATAAACAAACAAAACACAATAATGAATAACAAAATTTCTTAAAGTTACAAGAATTAATGTTATACACAACCAATAATTTTAAACAGAAAAATTACACATTTAAAATATTAGGATTAAAATAATGTCTTAGAAAACCAATGCTAGTTTTAATAATTTTAAGATAATTTTGAATGTTTCTATTCTTGTTAAGTCTAGAACTAGAATTTGAGATCCAACTAGAACTAAAAAGAGAATTCTATTAATTAAACTTTCTAAACTAGAACTACAGTTATGAAAAACACGTTGGTTTCAATCAAGCTAAATAAACAAATAAATTAATAAGAAAATAGAATCCGTTGAATTTCTATTATTGACATTATAATTAAATCTTTAACTGCTCCAATAGGTTTAACATTTAAAATGTTTAAAATTTAAATTTGAATTAAAAATATTAAAAACACAAGACAAAATATAATAATTTATATTATCATCAAAATACAATTAAATAATATTTTCTAATTTTTTATTATAGAAATGAAAATTTTTATTACTTAAATTATTTTCATTTTTAAAAATTCAATAATATTCAATTTTCCATGTGAAATACACCATATATGGGTTTTAGCTTTTGGAGGACCATTATATTTCCAAAGATAATAAAAAAATTCCATTTAACATTTGAAGAAATTATTAAAAGAATGAGAAATAATTTTTTTGCTTTTATTTCAGCATTGGATATAAATATCATTCTCATTATCAATATTGTACAACTCTAACTTGGTATACAAAAGCGAAAATTGTTTAAGGGTGATACCTTCAAATATTCTATTAAAACTAAAATTTCTAGCACATCTATAGTTAGGATTGTAAATATCAAAGATTTAAACCTTTTCGAAATTACAGATATCATACAACTCCTTAAGTTCAGTTCTTAGTAAAATAGAAGAAATCCAACAATCATCTGGGAAAGAAGTATTATTTCTAGAACAAATAATAACATCAATTCCTAACTTATAAACATCAGTATTATGCGTAGTTGATTTCAAGAAACAAGGAAGATCATAACATTATTTTCCATTAAATGGTTCAAATTAACAGAACCATCATACCAATGATTAAAGATATTTTTGTAACAACCCGGATTTTCAAAACCAATTTAAAATTTTTATTTTAGCAATTTTAATCGATTTTGAATATTTAGAATGATTTATTTTAAATAATAATGACTAAAAATTTATTTTAATCGAAGTTAGAACAAATAAATTTATTTTAATTATAAAACGAGCCTGAAATGGCGCGACAATTTGAAAATTCAATTTCAAATTTCAAATGAATGTACAGGATCCAAAATAAATCGGATTTCAGTAAAACAAGAAATATTTGAATCTGTTAAATTATGTCTTTCCAACGAATGTGAAAAATCCAGATTTCATAACGGGCATAAAAAATTATGTCCAGTTTAAAATTCAAAATAGTCGTTATGAAATATATATATATAATATAGCCCTTAAAAAAAGCCATTTTGCAAACGACCTCCGTTTTCGACGAAACCACTTTTGTTAGATCCGGAATGTCAAATTATTGCTAGATTCCAATTTTCATAATTTTTGGAATTGATATGTGAGCATGGTGAATTTAAACGCGTTTGGTATTTTTAGTTTGAATTTAATCGACTAGAAAATGACCGTTTTTCAAACGGTCTCCAAATTCGACGCCGAGCCTCCCCATATTCCTCCTATAAGTTTTTTATATATGAATAGCAATTTAAAAAAATAAATTTTTTTATATGAATAGCAATTTAAAAAATCAGTTTTTTTATATGAATAGCAATTTAAAAATCAGTTTTTTATATAAAAATATGAATTTTACATATGTAGAAGCATGATAAAAATTTGATTTTTATTATATGAATGGCAATATAAAAATTTGATTTTTATTATATCAATGACTTTATAAAAATTTGATTATTACTATATAGTAGCATTATAAAAATATAATATATGTATATATGTATAGAAGCAATATAAAAATATGATTTATATATATATATAGCGGCATAATAAAAATATGATTTTTATATATGTAGTAGCAATATAAAAATATAATTTTTAAATATGAAGTAGAGATATAAAAATATGATTTTTATATATGTAATAGAGTTATAAAAATGTGATTTTTAAATATATATAGCGTTGTTAAAAATATGATTTTTAATATAAATCGCGTGAAACAGATTGCGTTGGAATCACGATAATGAACACTACTCGTTGGAACAAATCCAAACCGTTAAATTAAAGACCGACGGAGTGGAAACCTAAGGTGAGAACTCCTTCTCACTTAATTATTTTACAATTAAAAATATTTTTAGTTGCGGACGGGGCTTAGAAGCCCCCGACACTATTTATTGTACAAACCATATTATGTGATTTGAATTATATGGAGTTCAACACTCGAATTCGTACAATCACATAATTGAAAGCGATGTATGGATATTACCGACACACGGATTTCATACCCCGCAAATAGCCACTTATGGCGTCATAAATGGCATTTGGGGTAGTTGAGTGTTTATCTATTTGGATGTTCTACGTGATTTGATTATGATTGTAAAATTGGTTGTGGATTAATTGTGAATTGATTGGAATTAGTTTGTGTATGGCGCGAGCCAGTATTAGGCGAGGGATAAGGCTAGACCTTATTCTGGTTTTAATATCGCGCCGTTATGCTACTAAAATATTCTAAAATGTGTTAGAAAAATTAATAGCTAGCTAAAAATATTATTTTTAGTTTATAACTGCGATGAATAAAATTATTTAGGCATTGTATAGAATTTTATAAGCTAAGTTATAAAATTCTAATATTTATTGGATAGTTAACAATAAGTTTACACACCCATTTACAAGTCGGACTACTTGTTTATGCTCGCCTATTTTTGTGATAATGATTGGGATGATAATTTTACACATCTCCCAAGTGCACAAATAATAATAATTATTTGATGGTTGAAACCCCACATGGATATTGGGATTATATTTGGGTACACTAATCCCAATTGTTTAGTTATATGTCAATCAATTGGTTGACAGACTATTATGAGCCTTAATTATTTATATTTAATGCTTACGCAATTGTGTAGTGCACTCTGGATGACGGTTGATTGTGTATCATGATTTTGTGCACATGTGTTGTATGAAATCCATATAAATAAATTATATGGTAATTGATTGAGTCTGATTCCAATTCAAAAAAGGAACAAATATTTTAAAATAAGGAAATATTTTAAAGTAACGAATATTTCAAAATAATATTCAGTAAAGGATTAAAATAAGATTTTGATGTTCAATTTGGGATGGACACGAACATACTGAAATATGTGAAGTCGTGTTGATTAGTTATGCGCCATTTTGATGCCAACGATATTTATATCGATTTTATTCATTTTTATAATGAACATCGAAAAGGAAATGATTTCAAAATCTGATATTTTGAAAATATTATCATTTAAATTTTATAATGATATAGAATATTCAATTTTTATTTAAAATTGAAAATGAAGTTAGAATCATTTTAAAATGAATTTATAAACGATTTATAAAATACGTTTTAAACAGAAATTGACGAAATAATATATATATATATATATATATATTAATGGCTTGAATAGAACACGCTGCACCGCGACCGTTCACGAATTTCGACCATTGACTTCGAATTGACATTATGGGAGATCCGACCGTCGAATTCTCCTAAAACCAGAACACTTGGGTTCGTATCGGAAAGAGGTTTCCAATGAATATAAGAGATTTGAAATCTAACGGTTGGATTTGGAATTATGTCCAAATCAAATTTGGAAAAGGTCGCTGTAAGTGCAGTTCGATGACCGTTAATGGAAATCGACTGAAAGAGCCTTGATAAAATTATTAAAAATATTAATACTTTGTGTGAAATCATAATAAATTATTTGGAAAGAATTTGAATGAAAAATTCCACATTCGTAAAGATAAATATATATTTTTATCAAAATGAACTACTTATTAACTAGATTTGAAATCCAATAATTTTTAAATAAAATAAATTGGATTTGTGAATGGTTTTAATAAAACTAGAAATTTCCAATATATAAATTGGAATGGAAATAATCTTTAGAATATTTCGATATTGGATTCCGTGGTTATACGGATATTGTTATGGGAATTTGGAAGATATATTTATATCATTATTTCCAATACGATATTTGTTGATTTCAGAATTTGATATTGAATATAAGCCGATACAGTTTCTATTCAAAGTCTTGTATTTAGTGTCTGGGTTTGTCGTGAACGGTGCCTTAAATAACACTGTTCTTAAACCCAGTTGAGAAAAGAATAAATCTTTAATTTAAGATTTAGTGAAGTTTACCAATTAATTAATATTTAATTGGAATTGAATAAAAGAATTGGATTTTTGGGTTCATAGTGATCAATGTTTTAAACGGCATTTGTTCTTTAACCCGATTAACTATGAAATGTAATTTGGAATTTATAAATCTTTTATTAAGATTTAACGGGAATTTTCCAAAGTAAAGTTTTCCAATTTAATAAAATAAATTGGGATTGAATGGAATTCGATTTGGTAATAATCAAAGTGAGCTTCTGTGGAGGAAGACTGTTAATATATATGGAATTTAAAAGGCTTTGTCATTATTCCATTTATATTATTAGTCGGATATGGAAATTGATATCGATTATATATTGATATGTTTTTCCATGAAGATTCCATAATTAATGGAATGTGATTATTATGGGTTTATCGTGAACTGTGTTTTAAACAACATTGGTTCTTTAACCCAGTTAAAGACAGGATTACATGTCTAACATTGTATTTCGAACTGTATTGTTGATCTCTTCTAAATATATATCTGTTTGGTGGAAGAGAATTTATTTTCTTTCTTAACACTCTTCTCTAAGACGTACGAGCTTAGAGGTTATATATTGGCAGAAATTGGTACGGTGTAGATTGTCGATGCGGCATGTTTGACTTCCCAAAGTTAAATAATCATTAATATTGATTTTTGGGAAAATTAAAACTAAGTGGAGTTTTAATGAATCTTTAATTAGTTTGGAATGTGAATATGATAATTTAAATTATTAAATTAGGGAAACGATCGAGAATGGAGTACCACCAGTTTTACTCCGAGTGATAGCTAAATCTTTAATTAGATTTGCACATGAAATGGTAATTAAATTTACCGATAACACTGTGGTGTTAGATATGGAGTATTTCTAGTTTTTCTCCATGGGATAAATAGGTTGGCGTTGGGAAATTAAACAAATGATTACTTTGGTAAGGTGCGCTAATCCCGACTAGTCTGGATAAACCTTTATTTGGTTTGAAATGATATCCAAAGAAAGTTTAAAGAATAAATTTAAAGAATTTATCTTTGATAAAATTAATGGGAACCTTTCCCTAATGATGTGAATATTTGAATAAAGAATATTCTGAATTGGAATGAGGTGTATGTTGTGTTTGTCTCGCACTTGTTTATAATATATGCAAGTTATTCGGAAAGCTGGGTTTATACCAATTCTGAATAACTGATTCGACGATAAGTCGATGATGAAGACAGTGGTTGAAGACCGGAGAGGTCTTTACATCGTTTGGATAATTACGGATGTCTTGATTGGGTTGTACACCCAAGACAAGGTAATAAGTGGTGATCGTCCAGACGTACTTGGAGATCGACCGGATATGCAAGGACCTCTCTCCCGTATTGGACATATGGGGCGAGGAATAAGGTGCCTCCGGTTTCGTTCAGACCCAGAACGAACTAGTAAATGGATGTGTGTCTGACATTGGATTCTTTTCTGTGTTGATTTATCTCTATTAAATATATATCTATTTGGTGGCGGAGAATTTATTCTCTTGCTTAATACCCTTCTCTGAGACGTACGAGCTCAGAGGTTATATATCAATAGACATCAGTCGCATAGCGTGAATTGCCTGTGTGGCATGCTGAGATGTAAATGATCAAGGCTTCTATTGAAAAGCAGAGTCTTGTGGTTGATGATCAAAGCACGACTTTAAATAGCACAGCTTTGTGTATAACATTAATTCGCGAGCCTCATACCTCGGTATGAGTCAAAAACGGGATCGTGACTGCAGGAAGTGCTCGATATTTCCTTTTAGCTATGGGTGGTGTCATGGTATGGAGCCCATTCATTTATCTATTTTTACCTATGTAGATGATGGATTGCGAGGCGCCACGGATATATCAGTTACTACGGAGCCGATGGATAGGTTCGATAGGACCGAGAAATGTGTGTTCAGGAATAACCAATCCTCAAACGTAAGAGGGGACCGACCCTGAAGATCCAAGGGTTCACTACGGGGGATCCTGTGGCATTTGATAGAGTGTCTCGAATAGGTGAGGTGCCATCCCTTGCCCCGACTCATAGATGGAATCCAATTTCCAATACATGACATTTTGGTTTTAATTGCAGAACTAGTATGATGACATAGTAGGATGGGGTATTATGCCGTCTATGATTGATACATTTATATTTGAAGTTGTTTTATACACTTTACACTTATAATAGTATCAAATGATTTGTTTTAAACATACCAAGCATGTTTGGCTAGTATAAGGGAAAACTCTATCCTCTGGCTTGCGTTGCATTGTGTGATGGGACCTGAGTCTTGTAACGGCTTCATTTTTTGAAAAGCATTGCACTGTTTGTAAACTGTTTTATGCACTGGTATTCTTGGGAGAAAACCCGTTCCATGTTATACGACGTGGTCCCTTGATTTACTTTATTTTTAAAGTAAAGTTTTAAATAACTTTTTTAGTTCTCACACCAGTCCCATGACTGACCTGGAGTTTATTGTTTTAACCTAAACTCTAGGTGCCCCTATTTCTATACGGGCAGCTAGTAGTTTTGGGTTTGCAGATATTATACTCACAGGATCCTGGATTTACAACTGGAACTATACTCGGAAAGCTCTGTATCCAAGTATTTCTTTCAGTTGTGTTATGTATTTTTTTTTCAATGCTTTGTAATTTGAATCTTTGATATTTATCAAATGTATATTATTTATTCATACTCTGTTATATTCTTGTACTTTGATGTAATTGTTGTAATAAGCAGTGAAATGTTCTTCTGTTTGCATTTTGATTTGTCGTGTTCTCAACTCAATCCGGGCTTTCCCATAAGGGCGAGTTTAGGTCGTTTCAATTTCTTTCCACAATAGATTTACATTACACTCATTAAATTTCCAAGTCCATTTACATAGTAAGAAAATATTTAAATTATGTAATTTTATATTTCCTAAACCTTCCTTATTTTTAGGTTTACAAGAAGTTACCAAATTAATCAACCATTTAGAACTACTAGATGAAATATCACCACACTATAAAAAGTCTCTTTATTTTATCAATTTTATCAATAAATCACTTCGGAAAAAAATATAAAAAAGCCTTGACTATTTGTAAATCTTGAAACAATGAGATCAACTCCTCGAACTAATTTCAAATCCAGCATGTTTCCAGCCTTGAACTAATGACCTATAATAGTCGAATAATGTTTAATTTTATTTGATTGGAGGTTTTTTATTACTATGGATGATAGTTTCGATGATAAAAATCTCTGGTAATGAATATTTTACATTTTACATGCACTAATCATTACCATACATGTATATGTATATGTATATGTGTGTATATGTGCGTATATGCTGGATGTTATGCAGGTAATTGATAGTCAAAACTATACAATATCAATATTGGAGATTCAAAATATTGATTCAAGAATACGAAGACTCACGAGTTTCAAGAGTTTAAGATCTCAAGATATTATAGAATCCTAGAAATTATTTTATAATTCAGGCTGCACTTGTCTGGTCTTCATCTAATTTTTACAAAATGATTTTCAAAATATTTTTGTTTTGAAAATCTATTTTTAGAATGATTTTGGACCAAAAAAAAACTTTTTAATTTTTCTTTACAAAAGGTTTTCATATTAACTTTGTTCTTAAAACAGTTGTTTCAAAGATTTTCAAAAAGAACAATTTACAGTAACTTTACTTTGAAATATTTTACACGTATTAAAATTTTAAACATTTATACTTCTATACTATTGTTTTAATGCTTTACTATTATACTTTGATTTAACTACTTATACATTTAAAGTAGTTTTGATTTTTTATTTCCTTTGATGCTTATCCTTTATTTTCAATTTTATACTTTTTATATACTTTGGTTTTATAAATCTATCTTGATTTTATATTTGTATTTATATTTATATTTTGATACATATTTAATATTTTGATTTTACTTAATATTTTTATACTGTAAGATTTTGATTTTAACTTCATATTTATAATTTAATATTATTAGTTTTTTAATATTTATATTTTTTGTTTCTTAAATTTGATTATATATAGTTTTATTATACTTTTAATTAAATTATTTTAGATATTTTTAAACAAGTTTTCTTAACTGTTACTATGTTTTAATTATATATTTACAATGATAAAATATGTTTTCGAAGTTTCAAAACATTTTATATAGGTTTGTATTTTCAAAACAGTTTCAAAACAAACTAGATTTAATATTTAGCTAAGACATATCGACATAGAGTCAACACATATGTCGCCATGTAACTGAAAATTTTCAAAATTTGAAATCGAGAGGAAGTATCTTTTAACAATACGTTGTTTCTAACAACCATATCCCTTCATCACTATAAATACCTTTATCTAGAAACGATATTAACTAACTTCCTCCATATTTTTTAACTCTCTTTACTCCTCCTTTAAAATTCTTAAATCCTAAAACCATATTTTGCCAATTTATCAACCCAATCCAGATATTTCTTCTGTGGTTTCATTCTGCATCAAACTCTCTCCATTTCTACAAAGCTCAAATTGCAAATAAGAGTTATAGGGGGCAACTGTAATCAAGATCGAAAGATCCAAGTATGTGTTCACTCTGCAAATAACTGAAAAACTAATAAAGGTGTGATTATGTGGTCCTGAACCTAGTTGGGTTTGATTGTGCACATCTAACGCAATAGAAAGTGTATTTTTTACTCTAAAATCAAGTTGAGTGAGGATATATGTCCCGCAAATTAGATTGACCAACCCATAGGTCAGTCTTTTGGAGCGTATCTTTTTGTGACCTTGAAATCAAGGAGTGTAATTTCTAATATTAAAAAAGTCCGTGTGCAATGCAAAACTGGATATAAGGTAACTTCGAACCACTACATAAATTCCTAATTTATTATTTTCTTTACTGCTTTTTATCTTTATTGAAATTTTTTTAATTTGATTCTTTGACCATTCTGTACATGTACTCATAATCATAACCAAATAGATTTCCGAAAGATTCACAATTTTAAGAAAACACTTTTTACCCTTCTAATGTTAGTATAACATTAATATCCTTAATCCCCATCTCTTTCAAGCTTATACAGTAGAGGAGAGGAGGAAATGGATTCAGAAAGAGAAGTGAGGGAATGGATGCTTCTTAAAAAGTAGTGAATGAATGAGAGTATAAATGCCTACATAAAAAGAAGAATATGGAGCTAAGCTAGGGTCCATATCTATATTTCCCTCTTACCCATTGTCTTTTTTATCTAATTAAAACCTCTAAACCATTCCCCATATCATAGCCACCCTTAATTGGCCTTAATCATGTTTGAATTCCTTCTTTTCATATGAGTATAAAACCTATTTAAAGCTCGAACAAAAATATAATGTACTTAAAATCTTTTTTAAATGCAAGTTAATTACACGATTCAATAAATATATATAAACTATTATAACATACTTAATATAATAATATTTTTGAAAAATTAAATAAAAATTTATAATTAAACTTTATAAATATGAGTTACTTTATTTAATTTATAAACATCACTAATTAATTAAATAATCTGATCACAGAAGTACTCAACTTTCATTTATGACCTGTAGGTGTAAATTTGATTAGCAATTATTATAAAGCTATTCGAGTATTAACATTCGTATGTCACGTAGTAAGTGATGTGAAATTTTAGTCAAAATCATTGCTTGCTTAGTATCAGAAACCAATATATTTTGTCCAACATTCCGCATTGTGACAATTGTTTATAAAATTATCTTCGTTAAAACTATAACACTTTGGATATATGAAATTTGAAAAGTGTAAAAATTTCAGTATTGTCTATATTTAACTCTATATTCGCAACGTAATATCCTTAGTTCATTGGTTATAATAATAGTAATAATAATAAACTAAATTAGTCTGACCAAATTTTTTTACTTTAGGTTTACCCAAAAGTTAACTATGATACGAACCTCATGCAACTGAGGAGATGAATTCTCAATTAAAAAATATTTCCCTTTTGGTACTTCATCTCAACCCATCTACAAGTAAATCGATTGACACTGTACCATGATAAATGCTCAACTTTCATATGGAAGATGCCTTGCCAAAAAAACTTTCATATTAAAGATTAACAGGATTCTCAAGTTAGAAAAGCTAAATAAATTTTTTACTTTGGTATGACCTTAGTTATATTAATCAACATAAAACTACCAAGTGAGTCAATATCAAATCACTATCAATACATAACCCCTGTGTACTTCCAATAATTATGGGTAAAAGTGCTTAATATTTGGAAAGCTTTATGTACTGTAGTCTCAATGGCTGCATCAATATCCAGTCTCCATGTATCTTGATTAAGAATATTCAAAATGATGTGCTTATTGCACAGTGACACAACACTCATGATTACAATTATTTGCAATTATTGTTTAAAGCATATCATTTATGGATTTTTTATTAAATAAATTAGAATAAAATATTTAATTAATAATAATATTTATAACATATTGTAAAAAGTATTAATAAAAGAAAAACCATTTTATTGTAAACGGGAACTGATTACATAGTTAATAAGTCAAAACAAATTTTAAAAATTCCCTTAGGGCATACATCTAGCTTTACCGTCTTGTACATTTAATTTTGTTATTTTAATTTATTATTAGTTTTTCATAAAACCAAACATCAATTGTAACGTTACTATCATCTAACTGAAAAAAACCAAACTTTAGCTATTATTTTTTTGTTAATTTTGTTACATTATTAATTTTATTATATATTATATAACATTCATTTTCATTGTTACTTTATAAAGCATTATTAATTTTACTATTAATTTGTCTAACATTATTATTATTATTATTTGTCATAGCTTTATTAATTTATTTTTTAATTTACGTATCATTATTTATTTAATTTTTACTTTAAAAAATTGTTATTTTTATAATTAATCATAATAACATTATTAATGTTATCATTAAAAAAAATGAAATATAGAAATAACTTGAAAGCTGCATATGTAGACCCGTATTTCTACATTTTTAAATTGTTGATCTCATTTCAAATGAAATGATATTTGTATTTCATAACTAAAGGACTAACAAAATATCAACAACACTTTCGCAAAAGAATGTACTCGTGGAACAAGAATGTAACAACCTAGAAAATCAGAACCAATTTAAAATTTTAGTTTAGCAATTTTAATAAATTTTAAATATTTAAAATGAATTATTTTAAATAATAATGACGAATTTTTTTTCGATGAAGTTAAAATGAATAAATTTATTTTAATTATAAAAGGAATTGAAAATGGCACGGCTGTTTGAAAATTCGATTTCAAAATTCAAATGAATGTACAGGATTTAAAATAAACCGGATTTTAGTGAAACCAAAAATAATTGAATCTATTTGAAAATATCTTCCCAACGAATCTGAAAAATCAAAATTTCATAGCAGGAATATAAAGATATGTCCAGTTAAAAATTCGTATAGTCGCTATGGAAATATAGCCCTTAAAAATAGCGATTTTGCAAAAGACCTCCGTTTTCAACGAGACCACTTTTGTTAGATCTGGAATGTCAAGTTATCGCTAGATTCCAATTTTCATAATTTTTGGATCAATATGTGAGCATGGCAAAAAAAAACGTGTTTGAACAGTTTTAGTCAATTTGGATCGACTAGAAAATGGCCATTTTTCAAACAGTCTTCAAATTTGACGAAATTAGTTTTGCTAGGACCGTATCGTCAATATAAAGCTAGAAATAATTTTCTAGAATTTTTAGAGTCAGTAGGTGGCCTCGGTAAATTGAAATGTATGTTTAAAATTCAATATAATGATTTATATTTTAATTTCAGCGAAAACTGATCGTAATAGTCGAAAGGGCTTGCGAAACATATCCCATTGTGTTCGGAATGAGGGTAATTAGCTAGGGACGACAGTCGGTGAGTTCGATTTGGAGTTGAGAATAAAAAAGTTGCTTTTTAGAATTTAAAATAATTAAATATATCTATATATATATATATTATATAATACTCCCCCTCTTCCCTCTTCTCTCTTCGGACAATCGAATAAAAGGAAAAAAAACCTCCCATCGTGCTCGATCTCGCCCTGCCCCCTTCGCCATGGATCGCCGGTGCCACCCCCTACTCCGATCCGCTTCCCCTCCCCTTTCCCCTCTCGATTCGAAAACTCAAACCCTCTCCCCAACCCCTTCAAAAACCGTCGCGCTGACCCCAAACGCACCACTGCCGCCACCACTTCTGGCCTACACCCTCCGACTTGAGTACCCCCTCCTCCTCCCTACTGGTAGCGCCCCTCCCCTTTTTCTTGACCACTATAAGTTTTTATATTTTATTTATTTTAATATATTTTGAAAAATACGATTTTGCATATGAATACAACTGTTGTATTTCGGATCTTTATATAAATTAAACAATGGTTTATTTTCTGATTTTATATGTAGAAAGGTAAGTATTTATATGTAGAAAGGTGAGATTTTATATATAGAAAAGGTTAGATTTTTATATGAAGAAAGTTATGATTTTTAAAAATAAAAAGATTCGATTTTTGAAAACGGAAAGATTTGATTTTGTTTATATAAAATGATTTGATTTTTGTTTATATAAAAGATTAGATTTTTATTTGCAATAAAAATGAGATTTTTATATGAAGAGGTTTGCAATAAAAATGTGATTTTTATAACGATGAAATAAAAATGTGATTTTTATAGCGTTGAAATAAAAATGTGATTTTTACTATGAACAACGTGAAAAGGATTGTGTTGGAAATGCGTGCAAATCTGAAATTCAGAAATAAAGAATGGAGGAGTGGAACCCACGGTGAGAACTTCTCACCAAAATTATCTTTATACAGTTATTTATTTCATAATTGCATATATGAATTCTTCCCCGTCGTCCACAGACCATGGACGACTTATATGTTTGATTATGTTGTGAAAAGTATTTGTGATGTGAAATGGACTGTATAAAATATCCATGTGTTGAAATAAATTATTTATCATTAAAAATATAATTTTTAACATGTATATGAATAAAATGAATACTCATTTACAAATCGGACGATTTGTTTATGTACACACATTTGACTGATATGGATTGGGATGAGATATTTTACACATCACCCAACTTCACAAACAATAATCAGTGTTTGTTAGTTGAAACCCCACACGGGTGTTGGGATGATATTTGACGTATATTAATCCCAATTGTTTAGTTGTATGTCGATTGATTGGTTGACAGGCTCTTGTAAGCGTTAATTATTTATATTTAACGCTTATGCAGTTGTGTAATGCACTATGGACGATGGTTGATTGTGTTTGATTATTATTGTGTACATGTGTGTATGAAATCCATATAATCAACATTACATGGTAATTGACTTTGTCTGATTCCAGTTCAGAAAGAATGAATATTCTAAAATAACGAATATTTTATAATAATGAATATTTAAAAATAATATTCAGTAAAAAATCAAAATATGATTTTGATATCCAATTTGGGATGGACACGAATATATTTAAATATATAAAGCTATGTTGATTAAATTAACGCCATTTTGACGTGAACAATATTTGTATCGATTTTATTCATTTTTATAATGAATATTGAAAAGGAAGTGATTTCAAAATCTAATGTTTTGAAAATGCTATCATTTATATATCAATGATATGGAATATTCAATTTGATTCAAAATTGAATATGAAGTTGAAATCGTTTTGAAAACGAATTTAAAATGATTTATAAAATACATTTTAAATGGAAATCGATGAAATATATATTATATATATACATATAATGGCCTGAATAAAATGCGTCGCCCCACGGTAGTTCGCGAATTTCGACCATTGACTTCGAACGGACATTACGGGAGATCCAAAACCATCGGATTCTCATAAAATCAGAACCGTTGGGTTCATATCGAAAAGAGCTTTCCGACGAATATAAAGGATTTGAAATCTAACGGTTGGATTTGGAATTATGTCCAAATCAAATTTGGAAAAGGTCGCTGTAAGTGCAGTTCGATGACCGTTTATGGAAATCGACTATACGGGCCTTGATAAAATCATTAAAAATATCAATAATTTGAGTAAAATCATAATAAATGATTTGGAAATAATTGGGATGAAAATTCCCATATTTGAAAAGATAAAAGTATATTTTTATCTAAATGAACCAGTTATGAACTAGAATTATAATCCAATATTTTTAAATAAATAAATTGGATTTGAAATGGGTTTAAAACTAACCAGAACTTCCAATTTATGAATTGGAATGGATTTGAATTGAGATGACCCGAAATCCCCCTTACGGGAAATCGCGGATTGTACTGAGGACAAGCCCCATCAGAACGTAAACAGAAGAACATTTCATTGTATATTACAACAACTCCATTAGAATACAAGAATATACAGAGTATGAACAAATATAATACATCAGAGAAATATTAGAGATTTAAATTACATTTAAATACATTGCAGCGGAAAATAATGCAAAACATAACTAGAAGTAATACACGGATAAAGAGCTTTCCGAGTATCATTCCAGCTGTAAATCAGGATCTTGTGAATATGAATCTGCAAAACCAAAACTACTAGCTGCCCATGTCAAAATAAGGGCACCCAGAGTTTAGGTTAAAATAATAAACTCCAGGTCAGTCATGTGACAGGTGTGAGAACTAAAACAGTTATTAATCTTTATTTTAAAGTTAGGTAAATCAAGGGACCACGCCGTATAACACGGAACGGGTTTCCTCCCAAGAATACCAATGCATAAAACAACAGCGCAATGCTAAATAAAGAACAATGAAGCTATTATAAGACCCAGGTCCCATCACACAATGCAACACAAGCCGGAGGATAGGGTTTTACCTTATAATAGCCAAAGAATGCTTGATATGCTAAATTTCATCTTTTATTATTACTATAAGTGTATAGTGTCAAAACAATTCCAATCATAAGTATCAATCATAGACGGCATAAGTGACCCATACCACTATGTCGCCATATATAGGTTCTACAATCAAAACCGCAAAGTCACGTATTTGGAAACTGGATTTCCATCTATGAACCAAGGCAAAATATAGTCCTCACCGAATTCGAGACAATCTAGTCCATGTCTCAGGCTACAGCCGCAATTGCACCTAGGAGCCACACGTCCGGTCCACTCGATGTGGATTAAATAAAACCCTGAACACTGCGTTTCCCCGCCCTTCAGGGCGTAAATGAGCCAAATGACTCCATCGGCTCCATACAGTCACCGATCTATCGGAGGCGCCTCGCAATCCAACAACCACACAGGTGAAAATAATATAAATGTCAGCGCTGGTAGGTCACTGACACCACCTCTAACTAGAAAGATACGCATGTTCTCCCTGGATCCTCTCCCGTTTCTGGTTCATACCGAGGTGTGAGGCTCACGAATTAACGCTACACAAAGCTATGCCACACAGGCCGTGCTTGGATCATCAACCACAAGACTTTGCTTTTCAACAAAAGCCTTGATCATTTGCCACTTAGGCATGCCACATACGCAATTCACTCCATGCGATTGATATCCATCAATATATAACCTCTGAGCTCGTATGTCTCAGAGAAGGGCATTAAGCAAGAGAATAAATTCTCCGCCGCCGAACAGATATATATTTAATAGAAATCAATCACACAGAATAAAATCCAATGTCAGACACACGGTCCATTTACAAGTTAGTTCTGGGTCTAAACGAAACCGGAGGCACCTTGTACCTTGCATATCCATCGATCTCCAAGTACATCTGGACGATCACCAACTGATTCCCTCCTCTTGGGTGTACAGCCCTATCAAGATCATCAGCAATCAAGTACGTCTGGACGATCACCAACTGATTCCCTCCTCTTGGGTGTACAACCCAATCAAGATCATCTGCAATCACCCAAACGATGTGAAGACCTCTATTTTTCGACCACCATCTTCATCCTCGACACATCGTCGAATCAGTTATTCAGAATGGGATAAACCCGGTCTTTCTGAATAACTCGCGTATATAATAAACAAGTGTTATACAAACACAACATACGCCTCATTCCAATTCAGAATATTCTTTTATTCAAATATTCTTACACTTTGGGAAAGGTTTCCATTAATTTTATCAAAGATAAATTCTTTAATCTCCTTTTGAATATCAATTCAAATTAGTCGGGATTAGCGAACCACACCGAAGTAATCATTTATTTTATTTCCTACTCCCAATCTATTCATCCCATGAAGTAAAACTGGTAATACTTCATAATTAACACCACGGTGTTATCGGTAAATTCAATTACTATTTCACATTCAAAACAAATTAAATATTTAACTATCGCCTGGAGCAAAACTGGTGATACTCCATTCTCGATTATTTCAATCTAATTAAAGATTCATTAAAACTTCACTTGGTATTAATCTTCCCAATAATCACTATCAATGATTACTTAACTTGGGAAATCAAATCCTGTCTTTAACTGGGTTAAAGAGCCAATGTCATTTAAAACACGGTTAACGATAAACCCCAAAATTCAATTCAAATTCAATTCCAATTAAATACCATTTAATCGGTATACTTCATTAAATCTAAATAAAAAGATTTAATCTTTTTCTCAACTGGGTTTAAGAACAGTGTAAATGAAGACACCATTCACGACAAACCCAAATCCCATTTGATATTAAATACAAGGCTCAGAATAGAAAATATATCGGCTTATATTCAATATCAAATTCTGCGACCAACAAATATTGTATTGGAAATAACGATATAAATATATCATTCAAATTTCCATAACAATATCTGTATAATCATGAAATTCAACATCGAAATATTCCAAAGACAATTTCAATTCAAATCCATTTCCACTTTATATATTGGAGATTCTGGTTATTTTCAAAACCATTTCAAATCCACTTTATTTATTTCAAAAATAAATGGGATTATAATTCTAGTTCAAAACTAGTTCATTTCGATAAAAATCAGTTTTTATCCTTTCAAATTTGGAATTTTTCATCTCAATTCTTCACAAATCATTTCTTATGATTTTACACAAATTATTACTATTTTTAATAATTTTATCAAGGCTCGTACAGTCGATTTCCTCCAAATTTGATTTGGACATAATTCCAAATCCAACTGGTAGATTTAAAATCTCTAATATTCGTTAGAAAGCTCTTTTCGATACGAACCCAACGGTTCCAGTTTTAGGAGAATTCGACGGTCGGATCTCCCGTAATGTCCATTCGAAGCCAATGGTCGAAATTCGCGAACTGCCGCAGCGCAGCGCGTTCTATTCAGGCCATTATATATATATATATATATAATATATTATATATATTTCGTCGATTTCCTTTTGAAAAGTATTTTATAAATCGTTTTAAATTCGTTTTCGAAACGATTTCAACTTCATATTCAATTTCGAATCAAATTTGAATATTCCATATCATCGATATACAAATGATGATATTTTCAAAACGTTATATTTTGAAATCACTTCCTTTTCTATATTCATCCTAAAAACGAATATAATCGTTATAAATATCGTTCGCGTCAAAATCGCGCATATCTAACCAACACGGCTTTATATATTTCAATAACTTCGTTTTTCTATTCAACAAATGAATATTTTCTTCAACACATGAATATATATATTTTTATTCAACACATGAATATTTATTTTATTCAACACATGAATTTTCTTTCTATTCAACACCTGAATTTTCTTTCTATTCAACACCTGAATTTTCTTTCTATTCAACACATGAATTTTCTTTTATAATATTCCTTATTTTCCAAATTTGAATGAGGCCCAATCAATTACCATATAATTTTAATTATATGGATTCCATACAACACATGTATATAATAGCAACGATAAATAATCAACCATCATCCAGAGTGCACCACACAACTGCATAAGCATTAAATATAAATAATTAATGCTTACACAATCTGTCAACCCATCGATTGACATATAACTAAACAATCGGGATTAGTGTACGTCAAATATCATCCCAATACCCGTGTGGGGGTTTCAAATCAACAAACATAGATTTTTATTTGTGCAGTTGGGAGATGTGTAAAATTTATCGTCCCAATCAATATCAGTCAAATCGGTGTACATAAACAAATCGTTCGATTTGTAAATGAATATTTATTTTACTTCAACACATGAATATATATTTTATTTCAACACATGAATATATATTTTATTTCAACACATGAATATCTATTTTATTTCAACACATGAATATATATATTTTATTTCAACACATGAATATATATATTTTATTTCAACACATGAATATATATTTTATTTCATTCCACATAACACTATCAAATTTCACTACACAGAAATCAAACAAACAAGTCATCCATAGTCTGTGGACGATGGTTGTCAGGTGCTGCTAAGCACCGTCTGAATCCTGGTATATATTTCAAACGGGAAATAGAAATAAAAGTGAGGAGTTCTCACTGATTAGCTAAACCAAACGCCACGACTCTTCATATGTAGAAAATCTTTGTCGTGCTCGCCTTTGTCACTTTCGTTGCCCTTATTCACTACATATATATAAAAATCACATATTTTTACTTCGC